>CAUJGY010000049.1:0-1293804 GCA_963170745.1 Phymatocera aterrima
ATGTAAGGTGAAAGCGCTATTAAATTGAAAGTTTGGCAGCGACAAAACTCAGTCGATTAACATAATTTCGATGTAAAGTGCGTTCAAATATTCTTTCACCGGTACACTCACCTTAACAGCGTTAGAATGTTATCAAGACGATGGGATACTGGGATGTCACATGCATTGAAACAGTACTTTGAAATATAAAAAAATACTGGCCGAAAGTACTGCGAGTAACTAAATTATCAACAATTCAGCACCCGGTAAACAAGAAGTAGTAGTTACACAGAGAGAATTCTATAGGAAAATTTACGATAATTTCATAGCAATCGTGGAATATACAATTGAGTACGAGGTTCTGTCCAGCACAGTGTTGGAAGCGTTGATACAATCCTGACAAAGTTTGCGACAATTCTGACGAGGTGAACCACGAATATAGCTTCTCTCTGTATTTGTATAGGACAGAGCCTCATACTCCAGTATATTCCTCAATTGCTATGAAATTATCGTGAAATTTCTCATAAAATTCTCTCTGTGTACGTATCGGCGTAGTATAGATTCTTAAATAAAATCAGCTATGTATCTTATATATCGGTTATATACATATATATAATGTTATCCATACATAAATATCAGTCACATACAATCGATATATTTGGATTTTAATAATCTTGCATTGGAGTGGACTGTGCGGAAGGAATGTGCCCGCCAAGTAGGTTTTCTGGTAATGGGATGGGTTCAGGCATTCTTATGGTGGTAGCAGTTCCCACTAATCACGATACCTCGTTGCCTGTGAATTCGCGTTTTTTCTTCAGCATATGTATTACACTATCGTAAAAGTTTCAGGGCTCGGCGTTGTTCCGATGTTACTACGAAAACTAGTGCTAAGATTTCATTCCCCTTCGAATAATAAAAATATTCTTTGCGGATGTCGTATAATGTAAACTTTTGAGTAATTCCTTAGTACTTGGCGATTTGTTTGATTTCACTACCTAGACAAGCGGAAGTTTTTGAATTGTTTATGGCTGGACTTGGTATTCTTTTTTCATTTCACGACTTGTATCGGGATCGGTGTTTTTGCCGTATATGAATTTTTGTACTTTGCTGAAATTTTTGCAATGAAAACATTTTTGCCTGTTATGAATTTTTGTACTTGGCGGAATTTTTTACATTGAAAATGTTTTTGCCGTTTATTTCAATTACCTCAACCTCTCGTGCCGATAAATAACCAAATTTGTACCACCCTTGCTCTTTTTTCTCGTCTTCCTTACCTCCTGTCTCGTTTTACCCATGGTGAATAAATAAGAAAAGACTTGTTCAAAACTCTGGGATCTGATCACACTGGTGCAAAGAAATTATAAACAGCGCAAGGCCCGCGTGCCAGATCACGTGCTTACTTCAGAACATCTACTAGAGCAGTTAGTTTGCACCACAGGCGGCCTAGGCCCGAGGTGGCGCTAGCAAGCGGTCGCTTTTCGCGGGAAAAATCCGCTGTTTAGTGCTTTGGCTCATGCAAGTTTTCTCGCAGGCCTTATGTACGATTTCTTGGGGTTTGGTCTTAAATGGAAGGTGAAGGACGGATTTGTGCTTTGTATTTTTCCAAATTTCGAAAAAAAAATTAGTTTCCATTTTATCGCTGTGGGAACTATACCTACTTTCAGAGCCGGTTTTTCCGACGTGCAAAATAAAATTTCAATATTCGGAAAAATGCAAAGCACAGATCACTCCTTTATCTTCAAATTGATTCCAAAAAAATATCAATCCCCATATAAATGGCAGAGAAAACTTGCATCTCGTGAACGCCTGCGAGCGCTAGCTGTGCCGGGGATAGGCAACGTCCTTAAAAGTCTTTAACAACTGATAAGATGTAGCTTAACATATAATTCTTGCCCCGCTGGCAACGAAATCATAAAAATTATGTTTTTTTTTTCTCTCAAAAATTTATATCAAACTAATCTCATTCAGTAGTGACTATGACTAGCCTATATCTATAGAAGTATGTATCTGCATCACTATCAATTTTTGTAGGCGATTACGAGCAGGGTATGAGGAGGCTTAAGAGATTGCAAGTCAATGGAGCGATAGTAAGCACAGATAATGAAGAAAATGTCAACCCAGAGAATAGTACATTGGTACCTCTTTCTGAAGCCGAAGAATCTGCCCTCTTTAATATACCTGGCCATGAAAATAACGTGATAGAAACGTATTCGAGTTCGTCTTCTGAAAGTTCAGGTCTGTTTGCAAATGCGATTTTATATTATGTATAATATATTTCCATTCCATAGTGATCTGACTTGTGCTTCCAATTTTTGTCAATTTTTTTTATCGAAATAGTCCAGAACAAAAATATAAAAATTATTTAGTAAAATATGGATTGAAATGGAATAAAACAAAAATAATAAAATGAAATATTGAACAAAAAACAAAAATTAATAAGAAAACAAAAATTTTGTTGAATTTGAAATAATACCGAATTGAAATAATTTTAAATTGAAATAACATAAACAAGAAAAAAAAAGGAACGATAATAATAATAAAATAAAATAATGAAAAAAGATTATAAAAAACAAAAAAAATTTTCGACACACATATTGGATAGGGATTGGAAGGGGTTTTTTCATTTTTGAAGTAGAAAATCGTCTGTTTCATCCTGTATACCCGTTTTGAATTTTTTTCAAGCATTCCCAAAAAAACTGTTTCTATGAATTCATCCAATGTATATATATTGTAACTTTCCGCGGCTTCTTGGTAGGCGAACCTTTAAACAAGCCGCGCTGGTTATTGTGAGTATCTTTGTCCGGATTGTGGTAAACCCGATTTCGGAAGGAATTCGGGACTCCTCAAGAGAATTGTGGTGGGAAAAACGTAAGTCCGCTACGCAAAAGCACCTGATTGACCCCCCTTTTTGCTATTCATACGGACTCGGGCATATGCCAAAGCCGCCAACCCACACAGAGCCGGGACTTGTGTCCAAGCCTGGCCTTTTACCTAACTTAAACCGCGAGATTATCCTGATCTTCAGATCCGGGAATGAATTCCAAGACTGTCCACCAGACTCGGGATTGCCAACACTGGCCCTCGGACACGGAACTTGCGTCCAGTGCCGTACGCTCTATGTAATAGCTCACCAAAGCTGTCTCTGAACTAATAGCGGCCTGCGAAATTGGAAGTTGTGATGGGTATTAGAAGGTTTGTATAAAGTGCCAAGAGTCGAGTCGTATTATTGTACTTAATACTGATTTTAATCAAACAGTAGTAGGCTTGAATAAAAGAACTTTGGTAAACATGGAATCGTCTCTTATACTCTAATGACTTATGATCTAACTTAAGCTAATCGGCTTTTCTCTCTGTTTGTTTGTTTCGCTCAACAGTTGCGCTATGAATCTGTGGCTTGACTATTTCACTGAGTGAATGCTGCTTTTGACTATTCGATAATAGAATATTATATTTGACCTAACAATTTATCGCTTTGATTAAATTGAAGTTTGAAATATTTAATTTGGCTTTTCTAATTTATCGTTCTGAGTAAACTGAAATATGCCACGTGTTAAGCGTGAATTTCTAATTTATCGCTATGATAAGATTGAAATGAAGCTAATTTTGGTCAGAGGGACTAGGCGTTCGACTGCCATACAAGTGAGTCGCACAGTCGTTATGACATGAATACGCTCACGAGCCTCAGGATACTCTCTCTTTTAAACCTGGTATCCCCTCTCCTGTTCCTGTGACGCCCTACGCGTCACCCGAGGCTTGGCGTTCGTGCTTCTTCGGTCGTCGTCGATCTTCTTAGTGGCAATCATTCGTCCGATACACCGAAACGGTGCCCAACTCGGGCGAATATATTACATTTGGAAGAAATAATCCTAGTCTGAAAATATTGTGCAGAGGACGGAGATGATATTGAGGAACCACAGCCAAAAAAACGTAGAGAATCCGCAATATGCAATACCCCTCAAACCAAAGCCCGAATCCGGAGTCCTCTGCGACACGTAAAGGATCTCATCCAGATTGAAAAATCTGTAAAAAGTCCATCATCATTCGAAACTCGCAATAATGGCGGAACAAGAAAACTTGCGGGAGCAGCTACAATTGTAGATTTCCCACGTACAGCAATCGGCTCACCATCAAGTAATACTTATCTTTCGTGTCATGACAAAGTTGTCAATTGACCTAATATTCAGAATTTGGTTCAAAAAACTTTCATATAACAACCAAAATAAGCAAAATAATCACTGAGTGAAGTAGGTATACCATATAACAATATAGCAATTGAAAAATTTTCCGATTTCAGTTTCTTGCAGTGATGAAAACTGTATGTCTAAATTGGAGACATTTATTGCTCAAAAAATTGAAGCAGCACGTCGCAGCCTTGCCTATGATTTTAAAAAACACGTAAACGATGTCAAAAAACAACTGGACGACTTGAAAAACGTAATTCAAGGGCTCAACGGAACCATTTCGAAACTAGCTCAAAATGTTGAGAGAAAATTGAACATGAACTTCCCTATCACTAGTCTTGAAACTTTCTTGGAATTTGACGCCAGGCTGGCGGACGAGTCGGAAGAAATATTAATGGTAATGAGATAAAACTTAAAACTAAATACGAACTCCCAGGCTTAGCGGTTTTACTAATACGGTTAAATACTATATTTATAGTTCTGAAACACGGCTCTAATTTTTTAATATCAAAACATTTTCGAGTTTTGATTATATTGATCACATAAACGCCGCGCAATAGTTTTTTCGTCGAAGCACATACAACTCATAGTTTTAAATCTGTTATATTAGAAATAAAATCCTCAATAAAATGTCGCGTCACTAATGCCAAAAGGCGTAGGAATTTCCAGGCGATTCCAATAGAAAAAAAAGGCGGAAATGCCCTTTTGGCATTAGTAACGCGATGTAAAACGTGAAGACAAGTTTTTTTCGACATGGATTTGCTTATCTTAAAAATGTATTGCTCGAGAGCGCGGCGCTGATAATGTTGTACAATTTTCTATGTAATAATTAATACCGAACATAGTATTCCGAGCAGGAATCAGTTTATATTATAATGACTATCAAAACATACTTCAATAATTGAACTATTTTGACCCTTCGTCTGCAAACTTTACTTCATGTTACTGAAGGGAGGACGCCACTGGAATATTTGTAGAAAGCAATTTTTCGATTTTATTTATTTTCTACTAAAACTGGTCAATTGAAAATGGCATACCATAGTTTTCTTTTAATAATGTTAGTACATGAATATCAACAAATTTTCAGCCTTCTTCGATGAAATTGTAGCAGAGAACCTACTGCTGCAGCCCTTTGCTGTGAAAAGTCCCTTCCGCATACGAATTCATCGAAGGAAGCTGAAATTTAGTTTAAAACCATGCAGTAACATTATCTAAAAACTGTAGTTGCAATTTTTGATTAGGATAGTTTTAACCACGAAACAGATCATATCCATTTTTTCAATAATTATATTGGGTGCTCCCTTAACCCTTTAACGGCCAAGCCGCTTTTCGATTGAACAAAATCATTTTTCTCAACCGTTTCAAATTTTTCTCAATCAAAATGTTTGACAAATTACACTTTTCTAAAATAGAATTTTTCAATTTTCATGCCTAAATAACAAGTTTTTCAAATGTAATTATTCAGTGAAAACTTTCTTTTTCTGAAATTTAAATTATTAAATTGAAATTGTTAAATTGAAATTAAGGGAGATATTTTTAAAACAGCTGTTTCACGAATGTGGATAATGTGCTACAATGGCAGATAAAGGGTTATTATAATGCCATCAAGACTGAGCCTCAAAAAACTCAGATTGATGACGAAGGATTGATCGATGTAAAGATTTCTGTGTTTTCTAGCTGCCCAATAAACCTCGTTATAACATCATTAAATATTCAATTTAGATTAACCTGATGTCCTCCTGGTGTTCGACAGAAAGTCCGAAACATGGCGTCGCCAGTATTTTGTCGCGGCTGATTGCAAAAGACGTACAAATATTGTACAGTGGGGTTGGTAAATTGGAAAAGTATGGCGGAAAAAGGAATTTTTCGGCCACGCGTTGCTTCAATTGCCTTAGCTGTGAGTTTGCTTGATGCACTTAATTAATCAATATATTGCATACAATACCTTATAATCAGGTATCCTGCAGGCCGTACAAGCGAGAAACTCGCAATCCAAATTTCATAAAAACTCAATATTTTCATTAGTCTGATGATGAATCTAACTATTGGATATTACTGGATAAAGGCATGAGTCTATCTTGTATGGTCACAACGTAACTTTGATATCGTTGAATTGTTCAACGGCAAAATATGCAATGATCTAACCAATTATGACTATTTACTGCCTTTTTCTAACAATTTCTGCAATTTCCCCAATTTGATAATAACTGTATAATCAGATACCTAATATATAATCAATGACTCTATTCAAGTGACGACTATTGATCGATTTACCGATCAGGGGTGTAAATCGGTGACCGATGTGGTGAAATATACGTCAACGTGGTTGGCCAGAGCTGATGACCGCAAAGGGGGAAGAAAAACCCGCAAAAATGCTCCGGTAGGGGCTAATAACGCAGTCCCACAAGTATCACCAGTACCTGAGGTGACCGAAGATCAACCTGCAATCTAATAACTTATTAGTAATAAGCTAAGTTTACTATTATATATTTTTTGTATTTCACTTTTTCATACAATTTTTCGCCTTCGAACAAAGGGCATAGGGGGCTAAGCATGGTGAAATTGCCCCCGGGGAATATTCAATCGCCACTTTGGGGATATGTAGATATTGATGAAATACAAAGATCCTGAAAATTGTAGATTTCTAACTTAACGCGTTTCCGAGAAAATAAAAAAATACTGAAAAATAGAACATTTTTGTTTACTCAGGAACGACTCGATCGATTTCGATAAAATTTAGTATGTTATAGGGGTATACAAAGGCCGTCTCAGAACAAAATCACAGCCATACAGGATTTCATTATGCAGTCAACAAAAAATGTTCATTTCGAAATTCCTTTTCTTAATCGTAATATGATTTGAGTAAAATTATGAAATATTTTTTTTTAGAAGCTTTATACCCTTCTGTACCTTATACCCTTATACATAGTTTGTTGAATTGATTCAAAGCGGTGCGCCATACTAAAAATGAAATAAAAAATATTTTTTGCTATGAATTTTCCGTTTCCACAGTTACAATCAATATTTTTCAAGGTTTTTTAACTCAGACTTGAAAAATATTGAATATAATTTAAAAAATGGAAAATTCATCGAAAAAATAGATTCTATTTTTTTCTTAGTATGGCGCACCGCTTTGAATTATTAAAAAAAAATGATGTATTATACAGAAGGGTATGAAGCTTCTAACGAAGAAAATTTCATAATTTTGCTCAAATCATATCATCATGATTAAAGAAAAGATTTTTGAAATGAAATTTTTTTTTTTACTGGATAATGAAATCCTGTATGGCTATTAATTTGTTTTGAGACGGCCTGTATATACTTCTTTCATCAAAAACGATCGAGTCGTTCCTGAGTAACATTTTGTTTTTCTATTTTTAAGTATTTTCTGATTTTCAAGGAAGCGCGTTGAGTTAAAGATCTGAAATTTTCGTGATCTTAGTATATTATCAACACCTACATATCTCCAAAATGGCGATTAAATATTCCCCGGGAGCAATTTTTCACCATACTTATCCCCGTATGCCTTTGTTAATCATTTTCTGACTGTGTTATTTTGAGATCGAATAAATTTTTCGAATGATATATGTTGTATTGTTCAAATTCTGATAAAGATACAAGCTCGACCAACTTTGTACTCTAACCATTTTGGATTTGATGTACACTTCCTCATATTGTTCTGCTCTTCGATAAAATAATAGAAAGTGTCTCTTAAAAATGTGTAATGATGTTCTACTTCATGAGCGACTTGAGATAAAAAGGAAAAACCATACACCCCGATCACATTCTAGGATAAGAACAACACCATGAACAGTGTTCTCAAATCCGAAATGGTAAGGGTCCATTCTATCATGAGTAATTAACACTGGCACGTAATCAGTCGCAACTACATATGTGCCAATATCCACCCAGTACTGCGAACCAATCCTAGCCCATAGTCATAAGCCAGACTTCATCCATCAATGCAAACCAATCCTGGCCCATAGTCGTAAGCCAGACTTCACCCATCAATGCAAGCCAATTGTGGCCCATAGTTGTGGGCCAGTCTCCCTCCACGGTTGAGAGCCAAACGTAATCCAAATGATAGAAATCAGGCTTTGCCCAATAACGTTGACCAATGCTGGGCCATTTTTATATTGAATATTGGCCCGTTATTTATTATTAGGACTGGCCCATAAACGCCCGGGTCTACATGCCAGTAACGGTCCACTAGAAATTTCCGAGAATGGGCCGACCAAACATGACCGGTGACCAATATTGGGACAAGCTAGTGCCAATCTAAAATTTCTGCACGGGATGCAAAAAAAAAATCGTATCACGTAGCGCTAGTACGAATAGAAGAGTAGTGAGAAGAAGAAGAGCGGGAGTGTTGTGATGACTATGAGTTTTCTGTGAAAACTTGATCGAGCTTGTGGGTGACGCGCTGGCAACATATCAAAGTTAACGATCAGTTCTCCATGTTTCAATAGAAAATTACTCAAACACCAGACGCAGCCATCAAAGACTAATGGTCGGTATCCGTTGAAGCAAAGAAGATGTCAAGTGTGAGTGGAGCGGAGTGCGCGTGGAACGCATCGGCTCGTCGCTCGACATAGACGGAGGAAGACAAATAGATAGATACTTACGCTCTCATCTATTTTCACATACGTACCCCGCATACGAGCGTATGCACAGAGGAAGATAAGGGGAAAACGGAGGGGGATGGTAGATGGTCAAGATGATTTGAAGGAGGCTCAGTCACGAGTGTGTTCTTCGGGGTGTGTCCCCTGGTGTTTGTCCCCTAATTGTGTGATTTGTGACGTGTGGTACAAAGTAGACGGGTATAACCTTTCATTAAAAGATCGGGACGAACGACGAGGATAATAATAACAAGGACCGGAAACAGAAAGAAGAGGGGGGGGGGGGGGGGGAGCGTCCGGGGGAGGGGGAGAAGGTGGGGGCGCGGAGAGAGCAGCGTGTTTGCAACGCGGTGCCAGAATGCAGCATGAACGGCAGAGTCCTGCTGCTGTCGTGCAGGGAGCTTGGTACCAGCCGCAGCGGGAGAAAAGAAAGGATAAGTTCGAGGCTGGCCGAAGTGGCGAGGAGGAGGGGTTACGCGAGCTCTTGGCTCAGAAGAATTTTGTATCGAAAGAGGAAGCGTCCCGCGGAAGGCGCCCCGGGAGTGTCGTGGCGGGGAGATTGTTGTCATCGGTGAAGCCACACCATCAGCGATCCACTACCGTGGGGAATATCCTCGCCCAGGGGAACTTCTGAGGGCCCCGCCTCGGGTCGTCCAGGCCCCTCCAGGCCTCGCCGGCCCGGGAGACGATCGAGCGGGGCTGACGCTCTCAACGGAAGCAGGCGAGGGCCGCCGCGATACGGTAATAAGGCTCCTCGAGGAGGCGGAGGCGGAATACCTACGCGGTCACGTGGATGCCGCGCGGAAGAGTCTCGCGCAGCCAGGGTCATCCGCTGCGGCGAAGGTCGACGAGGCCGCTGCTCAATCTTTCGCTAGGGAAGAACTATCGGCCAGAGCCACTCGGCTAATACACAAAAATACGGACGGAAAAGTATCACAATCAACGTTAGCGTCATCTTTGCCGTTTCCCTAGTTCTTTTTATTGACTGGCGGAAGAACCGGGGCAAAGGAAAAAGAATCCCCCACCTGGTCCGTCCCCCGAAGCTATCCGCACAAAGGTCGACGTTCATCCGCGTGGCGAGGACTCGGAGCCGGAGGTGGGGGCAAAGTGCAGCCCCTTTTCCCTTGGATCTCGTGTGGTCGTCGTTGTTGCTGCCAGCGTCGTCATCGCCATCATCATCATCGTCGTCGCCGCCAGTTCCTGCACTTTTGCCCTCCGCCATCTTCGTTTTCGCTTTCATTTGCGATTGCGATTACGCTTTTGCCCTTGTCACGTTTCCGGGCCCGAGTACCAGGTCAACCGAGTCGCCGTCAACGACGCGAGTACAACGAGCCACGGGCAGCAGCAGCGGCAGCGGCGGTAGTATTCCGCAGCAGAAACGTACGCGGGCGTCGACCGGAGGGCCCGGATCCTCGTGACCGCGATGCAGGGCCCCTTGCAGCCCGGCTTACGCAAATGCACTACGCACTCGTCGTCCATCATTTGCCTCGACCATTACCACGCACCACATCATCGGCGACGCCTGCCTTGTACCGCTGTCACCGCAACTGCCGGCACCCAACAACACCAACAACAACGCCAACATCGCCACCAGCGCTGCCGCTACCACCATCATCGTCATTAACATCGACTCCGCCGACCTCAAGAAATCTGTGTCAGTCGCGCAGAGACATTTAGCACCACGGCGTTTCTATTGGCAGTCGCAAAGGGGTGCTTGCCACGTCGGGACGCTAAAGTCCCGGTTTCCATGCTTATGCGACCTGCGCCGCCCCAAGCCACGGGACCATCATCAAATACCCATAAATGTACAAGTCTACGGAGCCGTTCGAGCCAAATCCACAAATAATCTCCAAGTCTACGGAGCCATACGAGCTAAATTCACAAATAATCTACGAAGCCAAACGAGCTAAATCTACAAACAATCTACAAATCCTGAGGCAGAAACCAACGGAGATCTACAAGGTCGCTAGCAACGAACCATCAAAAACGAAGAGGAGCCGAGCATCGTGCATACATTCGATTATGCAGTCAGTGCGGATAATCTTGATAACATCAATTATATTGGGAGTCTCTACTACCTCACACTTAAGTTAAGAATCATTATCATACAAGATGCCGGGTTCAGAAGGTGACCATTCCGCTAGCAGCCTGTATTTACCGCTGCAAGCAGCGATCAGTCTAGTATTTACGTTCAACGGTACGAACATACCAATAAATTCACTCATTAGGAAGGTAGAACAAGTTTAAAGCGTGATTCATCCACGAGACATACCAGTGTGTTCATAGTTAGTATCCACGGAAATCGAAGGTCCGGTGGAAAATTATGTACAAAGAGGTAGCTTAGATTCAATATCCAAGTTATCCGAGGATTTAAAGCGCGTCTACTCTCCAAAGCAACTTCTACCAGACATACAAACTCAAATTTCACAATCCGTACAAAAACAAAACGAGAGTGCGCTGGAATTCGGAATAAGAATTGAAAGGCTCGTTGAAACGGCGTGCAAAGTGTCAATCGCTTCTAACAACCCGAAGCAAGCTACTATATTGATTAAATTCATGAAAGATATAGCCACGCGTTCGTTCATAAAAGGTCTCACAAACGAACTAGAGTACAGAATAGCTAGAGAAAAGCCTTGCACACTACGCGAGGCAATGGATATAGCTACAATTGGGTCGAGAAACTTGTATCAGAAATAAAATTGTTGGAATGATTTCACGACGCCGCATCATCAAGCCAAACTGAAATAAAATGTAAGATTTGTAAGCAAACAGACCATATAGATGGATACTGTCCAAAACAAAGGTCAATACTAGTACATCAGTCGTCACTAAATTGTAGGTAAGTAGATAAGCAAGGCAGGTTCTAGGCCATTTCTGGACCAACTCTAGAGTCAGCCATCTTGGATTCTAAGATGGCCGAAAATTCAAAACGGCGCTCGCAGACGCCATCTTGTGACGCACGGTCGCGATCCTGTGACGCACAACTGTCTTCTTGCGGCTGTGACGCACGGCAGCCAGCTTGCGGGCGCCATCTTGTGACGCACGGCTGTTATTTAACGGCCACCGTCTTGTGACGCACGGCTGTCATCTTACGGCCGGCGTCTTGTGGTATGCGCTGCCATCTTACGGCCGCCATCTTGTGACGCACGGCTGTTATTTAACGGCCACCGTCTTGTGACGCACGGCTGTCATCTTACGGCCGGCGTCTTGTGATTCTGACGTCACATGCCGATCTCAAAACTGGCGACGCGGTCTCATCAGACACGTTTTTGCAGGTCAGACCAGCGCGATGAACGTATCGCAATATACCTTCTATCGAGGGAAACTGCTCTAATACAAACGTCATCCGGTGTATGATCAAGGGATGGGGAACGGGGAAATTGAACGACACTATATATTAGCTCATTATTTTCCATCTGACTTATTGATTTAAAAAATCAAATTCCTTAACTATAGAATATAAAATCTGATGCGTAGACAGTACATGAAAAATCGCACTCTAACAGCTTTCATTTTTCAAATAGAAATGCCTCAGAACTCGAGCATACCTGATATGACAATATTACCTAATTGGCCTAATTGATATGAAATTTCAGTTCCGTAATTCTAAAATATAAAATCTGATTTCCGGACAGTACATGAAAAATCGTATCTCAATAGCTTCTATTTTCAAATAGAAATTCTTTAAAACTCTAGAATATAAAATCTAATGCGCAGACAGTATATTAAAAATCGCACTCCAACGGCTTCCATTTCCAAATAGATTGAAAGACACTATATCAGCGAATTATTTTCTTCATCTGATTTATTGATGAATAAAAATAGTTGAGTATCATCGAATCATTTGCAATTCTAAGCAATCCTTAACCATAGGTATAGATCTAGCATCATTTGGACGATGTATTCGACGTGTGAGACAGCTCGCGATATCCTTCTCCTTTTTTATAGCCTCTGATAATTTCTCCCACACCTCATCGATGATGGCGGAACCGTAGATGAGGATAAAATCTTTGGTCAAGAATGCAATATCCTCCGCTTTCATTCGTTTCAAACTCCCGACTTGCATAATGTAACTTTTGTCGTTATGGTCACGAACCGGGGGTTCGTGACTAACACAGTGATTGTGAGTTGTTTGCTCAGATAAATCAAAGAAGGATGGTTTGTGAATTTATCATTAAAAGGAACTCTCTAAAGAGGTACGAAATCTACCGCGTGCGTTCCCATAACTCATTACCATATCCCGATCGGAGTGGTTACCACCAAGATAATCTACAAACCGTGTTCACTAACCGCTGTATCATAGGATTCCGATAGATGTTTCACTACCAGAACCTTCCACACCGGGGATCTCTAGACAGTTTTTTGTTGTTCTCACTCAAGCTTGCTAACCGCAATGTCATAGGATTCGGATAGGTGTTGCACTACCAGAACCTTCCACATAGAGGGTCATCAGCCAGGGCTGTACCCATTCTTTTAGTTTGGTTGGAATTTATTCACAGGCGATAGGAACAGGTAATCGGACAACAGAGTAATATCTCTGACTGGAAAGTCATATAACTCGGGTTAACGAAATTATATGGATTTATTAACTGACTCAACAATTCTGTTTATCGTAAATATAACACACGGTAACAACAACAAGGGAAAACCAAAATGCTTGACATCTTCTTATTACTATAATTAAAAGTAATACCCCTTAATTATTTCACTACGGATACGCTTGATACGACTAAGTCGAGCGATTTGACATTACATTGATATCTCGCTATAATTTTAATATTTGTCTCGGATCCAGAAATCTTTCATGTTTGTTGAAAAACTGGAAAGAATTTATGTTTGTTCAAAATTGAGAAATTGTATGTTTGTTTCAATTTCTAAAAGAGAAATTTTACGTTTGTTCAAAATCGAGAAATTGTATGTTTGTTTTAATTTCTAAAAGAGAAATTTTATGTTTGTTAAAAATTGAGAAATTATATGTTTGATTCATTTTCTGAAAGAGAATTTTTATGTTTGTTGGACATCGGATGACTGGTGTACAATTTTAGCTACACTGTTTTATTATTTGATTGTTCAGAGTTAGAGTCTTGACTCGCTTTGGCGCCGATCTCTCAATTCTTTATAAAGCTTATGATAAATTGCCGCTTTGGCTAAATTTTCTAAGTCTTTACTTCTACGTTAAGTTTACCGTACTAGCGAAGGCTGCTAGTCGATATTATCTATTCTGATTGAACGACAGGTGCTCTACCGCATTCGCCCAAAGCGTGATGGTTTCGAGCCGACGGGTGCTTTGCCTCAATCGCTGGTCTCCTCGGCGCGCAGCCCCTTTTTATATCTTTCTCGCTTCCCGCTTCATCGCACTCCCCTCTTCCCAATGCGCGGTGCGCGCGTTTGTGCTGCGCGTTGGTTATGACGTCAGCTGAATACGTTACAATATATATGCGCAATGATTTCTGAAGAGATGGTACACAGTTTTTTAGATACCAAGTTTTCATTCGTTGAACGTTCTCAAATGCACATCGATAGTTGGGAATGTTCCCATGATGATCTTGATGCCAATGAATCACTTTGAAAAGTTGCAGCGTTCGTAAATTTGGACAACCCAACTACGCCAGATCGATTACAAGTTTCGAATCGTCGATAATCATTCTTTGGACCCACCGTTTTTTCTCCAGCCCCTTTACATAGATATAATCGGCATATTCGACAACTTTCATGATCACTTTCTGTACGTCGCTATAGAGCATGTTTTCCGCGTTCCACGGTATTCCATGAAGATTTCGTGTCAACCAAGCGATGGTCACCCTGTATTTGATAGGTAAGCTTTCCCAAGCGCATGGTTGTTTGAAGATGATGCGAGCCACACCTTCCTTGCCTTCTTCATCCGTCTGAATTGTGATTACACTGAGCTCCTTCAGTAGGAATCTGTTATCAGGTTTTTCAAAACCTTGCACGTCCAATATCATATCCATTGAAACGATTCTTTGGGGATGGCACGATGTGTATACCAGGAGACGTTAGAAGTCGACTGATCCGAACGGTATTCCATTCAACTCTTATACCGCGAGAGTTTCTTGAAACAGAATGCTCAGACTGCGCCGGCGCCGAGTCTGTACAGGCGGCCAACTTCGTCAAAATGTAACTAGGATGATTCATTCGCGAATCGCGTCTGCTATTGCAGACAGCTGGCTATCAAATGTCGAGAGGTTATGTTACGTTTGTCGTAGCGTAATTAGCAGCCCTTGAATAGTGTGCTACTGATGGTTATTACGAATTAATCGAATAATTGGAAGCGATTAATCAGTGAACTCTGCTATTTTTGTTCAAACGAGAATGATTATTTCTGTTATTTCGAGTATGTTGAAAATGAAAATGAATTAAATTCCGTCGATTGAGAAATCTAGTCACTGGAAGTTTGACAACAATTAATTTTTTTGTCATAATCGTCTTAAGTCGAATAAATGAAAAATCTCAGTCAGGTCTGTTTGTCAGGTATTCAAAGTCCATGAGCTGACTCAAAAAAGTTAAAATCCAACATAAAACAGCAGATGCGGAGAATCAGGTATGTGAAAATGAATTCCTTAGTTCAATTTCATGTTTATTCAATAAATGTCAGCAAAACTTCTTATCGAATTTACAATTAGATAACTTAAAATAAATGGTGTGTGATTTCTTCTCGTGGAAGTGAAAGAGCTGTGGCGAGTCGTCTGTTCTTGACCTCTGCATCGCAGTTCTCCGTTGCAGTATCGTCTACCGTGCCTTACGTCGAAAACATCCCTTCTGGTTTTAAGCTGTTCTAGCTATCTTATTTCAAACTGCTTAGCATCTGAAACTTCAAGGTAATAATTATCATTCAATCAACAAAAATTTTTGGAACGTTTCTAAAAATCATACTTCCCTTAAGCTCATTTTCTTGGAAACAAACAAACATCGCTATAGGAAAAAAACGAATGGCAATCAAAATACTGAATTTTGCAAAACAAATGTGAAATTTGTGTGAAAGATAATTCAATTCAACTTCCCGTTATTGAATCTTGCAGTATTCCAACAACAGCTTCCTCCGTTGTCAATGCTGAGCAGATGGGCTCCGTTGAGCCAACGTAGATAGCGACCAACCTAAGCTGTTCTAGCTATCTTATTTTAAAGGGACCAGTGTAGCGACTTTAAAACGAATAAACATCGTCCAGAAATGATTTATTTTGTGACCAAAGTTGACTGCATATCATGAAAAAAAATTTGGAAAAAATGTTTGTCGCAAGGATTTGCCTCTACCGTTAGTCCAAATCATCCATTCGACAACTCATATTCTTCGGTGAACCATTCCTCATCTTGTGAACATGGGGATTTATAAAAAAAAACATCAGGTAAATAGTTATCAACCATTAACCAAATTGTCAAAAGATTTGTTTGCTTATTTGCAAATGACTTGGCTTCAAAATTTGTTGACAAATGCCCCGCGTTCACATGATGGGGAATGGTTCACCGAAGAATATGAGACGTCGAATGGATGATTTGGACTAGCGGTAGAGGCAAATCCTTGCGACAAACATTTTTTCCACCCTTTTTTTCACGATATGCATTCAACTTTGGTCACAAAATAAAGCATTTCTGGATGATGTTAATTCGTTTTAAAGTCGCTGTACTGGTCCCCTTAACGTGGCGAGCATCTGAAACTTGCAAGTAATAATCATCATTCAGTCGACCAAAATTTTGGGAAAGTCTCTAAAAATCCTACTTACCACAAACCTCATTTTCTTGGAACCAAACAAACATTGCTGTGGAAGAAAAAACCATTAGCAATCAAAATACTGAATTTTGCAAAACAAATGTGGAATTTGTATAAAAGATAATTCATTTCAACTTCCCGTTATAAAATCTTGTAGTATTCCAACAGCTTCCTCCGCGGTCAATGCTGAACAGATGGGCTCCGTCATGCCAACGTAGATAGAGATTAACCCCTCGGTACTTCAGGATAGCTACACCATGCAAGCTTCCTACGGACCACCAGCCCCGACAGCATCCTCATCAGCGTAGAACACTTCCTCCTCCCTATCGTGGTAGCGATATTGCTCAAAGTGGCCACCGATGCGTCCAACGCACTGACGAACACGAGTGGCAAACCCCCTGGTCATGTTGGAGATCATTTGAGGAGTCATGTCCTCTAAAATCTCTACAACTCGTACTCGCAGCGTAGGGAGGTCTGGAATTGAAGATCGAGCGTAGAGGACGTTCTTCAGGTACGGCCAAATACCGAAGTCCAATGGTGTCAGGTCAGGCGAACGAGCAGGCCACTGAATTGGCCCAGCCCTACCGATCCAGCGGTCGGGGAACTGCTCATCCAGATATTGGCGGACGATCAATGTAAAGTGCGGAGGAGCACCGTCCTGCTGGTACCAAATGGGATCCTGGACGGTTGAAAAGACAACTTTTATTTTTACAAATCCGAATTAAAGTGTTGTACAGCAAACAGTAAATAAATGAATTTCAGCCCATAAAATCTATTCACCTCTCCTTCTATGGCTCTCAAAGCTGGTACAATGCGGTTCTGTAGCAAGGCCAGGTACGTTTCACCGTTTAAATTTCCCTGTATGAAGTAAGGGCCGACGAGCTGGTTGTCTATGACCCCAAGCCAGACGTTCAATTTCTGAGGCCATTGCGTCGCCGTCTCCACTACCACGCACGGGTTATTTTGGCACCAGAATCGTACATTCTGCCGATTTGGTCCAGCAACAAGAGTTACTGTACACTCATCGGAGAAGCAGATTCTACGGAGAAGACCTGCGTCTGCTTCGAGGCGAACCTGGATTGCCCTGCAAAAAATCAGACGATGATTTGAATCATCGGGTGTCAGCTTTTGATGCTCTTGAACCTTATAAGATCGGTACTTAGCTTGATGCAAAGTCTTCACGATCGAACTTTGCGACACCCCGATTTCCTGCGCAATCACCCTCGAAGATTTTCCACGATCCTCCGTGGCCGTAAGGCAGATGTTGAGCCTCGTCGCCTCGGGTAGTGCCGTGTTCGGCTGGCGAACTTTGATTAATTTCGGGTCCACATTTCCAGTTTGCCGAAATTTCTCGCAGATCTGCCAAACCGTAAAGGTCGAGGGACGCGGTCGGTCAGGATTCGCGGCCGCGAAATGGTCGACGATACGTTGGTAACTAGTACCCTGAGCTTGTTGTCGGACCCATTCCACTTTTTCTTGCACCGTGTACACAATATTCGGCATCTTCAACTTACTTCAAAACAGAAGGAGGATCCAATAACCGAATTTCATTCAAATGTTCACTTTGTAAGAATTTTCAACACGAGGTATGCAACAGGTATGTTCGTAAGTCGAATGAAACCACCTACTTATCATCGAGTATGTGTAGGAGTTTTAGCGCGAACCGAATTACCGATTGCAATTTCTCGAGGGCCAGCCAATCAGATGACAAGTACGGATATTCAAAAATCGCGCTGCCGTAAAGAAGAAATCTCATTCGCAGCCAGAACATCATAAGTTTTTGGATCGAAAGTCGAATGAGATTCCTACCTATCATCGCGTAGGTATGAGGTGTCTGCGTGACCGAGCAAGCAAATGCAAGTTTTTGGGAATTACCCGAGTTGGTAAACACGCTTATACGCGAACGTTGAACGAATGTACGTTGACATTAGTAGGATGGCTGGTTCGAATTTTACGGCTACCATCGAAATGGAAAATCAGAACACTAGTTCGATGAAAATCTTGTAAGTACTGAAGCATTATGACAAAAAGAACTCATTCGATTGATATTTCTGCTTTTCCGAAATTTCTCGTAGATCGTCCAAACCGTCGAGGTGAAGGCAATCGGTCGGTGAGGATACGTGACCTCGGGATTTCGGGAAATCGGAAACGTGGACCCGTGGATGAATTAACGCGAGGCCTTCGCCAGGCTCGACAAGGTAAAAAAATCAGCGACGAAAATTGCGCGACGGGCTTGAATTTGGACTTTTCAGGTAATCATTGATTTTTGCAACATTAAATACGTAAAATATCGATCATGAGATACCAAAGAACATCAGAAGCTTCAGCCCGTTGGTGCTGATAATTAATTGACATTCTGCAAATAATGCAATGCGCTACGGCGTAATGCAGATAGTTGTGTTTTCCATAGGATTTGGTTTTTCAACAAGTGCATTATTCACAGGCAGAACCTACAAGTATAATCCAAGTGTAACGTCATTGAGTTGGTTCCGCCTGGACGGAGTGATAAATCAGCTGATCAGCAGCCAGCAGGTTCGGCGTTTGACTGCGGTACAAGCATCGAACATCTGTTTCAAGATTTTTGTTGGCATTGCGGGTTTGCAATTCTACAAGAATCATCACAATCACAGTTTGCCTAGAAAATCTGATATCTCTGATTTCTGATCGATTTTCGCTCGCGATGACAGCAATGTAACTCGTCCTTCGGACCTTCTTCAGGATTTATTGTGCTAGGAAACACACTATTGTTATTTCAACCAGACAACTACAAAATTAAATTTTTTCTGGCCAAACGATTGTGTCGAGTATTTTTCCAATTATGAAACACTGCATCTATTGTTTGGAATAAACGATGCAGCCACAATGGTTTGACTTATCAGGATAAGAAATCTTCGAGTCGAATTGAGTCAGTCTGAAAATCTACATAAATTTCTACAATAATGCCTCACGATTGACGTTCTTGTTCAGGAGAAACTTTATTGAAATTTGAAAAAAGGCTAAAAATAGTCACATAAAACAGATCCTTGCACAAATTTTCAAATTATGGCCGTATGTACATTAAAAAATAACGTCTGTCCCGTACAATGAAAGTTTATGCACAAGGAACCTTTCACAAAAATCCTGCATATCGCAGCGGGTTGGCATTATTTTTCCATTTACAGACTACCATAATCTGAAAACTTGTAAAATGAGTTTTTGTTTCAACTATTTTTAACCACTTGAGGAAAGACCCTACTAATTGTGATATAAATATTGTAATCTTTCAAAATTGTTTCATGATTTCATGTTAACTATCTGTTTGAAAAGAAGAAAATATCAACCGCAAGATTGAAGATTAAATCAGGAATGCTGGAATCATTCTGCGTCACATGTAGAACATCAAGAATTTCAAAATACTCTTTGGGTCTCGAATATTATTGAAGGGCATTCAGGTTTTAGGCTGATATTTACAACACTAAGATGAAGAGGTTCAAGTATCGGATTTAAGATTGAGCCTTTGTTTCATGAAAAACAGCCAAAATCCGATTTTATGATGAAAATTCTTAACGAAAACTCTGAGAATATCGATTTTTGGCTGTTGTTCAGGAATCACAGACCCAATCTTAAATCCGGGACTTGAACATTTTTATCTTAGCGTTCTAAACATTAATCTAAAACATGGATGTCCTGGAATGCGATTCGTTTAGCAAGCATCATTTAAAAATACTGAATTCTCTACATTTAACGCTGAATAATTCCTGTATTTCCGATTCAATTTTCAATCGGGGGGTCCGATTTTCCTTGTTTAAAAGAAGACTAACATCAAATCGAAAAATAACCGGAATAAAATTGCGAATTTCCTATCTCAGTAATGTCTTCTCTTGAAAAATAGAAAGTCAGCTTTAGTCAAAAGTTCTCCAAAAGACTCCCCTTGACATCGGTAATGCATTTCGTTCATCAAAATTCAGTTTACTGAACTTCAACTATTGGCATCATATCTTCTTCATCTCTGCTAATTTATTTATGGTAGTTAAGAAATAATTTGTTATTGCTCCACCAGATTCCACACAGAATGAATCGATACAATTATTCTTCACTGGAATAGGACCGCAGGATATTGATATTGGCGCTTCTCATCATTCTGTTGGGACAGTTTATTAGTACTTATCGTTGAATTCTTACATAAAAATGTACTGTACCGCCCTATTATTTTTTGGTTCGACTGAATAAACTTGAAATGCGCATATTCAACTTGTTTCAACCTACCTGATGTAATTTCATCCAGTCTTCATTAAACAATACAACCCGTTGCTTCGCTTGCATTATTTTTCACTTTAAACTGATCAGCATTATTTGAGTGTGTGTCAACGGGCGCATCTTTCGATGTGCATGAGTTTTATTAGCTTGAATTAGCTCCGACTCCAAAGGAAAAGACACAATCTTTCGCAGATAGAGATAATTAGCACCGTTGTCAACTTGAAAGATGTGCATTGTTTTATTTTTAATAAACATTTCAAGTTTAATATTTGAGCAACGCTAATCTTAACTAACTCCAGCTCATGCGTCTCACGTCCGTTACAAAGCAACGAACATAACCTCTCGTGAACTGACACCTATCAGCCGGTTCTAGGGAGTTAACGCACGTTAGTGCGCGTTCACTGGCATTTTGTCAGCCAATCAGAAAATAGCAAGTCGAAATTCGCGCGCTTCGACCATTTGGTTTCAAGAAACTCTCGCGGTATACATATATAGACTGACTACTAAAGACAATTATTAAGTTAAGCAAGTGGTGCGAGGCGAAGTATCTGTGAGCATGTGTATGCGTGTGCGAGTATGAGAGTGAAGAAAAAATATCTTTTGGCATTTAGACCTATGATTTAGTACGGTATATGATTTTTGTAATAAGATAAATAAATACTATCTTATACAGACTACCAAACAATATTGTTACTAATGTTGTAGACTTTTACGAAAGCGATTGTAATAGCAGATTAGGTGCGGGAAAAAAGGAGTTCATAACTAGGAAGAAAATTAGAAAGCAAAAAAGGTATCTGCTTGATTCTCTGACAGGCCTCTACAAAAAATTCCAGACGAACAACATCAGATTAAGCTATCAAACATTTTGTCGCCTCCGCCCTTTTTGGGTAGTGAAGCCTCGAGTAGATGACCGCGATACTTGTTTGTGCGTTACTCACGCTAATATAGATGCGAAGTTATCTGCTTTATTTGGAGAAAAAATACTGAATTACAATAATCATCAAAAACTGCTACAAGATCTGTGTTGTGATCGATACAACGTGGAATGTCTAGCCAGACAATGTAAACTTTGCATTAATAAAACGCCTTCTTACAACGAATTTGATGAAAACAAACCTTCAAGCTACAAACAATGGGTAGTAGACAAAGAAAAATATATTGATCTGAAAACCAAACGGTTACGTGCAGTTAGAAAATACGTCAAAAAACATTCACTACTGAACCGCGCAACCTTATTGAAGAACTGCGTGAAGATTTGAAGGCCTTTTTGTGCCACGAGAGAAACATTGTACATCAATTCAATGCTATAAGAATACTGAAAAAAAACCTCACTGAAGAAGACGCAACAGTCCATATGGATTTTTCCGGAAATTATTTGACTAAATACGGACAGGAAATACAGGCGTTCTATTTTGGAGGATCTCGCATGCAGATAACTCTCCATACAGTAGTCGTTTATCTGTCAAATTTGACCAAATCATACTGCACTGTTTCCAAAAACAATTCACACTCACCCGCTGCTATTTGGAATCATTCACAAAAAATTTTTGATGCTTTACCACCCCAAATTAAACGCCTCCACTTTATAAGCGATGGCCCGGTAACGCAATACCGCAATGAAACGATGTTTTATATCTTGGCTACAAAATTGCCGGAACGACTTCCAAACCTACAACAGTTTTCGTGGAATTTTTCCGAAAGTGGACAGGGGAAAGGCGCTCCAGACGGAATAGGCGCGACTTGTAAAAGAACAGCTGATTCTGTTGTGGCAACTGGAGGCGACGTCGAAGATCTGGATACTTGTGTGAGGACTGTAGCGGAAAGATCCGCGGGAATTATATTAAACGTCGCCGAGGATGATGATATTAAAAAAATGACTGCTGAAATTGATCAAGAAGTAAAAAATATGAAACCTTTTAAGGGGACTCTTCAAGTACACCAGGTAACAGGGAATGTTTACAACCAATCATCAGGTTTAAAGTTTAGACCGGTGGCAATGACATTGAGGAATTTGAGCTGCTTCTGTAGCGATGTTAACTGTCAACATTTTAAGATTGGATCTTTAAATTATGAGCCAAAGCGAGAAGCAAAAGCTAAAAAGCTTAAGGGGGTGGTCCGTTTTTTCCGATCAAAAAATGGATTTTCGGTTTTCTGCATTTTCATTTAGCTTATAGTCTTGAGAATATTCCCTTCAAATATTATTGAGAATTTCGCAAAATTGGCGGAGTTATAGCGATTTGGATGGATGGGTGCACCGCAGGTATAAACCGAACCGCCGGGCGATGTCTCAGAGCGCGCTAGGGGTTGAGGCCTGCTCGGACCTGCAGGTGCTATTCCGAGAATTTTCCCTTTCTCACCCTTTATCCTTTGTTATTTCGGCAACAAGCAACTGACGTCGTACGTTAGTATTGCTCAGACTTTCGAAGTGAGAGTACCTATTTGATTCACGAGTGAGAGTGCAGTAGTTGTTCAGTTGAAAGATGGATAAAAAAAGCAGCCGAGTTAATCGTGTACGAGCAGATCGTCAGAAGAAGAGGACGTTTCGAGGGAATCAGACAACAGCAGAGACTGATTTGATTTTCAAATCGACTTCGGCGAAAAAATTACGGAATGTCCAGGATGATCAGGTTCCGCGAGACAGAGATAGCAGCTACGTGATTTTTAATTTCTTCACGGTGTTCACGGCACTGGGTGCATATATGGAGTGCAAAGAATGTCACGAGGAGGTGAAATTTTACCAAAAACAGCTGACTGGGCTCAGTTTCAAAATTCAATTGGAATGTGCCTGTGGAGTCAAATTCGTGGATTCGTCTCCAAAGATCGGCCGAGCGTCTGAAATCAATCGTCGGTTTGCTTTTGTTTCGAGGCTTCTACCACTGACAAGAGCTGGTATGAATTTGTTTTGTGGCCTTATGGACATCAGCAAAGGTTTCACAAAGAGACTGTATACCACCTGTCTCGAGGAAATACATATCGCCAGCAAAACAGTTTTTGAGTCTGTACTGGAAAAAGCTGTTCAAGAAGAAAAGCAGGAAAACATCGCTCGCGGACGAATGGATACAGTGCTGACAGTATCAGTAGACGGCACCTGGAAGAAAAGAGGCTTTTATTCAAAGTACGGTGTCACAACTCTAATCGGCTGTTACTCTAAAAAAGTCATCGACGTAGTAGTCAAATCGAGTTTTTGTCTGGGATGCAAAACATGGGAAAATCGGCGAGATACTCCAGAATTCGAAGACTGGATCGAAACACATGCTGAAAAATGCGAGAACAATCACTCTGGAAGCGCCGGAAAGATGGAACCTGACTCCGTAGTGAAGACGTTTGAACGGTCCGAGGAGAAGTATGGCGTGAGGTACGGCACCCACATAGGCGATGGTGATTCCAAATCATATACCGCCATCAAAAACGCAAAACCATATGGTGATGGATTGATGGTGCAAAAAAAAGAATGCGTTGGACACGTGGAGAAGAGAATGGGAACGAGACTCCGCAATGCGAAGTCTACCAATAAAGGTATCGGAGGAAATGGAACCGGAAAACTCACCAACAAAGCCATAATTGCTCTTACGAAATATTATGGCTTGGCAATCCGGAGGCATCCCAATTCCATGGAAGATATGCGCAAGGCCGTGTGGGCTACATTTTACCACCGGAGTTCAACCGACGTCAAACCCCAGCATCAATATCGTCCTGAAGGGCCTTCGAGGTGGTGCAAATATAAAAAAGCTGAGGCTCAAGACGAACTGGCGAGCTTCAAACATGATCAACCGTTCAACGCACAAGTTTTAACAGTGATCCGACCAATATACGAAGATCTGGCCAGAGAAGAATTGCTGGAGAGATGTCTGGGGGCCTACACACAGAACAGCAATGAGTCTTTCAATCTTACGCTCTGGAACGGGGCCCATAAACATCGGCATTGTGGTCTTTCTTCGCTTGAAATTGCTACATATATAGCATGCTGCCATTGTAACGAGGGATTTACCCCAATCCTGCAAATCATGTGTGCTATGGGTCTGCGTATTGGCGACGAGGCACATGATTTTGCAGCTAGGCGCGACAACGAGCGCATCGACCGTGCTGACAGAAGATCATCCTTCGAGGTCCAGGCATCACGGAATGACGAAAGAGAGGCTAGTAGTCTTCAGTACGATTTTAACTTGGAGGAAGAAGGACCCCAATATGGTGCCGGAATAGCTGATTGAGCGTAAATGACTGAAATCAACGATTATTTCTAACGATTCATACCGAAACTACATTTTTCAACCTTGTGCCCACAATATCTCAGGAACCACTGAATCGATTCACCCAAATTTTTCGCCAGCTTGTTCAGAATACATCTACCTACAGCCCCTACCGCGGATAATACTGTACATAAAAAATTACGACATGTACAACCTGAAGAAGACTGAAAAAGCTGCCAAATTGAAAAAAAATCATTATCGTGGCGCCATTTTGTGATTTTTAATTTTATCAGTGTGATCGAGCTACGGGCTATAGAGGGTCATCTGATAAACCGAAATATATTTGAAATTTTTGTTTCAGATCAGTCAAACGGGCGCAATCGTGGGTACCGATGAAATACAGCCTCTTGCGGTCCAGCACGCCAAGCGAGTACGAGTCAACGGAATGTCTTATAAAAATTTGTATACGCATAAAAAATATCAATAAATATTCACGCAAAAAGGCTTCTCAATAGGTCTTACTGTTTCGACACAAAACATTCATGAAAAACAATTTTTAAAAACCCGGTAAAACGGACCTCCCCCCTTAATCGAACTGCAAAGAAAAAACTACTACTCGTTATGGAATCTAAGAAAATCTACAATTCTTCATAAAGCATGATGATGTTCCAAATTCGCTGTAAATTCGTACAACGTTGTAGAATTACTTTGGGCATAGAAAACAAATGTAGGGATACGAGTCAACAATTTCATGGTAGGATATTCAGAATCCTCCAACGCCCAAGAGGTGATCGATTTTCTTTGTGATTTCATGATATTTGTTCTTGATAATGAGTGAACTAGTTAATGTAGCGAACTTAATGTAACAAAAATATTATATTGACTTTATCCCCCTTAATATAGGTGAATTGCTATGGCTTAAATGTTGTTTACATAATTTTTATATTTCTCAAGATTGAAAAAAAAATATGTAGAATATGGATCAAAGAACGCAAGTGTCTTATTTTATCGTTGAATTTGAGGATGGAGTACAACTCGTACCCCATTGTTGGATGACAGATAAAGATACAGCTGCTTACCGGCCAAATTTCACAAACAACTCACGCTATGATAAGGCTGTGGAAGAAAAACGATCGCCTCAAAATTCGTGGCACAAATTCCCAATAGTGAAGATACTTGGGACAGCTAGTGAGTATTCATATGAAATTTTTAACTGAAATACATATGTATATGTGATTTACATATTTCTGGCGAATGTTAACCAAATTACTCGATTTATTTGTGATGAGCACATGAATTAATCTCCAGAAACCTATGAGAGTGGAAAAGAACGGCTGAAAGAGGCTGAAATATTCTCTGAAGTGAATCAATCTGACATCGACGAAGTAGAATTGAAGCTGAGGAGGAGAAAGCGAGCTCGTATATTAGTGGATGAAAGCGACACAGAGTCTGATGTGGAAGATGACACTCAATCTAAATTACCCAGTTTTCCCGATCCGCCTACTATGATAAAACCCCAAATTAAGACTAATGCAAAACAGAAAAACAATGATAGGATCCATCGTAATAATACTCATGCGCAAACTGAAAACATATCTAGTCCAGGCACCAAATCTTTGAAGCAACAGCAGGGTAAAACTCATTTGCCTACAAAACATGGCGTATGTGACATGATCATCAACGACAGTGACGTCCCACTCGAACAAGCCGAGTCATCACTTACCCTGACATCTTCATCTTCCAACATCATGAGTACATCACAAATCCTTAAGAAAAATCTAACAAAAAATGATGCAGTTATTCAGAATTTACATGCTCCTGCCGATGATGACTCCACTCGAACTGTACTGATGGATACAGGTAACGAATAAATTACCCTGGAAAAAGATTATATCTGACCACTTTTAAAGCGGTCAAACTTGATCCAGGACAATATACAGATAACGCATCTCATTTGATCTTCTCTTTTCTTTTTGTTCTTGTCTTTCTTTTCTTTTCTTTTCTTTTTTTTTTTACTTTCTAATTTGATTTTTTTTTTGCTATTTTGGTCTTTTCCTTTTATTTTCGGATCTGGACAGTCAAAATTTGTTTTCTCTAGAAAACAAATAAAAGTTTCGACACACACAGCATATGTGCTGATCCATTATAATCTAAAATTATAGAAATCTATTATAATTTGGATTATGTTACAACTACTATCACACCTGGTAATTATGAACACAACTCATGGAATTGTAGTGCCGATACCACAAGTGATAGTGGCTCATTGTTCACTAGCTATACAGTGATCTACTGTTAACCTTGTCACTCTACATTACATTCAAATGTTTGTAAAGTTGACGAATTCACAAAGGATGTATCGATTGGTTTTAGACGTCCGGATGTATAAACGGTTTGTTATTCGATCCCTGACGGCACTGAAAATGCGAGTAAATAGTATAGCTGAAGCTGTAGAAGAACTGGTTTAGAAGCAAGGTCTAGGTCTAGAAAAGAGCACAGTTGGCAATCCGACCAACTCAGATTCTGAGTCAGGCCCGAAGCCTGCAGATATCATGAAACGCTTTCCTTTAAGTGATTTGAAAGCGGTTGAGGAAGTAGAGACTGACTTGACCCAGGAAAATTACAGAGAACAACTAGTAAGTGAATATAATATACGTATTCCTGAAAAATTGATTGTGTTCATTTTGTTCATCATATTCATTTCATAACTCTAATATTAACTCCGTACAGAAGAATGCGTTGGCAGAGATTGGTGGGGCTAACATCAAAACGAGAGCAACCAAACTGATGGAGAGAATTTTTAAAAATAGCGTGGCTGAAAAATTCGGCTGGGTTGGTGCGAAAAAAAAGCTGATTTTTTCGAATTTGCTTTTATGTAACCTCATTATAGGTAGGTCCATTGTCGTACTCTGTCAAACCATATCATTTTTTCATTTGATGTTTCACACTATTTTTTCTGGATAAATCATCCAGAGTATCTTGAATCATAATGAAGCATAATTGTACGTAGTGTTTTGTAAATGAGTGGTCAACCGTTTAAAATCTTATTGGAACATTCTAGATGTAGTGAGACTACCGAAACCAAAGACAACCGATGAAGAGATCGCTGAACCTATTAAAAATTGGCTGAGGCATGCCATAAGCGATGAAATAGAGAAATATTGTGAGAACTAATTATCCTACTCAACTTTATTTATTCATGTTATTTGCTGAGTATCGGTCCAAATGCAAATCATTTTCAAAGAGTTTTTTTTCATTCATTTTTCTCATGTTTTAGGCGCACTTCATTGAAAATAAATGTGATCGCCACTGACGATGATAGAACTGATGCAACGGCGGATGAAAATAAAAATGATGCAGCGACGGATGAAAATGGAAACGATACAGCGACGGATGAAAATACAAATGAACCAGCATTAGATTAAGTAGCCGGGCAATACTGATCCAAGCTCACAGGCTCGGGTGTTATATATTCATGATTTTTCAAATAACTGGAAGGTCAAAATCATTGACAGATTTTCACAATTTATAGATGACGAAAGCAAGTGGTTTTGAAAAAATGTCCACCCTCAGCACTAAAAGTGTATATGTATGGGGAACTTTTCTCGGTAATATTTGAAGTCACTGTGGAAGGTTTCCTGCGCACATACTCATACGTTTTTTACATACTGACTGAATTTCGAAACTGAAGACTGGAAATTTATTTCGAAACATACTCCTATTAGCTAACAATGACAAAAAGCATTGTTTGACTTTACCTTTCAGTTTTTGCATGATCAAGAGTAGTTTTTTCCAGAAGTTCATACTTAATAAGAAGAACATACTCATTAATTATACTTCATGCTTTGTATTAATTATATTTTCACTATATCATACGATCCGATAATCGCGCAACTAATGGTTTTTTTTATAAATGAATGTGTTTTTATTTATCTGCATTGCTTTAATAAAAACTCTTAACTACTCTACATTGAATGCTCCTTTCACTTGACAATGATGTCAGATATTTGATAGGATATCTTGTATCATTTCGTGCTGTCTGGGTGTATATATTAAGGTGGGCCAAAAAAAACTTATTATATTGTAATAATATTGGAGAAATAGTCGTTTGCAAGGCTTTTTATTATGTAGGTTAATCAACCACACAGTTTGCGTTGCTGTCAAAGACTGTTATTTGAAATAATAGTTGTGGCTCGGAGGCGGCAGAAAAGAAGATCATTCAGACAACCGAAAGACGCTATTAGCATAACAGTCTTTGCCATGAGTTTACGGGCTGTACAGAGTAATTCCACCACCGTAGATTCGTAAATCTATCTTCGTAACAATATGTATATTAGGGTGTGTCATTTTGAGGTAACTTTTTTTTCAACTCACTCATAGATTTTTCACTTGCGGGAAGGTGAAAAAAGCTTCTTATTTTACCTTCCAGCAAGTGACAAATCTAGGGGGATTCAAGGGGAATTTGGACTCGCTATCTTAAGTGTACAGATACCGTTTCGAAAACGAGAATCGTAGTTTCCGGTAAACGACTTCATCGATTCTGATGAAATTTCAAGAATTCATTGAGTACAATGCCAGAAAGTGGCTGAGTAATTCACTTTTTCAAAATATCTATTAGATTTGATGAAAAATGAATATTCCCTATGTAGCTAGGTCAGATCGCCAGCGGTGGCTCCAAATGCCCCTTAACTCTCACCTAACGAAAAAAAAAAAAAAAAAAAACGCGAAAAATTAGCTGTGATGGTATTTTTTTTTCTTGTTTTTTTCGTCACAGCTGCATGCCATACCGCACTATTTGAAAAATTAGAAGAGCAGCAAAAGAAGTTAGATCACATCATTCATCTCATCACGGATCATAACGGAGACCTACGACCGACCGAAAGAAGGTTGAAGACTAATACAGATTTCTCTCTACTGCCAAAGTTTCCACTCGATTCTGTGGAACAGATTAAGGAGGTCGATAAACTTTTGGAGCAAGAAGAGACGGTTCACGAACAGTTTGTAAGTGTGAGATAATGCGCTGTTATCTCATAGACTATTATAAAAAATAATAAAATCCCAGTGATTACCTTTGCGTGGTGCCTCATTAAAAACTAGATTCCAAAGGGTCTGAATCGCTGCATTAAATACCTGCCAAATGAATAGAATATTATACAAAACTGTTCACGTATTCGGATTTTATCCACGTCTGCAAATTCATACCACCAATTTAAATTGTCAATTTTGGCCTCCGTCACAATTTCATTGATGATAAAAATTAATCTGTCTTCAGAAAAACTACATAATAATAATTGGTGGTAAGAATGGGCAGAATTGGGTGAGAAGAGTTCTACAAGCTTGTGTAGGAGACGATGTCGCGAAGCTGTTAACGTGGACCGGACAGCACTGTACAATTTCTATGAGGAAGACAGCCTTCTCTGATCTGATAGTCGGTGAGTTCAAAAAAATCAGAATGTTCTTAATGTGACCTGATACAATAGAAGACTCAGGCTACTTTATTATTATCTTCTAAATACACGGTATAACCGTAGAGAGATGAAGTAATCGTGATATTTATGTACTCTTACAGACACTATCGTTACAATGGAAAATGGTAGAACTTCAACCTCAAACATTCAAGACACAATACAAGAGTGGTATCGCCGCGCGGGAGACCGTTGGCGAAATAAGGTGGCCAAGTTCAGAAAAACGTGAAAAGTACACAAATAAAAAGTCTCAAACCAGTGAAGAACTATTGTGTAATCGAACAAATATTGTATTGTCACATTTGTTATTATAATATTAATAATAAATTGTCGGTACAATGCCTACTACGTCCAATTTATCGCTATTCAAATAATTTATTGTACCGTTCTAAATTCGTGATGAATTGGATTTGATTTTTTGTACGAGTACTGAAAAAATCTTTCAATATGTCATTCGTACCTTTTTTTGAATTTGAACCCGCTCATTACTGAATGTTGACTCAAAATAGACTTTCCAGTCGACTGTAAGTCTTCATTTCAAGTCGACCTCGGGTTGACTAAAGCCGGGTCATAAGTCGACATTTCGTCGACTTTTCGTCGACAAACTGTCAGGACTTTTCGTCGACTTAAAACTTTTCAGGCCGGCCTGTAGTCGACTTGTAGTCAACATTGTGTTGTTTGGGAATATAACCAGAGATAATAGCATTCAACATAACCTGAACCTAGAGTTCAATAGAATATAATACATCGCATGCTCAAACTAGTATAATGTTCGAAATTCTACTCGAAACGCAATTCATAGAGTAATAGTAATAATAGAATCAGAAGGGACTGCATGCGGTGCTAAGACTCGCCAAGATAATCAGAGCCCACGAAAGAATGAACAGTTACGAGCAAGTCCGAGAATCCGTTGTTATTACTCACAACATAATACCCTAAAATGTAATACCGTCGGGTATCACATCCTAAAACTGAGATGAGTCACAGGACTACCATCTCTTACTATATAATATTCGAAAACAGGAACGAGTCACAAGACTACCGTTCCGCAAAATAGAAACCTCAAACTAAGACGAGTCACAGGACTACCGTCTTATAATACCAAATACCATAGACTATAAAACATACGACTAGAATAACTAAACGGGATCCAAGAACAAACTCATAGCTTCACATAGAATAAGAAGATCTTACCTTAATTAATATAAGTGGCACAGTTGGCTCAAATAACAATTTTGACTTTATTTTAGCTAAACTCGGTACGGTATCGATAGAACGGTATTGGACGATATTTTCCGCTGACGCTGTAATCGGCATGACGATAGGCGAAGAAGTAGGTCGAGTCCTGGGGGACTCCTAGTTTTATAGGCTCGGTACGCTAGCTCGTTGCAAGAACGTCGAGACATACTCTTTGGTCGAGACGTTCGTCGTTCCGCGATCGTCTCTTCGAATCGCGGTTCCTGATTGGCGCGTGGCACCGTTGGCCTGGTTCGTCGTCGTTCGCGCTCATTGGGTTGTCCGGCGTCGCTGTAACTCGGCGGGACATTTTAAATTGCACATCACACCTGATATCTCTCCTCGCCTACTCTCAGTACTCGTCTCGGGACCCCTCGTAGACATCGTCTGGCGAAATGCACTCTGGGCTGCGTTGCTATTGAACCATACTGACCAGGCAGAGGATCTGGCAGAATTCTGAGGTCCCGATACCCGGATCTTCCTCCCGAGTTCTCCATAAGTGACGTGGAAGGATTACTGAAAGTCCTGCCTTACGCGGTTGCAGTTCTTCTACCGTGACCTTTCAGCGGTAACGACAGTAGCGGGACGAAGACGGGACAATCGGTGAATTAGTCTAGTTCGACACCAGGTCGATAAGTCGCTGACAACGGGAAGCCTGTATGTGGTACTTTTGTGTTTTCGCACAGCTTTATTCAATCGTACGTCAGGGCATCCAGAAGAAGTTGACGGTAGTGGTTCAGCTCCTGGCTGAGTAGTCGGTAAAGAAGTGGGAGGTGTCGCGTCAGAGATGCGCCCTTATTCATCCGCTCCTGCGGCATCCACGACTGTTCGTAGGGAGAGCGAGGAATATCGGTAGACGGCGCTGGACTTATCGTGAGCGTGCCTGCTAGCTATACCGGCCTTGGAGTACGTCGTGCGCTCAGGTGACGTCGATTTCCTTCGTTGTCCTGGTGCGTTCTTCGCTCTCCGAAATGGTTTTACATGCTTCATATGATCCGAAACTTAAACAAAATCTTACATAGAATTACTGGTTGAGCCTAAAATTAACCTGAGATCTGTCGCTTGCTGCCCCCTGAGCTGATCGTCATCCCAGATGTTCGTGTTTTATGCCCATGGTGACGAGTTGCAAAATGCAACGTCACAATACAAATTACCAAAATGAACAGCGTACAAAAAAGGTGAGAATTATAACGGATGAAATAATAAGTCCGGCCGGAAATGAAACAACACATATCTCAGGATCGGATACATCTAGCGATTTCACAAAAATTTTCAAGTTTGGTATTAACGAACAGAGCTCGCTTCGTAGTGACACATCGTTACCACTCCTAGACACTGCTCAAATTCCTTCGAACAGCTCAGCTCAAGAAAAAGTACTAGATGCTCCACATAAGTCAGGCGCAACAAGTACACCGTTACAAGCAAAATCCAACTCTTGAAGACACGAATGAAAATGGTGAGTCTGATTTGAAAAAAAAAAGCATTTGGTCTTGCGTTCACTTGTCTCTCTGGAATAATATCTTAAATTGATATTCAGAATATCTGTAGAATCTTCATATATTTGTTTTGTGTTGAAAAAATTAGTGCAGTATACTTTGCTGGATTCGCGGAGTTGTATAATTAAAAAAAAACTAAAATGAAAAAAGTTCGCTGTATTTTGTACCGAATTTTTTTAAGGTAAAAAACGAATGTTTTGAACCATGATAAATTATTCACCTTCTGAAACTTTCACGATAATGTGAATGGCTACCACATGCGGTGTTCGCTTGATTAGTCCAATTATACACCGATTTAGGTGGACGATACTACTCATGCCAGGAGTTTACCAGAATACCGCACCTCTCGGAACTATCGTTCAAACTATCACATGCGTACCGTGCGTATATGTCATCGGCCACCAGTAACGCTGCCTCGATTATTCAAATAGCGAGCATGCAGTGGCATTGATCGCGGGTCATACATACTCAAGGAGCATGTGTATCAGACGAGCTTTAGTTCCAATGAATCCAATATTCAGGAGTACACAGTGTATGGTAGTTTTGTTCATATAATCAGTCACACTCTAGTGTGTTATGACAATTGATACAAACTACAGATGTGGGGGAGATCAGCGATAGCGCGTCCGAATATGAACCATCAGCAGATGATGATTCGTCGAATGCAGCATCTGGAGAAGAGAACAGCGATGAAAATGATAACGAACAGAGTTCAAAGCTAAGCCTAAACAGAAGTTCTATGGAACGTCGTCGAACTCGGAATTCATCAAAAAATTCATCTGCTAATGCTTCCCCAGTAATTGAGCCTGAACTTGTACGTGATAATGCAGACATGTTCGTCGTGACATCAGACTCTGAGAGCGTTGCCAAGTGAGCTCGCGCGGGAACTCTGGCTTTCCGCTCGACTGGAGCCAGGCGGTGGAGGAGAAAAGTGGGCGGGATTAGGTCAATGCTCCTCGCACGCCAAGGCCCCCTACTCTGTAGCGACTAGGCCACCAGCAGGCCGTTTGTAGTTTCGTGTTCTAAAGTCAGGCATACGGGCAATGCAGTCACAGGCCCCATAGTTTTACGTGGGCTTACGAGATTGAAATGCATGTATTGAACGGAGGTTGGCACGTATATGTATTCTTATTTGTTTTGGCGAATCATTAATTAATTACTCACATAATATAATCACATTATGTGCCAAAAAATTGACTGTCCATTCGAAATTTTTTGGAGAAATTGTATTTTTCATAACGTCATCCACAGAAGCACTTTCAAGATTCTAGATCATTTGAAAAAATGCTTTTTCAACAAAACATTTCATTTTTTAAGACAACAGAGAACTCCAGAATAAGTTTAGCTCTTTTCGTACATTTTACAAAGTTACGTCCAATCACAAAATATGTCGCAAAAAATGATGATAAACGAATTAGATAGAATAGTTCATTCATATGTTTTGTCATAACATTCCACTGTATGCCAGCATTCGGAAAATGGGCAATTTTTCAGACAGATTGAAGTAGGGCGTTACCGCGTTAGCTGATTGCATAACGTGTTCGTATGTTTGTTGTACCACTCACCATATTGGTGGGTGATCATTTTTACGGAACTTACGCGATACAGGCATCGGCTGATTCAAGGCACACTAATTGTGATGTCATCAACCAACCAGGTCTCACCACGTGGAGGTCGCTGCAATAAAAAGACCTGCCCTATCCCGTCTTAACCCCTAACCATGCCGGGAAAAATTTTTGATATAGCATAAGAAAATAAGTGAAAAATTAGCACGTAACAGAAGCCAAGACATGCAGCAGTATACGTCTGGAAGTTATAAATTACATATATCCGAGAACCAGCGAAACCTATACCACAGAATATAATCGACAATATAGTGATACGTGAATAAATCCAAAGATTTGATCGCGTATTATTTTTTTTCTTCTGTGAAACGTATGATTGAAAAGAAATAATGATTACATGAACTGTATCAATTTAAAAAATACGTTATGTTGATGACTATCGAATTAGAAAAATGATATGAAATTAACAACCCCGTAGCTATGCAATATTTAGGATCAGCTGGAACTAAAAAATAACATTTCTTTTTATTCATTATAATATTCGATTTTCAACTGAAATTCGATGAAACTATAATTCACTCGATCAAATTCGTTATCCGTTATTACTTCTATGAAATAACAAGTAATTCAATTGCATCGAAAATATTTCAATCGATCTAAGTAGAATCGATCACTTGTGGGAATCCAAAAAAACATTTAATACACCTTATTCGGAAAATATAGGCCCGTCTGATTATTGAAATACGTGTACAACCCTTATTTTATGGATTAATCAGAACCGGATTGGTCAAATTCAACAGATTTTTGTTCGCAGTGCAGATGCACCTAAACAGGTGGGGTCGGGTCTCAGGTTTGATAGCGCTGATTGCAAGTTTTATTTCGAATCGCGAATAATATCCGAATGCGTGGGTCAATAATTAGTTGAGTATTGAAAACCATCGGAATAACGATTGCTTTTCTAATACGATCATATTTTAATTTTATATTAAATTCTTAGTTTAAATAGTACATTCAATGCTAATATAACTTTTTTCTATTAATTCTTATTCGAATAAATAGCTGACTGGCCGCGCATTATTTCAGCTTTGTAAGACAACATTCTAATAGCACGTTATGTTTCCGATGCATTGGTGTATCGCGTGTTAATCTTGATAAACACAGTTTCAAACATTAATACCAAATTCCACAAATTCTCAAAAATGATTACCAAATAATGACTCTTAGATCAATGTACGGCGAAAGTCATAGTACTAGACGGAAGATTCTACAGGGTTAGTGTAAGAATTGATTAACGTAGCACACAATCAAAAGCAGATGCCAAATGATAATTATAAACGATTGATAAGAAATCATTTCAATGATCGAATAAATAATAAAAGCATGCACGTTAGATATCGGGTACAAGTTCAGAGCAATCAAATATATATACGTAAACTGCATGAAATTTCAATTACCTCAACCTCTCGTGCCGATAAATAGCCAAATTTGTACCACCCTTGCTCTTTTTTTCCGTCTTCCTTACCTCCTGTCTCGTTTTACCCATGGTGAATAAATAAGAAAAGACTTTTCCAAAACTCTGTGATCTGATTAAACTGGTGCAAAGAAATTAGAAACAGTGAGAGGCCCGTGTGCCAGATCAGTTGTTCACTTCAGAACATCTACTAGAGCCGTTAGTTTACACCACAGGCGGCCTAGGCCCGAGGTGGCGCTAGCAAGCGGTCGCTTTTGGCGGGAAAAATCCGCTGTTTGGTGCTTCGGCTCATGCAAGTTTTCTCGCAGGCCTTATATACAATTTCTTGGGGTTTGGTCTTAAATGGAAGGTGAAGGATGGATCTGTGGTTTGTATTTTACCGAATTTCGAAAAAAATATTTGTTTCCATTTTATTGCTGTGGGAACTATACCTACTTTCTGAGTCAGTTTTTACGACGTGCAAAATAAACTTTTAAAATTTGGAAAAATACAAAGCACAGATCACTCCTTCATCTTCAAATTGATCCCAAAAGAACACCGATACCTCTATAAATGACAGAGAAAACTTGCATCCTGTGAACGTCTGCTAGCGCTAGCTGCGCCGGGGATAGGCAACGAGTAATTCAACGCACCAGCTTCTTGTAACACTTTTACGCGGTAATGCTTCCAAGATTCGTTTGCTGTTATCTGCCTATTCACCATTTTTTTCTAAATTGTTATATTCTTTATCACTGGGAAATTCGCATAATAACTGCCCTCGTACAGATCTAACTCAAGACTCCGGCACCAGGTCCAGCAATTTTGGATTGTAACACCCAATAAACTCCACTATCACGTATGGATGATGGGGCGTTTGATTCATCTTTGTCAAGTTTACGCTATAACAGTCAATTAATATAAATTCCGAAGTGGTTATCCTACATTTAATCTGTGATATTTTCAGAAGTTTCGTAATTCTTTCTCAAGGTATCAATAATAAAAACATTTATCGCGATACTCTAAGACGTTGTAAAATTGTAATGTCATCGAGGTAGGTACCTCGATTTTGAGTTTAAATCCAATATTTGTTGAGGGCTGAAAAAAAAAAGAAATTTTTCTTCCAATCACATTTTTGAATTCATCAACTCAGAAGAAAATCAAAACGGTTAGTGGACAATTTATTGTCAGTTTCGTATGGACTTCTCCAATTTATTTAGTACTACTATTTGAGGGATGTTATCAGGCAGTCGGGACTTGATACTAAATACAAAAAGTGTAACGAATTTCCCACATGTCAAGAAATAATTTTTCTACCACACATGCATCAAAACCTCGTGTTTTTCGACCTCTGAAGAGGAATGAAAGTCGTAGTTTCTTGACCAATGAACGTGAACGGGGAAAAAAACTCACAACAGGGAAAAAAAGTCTCGGAGTAAGGCAAAAAAGTCTCAGAAGAGGGCAAAAAAGTTCCAGAGCAGGGTAAAAAAGTATCCCTAGGGTAAAAAAGTAAAAACTCGAAACGTGCTGCCTCTAGCGGAGAATCTCGGTGCTTCAGTACGATGTTTTCATGATGTGTCATATAACTCATAACAAGTGAAAGGTGCAGCCATTTTAAAGTGACATACTGACATAACCTCATAAATAGTTCAGTGCCAACGCATTACGCAATAGAATAATTTTAAGGAAAAATCGGGGAGAATGAGTTCCGAAAGTGAAAATGAGCTGCAATGCACACCACCAGACATTCGCGAAACAGCGGAAAAAGTTTCGTCAACTCTGTTACCGACTAATTCGCTAGAAGTATATGAAGCCGCTTATGCAGCATACGCGGCATGGAGAAAGTCGAAGGGAACAAATATTTCTTCTGAGTCAGTTTTAATGGCATATTTCGATGAACTAGCGAAAAGGTATAAACCTAGCACTCTCTGGTCATTATATTCGAAACTGAAATGTACAATAAACATTAGAGAAAAAGTCGATATGAGCAACTACAGAACATTATCTGCTTTTTTGAAAAAGCAATCTCGCGGTTTTCTCAGCAAGAAATCCAACGTTTTCACCCCCGAACAAGTGCAGTTGTTCTTGACAAAAGCTCCGGATGATAAATATCTCGCAACCAAGGTAACCTTACTAAATTAATACACTATTTACAATGATTGATGTAAAAAAAAAAAAATATCCGTCACGTTAAAAAAATTCATGAATAAAAAATATGTACTTATTCTACAATTTGTTACACATGAACTAAATTATCAACTAAGTTTACTGTTATTTACAGGTTGTTCTGATTTTTGGGGTTTTTGGCGCGTTGAGGACCGACGAGCTTACAAACGTTCGAATGACTGACATCGTGGAACAAGGAAATCTTTTGCAGATCCAGGTTCCGAAGACCAAAACAATGCAGCCACGATCTTTCGTAATCGCTGAGCATTGCGTACAATATGTAAAGCAGTATCAGTCTCTTCGCTCCGTTAAAACACCCACTGACCGTTTTTTTGTAAATTTTCAAAATGGTAAGTGTACGATGCAAGTGATTGGAAAAAACAAGTTCTCCACAATGCCGAAACAAATCGCTGAATTTCTAAATCTGCCTAATGCTGCGTCATACACAGGCCATAGTTTCCGCCGTACCTCTGCAACAGTGCTCGTTGATAAGGGAGCCAACATGGAGACATTGAAGAGACACGGTGGATGGAAATCGAGCACTGTTGCAGAGGGATACATAGCGGAATCTTTGGGTAACAAAACAAAGATCGGAGACATGATAATGTCGTCACTCAATTTGTCATCAAACCCAAATAAAAGCCATGATTCTGAAGCATCATCGTCAAAGCGTCACAAGGGCAACTATTCAATCAACTCAACTTCATCATCCAAAATTGATTTAAACCCAGAAAATAAATCAGAACATGAATTGATCAATCCAGTCACAAGAACAGCAGAACAAGAATTGTTCAATTTCAATCATTGTTCTGTTACAATTAATTATACAAAAAATTCTGTGTAATTGTGTGTCAACGATACTGATAAAAAAATTTTTCGTATCTTTAGAAACGAAAAGCACTTTGTAATCTTCAAATTAAAAATAAGAAAACTGTGATTTAAAGATAAGAGGCAATAATATTCTGAACAAAAAAAACTGTAATTATAAGATAAGAGTCAATAACTTTGCATTAAAGAATAACGAGAACTTTGTACTTTTTGATTATTAATACGAAAAAATGTGATTCTAAGCTATAAGTCTATATTAAAGATAAAAGAACGTTGATATTGAAAAAAACGCACAATGTTTTTGAGTTCAAAATAGATGTAATTCTTGAATTAATAACAGAAAAAACTGTGATTCTAAGTTTCTAATTAATAATTTTAAAAAACTGTGATTTTAAGATAAAAAAAAGAGTCAACAATATTATATTTAAAAATAAAATGATACTTGTAAGATGATCAGAAAAAACTAACTTCAAGATAAGAGTGAATGATATTGAAAATTGAAGAAAACTATGATTTTGGGTTCAAAATAAAACTATGATTTTGGGTTCAAAATAAAAGAACTTTGTGATTATAAGGTATAAGACTGAATAAAAACTATCTAAGAAAAATGATCGCAAAATGCTTCCGGTTTCATTTAGATTTGATATTTTTATATGTCGGGGGGCTTCGCCCCCCGAACCCCCTACCGGGGGCTTTGCCCCCTGGACCCCCACCCGGGGGCTTCGCCCCCGGGACCCCCACCAGGGCTTCGCCCTGGACCCTTTTAAGTGGTTTTCCAGATTTTCCTAGCTATTGCACCTTCGTATGCTATTCACCTTCGCGTTCGCTACCTGGCCTAACCTAACAATAAGTAATCCGTAATTTCAAACATGCGTTTTCACTCGTTTCTAATGCATTTATTGTAGAAAAAAGTATATGCACCACGGGAAGGAAGCGGGCGTTTTGTCTCGCGCAATGTTTGCATAACTCGTCTTCAGTCGCGGGCGCCTACGGCGCCATCGACTTACGACTCGTTCTGCAAACATCGGCGCTCGACAGAAAACGCCCGCTTCCTTCCCTAGATGCATAATATACTATTTTAGAGAAATTGAACAGAACCCAATCTTTTAACGAATAATAGATGCAATACGAATATTTTCACGATTCTTTCAAGATCTTGATATTATTCATAATTTATTGAATTTTGAAAGTATAAATTAGTAATTTTGCTCGAGATTTGTTTTCAAAATAATTGAAAATCTTTCGAATCAATATTCCATTTATTCCTGACCTAATCTTGATTCTGCTTGTATAGTAAATGAATTTATTTTTTAACACTCAGGGAGTGGGATTCAGTTTTTAATAGCTGTTTGAAGGGAGTAAAATGGCTCATCATCTCCCAAGGGAGTAAAAACAAATATGCGGGTCACGTGACTTCGATGTGTATTATACGGAACTTGCCGCCAGGGCTGTAAGTCGGTCACTTTTTGTCGGATTGGTAATATTTTCCCAGTTCAGTCATATATTGTCATACTTTCCTCCCGTTTGTTATATTTGTCATATTTTCGGATGCGACTCTTTCGATTACTATTTAACTATCCGTGATTCGCAAATTTTGTCATTGAATACTATCGTTATAGAAGCGATTTATATTATTTGAAACACTGGCGTACGCTGCTAGTCAAATGCGATACCTCCACCACACCAGTAATATCTTGCCAGTATGGAGTGGGGGATGTATAAAATATCTATCTACAATTGAGTAAACAAATAAAAATTTTAAATGTATATATTTTAGTAGTTCACGAAAAAATAATTTGGTACAATATTTTTCCTCTTCTCATTCAAACAAAAATTGGCGTGTGTAGAACGGATTGAAAAATATAACATTGTGACGTCACCCATGTGTATATCCATGTATATTATACTGGTCGTTAAAAATTATACTTTTTCTGACGCCCCCTCAAAAGCTTCCTTTTCATGAAAAAACTCGAGGTTAAATTTTTTTTTTTTTTTTATGAAAAACAACACGTGGACCACTTACAGCCCTGCGCCGCGCGCTACAATGTACAGAGAAGTATCATGTTTCATTTACGGGTGACGAGTCGAGCGCGCGGCCGAAAGAGAATCAGAACAAAACAAGAAATATCTTAGCTATTAAAAACTGAGCCTTACGCCCTTCGTGTTAAAAAATACTATATTCAACATGTGAGTATAGGTGTTTTTTACCCTCGTATTCATTGTCAAACCCAACTCTAGTAAAAATCACCCATTTCACTCTCTTGTTGCATAATATACTATTCTTTTTATCACTGACGTCTAAAAAATGTTAGTTCTAACTAAAAAAAATGGAAAAACTACAGAAACGAGGTACAAAATTGTTAAAGAGTTCTTGGGATTGGTAGGATAACTTATTACACTGTATTATTACTTCATCTTTTAATAACTATTTATTTCCTTTCCATACATCACTGTTCATTCTCGTTGTCGCATCTCAACTAACTAGCTCACTAGTTCTTCCGCTCGCTTTATATACTTTCTTGCTTTCTAGTACGTTCTGTATCTTTCTACATCCATCTTTACCTCCATTCTAGATCTTTCTTCTCTACATCTTTCTAGTTACTTTCTCTAGCTCTTTCTTCCCTACCTTACCTCCTGTAGATACAAAGTTAATATTGCACTTCTCAATACTCTTCCTCAATATTGACTTTTTATTTATTTTCTTAAGCCTAATTCTTTTGCATGGTTTTTGAACAATATTTTACTTATAGGTTTAGTGAATATGTCTGCTAATTGTTTTTGTGTATTAATATATTCTATATTTATGACCTTATCTTCTACTTTTTGTTTTATAAAGTTATATTTTATATCTATATGTTTAAGTCTTTTTTTATCGTACTTTTTGGTAGCTTTTATTGTACTTTGGTTGTCTTCGAAGATTGTTATTTGCCCTACACTTATTTCTAATTCCTCTAGTAATCTTTTTATCCAACATGCTTCCATGGCTGCTTCGCTTAGTGCTATGAATTCGGCTTCAGTTGTACTAAGAGTTATCGTTGCTTGTTTTTTAGATCGCCAAATTACTGTATTACCGTATATTTTGAAAGCATATCCTGACGTTGATTTTCTAGTTTCGTCTCTTGCCCAATCGGCATCAGCGTATCCTACTTAAATAATATACTGACGCTGCTAAATCAGGTCTAGAACCAACTGTTGCGTACATCAATGACCCTATAAGTGATCGACAGTATTGTTCATGAGCTAAATCTATCTTAGTATCATCATAGTGGAAATTTGCATCCATTGGTGTCTCTATACTATTGCAGTCTGTCATGCCAAATTTTTTTAACACCTTTTCTAGATACTCTGTTTGATCTATGGTTATCTTATTACCTATCTTATTTACAGCTATTCCTAAATACATGATATTATTGCTCCCCATATCTTTCATCTTAAAGTGTTCTGATAGGAATTTTTTCACCGAGACAATTTCTTGTAAATCATTCCCCATTATTAAAAGATCATCAACGTATACTAGTAAGTACAAATTTTCCTGTATAAATAGGCATGAGTCGTTTTCTGATCTTTTAAAACCGTATTCTATGATTGTTTTGTTAAAATTCTCATACCTACCCGCCAAGTAGGTTTTCTTGTAATGGGATTGGTTCAGGCATTCTTATGGTGGTAGCAGTTCACACTAATGACGATACCTAAAAGTTGAATAACTCGGCGTTGTTCCGATGTAACTACGAAAACTAGTGCTAAAATTTCATTCCTCTTCGATTAATAAAATTATTCTTCGTGTATGTCGTATAATGTAAACATTTTTAGTAATTCGTTTGTACTTGGAGATTCGTTTGATTTCACCACCTAGACCTGCGGAATTTGTTAAATTGTTTATGGCTTGACTTGGTCATCTTTTTTCATTTCACGACTTGTATCGTACTCCGTTTTTGTCTTTTTTTTTTTTTTTTTAATTCTCTCAAATTTTCACTAGTCAAACGTTTTTGCCTGTTATAAAATTTTGTGCTTGGCGGAATTTTTTACATTGGAAATGTTTTTGCCGTTTATCTCAATATTCTCTATTACGCCTACCGCCGGAGGCCCGCCAGGCGCATCGTGCGCCTAGCGTCAGTCTTCCCGTACGCCTAGTTCCTCTCGTTGTTAAAGTACCTCCCGCGAATCTTCCAGTATCCTAAAGAAAAATTGTTGCGATGCGAATTCAAATATCTGTCGATGCAAAGCGTGAAGCTCGTGAGGATGATTTGTTATAGTCACGTATTAGGTCGTCCAGAACTATATTTCTGAATGAAGAATTTCTCTAAACGGGTAGCTAGACACGATTGTTTCGTCCTCCTCGCCTGTCGAATTGTTTACGATTATTTTTCTCCACATATTTATTCGTGATACGTTGGGTGAAGCTTGTGAGGGTGTTTCGTGGGGGTGTTTCGTCCTCTCCCCACTTGTCCGATCCTACGTAGTCGGCTGAAAAAGTCAGTGGTTTGCAATTACTAGAGATTAGTAAAGAATTTTTCAGGATCCTTCTAAAAATAATATGTCTTTTTCTTCAAGATTATCCCCCAAAGAGATAAGTTAACTTAGGATCATGGCATTCAACAAACAATAACACATAGTATATATTAGATATAGCCTGGGGACGCACCGCATACTCATTTCATTGTATCACAAACGGATGATTCCATGTTCCTAATAAAATAAAAGTCGTGTACCTGAAGTTATAATCTTAGTTCAAGTGTCACGTTGTATGATTAATTGATATTAGTTCAGAAGCGTGAATAGTTTAAGTACTACGCAGAAAACTCACAAACAACATTACACTGGCCAAATTGTCCACCCACATTACTTCAATCAAATAAACCTCATTCATTATCATTCAAGGCACTATTATACCTGAATATCGCTCCAAAATGTACGCTCTTTCATTGAATAGAAGGTCTTTACTTTTACCTCCAACATACCCGAATCTCACTTAATTCTGTCCATCTGTCATTCCTGAATTAACCATCATTATATTTAGTAGGCCCGCGGAGTTCGGTTCTCCAATCGCACTAAGAGTCAAGAATCCTTCAATTTAATCGTTAAAATAAGAAAACATTAGCGGATAAGAGAACTACGTGACAGTTGCTAGGGATTTCACCAGAAAGTGCGAGTCATAACCGGAAAGATTGTGAAAAACTATTGGAATAATGTGTGAATTCTTATAATTTGAATTACAAGACGGATGTGCCGCACCACGGTATTCACCTGTAAAATGACAATGGTCGCGATTTTTCTCATCCGTTGGTTTGAACGGTTTTACACAAATGTGGCATACTTCAGCTCTATGAAAATCTTGTTCCTGCTTGCTAGTGAGTTCCATTGGTACGTTTCGCTCTCGATAGAAATTGACCATCTTAGCTCATTTTTGCAATTCATTAGTTAACCAGCTGATGCATTCGGGATCGCGATGAATTTCAAATTTTGAAAGAGAGTTGTCAAAGGTGCAATGTAAGTAATACGCTGCGCTATATGGTACATGTTTCGGACACAAGGCCTCATTCTCCGTTGGCACAAAGATACATTCCAGATCGGCGTATACGGCAAACGGTACAAGCTCTTCAAATCTATGATTCGTAAAACGCGAAATTGTATGCTTCTCCTCAGGCAGTATCATTCTACATTTATTCATACTTACACAGTCTTATTTATGCTTTTCGAATGAAGCTCGAATTTGGAAATGACATAAGCATCTATTATAAATTAATATAGCACCATTATGCTTTGACACTTGCGAACGTGATAATCTAGAGAGGTTTTTGCTCCAAACAAAGTGGAAAACGACCTGCTGATTGATCTGAACATCACTGTTCACCGCAAGAAGGTGAATCGTTTATTTATCTGACTTATTTTTACTCAAATAAATAGGCAGTACTTCATCAGGTTCATCCCAAACGGGTTCCAAATCGTAAACATTAATTGACAAACAGTTCATTTTTCCAAATTTCGATACGTCTTTTAAGGCTATGGGAAAATTGATACCCTTATAATCGAGTACCGAACTGTGATGCGGATGAGAACTCGTCCGATCAACGTGTGCACTCGCAGGATGAAGCGCTGCAGTGATGGCCCACAGAAAGCAAAATTCATCGCTATTCTCAACGTTCACCTGTAAGCATCGCTTACGCCGAGGACGACCGGAGAAACCCGAGTCCGCCCAAAGCGCGCGCAGCGTCCGACGCGAACAAGGCAGTCTTGCGCATGCCGGCTAGCTACTAGAAGCGTGTACAATGTATTTTTTCAAATAAAATAATAATAAGTATCCAGGACCTACAAAGAGTGTTCTCTCTCTGATGACCCTACCAAAAGCGCCCTTACACACCACAGCTTTCTTCTTTTGTGTATTGTGAGATAGTTGCAGTTCAATGAGGCCTTGTGTGCAAAACACGTGCCATATAGCGCAGCGTAGTACTTACATTGCACCTTTGACAACTCTCTTTCAAAATTTGAAATCCATCGCGATCCCGAATGCATCAGCTGGTTCACTAATGAATTGCAAAAATAGTTCATACACCTCCACGGAATTGTTCGTAATGCTTGATGTTGATCAGCAGGTTGATGATCTCAATGAACGTCCATCCAGAGTCTCGTTCTAAGCCTCGATTTTCGCCAACAGGGATCGGATTCTCATCAAACCACCTCTTGATATTAGTTTCAGGTAGGATGATTTTGTTCCTTGTGTTCAAAAATTTCGTTTCTCCGATGGGCTCGTCATTTTTCAAGTTGGAAAATTTGCAAGCCAGCACACCGTTCACTTTCAGATTCTTACCGGCCCGTACTGAATTCTTCAATCGTGGTGCAGTTATACTTTTCGAATCTTGCAGAAAAGATCTGAGGTCTCTGTGACGAAGATATACGATGACACCGGTGCGTATTCTTCGTTTGAAGACGGACTCCAAATCCGTCCACTAAACTGTATCCCGTACCCTACTCCTCGATGTATTAATTAATATTAATACCTTTACCGCATCGTTGCTTGATTTTAAATTTTTCGCCCAACGACTGGAGTATAGAAACCGTTGTGACAATTCTGCGCGCTTTTCTGTGGATATCGAACGATCCGTGTGCCTACGGTCAGGCAACCGGACGTACGCTCGATGTTCAAGTTGAGAACTCGTTATTCCAAATCCGATAGACTGAATTTATTACCTAGTCATTCATTTCGATGCTTTGATAACAGCGATTGGTTACACAGATTTTACTATTTGATAAAAATTTTGTAAGGATGTAACGCAGTGATGAGTTCAGTTCTTGAACAATTTCAGAGAAATATTAAAAAAAAAAGCTTCGCATTAAATTATTTAATCTGATGATATTATCACCATGGCGAAAGTTCTTCAATTCCACAAATTGAATTTTTTTCAAATTTTCAACACTTCCCAATAATCAAGATATTTCGGGCAAATAACTTTTGGGGTTACGACGGCCTGACAGATGGGATGCGAGTGTTCTCAACTCAAACATCGAGCGTATGTCCGGTTGCCTGACCGTAGGCGCACGGATCGTTCGATATCCACAGAAAAGCGCGGTATGTGTTTCACCCACGAAAAGCGTGACCGTTCTCAGAATCTTATTCAAGAGTCTGATATTTCGATTACCAATTTCTTCGACCCTTTGACTCGATTAGTTGATGCATTATCTAGTAATTTGCAAGCACTTTTCACCACGTTCAATCACTTCAAACACGTTTCACTATCCATTTCGCCATCTATAGCCTTCACCTGCGAACGAAGCAATCTTTACACAAAACATTTCAAATGTGCTTGGGTATGACTGGAACTCGAATGTGAGGCGAAATGGTGAGCACAACGTTGATTCAAGTACAGGGACGTTTTGCAATAGGTATATATTTATAATTAGTGAATTGCAAACAAAATTCGATTTTCTATGCGATTACACTGACAGAAATTGAAAATATCCAACCGTATAGATTTTTGTCATATACTGGTAAATGCAAGGACAGTAATGTTTTTGGAAATGATGTCCCGGAAGCTGTTAGTATTTCATCATGTTTCGGTAATTTGCCGTCGATGATGTATAAATACTGTAACTTTGCGCTTGTATCTCAGGCTGTTAAGCTGTAGAGATACCAGCTGTTACGGTGAGTTCTTTGAATTATGAATGTTAATTGGGCTTCTCTTGAGGTGGATACGTGGGAAAAAGGGAATGGGGTTACCATCAAAAGCCACCTAACCGACCTTTTGACTTTAATACTGTCTAGGACTCGGGTGAATTCCTTCGCCAAAGCCTTATTCACGATCGGACTCAGGTAAAGACCAAAGCCGAGTTATCTCCTAATAGACAGAGCCGGGAAGTGACTCCAAGCCTGTCTTCCTACACAAATTTGATATCTTTTCCGGACCCGGGAATCTTGCGATTCCAAGGCCGTACAACAGACTCGGAATCGCCTTCTTTCGAGCCCGGACGCGGGATGTTATTCCAACGCCGAACGCTCGTAGTGACAATTCAAAGCTGGTCCCTGTTGGCTTTAATAGGGATTGAAGTTTTTGTCACTGGGATTCGGAGCTGAATTATCCGACAAGGGTCAAAGATATTATTGAAATTGTATTTAATGAAATATTATTATGGTTTTAATACAGAGTTTTGCCTGAATTGATTTCCCTATAAAGAGGTTTTACCCCGATCTTACCTAAACAGGTTTTCCTTAACTTTAATGTTAGCTACATCTACCCATGATTTTAGGCAGACTTTTGGTCTAGACGACCCTAACCTATGCTATATGACTTTACTTGGTTCCTGCCTCCCTATCTATCAATTCTACATTGGTTTCTTTCCTAAGATGCTATATCTAGAGTAAACGGCTGATATTATGAAATTTAGTTGGTCCGTAGACCTAGACGGTCTAGTGCTATATCTATTTGATTTTGACGCGAGTCGCACCGGTGCTATACCTGGAGTATGCTAAGAGAATAATGTGAGTCGCCCAGTCGCTATCACATGATTGCGCTCTGAAAATTATGTGAGCCGCACAGTCGCTATGACATGATTGCGCTCTCGAACGCTAGCGTGTCCCGTTTATATATCTTTCCTCCCCACTTATTGGTGTGACGTCAGGGTATGGTTGCTCGCGGAGGATTATCTTAATCCTCGTATTCTTTGTTCTGTCGTCAGATATCCATACCGACTATCTGATATGTTACGATACATCCATGCTCTGGAAGATCGCTGTATGTATACTTACTGCGGTTGATTCGCGGTTTCAAGGGCTTACCGCCGATTACAAACTTTATTGATAAATTGTACGATGACTTGACGCGGGAGTATATCAAGATTCAAGGAATTCAATGTCCGCGTGCGGATGAGAGAAACATGTATTATAACCGTGACTAACACTGGCATATAATATGAAAATTAGTTCACAAATTTCACTATGGATAAACTAATTCGATAATTATAATCTGATGTGTTCTATGACTAGGCGTATATAGCAAAATTGTTTATCAATTTTCCCAAGTAATACACGCATGCAATCAACAGACTGAGGCATCGTATATTCTACAGATTTTGCAATTATCATACTATCTTTTGACCTAGATGTTACAATTATTTTATACATTTTTTCAAATCAATTGAAAATGGGAGGTTTAATACTGAAATAATTGAATAATTTATACTGAAATGTGTTCCAATAAACATACTGATGCCTAATACTACAGGAGGGAGATAGTAAAATAAGTTCAACCATGCATAAATATGCTACCACTTGATCGTGGTGAACACTTGAATCATTTTACACAGTTCTTAAAAATACATGACGGGGAGGTACCGATGAAAATCTAAATCATATTTTACAATTTCTGTGATCAATAGACTGGTGCGTCTTAATATTGGAAGGAGGCATGGGAATCATTCCACAATTTCAACAAATATGGATGCATGCAACGGTCAACAGTTATTGCGAATACTATGAATTATTATACAAATTTCATACAATAAATTGAAGAGGGTAATAGTAAACAGCAAACAGTTTGAACTGTTATCCGTGCTATAGATAACATAAGAACATAACATAATATAACCTTGCGACTAGGCTGACACCCTTTTCAGTTCAAATGAATAGACTATGATGCGTGCTACGGGTGAATAATATATTAACATTACATAATATAACTTTGCGACCAGATTGACACCCTTGTTTGAAAAACTATTCAAATTATTTTTAAAAACATTTTATAAATTCAACAATATTAGAAAATAACAATTTTGTGATACTAGATACATAAACATGTGAACAAATAATGAATGTGAAAATTGAAAATAAATTACACAACATAATCTAATCATAAAATAATTAGAAATATCTTCAAACAAGGGGACTTATTAACGATAGAATGTCTGATCCTGAATACACTTGAATGCCAAGTGATATATATGAACAAGAGAGTATTTTGTGAAATACAAAGACTATCACAGGTATGCTTCTAGCATATATGGTTTCGTACAAGATCTAAAGAATCATAATCCATAAATCAGCTTACTCATTACTACAGGCGTGCATAAAAATATATGAATTATATAATTCATTGGATTCATCTTCAGTAGTGGTCATTTATCCAAAAGATGAAGATGCGAGTCTATAGAATCGCCGAGTTTAACAAACAATCCAAGTAACAAGTAGAGGAATCGGTGCAGCTGCAGCAACAACTGTGCGTCGTGCATCTCAGGATTGCAAAAGGCTGTACAGTATACACAAAAGATACAGTGGCGCACATACCCTCCTTTGCTCAAAGTTATAGATACCCAGGGTTATGAAATAAAGAATAATGAACCTGAATATACAAAATTACATAACTTTTGATGTAAAAGAAAAAAAATATATAACTATACCATAAATTTTGTATACATTTTTTTACTGTTTGCTTAGAAGTTTATGGAAAGCCTGAATAAAATATGTAAATCATAAAAATAATATACTAGTTAGTAATCAATTGTATAACCATCGGCATCTATAACTTTTCGCATGTGGCGAGGCATGGATCCCACTATAGCTGAGGTGTATCCTGGATTAGCTCGCATCGCTTCCCAGGCTACACGGACACGTTGTTTCAGCTGCACGACTGTTTCGCCAGCCACCGGCCTGAAATCCCGGACGACTTGAGACCACATGTTTTCCGTGGGGTTGAGGTCCGAGGATTTCGCTGGCCAGTCAACACGAATCAAGTCCGGCTGTGCTGCGTACCACTCCCTAACGATTCGTGCTGTGTGTACTGGACTGTTGTCTTCGACAATCATGAGAACAGGCCTCATCTGCGGGATAAGCGGCTCTGACCGAAGGAATTACATTGTGTTGTAGAATTTCAATATATTCATGTGCATTCATTCTACGGGTGGTTTCGGTGAGTTGACCGACACAGTCTTTACCGATCCACCCATGGAATGCTGTCGGAACGTGTCCACTTCTGTAATCGGGGCGACAATTCTCTGGCTCAAATTGCGCTCCATCCTCTCTCAACACTCTATACCGACCATCTTTGTCTGATGCAAAAACTTTCTCGTCCATAAATATCGTAGATCCCCAATCATCGGCGGTCAACGGTAAGTACTGCAAGGCGAACCCGACTCGCTGCTCCCGATGACCGTCGGTGAGGCCGATCGTCTTCGCTGAGATACGGCTTTTTAGGGCGACCTCTCCAAGTCTATTCTTGATCACCCAATCTGATACGTTGAGTCCCATACGATCAGGAATCTGACATCTCGGCTCATGATTATCTGCCATGGCAGACCGAACGATGTCAAAGTCCTGTTCGTCTGTCGTCTTTCTGGCCGCGCCATTATGTATACGCTTATCGTGAACCGCTCCAATACCTCCCTCCAAATATCGTGTTATTATCTTTTGGATACAGGTTTCGCTAACCCCCGTCGTTGCTGCAATGTATACATTAAAAAAATTTAATTGATAGTCAAGGCAAATGACATTGTATATACAAAGATTGTTACTTATGAATAAATTTACCAGAAATTTGTAGGCTCGACTTGCCAACGTGGTGGAGCCCAATCACCACTCCTCTCATCTCTGAATTCATGCTAAAATTTTTATTTTCTAGAGTAATTATTGCAATCGATTAATGGTGAATCGATTAACAAATTAATTTTTTGGTAAAAACTTTGAGTTGCAAAAGATATTTGAAAGATTAACTTCAAATACGCATTAATCAGAATTACGTGGGTATTTTATGTATATGTGGGTATTCGTGAAAAATGATATAATTACTTGATATTTAAAATTATATATTGTTGTCAAGGATGGCAGCAACGCAATAATTAATTGGGTCCCGAGAAGAATAAGTTATGTATAATCAAAAATATATAAGTCTGGAAAAATGCGTGTATTTCAAAATGCGTCGATACTCGTTAAAGTCTGGAACGAGACTGTTTTTACAATAATGTTGGTTGACGCAGCAACCAAAATATCATTTGTTAAAGATGTATGTCTTTTATCTTCTATGACTACTAGACCTTTCAAAGATGGAAATAAGGGTAATTTCTCCCTTTGTAACAATATATAATCTTTGAATGCTTTCTGGCGTATTTTAATGAGAAGGTATGGTTCATATATACAATATACAGTAACGCTATATGTCAATGTATGCATATTTCTGACGGATACCTGAATGTACGAGTAGATATGTAGTGACTTGGGAGTGGGGGAAGGTAATAATGAGAGAACACCGTATACCTCGCGTATAACCTGCGGTCGTTTGTTCCAACTCTTCTCTCAACGACACTCGGGCGACCACCGCTTCGGTCCGCGCATTCCAAACTATACCTATGTAACTCTCGTACGACACTATGAGTCCCTTCGGCCACGGCTGTACGTGGCAGCACCTTTCGGGCACGGGCTACCGCGAGATATTTGAACGTTATTATCGGTTTCCAAAGGTTACTCTTATTCAAGCATAAATTTAGTCGTGGTTTTGGGTGGTTGTCGAATATACACGTAGAGTCTGGGACCGTCGCACGATACGTGTCGGTTCGTGATTTAGATTGTAGTTTTTTTTAAGAAAATACAATCTGCATGATTCTATCTTTGCATGATCATCAACCGCAAATTTTTGGGTTAGTTTGCCCGATGGTAGGCATGGGTTGAAACTACCGCGCATATGGAGTTTGTGAGAATAATTCTGTATTTATAAAACAACTCGTGCAACAACTAGATAATTATTTTGACTTACCTTTCGATAGGGAGGTGAATGAGTTCTTTGTCGTCTAGTCCTTTGCAGGCCCTGTGCGTTTTGGAATTAAGTAATACAAGTGGAGAGGCCAACTTATGAGGATTGAGTGGGTGAAGTTTATAAATGAATTTTTGAAGTGATATGTCTGATATATGTTAAAGTATGATCTATCGAATTGTTATGTATTCACGTATAAAAAAAGATTACAAACTGATCGAAAGAACGAAGTGTAGGATTGTAATTATTATGGATTCTTGCAGCTCTCCTCTCTCTCCCTCGAGAAAGCATACGTGTAGATTATTGTGAGAGTGTACCGGGAATGTACTCAATTCTATATTTTATTCAGTTTTTTGTCTTGAATGTATACTATCGTGTAGGCCTCTCAATGTTATCCAGCGTCGGCCCGCTTAGGAATTTTAGCAATGTTCAAACTATATTTCAATTGACTTCTATTGTTGCTAATCAAACGCGATTCTATCTTACTCGTATCTTTTTGTTCTATTACGTTACTGTATTTTATTATGTCCTTATGTGTGATTTTATTTTTCCTAATTCAATTTTGTTACGTATTTCGTCATGTTAGCATCGTATGTTTAGTTACAATTACAGTGGTTATAATAATATTGATGATCCGGTTGGAATCTCGGTAGTTTCAATTTTGTACTATGAGTTTTATCGTTGCTGCTGTAAAACAACGGTAACTCCGGCATGCGGAGTTTTATTGGGTTGCAGTTTTCATATCAAGATTCGCGGTAGCGAATCGCCGCCAAGTACAAAAAAAGACGAGGAACGTGTGACAACGGCGGGCGCTAGCCGAGAATCATTCACTCTAGGGGTCTTTTATACCTGTAAGCAGAGGCCTATAACTTCGAAACGAGTAAATATTTTGATACGAAATTTATATGGCTGGAAGACCCCGACGATATGTCCCTACTGGATAAATTAAAAAAAAATAGATTAATTAATCACCGAGATATTAGCACCCAAAGTTGATGAGGAATCACAATCTTCTTCTTCTTCTTCTTCTTCTTCTTCTTCTCCAGCCCGTGCAGCTTGGGACCTCGATATCTGTCGAACCGCTGCATGGATTGACTTGGAATTTTTATTGTGGATATGTTCAACTTAGATCTCGCCCCCTATTGTTTTTGGGTTTCATTTATACACTAATTCAGCACATAGATTTTATTGAAATAATAAAGTGGCCAAATGGCCGCCCGGACCTCCGTGACGCTATCGTAACGAACAATCGATTTGTGTAGCAGTAATCGCATGACGATGATTTGAAACACAATAATCAATCGTGGACAACAAGAAAAAAGATGGCTATACGCATGGCCTGTCAGAATAGCTGCAACCGTACGTGTCAAACTACGAGTCCAGTAATATTATTGAATAAATTATTGCACTGTGTCACTTTCGTAGGAAGATTCGTGTAATAAAATTTGAATGACATTGTTGAGTGAATATCAGTGACACGACCGATGATTTGATTGCCTTATAAAATTGTAGCCTACACAAACGTGATTTTACAGGTAGGTTAGCTTCACCCAGAATGTGGTGCTGTTTTTATGATATTATTATTTCATACTACATTGTGAAAAAATGAGAATGGGTGTATATGAAAAGATACGTTTGAGTAAGATTAACCATTATAATTTTTAATAAACGAACTTTTCATACACACTCACCTAACTCAGAGTTTTGATACGTAAAAAATTGATTAATATTTTTATGAACTCTATATAATAAATATCATGGCGTTCGAAGCTCGATTTATTCATATGTACTTATGTTTACTGTACAGAAGTCGCCAACCTCAATCACTGATAATACACAGTGAAAGACTTGTAATGTCGGGATGAATTTTAATCTGTAGAGTGAAGCTCAGGAAGGAAAGGAGGAAAGGAAGAAGCATGGAATTAAAAAATATGGGATACAAAATTGACAAAATGTTTAGCACACTGTAGAGCGGCGTACGTAGAGGAGACTCTGAATGTGAAACTCAAAAACGGTACGGTACTCGAAAATTATTATCATTATTTATCACGGTCAAATTAACCTGATGTATGCGCCACACAAGGAAATTTAGATAAACTAGTTTGATTAAAATGAATAATGAGAATATTTAATTAATATTACATTTTAATGAATGTATCATTATAAAATTATCAACCTACCGCTAATCTTTATGTTATTGGGTGCGCAGAAAACCAAGAAGTAATCACTCTTGTTTACATGCTTTTAGTGATGCTGTGAGAAGCAGAAGAATGGACACAACACAAGACGACCATATAGAGAGACAAGACGATAGCATGATTTTTGTTATAAAGGAAATGACAAGACCAAGCGACGATTAACGCACTATATGCTGTATGAGGTGTATAGGACAGAAAAAATGTTGAACGATACATATACATATAATGACCATAATTGAGGGAAATAATCATCAAATATGGGGCATAGAAGGAAATTTTATATAATTATTTTACTATAAAATTAAAATTATAGACTGTAATTGATGTGTTGATCGCATCTCAGATAACTCAATATTTATATGCGTATCGCATCAATATACAGTAAATACAACATGAGATGGTAGTTTAATGGTACAAAAAGTTGGGTTCGGGTGCAAACGTCATAGTTGCGTAAGAAGTTTTGTAGAAAATTAATTAAAATTTGTAATTTCACTGTGAATATGAGTTGAAAGGGGATAATTTAATTGAAAAGTGTTGTACAGGCATATTGGTACTATATTCGTCAAAGTTGGAGAAGGCTTAATCTATGTATTGAAAATTTGTAAATCGCGCTGGGGTACTTCAATTGATGAAATTAATAAATTAATTTTGAATATATTTATTGATTATTTTAAAATAAACTGTTTTGGGATGTTTGTCTATCGATATTCCATTATTGATTGTAATTAAGATTAGCACGAGCGAATCGCCGACAACTATAAGAATAAAAATAAAATGTTTTGTTAGGGGTCATGTATATATTAAAAATTTATTAAAGAAAAACAACGAAGGAAATTGTATATTCATAAACGAAACCTTATTAATTTAATTTAAAAACAATAAACGAAACTTTATTAATTCAATTTAAAAACAAATTGGGTGACATGACCTTGGCGCCACCTGCCTCGGTCATGCCACCCACGATGGTTTATGTTTCTTTGGGGCCAGCTACGGCCCTGGTGGCCCGAGCCACGAAAATAATTGCCTCGGCCCTGGCCCTGCTGGCGCCGGCCATGGCCCTGGTGGCCCCGGCCCCCTCTGTTGCTGCGGAAGTGGCCCTGGCGGCCCCCTCATCCACCGCGGCAGTGGGCGCCACCTCGTCCGCCGCTGCCATGGGGGCCCACTTGTTCGCGGCGGGGTTGGTCGCCCCCTCGTCCGCCATGGACCTGGTGAGTGTCACGATCGAGCTTATACACCACCTAGCGGTCACGCCTGGAAGGAGTGACACACAAGATGGCTGCGGGCCCGAACGCATGTCAAAAGCGTCCTCCACAATTATAACGTATCTACAGTAAATAAAGTACATTAAACTACACAAGAGTACATTTATTACAGTGGGCCTGGTGGCCCCGACCCCCTCTGACGCAGCGGCCACGTCCGCCCCGGCCCCGCATGTACCGGTTGATGGTGCGAATTATTAAATTCATATGTAAAAAAAAATGATAGTTTTATTAAGCTGATAAGAATCTAATAAATAAGAATAAAAAAAATTAGGTTGTAGAGATTGAATAATAATGCAATAAATTAACATAAATTTGTAAAAGTTAGTTGTATATTAAGCTAAAAGAAGAGTCATATACATACCAATTGGTCATCTATGCGGGCGCGAGGGGCAGACGCTCCCGCAGCAAGCTCCTGGGGAGGTGGTGCATTAAACGGTGCGTTGTTTGCACCACCTCCAGGCGACATTTCGAGCGCGCTGATATCTGCTGTGATTCAATAAGAAATATATAAAATGCATGGATGAATATAGCGAGTAATTTAATTATAAAGTATTGTTACAAAGGGCAGAATCACCTTCACATATGTCATACAAAAATATATTAGCCATTGAATATAAAAATACGTATGGAATACAAACGAACTATCGGTTGCTACGTCAACCAAATATATTTAAAAAAAAGTCTTGTGCTAGATATCAATTTGAACAGACATATTAAAAAATGCTGATATTTAAAAAATTAATATTTTCGTATATGTTTTAAATCAGAACCAACTACTTATTCATTAGTTGAAATCAGATTTAGTGAAGGGTGTGAAATCACTCTTTGTAACATCATAATATTCAGCTTGAAATATTTTATAATACTCGTCATTAATTGGAAAAATTATATTTGAATTTGTTAGGGTGAGAATAAGACTATCAACCGTGATTCATATCAAATAAAGATAATTAGATATTGAATTAAAATTCGTGAAATTGTACTTACACATGTTGCTATTGGTGTGGTCAGACATTGAATGAAGGTGGAGTTTGAATTTGAAAACTTTTGAATTAGTAGATTTGAGTACAATATAAGATGACGAAACGGTTGATCAGTGATATGATTGGCTGGATATAAAAAAACGACCAATCACGTATTCATTTTAATTATTGTGAAGACAGCAAAACATTGTTGTCTATTTTGTTTATTATATAAATAACTTTCGTTGACTACCGACAGCCAATTGCAGGGACGAGCTGCCAGAAAGGCACACTGCTCATCGGATATCGCTCGCTGACGATATCGTTAGCGAACGGAAATGGTGTACATATAGAAACAAGGCCACACAAATATTCAATTTATTCGCAAAAAATTTATTTCACTTGGAGATCAGTGTAGTAAACAAGTGTATAGGTAAACGTACATATTGTTTGACTAATTAATCGAAAAGTGATTTATTAGAATTAATAACAAAAAATTAAGAGTTCATAGCATATTGTTATAAACAATATTACTATTAATTCTCTATTAGTAAAATCATAGAAAGCCGGCAATTAGAAATTTAGTATTTAATTGACAATTTTAATACACATATATAAATTAGGTTATATACATGTTCATAAAAATAAATACATAATACATTGGAATAGTAAAAATTTTAATTAGATGAAAATAATTGTCGGTTGTGACGGTGTTCAATGTGTTTAGGCAACATATAAATTCGTACGTGAAAAGTATCACGTATCGACGTATCATAAAAAAAAAAATGGCATAAATAGTATACAGAACATCTTAGTGTTGGAAAAATAATCATATATTACGTAAGTACACTACAGAATAAATTAAGCTTACGATTAATTATCGTAGAGCATATTATTCGTATTTAATAAATTGTTTATATTCATTGGTTAATCGAATCGTATACAGAAAATTTGACAGTATCGGATACGTATACATAGATAGTACGGTAAAATAATAAAAATGCCAAAAACAAAACAGCTTAGTTATGCGAAACGTAGGAAACGTAGGAACGAGGCGAAGCGATTATTGTGAATAAATGATAATAAAAATAGCGGTAGTTCAAAGCGTATTGAGGGTGCTGCGAGTCCGGAATCGCAGAAAGCGATTGAAATAAAGGACGATAATATAGGTATAGATGATCAAGACGTGAATAAAAACATTAAAAAAATAAAAAATTGCATTCTCAACGTAAATCGAGAATTGGACGACACGTGTATCAATGCATTTTTAAAAGTATTATCTACGAACACGTCGTTCATACCTCAGGATTTTTTTTTTTTTTTTTTTTAAATAGTTTGTTTATTGTTGATAGTACCGTATACAATGGGTTAGGTTAACAAACATAGAAAATAAAACCTTAGCTTATTGGGTGTGTTGGGATGGGTGGCTTGTTATGAAGCGCTCTCCTTCCATGATGCGGTGAGGATGTGTCTCTTTGGGTATGCTTAATTTAAATTAAATATTTTTTTAAGAGCATTTCGTGTAAACTCTGAACAGAATGGGTGATTTTGAGTATAATGGAGAAAAAGGCCCAGAATCATTTCTGGGGGGAAACCATAACATCAGCGTGTAGGATAGGGGACTTATATCTAGTTGGTATTTACATTATTTACAGATATTTTACATTATTTACACTATTTACAATGGTTATATATAGATAGTTATATATATATATATATATATATATATATATTCAATCTCTAGGGAGATCTCTGTATCTATACGGCTTTTTGTATCAGTTTTCTTCTGATTTTTAGTATGTTGTGATGTGTGGAATTAGAATTTGTCCACCAATATTTTTTATAGTTAAGTCGGGTGAAGTTATTTTTGTCTGATAGTGGGATTGCAGTGGAGTATGCAAACTTGTAGTGGTCAGTAGGGATGTCGTGGCTGTTCCATGCAATGCGTTTGTTTGCCCTGTTTCTCCTCCAGTGGTATATTATGGGCGTGTTAGTAGCGTCTTGTATGTGTCCTATATGGTCGAAGTACAAAAATGCTTGAGGTTGTAGGTAATTGGTCTGTTTCAGGTTGTTTATATCTGGGGTATTTATGATTCCGAGTGATTTGATCGTGTTGTTAGTGGATGTTGGTATTTTGCTAAAATAGTCTCTTGTCAGTTTGATCATGAAATTATCTATTCGGGGGATGTTCGCCATTTGGTATATCTTGGGATTACTAATCATGTGGTGGTAGTTTGTGTGGCTAGATCTGTAATTTCTCAGGCATATTCTGAGGCACGCCCGTTCGAACATTCTTATTGTTTCCATAAGTGCCGCTCCAATATTCCAGCCTATTGGTGATGCGTAGGTAATGATTGGCCTTATAATTAGCTGATAGCAGATTATTTTGGCTCGTGGTTCAAGGTGTCTGCAGTGGAAAAGTCGGCTATTTGCTTTAAGTGCTTTTTTGGCTTTGTTAAGTTGGGTTGTAAGGTGCACATTGCCTCTAACTAGGTGGTCAATGTTATATCCGAGGTATTTTACTGTTGTTCTATGAGGTATTGGAATTATTTCGTTGGTCCCGGGTCGTTTTGTTTTAAGCTGAAATTGTTTGAGTTGGTTTTTGTTATTAGTGGAGTAGTAATGTACCGGTTTTCTAAAGACGATTGTCTCACATTTTTCTGGGTTTATTCGAAGGCACCAGGTTGTATAGTATTTGTTGATTTTGTCTAGTAGTTCATTTAGGGTGTCTTGTGTGATACTGACGCTGTTTCCGCCAGCGTATACTATGAGGTCGTCAGCATATGCGATGGAGTGAGTGCGATTTCCTGAGTTTAGTTGAAATGCGTTTAGTATGTCTGCCGTGAGAATGTTAAAAAGGATGGGTGAATTGACGGTGCCCTGCTGTAGGCCTTCTTCTAGTTTATATATTTCAGTGGAGGTGTTTATACCATCCCAAACTACGAATGATTTTTGGGATATCATGTCCCATATTATGTGATTCAGCCAGATAGGGAAGTTTTTTTTGTGTAGCTTGAATATGAGCCCGTTTAGCCATACGGAGTCAAAAGCTTTCTCAAGATCTATGAGGACTGCGCCAACATGTTGGGAGTTTTGTAGGTGTTGGTTGACATCGGATAAGAGTTTGTGTATCGCGTGTACAGCAGAGTGTTTTGTTCTAAATCCGAATTGGTTTTCTGGTATTATGTTGTTTGAGTTGCAGTAATCTGTGATTAGATTGTTTATAACTGATTCGAAGACTTTACTGATTGCCGGGGTTAGGCTGATGGGGCGATAGTTGGTTGCGTTTCTGGCTTCTTTATTTTTCTTTAGTATCGGGAGTACTTTGGCGCATTTCCACGATGTTGGGAAGTAATAATGGTTAAGGGCGTTATTGAAAATTATTGTGTAAGCACATATGATTTTGGGGGGTAGGTGCTTTAGAATTATTGGCGGTATTTTGTCTAATCCTGCTGAAGATTTGTTCGGTAGATTGCGGAGGGTTTTTTCTATTGATTTGGGTGTGCAGAAGAAGTTTTTGGTGTCTTGATCAGGAGTGGGGTTCGTGGCGTTGTTCGTTGTCGTAAATTGTATGTGAGTTTTTTGGTTGTCTCTAATGTCTTGATGATCTGTTTTAAAGGTATTGGCATGTGTATCGATAATTTCCTTAAGTCTGGTGTCTGCGGTGTAAGGTTTGGTGGAGTTAATCTGTTCGTAGTGCGCTCCGATTATGTTTAGTTTTTGAATTGGGTCGGAGAATAGGAATTTGTCTGCGTATTTCTGCGCTGTGTTTGGGTTGCAGTTACTTCGGTTTATTATGAGTTTATCGTTTTGGTTTATTTCAATATCGTGAATTTTTATTAGTTGTCTGGGTCTTAGAAGTTTGTTTATTTTAGGGAAGAATGTTTCTGTGTTTTTATAGTTTATCTGTTTAAGTTGGTTTTCCCAGTATTTGGTCACGGCTTTGTTAAATTCAAGTCTGAGGGCGTATTTGGTGTCTGTCAGGGTTTTTTGTGCTGCGCGTGTGTCATTTCTTTTTATTGTTGGGTCTGTTCTTTGTAGTCTGTGAAAGTACGTTAGTAGTTGTGACTTATTTTTTTGTAGTTTTTTAATTTTGGGTGAAATATATTTTAGTATTGTAGTTTTCGGAGTGGTTCTTGGTACTGTATTTTCGATGGTCTTGAGGATTGCCGTGGATAGCGTGTTTATGTGCTCATCGATTTCAGTTATCGTCAGGTTTTGGTCCTCCGGGATTTGTGTGGTGTATTCTTCATGCAATTTTTTGGAGAACTTGCTCCAATTCGTCGCTTTGTAGTTGTGAAAGTGTTGAGGGTCGTCTCTGTCTGTTAGTGGGTTACGTGCTATGGGGGTGTTAATTGTGAATTGGATTGCTTTATGGTCACTGTCAAAAGGTAATGTGGTGAGTTTATTGTTTATCTTATTTAGGAATGTTAATCTGTCATCGGCTAGGCATACATCCAGGTATGTGTTTGCGGGTATGAATGTAGGTTCGTCCGTTGTGTGTAGTGTGAGTTTGTATTGTATATGTTTGTCTCTTTCCCATTTTTTAAGGAATCTTCCGCGTGGGTTGTATGCCCTGTCACCCCAGTCTTTTAGTCGAGCATTTAGATCTCCTGCAATGATATAGTAATTGTTGGGGTTGTTGAGTTTTAGGATATTAAATAGGTTTTCTAGTTCTGTTATAAAGGTGGCCCTGTTGTCGTTAGTTGCGTATATGCTTATAATATATAAGTTGTCTGTGGGTGAAGTTTTTATCTTGATAATGGTATGTTCTAAGATTTCGTTAGCGTTGGATGATGGGTATGCTATAAGTTGGTGTGGGATGTGTTCTTTTATTAGGATCGCCGTTCCGCCTCCGGCCATGGCCCCTGGTCTATCTGTTCTGTGTAGTTTATAGTTGTTATAGAAGAGTTTGTGGTTGTTGTTTAGCTTTGTTTCGGAGAGTAGGAGTATGTCGTGATTGTGGTTTTGCATGAAGCTGTCAATTCATACCTCAGGATCCGCTGCTCTATCAGGGTATACATTGGTGCCAACGAGTTGAAGACGATAAAGATATACAAATATTTTACGGAGGAGATATAGGTCCTAACAGGGTTGGGCACTGGACATGTATATATTACGACGGATCAGTAGTCCACGTCTATGATACTTTGCGCAGAAAATTACTACCGATTCACGATGAAATATTGAAAAACCTGTATAGAAAGTATTCGATCGTGTACGAAAACGTACAGCGTCAACCGGCTGGGACGTCGTGCGGAGTGTTCGCTTGTGCTATCGCGGTATCTCTCGCACAGGAAACAGACCCTACAACGGTACGCTACATAATAGACGACGGCGATGAACGTTCAAAATCTACGCACGCGATGAGACACCACTTATGCAAAATATTAGACCAAGAAATGTTGATTCCATTCCCGACGACGGTTGGAGTTGAATCGCATAACGTGCAACAAGAATCTGGCGTAGCCTTGATTAATACAACAACACCGGGCGGACTTATGGCGGAGGTGCAATTGCCATCTCACAAGACTTACGCGGAAGTCTGTCAAGCGGCACACGAAGATTCGTTAGCTCAACGCACAAAAATTAGTCATGATAACGTAGATAAGCAAAATTCTAAAGAAGAATTGTGGCGTATTCACAAAGAGAGAATAAATAAAAAAAGACAAGATGACCATCCGGAGCAAGTGGCTAGATGTAGTGATAGCGGAAAAGAACATGTTGTTCGATCGTATCGAAAATTAACACAAACTGCCTCTCGCGCAGACGAATGGTCATTGAAAAATATGATTGATGAAGAAAAATCTAAGATAAAAAAAGATAAAAATAAAATTCATTATGCAGCCAACGCAAAAAAAATAAAATTTAAAAAAACAGATAAGATATGCAGCGGATCCTCAGACGAAAAAGAATATAGAAATAATCAGGTACGCCGAATACCAGGATTTTAAAAGGAATCGTGAAAAAGAGAAGTATTATGCGAATCCGGAAATTAAGAGAGAGTATGTAAAAAAAAAAATACGCCGTCAATCCAGCAATAAAACAAAATTATGAACGAAATAAATACGCCGACGATCCTGGAAAAAAACAAAATTATGAAAAGAAAAAATACGCAGCCGATCCTGGAAAAAAACAAAATTATGAAAAGAAAAAATACGCTGCCGATCCCGAAATGAAACAAAATTATGAAAAAACCAAATATGCAGTAGATACAGAAATTAAAATAAATTATGAAAAAAAAAAATACGCCGCTAATCCTGAAAAAAAAAAAATACGAAACAGATGCCGAAATAAAACTAAATTATGAAAAGAAAAAATACGCAGCAAATCCAGAAATAAAACAAATACATGAAAAAAAAAAATACAATGCCTATCGGGAAATAAGAAACAATTACGAAAGAATGAAATATACGGTTAATCCGGATAAAAAAAAAATTATTGAAAAAATAAAGTACAATGCCAATCCAGACAAAAAAAAAAAATCAAATAAGCAAAATTATTACGCATACAAAGAAAGAAAGCAAAATTCAATAAAATTTATGAAAACAAAAAATATAATAAAAAAATACAGAAAATTAAGAAAACAAAGTCATACAATGGCACTTTTAGGATCCGTAGAAAGATAAATTACCATTCTAACACGTAAACTTAGCCGTAGGCCTAATCCGCAATCAAGAATTGAAGCGGAAAAAATAATAAAGTGGTGTATTCAAGCTAGGAAAGGTATAGTATTCAGCGTTAAAAAGGCATTAACCAATTTAAAAAATAGAATAGAAGTATGTTCGATACGAGCATCAGAATCGGTTGATATTGAATCAAAGAGCCTTTTGCGGCGAATCAAAACATACTGGGTCAGTCGAAGCTTATTTTGCAGATTCAGCTTACAATGTATTGGATGTGGAGGCAGACCAACAATTAATTGGGACAGCTAAAGGTCATGTCGTTAATATTCTACCGACGAGTGAGTCCAAACATGTACGCAAGTCGTGGGTATGCTCTGAACTTTGTGTAAGACCCGATTCGCAGACTATTAACAGACTAGAACATTTGCTAACAACTATCACCTCCTGGAAAATCACAAATATACGTAGCAACATAAGACGAATCAACGAATGTACTGTCAACAAGTCGAATCGTAGATTAGGACACTTGCAAAGCTGTTATACAAATCCAACGACTTGCAGTTCGAAGTTATTGCCACTTCAAATATTACAGCCGCACTTTCCGCAAGTTAGGTATTTCATGAGACAAATTCACGAAATTTTGAGGCTGACTGATAAAATAAATAATATTGACAATGCTTTACTGCGTGGGGATTTGCAAGTTCTTGAGAATATATCGGCAACAGCGCGACGCACGTGTTCGCAGAATTCGTGTCCGGAGGGCATGAATTTGAATGAAGACCAAATCATCGCTAAACATCCTCATGCATTTCAGGAACTAGCCAAACGCGCAATGGATGTACCGGAAACACCGTGTATATCGTGCGAAAAATTGTGCTACAAAAGAGAATCAAGTAGCATAACAAAACTAAGAAAACCTTTGTCGGGAAGGTATTGGTCAGAACTCAAAAAACATGCCGACGAATCTGGCTGTAGTTCAGATTTCATCTGCCACTATTGTTTGGATCGATTTAGAAAAAACGAATTACCACCCACCTGCATCTTGAATAAGATGATAGTAGAAGAAACGCCATGTGTCATATCTTGCTTGAACAGTTATGAACAAATTTTGATTCAGAGAGCTAAAGCGTTTCAAACGGTGTAAAGAATGGGAACGGTGTCGAAGAAACGATTACCACATAGACATAAAGTACAGAAGGTAAAGGGTAGGACTTTTCACTTGCTGTTACCTTTGGACGAGACATTGAAAAAATTACCATTACCCACTGATCCAATAAATATCAACCAAGAGCTATTTGTTATGGTATGTGGAATACCAAATAAGGCAAAAGTAGTATGGAGTAATTTGGTAGATCTAAATAAAGTATACGACGCATTAATGTGGCTGAAAAAAAGTAATACATTGTATTCAAAGATTGGATTACCAACTGAACCTGGAATGTTGTTAGAATCGCTTACGCAGGCGTTGAAATTAAGATAGAACCACAGCAGTTGGGCACGAATGGGGACGATCGCACGGCACTGCCGGCGGAAGTTGATGCAAAAGAGAACGTCAAGCATAAAGCGATATTAACACAAATCATGGACACAGACGAGTACTGCGAACAGTACACAATTTGTCCAATCAATCGGGGAAGGGAAAACAGGAGCGCAACAACTCTATATCAGATGTTGAAGGTTCAAGAACCGGCTATGAACACATGGGATAAATGCTTGGATATCATGTGCTTTCCAGATTTATATCCTCATGGCAACAATGGACAACATGAAAGCCGGATCGTTTCTCTGCGGGAATACGATTTCATTAAAAACAGGCTCATGTCAAAGCATTCAAAATTTAGATTAAATCAGCAATATTTGTTTTTCCTATTGAACGATTCAAATATACGGCAATTGAAGAGTGGTATATTCCATAAATTGAATGTAATTAATCCTAAAGAAAAACTGAACGCTGAGAGTTATTTAGAAATGATGTCCAAAGAGCTTCTCGAAGGGAATTTAACAACTATTTTCGCGAGATTACGCAATACAGATCAATATTGGCGTTGGGCAAGAAACATGTTGAATTGTATGGTTCACCATTATGGTTCGGCTACATGGTTTCTTACACTCAGTCCAAGTGAATGGATGTGGAACGATTTAGCCGAATATATTCGTAAAGTGAACGGCCCAAAAATGGCGAATATGCCTACAAGCGAGCTGGTTGCTACCGATCCAATATCTGCTTCACGATACATAGGTAATAAATTTCAAGGTATGCTAAAATTCTTATGTGCGATGGATAATCCGATCGGAGAAGTATCCCACTACTTTTGGAGACGGGAGTATCAAGGTAGGGGTACTCAACATTTTCATATGTTGATATGGATTAAAGACGCTCCTACTATTGGAGAATCGTCCACGGAGGACGTGGCTAAGTTCATCAACGAGTATGTAACCTGTGGAATACCTGATAGAAACATATCACCGATTTTATATAACCGAGTAACTAATTATCAACAAGACAAACATAATGATTACTGTTTGCGTAATAAAAAAAATAAAAACGGAATATCAAGAGTGTGTAGATTTGGTTTTCCCAGACCTGTTACGGATTCGCTGATAATGAGAGATGTGGCCGTGTCCATCGCTGGTAGAAAACAACTAAAGTCAAAGAGTAGACTGTACGATCTACCGCGATCGGAAAAGGAAATATTTATTAATGATTACAATCCGGTTGTCCTGACTGCGTGGGAGGGCAATATGGATATCCAGTTCATTGGCGATAAATCAACGATACTGAATTGGTACTGTACGAAGTATACTACTAAGCCGGAGACTAGTACATCCGTAGAAATGTTCGATGAAATTAATTCGACCAAGTCATTGGCTAGTAGGCTTTGGAGCGTTACAACGCGCAGTCTGAATAACAGACTGCGGAGCTCTGGAGGCTGCCGACACGTTGTTGGGAATATCGTTGTACGGAACTGATCCTGACACAACTATTAAATGGTTGGACGTGAATCAAGTCAGGAGCAGAAGAGTAAAGCCGCATAACATTGTCGTCAAACTAGATCCTGGGTCGAAAGATATTTTTTATCCCTCGCTTATTGACGATCACTATCCGAACAGACCCGAAGAACTGGAGTTGTTATCTTTGTATGACTTTGCAAAATGGTACCTACCCTCATCGAGATCACTGTTCTTGTCGATCACAATGAAACCGTATCTATTATTGTTGGGTACTCCACGGTACCGCCAGATGGCGACACCGCCTGAGCCACGGGCCTATGGGTCTTTCCCCCCGATAGCCGGCGCGCACCGACGCCGCGCAGGCGGACGGGCAGTAGAAGTCGGTCGGACCCACGCTTCGCCTCGTGTCTCGCAATATGCTTACATTATTAGCCCATGCGCTGTATCACGATAAATAAAGGCTACTCGTATTTAATCACACAACTCTGTGCTTCCTGAATCACCACCGGTCCCAACAATTATGTTTTCCAGCAGGCTGCGCATAGGTCCCTAAATTGTGTGTACGACATGTCGGAATTCACGTGATCATCATATATATGCTTCAAATTCATCTCGACTTGTTGAAAAAGTGTTAAAAGATTGGTATTGTCGCGTACGAGGTGTTTGGGGATACGAGCGTAAGTTTGGCAGAGATAGAAGCAGTCAATTTCGTTGTGTATTCCCATACAAAAAAGGCTCTATTGTTATCCTGCATCTCGCAGGCCACGTCATCGAAAATCATGAGAGAGTTCGGTCGTGCATCTTCAGGACTGACCACTTGCTCGTGATCGTTGAACGGGAAATATCCAACATCCTTGATCGAATCAAGCAACTCTTCGAGAAATTTATACTTGGATAGATTTTGAATAAGCGTAGATATTTTCAAATCTCAGACCATTAGGGTGCGTTATCAGAGATAGAAGGGCGCTGGTCTTCCTACAATTGGATGGTCCACAAATCACTGCGCGCACGCTGTCTGGTAGTAGAGCACCGTGACGCTTCTCCCGCCTTTTCATATTTCTTTGTGCTAGCTCGTCAAAATTGAGCTTTGTTCCTTGAAATTCATATTGTTAGAGCTGGACGTACGGTGAAAGACTGCAGCAAGAATCTATAAATGCCCCCTATTTATAAGATTCCAGTTAGTTATCATGAAACCATGATCGTACACAGACGTGAGCGAGAACGACGATGACGACAGCAGCGTGGTGGAGGTCTCATCAACACAATCATCAACAAACTTCCTGTGGAATTACATGTACCTGGTTACCAGTATTGTGGTCCTGGAACAAAACTGGAGAAGCGACTCGCACGCGGAGACCGGGGCATCAATCCTCTCGACGCTGCGTGCAAAGAGCACGATATCGCATATTCGAGAGATCGAGATAATCTTGCTGCTCGACACGAGGCGGATAAAGTACTCGCAGAGAAAGCTTGGCAGCGCGTCTTTGCCAACGACACGAGTATTGCTGAGGTGTCGCCTGGGGTGTGACTAACGCAATGAAGGTGAAAAGAAAACTTGGCATGGGTATGTCAAGGAAGAAGAAAACGACAACTAAACGTCCCAAAGGTGCTGGAGAGAAAAAAGTCTCACTGAAGCGAATAGTGAAGGCAGCAAGAAATGCCATGCGATCGAGCGGTACCGATCCCGTTAAATCAGCTCTCAGAGAGGCACGCGAACCAGTGAAAACTGTGGGAGGTCGAAGCAAAGTGCAAACTCCACGCATTCTGTCTGTACCAGCTAAAATCGGTGGTTCCATACCCGTTCTGATATCTCTGTTCGCCGGGTTGAGCGCCACCGGAGCTCTAGCAGGGGGAGCAGCTGGTATCGCAAAAGCTGTGAACGATGCCAACGCTGTGAAACGTGAATTACAAGAACGCCAACGTCATAATGAAACCATGGAGGCGATTGCTTTGGGCAAGGGGCTGTACTTGAAACCGTACAAGAAGGGTCTAAGTCTGCATTTGGCTCAAAAAACGTGTAAAGCTACCACACCGAGCACTCACCGATCCCGATCTTCTCAAGTATGCGAGAATCATGAAAATTCCACACTTTCGAGGAGTTTATATGCGAAACGATATGCCCAAGGGTGGACCTAGAAAGTACGAAGCTACTATTGTAAATTTCGATGATGAAGATGGCCCCGGTACACACTGAGTTGCCTACAGGAAGAAGACCAGCGAAGTCATTTACTTTGATAGCTTTGGTAATCTACATCCGCCTGAAGATCTGATGATATATCTCGGTGTTGGTAGCTTGTATTGAATAATCACGAACAATATCAAGACTACGATACGGTGGTATGCGGGCATTCGTGCCTGAAATTCCTAAGCGTATTGTTATAAAATGTGCTCCGTATCATGTGGGACGCTAGTCGAGCATCAAACACGACCATGAGCGATTCTTTCACATTAACGCTATCCGGAACATCATCCGTACCGAACGCTCATTATTTTTCTCCCATTGAGCTATTACCCTTTAAAAATTATACATTGGGACTCGTCCAATTGCTAACCTTCAACTCGATTCCCAACATCGACGAGGGAAACAACGGGCTTTACATCGAGGAGAGCGAAACCATCACAATACCCACCGGGAGCTACGAAATCGAGGATATCGAAAGTTATCGACAGAAAGTACTGTACGAGCGGAATATATGAATCAGTCTACGTGCGAACAACAATACTCTGTGCAGCGAAATCGAGTGCGATTATCGGATAGATTTTCGCACCCGCTGAATCTATCGGTCGCCTCTTAGGATTCATCCCACGCATCCTCGAAGCCAATCTCACTCACATATCCGACTTGCCAGTTGCCATTCTCAAAGTTAACTCTCTAAGAGTCGAGTGCAACATCACTGCGGGTGCGTACGTTAACGAACAACGAGTTCACACCATTTACGAATTTTTCCCCATCGTTCCGCCCGGATATAAGATCATCGAAGTACCCACCAACGTCATTTACCTTCCAATCGCCGTTCGAGCAATAGATCATCTGCAGCTCAGGATGGTCAATCAAGACGGACGATTGATCAATTTTCAGGGTGGAGTGGTAACAATAAGACTGCATGTGAAATCGTGATGGGTATTGTTTTCGAAACCAAAGTTGGCCAGAGTTATAAAAGAGGGTTGGCATGCCGAGAAACGCACAGTCGCCACACACCTCTCAAGGAGCTAAAACCTCAAAATATTCGGTTCCTGAAGAGTCTCAACCTCAGAGTTCGTGAAAGAGGAATTTCCGGAGAGTAAGAGTGAATTTCTGCTGTGTCGTAGTCGCCTGCTTCGTACCATGGAGGAAATCGTAACAATACTGTGACGTTGCACCCGGTGTGCAAGTCACAATAAACCCCAAGCCCGCGGGGAAGACGGGAGACACCAAAACACACAAATACACGCCCCACCGGACACATGGAAATACACGAAGGAACACGAACACACACGAAACAGGACATGAGAAACGGGAGGACTCACTCTAGTCGAGACGCTCAGTAAAAGTGCACGCACATCCGAGAAAGCTCACCCAGTCACACGAGGAAACATCCGCCCCCGACATTACACGAAAGGTTGGTACCCACTCTCACACCCACACACACACTCACCCACGCACACCCACATAAACCGTTTTAATAAAAAATCGCAACCACACATCTCGATATCGCCCCGATTTATTGCCATCCCAGACTCCCACTCCCCTCATTTGTCGACGGGCCAAAACCCGTCACAATACAAAGACCAATTGTCATCGACGAGTCCGTTGCGCACTATGAGACTCATGCGCATCGACCATTCGCATCCACAAGCTTTGAAAATAACCATGAAATTCGCATCGCCGTTCAGCATCAGGATTTGTGTCTACTGCCGAGCAGGAGATCGCTACACGTGTACGGAAGATTGACCAAGGCTGATGGGCGAACGCCCGCTACCGCTACAAAGCTAGACCGTCTGTCATCTGTTTGAGGATATACGCTTTGAACTAAATGCTGTTGAGATCGATCGAAATAGAAACTTTGGGCTCACACCGCTTATGAAGAACTACATATCACAGAGTCCTGGACAGAGGTCTGTGCTGGAGAACGCTGGTTGGATAGACAATGACAATGACATAACCGACGAAAACGGCTACTTTGACCTCTCCATACCGCCGAGTCTGTTGCTAGGTTTCGCTGAGGACTATCGTAGAGTTGTCGTAAATGCCAAGCACGAGTTGATTCTCACGAAAGCGAATACTGACACGAACGCTGTGGTACAGACAATTATCGATGGAGCTTTAGCAAATCGATATAAAATTTCTTTGCTAAAACTTGAATGGGTGATTCCATACGTCAAGGTCTCGGATCAACGAAAAACTCAGTTGTTGAACTATATTGCCAAAGATACGCCCATTTCCATCAGCTTTCGTACGTGGGAATTGTACGAGTATCCGCTACTACCCGCTACCTCGAAGCACGTCTGGGTTGTGAAAACTTCCACTCAGTTGGGAAAACCGCGATGACATGAGGAGATTAGAAATTAACATGAGGAGATCTATTTTCCCTATGCGTTTACTGTTAAATGATATGTTAAAACTGCATTTTTCGTATCCTACTAGGATTATTAGCAATAAATATATAGGTATCGAAAAATATCACATTTCTCCACTCGCATATTTCATGAGAATCATCAATCTACCCTACCTTTGACAAAGCAAATATGGGTAAAAGAAATGACGTCACCTAGATAGAACTATATAAGAGTTGAATTGAATACCGTTCAAATCAGTCGACTTCTAACGTCTCGTATACACATCGTACCATCCCCAAAGAATCGTTATAATGGATATGATATTGGACGTGCAAGGTTTTGACCAACCTGATAACAGATTCGTACTGAAGGAGCTCGGTGTAATCACAATTCAGACGGATGAAGAAAGCAAGGAAGGTGTGGCTCGCATCATCTTCAAACCACCATGCGCTTGGGAAAGCTTACCTATCAAATACAGAGTGACCAACGCTTGGTTGACACGAAATCTTCATGGAATACCGTGGAACGCGGGAAACATGCTCTATAGCGACGTACAGAAAGTGATCAAGAAAGTTGTCGAACATGCCGATTATATCTATGTGAAGGGATTGGAGAAATTTGTCGGCAATTAAAATTTCACTCGTTTCCGAGAAAAAGCCATGAAATTGACCGAAGAAAAAAGTGGATACAAGCTGTGAGACGAGTGTGAGTAAATTTTACTCAATATTACATTCATTTATTTATTTCTCAAAATTATCGTTATCTAATATATGCGTATATAAGACAGTAAGGACGAAATATGCATAAGGAAATAGGAATTTGTTTGCATTATGCGTTATTTTATGTTTATCTTTTAGTGGTGCAGATAACAAACCGTGGGAGCCGAACGTAAACAGTCGCATCTGCAGTGCTCATTTTGTTGGCGGTGCGAAATCAACGATTGAAAATAGCCCATCGTATGTCCCAACAATTTTTCCACCAATGTATAAAAAAAGGGCTTTATCACAAGCAGCCGCTGCTCGACATGATCGACTCCGGAAACGAAAGATTTCAAATCCATCGGAGGTACACGTGGAGGCTGTAGTACAAGAAAATGTCGAAACAGGTTTGTGGAAATTCAGAAATATCTTTCTTAAAAAATATGAATACAATGGAAAAAAAAGCAAACTAAAAATCGGGATTTTTTCAGGGTTGCAAGAAGTTGGGGAGACGTCTACTTCTATAAGTGTAGGCTGCCAAACAGATGCACATAATTGTGAAGAAGAAAATATTCCGGAGGCAAACATCTTAGTGTGTTGTTTCATTAACGGAAATGAGGCATCGACTCAAACCAACATTTACATCCGACAACCTCCGAAAAATAAGAGACAAATCGTGAGCAACATAAAAAATGTTCGCACAATATCCTGTGGACCAGATGAGGTATTTCGTGGCGGATTTTCGGGATTCTCGGATGTAAAAAACGACGAAACCATGGCACAGCTAGGCGGAATATCGCTCCAGTTTTTTTCGGTTCTCCTCAATCTCAGAATTTTCAACGAAGCTGGCCAGCCACATTTCTATAGATCCCTAAGTAAAGAGAACCGGTTGTTACTTTTTTTAATGAAAATGAAATTGGGCATTTCATTTTGTGCTCTGGGGGCCTTATTTAACGTACATCGGACGACTGCTTCGAAAAATTTTTTTCAAATATTAACGGGCTTAACGCAGAAGACGAAAACTTGGATTTTCTGGCCGTCAAAAGAAAGCGTTAAAAAAAGTCTACCGGCTTCGTTCCACAAATACCCGAATTGCAGATGCATTATCGACTGCACAGAAATATGTACGGACACCCCTCCAACTGTGGAACAACGCGTTTTAATGTATTCCAACTACAAGTCTCGCTTCACAGTTAAATACCTTGTGGTAATAACACCCGACGGTTTTATTTGCAAATTATCAAAAGGGTATGGAGGTCGAGCTACCGATACTTTTATAACAAATGATAGTGGATTTTTGGAATTGATAGAACCCGGAGATACTGTTTTAGCCGACAAAGGTTTCCCTCAAATAAAATCTGAGCCATTAAAACGCAAAGCAGTATTAGTAATACCTCCATTTGCTTTCGATCCACAATTTAGCCACGAAGATGTAGAAGAAACGTACAAAATAGCATCTGTTAGAATCCATGTCGAGCGCGCAATTCAAAGGATAAAATTATGCAATATTTTGCAAATGATACCGATAGAATTTCTCCCCCATATCGATGCGATTATGCACATGTGTTGCATTATTGCAAATAGTAAAACTCCGCTAATTCACTCTAACTAAACAAACGGTGAACAAAATTGATGCTATTTTTAAATAAAACATGTATTAATTTATTTAAAGTAGACATAACACAGCCAATAAAAACGACAAGAATTGTTATACAATTCAAAGTAGTATATAAAACTTTTATTATGTAACGTGCACATATGGAAATATTTATATTAAAGAACTTTTGTGCATTAACGATTGTATAGCTAAATATAAATTACGTATATTTAAATGAACATTTTATAATACGCTGACATGAAACCTTGATGATAGTTTTTTTCTTTTTGATACTTTTGCTTCAAACCTTTATAGTTTCCCCTCTCATCAACGCAACAACGGGAGGAAATGCGTGAAATAAAACCATTCGATTTTTGGAATCAGCTCTCTTAAAAAATCTTCATCTCTTTCTACATTTATGTTTACGTTATCTTTGGCTGAGTAAATAAAGAAATAGCATCTTCGCATGTTAAGAATGTACATGGAAACTTGAACCTGAGTGTAATATTGATGGTTTTTTTTTAGAAGTACGTTGTTTTCTTCATCAATTTCGACGTATGGAATGTTTGCTTCTTTTTGGTCATGATTTATAATGACTTTGTCTTGACAAGAGAACGGGCATTTAATCTCTAACAATGCGTTCTCACTGATGATAATTCCATCCGGACTAGTGGCGAGAAACGATTGATGCACGTCGATTACCAGGCCTACCAAATCTACCTTTAAGCCAGTTTGCGCGCTGAAACATTTTCTTGCAGTTGATTCCATGTTTATTCCATATTTCATCGCGTCGTTCATCTTTCCGTCAAACTTCTCCTTCTTAAAAATTGCGCCGCTAAATTTTCGAACTTATCGACGCGCGTTTTTATGCGATGAGCTTTGCTTGAGCACATTATCCTTTTCGCTCTTTGTTCGAACCATTCGAAACAGTCGGATTGGCTTATAGATTTTAAACAAATTTCTACGCAGTCGTTCTCGGTTACTACAATTTTCTCTTCATATTTTTCGCGAAGATTGTCAGGACACGTAAATTTTTTCACCCGCATTTTGAGATCGCTTATTGAGGAGACTGCGTAACTATTATAAATAGTAGTTTTCACAAGAACAAGTACAAGACGTGCTTCTTTCATACGATTCTGTTCTTCCTCCATCGCGATTTTACGTACAGGCTCTACGTCTTTCTCTGATTGCACGTAACGACTTAGCAAACAGTCAATGTCTGCCATAGCTGTTGACACGTTTTCTACATTGTCGATTTTATAAATTTGATCACAAACGATCGAACGTTTCGTGGTAGGAAAGAGACTTTCTATCGTAGCACCTTTTTTATATCTTTCAACCTGACTCTTCTTTGGTTGATTCCGAACTTGTGGTTGATCAGTTTTCGAATTTGAACTTTCATTGGTAATGAAAATGGCAACAGCAGCGACGTGCTTACACCCTCGAAGCGATAAGCCGGCCTTGCAGCCACACTGCATCGTGGATATTGTGCGGTCTCCATTGAACTATAAAAATGCATTCTTATTATTATAACAATAAAATAGTGTAAGAGTTAAAAAGCCAAGCGACAAAGAAATTGATCCTATGAAATATTCAGTGTTCACTGGATACAAAAAAATATCGAATGGTTCATTAATTTATAGCTATGAACAAAACAACACAAAAATTATGTTTTTGATCATACAAGGACCATAGCATCAGTGCCATACATCATGCTTTGACCAAAACGAAAGAGCAAAGCATTAATTTATTAGTGCAACAGGCTAGTGAAATTGCTATGAAACTAGAATCTACAATTGCTCTAAAAATACTTATATAGTATATCCATTTTGACTGTACGATCCTGCATATTTGCCTTAACGAGTTGTTATCCTTATACAAGTATGCAAGTAACTGTAAAAATTCATGATTTAGTGTCGTTTGCATCTGATCTTAATAATACAATTTACAATAAAAAATTTTTTTTTCCATATACCTTCAACGTAACATCGTACGGAGGGTTTGTTACCCTAGTTTGTGGTAAAACTTTTCCCGCGATGATACGTTTACCATCCACATTAATGATTTCTCGCACGTTGGAGACATGCGCGCTTTCGAATAGTTTTTTACCTAAAATTCAATTCAATAATAAGCGGCAACACATTTACTCGGAAGGGTTGGATTTCTAATTTTTTTTGGTACTTTACTTACCTTTTGATATCGATTTTACACGAAAAAAATCCAAACAGATTGATTGAAAACCACATCGGAGTATCGTCGAGGTCATAACATTAATTATTTTCGATTAATAATTTCATCGAAGTGCGTGTGAATCATATGCTACTTGGGAAGGCTCCAGTCAGCTGGGCATCTACGTATTGTCACCACTGTTCCGCGAGATGGCGCAACAGTAGGCGCATCGCGATACGCACGGGGCCTATTACGCACGCTCAACCGGGAACCCCTGAGTTCGCATATACAGCAGCTCATTGTGGAGCGCGTGCCGTAATTGAACGCTGTTTTGGCGCACTGAAGTCATCCTGGAGGTGCTTATCACAGGTTGGTTACGTGTATTTGCTTAATGATGATAGAACACGCAATCATTTTTATGCATGTACATCCAAAGGCGTTGAAACTGTCCGTTTCGGCATTATGACAGAATCGCAAACTTTAGAGGTTTAAAAACCACATGTAGTGTGAGTTGCCTGATTCCGAAAGTGACAGCTTGAACGCCTCTGAATGTATGTAGTTGTTTATGATTAAAATCATATACAATGGATATAGTGGTGATTTTGTATTTTTATTTTTTGGTACGGTATGTCTAGCAACGTGTACTTATGTACGACCCACAATCGGCAAACATCGCACAATATGCGGTTACACTACCGTTTTCCGCAGGTAGAGGACGACCAAGAATTACCTGCTGTAGCTCCTGCAGCTACGGCCGAAGCGGCCCAGCCATTAGTAGAAGGAGGACATCTTGCTGAAGGACCTCGTGTTCGTGAGCGCATAGTCCATGACTATTTTGCAGCGTGATTCAAAATATCGTGGAAACGGAACTCAGATATTATCACTCTAACTTTTATCAATTATAAGTGGACACTTCATATTTTAATTATAAATTCTTATTGAAGTAGATTACGAACCGCTCAGGCAATAAGTGCATATTGTTTAAAACTATTGTGATATAAAAAATTCGATAAAATTTTTTTTTTCAGCCAGAGCTTGTGACACTCGAACATCGTTGCTGATTATATATTTTTATGCGTCTCGATTTTTATTGTGCAAATGTTTGGATTAAAATGAGAAATGAGGCGAGTTCGATTTCTTTTGGATTATAGTAGAATAAGGTTGTACAATATAGTTTTGGTTTTATTAAGGTTGAAATTTTTCAGTAATGATTTTTAAAATAGCAGCTAATAATTCATTTTGTTGCTCCAGCTTGGCACGCTTGAACATCATTGTTTGATGAATAATTTCGATCCGCTTTGCTTCATTCTCCGTGGTGATGAGCATTGCCCGTGACATTGTCTATTGAAAAAAGGATGTGTATTTATACAGTGTCATAATTCACGAATCCGTTTTGTACGCAAGTTTTTATTAATTTAGAGAGTATTCACCTCTAGAATTTCGTTTTGTTCTTGTTGAAGCAAAACAAACTGCGCTGTCCGGTCGTCAATAGACCGAGTATTGCTTGCTTTTCGCTTTCGTTTTTCAGTTTGCGTTGTGAGTGTATGCATGCTGGATGAGTCTGTAGGGGTTGTTTGCATGGGCAGGGCTTGCGTCGATGGTTGGGTTGTAAGGGTTGTGTTGTTGGTGGATTCGTGTGTAGCTGTTTCGTTTATAATGAAAGGTGTTGTATACGACATGGGTGTGTGTATGTTTTGTGTAGACGCAGATGGCTGGTTCTTATGGTTCGTGTCAATGGATGAAGCATGTATAGCTGTTTCGTATGGAAGAGATTCTGTAGGTCGGTATGAATGGGTTGTTTGCATTGGATGAGTAGCCGTAGGTGGTTGGTTTTCAAAAGTTGTGCAAATGTGTGATGCATGCATATTTTTTATTTTTTTTCCTAATTTAGGTATTGTGCATGTGGGGGGTGTTAGTGTCGGTTGTGTGTACGTAGATGATTCGGTCGCACGTAATCCTGGAGATGTTTGTACGTATGATGTTTGTGTGGGTTTTGTCTGCGTAGATATCTGTTTCATATGGATTGCGTGAATAGGTGGTGTATGGATAGCTCTTTTGGTCGATACTAATTTAGAAGGTGTGTCAGGGCGTGTTAGTGTGTGTGGTACATAAGTGTATTGTTTTTTCATAGATGTGTTTTTGGGTGGTGTGTGTATGGTTGATGTATATGTATCATGCGTGTGTGGCGGTGTCATCGAATACTGTCCCTTGACGGTGTAAGAATTTGAAGCTACATAAAAATATTTATTTTCATAGGTTGGCCAATAGGGTATAATGATTTTTTTGAAGCGGACGTACGCATCCCGTAAAGGATAAACTCAATGAGCGGGTATCGGCACAAGCATATTGTGGCAACTACATTTTACTCATGAAATATCCTTTCGTAAATTATAACTATTTATGAATTTGTTGAACTTTGCATACCAAGTACCGTGTGCTCTTTGGCCTTATTCAGCACTGGCACCGCAACATCAATATCCAATTCATTTAATAAATTTATTCTCTGTTCTTTTTGATTGAGGAGAGATTCATCACCGGCAATGAGTCGCCGGAGCGCAGACAGGTCAAAACATATAATAATTGTATTTTTAAACATTCATGTTATTATACTTTCTGTGGCACACTCTCGTTGGTTACGTACAACTTTCATCATATGGATGTGTAAGTGCTAATTTAAGGATACCGCTTATGCATGCGCAATTAATATTCTCATTTATATTTAAATTCTTTTCAATCATGAATAATATGTTTGATTTTGTTTAATTAAAAATCTCTCACAACAGATTCCGGAAGGCTGTCTCTTACTCCATTTATTCCTTCGATGGATGCGGAGCCAATCGTAGAAAGAACTTTTTTTTCGGAGTCATTGAGTGGCTCTGTATTGTCGGGGAAATTGCCCGTACGTTTTCTGGCTAGAACTATGCTAGATACTTTTTTACGGGTCTTGCCTTTGATGTCGATCTAAGTCTTATAAATTGAAAATAAAAACATCATTTACTGTTGATGAAACACATTGTAATCTCCCAAACTCGGCTGATGTTCGAAAATACCCGACAAAATAAATTTATATTCAAAATGTTGGATACAAATAAGCATATTTCACCTTCCTCCATTGGGCCACTGTTTTAGTGGGCCCTTCAATTGTATTCAATGCCGTCGTCAGTTCGGTCCACTGATTATTTGCATCCGCGACACCTCTAGCGGTATGGAACTGCCCGGCTGCGAACGTCGCATGAGTTGCCATGTAATTTATTAGATGGTCTTTTTGAACATTTGTAGCTCTCTGACGTATGATTTTTGCTTCTTTTTTTATTAAATTTAGTGTTTTTTTTTTTGGCAGATACACTTTCGTCTGAACTGCATAGATTATAATCAAATACGAATCATGAGAATATTCATTGCATATTTATTCTCATATTTAACGGAGATATATTAGTTAGGCGACTGAACGAGAGTGGCAATCCGTGAAAACGCATGTGTTCTACTAAAGATTATGGCCTAAAATTTATTTCAAACATAAATTCACGTATTCACAAATATTCATTTTTTTTTAGACAAATGCTAATGATATAAATTATAATTTTTAATTGAGCTTAATATAAATTAAGACTTGGATGATTCTCGACAAGCGAATCATGATATAATCGTTTGCGCGTGCCGTCCTAAACGGAATATTAGGATAATAGTGTGCGCGTTTCATACAATAAGACCCGATTTCATGTAAATATTTATAATAAGCGTGTATTTATGATAGAAACTGCATAAAAGAAGTACGTTTTATTATGAAACTAACATTAAAAAGTACTTATACATGAAGAATATATACATACCTCATCTCGGCAATCAAAGCGTCACTTGCGAAACACGCGGCAAATTTGTTTATGAAATAAGTGATACTCGCCACAGAGTAAAAAAATCTCATTAGAGTCACTATGGGTATACATTCTTTTACGCAGGAGGTAGCGCATCTGCAACCGCTGATTGGTTGTTTCTACTCAACTCTGTAATATGATTGGCTTATGAAGCAGGCCTCATTCTAGCCTCATAAAAGGCTATTTGTTTGAAAGTCGTTAGATTATACCGTATAGCAACCGATCGGTAAATATTTGTTTACACAGCGGACTCGGCTGATTCGCTACACCGAAGTTTCGCGCGTTTCCTAGCCAATCGGGCAAGAGTCGATAAAATTTATCACAATCGTTATAAATTATCACTACCGAAAAGAAACAGAATCGCACCCCAGAATTATATTTCTAAATTGAAGAAATACTCTTAATGAGAAGCTAGCCAAGATTGTTTCGTCCTCCTCGCCTGTCGAATTAGTTACGTTTATTTTTCTCAAAATATTTATTCGAGATACGTTGGGTGAACCTCGTGAGGGTGTTTCGTCCTCTCCTCACTTGTCCGATCCTACGTAGTCGGCTGAAAAAGTCTGTGGTTTGCAATTACTAGAGAATAGTAAAGAATTTTTCGAGATCCTTCTAAAAGTAATATGTCTTTTTTTTCAGGATTATCCTCCAAAGGGATAGTTTAACTCAGGATCATGACATTTAACAAACAATAACACATAGTATATATAAGATATAGCCTGGGGACGCGCCGCATACTCATTTCTTTGTATCACAAACGGATGATTCCATGTTCCTAATAAACTAAAAGTCGTTTACCTGAAGGTACAATCTTAGTTTAAGTGTCACGTTGTATGATTAATTAATATTAGTTCAGAAGCGCGAATAGTTTAAGTACTCCGCAGAAAACTCACAAACAACATTACACTGACCAAATTGTTCACCCACATTACTTCAATCAGATAAACCTCATTCATTATCATTCAAGGCACTATTATACCTGAATATCGCTCCAAAATGTACGCTGTTTCATTGAATAGAAGGTCTCTACTTTTACCTCCAACATACCCGAATCTCACTTAATTCTGTCCATCTGTCATTCCTGAATTAACCATTATTATATTTAGTAGGCCCGCGGAGTTCTGTTCTCCAATCGCACTGAGAGTCAAGAATCCTTCAATTTAATCGTTAAAATAAGAAAACATTAGCAGATAAGAAAACTATGTTACAGTTGCTAGGGATTCAACCAGCAAGCGCGAGTCATAATCGGAAAGATTGTGAAAAACTATTGGAATAACGTGTGAATTCTTATAATTTGAATTACAAGCCGGCTGCGCCGCGCCATGGTATTCACCTGTAAAATGACAATGGTCATGATGTTTCTCATCCGTTGGTTTGAACGGTTTTACACGAATATGGCATACCTCAGCTCTATGAAAATCTTGTTCCTGCTTGCTAGTGAGTTCCATTGGTACGTTTCGCTCTCAACAGAAATTGACCATCTTAGCTCATTTTTGCAATTCATTATTGAACCAGCTGATGCATTCGGGATCGCGATGATTTTCAAATTTTGAAAGAGAGTTGTCAAAGGTGCAATGTAAGTAATACGCTGCGCTATATGGTACATGTTTTGGACACAAGGCCTCATTCTCCGTTGGCACAAGGATACATTCCAGATCGGCGTATACAGCAAACGGTACAAGCTCTTCAAATCTATGATTCTCAAAACGCGAAATTGTATGCTTCTCCTCAGGCAGTATCATTCTACATTTATTCATACTTACACAGTCTTATTTATGCTTTTCGAATGAAACTGGAACTTGGAAATGACATAAGCATCTATTATAAATTAATATAGCACCATTATACTTTGACACTTGCGAACGTGATAATCTAGAGAGGTTTTTGAGTAGATAAGCAATGAGAGTTCTGGACCACTACGTGTTAGTGCACACATACACACACCCACACATGCACACTTCGCCGTGTCCGTGTGACCTTCTGGATCCTTCTAGAAGCTTCCATGATGACGTCATCGTACTGCCTCGAATTTTGCCAGGATATCAAGTTTCACCCTTTGTACATTGCCGACGGTAAAAACAATTCTCAGAATTATCGCGAGGAAAATAATTCCTAGAATTTCACGGCGTCTTCTAAAGTTTACCAGGGGTATCAGGTTTTGCACGAAACTGCCCTGCCGTAGAACGCAATTCCGAGAACTTCGCTCATGAGGCTTTGTAGGAAACCGCCCCCCTGGCCTAGATTTCCGACTTCAAAGAGCCCGACTCCAGGAATAACAATCCTCGACATCCACCCTTTGCGATCAGTACGCAACTTTTTGCGACTCATAAACAATTCTCAGAATTCTCGTACAAGCCTAGTTCTTGAAATTCGCCGGCAGTTACGCAAAGTCCGACCGAAGAATAATAATTCCAGAAGCTTCTATGAGGCGGGGATTATCTGCTCGATAAACTCAGCTCCTCCAGGGCGTTTCGGGCATCGCGTAGGATATCAGATTTCATTCTTTGTACGAAACCGCATGAGTCTGGATTCCGAAATGATCCTTCGAAGAGACTCTGACTCCTTATTTAGATTGAAAGTATCAAGTAACATCGTAAATAACTATATGATTATCACCAGATACAACCTCTTACATATTTTGCTGAGGGTGATTCTAGAAGTTCCGACGGATGTTTGTATATAATAGTCGGATAGCATTGCGATGCACGCATCAATTGTTCATCTCTTCGAGTGGAAAGTTCAATCAACATGGAATCTGCAAAGTGTCTTAGACTCATAGGCATCATGGAGGATGCTTATAAATTATTGGATCGTGCACTACCTCAAGAGATTGCAAAATGGGTCAAGTACGGGACCCGCAACATCAGACTCCTGAATACAATTTTACGCACCTCAGCTTCTACAGTTGGAGAGAAAGTACGGATTCAAACCACGATTTCACAGCTCAAGTCATTGAGTGAGAAATTCAGAAAGCGTCAACGGCGTGGTGCAGGAGTTGGTGCGCGAAAAGTGAGCGATAGAGTCAGGTGGAAAGATCTGGAATCAGTATTTCGAGGAAGAATAAGAACGGGCACAGTGATAAACCTCAGACATAAAGATTTGCGGTCTTTTCTTCATGACTGCAGAAACGTGACAACCAGCCGGTTGAGAAACGCACTCCGGAGAGATGGAAATCTCAAAGTAAACGGAGTATTAGCCTGCAAGTTTCGCATAAAGAAAAATGACGAATCTACAGTAGAAACGAAATACTTTAATACAAGAAACGAGATTGTGCTCCCATCGACGGATATGAAGAGGTGGTTTGACGAGATCATTACCGACAAGATGCTGACCAAGGTGGAGGATTTTCAGCAGAGAGATTCGGGCTGGACATTGGTGGAAATTGAGAATTTGATGATAAACATCAACCGTTTCGAACCTCTACGTGGCGGCTTGTCAACCTATAGTCCACTACCAGCAAATATTCAGGCAAAGAAAGCGGTGGTTAACATCCGGAATGAAGATGAGTACGGCTTTTCGTGGGCCGTTACTGCAGCTCTGCATCCAGTTAAGGATCATGCAGATCGAACCAGTTCCTACCCTAGCTTCAGATCGGTATTAAAATATGATGGTATCGACTTCCCAATAGCTTTACAAGATATCCCAAAATTCGAATTAATGAACAATTTATCCATTAACGTTTACGGTGTAGATATAGACGATAAGCAAAATGATATAGTACCGTATTATTTGAGTGAGAATATCTCTAGCATACCGACGGTTCATCTCCTCATGATTCAGAGTGATGCACATATGAACAGTGACAGCGAAGGTGATGATGATGATGATGAGTCTCAAGCAGTGTACCATTTCGCTTGGATTAGAAATTTCTCCCGATTACTCAGTTCACAGGTATCGAATCATAACGGTGAAATGCTGCTGTGTGACAGATGCTTGTGTCATTTTTACAAACAGAATTCTTTCGAGAAGCATAGACAAGACTGCATGAAAATTAATAAAACGAAAATGATTTTACCGGTAGGAGAGGATGAAACTTTTAAATTCAAAAATTATCGATTCAAGGAAATTGTCCCATTTGCCGTCTACGCAGATCTCGAATGTATTCTAGAATCTACTGCGAGTGGATCGCAAAAACATGTCCCACACAGCGCTGCGTACCATTTACAATGTGCTTTCGACGAATGCCTCTCAAAATTCAAATTATATCGTGGTAAGGACTGCATTGAATTGTTCGTGGAGGAAATGAGGCATTTGGCCAGATTAGTTGGGTTTTATTTGAAACGTATCGTACCGATGGAGCCGTTGAACGTTGAACAAGAGCGCAATTTCCGCGAAACTATAATTTGTCATATTTGTGAAAAACCATTTGCTCAGGATGATGTTAGACATCGCGATCATTGCCATTTTACAGGCAAGTATCGGGGTGCTGCTCATCCGGGGTGCAATATAAATTACCAGAAATCTCATGACATTCCTGTTATTTTTCACAATTTATCGGGTTACGACTCGCATTTCCTCATCAAATCTCTCGCCACTCAGTATGGCGGTTCAGTGAAACTTTTACCGGTGAACAAGGAAAAATATATATCGTGTACCAAGAACGTTGAAGACCCAAATGTAAATTTGAGATTTATCGACTCGTTCAGGTTCATGGCGAGCAGTATTGAGAAGCTTGCATCATATCTGAGTGACGCCGATAAGTCAATTACGCGCTGTCAGTGTAATAATGCCGAGAAATTTCAACTCTTAACGCGAAAAGGCGTCTTTCCGTATGAATATATTGATAGTTGGAGTAAACTCGATGAACCGAGTTTACCTCATAGAGAAAATTTCTATTCAAAATCAAATAATGCCGGGATTTCTGAGCAGGATTATGAACACGCGAAGAAAGTTTGGGACATTTTTGGGGTACAAACCCTGGGTGAATATTCAGATTTGTACCTCAAAACTGACGTTCTTCTATTAACTAATATTTTTGAAAATTTCCGGCGTAAATGCTATGCGACTTACAACTTGGACCCTCTGCATTATTACACTGCTCCGGGGCTCGCTTTTGACGCTATGCTCAAGTGTACCGATATCGAGCTGGAGCTTTTCACTGACCCTGAAATGATACTCTTTATCGAAAAAGGTATTCGCGGTGGTGTAGCTCAATGCTCGAATCGATACGCTAAAGCTAATAATCGGTACATGGGTGAGGATTTCGATCCGAGCAAAGATGAGTCCTATTTGATGTATTTTGACGTGAATAATTTGTACGGTGCGGCTATGAGCCAGTATCTACCGTACGCTTCATTCGAATGGGTGGATTGTGAAGTTGATATTCTGAATGTTCCCGATAATTCTCCAATAGGATACATCCTTGAAGTCGACTTGGAATATCGTCGAAAGCTTCACGAAATACATAAAGATTGACCTTTGTGTCCGGAACAACTAGCGCCACCGCACTCTAAAAATTCGAAACTCATGACCACACTTTTTCCAAAAAAGAAATACATTGTGCATTACCAAAATTTGAAGCAGAGCTTGAATCTACGATTGAAATTAGGCAAAATTCATAGAATGCTGAAATTTCGGCAATCTCCTTGGTTGAAAAAGTATATAGATTTAAATACTGAGTTACGGAAAAAGTCTAGTAACGATTTCGAGAAAAACTTTTTCAAGTTAATGAACAATGCAGTTTTCGGTAAAACTATGGAGAACGTCAGGAAGCAAAAAGACGTCAAATTGGTCACGAGGTGGGACGGTAGATGTGGAGCTAGAGCTCTCATAGCAAGACCAAATTTCCATAGCTGCACCATATTCGATGGCGATGATGATATGGTGATTGTGGAGATGAATCGCGTAAAGTTAAAATTTAATAAACCTGTATACATTGGATTCTGTGTATTAGATATCTCAAAAACTTATATTTATGATTTTCATTATTATTATATTAAAGATACCTTCGGTGATAGAGCCAAATTATTGTACACTGACACGGACAGTCTTTTATACCATTTTTCCGTTCCTAATATTTATGATTACATCAAACGTGATTGGCCTAGATTTGATACATCCGATTATCCGCTGGATAATGTATACGGGGTCCCGTTAGTGAATAAAAAAGTTTGAGGTCTAATGAAAGACGAGGCCGCTGGTAAAATTATAACAGAATTCGTTGGCTTGAGAGCGAAATTATATGCATTTGAAACTTGGGGGGAAAAAAATAAGAAAAAGGCTAAGGGGGTGAAGGGATCCGCTTTGAAAACTATAAAATTCAATGACTATAAAGACTGCCTTCTTAATCTTCAAAATTTATCAAAATCTCAATATTTAATTCAGAGTAAAAAACATGATGTACATACGATTAAACAAACTAGAATAGCATTAAGTTGGTTAGACGATAAGCGAATGATTCTACCTAAAACTACTGATACTCTTCCATGGGGTTATAATAAATAAAGATCACACATTATATATTCTTCAAAACACATTCGTTGGATTCTATTTCAAAAACCTTACAAGTCAGACCTATTTATCCAACTATTGTGCGAATTATCAAAACCCAACCATTTTACAAAGAGTTTCGGCCCCCGTTTCTTGAGCACCTTCTCTACAAGAAAGATGTCACGATCTTTGGCTTTCAGAAGTTCCTCCTCGTAAAAGCCTACGGCAACGGGTTGTTCCTGATAGTCTTTGAGCTTGTACGTCACCGGATTCGTATTAGCTATTTGAACGATTGTAAATATTTCAGTTGTCCAATTTGGCGTATAACCTTTCTTGAAAACGTTTTTATATTTGCTAATTCGAACCCTGTCCCCAGCTTTGAATTTTGGAGTTTTAGCAGGTTTTACTCGAACTTTCTCGTATACTGTACGTAACAACTCTTTCTCATTCTGAGGTGAAACGTCCTATGGTTTCATGCGGATGGTTTGATGTTTAGTGTTATTGTAATCTGATACCACAGCAGATAAGATGTCGAGCCACTTGTAATTCCCTTGCAGACTAAACTGCTTCCACATCTTATTTTTGAGCGTACGATTGAATCGTTCGCAGATAGATGCCTTCAGATTACTAAAGGTTCAGTATAGTTTAATACCATATCGCTTCATGAGAGATTCAAAAATGGAATTGTAAAACTCGGTACCTCTGTCAACGTGGAGATTTTTCGGTACACGGCCCTGGCTGAGTATAAATTCTATCGCAGCTGTCACGTCTTTGCCTGTTTTACTCTTTATTGGCACGGCCCACGCATACTTTGAAAAGATATCGATGATAGTAAGCATGTACTTGTGACCCTTATTTACCCCCGCGTATGACGTCATATCAACGAGATCGGCTTGCCAGGTCTCGTCTATACCACGAACGTCCACGCGCCGACGTTGATAATTTTTCCTCGCTGGTTTATGCAGCTCCTCCACGAGCTCCAGTTTCTTCTCGTCCATTTTCCAGTGTTCCCACTCTGCCCTCCAACTCAAAAATGATCTGAGAAATGCGAATCGCCAAGTCTTGTCCAGTTTTGATATCAACACCAAGGTTTTGCAGAGATTCCATTATTATGGTCTCTAATGCGCGTATCATTGAATTGTTACTATGGATTTCGTTTTGCAAAGCTTCACTTTCTTGCAGCATGAAATTCAGAGTGACAGCGTCATTTTGCAGAACAGGATTGGCAATACTGCAAAGTCTTTTATTTTCAATTTCATAATTCCCATCAGCGGTGAATTTAAATCCAATTTCAAGAGGGCCGCGATTGCTTGCAGCAGTTGCGCTCTTCTCCAACTGACGTCCAAACACATCCACGCTCATTTTGAAAATGACGTGATGACGATGAGACGCAGCCTAGTAAATAATTCCAGCTTCGCGTAATTCTTCGATGATGGATATGATTTCATTCGAATGATTCGAGTTTCCAGCTGCCTGTGAAGCTAGAAGCAAACGAAGACGATCCACCAGCTCATTGGGGTCATCCCAGTGAACGTAATCTATTCCGTGGTCTCCCTGATCAACCATATACTCGGGTAGAATACCGCTGCCTCTAAGTTTTTCAGCTTTTGGAGGTGAAATTGAGAACATCTGCGGAATAAAATTTTTGTACTTGTGATTCTTGATATCGCGGATAGATTCATCAGCTCTATAATACTTTCGATGCGCATTCGTTGCAATGACAATTTTTTTATAATTTTCGATATCATTCGAAGTTACGTAGGTCTCATCAGGCATTCTTTGGAATAACAATTCAAATAAGCCCTTGGTATTAGAGTAACGGGCATCGCCTATACGAATATGATCACTCTCAAAGTCTATCGGTGAATCGCCAAGCATCAACTTATCTCCGGCAAGTTTGCGTACACCATAGCTATTATCAAGAGCATGCTTTCTCTTCTCATCTCGTAACATATCGAGATATACGTTCGGGAATTCATCAGAGGGCTTTGCAGCACTTGGTACAATAGTTGTCCTCGCTTCATCCTCATCTTCCTCGTCAGACGTTAAATAAGCATCTTCATCTTCTTTCGGTCGAATAGTTTCATCTTCAGTTGGTTCCACTTGTTCTTCTTTCTTCATAGGTTTCACTTCTTCCTTGATAGGATGGGTAGCGTTGGAAACCTTTACCAATTGTTCCAGTGGTGCAATGACCGGTTTGAAAACATCGTTTATTGCCTGCTCGGCAACCTCTCTACCCGATTTTATCATTCTGTGTTTTTGCCGAATTGCAGCACTTGCTTTGACAATTTGATGCAAAACCTCTTTTCGTTCACGAATTTTCGTACCTTGCATGTTGACGCAGCTGTGTTAGAAACTCTACTAACTCCATTCCGACGAATATTTAGCATTTATCACTTGTTCAGGTTCACGAAAGTGTCAAATCCCTTCCTATATCGGCCCTCGTTCATCTCGCTATCCTTGTCAATCACCACGAGCCCGTACTCATCGCTGTTCCAGCATGCAAAACACAAATCTTTGAATTGTGTGTAAGTCATATCGGTATTCACATGATCGTTGCATATGTGCCTCAAATTCATTCCGTCCTGCTTGAACAAAACTAGTAGATTGGTATTGTCACGAACAAGATGTTTGGGGATGCGTGCGTACGTCTGACAGAGATAGAAGCAATCCACATTCTTATGTCGTCCCATGCAGAAGAAAGCCCTGATATTATCCTGCTTCTCACACGCCACGTCATCGAAACCTATTATCGAGTTGGGTAGCGCATTATCTGGTTCAACTACTTCATCATGCTCGTTGAAGGAAAAATACTCAACGCCATTCTATATTTTTGAGTAATTGCTCCAGGAATCTGTACTTTGGTTGATTCAACGACTTTGAGTAGATATAGACGTTTTCAAATCTTAATCCATTCGGATGTGTTATGAGAGTCAGCAACGCATTAGTTTTGCCGCAGTTGGATGGTCCACAAAATACCGCACGTACGCTGTTCGGTAACAAATCTCCGTGTCGTTTTTCAGTCTTCACATTTCGCTGCATGAATTGATCGAAATTCACTACAGGTAGCTTGGTCGACTGTGTCTCGAACCTCATCTTGACTAAGACTAACGTGCAACGTTATAAATGCCACTTTTATAAATATTTTTCCTCAGTCACGCACAGAACGTTGGAATGATCGTGCACAAGTCAAAAGCATCCAGTTACAAGCGATCTGTGAAGACGAACGGGTGCTGCGGAAAAGGCTTGCGCAATCAGATCATTACAATCTTCCAGTAGAGTTGCACTCACCCGGATATCAATACTGCGGGCCTGGAACTAAATTAGCGAAAAGACTCGCGCGCGGTGATCCTGGCATGAACCCCCTTGACGCGGCTTGCAAGGAACACGATATTGCCTATTCCCAGAATCGTGAGAATCTCGAGGCTAGAAGCGTGGCAGATAAGATTTTAGCAGAGAGAGCTTGGCAACGGGCTTCCGCTAAAGACGCAAATTTTGGCGAAAAAGCGGCTGCCTGGGCTGTTACGAATGCAATGAAAGCCAAGGTGAAGCTTGGTATGGGAATTCGGAGACCACAGACTGCATTAAGAAAGGTTATCGATGAAGCTCAACGGTCTATAGCACCGGAAAAAACCGCCAAAGTTGCCATCAAGTCAGCATTGAAGGGTGCGCGAGGAGCCGTTAGAAAGGCAGGCGGTAAACGCAATGTGCGCTCTCCGCGAATCCTTCCACTACCAACCAAAGTGGGGGGTTTTTTACCGTTTCTCATCCCCCTTTTTGCTGGGCTCAGTGCTACCGGTGCGCTAGCTGGTGGTGCAGCAGGCATCGCGAAAGCGGTGAACGATGCCAGCTCTGCCAAGCGGCAGCTAGAAGAACGTCAGCGCCATAATAAAACTATGAAAGCTATCGCGTTAGGCAAAGGACTTCACTTGAAACCGTATAGGAAAGGCTTGGGTCTTCATCTGAAACCATATAATCCACCAACAAACTGAAAGTGACGCTACCGCAGCGAGCGTTAACTGATGCGGATCTGTTGAAGTATGCAAAAACTTTGAAAATTCCACATTTCCGTGGCGACTTTATGCGAAATGATTCACCACGGAGCGGAACGCGCAAACGTGAACGGCAATCATCAATCTAGATGATAAAGATGGCCCCGGCACACATTGGGTTGCATTCAAAAAAATTGGTGACGACGTCGTTGACTTTGATAGTTTCGGCAATCTTCGGCCACCATCGGATCTCGTCAGATACCTTGGTGCTGGTAGCGTCAAATATAACCATGAAAGCTATTAAGCTATGACACGGTTGACTGTGGCCACTTATGTCTCAAGTTTCTCTGTGGCCAGTTGGACCTATATAAAGATAGCATGTAATTCTACGAAGCCAGTTTGATATTCGCAGTCATGGATGATTCATTTACCTTATCTATATCGGGGAACTCTCCTGTTCTTGAGGCCCAATACTTTCCACCGATTGAACTGTCTCCTTACAAAAATTATACCCTAGGCCTCGTTGAGTTGTTAACCTTCAATTCGATTCCTAATATAGTCGAAGGACACAATAAGATTCATGTTGGTGAAGAAGCAGTTACTATACCCACCGGCAGTTATGAAATAGAAGATATCGAAAGCTATGTACAGGGTGTGCTGATGAATAAAGGTATAAATATTAACATCAAACCAAACAATAATACGCTACGAAGCGAAATCGAATGTAATCACCCTGTGAATTTCGAACCAAGCGATTCTATAGGCAGTCTATTAGGCTTCACTCCACGCGTTCTGCAAGCAGATGAAATTCACGAATCTGACCTCCCTGTAACTAATCTAAAAGTAAACGCGTTACGAATCGAATGCAATAACATCAGTTGCCTACATCAATGAGCGTAAAGTTCACACAATCCACGAGTTCTTCCCCGTTGTTCCACCAGGATATAAGATTATTGAAGTGCCGTCCCACGTCATTTATCTTCCGGTCACCGTGAAGACTATAGATCATATTCAGCTGCGCATCGTCGATCAAGACGGCGATTTGGTTAATTTTCGTGGAGAGATTATAACTATAAGGTTGCATATCAAAGCTCAGTAATGGGAATCATTTATAACAGGAAGGTTGGCGGTAGTTATAATAATATACCAGGATGCCTCGACCAAGCCAGTCGTCACCCGATTTTCATCACGTTAACATGTCAAAACGTGCTGCTTCTGACAAATCTAGGCCTCAAGGTCAAAGCTTCTGGGCAAAGAGTTTTCGTAAAGTGAAACGTAGATTCCTCTGCATTTGCATCGTCTGTTACATACCATGGAAGAGGAAATATTAAATATTCAGACACCCGTTATTTTCGACGAATCTATTGCACACTACGAGATTCACGCACACAAATATTAGTGATGAGATTCGTATCGCTGTCCAGCATCAAGACCTGTGTTTACTACCGAGCAAGAGTTCACTGCATGTATATGGCAAGATAACCAAGGCTGATGGAAGCGTAGCGAGCTCGACTCTCGTCAGCAACGCTGTTTGTCACTTGTTTGAAGAACTGAGATATGAATTAAATGCCATAGAAATTGATAGGAGCAAGAACGTGGGCCTCACAAGTCTCATGAAGGGTTACGCTTCTCTAAACCCCGGACTGAATTGGCTACTGGAAAATGCTGGGTGGCTTGATGTGACAGAAAATCGAAAATTGACAGATGCCTCCGGCTATTTTGATGTGTGTATACCGCTGAATATGATTTTGGGTTTCGCTGAGGACTATCGCAAGATCATCGTTAACGCTAAACATGAGCTGATTCTGACACGTTCGAAAAGCGATACGAACGCGATTTTACTTGCTGGAAAGGAAGAAATTAAAATCCAAATCGATAAAGTCGAATGGCTCATGCCATACTTGCGGCTCTCGGATCAGCGAAAAGTACAACTGTTGAATTTCATTGAGAAAGATGCACCGATTCTCATGAGTTTCCGAAGCTGGGAATTGTATGAATATCCCCTACTCCCCACCACCTCGAAGCACGTTTGGACTGTGAAGACGTCGACTCAGCTGGAGAAACCTCGATACGTTATGCTTGGTTTCCAAACTGGCCGGAAGAACAACGCAACCAAAAATGCTAGCCATTTCGATCACTGCAATATCACCGATGTTAAACTGTTCCTGAATTCGCAATGCTACCCGTACGGAAACCTGAACCTCGATATAAGTCACAACCAGTACGCTTTGCTGTACGAGATGTACGCAAACTTTCAAGCTTTCTACTACGCCAGAGTCCCCGAACCATTGCCGAAAAAGAGTGAATTTCAACAGTTTGCACCCCTGTTCATCATTGACTGTTCGAAGCAAAACGAGTCGCTCAAGTTTGGACCGGTGGATATCCGTCTTGAGTTTGAATCAAAAGATAATTTCCCCGCCAATACGTCGGCATACTGTTTGGTCTTGCACGACCGTATAGTTGAATATAACCCTATAAGTGGTGGGGTGAAAAATTGGTATAAAACCCGTGCACAAAAGCTGTACAAACGAGTTTACTTCGCGATGGAGTTCATAGTTGATCTACAATGTTTCAAAGTATCCCGCGTTGGATTCAGAGTAAAGGAGCTAGCCTTTATCCTGCTCGATGACGAAGAAGAGCAGCCCTCAAACTTTTTATTTCAACCATCATTTAAGTGGGATCTGCTGTCAGCTAAGCAGAAGAGTGAAAATCTGTGGCTGGAGTGAAATTTTCATGGTTTGATGTGGGACTCTGGTGATGTACCCTATGATGATGTGAAAAAGATTCTTGCAGGTCTTGCGAATAGTTCTGCAAAAATCTATGTAAAGGGGCTACAAAAGAAGAACTGGCTACAGTGTGAATTACCTGAATATAGTCGTTGCAAGATAATAGATATGTTGGATCTAGGTTGCCCCGCATTGGAAAAATTGAAGAAAGCAGCAAGAACTACCAGCTGTACGCATCATAATATTCTAAATTTTAACTGTGCTGCTCAAAATGTAAAACTATTACAAGATTGGTTATTAGCGCATCGTATCGCAAACTTGGGTATCGATGAGCCCGATGCATCGACATCACAAAAAAGAATGAGTCTGTGTCATAATTGTCAAGATCCGATTCACCTTACCTAACTAATCCTAATCTTACCTAACTGAAGATTGTATATTTAATTACTAAGTTTTTTCATGAATAAAACATTTTTCATAAATATGTGTCTGAATCTTTATGACCACACATTTCTAAGGTTAAGCTGTAGTTAACGGTCAGAATATAAAGATAAAAGATTTGAAGATCTCAAACCTTAGCATAAAGAGGATGATTTCCAATAAATATTCAAGGTTATTCCTCTCGGCTGTAATTCTAGGAACTCTCTTTATCTCAAAAAGATTCAGAGAATCGTCATGAAATCCGATATATAAGAGGAAGCTTCTGGAATCTTAGGGGCGATCGTATTTCGAATGATATTCAAAAAGTTATTTATCGGCGATGATTCCAAGAACTCTGAGAATAATATGATTATTACATCTACCAAGGTTATTCTCAACTAACTTTGATTCATGGGTACACATAGTTTTTTGATAATTATTTCAGTTTATTGAATCGAATTACACGAATGAGTTGATCCTTCTTGAAATATTTCATCAAGGTAATAGTTGACAAAATTCATAGATAGAGTGAATATAGCAAACTATTGACATACTTTATGTATATGAAATTAGTTTATTATCAAAAGTATTTATTCAAATTCATAAGCAGATCGAATTTATAGTAAATTATCAACATATTTGGATGGATGAAATTAGTTCATTGTTGAAAATCAAAATTTGTTTCTTAAATAAAAAATTAGGGTACAATAGTATGATAATTGAATGTATGATAACATATCTTCATGTATGGATTTAGTTACACATGATTGAATTCGATCAGATTAAATTGGCCACCGAGGTAGCGCATCTGAAGTCTATTTTCTTCGCATGCTTCAGTCATCTTCTTCAACAGATCACTGTCATCGTTCAAGATCTTAGCCATCCGGGCAGGTAGAAATACCGAAAAGCTTTCTTCCACGTTAGCGATCATGCTGACGCCGTATTTGGTTTTAACTTGACGCAAGTTCGTAATTTGCAAATCTTTGGATATTTCCAGATCCCTCAATTTTTTTATTGGTAGATATTCTTCCAGTCGACCAACCTTATTGATTTTTGTGAAATCCATGGTATCTTTTTTATTATATATTGTGATACAAAGATTAGAATTTCACTTGGCTTTTTTCACACGCTTCTTCCACTATTCACTTTAAATTTATATTTCTGAATTTTTTTGTGAGGTTATTTAGATTCGACTTGGCTCCAATCAAACGTTTAACTTCTTCGATATTTTTGAGCAGTACCTCAATTCGTACTCGTAATTCACGCTGCTTCAGAGTGGTTAGACTCTTTCGAGAAATGATTGCTTAGTGATGTTCAGATGTGAAATATTCTCTTTTTATATCTCTACAGCCCCACTAATTTTGCAGCTGGAATGCAGCTTCTAGACCAATCTTTTGTACATTCGTTCGGGGATCTTCATCTCGAAATTTCGATTCAAGTGGCAGTTGTAACGGAAATTTCTAGCAAATAGTGATTACATCACATGATTCTTGGAACTGTTTGTTTGATAAATTTTTGTAGGAATTGAGTTATCCATGGGAGTTTGCAGGACTTCTCAAATTTCAGATAATATTGAAGTCGGTTGCAGTTATTCCAAGAACTATTGATGATAAAAATTTCAGAGGATTCCAAACTTTAACGTGAGAGTAATGAAATCCGATATATAAGAGGAAGCTTCTGGAATCTTAGGGGCGATCGTATTTCGAATGATATTCGAAAAGTTATTCATCGGCGATGATTCCAAGAACTCTGAGAATTGTTTGTGAGTCGCAAAAAGTTGCGTACTGATCGCAAAGGGTGGATGTCGAGGATTGTTATTCCTGGAGTCGGGCTCTTTGAAGTCGGAAATCTAGGCCAGGGGGGCGGTTTCCTACAAAGCCTCATGAGCGAAGTTCTCGGAATTGCGTTCTACGGCAGGGCAGTTTCGTGCAAAACCTGATACCCCTGGTAAACTTTAGAAGACGCCGTGAAATTCTAGGAATTATTTTCCTCGCGATAATCCTGAGAATTGTTTTTACCGTCGGCAATGTACAAAGGGTGAAACTTGATATCCTGGCAAAATTCGAGTCAGTACGATGACGTCATCATGGAAGCTTCTAGAAGGATCCAGAAGGTTACACGGACACGGCGAAGTGTGCATTGGTGGGTGTGTGTATGTGTGCACTAACACGTAGTGGTCCAGAACTCTCATTGCTTATCTACTTTTTTGATCCAAACAAAGTGGAAAACGACCTGCTGATTGATCTGAACATCACTGTTCACCGCAAGAAGGTGAATCGTTGATTTATCTGACTTACTTCACTTAAATAAATAGGCAGTACTTCATCAGGTTCATCCCGAACGGGTTCCAAACCGTAAACATGAATGACAAACGGTTCATTTTTCTAAATTTCGATACGTCTTTTAAGGCTATGGGAAAATTGATACCCTTATAATCGAGTACCGAACTGTGATGCGGATAAGAAGTCGGCCGATCAACGTGTGCACTCGCAGGATGAAGCACTGCAGTGATGGCCCACAGAAAGCAAAATTCATCGCTATTTTCAACGTTCACCTGTAAGCATCGCTTACGCCGAGGACGACCGGAGAAACCCGAGTCTGCCCAAAGCGCGCGCAGCGTCCGATGCGAACAAGGCAGTCTTACGCATGCCGGCTAGCTAGTAGAAGCGTGTACAATGTATTTTTTCAAATAAAATAATAATAAGTATCCAGGACCTACAAAGAGTGTTCTCTCTCTGATGACCCTACCAAAAGCGCCCTTACACACCACAGCTTTCTTCTTTTGTATATTGTGAGATAGTTGCAGTTCAATGAGGCCTTGTGTGCAAAACACGTACCATATAGCGCAGCGTAGTACTTACATTGCACCTTTGACAACTCTCTTTCAAAATTTGAAATCCATCGCGATCCCGAATGCATCAGCTGGTTCACTAATGAATTGCAAAAATAGTTCATACACCTCCACGGAATTGTTCGTAATGCTTGATGTTGATCAGCAGGTTGATGATCTCAATGAACGTCCATCCAGAGTCTCGTTCTTGGAAATCCTCGATTTTCGCTAACAGGGATCGGATTCTCATCAAACCACCTCTTGTTATTCGTTTCAGGTAGGATGATTTTGTTCCTTGTGTTGAAAAATTTCGTTTCTCCGATGGGCTCGTCATTTTTCAGGTTGGAAAATTTGCAAGCCAACACACCGTTCACTTTCAGATTCTTACCGGCCCGTACTGAATTCTTCAATCGTGGTGCAGTTATACTTTTCAAATCTTGCAGAAAAGATCTGAGGTCTCTGTGACGAAGATATACGAGTACACCGGTGCGTATTCTTCTTTTGAAGACGGACTCCAAATCCGTCCACTGAACTCTATCCCGTACCCTACACTCAGAAAAATATTTGGTCGCAATGACCAAAATTGTGCCATGGTAATAAAATTTGAGGGTTAATATACAACCCACCAAATATTATTTTCCCATAACTAAAAAATTTTATTGATTTGATTTTGCATGGGAAACAAAATATTTTTATTGACATTAATAAAAGTTTTGTGAGATAATATTAAATAATTTTCTGAATGTAGTCAAAATATTCATGAACTGTAGAATCATTTTTCAAAGTCTACCAAATTATAATATGAATATTACTAAACTATTTTGTTACGTTAGAAAAACGAATTTGTAGTTGTTGTCCCATTGTGTTGGCGTCGTTGAATTATTTTGTTTGAAATTAGTGGCATTCGTTAAATTAATGTTCGATGATTCAAGTTATTTATTCGATTTCACTAGATGATTATGTGGAAATTGCAAAACGATTATGTCACATTCACCAATCCATATTATAGTTGTACACTTCTATCATTGACGTCGCCAAATAGTTTTGTTGGAATTGATACATTATTTGATTGTATTAACCAAATTAATATTTGCGATCCAAATGATTTGGATGGAATTACTCATGCTTTTTTTTAGATGACACAATTATTTTGTTAGGCGGTCGGAATTAGTTTCATATTACAGACGTATTTTTACCGTGTTACAAAATCATTTAGTCGACGTTGCAAATATAAATGAAGGGGTTACAGTAAAAAAAAGTATACGAATGAAAACAAAAAATTTGGAGAAATGTCATTTATTTCATACCAAATAGTAGGCATGATATTTGTAGTAACAAATATGTACATCTTAGTGACATACTGAAACTTATATGTTACATACATATCTTAAGCCATCGGCAGATGTTAAAATGTTTGAGGGGAATGGTTCGGATTGTATATTGAAGCGAACGGAATACAAGACCACTCATCTAACAATCGTACCTCGTATGCAGCAACGTGTGCATTTAATCCAATCGCTTGTACATGTTGTAGAACAAAAAATATATTTTTCAAGTCGTCTATAAAAATAAAATGTATCAAACCCCACTTTGGGAACATATCGCTACCTGCGATATTCAAAATCATTTTGGCTTTATAGCAAATGTTATTTTTCTTCAGCCAACTGAATCCAGATGGGGATTCAGGTAATAAATCTTTGAATTTCTCATAGTAAGGAAGAGTACGAACAGTATTTGTTGACAATTTACGGCCATACGAAGTTTCACGCGTGAAACTAATTTTGTTCAACAGTCTTCTACAAAATTTGAGTTGATGCTTCATAGCTAGTGTACGTGGCAAATTGACTCTAGAACATGTTACATGTGCAGCTATTTTTGATTGTTTGTGTTTGGCTTCGTATCGCATGCACCATAGATGTATTAGTGGCCCAACTGACCTTATTATACGCGGGTAATGTAATAATATATGATGTTTAAATTTCAAGGAATCGGAGAACAATTTTACATACATTTCGTTGTGTTCGCTAACCAGCGTTTCAAGTAGTATTGTATCATCTACCGTAATGGAGCGCATTGATAAGATGTTGGTAATTTCTCGCAGGCAAATATACAAGTCCCAGTATTCATTGCCCACTGGTACCAAGTCTCCAATGATCAAACCAAAACATTTTACAAAAGTCATAGTCTCAATTGCAGAAAAACCTAACCGTCCGTTATTTAATTTTTCCTTTTTAATGAACGGTGGACGATTACCAGCATTCGTAGATCCGAAATCAAAGCCTCCTATCCTTGCATTTAAAAGATCCAAGGTAAAGAACTTATGCTGAATGAAGTATTTGATCATCTGCCATTGCTTAATAATCACGATACCACACAATATACTGCGCACTTCGTATACCGCCAAAAATTCTTTAGATCGAACTCGGAACCCGCGGCGTGCCACGCTGTCTCACACACGTCGCTGCAAGTTCTGACTTAGCATCACGGCTCTTAGCGTCAACGAGTCTGCGGCTGCGCATCTTTTCGAATATTTTGTTCCAGCTACTAAATGGCGCGAAAATTTCGTCTCGAAATTTAATAGTATTGAATTAATACTATCAGCCAATATTATCCAAATATTTTTCATATACATATATTATATACACGTAAAACTTTATACCCACATAGGGATACAATATAAGCTAGTTGTATTGGCACATTAATTATTCGATTTGTATCAATTTGAGTTACTTTTTTAAATTATACAATGAAGTCCAATACCAGAGGCTCACGAAAAAATATGATATTAGATTATCAGAAACGGTATTTACTTACCAGGGTAAAATCTTTTTCTTTTTTGTCCTTATGTTGGACGTGGCTTTCCGTACCGCGATATTGTGTTTCCTGCACTGCACTCATAATTTTTTTGCACACTTTTTTCACTATTCACTATATATACCTATATACATTCGATTTCGACGAGTATTAAAGTGCAATTATCTGACATTTTGTAAATTCGAAGACATTGAATTTTGTGTAAACAATTTGAGTGATTACACTAAATTATTTATGTGTCATGACTGCATTTCTCTATCCACCATTTTATTGGCTGAATAAAACGAATTTTGTTTCTATTGTAAGAAAACTATCCAAAAAATTTGGCAGGTATAACTATTTATATACTGCCTTTAACAAAATATTTGGCACGATTAAACAATCAATACGTCATTTTTTGTTGGTTTGAATGACTAATTGATTTTGTTGGCGAAATAAAATCTGTGATGAGATGTTTCGCTGTTTTGATCAAAAAAATTTTGCTTCTTTCATTCTACGAAATTACTGTCGCCATTTAGTAACCATGAATAAATACCAGCCAACAAAGTAATTTAGCACTGGCCAAATATTTATTTTGTAGTTTTTAGTACATGCGAGCAAATATTTAATTTCTTCGACCAAATGAATTACAAAATGTCTCAACAAACCAATTTTGTTAAAAGGACTAAACAAATTTTCTGAGTGTACTCCTCGATGTATTAATACCTTTACCGCATCGTTGCTTGATTTTAAATTTCTCGCCTAACGACTGGAGTATAGAAACCGTTGTGACAATTCTACCGCGCTTTTCTGTGGATATCGAACGATCCGTGTGCCTACGGTCAGGCAACCGGACGTACGCTCGATGTTCAAGTTGAGAACTCGTTATTCCAAACCCGATAGACTGAATTTATTACCTAGTCATTCATTTCGATGCTTTGATAACAGCGATTGGTTACACAGATTTCACTGTTTGATAAAAATTTTGTATGAATGTAACGCAGTGATGAGTTCAGTTCTTGAACAATTTCAGAGAAACTGTTGTAGGGAACAATAAAATTATAAGTTGGTAGCGATGTAAGTTCCTAGTCGGGTTTTTGGTTAACAACCTTACCGCTCGGAGCCCCGGCGCTGGCTCTCTTTCTCTCAATATAGAACCACGTTTATGTTACCAGTGCACTAAATAAGTAATCAATAAATATCACGAACATCCTCATAATTATCCACCACATTTATTCAACCTAAACAACAGGTTATGGGCCCAGGCATGCAAGCCAAAGTAAAATATTGAATCAAATGTGAAGAACTTTTTTCGGAAGTTCGCGATAAAGACTTTGAACATTTTGAGGTTACCCAGCCGCGTGTGCGAGAGTGGAAAGATCCAAGATGGACAATGAAACAGTAAGGATAACTAAACTAAAAGGCCCAGAAAACTGGTCGAGTTGGAAATTCCAAATTCAAGTGATACTAAAAGCACAAGGAAGTTATAATGTGGTTAGTGGTATCGAAGAACAGGCTCCGACACTCGCAGCAGGTTCGGAACAGACAGCCGCTCAAAGACAGGTTTCGGCCGCGTGGGAAAAAAAGGATAATGCTGCGCAAAAGATAATTGTCACTGCAGTGGACGACAACCAATTACTCCATATAATGAACTGCGAAACGTCAAAAGAGATGTGGACTAAGCTGCACCACGTATATGAACAAAAGTCGGATATCGGAATACATCTTCTTCAACAAAAGTGGTATAAAGTGACGAAAGAATCGTCAGATAATATCGCCACACACATAGCTAAGATAGAAGATATAGCACACAAGCTCCGGACTCTAGGTGAAAATTTTTCCGATTCAATGATAACAACCAGAATCCTCATGACCCTACCGTCAAGTTACAGTCATTTCATTACGGCCTGGGAATCCACAAACCAAGAGCAGCGAACGCTAGGAATCCTCACCGAGAGGCTACTAGCGGAAGAATCGAGAATGAAAGGCAAAGAAGAAGAAAATGAAGCACTCGCAGCTTTCAAAAGGAAAAAGAAGCCTCAATGGAAAAAGAAAAGCGGCGAGCAAACGTCGCAAGGGAATAAGCCAGGAAATTGTTATATCTGCAAGAAACCCGGTCATTGGAAGTACGATTGTCCTAAATATAGGGCAGACTACAAGAAGGATGAACCAAAAGGAGAAGCCCTGATACTGGACACTGCAGCGCTATGCGAAGATAATTCTTCCAATGAAAAGGCATGGTATCTGGACTCAGGCGCAACAGAACACATGTCTAACCGAAAGGACTGGTTTATCGGTTACAAACTGCTACCTGAACCTGCACCAATCAAGATAGGTGATGGTAAGAAAATCTATGCTGTCGGCACAGGTAAGATAAACGTTCTTGCTTATAACGGTACAATTTGGAAAACAAAGCATTTATCAGAGGTACTTCATGTACCAGACCTAAAGTATAACTTGTTTTCTTCTGGAGCCGCCCTTGATAAAGGTATGCAGCTAGTTGCAGATTCGAAGGGGTGTCGCTTCATACGAAATGGAGTGACCGAAGCAGTAGGAGTGAGAAATAACAAGTTGTGTCAGATGCAACTAAAAGTGATGAAACAATCAACAAAGGAAGAACAAGCTGAGCAGACTGACGCAGCCCACATAGCTGTACGGAGCAGCGTTCAAACTTGGCACGAACGATTAGCTCATCAAAACGTAACGTACGTACTGGACTACCTAAAGAAAGAAGGCATAAAAGTAGAGGCTGAGAAAGAAACGTTTTGCGTAGGGTGCGCATATGGCAAATCGCACCGACGTCCCTTCCCGAAGTCAGATCGAAAGGAATCCAAGACGGCGATGCCAGGAGAAGTTGTACATGCTGATCTATGTGGACCAATGCAAGAGTCTTCCATAAAGGGATCGCGTTACTATTTGGTCCTTAAGGATGACTATTCGCATCACAGGTCGATTTACTTCATCAAACAGAAGAGTGACGTTGCACAGTGCCTCCAAGATTTTATCAAACAAGCTCAGAATGATATAAATAGGAAAATTAAAACCCTGCGTACGGATAATGGTCTCGAATTTATTAATCAACAAGTAGAAGAATTAACGAAAAGAAATGGAATCCGTCATCAAAGAACTACCGCCTATACGCCAGAGCAAAATGGTAGTGCTGAAAGAGAAAACAGAACCATAATGGAATTGACAAGAGCGATGTTACATGCAAGAGAACTACCGAAAAGCCTATGGGCAGAGGCGGCTAACACCGCAGTCTACATACTGAATCGAACAGGCAAGAGCAGTATTCCTTCAAAAACACCGTATGAACTATGGTTCGGCAAGAAACCAAAGCTAGAAAGATTGATTACCTTCGGAGTGGAGGCCTACGCTCACATACCAAAACAAAAGAGACAGAAGCTCGATAGCAAAGCAAAAAAGGGACTATTTGTAGGCTATGGAGACAACGTCAAAGGTTACAGGATATGGTTTCCCTCACAAAACAAGGTGGAATATAATAGGGATGTGATATTCAACGAGAATCAAACCAAGAATCAACAGATAGACTTTTCCGATCGAAACAATAACGAAGTACTCTATCCCCAAAATCCAACGGAAGAAAATCGACAAGAAGAAGAGAATCAAGAAGAGAATCAAGAAGAGGATCAAGAAGAAAGAAGCTCAACAGGCTCATATGAGCCACAAATAGTCGAAGGAGAGGATTCAGGGAGTGAAGTTTTCGAAGCAGCGATTGAAAATTCCTCGGATGAGGAAAATGACCAAGAAGAACCACAAGAACAACGAACATTAAGAGACAGAGAGCGTCTTAGAAGACCCAGTAGATACAATGCTTATGTTGACGTGGATAGCATTCTCATAGCAGAGAGTCAAGAACCCAGAAACTACGAAGAAGCCATCGCTTGTAAGGATGCGGACAAGTGGAAGCGAGCTATGGACGAAGAGATTACCTCGTTAACGAGGAACGCAACATGGTTGCTGATAGAGAACACAAGCCAGCAGAAAGCAATAGAAAATCGTTGGGTCTATAAGATTAAAAGATCGCCAAATGGAGAAGTAGCAAGATATAAAGCCAGACTGGTGGCGAAGGGATATTCTCAAAAACATGGGGTCGACTACAATGAGACCTTCAGCCCTGTCGTCAAGTTTGACTCTATCCGAATTATCTTGGCGTTAGCAGCGTCGAAAGGACTGCAGCTACAACAATTTGACATCAAAACCGCGTTCTTAAACGGGAAGTTACAAGAAAACATATATATGGCACAACCCCAAGGTTACGAAGATGCAACAGGACGGATCTGCAAACTTCAAAGGAGTCTCTATGGATTGAAACAAGCATCCAGATGTTGGCATGAGAGATTCACAGATTTTCTAAGGAAACACACGTTGAAGCCAACGCTATCTGATCCATGTGTATTTACAAACGAAGAGGACGAAATCCTAATACTTGCCATATATATTGACGATGGGTTGATAGCCGCATCAAAGGAAGCATCGGTTAAAAGGCTACTTAAGGCCTTGAGAAAAGAATTTGAGGTAACCACGAGCATTTTGAGTTTGTTTTTGGGTTTACAGATAGATACAAATCGAGACGGGTCAATCAACGTGCACCAAGCCGGGTACGCGAAGAAGGTGGTCGAAAGATTCAACATGAGCGACGCCAACCCGGTTGCAATACCAGTCGATAAGCATCAGGAGCTGTGCACCTCAGCTCATCGAGACGGACACCCAGCCGTTGACCAATCACTATACAGAGAAGCAGTCAGGAGCCTGATGTACTTGGCAATTGGCACTCGACCGGATATAGCTTACGCCCTCGGCACAGTGAGTCAGTACTTACAAAAACCAGATAAGATTCATTGGAATGCTGTGAAACGTATACTTAAGTACCTGAAAGGAACTATTAATTATGGACTTAAATTTGATAAAAGTACAAAGCTTATACTGATAGGTTATAGCGATGCGGATTACGCGGGCGACGTGCAAACCAGAAAATCTACCACTGGCTATTGTTATATGTTAGGTTCTAGCGTAATCGCATGGAATTCACAAAGACAACGAGTAGTAGCTCTCTCTACTACAGAAGCTGAATTTATAGCATCTGCGCAGGCTGTAAAAGAGTTGATTTGGTTAGAAAGACTGTATAAAGAGATAGTGGGAGAATACCAAGAAAAACCAATATTGTACGTAGATAACCAAAGCGCAATCAGGTTGATGAAAAATCCTGAATTCCATAAGCGCACTAAGCACATTGACGTGCGATATCACTTTGTGAGAGAGAAGGTACAAGCAAATCTTTTTGAACTAGAGTATGTTCCAACCGTAGAACAAAACGCAGACATATTAACAAAGCCTCTTCCACGTGATCGATTCATATATTTTAGAAATAAGCTAGGTGTTAAGGAAACTGTTTAGAAAAATAAATAATCATAAGTAAACCGATGTATCAATAGAGAATATTTTATTGAGTGGGAGTGTTGTAGGGAACAATAAAATTATAAGTTGGTAGCGATGTAAGTTCCTAGTCGGGTTTTTGGTTAACAACCTTACCGCTCGGAGCCCCGGCGCTGGCTCTCTCTCTCTCAATATAGAACCACGTTTATGTTACCAGTGCACTAAATAAGTAATCAATAAATATCACGAACATCCTCATAATTATCCACCACATTTATTCAACCTAAACAACAGAAACATTAAAGAAAAAAGCTTCGCATTAAATTATTTATTCTGACGATATTATCACCATGGCGAAAGTTCTTCAATTCCACAAATTGAATTTTATTCAAATTTTCAACACTTCCCAATAATCAAGATATTTCGGACAAATAACTTTTGGGGTTACGACGGCCTGACAGATGGGATGCGCGTGTTCTCAACTTAAACATCGAGCGTATGTCCGGTTGCCTGACCGTAGGCGCAAGGATCGTTCGATATCCACAGAAAAGCGCGGTATGTGTTTCACCCACGGAAAGCGTAACCGTTCTCAAAATCTTATTCAAGAGTCTGATATTTCGATTACCAATTTCTTCGACCCTTTGACTCGATTAGTTGATGCATTATCTAGTAATTTGCAAGCACTTTTCACCACGTTCAATCACTTCAAACACGTTTCACTATCCATTTCGCCATCTATAGCCTTCACCTGCGAACGAAGCAATCTTTACACAAAATATTTCAAATGTGCTTGAGTATGACTGGAACTCGAATGTGAGGCGAAATGGTGAGCACAACGTTGATTCAAGTACCGGGACGTTTTGCATTAGGTATATATTTATAATTAGTGAATTGCAAAGAAAATTCGATTTTCTATGCAATTACACTCACAGAAATTGAAAATATCCAACCGTATAGAACTTTGTCATATACTGGTAAACACAAGGACAGTAATGTTTTTTGAAATGATGCCCCGGAAGCTGTTAGTATTTCATCAATGTTTCGGTAATTTGCAGTCGATGATGTATATATACATCCATGTTCTGGAAGATCGCTGTATGTATACTTACTGCGGTTGATTCGCGGTTTCAAGGGCTTACCGCCGATTACAAACTTTATTGATAAATTGTACGATGACTTGACGCGGGAGTATATCAAGATCCAAGGAATCCAATGTCCGCGTGTGGATGAGAGATACATTATACCCGTGACTAACACTGTCATATAATATGAAAATTAGTTGACAAATTTCACTATGAATAAACTAATTCGATAATTATAATCTGATGTGTTCTATGACTAGGCGCGGATAGCAAAATTGTTCATCAATTTTCGCAATTAATACACGCATGCAATCAACAGACTGAGGCGTCGTATGTTCTACAGTTTTCGCAATTATCATGCCATCATTTAACTTAGATATTACAATTACTTTACATATCTTTATAAATATATGAAAATACATCAATATATTTTATATAAGTATATTTTCCAATCCAATGCAGACAACTCCGATTGAATGTTTTCATTTTCAGAGACTGACCGCCGATTACAAACTTGATTGATGAATTATACAATGACTTGACGCGGAAGTATATCAAGATCAAAGAAATTCAACGTCCGTATGCGGATGAGAGAAACATGTATTATAAACGGGATGTGACTTATACAGGCATAAAATATGAAAATTAGTTGATAATTTTTACAATGAATGAATTAGTTCTATAATTATAATCTGATGTGTTCTATGACTAGGCGTATATAGCAAAATTGTTTATCAATTTTCACAAATCATACACGCATGCAATCAACAGACTGAGGCATCGTATATTCTACAGATTTTGCAATTATCATGCTATCTTTTGACCTAGATATTACAATTATTTTACACATTTTTTAAATCAATTAAAAATGGGAGGTTTAATACTGGAATAATTGCATAATTGCTACTGAAATGTGTTCCAATAAACATACTGATACCTAATACTACAAGAGGGAGATAGTAAAATAAGTTTACCCATGCATAAATATGCTACCACTTGATCGTGGTGAACACTCAAATCATTTTACACATTTCTTACAAATAGATGACGGGGAGGTACCGATGAAAATCTAAATCATATTTTACAATTTCTGTGATGAATAGACTGGTGCGTCTTAATATTGGAAAGAGGCATGGGAATCATTCCACAATTCCAACAAATATGGATGCATGCAACGGTCAACAGTCATTGCGAATACTATGAATTATTATCCAAATTTCATACAATAAATTGAAGAGGGTAATAGTAAACAGCAAACAGCTTGAACTGTTATCCGTGCTATAAATAACATGAGAACATAACATAATATAACGTTGCGACCAGGCTGACACCCTTTTCAGTTCAAATGAATAGACTATGATGCGTACTACGGGTGAATAACATATTAACATAACATAATATAACTTTGCGACCAGATCGACACCCTTGTTTGAAAAACTATTCAAATTATTTTTAAAAACATTTTATAAATTTAACAATATTAGAAAATAACAATTTTGTGATACTAGAGACATAACCATGTGAACAAATAATAAATGCGAAAATTGAAAATAAATTACACAACATGATTTTCATAAAATAATTAGAAATATCTTCAAGCAAGGGGACTTATTAACAATAGAATGTCTGATCCTGAATACACTTGAATGCCAAGTGATATAGGTATATGAACCAGAGAGTATTTTGTGAAATACAAAGACTATCGCACGTATGCTTCGAGCATATATGGTTTCGTACAAGATCTAAAGGATCATAATCCATAAATCAGCTTATAGTCCAGTCAAATTAGATCAAATTTTCACGAATAGCGGAAGTAACCGGTAGAAGGCTGCAAATTGGTATATAGGTACATTAGGGCTCATATTTGAACATACTAAAAGTCGGGACCGAAACTCCTCAGGCTCGAACCGCCATCTTGGAAAAAAGGTACTCCAAATCACTTTTTCGCTGATATCTCGGTAACCGTGCGTTCTAGTAAGTAAGGTTTCATATAAAAAAAGAAGGATAATCAAATTTTCTATAAAAAAGATACCGTGCACTTTTTTTGTATTTCCATTATTCACCCCAGTATTCCACGTTGAATATAGAGCATAATCATTATTTCAGACGTAGGTTCATTCATTCCAGCGATTACACACTTTATATAACTATACCTAGAGGCAAATTCTGAAAATAGATGTAGCCTGCATTGTTTGGGACCGCGGACGGGTGAAGGGGAGGATCCTACCGAACCGTACCCTACAGCCGTCGTTCCCCCTGCCCGTCTCGGAATGTATGTATGCAATATTCGTCAGTTTTGTACAAAACGTTGTGCGTTATACATTGAAAATGAGTAGTGGTGAGAGATGTTTTATTTGCGGCGATAGTTTATCTGTTGGTGCTACTGTAAATGTAAAGGAGAAGGGACTGAATACCTTGCGTAAATCGAGTGAGGAGAGAGGGGACTCTTTTTCCATTGTCTCTGTTTGACGAAGGAGGCATGCGAAAGACCAAAAAGTCCGCATTGTACAATCTTTTCGAAGAATCATCGGCAAACGTGAATTTCAAGGAATGTACACATGTCATCGACGGTGGATATCTCCTGCATCGCGTGGTATGGCACCTGAATGATAGTTTTCAATTGATTTGCGCGACATATATAAATTACGTTAAAAAACATTTTGGAGTCAAAAGTGTCATAGTTTTTGACGGATATGACAACAGTGCTACGGCAACGAAGAAGACTGAGCAGACTCGGCGTAGTTTGAGACATATGTTTTATATATATTCTTTTCGATGAAACCATGGCGGCAACTGTAACTCAAGACAAATTTTTAAGCAATGACAAAAACAAGAGCAGATTGATTTTTATGCTAACGAAGAAATTCGAAAACGAGGGATTCATGGTCAAGCAGGCTGCAGATGACGCGGACACTCTGATATTAACAACGGCTATAGACATCTCCGTTACAGATCAAGTTGTTATTATAGGCGAAGACATTGATCTCCTCGTGTTGCTGATAGTTTTGGCCCCGGAAGGTAGAAATATTCATTTTGTAAAACCGGGTAGAGGAAAAACACACCGTAGAATGTACCGCTCACGAGATTTACAATCAGCTGACGGACTGCGAGATAGAATTTTACTCGCGCATGCTTTTAGTGGGTGTGATACAACATCTTGTCTTTACCAAAAAGGTAAAGTAACATTTTTCAAGCTTTTGAGGGATAGAACTGACTTACACGACGCTGTTAGGATTTTCAACGCCCCGGATGCTACTCATGATGACGTGACTCTGGCAGGAGAACAATTTTTCCTATCTGTCTATGGCGCTCCCAAAACTGAAACGTCTTTGAACCGCTATCGCTATAATTCTTTCACCAAGTCAGTTCATAAAAGAAAATCAAACCTAGCTTCGTTACCCCCAACGGCTGCGGCTGCTCAACAGCATTCGTTTAGAGTGTATCACCAGATACAAAAGTGGCGTGGGTGTGAAATGCCCCCTGAACTTTGGGGATGGAAAAAGATAGATGATTTTTTAAAACCTATCCCAACGCTTCAGGCGCCTGCTCCCGAATCTTTGCTGAAGTTGATATCTTGCAATTGTAAGAAAGGCTGCACTTCATCATGTGGCTGTAAAAGAGCAGGGATTCAAATGCGCGACGATCTGCGGATATTAACATGGCACCTCATGTTTCAACTCGAACCCTGTTATTGAGATGGAAAAAGAGAGTTCTGTCGAAAGAGATATGGATGACAATAATGTACTCGACATCAATTATACAATCGACGATCCTGATGAAGCCGAAAGATGCCAGGCGACGGAAGCTGTGGAAATTACTGAGGACGCCACCCCAAGTACGAGTCGCGCTATGGTATTTTAGCCGGTAAGAGTAACTACATTTATCTAATATCGAGTATTATGATGAGCACGTTTGATATGTTTTGTGAGTTTGATGTATGTACATTTTTCAGTTGAAAAAATCAAGCACTGACATACGATGAACAGCACGAAGCCTCAGCAATATTGGCACGACTCACTTTGAATTAAATTCAAAGTCTAAGTTTCTAAATTTCTAAAATTTTTATATAATTAAAATGAACGCAACGGTAATTCTACGGTCTTTTAATATCAAATACAATTATTTTCCATTTTTATATTCAACATTATCTTGATTACTTAGGGCCGGTATCTGCTTGATAACTCGGTCCTTTCCTTCCCTCCACCCGTCAACAGGCCCTAACAATGTCAGCTAGGTCAATTTTTTATACTTATTCATATTTAAAGCACGCGAGCGCTGAAAACAATAAACTTACGTCTGAAATAATGAATATGCTTCATATTCAACGTGGATTACCGGCGTAAATAATGAAAATAGAAAAAAAATGCATAATATCTTTTTTATATAGAATTTTATTATCTTTCTTTTTTATCTCAATCTTTACTTACTAGAACGCACGGTTACCGAGATATCAGCGAAAAAGTGATTTGGAGTACCTTTTTTCCAAGATGGCGGCTCGAGCCCGAGGAGTTCCGGTCCCGACTTTTAGTATGTTCCAATGTGAGCCCTAATGTACCTATATACCAATTTGCAGCTTTTTACCGGTTACTTCCGCTATTTTATCTAATTTGACTGGACTATTACTCATTACTACAGGCGTTGTGACAGTCCTAGCCCGCATACCGTTTAAAATTAGCGCGAGAGCTAATTAATACCTCCGGACTAGTCCGTCACTGATAGGCGACAGCACCGCACGGCGCTTAGTCACATTAGCGACACCCCAGTACCCGACAGTCAAGCAGCGGTATGATCCACACGCCGCGAGGCGGCTACGCGCGCCCGGCAACGAAGTAACGCGAGGCGCGAGTAAGAGGCCGTGCGCAGCCAGCGGCAGCAGTTCGCTAGCCACCAGTCCAACCACGACAAACTAGCCGAACTCTGTCTATTCGACGTATACGGATCGCGGAAAGAGATCCCGGACCGCTAGGCGCTTTCACGATTTGAGATAGAGGCATCACCTCTACTCACATCGTACCGTACCGCACTAGGTCGCGTTCGTGCAATTTAATTACCGATTTATTCTTCGTAGTAATCGACAAGATACCAGTTAATACTGATCTAGAAATAAGGCCAGAGATATGTCTAGTATCTCCTGAACTTATTTAAAACCATTTCAAAGGCTTCACATTGCGAGTTAACTATATATATTTTCCAATATCTCCGGATATTATTTAATCATGAGTAATTTAGAACTACACTTAATATTAGTTGCACCCAGACATAAGATCTTCAAATCATTTTTGGTAATTTATAAGATAGTATAATTAGTAGTATATTCCTGGTACACCTGTGTGCTCTACCACGCTCTTGCTCGAAGTAAAGATTCGAGAATTATTCTTTGTTCTAGTGTGGACCCGGACTCGGCAACACCGACTCTGTAGATTAGGTTTATAGTCACAATAAAATACTTTATTTCTTTTGTTAAGATAAGATCAACCTGTGCTGCTTTCCTTATTTTGACTACCTATATTTACCGGGGTAGTCCAAGAGCATCCGGTGGAAGGGGATGAGACCCCCAGACCCATTTGCGGACTACACCGGGTATTTTTTTTTTTTTTAAATAGTTTGTTTATTGTTGATAGTACCGTATACAATGGGTTAGGTTAACAAACATAGAAAATAAAACCTTAGCTTATTGGGTGTGTTGGGATGGGTGGCTTGTTATGAAGCGCTCTCCTTCCATGATGCGGTGAGGATGTGTCTCTTTGGGTATGCTTAATTTAAATTAAATATTTTTTTAAGAGCATTTCGTGTAAACTCTGAACAGAATGGGTGATTTTGAGTATAATGGAGAAAAAGGCCCAGAATCATTTCTGGGGGGAAACCATAACATCAGCGTGTAGGATAGGGGACTTATATCTAGTTGGTATTTACATTATTTACAGATATTTTACATTATTTACACTATTTACAATGGTTATATATAGATAGTTATATATATATATATATATATATATTCAATCTCTAGGGAGATCTCTGTATCTATACGGCTTTTTGTATCAGTTTTCTTCTGATTTTTAGTATGTTGTGATGTGTGGAATTAGAATTTGTCCACCAATATTTTTTATAGTTAAGTCGGGTGAAGTTATTTTTGTCTGATAGTGGGATTGCAGTGGAGTATGCAAACTTGTAGTGGTGAGTAGGGATGTCGTGGCTGTTCCATGCAATGCGTTTGTTTGCCCTGTTTCTCCTCCAGTGGTATATTATGGGCGTGTTAGTAGCGTCTTGTATGTGTCCTATATGGTCGAAGTACAAAAATGCTTGAGGTTGTAGGTAATTGGTCTGTTTCAGGTTGTTTATATCTGGGGTATTTATGATTCCGAGTGATTTGATCGTGTTGTTAGTGGATGTTGGTATTTTGCTAAAATAGTCTCTTGTCAGTTTGATCATGAAATTATCTATTCGGGGGATGTTCGCCATTTGGTATATCTTGGGATTACTAATCATGTGGTGGTAGTTTGTGTGGCTAGATCTGTAATTTCTCAGGCATATTCTGAGGCACGCCCGTTCGAACATTCTTATTGTTTCCATAAGTGCCGCTCCAATATTCCAGCCTATTGGTGATGCGTAGGTAATGATTGGCCTTATAATTAGCTGATAGCAGATTATTTTGGCTCGTGGTTCAAGGTGTCTGCAGTGGAAAAGTCGGCTATTTGCTTTAAGTGGTTTTTTGGCTTTGTTAAGTTGGGTTGTAAGGTGCACATTGCCTCTAACTAGGTGGTCAATGTTATATCCGAGGTATTTTACTGTTGTTCTATGAGGTATTGGAATTATTTCGTTGGTCCCGGGTCGTTTTGTTTTAAGCTGAAATTGTTTGAGTTGGTTTTTGTTATTAGTGGAGTAGTAATGTACCGGTTTTCTAAAGACGATTGTCTCACATTTTTCTGGGTTTATTCGAAGGCACCAGGTTGTATAGTATTTGTTGATTTTGTCTAGTAGTTCATTTAGGGTGTCTTGTGTGATACTGACGCTGTTTCCGCCAGCGTATACTATGAGGTCGTCAGCATATGCGATGGAGTGAGTGCGATTTCCTGAGTTTAGTTGGAATGCGTTTAGTATGTCTGCCGTGAAAATGTTAAAAAGGATGGGTGAATTGACGGTGCCCTGCTGTAGGCCTTCTTCTAGTTTATATATTTCAGTGGAGGTGTTTATACCATCCCAAACTACGAATGATTTTTGGGATATCATGTCCCATATTATGTGATTCAGCCAGATAGGGAAGTTTTTTTTGTGTAGCTTGAATATGAGCCCGTTTAGCCATACGGAGTCAAAAGCTTTCTCAAGATCTATGAGGACTGCGCCAACATGTTGGGAGTTTTGTAGGTGTTGGTTGACATCGGATAAGAGTTTGTGTATCGCGTGTACAGCAGAGTGTTTTGTTCTAAATCCGAATTGGTTTTCTGGTATTATGTTGTTTGAGTTGCAGTAATCTGTGATTAGATTGTTTATAACTGATTCGAAGACTTTACTGATTGCCGGGGTTAGGCTGATGGGGCGATAGTTGGTTGCGTTTCTGGCTTCTTTATTTTTCTTTAGTATCGGGAGTACTTTGGCGCATTTCCACGATGTTGGGAAGTAATAATGGTTAAGGGCGTTATTGAAAATTATTGTGTAAGCACATATGATTTTGGGGGGTAGGTGCTTTAGAATTATTGGCGGTATTTTGTCTAATCCTGCTGAAGATTTGTTCGGTAGATTGCGGAGGATTTTTTCTATTGATTTGGGTGTGCAGAAGAAGTTTTTGGTGTCTTGATCAGGAGTGGGGTTCGTGGCGTTTTTCGTTGACGGACTACACCGGGTATCATCCATACCCCACCGGGTATCATCCATACCCCACTTTCCACCCGGTCTAGCCGAAATGTTACAGCGTGTATAAAAATATATGAATTATATAATTCATTGTATTCATCTTCAGTAGTGCATCATTTATCCAAAAGATGAAAATGCGAGTCTAGAATTGCCGAGTTTAACAAACAATCCAAGTAACAAGTAGAGGAATCGGTGCAGCAGCAGCAGCAACTGTGCGTCATGCATCTCAGGATTGCAGAAAGCTGTACAGTATACACAAAAGATACAGTGGCACACATACCCTCCTTTGCTCAAAGTTATCGATACCCAGGGTTATAAAATAAAGAACAATGAACCTCAGTATACAAAATTACATAACTTTTGATACAAAAAAAAAACAAAAAAAATATAACTACCATAAATTTTGTATACATTTTTTTACTGTTTGTTTGGAAGTTCCTGGAAAGCCTACATGAAATATGTAAATCATGAAAATAATATACTAAGTAGTAATCAATTGTATAACCATCGGCATCTATAACTTTTCGCATGCGGCGAGGCATGGATCCCACTATAGCTGAGGTGTATCCTGGATTAGCTCGCATCGCTTCCCAGGCTACACGGACACGTTGTTTCAGCTGCACGACTGTTTCGCCAGCCACCGGCCTGAAATCCCGGACCACTTGAGACCACATGTTTTCCATGGGGTTGAGGTCCGGGGATTTCGTTAGCCAATCGACACGAATCAAGTCCGGTTGTGCTGCGTACCATTCCCTAACGATTCGTGCTGTGTGTACTGGACTGTTGTCTTCGACAATCATGAGAACAGGCACCTCATCTGCGGGACAAGCGGCTCTGTCCGAAGGAATTACATTGTGTTGTAGAATTTCAATATATTCATGTGCATTCATTCTACGGGTGGTTTCGGTGAGTTGACCGACACAGTCTTTACCGATCCACCCATGGAATGCTGTCGTAACGTGTCCACTTCTGTAATCGGGGCGACAATACTCTGGGTCACATCGCGCTCCATCCTCTCTCAACACTCTGTATCGACCATCTTTGTCTGACGCAAAAACTTCCTCGTCCATAAATATCGTAGATCCCCAATCATCCGCGGTCAACGGTAAGTACTGCAAGGCGAACCCGACTCGCTGCTCCCGATAACCGTCGGTGAGGCCGATCGTCTTTGCTGAGATACGGCTTTTTAGGGCGACCTCTCCAAGTCTATTCTTGATCACCCAATCTGATACGTTGAGTCCCATACGATCAGGAATCTGACATCTCGGCTCATGATTATCTGCCATGGCAGACCGAACGATGTCAAAGTCCTGTTCGTCTGTCGTCTTTCTGGCCGCGCCATTATGTATACGCTTATCGTGAACCGCCGCAATACCTCCCTCCAAATATCGTGTAATTATCTTTTGAATACAGGTTTTGCTAACCCCCGTCGTTTCTGCAATGAATAAATTTAAAAAATTCCATTGATAGTTAAGGCAAATGACATTGTATATACAAAGATTGTTACATATGAATAAATTTACCAGAAATTTGTCGGCTCGACTTGCCAACGTGGTGGACTCCAATCATCACTCCTCATATCTCTGAATTCATGCTAAAATTATTATTTTCTAAAGTAATTATTGCAATCGATTAATGGTTAATCAATTAACAAATTAATTTTTTGGTAAAAACTTTGAGTTGCAAAAGATATTTGAAAGATTAACTTCAAATACGCATTAATTAGAATTACGTGGGTATTTTATGTATATTCATGAAAAATGATATAATTACCTTATATTTGAAATTATAGGTGTAAATAAAATATTCGGCTTTTTCCAAAATAATTTCATTTCTCTCTCAAGAAAGAGTTATTTATTTGTAGAATAAAATTTCATAAAATGAAAGAATAATAAATGAAACGATCTTATCTTTGGATAAAGACCAGCACAAAGTAGTTTTCAGAATGCCAAGATCCAAGGTCCAAGAAAATGGAATTCCTTCGTAATTCACGAAGAACAATAGTCTGAAAAATATCTCAAACTCCAAAAGAACGGGTTAGATTCTGTCAAAAATAGGAGATTTTTTTTTTTACTGTCGCAAGAATTCACTTTCGATAAACAAAACAAAATCATTGTTCGAAAACGAGATATCAATGAAATTAAAAATTGAAAATCAAACCAAAAACTACGTGACAGGATAAAAACAAAATTCTTCCTTATCTATAAAATATTTTCTCTTGATTTATATTGAGCTAAACGATCTAAATGAACTACTTTAGGTTTCGAGCGAGAAGAACGTTGAATTCTATAGACTACGTCATTAATTCGACTGAGAACTTTATGGGGACTTTCCCAGTTTGACTGAAGTTTCGGACATCGACCTTTTTCCCTTCTAGGATGAAATAAACAAACTAAATCTCCAATTTCAAATCTCTAGCACGAATATCATAACGAGCCTTTACTCGATCAGAAATCATTTCAATTCTATCCCTAGCAAAATTATGATTTTCTCTAATTTTTCTTGAAGAATTAAACCATAATCAGACTGAACGAGAACTTGAGAAGGATTAGGTCCTTTTTCTAAATCCGTCGGAAGTCTAAGATCTCTCCCCGTAACCATAGAAGCTGGAGTCTGACCTGTAGTTTCATGAACAGCTGATCTATAAGATAAAAGAAATAGAGGAATCCAATCATCCCAATCTTTCTGATTTTTATTAATGAAACAAGATAAATATTGTAATAAAGTTCGATTCATTCGCTCAATCATTCCATCAGATTGAGGATGAAGAGAAGTAGTACGAGTCTTCCTAACGCCCAAAACTTGTAAAATTTCCGCCATCAAAATTGATTCAAAATTACGACCCTGATCGGTATGCAATTCAAAAGGAGTTCCATACCGACAAACAAATTCCTTAACAAAAATTTGAGCCACTGTTTTAGCTTCCTGATTAGGTATAGGAACTACTTCAGGCCATTTCGTAAAATAATCAGCTATAACTAATGCATAGCGATTACCTGAACGAGAAAGAGGAAGAGGACCTAAAATATCCATGGCTACTCTCTCAAATGGAGCACCTACATTATAGATTTGAAAAGAACTTCTTTTCTTCCCTTGGTTCTAGGACCCTTTTTAGCAACACAAATATCGCAAGTGCGACACCAATTCTCAACGTCTATACGACAACGAGCCCAAAAGTAACGTTCTTTAATACGTCCAAGAGTTTTGTTAGCAGCAAAATTACCTCCAGCAGGAACTAATAATTGCCATCTAATTTCTTTTAAATCTGGAGATTCCCATTTACGATATAATATTCCATTAATTAAATGAAGAGAATCCCATTGGACCCAGTAAATCTTTAATTGTTCAGCTAAAGAAACATCTTGCCATTCAGAGCGAATTCCAGATTCTTTCCAAGTTTTTATTTGGAGAAGCACGTCATCTTCCTGCTGGGCTAACCTCCATTCTTCTAAATCTCCTTCAAGAGAAATCATACGAATTTTGAAAGTAGGGTCTCGTTGAATGTCTAAACGTGAACATTGCTTACAATCAGAGATATCGGCACAAGGTCTTCTTGAAAGAGCATCGGCATTACCATGAAGAGTACCTGCACGATGTTGAATCTCAAAATCATATTGACCTAACCTTTCCAACCATCTGGCCACTTGACCTTCAGGGGATTTGAAAGAAAGCAACCATCTCAAAGAAGCATGATCTGTTCTGATCAAAAACTTTCTACCATACAAATAATGATGAAAATGAAAAATAGTTTTAACAACGGCTAATAATTCCCCTCTTGTGACACAATAGTTCCTTTCAGTCTTACTTACAACTCGACTGAAATAACTTATCACTCGTTCATGGCCTTCCTGAGCTTGCGACAAAACACCTCCTATACCAGAAAGAGAAGCATCCGTATCCACGATAAACGAAGTATCTAAAATCGGATAGGCAAGAATAGGAGAAGAGGTTAAACAAGATTTTAATTGAACAAAAGCGTTTTCACAATCAGAAGACCATTCGAAAGAAATTTTACTACCAGTAAGACGATGCAGAGGTTAAGCGATAGTAGCAAACCCCCGAACAAATCGTCGATAATAAGTACAAAGACCTATAAAACTTTGAATCCCTTCTTTATTGATTGGACGAGGCCAATTCAATACCTTTTCGATTTTTGTTGAGTCTGTTTTCACACCGTTAGGTGTTACGACATGACCGAGGAAATTTGTTTCTTCTTTGAAAAAATGACATTTCTTTGGGCTCATCTTAAGACCCGCTTGTTGTAATCGAAGAAAAAGTTCCCGTAGATTTTTCAATTCATCATCAAAAGTTTTACCAAAAACAATTATATCGTCGAGATAAACAAGACAAATTTTGTCTAACAACCCATCAAGAATTGTTTCCATCATTCGCTCGAAAGTAGCCGGCACATTACATAACCCAATAGGCATAACCTTAAACTGCCACAAACCACCTAAACCAGTGACAAAAGCCATTTTTTCTTTATCTACTAAATCCATTTCGACCTGCCAATAACCACTCTGCAAATCAATGGTACTAAACCACCGAGCTCCAGAAATTTTATCTAAGGTGTCTTCGATTCTAGGAAGAGGATATGAATCTTTTTTTGTTATGTCATTTAACCTCCTATAATCGATACAGAATCGTGTCGACCCATCCTTCTTTTTAACTGAAACAATAGGAGAAGCCCAAGGACTAGAAGAAGGTTCTATTACATCATAAGACAACATGTCCTCTACGAGTTTAGTAACCTCCTCCCTCCCGTTGAAAGGAAGTCTTCTGGCAGCTTGTTTAATAGGAAGATTATCACCAACATCTATTTTATGCTTACTAATTTTACAACGACCTTTATCACCACTACTATTAGCGAAAGCATCTCGAAATTGAAAAAGTAAAGAAACGAAATCAACTTTTTGATTTTCAGAAAAATCTTTTGTAGTTCTAAGAAAAAGATCTTCAAGAGACGAAGAAACCGAATCCGAAAACTGTTTATCGACTAATTGATTAGAAGACAGAAGATCAACTCCTCGAACCCGGGGGAAAGAGATGATTTTCCGAGAAGTTAAAAGAGGAATCTCATGACGACCCGATTTTAAAGAATTTCTCATCGTAGAAATTTCACATTCATGAGCCGAAAGAAAATCTATTCCCAAAATTCCTTCATCCTCGATATCAGCAACAAAAACTTTATGAGAAGAATCTAAACAATCAGAAATATTAATTCGAACAAATATTTCTTTTAATACAGGAGTCGTTTCTCCTGTAGCGGTACGCAAAGAAGAAGAGGGGTTAGTCCGTTCTAAACACTTGAAAAGATCTGAACGAACTACTGTTACTTCTGACCCAGTATCTATTACCCAAAGACAATTAACACCATTAACCGAACCCTCAGCTTAAAGACCTGTTTGACGAAGACTCCTAACCAAAAACTGAGTGGATAAAGGGCTTTTAGCAAACCGATCTGATGATGATTTTCGCCCCTCCAAATCATCCGAAATTAGTTTTTTGGATTTTCACAAGAATTATTACTTCGCCAATTAGAGTCATTAGAATTACTAGAACGCGGATTAGTTGATGACAAACAATGATTTGCATCATGGCCGGTTCTCTTACAATTAAGACAAATTAAAGTTTTAGCTTGAAAATCGGAATTACGAGCTTTAAACAAGTAAAAGCAAGTATTCGCGTCATGACCCGATTTTTACAGAAAATACACTCTCAATTAGTCTTGTTTTGATTATCAAAGTTATTATCCTCAGCCAAAATAAAACAATTTCCGACTTCGTGGCCAATCTTTTTGCAATAGGAACATTCAACTTTATTTTTCTTATTTTTATTATCAAATGAAGAATTACCATTTTGTCTAACTTGACGAACCATTTTTATACCTGAATATTGCTTGTCTGGAGCTTCTATTTCTAAAGCTTTGATTATAGCCTCTCTTAATGAAGAAGGTGTCGTCAAATTTAGAGTAACTTTCAATTCTCCATCATCAATTGCATCAACAAATCTAGCACGCGCTAAAGAATCGCGGGTTAATTCATCACAACTCGGAAGAGCAATTCTAGAAAGACGTTCAATATCATTACCTAGAGCAGATAAAGATTCACCAGGAGCTTGATGTCTATTATTAAATTGAGTCAAATAAAGTTTTGCCAAATGTTCATTCCCAAATTTGAGCTTAAGAGCTGAACTGAGTTTTTCATAATCGCAATCTCCAGAATGAGCTAAAGTTGTTAAAACAGTTAAAGCCGGACCTGAAAGATTAGCAGCTAAAGCAGTAACTCTCGAAGAAGAGTCCCAATTATTATGATTTGCGATGAATAAAAATTGACTCATATTCAGCCCAAGGATAGGAACCGTCATATGATCTTGGTTTGAAAGTATTTAAAGATTTATGAGAAAACTCAATTCCACTCAAATTATTACTTGTCACAGGAACAACATTATGTATTAAATTATTCTGAATATGAGACGATCTCGGAATCTCATGTCGCGAGTGAAAATCGCCACACATCAGATTTGAATTGACTTCTCGTTCGTCTCGAATTGTATTTTCAATTCGGATATTTTGAAAATTGGGTTGAGAAAGTGGAGCAACAAAAGTCTCCACATTGCCCATCTGAGAAGATAAATTAAGAGGAACCTAATGTCCCAAATTAAACGACACTGACCTTTGCACTCCTTGAGGTACCTGGTTTTGTGAAGTTGAATCGAAAGGAGTACAAGGATTCGAAATCGGAACTGGAGAAACTTCTTCAGTCCTATTTCCTGTACCTCCTGAAAGAGCAACGGTAGAATGAACAGAAATTCTATCCTCACGAATAGTAGAAATAGTATTTTGGAAAAACTCAAGAAGTTTTTCTTGTTGAATTTGATAAACCTGTTGTTGAGCCTGTTGAGCCTGCTGTTGAGCCTGTTGAGCCTGTTGTTGAGCCTGTTGCTGTTGCATCAGTACTTGAAGGAGCAGATCTTGTCGCTGCTGTTGAGCTTGTTGAACCTCCAACAAACGTTCAACCAACGAAATTTGAGATGCAGCAGGCTCTTGAGCTTGAAGCTGGGTACCAGCTGATGCCGCTTGTCCCGAAGGAGAATCGGTTGAAAGATCTTCATTCGCAGATGTATTAACCCGACGAGATCGAGGCATATTATTGAACGCAAAATTCACTATGACTAACTCGGAAAACCACTTCTGACACCAGTGTTGCCAAGGATGGCAGCAACGTAATAATTATTTGAGTCCCGAGAAGAATAAGATATTTATAATCAAAAAAGATATTAGTCCGGAAAAATGCGTATATTTTAAAATGCACCGATACTCGTTAAAGTCTGGAACGAGACTGTTTTTACAATAATGTTGGTTGGCGCAGCAACCAAAATATCATTTGTTAAAGATATATGTCTTTTATCTTCTATGACTACTAGACCTTTCAAAGATGGAAATAAGTGTAATTTCTCCCTTTGTAACAGTACATTAAAAAATAACGTCTGTCCTGTAAAATGAAAGTTTATTCGCAAGGAACCTTTCACAAAAATCCTGCATATCGCAGCGGGTTGGCATTATTCTTGCATTTACAGACAACCATAATCTGAAAACTTGTAAAATGGGTTTTTGTTTCAACTATTTTTAACCACTTGGGGAAAGACCCTACTAATTGTGATATGAATAATGTAATCTTTCAAAATCATTCCATGATTTCATGTTAACTACCCGTTTGAAACGAAGAAAATATCAACCTCAAGATTGAAAATTGAATCAGGAATGCTGGAATCATTCTGCGTCACATGTAGAACATCAAGAATTTCAAAATACTCTTTGGGTCTCGAATATGATTGAAGGGCATTCAGGTTTTAGGCTGATATTTACAACACTAAGATGAAGATGTATAAGTATCGGATTTAAGATTGAGCCTTTATTTCCTGAAAAACAGCCAAAATCCGGTTTTATGATGAAAATTCTTAACGAAAACTCTGAGACTATCGATTTTTGGCTGTTGTTCGGGAATCACAGACCCAATCTTAAATCCGGGACTTGAAAATTTTTATCTCGGTGTTCTAAACATCATTCTAAAACATGGATGTCCTGGAATGGTATTCGTTTAGCAAGGATCATTTAAAAATCCTGAATTCTCTACATTCAACGCTGAATAATTCCTGTATTTCTGATTCAATTTTCAATCTGGGGGTCCGATTATCCTTGTTTCAGAGAAGACTAACATCAAATCAAAAAATAACCGGAATGAAATTGCGAATTTCCTATCTCAGTAATGTCTTCTCTTGAAAAATAGAAAGTCAGCTTTAGTCAAAAGTTCTCCAAAAGACTCCCCTTGACATCGGTAATGCATTTCGTTCATCAAAATTCAGGTGACTGAACTTAAACTATTGGCATCATATCTTCTTCATCTCTGCTAATTTATTTATGGTAGTTAAGAAATAATTTGTTATTGCTCCACCAGATTCCACACAGAATGAATCGATACAATTATTCTTCACTGGAATAGGACTGCAGGATATTAATATTGGCGCTTCTCATCAATCTGTTGGGACAGTTTATTAGTAGTTATTATTGAATTCTTACATAAAAATGTACTGTACCACCCTATTATTTTTTGGTTCGACTGAATAAACTTGAAATGCGCATATTCAACTTGTTTCAACTTACCTGATGTAATTTCATCCAGTCTTCATTAAACAATACAACCCGTTGTTTCGCTTGCATTATTTTTCACTTTAAACCGATCAGCATTATCTGAGTATGTGTCAACGGGCGCATTTTTCGAGGTGCATGAGTTTTATTAGCTTGAATTAGCTCCGACTCCAAATGAAAAGACACAATCTTTCGCAGATAGAGATAATTAGCACAGTTCACAACTTGAAAGATGTGCATTGTTTGATTTTTAATAAACATTTCAAGTTCAATATTTGAGCAACGCTAATTTTAACTAACTCTAGCTCATGCGTCTCACGTCCGTTACAAAGCAACGAACATAACCTCTCGTGAACTGACACCTATCAGCCGGTTCTAGGGAGTTAACGTACGTTAGTGCGCGTTGACTGGCATTTTGTCAGCCAATCAGAAAATAGCACGTCGAAATTCGCGCGCTTCGACCATTTGGTTTCAAGAAACTCTCGCGGTATACATATATATTATATAGAAAAAAGGGTCACCGGCAAAACTTACATCGCGAGATTATATAATGAATCAGGGATTAGCAAACAGCAAGCAATGATAAAATATAACAATATATGATATTACAGGTTATATGCACGATAATAATCAGCTCTATTCCCCAATAAGAATTAGTATCAATTTCTCAACACTAGAACGTATCTTGCTAAGCAAGTTTCCTCATAGCCGAGCCTTTCTTGAATATTCCGTGATTTATATATTTCAATACTAATACTAATGATAACTGAATATCTCTGTTGAATTCAGCAAACAAAGAGATGACGCAACAAGGAACACGGCGAGAGGGGAAATCCCAGGGCTCGAATCGGCCGTGATGGAGAGGTAGGGGTACGGAAGGGGAATCGCTCGTTTCGCGGATACGGAACATAAAATCAATAAAATCAATAAATGCTAGACTTAAACTTTTCCCAAACAATCAATAATCACGAAAAACAAAGCTAGAACCACGAAAACCCGTTAAAACAAGTTGGCGTCCTTTGCAACGTGATGACGCCGTACAGTAAAATCTCAACGAACAATAACGACCTCCGATAAATCTTAGGGAGTCGTATTTTGAGGTGCTGAAGCTTACCTTGAACGAGATTATTAATCCAATTCACAATAATTAGAGACACAAATAATCACAGAACCGGGGAAATACTTAATCTTCACGAGACATTCGAAGCTATGCAACAGGTACCCGAGAATAGTACACAGTACAACGGCCGACGTGCGCTCGGTGCTGACTAGAGTTCGTTTGTCGTTCGGTTTCGACTTTCGGACGGAAACACCCGAAGACTCGCGGCGTCTTCTGAACATCGATCTAGATTCGTTGGGATAGGTCTTGGCTTCGCGGCATACAGAAGTCCGTCGGCAAACTTGGTATAGGTGGCGGCAGAGTTATTATAATTGTGGGGAATCATTGCGACGATAAGGAGAACGAGTAAAATGAATGTTCAGACACAAAATATTTGATATAAAAAGACAAACAAAATATCTTTATTGGTAACTGTTATAAAAATCTTTTTGGAGTAAAATTGCAATGCTAGAAGAGCGTACGTTTTTGGTTGTGTTCCGAGTCTCTCCGCCCTTTTGGACCCAGGGCCCCCCACTCCTCAACGCCACACCAAACCTGTAGCGAACGCGGTATCCTTTTGCGAACGCGGCTATTGGAAACTTGTCCAATCATTTCCATGAACCAAGCAGATTTCTGTAGGTAATGTAGGCACCACATCACCCCCCTCCAAGCAACCAAATAAGGCTGCGAAATAGCGTTTGAAATTAACGTTTACGACCCGGATAGGTCTTTGGCGGCGTATCTGGACGCGGAGTAAGCGTAATCGGTTTTGGGAAGAAAATAACTTTATTCTTCTTTTTTCTTTTGGGTTGATTACCTTGCATAGGTGCTGAAGATAACGCAGGCGACTGCGAAGAGAACGTTGGTTGAATTGAGGGTGGCGTCGACTGCGACGAAGATGATGGTCGTGGAGAAAACGTTGGATTCGTTGAGGTTGATGGTAACGGTGTAGAACGGGTTGACGATGTCGATTGCGAGGAGAACGACGAGGTCATATTAGGTTGAGCTTGTAAAAATTCATTTCTTTGGCTCGTCAAGTCCGATTCGTGTGCGTTTGTTTCGAAAAACGCAGGCTTTAAACGTTCCGTGGATACTGTGACGGCTTCTCCGTTAATAAAGATTTTGAAGACAACATCAGAAATACGCTCTACAACTTCAAAGGGGCCAACGAACGGCTGCTCGAGAGACTTCTTCGCCTCGTTCTTCAAGAAAACGTGCGTGCACTCGTATAGATTTTTGTGTGCGAATGGTCTTTTTTTGGAGTGATGTGCTGTTGGTACTGGTCGAATGTTGCGCATAAACGTACGTAAATTTTGAACGTATATTTGCTGATCGTCAAACTCTACGTGATCAACGAGAAACTCTCCGGGAACACGAAGCGTCGTGCCGAAAACCAATTCCGCGGAAGAAACACGAATGTCTTCTTTAATGCACGTTCGCAATCCGAGGAGAACGATGGAAAGAGTTTGCACCCAGTCTGTCGTTTCATGACACATGATCGAGGATTTTAAGGATCGATGCCATCTTTCCACCATACCGTTGGAAGCGGGGTGGTAGGCGGTAGTGCGTATCCGTTCGCATCCAACAAATTTGACGAGAGCTCCGAAAATCGCCGATTCGAACTGTGAACCACGATCTGTTGTGATTGTTAATGGTGAGCCATAACGAGAGACCCATTCAGCGAAGAAAACATCGACCAGGGACTGGGCAGTGATGTCTGAAATTGGTATGGCCTCCGGCCACCTCGTGAACCTGTCGATTATCGTAAGGCAATACCTGTAATTTTTAGATGGTGGCAAGGGTCCCACGATATCAATATGAACGTGTCCAAAACGAACATCTGGTACCGGGATGTGTTGAGGAACGTTATGATTATAGCGTGCGACTTTGCTTCGTTGACAGGGTAGACAGGTACGAGCCCAGTTGAGAATGTCCTTGTTCATCGATGGCCAAACGAATTTCTTTTGGATAAGCAATTTGGTAGCTCTGCCACTAGGGTGGGAGGACCCATGCGCTGCGTCAAATATTCGTTTTCGTAATGGTGTTGGAACGTAAGGGCGAGGTTCGCCATTGGAGAGATCGCAAAAGATAGTTTGCTCGCCGTCGTCGACTCGTAGAGGTCGGAGAACGAGAGATGTACTCGATTCCAAGAGATGCTGAAGTTCCTTGTCCGTTTTTTGAGCCGTCGCGAGATCCTCGGTAGAAAAAAGCATCGGCATTGAGATCAACTCGATCCTCGAAAGCGCGTCAGGAACAGTATTCTCAACGCCGTTGACGTGGGCAATATTTGTGGTAAACTGACCAATAAAATCGAGTTGACGAAGTTGCCGAGGTGAAGCTTTATCGCTGCGTTGACGAAAAGCGAAAACGAGAGGTTTGTGGTCCGTCTTGATTACCAGGGGACGTCCCTCGACCATGTAGCGGAAGAATTGGAGGCTAGAAAACATAGCAAGTAGTTCGCGATCATACGTACTATATCTCTGCTGCGTCGGACTGAGTTTTTTTGAGTAAAAACCGATTGGCTCCCATTTTCCTTTGCAAAGTTGTTCAAGAACGGCACCCATAGCATAATCAGACGCGTCCGTCTGAAGCGATAAAGGCGCGTTGTCGCAAGGATGAAAGAGCAATGAAGCGTTAGCGATTTGTGCCTTGCAGTCCGCGAAAGCCTTTTCCGAATCCCGTGTCCATTTGATTGGTCGCTTATCGTTTTTCTTCGCCCCTGCGATGTATGCGTTGAGTAGCACTTGCGATCGAGCGGCTTTGGGAATGAACCTGCGATAAAAGTTTATTATGCCGAGAAAACGACGAAGCTCAGATATGTTGTTGGGTTTCTTATAGTTTATTATAGCCGCGACACGATCGGGGAGAGGACGAGTACCGACCTCGTCGATCTCGTACCCGAGATATTGCACACGCGATTGTCCGAAAATGCACTTTGCCACATTAATAGAAAGTCCGAATTGTTTGAGGCGTTCAAAAACTGCCCTCAAATGACGAGCGTGCTCATTGAGATTCTTTGACGCGACTAATATATCGTCAATGTAACAAAAAATAAAATCAATATCACGAAAAATACTGTCCATAAATCTTTGGAATGATTGGGCTGCATTGCAAAGCCCAAACGTCATCACAGAAAATTCAAACAAACCGAAAGGCGTAATGACGGCTGTTTTTGGCCGATCCTCTTTGGCGACCGGGATCTGATTATAAGCCCGAGTAAGATCGATTGTCGAGAACACCTTACAACCGCGTAATTTATGAGAGAAATCATGCAGGTGCGGGATTGGATATTTATCCGCCTCGGTAATATTGTTAAGACGACGATAATCTCCACAGGATCGCCATTCGCCGGATTTTTTGCGGACTTGATGTAACGGGCTAGCCCATTTGCTCGTAGAGGGGTAGCACATTCCGAGTGACATCATTAGCTTGAAGTCCGTTTTTGCGGCGGCAAGTTTTTCTCCCGAAAGTCGTCGAGCACGTTCCGCGACAGGCGGTCCCCTTGTGACAATGTGGTGTTGTACACCGTGATCTGGTAAACCTGAAAATTGAACCGGCTTTGTTATGACGGAAAACTCTTTAAGTAGCTCTCGGAATGGAGTATCACTCGCGATAGTTGAAATCGAAGAATATTCTTCGTAAGACACAATGCCCAGAGAGAATAATTTCGTTTCGGCATCGATGAGGCGTTTTCTTTTCAGGTCGACGAGTAGGCCAAAGTGGGACAAAAAATCCGCGCCGAGTATCGCACGCGAAACTTGAGCGACCGTAAACAACCACGTAAAATTTCTTCGGAGGTTTAAATCGAGCGTTAAATGCTTTTCACCATAAGTGTCAATGACCGAGTTATTCGCAGCATACAGTTTAAACTTCGACGGCAACGAAGAAACATTGAAAGCACACATTTTTGGTATGACGGAAATATCCGCTCCAGTATCGACAAGGAAATTAAGTCCCGATTTCTTGTCGCAAATGATCAGGCGGACGTGTTTACCGTCGTTGCCGCAGACCGCACCAATGCACAACGACGGAACTAGTTTTCCGAACTCGGTTTCCATGCACACGGGCTAATACACCTGCGAGCTTTTGCACCAAAACGTGTGTGGTAAAAACATGTATTACTCTCGTTATTATTTTGACCACGAGAACGTGACCTCGAACGACCACGCGCGCGATTCCGGTTTTGGCTTTGAGTATTTCCACTTTTGAAAAATTTGTCAAACCGCTCCGTAAGAGCATTAATTGAGCGAACGATTTCGCTTTGAATAACATCCAGTTGCGGAGTTGCAACTGCATTGATTTGAGCTGGACGCTGTAGATCCATGACTCTGTCTGCGAGTAACGCAAGTTTGCTGAGATCAGTCTCATTTGACGCTGCGAGAATGACGCTGGCTTGTTGAGGTAATTGCTCCATGAACAACGACTTAAGCAAAGCATCATCTCCGTGGTTTCCTGCGAGGTTTCGCATATGCTGCAGAAAATGTGACGGCCTCTGATCTCTGAGTAACTGTCCCCTGAGAAGTCTTCGAATTCTGCTCTCGTTGGTTTGTGCGAAAGATTGAAGAATTCGATTTTTTATTGCCTCATATTTACCATCTTGCGGAGGATTTTGTATCAAATCCGTGACGAATGGTAGAACGGAAGGATCAAGGTTTGAGAGCAAATATTGATATTTGGTCTCGTCGGTGGTGATCCGGGCTATCCCAAACGCTGCCTCCACTTGATAAAACCATACAGCAGGCTCATGTTTCCAAAAGGGAGGAAGTTTTGCGATCCTCGACATGTGCATCTCCGGTGGAGTTTGTTGATCCTCTGACATCGTGTTTTTCGAGAGATATCGGACAGTTTGGCAAAAATATTTGCTCGACGATATAAAAAATAGTACTCGGATTATCCACGCGCAAGACAAAGCGAAGATTGCGCGAAAATAAACGAGGCATTTTTGGAGTCGCGAACCGCGACACGGCGCCTCGCTTTCGATGTTCGCCAAGAGAAGGATCAAAAATAATAATAAAAAATCACATAATTCACCCGACTTCACGAATATCTGCAAAAGTCCGAGCAAAGTTTATTCGCGAACTAATAGAGACACGAATCGAGAAAAATGCAGGGCAATCGGCGTAAGCTGACGAAGCACGCAAAATTCGTACACGCGGCCGGTGTTAGAGAAGTACGAACAATGGCCAATAATAGTTATCACGCGCACGCACCTCAAATTTTCTCCATCACGTCGGGGTCACCAATTAATGTGGGGAATTATTGCGGTAATAAGGAGACTGAGAAAAAGGAATGTTCACACAAAATATTTGATATAAAAGATAAACAAAATATCTTTAATAGTAACGGTTATAAAAATGTCTTTTGGAGTAAAATGGCAATTCTATATCAGCGTACGTTTTCCGGTCGTGTTACCAGTCTCTCTGCCCTTTTGGACCCAGGGCCCCCACTCCTCAACGCCACACCAAACCTGTAGCGAACGCGGCTATTGGAAACTTGTCCAATCGCCTCCACGAACCAAGCAGACTTCCGTGGGCAATGTAGGCACCACAGAGCCTCAAGATCCAAAGACCTGACCTATCAGTAACAGTCATAAGTCCCCACGCAGCCAGTCTACGATCAGTCAGCAAACCGTAAAACCTACGTCGAGGCTATCAATTACCGGATGAACGGAACACCCTGGTCAATTCTCAACTGCGAGCAACCGAGCGAAGGGATACAGCCACCGAACGAGTACGCCAAGGCTGCCCTCCACCACCACGACGCGATCGGCGACCGCGAGTAAAGAAGAGCGTACCTAGAGATTGAGGGTGACTGTATCGATATTCATTCACGTTTGCAATAAATCCTAGTTGATTGAAACCACCGACCATAAATCCATTACAAATTTGGCGCCCAACTAGAGGCACGATACTGATAGTAACCTTAATTATAAACAAATCTTGTCCCTTTTTAACAATTCTAATCAACAACGTTATCACGAACCAGATAAAGACTGATCTAATATCGAAATCTACAGTTAAGACCTTTAATATAAAACATAAAATTCGAGTAATAAAATTTGAATGCCAATTATGACCAGGTCAAAAGCGAATGAGGTACAAAACGATTCTGAAAACAATGACGATCTCCGGGAGGAGTTAAATAGAATTCGAATTTTGATGATGGACTTGGCTAAAGAGAACGACTTATTCCGACAGCAAATAACCAAGCTTCAGGGAGAAAACAGGCAGCTTCGAGAACGATCAACAACACCTAGTCAGTCAAGTTCAAGTGAAGTACAAACAGACAGTATTGGTGAGCCAAACAACCACAATATTAGTCAGGCAGAGAGTATGCGTGGAAATAATAATAATAATGCTCACAGCGACCAAAATCAAGGCACAAACAAAGTAGGTCGAGAATCGGTCGGAAAAAATCCAAATATTGACTTAAAGACACATTTAGTTGTTGGGATCTTAGAGCACTTGAAATCGCTACAATTAAATATAACGTGTCCAGTTTTCAATGGCGAGAAAAGTCCGGTTCAATTTGTAGCAGATATGGAAAAATACTTCATAAAAAAGAATGTATTAGATCAACACAAGATATTAGTCATTGAAGATGCGCTTAGTGGCCAGGCAAAGAGCTGGTATGAAGCGCGTAGCGATGTCTTTACTAATTATGAAAATTTTAAACAAGAGTTTTTAGACCATTTTTATTCATTAGAGGCACAAACGCGAGAAAAAGATGAATGGCACAGACGTAAATTTCGCACTTCAGACAGCTCATTGCGTGACTATTTTTTACAACAAATGAAGAAAGCACGATATTTTAAGCCGTTAATGAAAATGTACGAAGTCAACTTTGCAATTATCAAGCAGCTACCATATCGAGCGCGGGAGGTTTTAGCTACTATGAATTACTCAGACACGGAAAATATACTCCAAACTTTATACCGCCTCGATACCACACATAAAGAATTATCGGACAAGCGTGGTCGAACGCAGGAAGAACCAGCAAACCCAAGTAAGGTTAGAAATATAAATGACGACTCTGCACGGCGAGCATATGCAAATTCCCGAGGAAATAGTCATAACTGGCGAAATACCGATTTTGCGAAGGATGAGGTGCAAGGGTATGCGAGCTCTGGATCCTGTGCTGATAATTTCGCAAGACCAAATCCGCCAAAAAACAACACCAACCCAAAATTCTCTCATGGTCGTGATAAATCAAACCATCCTTTCTATGTACCACCGCATCACCGTGCGAGTGGATCAGGTAATCGGGATGGGGGAGACGGGGAGGCTGGTCAAGCGTACAGTCAGTATCGCAGAACGCAACAAAATCGCGCGAATCAACCTAACTCATATAATCACCGAAACTTACCGAGTGGACAAGATACCGCCGTGCGGAATAACTCGAACAGATTTTATCGAGGCAATGCGCGTACGAATTATCCAAATACGCAATACAACGGTGGAGGTGATCGGGGACGCAACAACACCGTAAATTTCATTGAAAACTCCGATGATAATGATCATGTAGAAGACGTAGACTTCGAAAATGATCATCCCGACCATGAACATCGCGATGATGGGACAATTAGCGATCACCCCGGCGAAGAGCAGGTAGTCCGCGCACTACAGCAGTCTGATTTTGTTGAAGATCTGTGTTGGGATGTAGAAGAAGGGTTACAAACCGGCGAAGATAGTCGTCTAGTAAGCCCACGCGTTAAGGCTACTGTTGGGGACAGAGAAATGAATATTCTTTTGGATTCGGGAAGCGACGTAACGGGCATCTCAGAAACTTTTTACCAATGGCTAATAACAAATAAATTGGCGACAGAACTACCGATTTGTAATCTCGCTATCAGAGTCGCGGTAGGCCCAAAGAAAACAGCGATCAAAAAACAAGTTTTCTTCAAAATGCGAATACATGATCGCGAAATCGAATATGTCTATATGGTAATTCCCAATTTATCGAACGACATCTTGGTGGGAATGGATTGGTTGAAAAAACAGCAAACCATCATTGACGTGGATCACGAAAATATTCACTTATTCCGGAAGAAGTTACCTAATGATATTGTAATATTCAGGAAAACGGTGGAAAGCAACGCTAACCATGTACGTGCGATTCATATTTCAGCTAAAAAATCGGTCATCAATCGTGTAGAGTTGACTGACAGTTGTGATCAGGATCCGGTAGAAGGGAGTCGAGGAATGGGGGATGCGCCATCAGGTACAATGCGTACGGTAGACCAGGGTACAAGGGATGGTTATCTAAACGGCGGAACAGGGATCTCGTTTTCGCAAAGGGTTCACAATATGATTGGCGATGCTGAACAATTGGATGCGGACGAGAAGAATCGCGTTGTTAACTTATTCGAAGAATTCCACGACATTTTTAGCGATAGACCTGGCCTGATTAACGCATATTACCATAAAATTCGTGTAATGTCCGATAAGCCATTCATCAGGCGCTCATACCCGGTTCCTATTGCTTTACGGGAAGCGGTCAGTCAGGAACTAAACAATATGTTGAGTCTCGGGATTATCGAAAAATCGTGCAGTCCGTACTGCAATCCCCTCAGAATCGTATCGAAAAAGAATGGTAGCGTACGCGTCTGCTTGGACGCGCGTTTTTTGAATCAGGTCATGAATAAATTAATAGAGGCTCCTGTTTTAGCTATTTACAATCCCACTTCTGAGATTGTAGGGGTTTCACTAAAATAAGACTACGACACATAAAGTTTATAGGGATCACAATATTTATTAGCGCGGATATTAAACTTGCAATTATAAAAACGTTTTGTGTTAAACTTAAACGAGAAGAATGTGTCTCTATGCTCGTCAGCATGAGTCTGCCAATATTATATTATCAATATTGAAGAGCTATTACAAAAATTTGAGGGTGTGCAATTTTTATCTACAACCGATCTCGTCAGGGGTTACTGGCAAGTACCTCTTGAAAAGCAGTCTCGCGAATATACCGCCTTCTTGCATGAAGGAACTTTATATCATTTCAGAGTAATCCCTTATGGAATTAAAACTGCGGGTAGTGGCTTCATCCGCGCTATCAAGATGGCCCTTGGCACGGAAATTGCAGAGATGGTCACGTTGTACGTCGATGATTTTCTCATTGCATCGCGCACGTTGGAAGAGCACTACAGTCATTTACGAAAGCTGTTCGCGAAATTGCGGGAGGCAGGTTTGAAGCTAAGTCTTGGAAAGTCCCATTTCTTTCGAAAGAATGTGCCTTTCCTCGGTTTTATATTATCGACTGATGGTGTCTACGCAGACCCAGAACACTTAGAAAAAATACGAGACTTTCCAATACCCGTTGATAAAAAACAGTTACAAGGGTTTCTCGGGGTGTGTGGGTACCATAGGAGATTTAGCGTGCGCCACGCCAACTTCGTCGAACCATTTCGTGACCTGCTCCGTGACCAATCAACGTGGAATTGGACCCCAGAACATACAGCTGCGTTCAATGATTTAAAAAAGAACCTATTGCGATGCGTTGTCCTGAGTCATTACAACCCGCGTTTGCCATTCCGATTACAGACAGATGCAAGTGATTTTGGCATCAGTGGCATCCTATATCAGGTGGATGAATATCCACGTATCATTTCGTTGACAAGTCGCGTGTTATCGCGTTGCGAAAGAAATTATCACACAACCGAAAAGGAACTCCTGGCCATCGTCTATTCCGTCTTAAAATTTCGGATGCACTTGCTCGCCCATCCATTCGAAATCATCACGGACCATAAGGCCTTAACGTTCTTACATTCGACTGCGTTTCAAGGCCCGCGATTAACGCGTTGGTCTCTGTTGCTACAGGACTTCGACTACACTATCAAACATTGTCGTGGTATCGACAATCAAGTCGCGGATTTTTTTAGCCGAAACTTTGAAAATTTCGTAGCAAATTGCGACAATTATGTTTTATGGAACTGTATAAAACAGTTGCCTCTCCTTGCTCCACAGAATGAACGCGTGATTAACGCGATCGGCGTAATCAGGAAATTGCAGACAAAAGGTGAGCTCATTGACGAATTAAATAATTTAAAATTATCGCAAAAGGCGGACAGTAAGTTACAGCAGTTTATCGCTCAACCGCGTAAGAAGCTCGAATTCGTGGAGGAGCACGATATCATTTACGTGCGTTCGAAGGGCAGCGATTGTTGGCGTCTGCTTGTCCCGGAGTCACTACAAGGCTCATTAATGAAAACTGCGCATGATGAATTTGGGCATCCAGGCAGTCATAAACTGTTTAACTATTTCGCACTCTACTTCTATTGGCCACGCATGAGACGGCAGATTAAGCAATTTACAAAGTGTTGTGACACATGTCAGCGGACAAAGTATTTGAATTATAAAATGGAAGGGTCATACGAGATGGTTAAGGCAACCGAGCCTAACGACCTGGTGTCAGTCGACTTTTATGGTCCTCTCCCACAGTCTCATGGTGGGGTGCAGTATATCTTTGTATTGCAGGATGTTTTCACCAAATACGTCACCTTATATGCCATCAAACGCGCGACTACTGCGATCTGCCTAAAACGTTTAGAAACAGACTATTTGCAAAATGTGGGAAAACCTCGCCGTATTTTGTCGGACCACGGCACCCAGTTCACGTCTCCTACGTGGATACGCCGCCTTGAGGCGCAGGGTATCAAGGCTCTCTTCTCCTCCATTCGACACCCACAGTCGAATCCGGTAGAACGAACTATGCGAGAATTGGGGAGGTTGTTTCGGACTTATTGTTCTGGTAAACACACGTCTTGGTTCCGCCTTTTACCTAAAGTACAAGCGTGCTTAAATATGACCATCCATCAGAGCACGGGATTCGCCCCCGTACAGTTGCACTTCAACAAACAACCACATGAGGAAATTATCAAAATCTTCCCTCGCCTGCAAAAAACAGAATTGTCGCGTGAGATCCAGCTTAAAATTGCAAATGCGCGTCTGTGCAGCGCGTTCAACGAGCGGTGCAAGCAACAAAAAAATACAAGCACAATTCAGTTGAAGCTCGATGGGCTTGTCTTGCTTCGAGGTCCACGTGTGTCCGATAAATCGAAAAAACAAATTTATAAATTTTTTGACCTCTACGAAGGCCCGTACCGAATTTCTCGAATTGTAGGGAAAAATGCCTTCGAACTCGTGAACATTGATGACAAGACTCTCATAAAGGGGGTGTATAATCGCTGTAATTTGCGCCCTTACTACACACCCGAAACTGCCTGATCTCGGACTGAGGATGGCTAACATAGTAGCAAACGCATGTGTATACCTACGACGAAATTATCACATCTTACGTAAAAGTACCGCCCCAGAAAATGTTCTCGTCTTTCGACCTCATAATTTTATTCATTAAAACATAATTATGACAAAAGCCTTTGAGTGCACCCGTTGTAAATAGCTGTGAGTTGGACGAATGAAATGGAATGACAAAGATATGCATTATCCGTTTATTTGATAGTATGTACCGCAATGTCGTCCCATGGTGTAAGGAGAGGAGAGGAGAAGACTTTGATTGTATTGACGCTGCAGTAGGCATTGAATGAGTGAGGATTATGTGTATAGCGTCGTAGCATAATGTTGCTTTTTTATTATACTATAGGCGTTGTGGATATGTCCCACGCTAAGTCTTTTGCCTTAATATGTATATCATCAGTCAAAAGAGGGGGATGATTGTGTGAGCTAGAATGCCAAGCGTCGCGAGGCGAGCGAGCCATGTTGGCAACGCTGCGAAACTCTACCTGTCCAGCGAGGGAAGAGGTAGAGAGCGTCGGACCTCCAAGCAAAGAGGCCGTCGTCAGGCGCTGAGCCTCAAGATCCAAAGACCTGACCTATCAGTAACAGTTATAATTCACCACGCAGACAGTCTACGATTAGTCCGCAAACCTTAAAACGTACGACGAGACTACCAATCACCGGATGAACGGAACACCCTGGTCAATTCTCGACTGCGAGCAACCGAGCGAAAGGATACAGCCACCGAACGAGTACGCCAAGGCTGCCCTCCACCACCACGACGCGATCGGCGACCGCGAGCAAAGAAGAGCGTACCTACAGATTGAGGGTGACTGTATCGATATTCATTCACGTTTGCAATAAATCCTGGTTGATTTAAACCACCGACAATATATCCATTACAGGGTGGACTAAGTGACTCTGCCACATTCACGAATACTTTAATAATTGACGTTATTATCGATGGATTACCTCTATTCAAAAGTAGTTCCGTAAATTTATGGCCCGTTCTCTGTCGGAGTCATTCGGTCAAAGATAGTTCTCCATTTATGGTGGCGGTATTTTGTGGCAAAGGCAAACCTGACCCCTTAGATACCTATTTGTCTGATTTTATCGAAGAAATGAATTTGCTATTCCAACGTGGAATCAGATATGGCGATAAAACTCTCCGTGTACAAATCGGCTGCTTTCTCTGTGATGCCCCGGCAAGAGCCATGCTTAAAATGATCAAAGGTCACACCAGCACATACGGTTGTGAAAGGTGCACTATCGCAGCTGTTTCTGAACAGAGAAAGTTATATCATCCTATTGACAAGAGTAATCATTGCAAAAGATGTGACGATGATTTTTTGGATGAGAAATTTGATAGCACGCATATAAAAGGTGTGTCACTATTACTTCGCTTGCTTGTTAAACCTGTCACGCAGTTTCCACTTGATCCAATGCATCTAATTTATTTGGGGGTACTAAAAAGATTGTTGATCAACTACTGGATTGAAGGGACGAGACCCCATAAGCTTTCCAAAGAAATTTTGAAATTCATATCTTCTCAAATTGAACGATTACGAGTTTATGTAACAGCAGAATTTATCCGAAAGCCGCGAAGTCTTGACGATGTCAAACGTTGGAAGGCTACAGACTTTAGATTTTTTTTGATGTACTTAGGGCCGATCATATTACGCGATATGCTTGATTCTGAAAAATATGATCATTCTTTATTACTGCATACAGCGGTTTATATATTGTCATGTGAGTCGCTCATTTCGCGCCACTTGGAGGACGCCAGACACGCGATCGAAAAATTTGTACAACAATCTGCTAGACTATATGGTAATCATTTCGTCGTTTATAATGTCCATTCTTTGTCCCACCTCTGCGATGACGTTGAGCAGTACGGTAAATTACAAGATTTCAGTTGCGTTCCCTTCGAAAATTATTTGGACAAGTTGAAAAGACGCGTGCGGGCAAAAAAAATTTCCCTTGCGACAGGTCGTTAAACGAGTTTCGGAACTAACAGTCTTCGAAACAATAGTACCCTTGAATCTTGGTCCCGAACTATGTATTCCGAAGGGCATCAAAGCAAAGGGTGAAAATGCGTTCGAGTGTAAAACACTACAAACAAAACGGTTCAAACTGTCAACAGAGAATCCAAATAATGTTATCTCATTCCATGGTAAAATTTATGTAATCAAATCGATTATTTGCATAGATGGTACGTACAAATGCGTAGGAACTGCATTCCGATACCTAAGGAATCTCTATCGTAAACCAATCGAATTTTCCAAACTAGGAATTTTCTTTGCACAAAGTTATTCTGAAGCCACGACCTTCCTTGTGGATCAAATTTCATTCAAATGCCTTCAATTTCCATTCCGAGATGGGTTTGCTATTTTCCCTATTGTTCATCAGATGGATTTATGAACATATTCTGAATTACCACATAGGGGAGGGTAGGCAAAAATGGATTAATATGGACCAGCGGTGAAATAGTTGAAAATTGGGGTAATATACGGTATATTTTCAACTATTTCACCTATATATATTTCACCCATATACAAGGTGATTCAGGTTGAGCGGATCAGATTTTGTGGACAGATTGTTCGAGAAATTCTGATACGAAAAGTCCTTGGCCAAACACTTCTGCAACCGATAGCTTTCGAGTTATAGAATATTTAAGGTAACCAATCACGACGCTCAAATGTTCGTGTGCGAAGACTGTGTGCCCTTACACATCCAAGCTGGCTCTGTGATGGGTCAACTTGGAAGCATCGTAGCTCGAAAAATGCCGGTCACAGGAATTTTTGGCACAGGACTTTCCGTTTTAAGATTTTTCGAACAATCTGTTCACAAAATCTGATCCGGTCAACCTGAATCTCCCTGCATATTTACCTATATACTTATGTATATTTTCGACTAGTCCACTAATACCTACTCTCCCCTACATCCAACATGGATATTGAGGATCCTATAGAATTCCACCGGAAAACTCTTCTTATTGGATTATATTGTTGGTTTTATCGTTGGCCTATGACATTTGATTACGTTAGTTATTTGAATGGGTTTACTTTTTCATTTGCTACAGTCTGATATCTAGATTTTTTATTTCACAAATAATATATTATACAAATACTGAAGTATAATAACTAAAGATGTATGCGGTTGTCGAATTCGTGAGAGGTGAGCGTGGGACGATAAAAGAGTGTGCTCTTGTCCCGGTATTGTGGCTTACGGCCAATAATACTCTATGCTTTTGGCCGCGGACAAAGACTGAGCAGAAGTTCAAGAGCCTGGTTGAATCAAATGCCGCTTACGAACAATCCTGGCCCATCTACGCTTTAAATCGGGTGATGCATACCGCAGGTAATTTGACGGCACTTCTATTGGGTTTCTGTTGTTATAAACCACTGAAAACTCTAGCTTCTAATTTGTATAATAATCCTTGCACCAATGATTGATGAGAAAATTTACCATTAATTCATAAGTTCAATTCCACGACAAAAATTTTGTTATTTGATAACTGAAATCAATTCTGTATCTGATATCAGTTGTAGATCATATATCTATACTGATGTACAGATTGAGAGATCAGATGATAGTGATTGTTGGCGGGTTGTTTAATCTCGCTTCGGTCATTCATTGTTTGTCCGAATATATTTATAGATTTATTATCTCTAGCCGTCCATGATAGTTTATTTAACAATATATTCATTACGTTCCAGTGGAGTACGACTCAGCTGTAGCGTACATGGCTAACATGATAGAAAATGGCACTTCCGAAGATGGGATTACATTTCAACCGATTACACAAAGGGAGATTGCGGTGGACGGCGATATACTAGATCGAGATGATCAGCTTCCAGAACATGAAATTTCACAAAAGCGAACGAAAAAAGTACACAAAAACGATAAGAGTGGCAGGCGAAATAAACGGCCAAAGAAAGTAGAATCTAGTAGCAGCATCAATTCTGAAGCCGATTCACCAATGAGTTCGAATGAAGAAAACGAATCACCAAACATTCCGCAATTAGAAAGAAGATTGACAGGCTTGGAACAGAACCTTACTATTACTGCCGAGGGTCGTGATATTTCCATAAACACGGAGATGTATCGCAGCAGCCAACCATGTAGCTCAGCTACCCTCACGGGTGCTACGACTCCTCGAGCTAATCTAAATGCAACGCCGAGAAGAATCATCATCGATAGAAATAATCCAGTTCAGCTGCCACGTTCGAGAAACTCAACGCCGCAAAGAAGTGCCTTTGATGCAAATAATGCAGTCAACTCGCCATCCTCTAGTATAGTATATTCAACGCCTGGTGCTTCGGGCCTGACACTTCAGGAAAATACTTTACGTTATTTGGAACGAATAAGCGCGACCGTTGATCAAAACCAAATAATTCTTGGCCAGATCTTACGAATCAATCAGGCCCTATCTCAAGTTCGAAGCTGTACGATGCCGCAAGGTTTCCCAAACTTCCCAATTGCCACATCAGAGATTTTTGACGAGTTCAATCAGATGCTGGACAATGAGGAGCATCGCACATATCTTGTAAGTAATTGTTCTGATAATCCAGACTTGATTTCAATTCATCGCAATCCAAAAATGTGGAATGTTTCGAGGACTACTGGATTACAAAAAATTGCTTCATTTGGAATAATCACATACAGTTTTATAAATGAAAAAAAAAAAGAAAAATTACTTCAGCAGCGTTAACTCACCAGTCACGGTTCAGGATTCTTAGGTCCTAAATAAGATACCGGAGGGAATATTTTCGCAAAGTTTCAAAACTTTGGGTCCGATTACCACCGCTCTTTGAATACCCAATTTTACAATTCAACGAATCCCAGATAAACTGAAAGTTTTATAATTTCAAGAATAAACGGTTTACAAATCTCACTTGATTTTTTTTTTTAGATTCAAAAGCTTGCATCAGTAGGCGGATTATCACAACGACAAGCCGTGATGAATATGCTGAAATTTGTGATGACGAACAGTCTGGCTATGATGTATAACTGGGCGGGCAGAGAAAAAAAATGTTTTAAAAAAACAAAGTTCATGAAACTCCTAAATGGTAAGTAACAAATCCATCAGTCATAAACTTTCAATAGCCGTATATATAGGAGAATATTTTTGAAGAGTTTTGGTCAGTCAGTAGATAATCTTTGAAGTATAAAAATGACTTCACCAGCTGAAAAACTGAAAACGTCATTTTCCTTGACGAAAGATTACAAAAATCATTCTTATAGGCTAAATAGTACAAAAGCCTCCGTCGTGAACATTAGCGTCAGACAACGTTACCAAGTACTATGGCTACGTAAAATAGCTAAAGTTATACTGGGTAGAACGTCGGAAGACGCAAATAGATGCGTGTATAGAAATATATAGGATTTTTAAATACTGGTTTTTTTTCACGTTTTCTTATTTTACATCAAAATAGAAACTTGCAACAAATTTTTTATTCTTTTCTTTTGGACATAGGATAAAGATGGGGTCGGCCACAATGATATTATCATACAATCAAATTTCAAGACTTTCAAGACTATAATGCACACTATATAATAGGTTGTTTCAAAAAAGAAAGATTTTTTTTTTGTTGATGTCCAGAAATTGAAAGTACACCTGGAAATAAAAATGTTGGTCGTCATCTGAGCTCAACCGCCTTTTTCTCAGAAACGGCCAAGTGTTTACGAATGAGCCGAAATGCGTGTTCGTTTAATTTTATTACTCTTTCATTCTGCGAAGTCTCGTTCGTATCCGTGCGTTACACCTCGCGTGTTCTCCTCGTTAAATGGAAAATTAAAAAATGGATTGAGGCAAACCTTAATAATAATATTAAAAGCTCCGACTAGGACCAAAATTTTTATTTTCAGGTGTACTTTCAATTTCTGGACACCATAAATGAAATACATTTTTTTTTTTTTCTTTGAAACACCCTACTATATATTATTTCCAGATATTTCATCAGTTTCATTATGATTCAAACGAATACCATTTATTTTGCGTAATCCGATAGGAAATTGTTACTTACAAGTTAAAGAATATTGTATGTATATACATTAGGGTGGTCCAAAAAAACATTTTTTTTTTTTTAAGTCTTATCAGATCAAAGTTTCTTTTAGGTATGAAAAAAATTCTCCTAAAAGCGCAGCTCGATATCTCAACTCTACGAGACGCGCAACGATTTTCCGTTTTGCCATACAAATAACACGTAAAAAAATTTTTGTTGTTTTTTTCACGTAAAATTCTGATAAACATTTTATCCCAATTTTAGTGCACATATTCTTGTAGGAAATTCAATTCCCTACAAAAAAGCTCAGATATATTTTTTTCGTAATCTTAACAAATAAGAAGTTATCAGGCTTTGAATGCTCGCAATCAAATGAAATCTAACAAAATATGATTTTAGATCCAAAATTGTACCACAATGGATCTGAATATGTAATTATACTGTTTGCACCTGCGAGTAATGACTCGAGGGTTAAAATCATTCGACGTTCGAAGAAATTTGATAATCGTTTTGAAATCATACTTGGTCAAACTTAATTGAGTTGCAAGGGTTTAAAGCCTGATAATTTTATACCTGTTAAGATTACAAGAAAACCTTATGAAATCTTTTTTGTGGATAATTTAATTTCCCACCAAAGTTTGTATACAAAAATTGTAAAAAAAAAATTTTTCTTGTGTTTTATGTGGAAGAAACGAAAAAAATTTTCCATGTGTTATTTATATGGGAAAACGGAAAATCGTTGCGCGTCTCGTAGAGTTGAGATATCGAGCTGCGCTTTTAGGAGAATTTTTTTTATACCTAGAAGAAACTTTTTAGATGATGAGGAAAAAACTTTTTTTTTGGACCACCCTAATGTACGTGTAAAAATTTTTCAAATTAGTGTATTATAGTTATATATGTTGAATTCAAGTATTACTATGTTTTCTGATGTATTGATTTCTGAATTAGATTTTTGAACATTTTTTTTCAGAGGCTGCAAAGGCGGCATTCAGAGGAAAACCGGAATCATCGGATCTCAATATCGCTTCAGCTGTCAAAGACTGGCTGAAACTAGCTACAAGCCGACACGCGTATGCGATTGCTGGGAAAAGAACCACACCAAAATAAGTTGGAAGTTTCAGAATACGCACTTTTGATATTTTAATTATTTAATATCGAATTGAGTCACGTTATCTCATGTTGATGCAAACCTTTTAATTCTTGTTTTCCTTGTGTCTTTTTATTAACCCGTGAATAATTCCTCTGCGGATGAAAAATATCCCAATCGACGCGGAAAATTGCCCTCAATAACATATCAAAATGTATCATTACAGAATTCCCGAGAACCTCATTAAAATAATTAAAAACTATCAAATAATCGTGAATTCATGCCAAGAACACTGACGCTGTCAATTGGGCTCATTAAAAAGAAAAAAACCATGTAGACGAGATCATTCCACTCAAATTCAACGCAAAAACCTATGTTTCACGATGAATCATTTTCGCGTTAGAAATTACATAATTTGTACAAGCTCAATTCTTAAAAATGATCAGCCGATGCCACAAGGCTGCGCGCACGACAGAAAGGCGTAGCGAGCTAAACAGCTGATCATTTTTTAAGACCTGAGCTTGCACAATTTACATAATTTTTAACGTGAAAACGGTTTATCGTGGAACATAGGTTTTTGCGTTGAATTTGTGTGGAATGATCTCCTCTGCGTGTTCTTTTTTTTTTTGGAATGAGCCTAATCGACGGGTGGCATGAGTGTCCTTGGCGTGAATTCACGATTAATTCATAGTTTTTAATTAACTTAATGAGGTTCCCGGGAATTCTGTCATGATACATTTTGATATTTTATTCAGAGCAATTTTCTGCGCCGATTGGTATATCTTTCATCCGCAGGGGAATTATTTACAGGTCAAGGTCCAAAGAGACTACATATTTCGTTGATCTCAATCTCATCGGTATATGTAGGGTAGTCCTTATTTCATCTATTTCCGCTTTTTTCCGGTCTCGGACCCTAGTTTAGTTCAAATATTTAAAAAAGTGATCTGCACACAATTTTTGCCTGATCAGATTCCATATGTAAAAACAAAGTTTGATGAAGGCCCACCCTACATTTTACCTATACATATTTAACTCCTATTATTCTCTTTCTGCGAAGTTTCGAGTTCGATTCTGTTGATCTCTTTAACACTGTGTACTCTCTTAGAATGAATCAGTGAAATTTCACTGATTCTCCAGTGAAATCCACTGATTCACCAGTGAATTGAGGTGATCGCTCGGCTCACTTGTTAAACAAGTGAAATTCACTGGTTGAAGCAAGCGATCACTGGTTGAATCAGTGAATTTCACTGATGCAACCACTGACAAAAGTTCACTGATCGAATCAGTGAAATTTCACTGATTCATTTTGAGAGAGTACCCAAACATCTATCTGCGTTGCAGAAAGTGTTTTTTTTTTTTTATATATAAGAAGTATGAAGAGTTCAATATTATTAGCAGAATATCTAGTATGTACTTTTTTATGCTCTTTCTGATCGTGGATTCGAAAGATTATTCTTGTTTTATGTTGTCACTTCCAAATATGTTTTACTGTTAGCTGTTCACACTTGAAATATTCATTTTTCTTATGTTATGTAATCATGTATATGAATATTCATAAGAGAGCAATAAACCAAAGCTATAATTTTTATGTCATACATGCTTACTTTCTTCTCACTTGTTGTTAGATGTAAACGTATAAATATATGTCGTGCAGACCACATTTCGACGGATCTGTAATGCGTTTGATGTTTGGATATGTAATTCATGCATTTATAGTCACATATACCGTCGTATGAACAAACGTAGATACTACGACTGTTTTCCAAGTAAATAAAAAAAGGGCTTGAAATTTTTGGGACATTTCTCAGTTTATTCAGAGATTTTAGGTATTCTGACCAAATAGGTATGTATGTACACTTATGCCCAATTTTATAAACGTGGGGTATCTCTAACCCATGGGTTAGAAGTACCCTACGTTTATAAAATCGGGCATTACTGTGATTGATTCGTGGACAGTTTTGAATCATTTGTTTTTTGGTTACGTGAATGTTTTTGAGCACCTTCGGCGTCCGCCGGTTGTGGGACTATCTTCGAAGAAAGCTCCTGCTTGATGTTCTACTGTCCACTGTCTAATGATAATTCAATGTCGATATATAACCTCGTAATTTAGTTCTGTATTTTCAAAATTATCATTTTTGATTGATAATTTATTATGCCATCTATTGCTAACCATCATGTTTGATCGATGACTAATTATTCGATATATTGCCAAATAAATGATCCACCAAAAATTGCAATTTCCAATTTACCGCACTGAATTACGAGGTTAAATATCGATATTGAATTGTCATATCAGACATTGAACAGCAGAAGATCAAGCAGGAGCTTTCCTTGAAAATAGTTATACAACTGGCGTTGGCTGAAGGTGCTAAAAAAAAGTAATTACTTAAAAAAAAATATGGTCCAAAACCGTCCGCGAATCGCCCGATTTTATAAACGTAGGGTATTTCTAACCCATGGGTTATCCCACAAAAAACAATTAAACTAGCAATTGTTTTCATTGTTTTTCGTGGGGTAACCCATGGGTTAGAGATACCCTACGTTTAGAAAATTGGGCATAAAAAGTGTATACTTACGAATAGGTTTATAAACCAACCCACTCGTGTTGAATTGAAACGTATAAATACGTCGTCAGTGAGACTACGTATCAACGCATTTGTTCTACGTTTCATAGTCAGATAAGTGAAAGATTTATTAAACGAATAAGGTAGTTGAAGAAAAACCGTATAATGCATGACTGTTTCCCACGTGTTTGGAACGTTGGATCATAACGTTGAAATTTTCGTATATCACGTGGATATTTTTCAGTATAATCAACGTTGACATTCGAGGTATTCTAAACGAATAGGTATGTACTTGAAAATACGTTTATGAACCAACCTACTCGTGTTGAATTGAAACGTATAAATAGGTCGTCAGTGAGACTACGTATCAACGCATTTATTCTACGTTTCATAGTCAGATAAGTAAAAGATTTATTAAACGAATATGATAGTCGCCTAAACTCTTGTGAGACAACACCGAATAATGCACGACTATTTTTCACGTGTTTAAAACGTACGAGCAAAACGTTGAAATTTTCGTATATCAAGCGGACATTTTTCAGTTTATTAAACGGTGATTTCTTATACATTCTAAACGTTGGGTTGTGTCCCTTTTCCAACGTTTAATCGACGAACCTGTTCTTATTGGGTAATCTATTCTCACATATGTATAAGAGCACATCTTTAGGAGACGAATTAGCGGATATTCTTCTTGATAACACTCGTAATTCGTCAAACATTTCGTGAGCATTTATATCTTTCTGGTTTCCATCGGATAATAAAATTTGAAGATCTGCGCAACATTTTCGTAAATGATCGTCTGCGCAGAGCTGTAGCTCGTCTATTTTAAATAAAAATCCAAACGTCGAGTGAAACTCTTCCAGCTGTTTAAATCGCTCATCTACCGAATTCACCGCTACATCAATAATCCTGCTGTAAAAGTCGATGTTGAACTTTTGTTCCGCATCTATTATAGGCTCATCTTGTGACTCGTATTCGAAGTGTTTCTTTCTACGACGGATTCTCGGTTCAGCTTCAAACTCGCCATGGATATTCAGTTCTTCAGCTAATTGTTGAGCCTTCACTTTCAACTTGTCGTATTCTTCAGCAGATCGACAATTTTGGAGAAAGTCCCTAGTGTTTTTCAACAATTGGATCGCTGCAGGAGTATCCATTGATGACTTTTGAAGAAGTTTGCTAGATATATTAATTTCATATAATATATCATACCAAATAACTGTCGCAAATAAAAATTTTAACTTATTTATTCTCATCAGTAATCCTTTCGCTTCTACTTTTGATTTGACCCCGTTCTGGGATGTCAATGACGCGTCTTCTGTTATCGAAATTAGAGCTTCACAAATCATGCCGATTTGATACCTGACCGCTTTAACAGCTGCTATACGACTCTCCCATCTGGTTTGGCTTAACGGTTTGACAGTAAAATTTGTGACGTATTGTAGTAATACATTCCACCTGTGAGTGGACGCAGAAAAATAATTATAAATGCTCTGAATAACACAAAAGAAAGATACGGCTTCTGAATTGGCGGCGTCGTTCAGTACTAGATTTGAGGAATGAGCACTGCAAGGAACAAAAAATGCTCTCTGATTAATATTGGTAATTCTACTCTGTGCTCCGTGATGTTTTCCGCTCATGTTCGCCCCGTTATCATATCCATTATAGGCAGCTTTAAGTTCTCAAGAAGTTCTACGATTTTATCAGTCATCCCCTCACCCGTAGTATCATGAATTGGTAAAAATTGAATAAAACTTTCTTCGATAGATACTGTCGCCGAGAATCCGTCAGTCTTTTCATTTGCGATTACATATCTAATAACTAGAGACATTTGTTCTGTATGGGAAATTTCAGGCGTGCAGTCGACAATAATTGAATAATAAACCGACTTTCTAATATTTTGTAGTATATGGTCTTGAATTTTATTTTTTAAAAGTGAGATTATTTCATTTTGAATCGTTTTTCTGAGATAGTGGTTACTTATTTCTTTGGTTTTACAATAAGACAAATGTAATTTCATAACGTCATCGAATTCCGCCAGGAGTTGAATGATTTTCAGGAATTTTCCATTATTTTTCGTGTAAAGAGTATCAGATGATCCTCTAAATTCCATATTTTCCGTCGCAAGTAATCTAACTATGTCAATTATTCTTTTCAAAACATTTTCCCATCGAGATTGCTCTAACTTCAAAAGACGTTGTTGCTCTTTGTCGATAGTTTTATTGCATTTCAATCGCTTCTCAAAATCAATCCATTTTTCGAAGGAATTATAGTGCTCTGGGGATCTTTCATGCCTACTGAGTATGTGGGACAAGTGTCTCCAATCGTTATTCCCTTCTCGACTTAGGGATGTGCTCGACGTGCTAAATAATTTACAACAAAAACAGTAGATGCGATTTTTGAAATTGGAGTACACAAGCCATGGTCTTTGTACTTTCTCCCCGTTGCTCAATTGTCTGTGTAAATGGTGTAAGCTAAAACTTCTATTTGCCTCATCTTTTGGGAATTTATGGCCCATTGGCTTAGGTTTTTGGGGTCCTTCTTGAACTATGTGTTGGATAAGCGCGTTATTCAATTTCGGCCATAACGCAGGATCGTGAAAATCTGTACAATTTTCTTGATCCAAGTCCGGCGAAATTGAACGCAAGCTATCATTAGCCTCTTCCAACTCATTTCTTTCTGGGGAACAGGATTCCAATTCTGATCTTTCAGCGACAGAATCAGCATTGGTAGGTTCTGTTTTTTTTTTTTTGACGCATCTTCTCTGAAATCGTTGATCTGTGGATTTTCATTCGACGAGCTCGGATCATCGGTACTACTTGTACTAGGGACTACAGGGATCGTATCATGATTTTTTGTTGCAGTGGATGTTACTCCCAAAAATTTGTCAAACGCGTGTTTTTGTTTATCAAGCTGTTTTTCTTTTTTTTCTCTTAACTTTTTATACTGATATCCCGAAAGTCGAGACTTTTTTCTCTGTGGCTCTGACATCTGAAGCAACGAGAAAATTTGCAATAAATAATATACGTATACGGAAAGTACCTTAGCAGCACAGTAGTGTAACTGGGAATCTTAACGGCGATTCGATCTCACGGAATGTGATGAAACATATCTAACGCAGATTATAGCGTGACATTTCTGAATCTACGTATGCCAATCTTAATTGCGACAAGAACGAAAAAATACAGATTCCTGTCAGGGGAAACTATAGGTTATGAAAATTTTGTTGATTTGTATAAATTGCTCAACTTACTATAAATTCCAGATACGACAAACCTATCGAATAATAATTATTGATCTTGAAGGTTATTATTCAACCGTATACAGTACAATTTATTTATGTATGTATGTGACTACTTTGAATGAAAGAGGGTTTCCCTATTTTTGCTACTTGCTAGCGGCTCTGCTACGCCAGTAACTAAATCGTTAGACTCAAGATGTTTGTTAATCCACCACTAATAACTACCAAATATACTCACTAGATGGAACTGCATATTTATTCCATGTTTCCATCACTGGACAAACGTTAAAGATGAGAGATTACTATATTTACTAATATATATGTATGTACATTAGGGTGGCCCTTAATATGGGTAAAACAAAAAATTGATCGCGCCACCCCCCAGAACGGTTCCAAATAATGAAAAAAAAATCTATCATGAAGGCGTGCCTGTGAGCATAAAATTTCCGTAATTTTAATGAAATTAATTGTTCTTTCATAATCGGTTTCGTTATTTTTTTCAAATTTATGTTGATGTGAAACTTGTTTTGCACCATGGTAACAACGATTCATACGTTAAAATTTGATTCACTTCGCCAATTTCCTTCAATTGATGCATAAATATAGATAAAGACTCTCTATTTAGTTATGCATCGATTGAAGGAATTTTGGGGGGCGGCGCGACCAATTTTTCTCTTGACCCATATTAAGGGCCACCCTGGTGTACATAGTTTAGTGAAGAAAAAAAAAGTTATGAACGTATCTATTTATAAATTTATGAATCGGAATTCGGTTCTTAACCAAATTTAATAGCCTGTTGACCATATCGGCCGCCCCGAAGACTTGGCGGCCCGTGTGCGGGGGCACACATCGCACACGCCTAGGGCCGGCGCTGTCTCTGGAGGATGGTTCGATACTTCTTGTTCCTGAATGAATACTTCATTTAATTTACATATTCTCAACTCGATACAAGCAAACCGAATAAGCAGAAGATAATCGTAACACCTGATCAACATTGCTCACGTTGCACTTTAAACGCGGTGACGGTTTAGCAAACGATTCCAACTAAATGAATATAGTCAAGCCACCAAATTAAACTATACCGACAACTGGTCACAGCAATAGCAATCAAAGTTGCTCGTCTCAACCTCAAAATAGGCGGTCAATGTTCACCGATAAGGTTATAATACCGACAATGCCAAAATTATACCTATGTCGAAAAATCATGCACCAAGTACCCATGTGAAGTAAATAGAATATTGATTTAGGTTAGATTTAGATGAGATGATTCTCCCCATGAGAATAACTACGGCGAATCTTTGCAGACTCAGGATGCGAGTCGAATACCATAACCTCATCGGAGTGTCTATTCGTACAGCAACTGTACAAATACGTGAAAATTATTCGTACAACAACTTTATGAATAAGTATAAATTATCCGTACAGCAAAATTACACAATTTATTCTTTTAACGATGAACGACCTCAAACGCTCCAATTAAATAACTCCAATGAAATAACTCCAAATTATAACCTCAAATTATTCGTTCGGCAAGAGCACTGGTATTTATATGAATTTGACTGTATGAAATACAATTTAAATGATGGGAAACGGGATTTAATGGAAACGAGAGCAGGCTGTGCTACGAGCGTAATAATGCAGCGGCCCCGTAGATTGCCGCGAGATGTAACTCTGATGTCAACATGCGCGGGTGAACTAAGCCTTTTTTTTACTTGTTACATTTATAGTACAATCAAATAGTAAAATCACTTTGAAATTTTCAAATCGTACTAAGATTTGATGACTGGTAAAAGTATGTAACATGGTCTAGTCTAGTAATATGGGTCTGAGGAAAAATTGGTCGGGCCGCCCTCCAAAACGGTTCCAAATAATGAAAATAAAGACTACGCAAAGCCCTAGCTATGTCCGTTCAGAGGAAGTCGTGCTTGTGAGCATGGAATTTCCGTATTTTTAATAAAATTAATTATTTTTTCATGATCGATGTCGTTATTTTTTTATTTAATTTATATTGATGTCAACCCCTTTTTGCACCATGGTAACAACGATTCATACGTTAAAATTTGATTATTCATTTTACCGATTTCCTTCAATAGATACATAAATAAATAGACTTCAACATTTCACTTCATGAAAATAAAAAAAAAAATTCTTATTAATAATAATCTACACCCTACTGGAAATTTCCAGGTGGAAATCTATGGATAAACCTATATGGTCCCCCTATAGGAATTTGGAACTGCAGGGAATTTGTAGGATTCCATGGATTTCAACATGGTTTTCTATAAAATCCAGGCAGACTCCGATGTGTAATTGAATATATTTTGAATATCCACTTGTATTTTTTCAATACACATATAGGAGTAGTCCTGGATAATCATAGGAAACCATGTTGAACTCCATGGAATCACATAGATGCCCAGTTCCAAATTCCTATAGGGAGACCATATAGGTTTATCGATAGATTTCCACCTGAAATTTTTCAGTAGGGCAAAATGTCCAAGTTTTTTCGTTTGTGATGTTGAATTTAGCGGTCGATCATAAAAAGCGAACAGGCGCGCCTTCCGCTTAACGGGGCACAGCGTAGATTTTTTTTTTCATTATTTGCAACACTTTTTGGAGGGTGGCCCGATCATTTTGACGCCAAACCCATAACAAAGGCCAGCCTAATATAGGTGACTGTGGCTCTCGAAGGGTTAGATTGGGTTAGGCTACACCACTAATCAACACACACACACACACGCGTGATGACAACTTAGAAGGTGGCTCTCGAGGGGCTAGAATGGGTTAGGCTACACCGCTGATCTACACACACGCGCGCGATGACAACTTAGAAGGTGACTGTGGCTCTCGAGGGGTTAGAATGGGTTAGGCTACACCACTGATCAACACACACGCACACGCGTGATGAAAACTTGGAAGGTGACTGCGGCTCTCGAAGGGTTAGAATGGGTTAGGCTACACCACCAGAGCGGATGTGTGCGCGAGATTATAAATTGTAATTTTGCCGTATGAATAATTTATACGTATACGTACAGTTTCTGTACGAATAGCCACGTCGTAGCCTCATCGCAGAAGAATGTTATCACGAAGTCAAATTCAACTAAAATTTAAGACTATCCCAAATAATCGATCAATTATAATATCAGCTTACCAGTAGATCCTGCATTTTGCTACAATATCAGGACGTATTCCGCAACGTCGAGGGACAACAACTTTTACAAACAATTGATTATACTTCGAGGTTAAAACTGAGCGAGCGGCAATCACGTTCGTAAATACGAACAAAGCGTTCGGAAATAACCTTATATCGAGGATAACGAACACACACACGTCCTTCACACGGCCTCGTAATCATGCAATAATGATGTTATTGTAGCAATCCTCTATTCGAATTGCGCGGCCAATATGGCTGAACAGTAGAATAAGGAACAGTAGAATAAGGAACAGTAGAATAAGGAACAGTAGATATAGGGAACGGCGAAACAACAGATAACAGGCAGTATGGCGGTACTCAAGAGAAGAGATGCTTGTGCTATGTGAATCTTTAATAAATCTTTCTTTATATTTACAAGGAGATACTTTATTGACCCTACCCGACCCCGAAATAGACTATCCTAACAGTTCAGAAGTGGGATTCGAGACGGGAACGGTCAAAGGGAATCGTGCGGCTAGAGAAAAACCGTGAGTAAAAAGGTGGTCAGAACAAAGAGAAGACCTCGTGGTTCCGAGCGTGTCGAACGTTCGAGAACGTTGAGTGTGGCTGGGATTCCTTCTGTGAGAGTGTGTTACGGTGAGAGTAAAAGTGCACATGCTGACCAGGAGTCAAGCCAGACGAGAGCAGGATAAGCTAAAGGACGATATCAGTGACTTAAATAGCGACTCGGAAGAAAGTCGCGGAGAAAGGGACGAATTCAGCAGTGCGTGTTCAAACCCGATAGACGAAATGGCGGCGGCAGATGAAGCGAGGCACTACCGCGGAATTAGTGAAGTTTTGCCGGAATTCGACCCAGTGAAAGGAAAGTTGACTATCACTGAGTGGATCGAAAAAATCGATGAATATGTTACACTTTATAAGTGGGACGAGATAGCTACTAAACATTATGCATTATCTAAGTTGACAGGTGTAGCCAGGAGTTGGCGAGATAGCCTACCGTCCGAAACCCGTACCTGGGCCCAGTGGAAGGAGATATTAGAAGAATCGTTTCCATGCGAAGAAAGCGAGATTAAGAAGAGGTTAGACGCTCAGCAGTACCGACGTAAGCCTAACCAAGATATAACAGAGTACTATTACGAAAAACTTGCGAGATGCAACAAGGCGAAGATGACGGAAAGGGAAGCTGTAGAGTGGATAGTATTAGGCCTGAATAATCCACGATTCCGAGACTACTTAGGCCCACTGAGTAAGTACCCAAGGCCTAGTGCCTTACTAGTTGACCTGAAGGGCGCAGGCCACCACCTGCTCGAAAGCAAGGACTCAAAACCGCCGGTAGATGACAGGCGAGTAGCGAAAAATAAACCTTTTAGGTGCTATAATTGCAATGAAGAAGGGCATATGGGAAGTACCTGTAAGAAACCGAGGACCCTGACGTGTTTTAAATGTAATAAGGAGGGACATATCGCTAAGGACTGCAAGTCGACAGAAAAACAAAAAGGTTACAAGCCAAACATTTCAAGTAGCGAAGTATCCAGTACCAGCTCTACGAGTGGGCAGGTCATGAAGATAGCCGGAGGAGAGACTCATTTGAAATACTACAAAGATGCTTATGTGAACGATATATATGTGAAGAGTTACGTTGACCAAGGTAGCAGTTACGTGACCCTCAGAGAAGATGTCGCCAGGGAATCAGGGTTTACTTACTACGAGGGGAACCTGCCATCGATGGTGGGATACGGCCAAGGAACGGTAAAACCAAAGGGTTTAATGACAGCTGATCTAACTGTCGAGGGAGTTACAGCCAGAGTTGATATACACATTGTCCCGAAGGAAGCCCAGACGATCCCAATGATCATAGGACACCCGTTTACGGAGCAAGATCATGTCGTTATCGTTAGTATGACCAATGAGCTGCGGATAGGTACCAGCGTCGAGGAATTGGCCAAGTTAGAAGGAGAGAAGCAGAGTAAGATCGTGTTTTGGGCTAAGGAAGCGGAAGTTATCCCAAATAACTTTGTGGGACATATTACGGTCTGCGGAGGAGCATCACTCCAAGAGGTCTGTATAGAGGGACGCCCCAGGGAAAAGGGCCCCTTAATACCAAGGTGCCTTGTTAAGACAGACGTAGAAGGAGAAGCTGTGATACCTATTTTAAATATCACGGGAGATTGTCTGACCGTTAAACCAGGAGTCAATATTGTCAGAGGCGACGTTGCGAAGCCAGGCGTAGAGGCGCCAAAACGAGAAATCAACACTGAGGAAATAAAACTGGAAGAAGTCGATACTGATTTAACCGGAGAGGGAAGGGATGCTCTGTTGCAGCTACTGAACAAATATAAGGACGTAGTGGCAAAAAATCTCCAACAGATAGGTTGTACCAGTTTAGCAGAGATAAAAATAGAACTAGAAGATCCAACGCCGGTGTACTACCGACCTTATCGAGTGTCGTGCCCTGAAAGAGATCAAATTCGCAAAATGATCCAAGAGTTGAAGGAGGCAAATATCATACAAGACAGCGACTCCCCATACTCCAGCCCAATGCTATTGGTGAAGAAGAAGACTGGAGATGTGAGACTCTGCATAGACTATCGCGGAGTGAATAAGAAGATTAGAAAGCTGAGGTACCCAATGTCGCACATAGACGAATATATGGAAGGTCATCGAGGGAAGAAGAAATACTTTACGACGCTGGACATGAGCAGCGGGTTCTACCAAATACCGCTGGCACCTGAGTCAAGACCTGTCACCGCGTTCAGTACGCCAGATGGACACTACGAGTTCTTGAGGGGAACCTTCGGTTTGTGCACCATGCCAGCAGAGTTCCAGCGAATGGCTAAGAAACTTATAGATAGTCTTCCATACGATATTGCGTTAGCCTATATGGACGATTTGTTGATTCCTTCGAAATCTATCGAGGAGGGGCTATTACACTTAGAATATATATTGATAGCTTTTCGCGACGCGAATTTGACCTTGAAGTTACCAAAATGTCGTTTCCTGAAGAAGGAAGTAGAGTACCTTGGGTTCATCATAACCGAAGACGGCATTTCGCCAGGGAAGGGAAAATTAAAAGCAATCGAAGACTTTGCGACTCCGAAAAATGTGAAAGGCATAAGAAGCTTCATAGGATTAGCTAGTTTTTTTCGGAGGTTTATCAGAGGGTTTGCCGTAATTGCAAAACCGATGACTATGTTGTTAGCAAAGGATGTTAATTTCGTGTGGGGAAGAGACCAAGAAATTGCGTTCAAAATGATAAAAGAGAAATTGTTGAGTAGTCCGGTACTCTGTATATACGACCCGAAGGCAAGGACCGTAGTTGATACCGATGCGTGCGCGATAGGGATAGGGGGCGTCCTACTGCAGGAACAGAGTGATGGTAAGCTACATCTGGTGTCGGCTTTTAGTAGAAAGACTACTCCGGAGGAATCACGATATCATTCCTACGAACTTGAAGCCCTAGCTATAGTAAACGTACTCGAGCGGTTCAGAATTTATTTGATCGGAATAAAGTTTACCATCCGAACGGACTGTAACAGCTTAAAACTATTAGCCGGAAAAAGGGACTTAAATCCCAGAATAGGTAGATGGTTTGTGAGACTCTCAGAATTCGATTATGAGATAGAGTACCAAAAGGGTGAGCATAACATTGTAGCGGATGCTTTGAGTCGAAATCCGGTAGAAGAGGCCAAGGAGACAGAGCTTGTTGGATTGCCGATGTTGGGAATTCGTATGAACACAGACTGGGTTGCGGCTATGCAACGAAATAGCTCCGAAATAATGTCGGTCAGAGATAGGTTAGAAGCGGGTGATGCTGCGACACACCAAAAATTTACCATGTGCAACTCAAGAGTGTATAAAACGACCAAAAACAAGTGGAGATTATATGTACCAGAAGGTTTGAGGTACGATATCGTATCCGAGGCACATAAATCGTCCTGTCATATGGGTATCGATAAAACGTTAAGTGTAGTTAGAGAAACCTATTACTTCCCAAAAATGAGAGACTTCGTAACCAAATATATAAATCGTTGTATTAGCTGCCTATATTATAAGTTGCCAACGGGAAAGCCACCGGGATTATTGCATCCCCTGGATAAGGGCAGCCGACCCTTTGAGGTAGTTCACGTTGATCACTTGGGACCTTTTATAACAACTGATCAAGAGCGAAAGCATGTACTCGCGTTGATAGACGGCTATAGTAAATATTGCGTGCTTAAGGCGGTTGATAGTACAGGGAGCCGAGAAGCTATAGTTTTTTTGAAGGAATTTATATCTCATTATGGTAGACCAGAAAAGATCATTTCAGATAGAGGCACTGCGTTTACTGCAAAAGAATTTGGAGAAACCTGTGAGGACTTAAAGATACAACATGTGAAGGTAGCAAGCGGGACGCCTAGGGCGAATGGACAAGTGGAAAGGCTAAACAGACTCATTATTACTTGCCTAGCGACTATGACTAACGATGATTCGGACGACTGGGATGACAAACTATTAGGCGTTCAATGGGCAATAAATAACACCGAACATAAGGTAACAAAAAGAACACCGTATGAATTAGTGTTTAAGAACAAGGGATATGGAGTAGTGAATAATCCCTTGACGCGTGAAGTCATAGACCTGAATAACGAACTTATGCTAGAGGAAGAAAAGAAAAGTGTAGAATTATTGTTAAAGGAGAATAGCCAGAAGCAAAGCGAATATTATAATAAGAAAAGAGCGGAAGCGAGAGAATATAAGGCAGGAGAACTAGTTCTGATAAGAAACGATGCACCTTCTACGGGGCAGAGTAGGAAATTAGAGCCGAAGTGGAAAGGGCCATATCAGATTGTAAAGGTGTTAGATAACGATAGATACCTTGTCGAAGACATAGAAGGGGAACAGCAGTCGAATCGTATATTTAAGGGCATTATCGCAGTAGATAGGCTGAAGCTGATCAAGGACTAATGTATGGAACTAACTATTTAAGAAAAGTTGTCACTTACCTTATTTATTTACGTATAAGTATTATGTATGATCTCGTTACAAAAAAAAAAAAACAACAATGAGTGTGTCGGGACGACATACGGTCAGGAAGGGCCGAACTGTAGCAATCCTCTATTCGAATTGCGCGGCCAATATGGCTGAACAGTAGAATAAGGAACAGTAGAATAAGGAACAGTAGAATAAGGAACAGTAGATATAGGGAACGGCGAAACAACAGATAACAGGCAGTATGGCGGTACTCAAGAGAAGAGATGCTTGTGCTATGTGAATCTTTAATAAATCTTTCTTTATATTTACAAGGAGATACTTTATTGACCCTACCCGACCCCGAAATAGACTATCCTAACATTATATTACTATTCCATCATATCTTCCAATAATAACATTGCCAGCTACCGACCACCGATGCACTTATATCCGTCTGACGGACGACATCGTACACACGCAGCCCGTGTGCAGGGCACGCGTTTGAACGCGTCACCGGTTTCGCACCGTTATGAACGCTGATGTATATAAAATGAGAAATCATGAGAAAAATACGTCAAGATTATGTCAAATCAAACCGAATAATTTTTAGTAACTCTAAATAGCTATATGTGATTTAGACCTTATCCGTGATATTATATGATTGTGCCTGTCCACGAAAATTCTTGGTATATATACATATACCTATATACATTATAATCAATATCATCGTAACAAGTATTTCTTTTTTTTTTAGTTACAAATACCAATATTTATTCGATTCATCGAGACAAAATGTTTTGTATAAAATCCACGATTTGGGATAAAAAATCAGACATTTTTTGGTGCGAATCCGCCATTTTATCGGAGTTATTAAGTGTTACGAGTGGATATCTCGAATACCAAGCGTCGTAGAAACGAATATATCGAATAAAATTTGTAGGGCCTTGACGATTTCGGAAAATCGATATGTTACCCATTTTTTTGAATGGTAATCGATTACCGACTCCGACGTAAATCGTAGCTGGCGTTCGCGAATCCAATCACGGGTACGTCTCTGCTTTTCTAATTATTTCCAGCTGAGTTATGATACATCAAAGTTTTTCACATCGAGCTGTGTTTCGTTTCATATCTCGAAGGCCGTTTGTCTAATTTTTCTCCTAATAAGGTTTAATATTAGTTACTTCTGAGTCATTGTTCAATTTTATCATAAAATTTCTGATTCAAACCTCTTCACCTTCAACTGGCCGACCGAGGATGAGTAATGCTTTTTCTCGTTGCAGCATCTGAAGCGGGTTCAAATGAAATAGAAAGAGTTACTCGCAAGTGAAAGATCGAACCTTGCTTGAGCAGAAGCGGACGCGTGGTTTTCAAGATTTGAGACAGAACATGGCTCGGTCTGGAATACTTTGATGCGCCATAACTCAGTTGAAAATCATTAGAATAGCAAAAACAAACACTCCATTCGATTACCCCTGACGCTGGCTACATTTGAAATCGGCTACAAAAAATCGAGTACCATTTAAAAAAATGGGATTCATATCGATATCCCGAAAACATTAAATGCTGCTGAGAATCTAATATCGCCACTGGATGTCCGCCTCAAAATCTCACAATGTTTATTCGACATATTTGTTTCTACGACGCTTGGTATTCGAGATATTCAGTTGTAACACTTTAAATGCCCCACCCTGTATATACAAACATAATAATACTGTGCGTTTGCTTGTAACTTATGACTCAATATTTAAATAAATAATAGAATTCGCACACACACACCCCAACAACACAGTTAGCAAAATGCCGACCTATAGTCGACTTTTTTCAGCCGTCTTCTCGACGACTCAAAAAGCCGACTTACAGCTGACTCATTTCAATCGCATTTTAGTCGACTTCGATGCCAACGCGTTGTCGACGTTAAGCTGACTTTATGGTGGTATTTCGAGTCACGATAAGGTTAGGAATTAAGCATTGCGCGCGCAGTGCGGTTGTTATTCGTGAAAACTGCTTTTACCCGCTCTTTTCTGGCGGGAACGTGTTATGAAGATGATCGAATCATCGAACATTATCACTTTTAATCCAGAATTCACTGTTTGGAATCAAGTTTTTCTTGCCAATTGAAGACTTGAATCACACACTCAATAAGGTAAGATGATATTTGATGTACTATGTATTTTGCGTAACGTGAGACTGTAGTATTATAATTACTCGCGTGTGTTCCGCGACGACATAACCTCACTGTTGCTCGTTCCCGTCGTAATTACCAAGTATATACACAGGAGCTATGCCGCCAATATATGAAAATTCATCAGTAACAAGAAACGAAAAAAAAACAAATATGAGTCACTATATGCAGTTTATGTTATTATAAGTCTTCTCAGAATTAGGATATCACGAAGTCGATTAAGTTTAAGTTTTTTTCGTTTCGTACATCAAAGTATGAAATTGTTTTCCTTTACTATTTAGTTACCTACACAGAAATGTACAATTCTATTTGCAATAATCTAGGTTTGTTCGATTACACATGAGTTCTTCACTAGTTCTTCACTGGTAGTATGCTGGTGAGGTAAGTTACATTGTTGACAAGCCACTTCCGGATGAACGAACATGTAATTTATCTCACCAGTCTCAAACCAGTGAAGAACTATTGTGTAATCGAACAAACCTTTTCTTGCCACATTTGTTATTATAATATTAATAATAAATTGTCGTTACAATGCCTACTACGTTTAATCTATTGCTATTGAAATAATTTATTGTACCGATCTACATTCGTGATGAATTGAATTTGATTTTTTGTATAAGTACTGAAAAAATCGTTCAATATGTCATTCGTACCTTTTTTTGAATTTGAACGCTCATTACTGAATGTAGACTTAAAATAGACTTTCCAGTCGACTATGAGTAATTTTTGTAGTCGACTGTAAGTCTTCATTTCAAGTCGACCTCGGGTTGACTAAAGCCGGGTCATAAGCATAGAGATATAAGAATAGAGTACGTGAGTCAGCCGATACGACCAGCACGGAATAGAAAGAGAGAGGAGAACTAGTGCGTCGGGTTGTCTTTGTCTAATCACGCATGCGCAGCAGGCGAGTCTCGGCCGCACTCAATACGAAAATAAATATAAATAAATAATGTAATCAATAGTAAGACTCAATAGTACTATTAATATAATTTGAATAAACTAATGAATTTCAAATTTTAAAGTATAAGTATGTAAGGGTGAAGGTATAAAAGAATATTCAACATTTAACTGAAAAGTACATTTATTGTGGACTTCTTTAAAGATTAGAACTAATATTTGATTTATTGGCCGCTGAATAGTGTTATTTTATTATTTCGCATTCTGATTCTTTCGATTGTTCCTCTTAATGAGGAACCTTCATGATGTAACCGAACGTCAAAATATTTATACAATATGAGTGAAATTAATTTATGTCTGTGGTCACACAAGGGATCTTGTTCCAAGGAATGTTTGCCATCATCTAATATCGTGTTTGGTAATATTTTTAGAGTTTCCATGACAACTCTATCCATAATATTTGAAGAAAATGTTAAGTGTTTATTTTGACGTAAAATTTTTTCAGCACTGATACAAATAAAGTTAACGTCGTCAGATGCAAAGTGCAAGCCTCCACGATTTTTTAGTTTAGTTAATTTTGAATTGCTGCTGTTATCAGTATTCCCTTGTATCATAGCAATGCACTGTTTACAATGAATTTTATTCTTTAAAGAAAATACTATAGAACCGCTAACATGTTTGACTACTTCATCGATATATTCCGTGGAACACCAACCTCCTATTTTGGTATAATCATGTTCAAATAGAGTATAATCGTTATGCAAAAAATCGTTAGCTGGCAAATTCTTGACTTTTGGCTCTCTTGGCGCCCTTATTCTTTTTTTTTTCTTTGCTGCATTCTTCAGTTTTTACTTCGAAATTATTTTCATACATTTCTGGCAATTTTTTTATATCAGAGGGCTTCGTTTGATCACAGATGAGTAGGGTTTCATCTTGAGGTTTGCAGTTGGTGGAGACAGATACTGATATATCAATCTTATGTAACAATAATTTCTTGTAAGCAGAGGTAAATTGGATACTCGTTGGATTATTGTTAAATCCGTTCATACGCCGAATTAAAGCAAAAAACATTTCGATGTGATCTTGAGAAATTTTATAGGATAACACGTACTCGACGATATTATTCTCAATCAGTTCAGTGCACAAGTTGTAAAGATTTTTCAAAGATATAATAAATCCGAGGAAGCCAACTTTTACAGAATGACATTCTATTACTGATTTGCGAATTTTATTTGTCGGAAATTTGTTATCTTCAAGATATATTATGTTTTCTTTGTCTTTTTCTTCAGTACGACGCATCTTCTTTTCGACACGAACGTTCGTATCTATTTTCAAATTTTTAATATAATTTATATATTCGTCGATTTTCTTTTTCATTTCAGGCAAATCTGCCCTCGTGACACATTTTCGCGTAGGAGTTTTACAAAATTTATTTCTACTATTAAGCATGTCAAACATGTTGTTAAACATTAAACAGAATCTCGCGGTAGCAGAAGCATTCTTAAATTTTGAATCTTTGATTTCGAACTCCAGAAAATGTAATGCGCTTGAAACACTGTTACTTAGAATTTGCGCAGCAAGAAAAACTTTCATTTTTTCATTGGCGAAATTAACATGCCGCGTTGTAATCTTACAGGCGCAATGTAATCCTTCGCTTACTTGTGTATCGTTTAATCTTTTTATATATTCCCAATCAATCTTTTCCGTACCACATATGAGAGGCCCCTTTAATGCAAAATAATTTCTAACTAATTTTAACATATGGCTCGGATCGTAGAATATGTATACAGGTTTCATTGTAGCTGGGTGTTTAAAAAACGGTTCAAAGTTCTCACTGGCGCTGTAGTTTAGATTTGCGCCTAAGAATTCGCAGGCTCTAGTATGGGCGCTATCACCATCGAATGTAATACTTACAACATCAATTTTACTTTCACTAAGTTTGATCAAAAGATCTTTCAAAATGATAGATTTTTCCTCACCGTTTAGAGAATTTATTAGATAATAAGTAACCGGTGCTTTGAAATTGCCATTAATATTTACCAGCATGAAAACTAGAGCTTTAGTTGCAACAAGGGTTTGGCCATTTTTATCTACTTCTGTTAATTGACCACCTGTATCTACCACACCTTTCCATTCATGAGTATTTTTGTCCCAGTACCTACATTTTTTTATGTGAACTTCATCAAATGTTATGTTGAATACAAGTTTTTTACCCTTACTTGATTCTTCTTTAGAGATGTTTGATACATGTTCTATTACTTCCGTCGAAATGCCAGGCTTATAATCTTTAGAACATATCCAACTATTGAGGGTCTGATAGCATGGTAAGCATTTCAAAAAACTTTTTCTAACGTATTCATATGCTGAAGGGGAGTGATAATGTAGAGTCCTGGCAAAATTCTTCAAATGAGCAGGGAACGCAGCTGTTGCTTTTCGCTGTTTCAGTCTTATTATGATCTCACGGACGTGCGGAGGTAAGTCCTAAGGATGGTGAAAACAAAAAATTAGACAGAAGATTAGTGACTCGATAATGCATATAAGGATTCCATTTCTGTAAGGATTTTTTTTTATTGAACCTCATAAATTTATAATTAATATAAACATATATTTTTGCAATACAGCTGGATAATATTGCATGATTATTGTATATATAACCTTAGTATATGTATTATAACGTTCCAATTTAATGGGTTTTTGGCCACTTTGGAGTATATAAGAGTGCGGCGGTCTCGCGATTTCTTTTTAAATTTTTATTTTAACTTGGAGTCGAGACGCTGCCGCGTCTCTTGATGAATAATATTCTACTTGTAATTATATGTATAAATTTCCACAGTAGAATGAATAAATTGTTTGAATACAATTGATTCCATGATTATTGTATATTATGAGGTATTCCAAGTCAACTCGGCAAACGTTTGACCCTGACCCCTACCGATTTGACTCGTGATTTTTTGTGTGATTGTACTATCTAAAACAAAAGTACTATCAATTTTTTTCAGATTTCTTTGGCCACCAAATTTTGTTTTTGATTTTTCAAAAAAGAAAAAAAAATGGCGTTTGTTAAAAATCTGAAAAATTCTGCAAAATCGAGTGTTATATAACATTAATTGTAAGTATAATTAAACAGTGGCTATCGAATTTGGTAACTGTTTTAGACGATGTTTTAATTAAAAACAAGTATTTTTTTACCCTAGGCCTATTTGATTTGACTCGTGATTTTTTGTGTGATTGCATCTATTCAAAAAAGTACTCTGATTTTTTTCAGATTTTTTTGGCCACTAATTTTTTTTTTTTAGTTTTTCAAAATTTCGGTAAAGGGCGTTTTTTAATAATCTGAAAAAATTCTGCAAATTCCAGTGTTTTATAACATTAATTTGAAGCATATTTACAAAGTGGCTAGGAATTTTGTAACTATCTTGAAGAGTAATTTTTTGAGGCGGTGCATTCACACAAAAAATCACGAGTCAAAACGGAAGGGGTCAGGGTCAAACGTTTACCGAGATGGCATGGAATACCTAATATATATATAACCTTACTATTTGTATTATAAATAATATTCTACTTATAATTATATTTACAAATTTTCGCGATAAGGTGTATAAATTATTTGTAGATGATACAATAAGCAAATTGATTACATTTTGGTAAAACAATACGAACTGAGTAAAATTAAACTGAATTAGTTACCTGCAAGTATTGAGCCGCAGAAAATAATTGCTTTTCTTTCAAATTCTTGATAAGGCCTTTGATGTTGCGGATTGTTTTTTGTTTTTCAGTATTTTTGTTATGCGCAGATTTTAATAATCTATTCTTATACTTATGGTATCGCAGAAAGCGGCTCCATGATTCATCTGACACGCAATCATTGCGTGAGAAATACTCGGTCTTAAATCCTGTTGTGAATCGTATTCTTTTTGGCAGAGGATCATTGCCAAGAAGAATTTTTCTAGAAAAAAAGAAACCAATAATTTGTCAAACTACATGTTAAATTCAACACTGACTACGAATTTCATTTGTATATACAAAATCCAATAATATTGCGAATAAACTTCATCGAATAATTATTAACAGCTCGTTCGATTAAATATATGAACAAATAAAACATATTATTGTTCAAAATTGTGAATATCAATGTGATGAAAATTTTTGCTGTCTTCCGGAGATATTTCAAAGGTATACATAAATATTGATATTGACTCTATTGATTTTTGATATAATATCGATCATGTTTCGCAAAGGATTAAATAAAGAATATGTTAGCATTCAGAATCCACGGATTTGTTACATGTAACAATCTAAATTTAAAAACATCAGCCATTTTCAGCAAACAATTCTGGACAAATATTTGTACTTGCCTTTTACAACGATCCGTAGCATTTCCTGTACCTGCACACATCTCCCCCACAAATCCCCCTACCTCCCAACTCCCTTCAGGGAGGGGGTCGTTTTCCGAATAATTACCAGTCAATGTGTTCTTCTCAGTTGTTTTATTGGAATTGTCAATGCATTGAGTACTTGTCGAAATGACTGATGTATTATCAAACCTGATGTTGCTTTTATTATCCAAAAAATTCTCTATTATCGTTGCATTGTGACCACTAAATAAAAATGGTTTATACAAGAATATTATTGCATATAAATTTTTCGCATTTGCGTTTGCTTTAAAAAGTACAGTTACAAAGTTATTATTGTCATTGTACCTGCAGGAACTTGAATTGGAATTATTAGAAACATCGGAGAGAGCATTAGAACTTTGTGAAATTTTATTGGGTACAGCATGTGAAATTTTATTGGGTACAGCATGTGCAAGTAATCGCCTCCTGATTGCGCAACCATACAAGCCTCCACGGCTATCAAATGAACTGTTATCGAAATGATCGCTACATATCAAAGAACTCTTTGCAACAGACAATAAACCAGTTGCATCCAACCACTGTGTTTTCAATGCATCGTCTTTTGGGAACCTAGTCAAAAACACTATTTATATTATACAGTAATTATTCATTTATTTATTTAGGACATAGGGCTGTTTAAAACAGGAGTTGTTTTATTTAAGTACAAATAATAAATTATCAGTGTCAGTCAGTAGTGGTTTTGATTACAATTGTCGATAGTAGAACGAGATTAGAGTCGTTTAGGTATGCTATAAAGATTCATTACAAGTGCAAGATTTTTACTCAATAGAGCAGACAACAACATCGATACTCAACGGCCAGTTGAAATTTCGGAAAAAATGCACAGATTTATATATAAATTAAAAAATAACTAGCTCTCAAATCATGTCACAAGAATATTCTATAGGAGACGTTACTTACTTATGAAAGCTACGGCTTTCAGAGGCGTTTTGTTCCACTTTACAAATTACACACTTTTTCACCATAATGCTATTTTTCATTAAAACTATTATGACGTAATAGTTACAAAAATCATCCCATTGAATGTTATGTATTTACAACACGAATACCTCAAATACTGGACACGAAGTCAACACGAAGTAGGTTATGTTTGTGTCAACAACGTTGGGCATGCCAGCGCATGCGTGATTAGACAAAGACAACCAGACGCACTAGTTTCTCTCTCTCTTTCTATTCCGTGCGGGCTTTCACTTGCGTGCGCTCCTATGGCTCACGCACTCTATTCTTATATCTCTATGGTCATAAGTCGACTTTTCGCCAACTTTTCGTCGACAAACTGTCAGGACTTTTCGTCGACTTCAAACTTTTCAGGTCGGCCTGTAGTCGACTTGTAGTCAACTTTGTGTTGTTTGGGACACTTTCACTATCGCAAATATTTGCGAATGTGAGGCACTTTGATTTTTGTTCTAATAACGCACGTCGCGGTCGTGTGTGGTGCTCCGCGCGACGATAAGTGTTTCTGCTAAATCTTCGCAGAGACCCATGTTTTCAGATCGGTGGAATCACCTATGTCGGGCCGTTTTGTTTTTGTATGTGACGAGGTATGTTTAATTCATAATGAAATATACCAAGCCTAGTCGGTCGGAGCAAAATTGTAGTATCATATAAAACAAAAAATTGGTTCCAGTGTACATAATAGAAAACTACGCCCACATAAATCGCGAGGCGTTGCGGTCGCGACAGTGACCTAGCGAGTATGCCCCTTTCGGGGAGAGGGTGGGAAATTTGGGGCAAAGGGGGAGCTAGCACAGCGTATGACAGAATACTAGTTCGTAGTTTTCTCAGCTCCCCGCGTTGCATTATCGCGAGCACAGTGATGTGAAGTCACTCACGCGATTTGAAAAGAAATTCCTATACTTCTATACTATACTATCTTATGCACAATTGGTTAACTTCGTTTCAAGTGTGCTCGGCAGGAACGCAGATTGTATAGCTACCATTTATCACACGTACGCTATTCCTATTCGTCGAGTGAGTTATAGGCTGCTGCCCATGGACTTATGGACGGAGCCTCTCCCTGCGGGGCTGAAGCGAAAGACGGAAGGGGAATCAGCGCCGTCAGCCATATTGATGAGCTAAATAGATATAGATATACATATACAGCTAAATAGATATACATATGTATACCACGGATATATATAAGCGTTTACGGCTTGCACTTCGACGGATCGTTGTTGTTATTGTATAGGTTAGGTCAGAAGGTAGCTAAGAATTTTCCACAGCGATATTTTTAATTGAATAGTAAGTGAGAATAATATACAACATGCCTTATTGTGTAGCTCTTAACTGCAAAAACAGATCTTTTTCAAAACCCAAAAATCAATGTGAGATCGAAGTAGAGAATAAGACTACATTTCACCTGTAAGTATAAGTCACGCTTTTTTTTACACAATCGATCCCCTGTCCACAAAACTAATACTGTCTAAAGTGAATCGTTTAAACGTGGCGCCTGAAAATTTAGCTCATCAATATGGCCGACGTGCTACCACATGTACTCTCCCCAAGATTCATGCCCCTCGCCAACAAGCCTAGCTTGCGCTCCGTCCATAAGTCCGTGCTGCTGCCTATGTTGAGTGTAGATACCCTTCTACACTCAACGCTGCCTATCAGGGCATTGTATACGCAGATTGAATACAATCCAAAGGAACTGCGGCTTGCCGCCGATTCGGATGTTGGAATAAAAACATATTTTCTATCGAGATTGATTATTATTCTTCTTTTCGCTTTTCACTGATTTGTGAGTTTCACTATTTTAGCTATTATTGCCTCAATACTTAGCAGAGGTGAAAATATTGCGGTGAAGACGATGAAGAGAAAAAATAGTCATGCCGCGTAACCCCAGGAGAAAGCGATTCTCGCATATACCCGAAGCAGCCCGAACACTGGCGGATCCATCCAATATCGTATCTATGGCGTGACGTAATAACTTTGTTAGTGCCCCAGATAACAACGTGCCTGCAAATTTTGCGGCAAGATGACAGCAAGCCGTGATTTATGTTGCTGGCAATATTGCAGCAAGGTGTGTCCGCAATTGTTGTCAAAATTGTGGCAAACATTGCCGACAAAAATTGCTAGCAAAACTGCAGCAAAATGGAAGCAAGACTTGCTGTGATTTTGAGAGCAAGTTGCTGGCAAGTTGGCAGCAAGAATATTATTATTATCATTTTTTTTTTCTAGATTACATATTTTTATTCGACCGTATATTTGGGCACCACTCGACCAAAATAATACACGTTTGATAATATATAAACTTTTTTATTGCACTATATATCTGTATGGAAGTACATATGAAACCTATATAATATAGTACAGCCTTCTTCTCAGCCTCATTCCTGTGCGTCCTCTTCTTCGTCGGCCTCTTCTCCATCTTCGTCTTCGTCTTCGTCTTCGTCTTCGTCTTCGTCTTCGTTTTCGTCTTGATCGTCTTCGTCTTCGTCTTCGTTTTCGTCTTGTCTGTTAATCGTACGTTGTAGTGAGCCGTATATCTGTTGCGCTTTAGTCCTTTTAGCACGTAAACCATGTTTGCCAGTATTTAATCGTTCTTTTTGTGATAGTGAATTGCGATGTCTCTGCTTAGCTGTCCTCAAGCATTCCTTCATCTCTTCCTCGAAATGTGCCAATGTCGGCCGAAATGGCAAATGCCTATTGGCAGCTACAGCTTCTGCAAAAAAAAAAGTATTTCGAGCAATGAAAACATTCCAGATCACGTATAAATATTGATTCCTCAACGAAATCGGTTTTAAATCGTTTAAAGATCATACCAAAGATTGCGGTCGCGATTCTCTTATCGTAAAACGAATCTGCCGTTTGAGTTCCCCAGTAGGTGTATCTCATACAACATTCGTCCGTCATACATTCTTTCAGACTGTTATTAAACGCATCTCGCATAGTCAGGCCCCCGATATACCTAAGATACTGCACCTAGGCAACAATTATTTCGTGGTAATATTCAATTAAACCTCAATAAAAAATTACCTAACAGAATATAAGTACGTACAAGCTGTTTATATTGTTGTTTATTGAGTGTTTCTAAACAAGTAACGTCAAATTTACACGCTGCCGGTATGAAATTTGGCTTGCAAGGGACTTTAGGGCCGACTTCATTTCGAATTTCGTCTTTAAAGTCTATTATTGCATCTTTCAAAGCTCTGAAACAAACAATTGCACGAAATAAGAAGTAGATAAAATCAAATAATATGATGATCACGATGGTATCGATACAAATATATCAATTATTGTGTGCATATAAGCTAAGTACATATGTCTTACGTTATTTCTCGTGTGAAGACATCGGATAAATCCGATATATAACTGCGCAGTCGCCTAAAATTCATATGAAAGAATTGAAGTTTTAACACAGGTCATTCTAAAGCACGAAACTCAAAAATCGTAAACATTACTCTATTCCGTCATCCGGCGAGGCACTTCGATCAGCAATCCCAACAATTACTCTTCTGGACGTGGCCGGTTTTGAAGGCACAGTTTTATCTCGTGAACTCTCTAAATCCACTGATCTGAGTGCCATCGAGTGCATAACTGGTTTATTCATGCCTACTTCTAACTTGTCAGGAGTGGATGTTTTACGTGCTTAAAGAATATTTGATAGTGAAATAATTTCGATTGATGAATTTTTCAAAAAAAAGAAAGACGAACTGATTTACCTGGTACTATAATAGTAGAATCTAATATGCGTGGTTGAGATTTCTGAGGCACAGATTGGGAGGTTTTTTTTTGGTGCGTCTCTAACTGCCGGGCTATAAAAGTGCTATACATAAATTTTTAAATATTGATTGATAAAAATAACGTAACTGAAACTATATTGAAATCTTCTAGATCAAGATCATGGGATTTATCATAGCATGGGATTCTTCGAATTTACATACACAATACTTTGGCTTTATATATTATTGGATTACACGTGCATACAAAATTTTAATATTAATACCTTGTCCATTTGTATCAAGTGTGCCTTGTGCGGTGCGTGGCGTTTCAACATAGTACATCATGTGATGTTGTTTTGAATATGAGTCTGATAAGTTATTTTCATCGAAATTTCGATTCCCGTTACCATCAGACAGTCGATTTGCTTTGCGTTGATCTAGGAAAAAGGTATATATATAACGTACACTTCACAAGTACTTGATACGCGGTTCGATTCCAAAGAACTGGTGTAAGTATTGATTACCATCAAATATTTGATTCTGTGAAAATGCAGATGTAATAGTACTACGTTCATCGTCTTTTAACTTATTTTCATAAGTTGACCTTATCTGCGATGTTGATGGGTAAAACTCAGCAGTTTTTTGATCAATCGTAGAGAAAAGCTTTGATGTCGGGTAATTGTAGGTATATTAACAGACGCATCGTTTCCAGGCTTTTTTTCGTAATTAGAAAACGAACTACTTTCTGTAGATGATGATGGGTTTGCTGTGACAGACCTTGCAATCTTTTCATCTATCAGTACACAGAATAAAAAAAAAAATTGTACGTATGGATGACATGTTTCGGGATTTGGAAATAATAATATGTTAAATGTGATATTCAAATAACGTTACCATTGAAACGCAATTCCCTTGCGATATCTTCAATATCTTCTTTCAACGACGGGTTTGCTTGTTTGCCTCTTTTTAGCACCAATCGTTCTTCGTTGTCTGTTGAAGTAGTTTTATAGCGTCGTGGTTTTTTCACCAATCTTTTTGGACGAGTTGATTCCGGCTCGCTTCTTTTCGCCCCTTTGCCCTTCATCCTTTCCAACCTGTAATGAAATTTCATGTAGAAAAAAAGATTATTTCCTTGCAAATAATATTATATTTCAAGCAAATGCGACATACCCTCCACACGTTGTTGCGGAGATCTGAAATTATTTCATAGCTTTAATCCGCAAGTAGTATGGGAGAATCCAAAAGTAGCATCAACATATTCTTATAATAGTAAATTTTCAACCAATAAAGTTGAATGTAATGACGAAAAATTTATCTTTTCAAGGGATATAATGAGGTGTTTGATCACTCATCATGGAGAAATTGTATTGTACAAATTTGATATTGCTTAGCCTAATCACTATAAACACTATTCAATATGACTAATACTTAATACTTAATGCAAATATTCCAAGTTCAAACGAATATTAATTCACATAAGTCGAATTTCGATTTTATTTCTACCATAAGACACTAGATAATGAATTCAACTTTATAGAAGAACACATACGATGAATTCGTGATCCACGGAATCATCATTATCATTTTCTTCGTCGGAATTATCATTAGACTGAGTTTTCCAATATGGCATCCTGAAGCATTTAGCCTCAACGTCATGAAAAGGAATAACCATGGAATTAGACAATAATGAGCATTTAAATACTCCTACTGAAGACGATGGAATACCCACATCGAAAAAGTCTTCTACTACAGTGAATTTTTGCACTAATATGTGAATGGAATCGTCAACGTTTTGAAGTATGTTATGGACGATGCATATGGAGGCATCTTCCAGAATGCAGCAGTTATTACCTACATTTGTTTCCAAGCACCATAGATATAACGTAATAGATGGGACAAGTTAAAGAAAGTCAGAATCATAGCGCCATATGTCACAAAAATTGTTAGTCGAACGGTGGCGCCGCCACGGTTTGGAGATAAAACAGGATATTTGTCGATATTGATGAATATTACGAGTGCTCTACGCAACGTAAATTATTACTCCGCCGATACAATCGCATAACTGTACTACCAACCAAGAATTCTAACGGTGGAATTCAGAACCACTATTTTCTCCCTATGCTCGATTTGATTCGAGGTAGTACCAAGTGTGGGTCCTATTGATGGGGCCCCAAATTTTGTTCATGTATAATTTTTTTTTTTTGGACTCATTATGAAATATAAATTATTACGTGTTTATTCATAAATTTAAAAGTTGTTTTCGCAACTGATATGTCGTTGACACAGATATAACGTAATCTACGATCATGGAGTATTTCAGAATACTGAAATTATCTATTTCTCTTTACTATGATCTTTGCCTTAAATTCATTTATCAACCACGTACAGTAACATTGATGGTAAAACAATGACACGCGCGAATAGTTAATATAAATAGTTATATATGATTTCGTTTGTTTATTCATCTGGAGTACTGAGTAAAATACATTGAAAATTCCATCTTTATACATTTATGACAATACCAACACTTCAATCTAAAAATAAGATAACAATAATGTGTTATAAGTGTTTCCAACAAGATCTAGTTAATGCTTAATTAATTAGCAAGTAGTAATTGCTTGAACGTTGATCGCAAGAGAATTCAGGTCTTTCGGCATCGACAACTATCTGCAAAACCGAAAATTTCATATTAGTTTGTGAAAGTTTGAGGGTAGTGTAAATTTGCATGCGATAAGTTGCCATCAATGTATAGGATATAGTCATATGTTTTGGAACCTGCTTTGAAACCATCAAATCAGGTTCTTTCCATTATACTGGTACGCTGGTTGTGCAAATAGCTTCCGCAATGGTTCCTCAAAAGATGCACAGTCGATTAGACTGTATACTTAAAAGTGCATCGTACTTTTTTAGTGGCATCAAGTAATGTCGAGTGATAATTAATCCCTCCGTACCTCTATTTATATTGCTACTCATTAAATGGTCATAATGCCATTCTTCGTAGCTGTTTTGCAAGACGAAATTATCTATGCCCTGGCCCACCATCTCGTTGAGTTACACAATCGTTGAATGTTTCTGTAATAGAAACATGGCTAATAAATTATTCAGTTTTATTCACTTCAGTTTGGATACAGACATATATACATACGTAATCCAAAATTATGAAAATTACGCGCTAACGAACAGCAGCACGTACGCAACACTCGAAACCAATTTACTATCGTCAGACACCTTGAATATATCACCTGACCAAAAGTAAATGTGTGTCGATTGTGCGAATTATCTTTGCACAATGGAGATGATCGACTGAAAAACTATACAAAATTATCACGTACTACGTGCGTTCATAAAGTGCGAAGAGGTTGTCAGCTGTAAGATAATAGAGAACCAAAATACCGAAATCTATAAAATAATGTCAGGACTAATATAAAAACAGAATGCGTATGGGATGAATGTGCGTCAGTTGATAATCGTTATGTCCTAATCCTACCTGAGAGTACAGGGCGAACCATTCCTGACAAAACAGTCATATTACAGGGTGCTAGTGTCACATTTGAGTCGACTCAAATAGATCACTATCTGTTTAAAATACTCCAGTGATTGATTCAACTCGTTTCATAATTAATGCTTAGTGTGTGGAGATTGTGAATACTATAATTTTGCAATTATTTGGTTGTGTAGAAGTTGCATTCAACTGACTTTTTTCATATCGTCCAGTCGTACGAGAACTTCAGCCGAACTCATAGTTTCAAGTTCTTACATGATACGAGTGTTTATCCCTGCAATACGACTGTTGCCAGGATAGTTCACCGTGGACACTCAGGAGGATTAGGACGACTATGAGCTCGACGTTCTCTTTTTGCATATACATTTTTTTAATATAATGCAAAAAATTGACGACTACACGATACTTTTTTTGGTGGATTGACACATTCATCTCGCTATTTCCCGCTTTTATTGCGTATTACTGTTAGATTTGTTATTATTTCGTGCATTAAGTATGTACTGTGGTTCCCTAAGTTCCTTATTTCTTAGATATCGACCGTATATCATATCTGAGAGCATGCAAGACTCATTGAATCGTGTTAAGTAAGGCAACATTTTGTTGAGCCACAAAATAAGTGGCTTCGCGGTGATCAGTTGTGACTGCCGAAAAGTGATTATGTCTGTTACTTTCATACGGTTTTGCTAGGTTAGACTAGGCAAAAGGAATAGACAAAGATTATTAGTGTGAGATAATCCCTGAGGTTGTGTTGCAACATTCATTTTTGGGTATAGGTAAAATGCATGAATCGAAGTTTTTTGAATATGGATAGCCTATTTTGACCATAGATAATTTCTACTGGTCGTGCTGTGTGAATTACCAATTTGAATCGTCGAAATTCGGGGGACACTTCGATTCACTCAAGTGTGTAATATGTTCCGCATTTTTCTGGCTGGTTTAGGACCGTGATTTGCGATCGAAGTTGCCTTACGTTTCTTACCTTTGTTAATTTTTGCAGCACGGTTATCAAAGGTGCAGTGTCGTTGCAGTTTAACTCGCAACATGAAACGCACAGCGAACATCCTGTGACTGTGACATGGATCTGCTTCGTTAAACCACTGCGGATCAATCGCGTTGGTTTTTTCCACCGCATTGTTGACAAGTTTCGCTAATATGCCGACCTTATGCTTGTGGCGAATGAAAATTGGCAAGAACGATTGAAGCTGTACTTCAACGATACGAGAGAACTTGACAGTAGGTCTCTTCAACTTGGTCACTGTATATGTATCATCAGTGACATACTCTCGGCATTCAATGTACGTCTCGTCGGCAGTTATCGTCTCGTCAACTTTTTTAGCGAGCACATCCTGGCATCGATCGCAGGGACGTACTTTCAACATTTTATGAATAGTGTACCCGGCGAAGAAGGCGATTGCATTGGCCTCGTAACTCCCGAAATTCACAGGCAGCGGTACGTCTTGAGCCAATCGTACACGACTAGCTAAATCAAGATCGTCCGGATCCTCGTCTTCGTCGGTATCACCCTCTACTTCAGCCTCGTTGCACGGCAAGTCATCAGGCTCCTCATGTGGTGAAAATACCCCGTCTGCGAAAAACGCTACGGCGCTAACGCCAGCTTCGTACTGCAGATCAGTCTCATCTACACGATCAGCTGGAGTAGCGACGAGAGGCGGTAGGTATGGAACCTCACTGCATACAACATTTCCTCGCTTGGTTGGAATTATATTCCTGACAGAAATCAAGTGCCTTGCAGCAAGTCTGAACATTCGGCATGTGGGATTTGGATTAAATCCCCCACGTCCTCTGAACCGAGAAAAAAGTTGTTCAACCGAATCTTGGTTGCACAATGCTGTACACAGTTGAAATTCGGGAAATTCTTCGATCAATCCAAGATAAATGTCCAAGATCCCCTGGACAGTTTGTACGATGCCAGCAAAGCAGAAAGGTCTCTTCCACTGATTTTTAACCCGTACTGTCATCTTCGGTGCCCAAGAGAGAAAATCACGCCAGATCATTTCGACACTTGGATTGTCTGCGGACAGTGGTCGCTTAGCAGGGTTCGGATCAAATAAGCATGAGCTATTGCAGGCGTCAATGATCTTATCCATGTTCCTGCAAAACGTAGCGGTATCAGTTATTGTGTCCGATTTAACACTGCCTGATTGATCTGCGAGCTCCATGGCTGATGCGAACCGCTTGCTGAACATTTTGAACGCCCTTGACACGTTCATTCGCTCAAAATTGTTCGGGTTTATATAGGTCTCGGTTATATGTCCGAGAAGATTCGACGTCCCACACCGCTGGTCTGCGTGCCACGTCATCGTAAAATCGGAGTATTTGACAATCTTTCCGTTTGCTTCGAACATCCCCCATTTGCGAAGCATTCCCAGGATATTCTTTATCTCATGTGGGAAGTCATGAATGGCTATAATTTTCTTGCCATCGTGGAAAAAATATGGCTGCTTCTCGGACACCTCCAATATAGAATAAGCCCTTCTGTTGGGTCCACCCTGGTCACAGACCGTCAGTCTTAGATCCGCTCCAGTTTCATTGATTTTATCAATGCAGATCCTCAGCAATTTCACCATATCCGAGCCGGATATACTATTGCAGGGGAGGAAATAGGCTAGCATCGTGCGCCACTGATTTTGGTGATGCAGCCCATTCAGGCAGAATACAAAGGCATGATTCGCACGCCTTGCTGTTCTGCCCAGGGGCCCGAGATCTTCGAAGCCCTCGATAGCATCGCATTCCGGGCAATATTCTTCTCGCTCCATGAGAGACATTTCGTCCCATTTTAATGAGCAACACCTCTCAATTGGCGGGATATTTTGCATTTGCTCTTTTAATGCGGCAAATACGTGGTCACAAAATCCGACTCTAACCTCCGTCTCAGCTACCCACCTTCGCACTGTTCTCTCGCTAGGTAATGTTAAACCCATTGCTCGCATTTTATCATATGCCGATGCGGAATAATAATGCAATTTCATAGCGAGTTGCCGTTGATCTTCCGGAAAAGGCTGAGTCGTGTTTTGAGGACGCAACTGCATACCGATCATCGTGCGGCTAACTCCGGACGTGACACCCTTGCTATCAAGGAAAGTATCGACATCATCTTTCCTGTTCAGATCCGGTAATGCATCTTCTTCGTAGCCTTTGGTTTCAATTGGAGGTGAATGATTTCTTGGCTTCGTCGATTCACGTAGCTGAACCTCCATCTTCCGAATCACCTCACGCAGCCTTTCAGTTTCTGTGCGCAGATCCTGTATATCTTCTTCGACAGGTGTCACACCCGTAGTTTCCTGGATCTCATTTTCTCGAGGCTGGTACGGGTCATTTTGAAACATAGCAGGTTCATCGTGCATCAACTGAGACCTGGTATATTTTCGTACCGTTTGATTCACGTCGAATGATGCGATATCACAATCCAGTGCTATAGTACGATAATCTATGGGTATAGCCTTCCGGGTTAACTTGTCATGCTTGTAGGTCAGAAAGCTATCAGGCGTGAAGTGCCGTGAGCATAGGCGATGGTTGTTCAAGTTGACGTAGTGTAATGCCTTGTCTTCTTGCCCTTTAGAATAAACGTAACGAAAATGCATATTACATGTCAATCGGAAGGTGTGCAAATATAGACATCCGAATCCCGCTTTAGACACATTTGTGATATCGTGTGACTAATGGCAGAAGGTCGTAAGCGACACTTTTACAACCGTTTGCAATTTTCAAAGGCAAAAGGGCGTATAAATATCTTTTTGGGTCATTCGACTGTAAAATCTTTGAAACTGCAAAACGTCGACATGTGGAAATAAGAAAAAAAATAAGCAAACGGGCGTAAACGTTGGGGATACGCCACTAGCTGTTCTTAAAAATAGGATAAATGAATGCCAAAAAAGCGTATCCGCCAAAATCCACGCGCGGCAAAGAATTTAACATTTTTTGCGGATACGCCTTTTTGGCAATAGCAGGAAAATCGGCTAATGCCAGAAGAACGTATTTACGGCGCTTACGTCCTTGTGCTATCAAAATTGTGGCTAGAAAAAAAACCGGTGTTCTTGATTTTGACAGTTTTCCTATCGAATGACGAGAAGACGAAAAATATACGCCCTTTTGCCGTTCGCACTTTTCGTCGCTTACGACGTTTTCGCATTAGGGACGCGATATATTTTATATGATATGATGTTTTTTTCTTATTATTGTTGTTGTATTTATTAATTAATTAATTCATTTATTTATCCATTTGTGTCTTTATTTATTTATTTAAACTTTTTCATTGCATGCGTCGAGTAGAATAAGTTTCCACAAAATTACAAATTCTTATTATTCCGAACGTTCAAAATTTTTGCCAATTTTTAATGAAACAAAAGCCATTTTTTAACTTGAAAAAAAAAGTGGGTTACTTATTTCGTTGTGTCTATTAGGCATTTTTTGATATCATGGTATCTTATTTTGTTATTTATTCTTATTTACTCATTTTTAATTTTTTTTATGAGACGCTGCGGACCGCTTTGTCACCGTGCGCCTCACCGGTCGGCTCAGCGAATTTTCAAACGCCAATGACAGGCTTACAACTTTTGGTTACCAGCAAAAAAAAACGTCGAGACTTCGATACAGCACACAATATTTACAAAATATTTATTACGTATTTATAATATTGATGAATATGTGTGATAAATATTTAAGAAACATTTATATGTCCGCAATTCGGAAATGTGAAAATTATTTCTGTATAATATTTCGAGAAATATTGTTAATAATATTGACAAAATATTATGACAACATTGTTTTGAATATATTCTTGCGAAGATTCTTATAAATATTCTGATAAATCTTTACTAGATAGTGAAAAAACACAGTCAAAAATGTTTTTCAACAATCTTTCGCAAGTTAATATCATGTGGTTTCTAATTATTTACGCAATATCGAGTAACAATATTTATCTTAAATATTAATGCTAAATATGGTGTGCTGTATGAGTTGATCAACGCGTGCAGCTTTTATTGAAGTTTTACATTCGAACTTGTTTGTTTGTCTTGTGTTGAGATCATGAGCGGTATTGTAGATATGTAGACATCATGATTTTACGAATACTGTGGTTAACGTGAAAAATTGAAGCCCGTTTTCTTGGCTAATGTGTATGACAATTTGTTATCAACGAAGTCGGGGGAAATGCGCAATGCTGAATTATTTACAAACCTGAATTTTGGATCCAAACTCGATATCTCGGATCTGTAGTCTTTGGAAAACAAAATAGGGTGATACCCTCACTTTCTCGCGTTGCATCGCAATGTTTATAAAAGCACTTATTTACACTAGTAGCCATGACAAAATAAGAAACACACTTATCAACGAACACTGCACGTTTTAATATAACAAGCGATAAAGAGACGTAAAAAGTCTGAAACTTCTGTACTGCAGAGCGTTTCGAATGATTCTGTGCTCGAAATTCGAATAAAATAGACTACTCAGTTGCACCGCTGCAATGTAGGAGACCCGAACGACGCGCGAATATCACAGCGCGCTAAAATTGCAGCGCTCGAAGGCGGTCGCGGCGCGATTCATTGAAATAAGTACTGACGAGAAATGATGGTGTAAATATAATAAATATTAAATTATATTCTTCAGAAATAACCTGTCATATTCGTTAAATTCGTCCGATATTCCACAGCCTACCGAATTAAATATAATCATAAAAACTGACAAAACAAGCATTTTGCCATACGGTTTCTAATATTTCAAATAATACAATTTTATAAAACTGTATACATGTAGAAATACCAGGTTATACATATATATATATATATATTTACCAGGTATTAATATATATGAGAATTTGTTCTTATCTAATGAACTATAATTTTGTATATTTACCGAATCTTGATTACTATTATTTCGTCTTTTGCGAACTGCAAGTCGCTTCTCATAACATACTTTTGCTGTAACCTACGCGCGACAAAGCCAGCCGCTGGTTAATTAAAACGTTCGTAATTTTTTAACCATCGGTTTGATTGGGGTACAACTTTCCAGAATACATATTTATACCATAATAAACAACTTTATCACTGAAAGTTGTCGGTTGCTAAAAATTCGTTCGACTCCCTAAGCGTGTAAAGATGTCCAAAACCGAATTCTTCGATCTATCGGTAAAAAATTGATAATTTTTTTTCTAAACAACAATATTCACCTTTTTATTTTTAGTCAACCTTGAAACACAATAATATATTATTATTGCAAAATTGATTAGAAAATTCAAAACAATCGGTAATTCAGCTTGAGTTGAAGTGAAAAAAAGGCGGAAATTTGTATAATTGTTACATAAATTCCGATTTTTTGGAAATAATTCGCAAACAACATAAGCTACTACTATTTTTATCAAGAATAAGAGATGCGTAATCAAAGTTCCTACAGTGGCGCATGTTCAACAATTCTAAATTCGTAACATTTTTTTAAAAGGGTCAGGGGCCGACTCTGCGGAGCGAAATAAATTTATATCCCATCCGGCCCCTCAATTATGGGCTCTGAAATGCGCAAGAAAATGCATCTCGGTCAAATAATATTGTTAAACGTTATACCGATTAAAAAAATTGTCAATACTCGATATAATTCACAATAATCATATTTCAATATTTTTTGATATTTGATAATATATTAATTACTTTTCCGAAATATTTTCTATGTTCGTATCGATAATATTGATCAGGGTTGATTAATTTTGTTCATAGCTTGAAATAAGATATGAAAATAGAATATCATATGGGCACGATAATTTCAAGTTTAAAATTGTTACGCTTGGCGATAATTTTTTTGTATTTTGTCGATTGTCAGAAAAGTAATATCCTATTGTTTCGCGGCGATTCTTTCTAACGAGGATGCTCAGGTGGGGGCCTAGGCGCTGAGCGAACGCGTTCGCAGTAGCTCCCAACTAGCATTTTTACGCGGGCCTCTCCGAGATCCAAGGCTGCCATTGGTTGTAATAGCTGTCGTGAAATGTCGAATTGACAGCCCCTGCGGGGTAGTGCTGCGCACGTGCTGCAAGTGGCGGGTACAGCCAGCGAACGGCATTCGCCAGACAGCGTTCGACGTGGCAGCATGCCGAGTAAGTATATTAATACGCATTCTTATACCATATACAATTCTATGAAGTCTATTGCTTTCGTCGTCCTCTACCCATACAGCACCAAATATTTACAAGATATGTATGAACAATTTCTAAAAATGATTTTGATATTCACTAAAATGTTTATAATAAATATTTCATCTATTCTTTTATGTCCGCGATTCTGGGGTAATAAAAATATTTCTTGCGCATATGTAGTTAACCTTTACCATCAATATTTTCGAATGTTTTCTTCACATTGGTATGAATATTTACACATCGATTATCCTGCAAAACGAGCTAGATAATTTCTAATTGATCAAATTATTAAAACAAAGATTTTCACATATTTTATACATATTCTTTGAAATATTTGTAACAAGATCAAAGTAAAATTCAATTTCAATGATTCGTAAATATTGAACAAATCATTAAAGATATTGTTTGATTTTGAAAACGCATGTTTAAATCTTGTTCATAATATTTTCAAATTATTATTGCAATATTATTGCATATATTATTCTAAAGCTTATCATAAATATTTTGTTATATCTGTGTAATATTGAGTGAAAATATATGTTCGTAAATATTTTTACTCAAAATTTTGTGCTGCATGCCATGGGTATCGATTAAATATCCAAGAATGTCCTAGATATTAACTAGAATTTTGAGAGTGTAATTATTCAACCTCACCAACATTTTATACCGGGTCTTTAGAACCTAACTTATAACTGTCGTTTCAGACGAAAACATTAACGGCGAAGAGGGGCTTGCAGCCGAAGAGGGGCATGCTGCCGACGCAGCCGAGGCTGGGCTGCGTCAGCCTCCTCCTCCGGAGGAGCATCGCCCGCCGCCGCCACCCAACAATGTATGTGGTCTTCAAGTACTAGTCATTCAATTTCACACTATGCTATACAGATTTTTAGACATGATTTCTGTGATTATTTACAGGAAAATCTACTGCAGGCGCTTATTGCCGAGGTTGCTGCCCTGCGACAAGAGGTCGCAGGGCAGCGGCAACAGCCACCTCGGCAACAACAGCAACAACAGCGGCAACAGCAGGTCGGCGGCGGCGGAGGAGGAGGAGGCCAACGCAGACGGGGCCGAGGAAGGCGACGAGGCCGCGGAGCAGCTCCCGTCATCTACCAGTATTACAAATAAATAAATAAGTAATATTGTTAGGAGGGTAGATGACGGGAGGAAAAAAAAAATTTTTTAATAAAAAAAAAATAAACAAATTACTGCGTTTTGTTTGCCAACCAATCCCATATGTGCGAAGTAATTTATACTTAATATTTTATACAATATTTTCATTTTCTGCTTGAAATGCTGTACATCATCTTTAATAGCAATAGATGAACTTCAATTTTTCTGTAATGTATAGAGATGGAGGGTAACATTTTATCGGGAAGAGTTGAAAACTGTTTCGTCAAGAATTTTTAGAAAATCCAAATATATCGATTCGAGACATTAACGATCCAGAAAGATAGTGCAATGTTATCTTAATATAGTTATTTCATGGAACACGTATTACATGAAAGTATATACATTATACGTAGTTGAGTCTGGAGTTGATTATTGGCTAAAACAAAATTTACCTAGATTGAAAATAATACGAAAAGTATGATAGGATTTCACCACAAATTGCCACCGTATATTTGCTTCTACTTGGAGAAATAAACGACTGAGAAATGGAACGGGCGCCTGCATCTCTAAATACGTTCGACTTGTGAGTAGATAAAGTGACATGCGATCTAATATAATATTCAAACTGTATTTCGTCTGCGTCATGACTCGTCGCAGTCGATCATATAGATTATTAATAAAATGATATAAGAAGGTGTCCTGTCGGTAACAAAGAGTTCTGAACCGAAATCCACGAAAAAAAGATTTTCGATCGCCGCGCCGCCTACATTCATCTTGCGTAACTAATTCTCAGCCGAAACTTGTCCCATCTATTACGTTATATCTATGCAAGCACATATTAGCCACTTTCAATTTTCTGAATGTGCGTAATGTGAGTAAAATCTCATCTGTCATATTAGTGGGTAACTGCCCTCTTTCTTTTCTTGGAAATAGTTTCACACCATTTTCATCACTTGTTGGAATATTATTCATTTGAACTTGCTCTATTTCTTTGAGTCTATAGGATATCTGTTGTAAAGGTAAACCAGGTTTGCGATAATACTTGCGAAAAAATTTCATGTTATTCTCATACGGAAAGGCAGAGAATGAATCTAAAGGACCAAACTTTTCAACGTCATCTGTAAGATGCTGCAGAGCATGAATATTGTAGGATATGAAATTTAAGTCGTAAATTGTTTCGCACCTGGTGATAAACTTTTTCAAAGCCAATCTGGCAAACAGTAATTGCGAACGAGAGGGTGATTCACATGAAAGGCATCGCAGTGCTGTACTCAAAAGCAAAAAGTGTAGGTAGACTTCCTCAGATAAAATTCCGTGCATAGCAACCATACCGCAATACAAGAGAAATTGTCGATGTTGCGTAGCCTTGTAGTGCTTGAACATTTCCAGCCCTTCAGGTTTTCTAGAAAATTCACTTGGACAATACTGTGCAATAATTTGAAGCCTTTGAGATGCTGAATAAATTTGTCTACCACTTAATTTAACTTTTTTGCCATATGATCCCCTTACCCAGCTCGTCAAACATTTGTCGCATAGACCGATATACATATGCATGCCATCAATAGGTATCTGGGATACCATATCTATAGGCAACCGCGATAACGGACTCTGTCTCACGTGATGATCTTCGTCATCAGCACGACGATATTCTTGATCTGTTCGTGGCTGATGATCAACACCACGAAAAACCATTGTATTATTATGACGGATACCTGTAACTTTACATTTTGGACATGGGTTTGTCGAATTATGACCTTTGTGACACAGAAAATAAGATCGGGCTACTGTATCTGCGACAAATGCTCTGAGTTCCACTACAAGTTGTCTACCATCAAACACTATACCACCACAGCTTATAATATTAGTAATTTCCGTTATGAAAGGATCTAAAAATTCATCGGGATTTGCAGGTTTTTTTTTTCCCGCTATAAATGCCTACGACTTCTGGCTTACAATTAGAAATATTAGCAACTCTAATCTGAACTGGCCATATTTGATATTTAGTATTAAGCCTAGCCCCATCTGTACTCCAATCAATTTGTAATATCTGAGGAATCAATTGTTTCGGAGTTTTATTAAGTATTGAGCGTACAGCTTTTTCGACGCCTAAGTTCAGATATTCACCAGGTGCAACTCGTTGTATTACATCTGGACAGATTTGAGGAGTTTTTAGAAAAGTGCGCATATCTTTCGGCAAGTATTGTAGACACCTATGCGTCCTGAGAGTTCGTAAAATTATATTACCCTGCTTATGCGTCATAGAACCTTGTAAGAAAGCAGATGCTAATTGGAGATCGAAAGCACTCCGGCCACAATCTACTGGTGGAATATTAATACGAGCACTGTCATAAAACTTCGAACTATCATGAGGCGATTCATTATTTTCGATTTCTAAATTCGAATCAAACGCATTGTTGGCATTGATAGACTCCTCAAATAGATCATCAGAGGTGCCGGCGCAAGATGGTCGAGAGACTACGCCGCTTTCTTAATATTTCAAGATATTATTATTTTGCACTTGTGGTTCCATATTCTGCGATGACCGTTGAATTACTTTCATTTTCCGAAGGAAAAGAAAACTTCTTCTCGTTCTCCTTTTGTGACGAGCACATGTAAGCTGTAGGAGCTTACGATTACTGGGAGATGTACTTTTTTTTTTTGAACCCATCTTTCCAATTGTGGTGGCGTTTCTAGATAATACAGATATATAATATAATTCAACCTTGTTATTTGATTGAAACCAAATAATAATGTAAAGTATTCTATATACATGATGGCTTTCAAATTGTTGGCCCAATTAAGCAAGAGAATAGGTATATTTTGATTTCAGCGATGCAAAACGGTAGATTGAATCATATTTTGATACAAGGCTACGCTGAATTTGTGTTTGAATTATAATCTGATGGCATAATTATGTTTTTCAAGCCGTGCACATTGACAAGTGGGCCCTGTACTTGCGACACTAGTCAAACATGTTCAGTAATAAAAGTGATTGAACAATTCATCACAAAATGTATTGAAGGTGAAATGAAACACCCGATCAAATTGTGACAAATAAAGAAAAAAAAAATTGTAAGGTCTCACTTTAATTGGAAAATATTTAGAGGTTGGTACGAGAGTTCAAACAAAATTATTCTGAAAATTGATGAAAATTAATGATTTATATTTTTTCCAAACTATTTATCGGAATGCAAATTTGTTTATGCTAGTTATAACAATATAACTTTATTTAATTACTTCTTCAGAGCATATGTACAATCGTACTGATGTTGAAATCAGACATATTTTGTTTCGTTATATATATATGTATATAGATAATTTTTTTTATACCTACCGACGCTTGAAAGTAAAGATATAATGAGAAAAAGAACAAAATATATAGTAAAAATGCTGATGCTTGGTATCAACCTCTAAATATTTTCCGATTAAAGTGAAACCTTACTTCTTTTTTTTTTTTTGCTTTATTTGTCACAATTTGATTCGGTGTCCCGCCAAAAGAATTTTAAAAAAATGGACCACCTATAATGCAGTATATGCGTCTGTAAGACAAAGCCCTGCACGATATGCAGCCAAATAACCTTACTGAACCTAAACACACACGCAGTTTTGCATGACATCATTACGTTTACGTGCAACCTTAATCAATCGCATACTAGACTAATTTCTCCTTGATATAGTATCATATATAGGTGTAATACATGTATGCTTACCGGTGATATTGCACTAAAACACAGCTGCTCACGCTTATTGCTTGCTTGCACTGTTGCACGTGGGTTGAGTATAATGCCGGCCGTTCCGTACTTCCGTGTACCTTGTGTCCCACATGCAGCTGTGGAGGGAACGACGCGGAATTGGATCGCGCGCGATATTCCAAAAGGTCAATTGTACGGATATACATATGTTTAGCTTCCGTACGACGAATAATTGATAACCCGGTAAAAATGGTCTACTATATGATCAGAGAAAATGTATGGAATTGTATATAATCGTATCTCAAATTTATCTCGATCAAATTGCATCAAATTATATGCATGTAATTTTACATAATCGTATAACAATTTTACCTAATCACGCAAGACCATTTTTTCCCGGGATGTTATTCCTACGACCGCCGTACGATTAATTGTAGGATAAAAAAACATCTTCATCGAAGATCTTTCAGTAAACATTCATTCCACAATTCTTTTTCGTTTGCATATTCATCATAATCATACTACCTCTTTAATCACCTATATAACATATATGATGGACATTAGGGTGTACGTTGAATACCATCTTGAGGAGTGAAGCCCCACAGTTTAAAGAAGGAAAAGACAAAAAATTTGGTCCCAAAACGAGGTTTATAAAATGAAGTTAAGCCGTGCCGGTAAGGTCTCAAAGTTTCCCATTTAAAACTGCACATGCATTATTTTACTCGAGTCAAAAATGCACTGTGCAGCTAATTTTAATTGGAAAATTCTTAAACTATGTGAAAGTATCAGGTATATATGTGTCGAGGATATCCTGCCGTTGAATCTGATCATGATTCTACTCCAAACAAAAATTTTATGTATGTCCAGAATTTCGACGAGATAAAAGAAATTACGACAATCTACCATTTCCATTCAACTAGATATAAGGATTGCCAACATTTCGCCATCTATTGTTGCCATCAATTTGCCGTCAGGCGAGATTGTTTTTTACCACTAGCATATTTGCAGCAACGGTCCATAATATTTGAGCTGACAAGTATTTACAACATAATGACAGCAATCGTTGCTGCCAGTTAGCTGCAACCTCTAATGTGTGCAAAGTCTTAACAGCAAATACTCAGCAAAAACACAGCAACAGTTGCAGCAAGCAAAGCAGACTGTTTGCACATACATGTTTCGTTATCTGGGGCGCTGTCGAATTGACATGTCTCAAAACGTGATGAGTGGCTATAAATGGTGCTTCGTACCATTGTGCTCGAAACTACGAGGAGTAGCCCTAACAAAATCTTCATACATGTGCCGACATCGGCAGGGAGAAGAAAATTGTGGTGTGAGGTTGCTCGTCGAACGTTGCAGAAATATACCTCGAATCTGTTCTGCTGCGAGGACCATTTCGACGTAAGTTAAGATTTATTGATGTATTCATTGTTTTTCTGTGCAAAGACATAGCGAATTGAATGTAAGGCTCGATTTGAATGTGTTGCTTGAGAAAATCGTCGTACGCAGCTACAAGCTCTAGTAATCCGAGATAATTTCCATTATGAGCTGATCCGAGTATCTCATTCTCTCCACGAAACGCTAGTCCACGTTCAGATAAAAATTCAATGACGCTTAGCACTCGTTTTAGAACACTACGCCAGTATTTTATCACCTGCTCTGCTTGTTGTGTGAGTTCAAAGTTTATCCGCCCTGTTTCTTTTGAACGTTGTACGAAAGCTATCACAGCATTTAGGTGATAACTAGATTGTTCGTGCTCTTTCAGTCGACTACCAGTATGCTTCCAATCGCAGAATCCACCGTGCGTAAATTTCGAGTGCGTCGAAGCTACAAGCTTACACACGAAGCAGTGAACCTTCCCATTCGCGGGCGAAAAACATAACCATGATCGCTTGATGATTTCTCCATTATGATTTTTTCACTCAAACATACTCAGCTGGCATCTACGAGCACTATCGCCTTCAATCATTTGTTCTACAGAGCGTGATTTTAATAGGTCATTATCGCAGCGCTGTAGATCCGAACAACCTATTTTTGCCCAGTAATTGACCATTTCTGCCGATGTCTGCTCAGGCCATAGGCTTATATCCTCCTCGGTACCGTTTGGTTCTGGCAAAATAACTTCCACTTGCGAATCGATCAAGTCACATTCAGACATGTCTTCAGCAACGGAGCCATCATTCGCAGAAATCGTTTGATTATTTTCTGGCATTCGTTGACAAGGATTTTCTTGAGCAGGACGGGGCTGGACAGTTATAAACTCTGATATGTTGCATGTTTTCGCAAGCACTTGCTCTATTTCTTTATCTTGCTCCTTGGCTAACTTCCGTTTTTGTGCGCCACTTTTGAATACACGAGGGGTCTTGTGCCGATTTGTTCCGGTGCTCATTGTGAATCCTTCCTGAAAAAAGATGGTATAAAAGTTAATCGATTTTGGATACTGGTAGTTAGAAATATATCGTAATTCATTCTTTTGCGCTATACTTGGTGGAGTTACAATAATAAGTCATCTGTAGTTATATATTAGTAATAGTCATAATATGGAAAGATACTTACGAAAATATGTGTGTACGTGCGTGTGGATAATAAGTTGGTTCGCTAAACTATCACAGTCACAAACTAGAGTGTATTATACCTCAAGCTTGCAATCGCCGCCTATAACGCGCTTGTCATACTTCATAAATATGAGGTGTGGTGTGAACATGCATGAACTAGTCAGAAGTGCAGAACTAAATACCGCTGCGACACCTTGAAGTCACGTTAGATAGAACTGTCAATGTATGTTACGTATTACAATGTCAGCTTCGCCGACCGCTAGATAAAGTAACGATATGTTTCAGGTGAAATACGCGCAAATGCGTATTATGAGGAGTCACTGATTCGGAATCTACTGTATTCCCTACTGTATTGTGTATTTTTGCACTTCAAGGTAATCGAGAAAGATGGATTTATCAGATGAATACGCTAAATCTTATGTACAACTTGACTGGTGATTAATTCTTTTGTGAACGGATTTCAACTTTGAAAAAAAAAGTTTCTATTCGAAAAAAGTGATAATTCGAATTTTGTGGAGGCCCCATATTTGTGGGGGCCCTGGGCGGCCGCCCCGTTCGCCCCTGCCCAAATCCGGCGCTGCGTCAACTGATTTGTGATATAATATAACTATCATTATCGTAATTTTCTAATATATCCGGCTTATTCAAGCATCGAGGTATACACATGTATTATCCAAATGGATATGCTAATTAACAATACATGGCGCATGCTAATGCATCTTTACTTAAGGATTATTGGACATTAACACAAAGATGCATCGTCAAGGTGTATGAACGAAAGTTGTATTATTATTGTTCATCAAGATTCGCGGTAGCGAATCGCCGCCGCCAAGTGGGTATTTCCACTCGACACATTCACATTTTAGATAAATTGAACAACATTTCAAGGTGGTAGAAATACCGCGAATCTTGATGCCATGGAGTACTTATAGCGCTCATCATTAAAGGCTTTCGAAAGCAGTTGAATGGTTAATACGTTCGACTAATGATACATATTGGCAAAGAGTATACGATTGAATCGAAAATCAGTAATAAAATGCATCATTTCACATCGGTTTCATATTACAGTTCGTCATTGGTTCAGAATTCGTAACGTGTAAAAATCTGAAGCAGGCATTAGCAAATCATGAGAAATCAGGGTATACCGTTTCGGCTAATAGTTGCGTTACAATGTAACCTGTAAGTTGGATGTAATACTCGATTTAAACAATATTCATCCGAACAAGAGCAGCCAGATACATTGTGATCCGATTCTGAACCGATATCCGACGTATATTAGAGAATCCCACTAATGTTGTACTTTACATGAATTAGTTTTTACACAAAAGCATACTGCAATTGATAATAATTATTTGATAATTCTCGGAAAAGAATTGTCATTATGAATACCGCATGCAAATATAGAAGCCTGCAATAAAATCACATGCAAATATCATAAAAGCCGCCAGTAAAATCACATGATTTTCACATAAATAGACATCCATTGGATGATTACACTATTGATGGGAATACAAATGGTAAAAATACCTGCGTGACAATAAGGCATGCGTATTCAATATGCTATTCATGTATAAAAACCTCTCATATACGCGAGGACCCCGTGAAACGGTACATTAGGTAAAATGCGTGAAGTGGATACGTGCTAAACTCTCATTCGTCCACCATACAAATAACATCGTTAAAAACGGGCAGTTTGCCCCGATGTGTTTCACACTCTCTGCAAATGTACCGCTTCACGAGATATCGTGAGATCATCACTTAAACTGAATCGAACAATACAAAACTGTCAACATGGAATAAAAATAATAGACAGTATGACCGGCGTATCTTGTAATGGAACTATTTGCCATGGTGGTATACTCTGATCTCTCGGTTGGCTTGGATTATGATCCAACAACAGTACATGCATGCATAAATGAAATTCGGAAAATTCCGGAATTAACTGAAAGTTACAATATGTCGACATTGCATTTGTTCAACAGCCAAGCCAATTCTTGAACATCCATTGACTAAACTCAGCCACATGTATCACAATATTTTATTTATATAATTCCCCACCCCTTCATGTATCAACAGGATGTCAGTCTGCTCAACCTTTCGAGCGTCAAAAAATGTTCAAACTTTTCGTAGACATGTGTGGGCGTGCTACTGCGGTAACGGGGACAACATACGGGGGCGGTATAAAAATAAGGAGACTAAAGAAGTGAAAATACGATTTAGTATTATCTTATCATCATAGATTTAAAAGGTATTACAATCGTCTTGTTTATCAAATAATCTGTAAACAATTTTGAAATTTCATTATCAACGAAATAAATTGAAACGTCAATTCATTTGATAACTCGACCGTTATACGGCACTAGTTGATAACGTGCGTAAGTAAGAAGGGGACGCACGAACATACTTACGTTACATCACAGCACTAAACATGACTGTATCTACTAACTACAGCTCACACGTAGATTTCTGTTGGAATATGTGATGTTTGTATATACGCCTTATAATTTGGGATACAAAGTGGGGCGTGTAAGCACGCGCTATATATTATTATCATTTGCTTCCTTCGTTTTCAAATTCTGTCTCCGTTAGAATTAGTCTCGAGCGAGCTGTTGCTCGAAGTACAACGTACTCTAATAAACATACATCTATACTCGTGTCGTATCTATATACGTTTTCTTTTATCCGCATCCCAAACCTCAACAGGTTATGGGCCCAGATGCGCAAGAGTATTTTTTAAAGGTTATTTATTGGTGCGTGTACTGTTTATTAAAGAACTCATACGAGTGTCAAACAAGAAAATTCCGAGACTGAAGAGACTTCTGTGGCGGACGAAAGTTTAGAATCCGAGGAAGCATTCGTCGACACGGCAGAGGAAGCCGCAGATATAATCATGGCTGAACAAATGAAATTATATCAACTACACCGGTTCAATGGAGAGAATTTTCATCTCTGGTGCCGGCAAATGGAAATATTCATGACCGAAAATCGATTGAAGCCATACATTCTTGGATCAATAGTGCGACCAGCGGCAAATCCTGATGAATGGGATACGAAAGATGCACAAGCTCAAGCTTTTCTCATGCGTGGCCTTGAACTCGACCAATTAAAGTATCTCACGGGCTGCACCACTGCGGCTCAAACGTGGTCACATTCAAAAACCGTGCACTCTGAAAGGAGCGATCAATCGGTTCAAATACTTTTGGACAAGTTTATCAACTGCAAAATGGATCATCAAGAAAAGGTGGCCGACTACATCGCAAAAGTCGTCTCTCTCGCTCAACGGTTGAAAGACATGGACATGGAGCAAAAGGTTCAAGTCGTCATCGCTAAAATTCTCGGAAGCCTGCCAGCAAAGTTCGACAACGTGAGAACTGCGTGGTATGCTGTACCAACGATTTCACAAACGATCGAGAAGCTCACGGATCACCTCGTCAACGAAGAAACGCTTATCAACTCGAGAATGTCAACAAACGAAGGGAAAGAGGCTGAAGCAGCTTTTGTCGCAAGTGCACATCAATCAACGAATTATAGATATAAAAACAGGTCTAATACTGAGAATAATACTGATTTTAAACCGAATTATTCGAAGCGAAATATTAAATGTAATTATTGTTCTAAATTTGGTCACTACGCTCGAGAGTGTCGCAAGAAGAAATATGATCGTCAAAACTCCTCTGAGAATCAATCGTATATGGCACAATCGTCAAATGACGATGATGGTACGCCTCTCAGTAACTACGCAGATGATACACAGCTGTTCAACATTGATTATCCTGTAAGAAATAAAACTACAATGCGCGATTATTGGTTTCTTGATTCAGGGGCTACTGAGCACATGACGTTTAGACGCGATTGGTTGTCAAATTACACCGCTTTTAAGGAAAAATCTTTCTGGGTTAAAGTAGGAAACGGTGAACTTATTCCTGCGATAGGAAGGGGCAAATGTCACGTGCAAGTAGATTTACCGGGAGGATCGCACATTACACACCGATCGAAGATGTATTACATGTGCCGTTGATTGAAAAGAATCTCATTTCTGTTTCAAAATGTTCGATGAAAGGTTTCAAGATAATTTTTGAAGATGGAAATAAGTGCGTTCGCTTGCTCAAAAGGGAAAAGGTTGTTGTGGTCGGGGTACAAGAGAAAAATATGTATAAATTAAATTGTCGATCGATTCAAATTAATGAAGAAGGCGTGCATGAGTCGAATTTGGCAATTGCAGGATCATTAATGGATTGGCATGAACAACTCGGTCATCCTAATTTAAAAACCTTGAGAATCATGCAAGAAATTTCAGCTGTAGAAGATATGCATATCAATCCTTCTGAACAAAGTTCCTTTTGTGAATCTTGCGTTATGGCTAAGCAACATCGGAAAAGTTTTCCCCAAAATACTGCGAAACGGTCGCAGGAACCAGGCGAGACCTTTCACGTGGATCTGTGTGGCAAGATGTCTGTCTCTTCCATAGGCGGGGTAAATTATTTCATGTTACTCAAAGACGATTGTTCGAGATATTGCTTTGTTTATTTGTTAAAAGATAAAACCGATGTTTTGTTGAGTCTGGAACAGTTCTATGCAGAAGTTAGAGCAACTGGTCACGAAATGAGAAAACTGAGATCAGACAGAGGTTCCGAATTTTGCAACTCAGAAATTAAAGATTTTTTATCATCAAAGGGAATCAAACACGAAACTTCGACGCCTAGAGCACCAGAACAAAATGGGTTTATTGAAAGACAAAATCGTACAATTGTAGAAGCAGCAAAAGCGATGCTCGCAACTAAAAGGTTACCTATATATTTTTGGGGCGAGGCCGTGAACACAGCAGTTTATCTGAAAAATCGAACAATTTCCGAAACTATCAATAACGTAACGCCTTTTGAAATATGGTTCGGTTCAGAACCATCTGTTAAACACATCAAAACATTCGGCTCAGATTGTTATGTTCATGTACCCAAAGAACAACGCACTAAGTGGGAGTACAATACTGTAAAGTGCATGCTGGTAGGATTTAACGATGATAGCAAATCTTATAGAGTATACGAACCATCGAAAAGAAAGTTGTATATTAGAAGAGATGTGATATTCAATGAATCGAAAAATACCGATAGAACAAACACTATTGTTGAGTTCACTGACAATTCCGACTCAGAAACTACAGAAAAAGGGCGATCACCTGTTTCAGAGGAAGAAACGGCGGGTACGAGTAAAAGGGTCTATGGAAATCCACGTCAGCCTATATTAAGAGATCCGTATATTCTTAGAAAGAATCCAAGGTCAAAAGAGAGTCAAATCAATGTGGAGGAAGAAATAAACGTTGCTGAAGCTTTTCTATCCGTAGTTGAACCTCATACACTCGAAGACGCTTTGCAATCGTCAGATGCAGGCAAATGGTTGGATGCAATTAACGATGAATTAGACGCTTTGGATAAAAATCAAACTTGGACTATTGTGTCTAGACCCAAGAACAGAAATGTTATCAAAAATCGATGGGTATTTAAAAGAAAATACAAAACAAATGGAGATATCAATAAATATAAGGCTCGACTCGTAGTCAAAGGTTATTCACAAAAACATGGTATCGATTATGAGGAGACGTTTTCTCCCGTTGCTAGATACGAATCTGTTCGATTATTATTGCCAATTGCAGCAGCATTAAACCTAAAAATGCTTCAATTTGATGTAAAAACAGCCTTTTTGCACGGCGATTTAAGTGAAACAATATACATGGAGCAGCCGTATGGTTGTGCACACGATGAAAATGTAGTTTGTCTACTAAAACACAGCCTCTACGGTTTAAAACAGGCTTCGCGTCAATGGAACATAAAAATCGTAACGTTTCTAACCAGTCGTAAATTCGAACAGTCACACACGGATCCATGTACATATTTGTTTACAAGAGTGCCGAGTCTAATTGTGACGTTGCGCCCAGGGTGCAAGTCACAATAAACCCCAAACCCGCGGGGAAGACGAGAAACACCAAAACACACAAATACACGCCACACCGGACACACGGAAGTACACGAAGTAACACGAAGACACACGAAACAGGACACGAGAAACGGGAGGACTTCACTTGAGTAGTGACGCCCGAAGCCGACGGAAGAGAAAAAGGAAGCACGAAGAATCCGAGAACTCCCGATCGCTACTAGAGGACCCAAACGCTCACGACACCTACGACAGGTCGGTGCCACCGCACACACACACACACACACGCACACCCACACACCCACGCACGCCTACACCAACTGTTTTTGTTAATAAAAACCCCAACCACACTCCTCGAGATCGCCCCGTTTTATTGCCTTCCCAGCCTCCCACTCCCCTTATTTGTCGACGGGCTAAAACCCGTCACATAATATAATCACGTATATATCAGTATATGTAGACGACGGGCTGATATGCGGAAATGATATCAATTTCATTATGAATACGTTGAAAGATTTACAATGTAATTTTGAAATAATTTATGGCGAAGCTCACTGTTATGTTGGTTTACAGATCGATAGGATTGAAGGTGGTACAAAAATTAAAATTCACCAAGAGACGTATGCTAAACGCATCTTAGAAAAATTTCAACATGATAATTGCTACCCAGTCTCTACTCCTATCGAAACTGGAAACTCATTGTGCAATGTAAATGAAAACGAGCACACCCATCAACCGAATTTTCCATATCGACAAGCAATAGGCTCCTTGATGTTCTACATGGTAGCCAGTAGACCAGATTTGGCATTTGCAATAAGTATTCTTAGCAGATTTATGCAAAATCCGTCATATGTCCATTGGATTGCCGTAAAACAAATTTTGCGATATATTAAAGGCACATTATCTTATGGAATAACATACGGTGTAAACACCAATAAAATCGAAATTACAGCCTTTAGTGATGCCGATTGGGCAAACGACATATTGACGAGACGAAGCATAACTGGATGGGTTATTTTCTGCAATAATGGCCCAGTTGCATGGAGTTCCAAGAGACAAACTCTTGTAGCTACGTCGACAACTGAATCCGAATTTATTGCTCTTTGTGCTGTCACTAAAGAGGTTGTCTGGTTCGAGCAAATCCTTAAAGAACTTTATTTTCCACAAATTCCTCCGACAAAGGTATATTGTGATAATCAAAGAGCAATATCAATCGTAATCAACCCGCATTGTACAAAACGAACTAAACACATCGATGTACAATTCTTCTATTCATCTGAAAAACAAAAGGAAAAACAAATAGATGTGACTTACGTTCCGTCTTCCAAACAACTTGCTGATATGTTGACCAAACCCTTGCCGAAAGGAAAATTAAACATGTTTGTAAAGGAATATGGCATGTATTAAATTATGTATTATGTGTTAAATTATGTAAATTTTAATGCGAGAGGAAGTGTTGGAATATGTGATGTTTGTATATACGCCTTATAATTTGGGATACAAAGTGGGGCGTGTAAGCACGCGCTATATATTCTTATTATTTGCTTCCTTCGTTTTCAAATTCTGTCTCCGTTAGAATTAGTCTCAAGCGGGCTGTTGCTCGAAGTACAACGTACTCTAATAAAAATACATCTATACTCGTGTCGTATCTATATACGTTTTCTTTCATCCGCATCCCAAACCTCAACAATTTCTGAAGAATTTGACGCTCGGAGAGTTAACGGGTAGTTAATCAACACTCGCGGTAGCGAATCGCTGCTGAGTTTTGCATATACTATGCCTAATTTTGAATCGGACTATTCAAACGTTTTATATTCGACAGTTGAAACCACGATTCTCTTAGGATTGATGAATGAAATTCATTTCATATTTTCGCGATATTATGTTTCAAATAAATATGCGTGAAGAGGTGGTTGTAATAATCATCAAGTTTCTTACAGGAAGATGGTCATCGGAACGCTGTTAATAATCATTGTGTCAAACCAATTCAGTGTTGGGATAACAGTAGCAAATTTAAGAAATGTTACATATAACTATTAGATTCATCATATAGTATCACAAAGGATGTATAACAATTTAGTCTGACAGATGAAGCTTATTAGTTTACAAGTATGGATGGATTGAATGACTTATTTCTAATACATCATTATATTATTTCAATACAATTATATAAAATATATGACAAATACTGCTTACTATTCATTAGGAATACCTTCCTTGCAAGACTGATTACGAAAGTTTATCAGATATTATATAAAAGATGTATATTTCATTTTGAAGCAAAGTTCGCAGAATAACATACAACGTATTACTAACAAGTCATTGATATATATTATAACCTTCCGCGGCTTCTTGGTAGGCGAGCCCTTAAACAAGCCGCGCTGGTTATTGTGAGTATCTTTGTCCGGAATGTGGTAAACCCGATTTCGGAAGGAATTGGGACTCCTCAAGAGAATTGTGGTGGGAAAAACGTAGGTCCGCTACGCAAAAGCACCTGATCTAACACCCCCTTTTGCTATTCATACGGACTCGGGCATATGCCAAAGCCGCCAACCCACACAGAGCCGGGACTTGTGTCCAAGCCTGCCCTTTTACCTAACTTAAACCGCGAGATTATCCTGATCTTCAGATCCGGGAATGAATTCCAAGACTGTCCACCAGACTCGGGATTGCCAACACTGGCCCTCGGACACGGAACTTGCGTCCAGTGCCGTACGCTCTATGTAATAGCTCACCAAAGCTGTCTCTGAACTAATAGCGGCCTGCGAAATTGGAAGTTGTGATGGGTATTAGAAGGTTTGTATGAAGTGCCAAGAGTCGAGTCGTATTATTGTACTTAATACTGGTTTTAATCAAACAGTAGTAGGCTTGAATAAAAGAACTTTGGTAAACATGGAATCGTCTCTTATACTCTAATGACTTATGATCTAACTTAAGCTAATCGGCTTTTCTCTCTGTTTGTTTGTTTTCGCTCAACAGTTGCGCTATGAATCTGTGGCTTGACTATTTCACTGAATGAATGCTGCTTTTGACTATTCGATAATGGAATATTATATTTGACCTAACAATTTATCGCTTTGACTAAATTGAAGTTTGAAATATTTAATTTGGCTTTTCTAATTTATCGTTCTGAGTAAATTGAAATATGCTACGTGTTAAGCGTGAATTTCTAATTTATCGCTATGATAAGATTGGAATGAAGCTAATTTTGGTCAGAGGAACTAGGCGTTCAACTGCCATACAAGTGAGTCGCACAGTCGTTATGACATGAATACGCTGACAAAATTAAGTGAGTCGCACCGCCGCTTTGGCTGGAATACGCTCCGAAAACTACGTGAGTCGCACAGTCGCTATGACATGAATACGCTCTCGAGCCTCAGGATACTCTCTCTTTTAAACCTTGTATCCCCTCTCCTGTTCCTGTGACGCCCTACGCGTCACCCGAGGCTTGGCGTTCGTGCTTCTTCGGTCGTCGTCGATCTTCTTAGTGACAATCATTCGTCCGATACACCGAAACGGTGCCTCACTTGGGCGAATATGTTACAATATAAGTAACCATATTCGCTACCTCGAGTCTTGATACATTATCAGTACCACGAATCCATTATTATATTCTCATTATGTTGTCAAAACAAACAGAATGTATTGTTATTATGACTAAATTGAGAATTACAATTATAAATTATACTAGCATCGTAATGACATTGAATTTGGCAGTTCAATTTTGAAATAGTTTCAACTTAAATTGAATAGTTCAACAGGGTATGTCTTTTAAGTCATCATGTTATATAGTAGTACACATGATCGTAGGCAGTAAGGGATATTTTTAATATTGATATAGTAATGGTATCGTTGAGTGTAGAAGGGTATAAAGGTGCGGACGGCATGGTGGGGGTATGCTTGTGTACTTTTCTTCATATACAAGAACTTTGCCTCCCTACTCGGAGATGGCGCCCACAAATTTTGCTCCATTTTACGCACACATGAGAGACCGTCGTGTATATGAGACCCGACATGCGACCGGCTCACCGATAAGCCGAGCTTCCCTCCCAACCGCTTGGTGCGCCACCGGCGTGCTCAGTTGGCCGCCCGCCACATGGAGCGCCACGGTCGCTTCCCAACGCATGCGACAACTACGCGTAAACGCCATACAATACATCCAATATTTTCACCGACGACGGTGCTTTAAATTCGTCACTGCTAACTGCTTGGAAAAATCTGATGTAAGATGATTCTACTCCGGCGCGGCGCGGCGGCCCGCGTTGAAAATTGGCATGCGGATCAATTGAAAAATCGATAACTCGGTTATTATTGATCCTGCAACTAAATTTCTTGTCTCCTTTTACGCGGAAAAACTTCAAGTTTTTCATTGTAAAATGAAAAGACGCAAAAAATATTAACATTTTAATTGTTTATTCGCCAAAAACTGGAGAATTCAGAATTTCCGCTCCATAATATTGCAGCTGGAATTATCAAAAATTCCCCGCAGTGATGAATTGCGATAACGATGCAGATTGCAATAATTTGCACGACTCGCAGTTTTCCGAATCACCCATGAGGTACTGCGACAAATTCGTTTCCCATTATTTTACATGGCGGCATCCCCAGTAGGCCTACTACCATATTAATTGATGATAATGTAATGAGAATGATTTAAGAATAGGATGATGTCGGGGTGCTTGTTTCACGTGAGTGCCCTCGCCTCTCACGATTTCTAATCGAAAAAATGGAATGAATTCAATTACCCCTAAATTTCTTTATAAATGAATTACAACCCAAACTTTCTGCAGCACTACGCTTCCTAGACTCGGGAGCTTGATTCGAATACCACTGTAACCCTCTAACTAGTCGAGAAATCAAGAGACTGCGGAGCAAAAAAATCCTATGATTGCGACAACTATCCCTTAACCAATTCTTATCCTGACTCGTAATTCTTTCAACTAACAACTCAACGACATTGTATACGTGACCTATTCCCGAATAATATTTTTGAAGAAGCCGCAAATGAACTGACGCGACCTGCCAATATTTTTCAGAAGCTGCAACGAGATTACCGAAGGGAGCCCGATTTTGCGTTGGAAACGCCTTCAAAAATTGAAGATCCTGCTCACTTGATATGCCATCCCTATGACTATCGAGAAGTATCTCCCTACATCTACTGCAATTGAATTTTGCGAGCGTTTTTTCCACGGAAAAACCTGAAAAATAATAGACCGCGTTGTCCTCTAAACTAACTTAATTATTATTACCCACCTCTACCTCAAAAGAATCATCTAACTCCTCTACTCCTGTATCCAAACTATTTCCCTGCACTTCGTCGAGTTCGTCCGTTTGATTTTCGTTCGTAATGTCGGTGTTCTGTCGCTCAGTTTCGGCCTCTTTCGGAAGTGGTAAAATCGTGTCATTGTTGTTTTCGCAATTTGCTGTTTTCGGTGGGATCAATAGTCGGTTACTAATAGTTTGCTGTAAACTTTGTCGGAATTGTGTCGCTGTGGGATTCGTGCCGTAGGAAACGCGTTGTCTTGCGATGGAAAATAAATTTTCCACCGGGTCCTGTTGAAGTCGTGATGTCAGTAGGTACTTCAAACCCTTGGATCGCAAGTCCTCCCATAATTTTCAAACTGACGTGATACTCAGTATCACATTTTGAAAAGTTGGCGGATTTCCTGCGGTGGGATTATGGATTTGCAGCCGAGGGAGCCAGTCTAAGGCGTCTCGCCAAATTTCGGTAGATCGCGTATTGTCCGTATTCAATGGTCTGCGATTCGGATTTTTGTCAAATAAAAATTTACTATTCATCGCGTCGAATATACTGTTAATCTGTCCAATAAAGTTATCTGAATTAATTAATTCGTCCTGAGTCTTACTGTCCTGCACAGTCATAGGAGCTAATGTCAAAAGCCTTGCGTGAACCGAATGACTAAATACCTGAGTCGCGAATTTGACATTCATTTTATCGAAAGGACCTGGATTCACATGTCGAGGCGAAAGCTTAGGCACCGATCGAGCTACCCCTCTAGAATCTATCTCATACAAATATTTCAATGCCCTCCAAGTAATTACGTCTTCTCCTATCACGAAATCATGTTTTAATAAATTGTTACGCAAGGATTTTATCAAATGCGGAAAATCGAAAAGCCCATATATTCTCCTCCCCCCCCCCCCCTCCCCCCACAACAATAAAAGGATTTTCCTCATTGATTCCTAACATACGAAATAATTTTTGATTCGGCCCACCCTGATCGCAAGCGAAAGCTCTAGCTTGTAACCCTAACTTACTCAAAGCATCTATCATGCTTTTAAACAGTTGAAGTAATTTCGCCGCGGTTACTGGACCTGCTGATAAATAATAAGCTACCGGCATTTTCCAACTATACGTCAAACCTCTAACCATGAATACTAACGCGTGTGAAGCTAATTTATCACGTCTACCTAACTCTCCGAGATCCTCAAAACCTTCTATGCAATCGAATTTCCTATTATAATTTAACCACTTCTTTATCGTCATCTCATCAAACATTAGAACGCATTGTTTTTCCCGCGTATCCATCGTCGCTACCGCACTTGCTAGTTTACTAAACAGCTCACTCGAAATTCCTGGCTTAAGATTCAAAGAGTTAACCCAGTACCTAATTCTACGAACACTCGGCAATTTGAAACCCATTCTTAACATAGCTTTGTACGATTTTGGAGACCTATAGAACAACGCTAGACCTAACTCTTTCTCTTCTTCCGACCACTGACCAACTTTTTTCCCTACACGAAGCTGACATTTCACAAAAGTTAGAGGAGCGCCTTTTAAACCTGTAGGAAATGCAACATTTTTGCTATTTACCCTACTTTGGGAATTAGTGCTACGCCTAAGTTTCAATTTCAAATTACGAATCCGTCTTTTGTTCTGATTGTTAATTGTGAGTCTGCTGCGAGAATTCAAAATACGTTCCTTGCTTGTCCATCCTGTCGTCGTCGTTGCTGTGGCAGTTTCGTCCGTAATCATTGTTACGTCTCTAGTGGCGTCGGTGTCGAGTATTGTCTTGGAAGAGGTCGTATCCGAAGGTCCTTGATTGTCGGAAGTATTTGGTGGCAAATCTGCCGCATTAATTAATTCGTTGAACCTATTTCCAATTTCTCGAGCTGAATCTGCCATCAAAGAAACCGCATTTCTATTAAATTTTTTTCGAGAAGAATTTTGAAAAGCATCCAACGAAAAATGAAGATCACAGATACGTTTTTCCCTAAGCCTCGAAGTAGGAAGATCTTGGAGCCCGTCATCACTGCCGCTACAAAGTATCCATTCCAAACACCTGTCATGGGAAAAATATCTATGAACATACGGGTCGAAAAATCGGTGCACGAGGGTTTCACGATTTGTTCGATTATTGTTCGTACCTGCCACAATTTCGAACATATTGCAATTTTTCACATAGCGTTGTATTTGCAAGATCCTAAGGATTGGGTGTGAAATATTTGAAAATTTTATCGGCATTTCCGACGGAACTGGGGTGAGGTGAAATTGAGCGCCGTGCAAAAGTCGGCAAAACCTACGTTTTTCAACATATAACTAGCCATATTCTGCTGCGCAAATTTAGCAGCAATTAAACCCGATAATAGTTACATCGATCTGTATACATGCCACAGTTTCTAAGAGAAAATCATTCGAGCTTATACAACGCTAATGTATCGATGACTTTATCTATTACAAGTTTTATACTTTCATACGTAAGAATGTTTACATACCTATCTTTATCGTTAACGGGAAATCTGAAGAAACTAGCACTAACACCTTCGGAAATTCCCTGACACCCTTTGTAGTAGCACTTACGCTTAGACATTATAATTAATGAATAATGATCAATGAACAATAAAATGGAGAAATAAATTAAATAAGGAAATGAGAAGAAAATCAAATGGAATGAGAACAGAGTATATCAGTATTCAGTATACAAAAATTGCCAATAAAATCGGAGATAGACGTCTTGCCACTGTAAGGAATAGTCTGCGATTGAGGAGAAACAATGATGTGGTGACTACTCTGAGCAACGTCTCACGCTTGATCGTATCACCCATCCACAATCCCTTTACAATGTTGTTAACAATTGCATTGTTTTCAGTATTTTCGAAAACACAATACATTGTCTCAACGCTGCAGATATAGAAAAGGATTATCATCGCAGATTGTGAGTATTTTATTTATATTGAATGATGAAATGGAATGAAAAGCGAAAACCATTTAGATTTCAATGTATGTATAGTAACGTCCGAATTAGATTTTTATTGACCATAGCATAGGTGAGAATAATTATATTTTTGATGATTTATTTTACGATAAATTGAAATTTTGAACATGATCTGTAAAATTTTACCATAAAAGAAATTGCGCACTAAAAATTACTAGAAGAAAAGTGAAATCGAAGTTGACGAGGCCCAATAAAGTGACCCGCTCCACGTGAAATCGCTCATGTACGATTGATAGTCATTATTGTTTATAATAATTCTATGGTGAGAGGTGAGGGGGCTCAAGTGATACAGCATCCCGACATCATTCTTTAAGATAATTAACGAACGAATTATGAACGAATTATTCGACAATGCATGTTACTTCATTATTTCTTCATCAATTCAAGGTAGTAACCTACGAGACTGCGAGTCGTGCGAATTATTGCAATCTGCATCGTTATCGCGATTCATCACTGCGGGGAAATTTTGATAATTCGAGCTGCAATATTATGGAGCAGAAATTCTAAATTCTCCAGTTTTTGGCGAATAAACAATTGAAATGTTAATATTTTTTGCGTCTTTTCATTTTACAATGAAAAACTTGAAGTTTTTCCGCGTAAAAGGAGACAAGAAATTTAGTTGCAGGATCAATAATAACCGAGTTATCGATTTTTCAATTGATCCGCATGCCAATTTTCAACGCGGGCCGCCGCGCCGCGCCGGAGTAGAATCATCTTACATTAGATTTTTCCAAGCAGTTAGCAGTGACGAATTTAAAGCACCGTCGTCGGTGGAAATATTGGATGTATTGTATGGCGTTTACGCGTAGTTGTCGCACGTGTTGGGAAGCGGCCGTGGCGCTCTATGTGGCGGGTGGCCAACTGAGCACGCCGGTGGCGCACCAAGCGGTTGGGAGGGAAGCTCGGCTCATCGGCATGTGTCAGGTCTCATATACACGACGGTCTCTCATATGTGCGTAAAATGGAGCAAAATTTGTGGGCGCCATCTCCGAGTAGGGAGGCATAGTTCTTGTATACCTATGATGATCACGTGAATACCGACATGTCGTACACACAATTTAGAGACCTGTGCGCAGCCTGCTGGAAAAATAATAGATGCGGTTTCATTGTGATCGACAAGGACAGTGATCTCGAGGAGGGTAGGTACCGGGGGGGCTTCGACTGCTTTATATCCATAAATAGTTGATAAATCACGTGATGAGGGCAGTAATATTTTGAACTTACAAACATCAACATGCGGAGTGTCGAATTGCAACAGCAGAGAGATGTACTGCATCAAATCGCAAAGGCTAGCGATGCGATACTAAACAAACATAAAATGCTAAAGTTAGGACGGGATACGAACGAAAAGGCTATGAATGAAGTTTTCAAACCTGTGGTGACACCTCTCCAAAAGCTGTTGGATCAATCGATCGAATCGGAGTCTATCAAGAAAGTAGTTCGAGAGTCACCTGTGGAAGAAGAACCCTCGCAAGCAGGCGAGAATAAGTTTGATAATTCTTTGATAACGGCTGACGAAGATTCGGATGATGAAGATGATCCCATTACCGCTAGTAGACAAGATTCTTCTCTAAATCGCGACTCTTTCTATGAGGAAGCGCCTACTGTCAACTATTATTTGCCTCGATCGGACCTTCGAATGTTCAGTACGAAAGAAGTAAAAGAGTTGGATACTTCATACGGAGTTCGTAGGTTTAAGGATATTTTGAAGATCGGTGACTCTGCGGTAACTTTCGAGAATAACGTTATTCATATCGGAGATAAGAGTTATGAACCATCACAGGGTTTGCTCGAACTATTGTTCAAAAAGTCACCGAACCGTGGCACTGTTAGTCAGGCTGATTCACAGAATTATGGTGAAATCCTCATCGCTACAAACGCACATCGAAAACACTATCGCAGTAATGCAGCGATTCGTCGAGAAAATAACGATAAATTCAGAAATATTGTTTCACAAATTATTGGTTCTCCGAAACTGAAGACAGGCAAAGCCTTACCGCGCTACAAGATCACCAGAGGTAAGAAGAGGCGAATGGATTACGTGTACTGGGACGATCCTAATGAGCTGATTGATCGACTTCGATTGCTCTACGCATCCCAGGCGGCTGGTAACACGAGCCATTCCAATGAAATTTTTTCAATCATCGAGGAGTTGCGCGAAGCTGGAATCATATATTAGATTTCTTCAGCGATTGTCAGCGCTCAGTTTCAAAATGAGCGTTGACGTGTTCGGTAGGCAATTGGCAAGAGCCAAGGGTAGCCAACTACCAGATATTGGTGCAAGAATCCGAACTCTCGAAAATCAAATTCATCATATTGCAAGGACTCAGCGTGCGGACAGCGATACGGTACAAGCCTTTGTATCTCATAATTCCCAGCTGATTGCGAGCCTGGAAAAAAAACTGAGAGCAGTGGAAAGAATCAGCGATAGTGAGAACAATTTCATGATCAAAAACCTCGAATCGAGCGTGAAGGAAGATCTAAAACGTCTTGGAAGAGATTGTAAAACCGGACAAGAACTGGTGATTCGTAATTCTAAAATAATCGTGCAATTGGACGAGCGGTTAACCAGACTGGAGCATGGAAGACAAGAAGGCGGCATTGGTGGAGGAACTCCATGGCAGGGCTTCCAGTATGCCACTAATGGCACTATTTGCCACTATTTCTGGCATCTGCCACTATTTGCCTCTATTTCAATAAAAAGCCACTAATTGCCTCTATTTTTCTACATCATGAGATTCTGTTCTTTTTTTTTTTACTGTTTCTGGCATCCATGGGTCCATGGGAATACTAGAATAACTGATCTATGATAACTGAATTATGATAATAAATCACGTGACACTTGTATGGTAATACCCTTCTACACTCAACAGTAATAATTTCAAATTATTGATAAATTGGAAGCCGTCCGCGATCGGTAAAGTAAGGACATTGCGTGGTGGTGACTGAAATTTAGTAATACTATAGTAAGACTGGAATGCTCGCCGTAACGCGGCGTTGCCCCGAGACAGTACGCCAAACTAGTATTACCGTTGAGTGTAGAAGGGCTTACTATATTTCAGTGGTGGTGGTGTTGTTTGATAGTTGGTAGCTGTGTGACAACAACGGCGTTCACGGTAAGTAATTTTCAAAATATATAATTTCATGGAACTGACATCACAAATTTAAGTATACGAAGGGAAAAGGGGGGCAATATATCTTCTTTTAACATGTGACCGTACTTGATGCCTAAGAGCTACAGCCTGTAGTCTTGAGAACAAATATTTGAGGTTAGTTTCGTAAATAATCATTTTTTTCTACAGACTCCAAGTAATGAGCCGAAAATACAAATTCAAACCATGTTGGCTATCCCGACAAGATGCTCTGGGATACGAAATATCTATATGGTGTAAAAAAGAAAACGAAAAAACAGATGAATTATTCTGTCAGATCTGTCTTATATCATTTTCATTTGCCTCTAAAGGCTTCGACGCTGTTGTTCAGCATTCCAATAGTAGGAAGCATACTCAGCAAGCCCGGACGAAGCTTCAAGTCAAGCAACTCAAATTACAAGGATGTGCTAAAACAACAACTCCTACAATACAGCCGACAATGAAATCGATGCAGTTGTGCAGTAACATTGACCCAGCTATGAGAGCTGAACTCATATGGGCCATGAAGAATACACATAGCAATATGTCTGCCGCTTCGTGTGATAATCTGAGAGAGGTGTTTCAAAGTATGTTCCCCGGACCTATTGCCGATAATTTCAGTCTCGGTCGTACTAAACTTCTTTATCTTGTCACTGAGGCTCTGGGTCCATACTTTATGAACATTTTAACCGACGATATTCAGCGTGCTTCAAGCTATTGCATCTCTTATGATGAAACAACGAATGCTGAACAGAAAAAAGAATTGCAAATCACAGTACGATACTTTTCTGAAACAGATAAAGAAGTTGTCAACCATCATTTGCGAACCTTTTTCATAGGTCATGCAACTGCTGATATACTGGCTGAATTCCTTAATAATGCTATTAATGAGGCTGGCATTCCCAAAACGAAGCTCATTATGCTTGGTTCTGACGGACCAAACGTCAATAAGAAAGTATGGGCAATTCTGAATGCTGAAGAAATTGAACTCCGTGGCCAAGGATTACTCAATATTGGGTCCTGTAACATTCACACCATTCACAATGCATTCTTGAAGGGACTAGGAGAGCTTGGCAGTGAAGCGAGTGATTTTATTCTACAAATCTACTATTTTTTCCATGGGTGGCCTGCACGATGTGAGGACTTCAAGCAAATTCAGCTTCAGCAGCAGCTTCCAGTACATCATTTTCTCAAACACGTCAGTACTCGATGGCTAACATTGAAGCCTAGTGCAGAGCGTGTTCTAGAACAATGGAAGGCGCTGGAAAAGTATTTTCTCAATTTCATCCCGAATCAAAAAAATTGTAAGACAGTGATGAATTCCCAGAAATACCTGGTGATATGTAAGTACTTGCGACAAAAAACGATGAGAGCTGAATTACATTTTGTTATCGATAGTGCTGCAATGTTCACCAAATTCACGTTAGGATTTCAAAAAGATGAACCATTAATTCATTTATTATTTGATGAGCTTCGAACCCTTCTACTGACACTTGCTGGTCGGGTTTGTAAAGTAGAAACTCTCCAAAGCTACAATGATAAAAAATTGAAAGGAGAAAATTTATTTGCAGAAAGTAATTTGCTTCCGACTAAATCTGTAATTGTTCCGAAGTTAGTTGAAGATTGTTTTCACGATAGCGATCTGACTGAAAAAGATAGGCTTCTATTTCTGCAGCGTGCGCAAAGCCATTTTAAACTAGCTGCAATGCACGTTATGGAAAAATCTTCTCTAGAAGCATATTCAGACTCAAACATGATTTATTGGTGCCGTTGCTTACAGCCAAACCGAATTAAAAGAAAAATTAGCTGTGCAGACATTGTTCAAGTTGCAGAGGCATTGCCATTAGTTGAAGATATTCCGTTGACCACACTGGCAGATGAATGGCGGTTACTGCAGCTTGAGACGTTGTCAGAATTCAAAGGAGAGCGAGTAGATCATTATTGGCAAAAAAATGTATTTGGCTTGAAAAATGCGAGCAATGATCCAAAATACCCAATAATCTCTCTAGTAATCAAACCGTGTTTTTGTTTGTCTCATGGGAGTGCTGATGTTGAGAGGGGTTTTTCCATATCTAAAAAAATATTATCTGATGATAAGGCAGCGATGTGTGAACGAACCTTAAATGCACGCTTAACAATTCGTGATGCCATCAAGAAGTTCAAAAACAAGCCACATTTAGTTCCTATCACACAAGATTTGATTACTAAAGCACGATTGGCACATCAAAGCTATAAGGGTTTTTTGGAGGCGGAAAAGAGAAAAAAAGCCGAAGCAGCTGAAATCGTTCGAAATGAAGAGCTCAGACTAGAGCAAGAAGAAGAAAATTTGGCACAAATCAAAACGAGAAACGAAAATATTAAAAAACTAGAAACTGAACTTGAGAAGAAGCTAAAACAACAGAAATTGAAAAAAGAAAGTGCTGATAAACTTGTAACAGAAGCAAATAAACGTTTGCAGTCAGCGTTGAAGGAACAAAATATGCAGGAAATGCAAATTGCGCAAGGTTTGCTTGAAGGTGCTGAAAGGCTGAGGGAACGAGAGGAAGAGCAAGCGAAAGTGGCGTCCAAGATAGCCAAGGAAGTTGAAAAGAGGAAGAGTACTCTGATATCTGATTTTATCAGCAAAAAACCCCAAAAATAACGAGTCATTATCAAATCTAACTAAAATGCAAATGTAACTGATATCTAGTCTACATATGAGATTGATACAAAAATTGTTGTATTCAAATATCCTTTAAGTGTTGGACATGCCCGAAAAATTCAACTTATCCGGGTATTTGACTGATCTCGCATTTAGATAAATATAAGATTAACATTATTACAAAGATTTATATTTATTATCTGAGTTCAATGTATCAAAATATATTGTTTTCTAGTTTTAAGTGCTTTATTGTTAGTGCCAAAGTAAACTTGTTTCGCATTGTGATAAAAAACTTACTAATACGTACGTACTACATATGTTCCTGATTAATATTTAAGTAAGAAAAAACAATGGAAAATCTAAAAATGATCTGGTTCTTTTTATGGTTTCATTCCTTCCTTGGTTCGTAGTCATACCAATATACTACTTTTTATCAGGCCCATAAATATTATTCATCAAAAAGCGTGCCTTATTGAACCTGAGACGTCACTATTTTGCCACTATTTTGCCACTATTTTCCGTTTAATAATGCCACTAATGCAACTTTTTTCGAAGACCTCCGTCACTGGAAGCCCTGTCATAGACCTGCGCGAAAGAATTATCCTCGTCGTCGTGTTCAGATGCGAGGATTGGATGAGACCTGGCAGGCTGGTCTCGTGGACATGAATGCTTACGCGAAATGTAACAATGACTATAAATATCTGCTAACGATCATAGCAGGGCTTTAAGTCGGTCACTTTTTGTCAGATTGGTAATATTTTTCCAGCCTAGTTATATTTTGTCATATTTTTACCCCGTTCGTCATATTTGTCATATTTCCGGAGGCGCTCACCTTTCATTCAACGATCTCTGTCCACTACGCGGAAACTTTGTCATTGCGATTAGTTACAAGCTGTTTATGGTTCCATATTTACTCGTGGCGCGGCAGCATCAGCTACTACGGTCAAACTCATTGCCCAAACACAACCCCCACCACACCACAGCCAAAGAGTATAGGATAGAGTGGAACCTTCGTATACTTGGCAGATCAAAAACTTATTATCAATTATTATTGATTGCAATCGTTAGGAAATCGTTTGGGGATATTTGGGAAAGCATTTTTATAATTTGGGAAAAATGTATTAATTTAGAATCAATTAAATTAAATTATGCGTATAGTTAGCAGACGCATGATTGGAGAGAAAAAAACTGTACATGAATTTGCTCTAAATCGTTTGATGATCTCATAAATATACTCCTTTTCATTTGGGAAAGGTTGCAAATTCTAATTTCATTGTCAATTCATCCTGAGTATAATAACCCTTAATTCTAGGGACTTTCTCCTCGACCGGGTTTTTCCCCAGATGGCTAGTGACGTCAAGTATTCACATTTACCGTCTGTAATTGCGATAGAATGCAATTTGTCGTACATGCAATCGTTTGATGGTCATTCGGAGATGTTCAATGATGCTTTTCTGACGTTTCAAAGCCAACCGATTATCCGTAGGATAAATGTAAATCTCGCTGGTGGACGGTCCCTAGGAAATTTCCCTTAGACCGATTTCCCCGGCAAAATTTTTATCAGCTGTCGAAAGAATTCCACTTTTTCTTGCTCTACCCCTTGTTTTTAATTACTTCGACGTATTTCCAGCGAAATAAGATGAATGACATGAGTCAGATGATCGATATGCATGTAACTGCGATTTCCTGACACCTAACCTCAAATTCCGCTGACGGATGTATGAAGTGAATATAGATAAGGTCAAGGAAATAAAACAAACAACTGCTCTCAATTGTTTGACAGACTCCAGTTTTAGTCTTGAGTTTTAGTTAGCTCCGTCGTATTTTCTGTGAAATAAAATAATTGCACAACATAACTATGTGTGCACGATCGTCTGACAGGTATCCTCAAATTCCGCTGACTGATGTATGAAATGAACATTGATAGGGTTAAGGAAATAAAAAAATAAACACAACTGCTCTTAATTGCTTTACTTTATTTTTACTTATGTACTCCGTCGTAATTTCTATGAAGCAAAGTAATTGCGTGAGTCACGATCTGATATTTCCGTTTGCATCAAAATGATTGTCATCACTCATCTCATCACTGAACATCAGCGGAAATTGGGGATAGCTGTCAGACGATCGTGCACACAGTTATGTTATGTAATTATTTTATTTCATAGAAAATACGAAGGATTGATTAAAAATAAAGTCAAACCATCAAGAGCAGCTGATTGTTTTATTTCTTTGACCCTATCAATATTCATTTTATACATCGGTCAGTCGAATTTGAGGTTAGGTGTATCTAGAAAATAACGATTGGAACCTTCCTGGGAATGTCGACCATTGGAAAATGGGAGTGGCTGGGGATTCAACGACGAGAGGCACGTTCTTTCAACTCTGGTGCCGTATAAGCCTGGGATTTGTAATTGAAAAGATGACTGAGCACGAGATTCTAAATGGGAAAGTACACAGCAGAACAGTCAGGAACAGTGAGCTGACGCAGCCATCGCTGAGGGACCCGGTCTTGATGGCGTTTATTTTCGTGGTTACCTATGCTGCCACGGATGAGATGCTTCTTGCTCTGACGTTTACTAAAGAGGCAAATAGATGCAAAAGAAAGGGACGGTAAACGCGAATAGCTGTGACAATGCCCTTATCGAGAGAAAGCTGATCCATACGTTTCGAGAGAACCTCAACACACATCAACTTAGCTGTAGCTTTTATATTTATAAACTTGGCAAGGTTGATTCTGGCCCAGAAGTGATTTGTCCAACAAGCACTTTTGGGCCAGAATCAATCTTGCTATGTATAATTTCAGTGAGTAAAGAGCGATGAGGAAAAGGCCAGGACCAGAATGAACTGCAGGCGCACCTGGCGTGGTTGTGGAATATTCTTCCTAGACTCCTCTGGTTCAATTTCCAGCTGCCTACGAGCTAAGAAAACGAGGGGCCAACTTCCAAATCTATGACACCTAAACTACCTCCAATTTTCTTCAAAGAGTTGGGAGGACTTGGAACCGCAACCAAACAAGAATAAGCAGGAAGAAATGGCGTGATGAGTCGGCAAGAGCACAGATTACCTTTCACATAGTACGAAGGTGGACTCACGTTTTTAAATGCTATGACTCAAACGACACCAAAAGCAACGCCATTTAAAACCAATTCTAATGAAAAAAGAACTTAATTAGTGAAGACTTCGGACATCCGCAAAAATTAATTTTTTTTCAACATCTTGTACACATATACAATATAAAACATATTAACTTTATTCATTTTGTGTTTTTTTTTATCCATTTGTGTTACGTTTATTATGTTTATTTTATTGTACACTATATATACTTGTATACCTGTATGGGAGTCTATATTGATGAACTTTTATTTCCTCATTGTAAACTTCTGAATAAATTGAATAAACTGAATAAAATTGTTATCGAACGATGTTGGAGAAATAATAACTTTTATCGTTTCAACATTTTTATTAATAAAAAATACTATGAATAGAATGTGAGTTTCAATGTCAAGTCTTAACCCCTCATAACTAAACCTAGATTCTTCAATGATTTCATTCTTCGACGTAGATAATTCCATGAGGTATCAGTACCGTTGAACTATTACATGCTTCAATTTTCAGCTGCATGTCATCACATTTCAGCCAAGTTCCTGAATTGCGCAGACAGTATGCAGTGAAGTGTTTCAACTTAAATCCAATTACTCCAGCAAGTCTACAAAATAAGCATGAATTTTTAATTCTCAGATCATTTTCTTAAAAGTACGTGAAGAAGAGAATGATTGATCAATTTACCGAAATTTCCGATCTAGATTTAGTGTAATTGGAAAACTTTTTAATGTACACTCCTGTCCTCTCTCCTGTAGGTTCCTCTCTCCCTTCACCTTCAATTTTTGTCTTATGTCGAGTTCAATAAATACGTGTTTGTTGCACTGAATAGTTTCTACGGCCAATCCTTTACAGCCGTTTACCCTGCACAGGATATTGTCAATGACTCTGCAAAACTGGACAGCTTTTTCTAGAGCCTGAAACCCATCTTTTTTGATCACTCGATCATTGACAAACAGAAATGGGATAACTTGATTCTGCAATGGACAATGAGGATTACTGCAACGCCTGGTTCTTTTTGCACTGGGTTCTAAATGTAGCAAGTCACTCCAAATCTTAGTAATGAAATCTTCGGCATCAAGAAAATATCCAGAGAGGGAGGTAGCACCAATATCCCTCTGGATGGGATAAAAATTCCGGAGAATGTTCAATCGCTGTGAGTAAATCTTTCTTGTGGCTCCTTGCTCCATAAAGTCATTCAAAAATGTTAAAGTTTTTTCTTCTGAAGTCTGAGTAAATGCCAAATAAGTCGGACTATCTAAAGCTGAAAACTGCAAGATCTGAAGGATGCTGTCAAATCCGCATGTTTTCCTAACATGAACTTTTACTGCATCGTATACGACAGGGGGCAAACAGAGGCCGTTTCGAAGGAAAAATCCTCTTCTTTGAGTCACTTTCCTCTGATTTAAAATTTTTATTTCAGGGTAAGGTTGAAAGTAGCATCCTTTGGCGATCACAGGTTTATCTTGAATTTTGGCTTCAAATTTAGTCAAAACAGTTTCATTATTCTCGGTGGTTATTTCAGCAATGTCTGTTTCAACAATCGAATCATGAACCCTGATTGAACATGAATTGGTCTTCATCCTTTCTGGATTTCCATGGGAAACTTCTGCTTGCTTGGTATTATTATTTTCGTCTCGAAGAAGGGCGCAATAAGAATGGTCTGAAAGCGCGGTACTGTTAAAAAGAGGCTTCCCAGGACAGAATCGAGGATTCTCAGGTTCAGAATTCAATGATCCAATCTTTTCATCACATAGGTTGGCATCACCATTCGAATTAGCGTTTAAGTTGTCATCCTTCAAACTGACGTTGACTGTGTCACTATAGTTATGATTATTATCAGTCACAATGTTCAAACTGACGTTGCCTATGTCACTATAGTTGTGATTAATATCAGTCACAATGCTGGAAGTCTCAGCAAGTGGTCCCGATTCATAAGGCCATTTCGCGGAATAATTTGGACGACGTGGAGACATCTTAACATCATCATCATCATCGGAAATTGTGTCATGGATAAATACTTTGTGATTTTTGAGTCCTCCCCATTGCTCAGAGGATTTCAAATCCGAGTCATCGATGATAAAAACTCTTTTAGGCGGTATGTTCAAGGTGAACTCATTGTCAACATCTGGCATCAAGTTGCATGTCATTTCCGGAGCACTGTGTAGCTCTGGTGGAAGAAATGGTACCTCTGATTGACATTTCTTTAGGTCAGAGTTCATCTTCGGATGGCTCTGAGTTTTGTATAGAGCAGATGATGATGGTGGTGATGAGGCTGATTGATTATCCCCAGTTTGGGAGTCAGGTTTCATTCCTGGAATATTCAGTGCTTTTAGTCTGGCAGTTGGTTGGCCCGGTGTCTCATTACGATGGACAAAATGCGTCAATTTTGCGGATATTAATTTATTGTTACTTTGGATACTGTCTAGATGACGTTTCAAGAAGAAATTAGCTTCACAAGGCAAGCGAATGTTTTGGAAAATATTATTCCGCATGTGTGCGAAATATCCTTCCTGGTACGCAGTTGATGCATGCTTCTCTCTAGCAGGAATCGCAGCTGCTGTCCACAACGGAAATTCTTTTGCAATTCTCTCTAGCTGGTAGATAAAATCCGTCAAATAAAAAGCATTGACTAATTTTCCGCTCAATGTGACAGAATCTATAGGTTTTGCCATAGAAATGATTTTCTTTACCCATTGATGAGTTAGAGTGCCACTCTCGCTTTCAGTGAAGCTGTTCTTCAGATCTTTCTCCATATTTTCTTCATAAAGAGTCCTTGAAGTTTCCAAATTCTCAATTGCATGCCTACGAGAGCCTATCAACTCCTCCAACTCTTCTCTTGCTTCTCCAACAGTTATTTTTCCTTTTGATGTAATAACTGATGCGTCATTATAAGGCTGCAGTGCTACGATGCAAACAAGTGAGAATATGCGTTCAAATTCAGGAATGCTTTGAGAGTCAATCAATAAAGCCACACATCTAAGGAAAAAACTCTTTACGAATGGATGGCAATCCTTCAGGCATCTCCATTTCGAAACAAACGCCATTACGTGAGCCACATCAATTAATATGAGGGTAGGTGCTGGTCGCGGCTTCTGTTGTTTTTGTTCATCGCTCGAGGAAGCCCACAGAAAGCACTCGTCGACATAAGTTTTCAGGCTCATATTATTGAAAGCTAAAGCAGCAGACAGAGGGATCGCTCTTTCATAATCTGACAAGCATTCACTCGGGGATGGGGCACCCAATCGGTTCCAAAATTTCATCCAGTCTTCAATGAACTCTTGAGTGTGTATTGTTGACAGCATCTGATTGACACAAACTGTTGTTTTTTCAAAATTGATTGTCATTGTATAGAGAAAGATATGCCCAGTTTTATTGTTCTCAGAGAGCTGGAATCTTCTGACGAACTTTCCTGAACCATCGATAGCAATTTGTGATTTTTTATTGACGCGACAGTACTCCCGGATGATATGAATTTGGTTCGGTGTACAGTACCACACTGCGAACTCCAAAACATCCAAGCGATGTATAGCATTAGGATACCGGGGATCATTTGCCAGTTTTTGCATTGATTTTATTACATCGATTTTCTCTTTACGTCCCATTCCCAGTTCTTCTTTATTATTTTCTATTTTAGCCTGTCGGTATATATGGTTTTCACGAATGAAAGGCGGTACGTTTTCTCCAAATTCCATTTCCTTTTCTAATAACTTTTCGCGATAATTCGCTGCATATTTCTCTTTCAATTTTTTACCAACTTTCTTCCTCTCCGCACCATTTAATGGACGTTTCACTTCCCTGTGATAAGTGCCATGGGTATCTCGAGTGCAAATAATCAACCTCAAGCCATTATCATCGGGGGGCTCGTGGGCAACACCAATCATTTTGTTTTTGCAGTCTCTGTCTTTACAGTATGCAGAAAATTTCAAAAAATATCCCTCATCATCAGCCTTTTGATCCAGTCTTACATATGAATATTTGGCAAGGAATGCACACTCGAATTTATACCTTTTCCAGAATGCTCTGGTAATTATTGCAGCCCATACTTTTTTCTTTAACCTCTTTCTGGAACTGGCGGAAGACTCGTCTGGCTTTACTTCTTCCCACTCCTGACGACTCAACAATAGATCGAATTTTTCAGTTTCAAGGTCGAATTCCTCATTTTCTGAATCTTGCCAGTCACTCTCACCACCAGACTTCTCGCTTGATGATCCATCGCTGTAAATCTCATTTTCTTCAATTAAAGTAATTTTTTTTGGTGAAGGGGCTACAATGCCTTGGTTACGGCGAGCTTCATCTAGATTATTATTCTTATTTTCCCTCACATGATTATATACAGTACGAGGTATCCACCTCCCTTTTAAGTCTTTACTCATTTGCTGCCAGATTGGATCTGAAAATTCGGGAAAATCGTTTGTTGCAAAACGATCAATATAAGTCTCGATGAGCGCGATTGCCTCAACTTTCGAGACCTTTGGTTGTCGAGGCATTTCACTCCAGCCCTAAAACAAAAATTGATCGAATTACAAAAATGTCCCACGAGAATATTACTCTTGTACTTGATGCATATAACATAATTTTTTTTTCTTTTTTTTCAGGTTAAGTTATTACGTTGTTTTTGCAAATAATTATGAATTGGCAAAAGAAATTTCACAGATACGAGCTTACGTACAATTTTTATCCGTTAATTATGTCTTTTTTATAATAGGTATAAATAGGAAAAGAATAGTCAACACAGCTACTGTGTCTTGAAAAAAGTGATCGAACATCTGAAGTTAACAATGTCGTTCGATAATCGTCGTTTGTTTAATGGAGGAGGTTTTTATGGGACGGCAACCGCGTAAATTTTCGGGTCCCAATTTTGCGTGAATTTTAATTCTGAGCATTTTCCATTTTCCAAAATGAAAATAACATGAATTAAAAGTATTCTTGGAATTACCTATATGTTTAGATTGAATATGAGTAATCTAACTAGAGTCGATCCGAGTCAATAGAGGCTTCCGGGTCATGGATCCTGCCCAAACTTGCAATGGGTGTTTACTTGGACCAAAATATAAAGTACCTGCTGAATAACTCTCCGGAATGTGCCTTTACTCTATCAATTTACCTAAATGTACAATAGAAATCAACGTAACCTGGGTTTTGCAAATCGCCATGAAATAACCGGTTTTTGTGCTGCGTTATGAGATTCTACATTGCACTAAATATTTATACATTGAATTCAGTGGTTATTGTACATCGAATACCTGAAATTTATCATCCCAGGTATAGATATCACTTTATCATGTGTCTATTAACACATTGCTTCTTGTCGTTTATCACTCGTACAGCATTCATTTGGTGAATTTGAAGACTTCTTTCCACTTGTAAGATGTTGAATATATGGTCAGTTTCAATACTAACACTGTCAGCTCACAAATACTGTAAATTACCACAGAATATTAATTTCACCACAATAAGATATCATTTCAGTAGAATATACCTATATTAAGGTAGTGCGCGTTGATCTTAATATAGGTATATTCTTCTAAAATGATATCTTATTGTGGTGAAATTAATATTCTGTGGTAATTTACAGTATTTGTGAGCTGACAGTGTTAGTATTGAAACTGACCATATATTCAACATCTTACAAGTGGAAAGAAGTCTTCAAATTCACCAAATGAATGCTGTACGAGTGATAAACGACAAGAAGCAATGTGTTAATAGACACATGATAAAGTGATATCTATACCTGGGATGATAAATTTCAGGTATTCGATGTACAATAACCACTGAATTCAATGTATAAATATTTAGTGCAATGTAGAATCTCATAACGTAGCACAAAAACCGGTTATTTCATGGCGATTTGCAAAACCCAGGTTACGTTGATTTCTATTGTACATTTAGGTAAATTGATAGAGTAAAGGCCCATTCCGGAGAGTTATTCAGCAGGTACTTTATATTTTGGTCCAAGTAAACACCCTTTACAAGTTTGGGCAGGATCCATGACACGGAAGCCTAAAACGCATTCCATACAATTTCAAAATGTAATGTTCGAATCAACTTTCTGCCATAAAAAATTTTATGTTTGAAATAAGTTAACGTCATTTGAAAAGAAGGAAATATGAAAAGCTTAGAAAATTCTATGTAGGGGAGAGTGAAATAAAATGGATACTTATGATTTGTTTTAAATGTTCATAACTCAGGAACAAATTTATCAATCGATCTCGATCTAGACTCGTCACAAAGGGAAGAAAGTGTACTTTCCAGGGAAAAGAACATTTTCCCATTTCATTAACAATGATGAATTGTTAACCGTCCAAATGAAGTCAAAGTGTCCATTTTACTCCATTCTCCCCCGAAGGAAGCTGAGGGAATTGTGCATTATTTTGGATCTTCGAAATTCTCAACACTAACAGAGGCAATTTAAAATAGTTTAGCCATTTTAGACTCTACAGAAAGTACTTTCAAATGGCGTAAGGTTTATTGATTTCTACTGAGCAAGTTTCACGCTTTCTACAATTAAGAAAATGTCAATTTTGCTCCTTGGTAATCTACTTTTACATTACCTGCCAGAGGTAATCAGAATAAGATGACTTCAAATCCATGTTGAAGCGCTCTTTAGTGAACGAAGTCAGATGAAAATGAACGCTGATCAGTTGCCACGTTGGTAAGGCAATTATTGACACTCTCAACTGTGTCATCAACAAGCTAGTTGTGCCGTATGTCGAGTAAATGCGCAATTTGGGTCTATGCCATGCTACACAAGCTTAAATCCCACGCCAACTCTTTTTTAGCCCAAATGAAGGCGATACTCGTTGTTGCGCTCATTTTTCCTTATATTGTCTATTGTAGCGTGGTCTATCACAACCCTATGGACTATCCTAACCTCAAGCTAGAGCGTTTAATAAACTGTTGTATCCACTTCATTTTTGATTTTAGGCGCGATGTCCATATTACCCCTTATCGTCACAGGTTGGGGTGGCTGTCGGTCGCTGACCGTCGTCTTTACTTTTTAGGTTCCATCTTTTATCAAATCCTTGCTTCATCGTCCCCCTCCTACCTGCGTGTTTTGTTTGTCGACCTTGGGCCTTCAGTGCGTTGATCATCTCGTCTGCTGGATTCTGATCATGTTTCGTCATTTCTCATCCCTCATCATAGAACGGCTACGTATCGCATTTCATTCACATTGTCCGCCATCTATTTGTGGGACAGTCTTCCGTCAGCAATCAAGTCTTCATCTTCCCTCAATTCATTCAAACTTAAGCTACAGGACTATTTACTTTCATCTGAGAAGCAAGAGCTGACCGTTGCTCCCAGATCTAGACTTTAAGGCCTTTTACATCCTACCACCAGTCTGTGGGATCGCCTGATCAGCAATTCTCAAGATCCCTGCATGCAGTGTAGACTGTCATACACGTAGGATTCATGAACGCCCCCTCTCTAGTCACAACCTGCTGAGTACTTGGTTCGTGCCTGTTTCTTAATTGTTCTGTATTTTATCCCTTCGTTTCTAATATTTTGCTGTTACTCCTTATTATCCGTACATTCGTCCATTTTTTTATTTCTATTTTCATTTCTATTTTTATTTTCATTCGCTATGGCATTTTTTACTCTTACTCTTATTCTATCTTTATTGTTCTTGTTATTTTCATTTATTTCATTATTTTTTTCTTTTCATTAGGAATTTGTGATTTGTTATTTTTCCTTTATTTTACGTCCATTTATTCTATCCTTTTTCATAATTCCGTTACTTTTATTTTTATTTATATTTGGTCTTTATTCTGTAACTCGCTACTTTTTATTTTTCATTTTATATTGTGTACTTCTTTACTTTATTTTTCACTATAATTTAACTCTTCATTTCCTTTATGATCTGCTCGTTTTTCTATTTTTCTATTTTTAATTTTAGTTATTTCTTACTCCCTTAGTCACTACTGATCTTGTACTCTGTAATTTGTTTCTGCTCTTGCCTCAAGGTCCATCTAGGGCCAGGGCATAATAAACGATTATCTATCTATCTATCATCAGTACAGTTTCCGGTCTCAACTTGATTCTTTCAGTTCTGGGGAAAAAAAAAACATTTTTCTCATTGTTGATCCTCGGTGGGATATGAGGTTGAAATTCGTAACGTGAACGGAACAAAATATTTGCCAAATAGTCTCAAATTCAAGGCTCGAACGTTTCACGAAATATTGCATTTCTTCAACGAATATTCTGTTACGTTAACGTTACGAATTCAACCTCATGGTCGGATAGTATACATTCTGTCACTGAGAATAGAGGATAGCAGTATGCATTCTTTGCCTGAAATCTGGAAAATATTTTGAAATATGGCATTTTTTAAATTCACACAGTTGTCATGATTAGAATATTTATCTGTTTCTTTTTCAAACTTTTACCTCTTATAACCCAAATGTGATTACAATTTTGAGTGAACCAAATATCGAGTAAGTCCATGAGGCTTAATGTATTTTGTTTTCCCTGGATAATGGAATCTTCCCAGTTTTTTGTTGCCAATGGTCACAGAATCAAGATTTTCAGAACTAATCACGTGCCGTTAGATAATTATAGTTGATGGTTATTAACCACGAGTGCAAAGTGTCTTGATTAGCATAACCTGGTTCTCAGGACTAACTGGGTCTCCAGCGACCCAGTACCACCTTGTGCACAAGGGTCATTTTCTTTCACATTTCTGACTTTCTTCTTGTATTATCTGTCACCGTGTTTTGTAAAATGAACGTATCGACACCAAACCTGTATATTCGTATTCCTGAGACTCGGACGATTTCATTTCACTACCGTTACGTTAAAAAATCAGAATTAAAACGTGTTTTATGAGTAAACAAATTCATGAGTCACTAATGAACCATGCTGGTCCAGATCTGGATGCCAGAAAACGATGGTCCTTAGCAGGTTAATGTAATTTCCATCCATGGTGGAACATCGACATGTTGATATCATATAGCACGGCATGGCTTCGCCCAATCTGTGTTGTTTGAATGCCTTTATAAAATTAAACTCTTCAATTTTTCTTCTATCTCGTAAATGTATTTCTATCACGATTCACTGATTTAATTATACATATGTTTATGGCTGATGTGAGCACAAGAAACTTCATTTACTTCAAAACAACGATTACTCCAAAATGCAGATCATGACCGACATTTTGTTTCACAGCTTCCATCAAACAGGATTCAATTACTTTTGGTTTTAAGCGAATGTAGGTCGTTCGTAGGTGTTTGGTAGCGTATCCGCGACGTTTGAAAGTAATTTGTTGATTAATAAAAATCAAAACAAATCAGCCTAGGGAATTTAGGGAATCCGAAGGTCCGATTCACCTGGCGCGTTACGTGACTAAGGCAGCCTCCTGATTGGTCAATCCTTTAATCAATCCTTCGTATTTTCTATGAAATAAAATAATTACATAACATAACTGTGTGCACGATCGTCTGACAGCTATCCCCAATTTCCGCTGATGTTCAGTGATGAGATGAGTGATGACAATCATTTTGATGCAAACGGAAATATCAGATCGTGACTCACGCAATTACTTTGCTTCATAGAAATTACGACGGAGTACATAAGTAAAAATAAAGTAAAGCAATTAAGAGCAGTTGTGTTTATTTTTTTATTTCCTTAACCCTATCAATGTTCATTTCATACATCAGTCAGCGGAATTTGAGGATACCTGTCAGACGATCGTGCACACATAGTTATGTTGTGCAATTATTTTATTTCACAGAAAATACGACGGAGCTAACTAAAACTCAAGACTAAAACTGGAGTCTGTCAAACAATTGAGAGCAGTTGTTTGTTTTATTTCCTTGACCTTATCTATATTCACTTCATACATCCGTCAGCGGAATTTGAGGTTAGGTGTCAGGAAATCGCAGTTACATGCATATCGATCATCTGACTCATGTAATTCATCTTATTTCGCTGGAAATACGTCGAAGTAATTAAAAACAAGGGGTAGAGCAAGAAAAAGTGGAATTCTTTCGACAGCTGATAAAAATTTTGCCGGGGAAATCGGTCTAAGGGAAATTTCCTAGGACCCGTCCACCAGCGAGATTTACATTTATCCTACGGATAATCGGTTGGCTTTGAAACGTCAGAAAAGCATCATTGAACATCTCCGAATGACCATCAAACGATTGCATGTACGACAAATTGCATTCTATCGCAATTACAGACGGTAAATGTGAATACTTGACGTCACTAGCCATCTGGGGAAAAACCCGGTCGAGGAGAAAGTCCCTAGAATTAAGGGTTATTATACTCAGGATGAATTGACAATGAAATTAGAATTTGCAACCTTTCCCAAATGAAAAGGAGTATATTTATGAGATCATCAAACGATTTAGAGCAAATTCATGTACAGTTTTTTTCTCTCCAATCATGCGTCTGCTAACTATACGCATAATTTAATTTAATTGATTCTAAATTAATACATTTTTCCCAAATTATAAAAATGCTTTCCCAAATATCCCCAAACGATTTCCTAACGATTGCAATCAATAATAATTGATAATAAGTTTTTGATCTGCCAAGTATACGAAGGTTAGAGTGGAAGCTGGGGATATACGTTACACAGCGCTGTGACGAGTGGGACTCGAACTATTCACCCCTCTCTACCTCTCCAGCCCCTTGTCCTAACGTCGACCATCGGGTCCAAGCAATAGCGTCGCCATTTTCGAAAGCATATTGCAAGAGACGCGTAATAATTCAAGAAAGGTGAAAAGTTGTTGTGAGCACAAGATCAAATAAAAAATGGTTCGATGTCACGTAAAAGGGTGCGGCAGGAGTGCAAAAGAAGATAAAAACCACAATTTTTTTCGACAACCAAAAAATTCGGAATTGTAAGTTAAAAAAAAAATTTCATAATTCTAGGTTATGAGTGAAATCATCGAAGATTCATGTTATTGAAGTAGAGAAACGACTGATATTTCGTACTCAGCCTTGAAAAAAGTATTATTCTTTAACTCTACCATTACTCGTTTACAGGCGGCAAAAATGGCGAGAGTTCGCCCAAGTCCCAGGCAGTCCGACTCACTTACGTATTTGCTCGGACCATTTTGGACCAAGGTGCATCCGTAAAAAATTTCCTAGGCCCTTGCTATTACCACAATCTGTTCCAACCATATCACCAGGTCAATCTTTGCCAGATAACACAAATAGTGTTAATCGTGAGCCAACAGCGAAATTTGAAATATCTGCTTTACAAGGTACATTGAATAAAAACAAACATGAATATTTTACCAAATATGAATATGATCATTAATAAAACATTCAAAATTATTAGATGAATGCTCGCACAAGGATAACAGCATTGTCATGGATATAACCAAAGCAACGGGAGAAGATCTGACTATCATTGAGATCCAGACGAATAACAAAATACGTATTGTTGTCAGAGGTAAGAAATGCCATTGTCAAAAGTGAAGAAAGTATTGTATTGTAGGACTTTTCCTTGGAAATGTTATCAATTGTAAATAACAGTATTGATATCAAACATCATGGACTATGATGTGAACATTATTTTTTATATATTTCATACATCTAATGTTAAGATATATTTGTTCCGAATTGTAAATAACTCAAAGAGCATCCATACCTCATAACTTATACTCTAATCAATGAATTATTGCTGACTGAATAATGATGAAAAAATATCGATGGTTTGAACATATAGTTTTATCCTTCTATGTGTCCAATATTGTATACCAAGTTCCTGAAAAGTTAACGAAAGTAATTTTTCACTTTTCATAATTAAAACAAAGTTTCGTTACAAGTTTAATGCAAATAAACCTCAACTTTTACTTACGTGATCTGTTTTCACAGATTTATATTTGAAATATCTTCATTAGAGTTGCTCACATACGTTTTCTGTTTTCGATTTGCTTTGAAGATGACGAGACCGATAACACTACCCAAAATCAATCCTCACTGCCTGATGCTGCTTCAACAACAAATAATTTCGCATGTATCCCAACATCAATACAACCGATAGAAAACTTCGCATCGCCGATTACAAAAATGGACGCAGATACAGTAGATCAGAATCCATCAACATCAGCTGATCTTTGTCAATCGCCGTCTCATCAAATTATAAGTACTCCAACAAAAAAATCTACCTGTCACACACCAAGATCATTCCGTTTGAATATATCTACACCTCCAAACAGAATAACCCCGCGTGGTGGAAAATTTAAGAAACATATACTGCTCACTCCTAAATCATTACGTATTAGTACTCAAAGAAAAACAATAAGTTTACTGCGAAGTAAAATACAAAAACTGCAAAAACAACGAAACAAATCAGAAATTACACAGCAAAGCTCAGAAATTGAGTCAATAATTAATCAATGTGCTAAATATCTTTCGACGGAAGCCCACACATTTTTTGCGTCGCATTTGCGTTTGTGTAATGTTAAATTATCCCGTAGAAGATATAACGATAAACTTAAAGATATCGCTTTGTCTATAAAATATCATTCTCCTCAAGCATACCGATTTTTAAGAAAAATTATAAATTTACCATCAGAAAGAACGTTGACTGAATATCAAAGAAAATTTCCAATCTATCCAGGCCTTAACTGTATAATTCTAAACCAACTTAATAGTAATTTTCAAGACGTTGCTGCTAAAGATCGTGCCGTTAGCATTTTATTTGACGAAATCCATTTAACTCCAGAAATCCATTACGATAGTCATTCTGATTCATTCAAAGGAATAACTGATGATGGTATTACACGCGAACCAAAAGAAGCTAGAACTGCTTTAGTAGCAATGGTAACATGAATCAATAAACCGATGAAACAGGCAGTGGGATATTGGTTGTTGGGAAAGAGTGGTAATTCAGCAAAAACTCATAAAATTATGTTGACAACAGTTGAAAATATATTTAGCATTGGTTTAGTTGTCAAATGCCTAATTTCTGACCAGGGCCCTAGAAACGTAGGATTACTTAAAAAAGTTGGCGTTACTTTAAACAAGCCATACTTTAAATTACCAGGTATTAATCATAAAATTTATGTAATGTTTGATCCGCCACACTTATTAAAATCGATTCGAAATAATTTGAAAGATAAAAGATTGTATTATCGAGGAGGCTTTGTAGATTGGAATGAGATTCACACAGTTTATAAATTAAGTCAACTAAAACCTTTAAATCTTATACCAAAAATTGGTGAGCACCATTTTAACTTATCCACTTTTACTAAAATGAATGTCTCACTAGCTGCGCAGATCTTTTCGGAATCGATGTACACAGCTCACCTAGTTTATCGAACGATGTTCCCAGATAAATTCAAAAGGAAGGATGACAGAACAGGCGAATTCATATCTGATATGGATAAATTATTTGATACACTAAACTCTCGACTTGAAAGAAAATCATTGCCGAACAAATTAAATTATGCCATCACGAAAGACTCTGAACATTATACATTTTTAACGAATATGCTCCAATATCTTGACCATTGTAAATTTGAAAGAGGAAATGAACCACCTTGTATCAAAGGTTTAATAATAACTATAAATAGTGTTATTCAACTATCGAACGATCTTCAAGAAAATTATGATATCCATGCCCTGAAAACTCGACTGTTAAACCAGGATCCATCGGAAAATTTATTTGCGACAATCCGACAACAAAACGGCTGTTCTCTCTATCCTTCGCCCATTCAGTTTGAAACGGGAATGCGGCATATCTTCATTACCCACTTAACTAAAATTTCCAATGCTACAAATTGTGAAACGGATGATAATGTAATATTTGCGAAACTCAGTAACATCGAAACTTCTTCCATTAAACCTATAATAAGTCCAACTCAAGTTCCGACTCGAGCAAATTCAACGATAACCTTATTAGGCACTAATATTTCAGATACCTTAGAATCAAAAATAAATCCAGAAGTTGCAGATTTTACTGAAACCAATGCAGTTTATTACATATGTGGTTACTTGGCTGCCAAATTTCTTAAAAACCATAAATGTGAGGAGTGTCAGGCATATATGATTCTTCCAGATTCCTCTGTGGCTTATAATGATTATAAATTGTTTACCGTAATGAAAAACTATGCGAATACAAACGGCCTTAAGTATTCCACTGAAACAGTTTTTAATGTTGTGTTGAAATGGGATAAGAAATTTCAAATGATTATCAAAAGTCTGCTACACTTTAAAGGTATTTCTAATGAAATAAATAAAATACTGCGTCAAGAGTGCCCTTCGTTTAAATTATGCTCCCCAGAAGCCACGAATGTATTCATTAATACGTACATCAGAATTCGTTGCTATTGGGAAGCAAGATTCATGAGACGAGCATTAGCGAAAAACAAACACTCAAATAGAGTTGTAAACGTAGAAAATAGTAATATCACGGCAAATAACAAAGAAAAAAAGAAAATGACGAAGTTTATGTAACGTACTACTGTATTGATATGTACATATAGATTTGTAATACATTTGTAATACATATTTGTAATGTAATAGTATATCGATGTATAAAATTGTCATACATTTAGTTTTATTCAAGTTTTTCATGATTAATAACAAAATTTATCACGCAATTTGTGTTTTTGAGATTTGTTTCCCCATGCCTTATTTTGTTAGGTTATGTACGTTGAGTGGGCTTGGCAGAACATTCCTTTTTGAATGGACCGCCTTTTTAGAATGTTTGGAGTCCCACTCGACAGACAGCGCTGAAACTCGTATATCCCCAATTTACATTGCGGCCTTATGGCAGCTTCCACTCTATCCTATACTCTTTGACCACAGCAACGTCTACTGAGTGTGAGGTGGGGAGGGCCTCACGCGCGATACGCTCGTCCATCGTGAGATTCAAGCGCTGCGTAGACTGGATAATATAGGTATAATGATAATAATACGTAATACGTGGAAGCCGTCACAGAGTATTTTCTGAATTTTCTGCCAAATAAAAAGGCGCCAGTGTTAACGAAGCAGTCTTATCCTGAGATTGTTCGTTTGATCAAATCCCCAACAATGAAAGCAGAGCTAGGTATATTGTGTCTGCAGCAGTGCTTCCGTGTTTACTCGCTTCACCGCAACTTTTCAAAGAGCTGAACCAATGATTCATCTTCTGTACAGCGAACTCAATTATCTGACGAAACCTTTGATGAGAAGGCTCTGCAAGCCCAATGCTATCAAGAGTTATGGTATTTCAACAAAAACCCTAGAGTCGGAAAACCTTTTGCCTGTTACTGAAATCGAGTGCGGAGATGAAGTTACAAAGGCACTTTCGCAGGCAACTGAAAAGGAGAAGCTGTATTTCCGCAAACAGGTTCAAGATCACTATTTAAATGCTTGCTTTCACATACTGAAAAAATCAGCCCTAGGTACTTCACCTTTCATTGGACCTTGTCGTTGTCTGCACCCCAAAGAGAGAACATCACGACGCAGTTGTGACGATATTCTAGTCATAGCAAGACCCCTGCCCACGGACGTTGCCATGGACTGCCTACTTGATGAGTGGAAATTATTGCAGACTGAAAAAGAGGAGAAAGGCAGCGAGGATAACCGCATCGATTCTTATTGGTCACAGTTTTTTTCTATGAAATCTCTGTCTGGAATGGATAAGTACCCTACTGTGGCCGCCGTCATCAAAGCTGTTTTGAGTCTTTCACATGGTCAGGCTGATGTGGAACGTGGATTTCCATCATCAGCTCGAACTCTAACTGACGATAGAGCTTCCATGTCCGAGAGAACTCTTGACTCTTACATGATGGTGAAAAGTGTGATGCAAATGTACAAAAATTGTCCTCATCTTGTCCCCATGACAAGGGACTTGCTGGCAAGCGTGCATACCCAATAAACACCGGTTCGTATAAAAAACGTGTAAACAAATCATATACTCTACGTATATTGCGAGGAAGAATGTTCCTCAGTTAAACTAACATTCGACGTTCTTGAGAAACGTATATATTGAAGCGTTTAATATTATTAAATCCTCAACGTATAATACACGGCTCTTCTTCTCGAAGCTACCCCTATATTTGATGCTCCTTATTCGTCACATGAACGTATAATGAATACTCGTCATATACGTGATCACTTATTCGTATGAAAAACGTATAACCAAGCGATATTTTTCACGTATATAATCGAGAAGAATGTTCCTCAGTTAAACTAATATTCCACGTTTTCGAGAGACGTTTGTATGGAAGCATTTAATATGATTGAATCTACTCCGTATAATACACGTATTTTTCCTTCGAAATTATCCCGATATTCGATAATCCTTATCCGTCGTATAAACGTATGAGAAACACCTATATTACAAGTTATGTGCATAAGTATAATCACGGGAGGTAATTCACTCATTGTCAGCCTTTGAGTTTAGTAGAAATTTATACGTTCATTTTCCGTTCTCGTAATCGTTTATTATGAGTATGATTTGGTGTTTGTATTCAACTATGTTATTCGTTTCGATGAATTCTGAAAAATTTCGTTTAATACACGGATAATGGAAAGGAACTTTTTTTAGGAAAAATAAAAAAGTATCAATACGAATTATTAATGTCATATAATTATCTCATTGTTCGGATTATAAATATGCAATGCGACTAAACATTTTAATTGGTGTGCCCTTTTTGAAACTGTTTGCTCTCGTTTTAAGGTAAGTATCATCTCTTTGGTTCATCTTAACTCAAAATAAATCAATTTAATCTTTTTTCATATAGTAAGAATATAAAATAGTAATAATAATATGAGACCCAGTGTGATTTATGGATCATCTCTGGTTCATCTTAACTCAAAATAAATCAATTTAATATTTTTTCTTATAGTAATAATATAAAATAGTGATAATAATATGAGACTGAGTATGATTTATGGATCATCTCTTTGGTTTATCTCAACTTAAAATAAATCAATTTAATTTTTTTCATATAGCAGTAATATAATATAGTAATAAAAATATGAGATCAAGTGTAGTTGGAGTCCTAATTGGTTTAAGAAGGTACGTGAAATTTCCTGAATTTCATAACTACGAAAAATCTTACAAGAGATAAAAGTCAGCGCAACAGTTATATACATATATCAACTCTTTTTATAAAAGATGTAGGATTAACAATTATCACAATCCTTTTATGATTATTATTTTTATTATTATATCACAATTTGTACTCCGCGTATACTAGTTTTCGTATATTATATGTATGTGTATATATTAGGGTGACCGGAATTTGAATTTTTTTTCTGCGCTCCATCGACGGAAAACATTAATTTAGATAGAGAAAAAAATCCCTCAAAATTTTAGCTCGATACGTGAATATTTTAGAACTGCCTCAATCGATGTATCGGTTATCGATATATAGGATCGGAATTCCCGACTTGCTCATTCGAAGTTCAGTATTCAATTTTTGGCTCAATTTTTTTTAAGTAATGCCTTCAATTGATCTAAAAACATCCTGAAATTTTCATGAGGGTATTTTTTTTTTTAAGATATGAATTCTTGAACTTTAATAAAAGCTGGAAGAAATTTTTTTTTTTATTAAAATTAAACAATTCATATCTTAAATAAAAAAGTTCAGGATATTTTTAGATCGATTAAAGGCAGTATATAAACAAAATTGAGCCAAAAATTGAATACTGAACTTCGAATGAGGAGATCGGGAATTCCGACCTATATATCGACTGAGGCAGTTCTAAATATTCTCGTATCGAGCTAAAATTTTGAGGAAATTTTTTTTTCTATCTAAATTAATGATTTCCGTCGATCGAGTGCAAAAAATAAAATAAAAAAAATCTAATTCTGAAATGACACACCCTGATGTATACATATATTATTGTTCATTAAACCTTGTTCATTTCAACATTATGGCTAGTTTTTTTTCTCTTGGCATGCATTTCTATGTTTAGCTTGCTTCAACCAATCTTTTATACCGGAAGCGATTTGAACATCTGTGGCATCTGTAGAGTCCGGAAAAGCAACTTTTACTGCAGCTGCGAAGAAAGATCATCATTCCTTGATAAATATATGCAATCGTCATACTCATCAGATGAACTGGCATGAGTCTAAAGTACACTTCATTCTGTAGAGTATTATATCAAGAGCTAAGTACCAAAAACGCGTGACCCAATTTTTTGTGGATTTCACCCTTCTTATTGCTAGCCTTCGATATGTACCTGTAATTATTTTAACCATTTCAGTACTCTGAAATGGTTGTTTCTTGTCTCTCCCTGCCCAGTTAAATTCCATGGCAACTTTATTCGTGAGTACAAATTTAAGAATATTCATCACACCTTGCCGTATATTGATACCCCCAATGGCAGCAAGTCGATTTGTCTGCGTTGGCATAGAAAAGAAATAAAAATAACATGATAATCGGTTCGATTGGTTTTAAATTTTAAAACGAAATTCTGAACAAGTAGGATAGAAAACACAAACCACGAGTCTGCAGAATTCGAAAATTATCGCGCACAAAATTTGAACATTTACTAAATTCGATAGTGCAAAAAAAAAAAACATGACGTTTTCGAAAATGAATGTTAAAATACGTTCTGAAATCATCGATGAGATAAAATAACTTATATGGTGTATAAATCAAAGATACTTACGAAATAAGTTTCATAAATTTCTTCCTTAAGAAGCACGTCAAAAGATTTGAAGTCTGCCATTGTTTCTATGGGCATACTTGGAAAATTATCGGGTTTCGTAGCAGGTGTAATTTTTCCAAATTGAGAAGATCTTGCCAACTGATTGAGGGAAGTATTGATTTGTGATATTTCGCTTTTCAGAGTGCGGAAACTCGTTAATACTTCTATTTGAAATTCTTCTTGAGACATGGCTTTGAATTTATGAATCCTGGTTTGAGATGTTCGTGGTGTCGAAGGTGATGCTTGTGGAATTGGACTTTCATTGTTTTGTTCGAAATTGTCTCTAATTGATTGTAGGCCGGTAATACTTCTAGTTAAAGCAACTAATTTGGGTGAAGACGGAACCTTTGAACCACGACCCATTGCTACTTCATTAGTAATATTCTTGAGAGTGCCTTGAGGATGAGGCTGAGAAAAATTGATGACAGGAGCTTCGTCCGTATCTTCATCCGCAGTATCATTCTCCTTATCATCGTTTTCAATCGATGAATCGTCAGAAGCCGAACTTTGCAGTACATTCCTCCCAGATTTCGATTTTTTAGAACTAGATTTTTTATTTTTACGGCTCTTGGTTTTGTGTTTGCGTTTTATACCTTGGTCCTTTGGTTTACTTTTGTTTTCTGTTTTTGGTGAAGCCTCGTGGTCGGAAACAATCCGTTGCTCACGTGAAGGTTTACCAGTAATCATTTTCATTTGCAAAGCACTATCACCACTATCAGTAGTACTCTGTTCAAGATATTCTGTAAGATCTTGTTGGAGAGAATCGTAAGCTTCTGGAAAAAGAATGATTTGATCAATTATTTTATTTTCATAGGATTCAAATCACTGCAATATCACTAATGAGTTTGAAAACTGTCATTACAAAATAATATTTAAGCAAAGTGTATTTACGTGAGTATATGATTGCAAATTTGATGTGGTATTAGTATTCACCTGATGATTTTACGACTCTGTGTACGTTATATTTGGGCCACTTCTTGTCGTAAGGCGCGTTTGCTTCGACAAGTTTGGCGAGATCTTTGTCTGTTTTTACACGAGGCCAGTAACACACTGTGTTATCGTTGTGTAGCCATATCAATGGTACTACAGCATACTCTTTATTTTTTGGATCGTCGCCTTTCAGAAACTCCACAATAGCATACATTTTTAAGAATACCTGGAACATGTTATTGAAAACCAATTTTGGATCAGCTGTCTATATGGAAGCTAAATATTTATAAGTTATATTGTTTGAATACTGACATAATATAAGATTTCCAGGTACTACAAATAAATCAAAATTCCATATATTTTTACTCTAAAATGACCAAAAACTGCACGTATTTATTATTTATTGAAATAAAATAACTTGCAAGTTTTTATAATATCGACTTCCCCATGCGTACGACTTGCTATTTCTCACGAACTAAAGAATATTTTCTATTGAAATCGGCATGGTTTGATAGAGTATACAATTAGGTATATAACTTTATCATGCCATATTCTAATATCGTTGAAAAAAATACGTAAACAACTTTTTTTTGTGTTTTGATAAAACAAAAATTAAGGCGAATACAATAGCTCAAAATGACATATACAAGCCAATTATTTCGATTTATTATTCATCAAACCATAGAAAAACGCTAATGATTTTCAGTGAAGTGCCCGATTATAAATACTGTAGAATTTGTATCAGGCATACATTTCAAAGTCTGTGACAATCAGATATATAACGTATTGAACAATTGATTACACAAATAAAATTAACAACAATCAAACTCGAAAACTAAAAAAGGAAATTAGAAAGTTACTTTATAACCAACCTGTAAATCTCGTCCTATTCATTGTTATCGATTTCAAGATTAGCATACACGATCTGGTACTTTTCTCATAGTACATTTTGTTCAACGCTTCGCAAGCTAGATTTTGTAGAATTAGATAGGAAACAGCGTACTCATATGTTAGAACTATTAGGTATACCATCTTTTGATTAGAATTATAAGTAATTCAACTAACTAGTATATTACTGTATATGTATAGTATATATTGTTTATTCTTTTTGGTGTAGTGAAGGAAATACTGCATATCCATTTTTATACGGAAAGTACAGGCATTTATGTGAGATATCTTTTACGGAAAATATTATCGGATCTCGGGATCCCCTGACAAAGTAAATCCCTAATTTGGACGAGGGCAGTGGTTGTTTATATAAATCTCGAACGTACATGAATGGTGTGCCAATGAATTTGTATTCCCCTGCAATATAATGAATGGATTTTATAATGCAGATTCGACTGTCCACGACAACGACATTGTTTGGTTTTTGAATGGAAATTTTTAATTCCTTACCAACTAAACTCTGACATTGAAATGATTCGGAATCGTCTACTGTATATTGAAATCCTTCCGCAGTATACTCATCATCAGAACAAGATTCGGATTTGTCAGGAGGATCGATCAAATTTTCTTCCATTAATCTATTACAAATTTGTGATAACGGTTCTTTTTTGGATCGAATACGTCTCTTCAAATGTCCCAGATAGTTTTCATAAGGAAAACAACTGAATTCCTCTAAAGTTCCGTATAAGTTCACATCATCACAAATATGTAATAGAGAGTGTACGTTATACACAACAAATTCTGGGTCATACAGATCTGCACTTTGGGTGACAAAATCTGACAATGCTTGTTTCGCAACTTCCATGTAACGAGAAATTAGGATTGTATTGCTCAAAATAAAAACAGCAGCATGCAGTAGCATGAAATGGGCATACTGTTCCCTGCTCAAAACCTCACGCATTAAAACGGGTCCAGTATAAAGTACGAATAATCGAAATTCGGTAGCTTTCCACCGATCTATCTCCGAGAAACCTCGACACTTTCGAGCGAAATTGTTTGGTATATAGTCTTTCAACTCTGATGATAATTGGTCGACTAGATTTAGAACAAATAATCTAGATAATCGGAACTTACGTATACCAGCTAGCCAATATTTCTTTATCAATCTTTTCACAACACCCAGATATATCAAGTGCATTGGGTCTAGGACGAACTGTGACACAAGCCCGACTAACTTCAGTAAAGGTGATGTCTTTTTAATGTGCTTGGACGGTTTCGCGAGTTGAAAATGTTTATTTTTTCTCCTACCGTATTTGTTGCCAGTTACTGGATAAAATAGAAAACGATCAACTTTTATAGCCTTTTGCTTACATCTCTCGCATCCGTGAAAGCTACAATGCGAGGATATAGATTTTAACATCGCTCTCGCAGGAGCGTCACAAGAGAAGCACCTGATTTTTACACGATAACATTGATCGTTATAGACAAATCCCGTTTCTTGTAATTTCTCCATTTCCTCAATGAAATGTTTTAAATATAAATCTAATGGTTCTGGTTTATCTGTTCCACAAAAAATTGCTATAGCAAATGGATTTTTATTTTTCAAAGTCGTGCTTCTCGCTAAAATGGGCCAGAACTGAATCCTGCTGCTTCTAAATATTGGTAACCCATCTATATTACAATCAATTGATATATCAATTATATCTTGCGAAGCGTTGATATCACTTTCGAAGTGCAGTTTCCGTATGAGACCAGCTTCTATACCGAAGTAGACCATTTTTCCCGTCTCTAACTTAATGGACTTTCTGCTTCTTGGTGTCCCCAGCAGACTTCTAGCGGATTTGGGTAAGAATGGATACTTCGGCCGTATTAAATTTATTATTTGTTGTATTGTTGATTGCGATGCATTGTTCATGTATGCTATTTTCCGTAATTGATTAATAAAAATATCATTTTCGTTTTTAGGATCAGCTTTTGAAACTTCTATGATTTTCTGTGACTTCTTGTTTAAAGTTATGATTGCTGGAGGGTTTTCGAATTCGGATTCACTATGAGTTGAATTCGGTGAATCAATGCTTTCAACATTTGGAATTTCCATGTTTGCTTGGTCCTCATTCAGCTCGTGTTGCACATGATTATTTGATTCTTGTTCTGTTCTAATTGAGAAGAATTCCAATACCTCACGACGATGCATACGGCGTAAATATTTACGAGTATAAACTGTTTTACCCGACCCAACCATTGCGGTATTTTTAATATTTCATTGAAATTTTGATTTCACGTATGGAGTTCTATTTTTAATGTAATAAGCTCTAAGTTCAATGTAAAATCTGAAATGAATTATTCAAATTTGAGCCATGGGCAATTCCATCTCAAATCGGACAAGCAATGACCTCGTATTTTTTAAATTGACTGAAACCTTTTCTATGTGAAATATACATTAAAAAAAAGTCGATACGTACTTTTGCATTTATCCGAAATATTTTTTTTTGTCAAAATGAGCACTCGGCCACCTTCCAAAATTTATATCTCCTTTTTTATTGCGCGTCGAAACATGTACCATAGTTCATTCAATAGGTAAGAGAATAAAGATTTCTGAGAATTTTTTAAATTGGCATCAATGTTAATAATTCTAATTTTTATAAACAATTGATTTTTGACGATTTTGTCGATAAAGATTAGCCATTTTTAAAATTATGAAAAAAATATTTTCGAAATCTTTGATCGATTTTGTTTGAGAAAATATTTTTATATTCATGAAGGTTTAATGGAGTCTATTTTTTTTCAATTTTTAAGAGAGCGCTGCGTCGCGTCGCATGCCGTGCTGCAACACAACAAATTGAATCCGAAGTAATCGATGCGCGACGCGCTACGCTATTACAGTAGTAGGAGCCGCAGCACCGCCCGCGACGCGACACAGCGCTCTCTTAAAAATTGAAAAAAAAAGACTCCATTGAACCTTCATGAATATAATAATTCTTTCTCAAACAGAATTGATCAAAGATCTCGCAAATATTTTTTCAGAATTTTGAAAATGGCTAATCCTTATCGAAAAAATCGTTAAATATTCAATTGTTTTGTTACGTGCAGACGGGGATCGAGAGATCCTGGCTGCACGGGGTTATATTGTTTATTGAGAATTCACCCTCGAGCGGCTGGAGGTAAAGTCTCCGTGGGCTTAGCTAATTAAAGTGCAAAAGCACACCTGCTATGCTGCTGGGTGACCGCTCTTAATGACAGGATGATAATGATCGAAACGAGTTTATTTGTGTATAGATATACCTTATATATTTCAGAGTTCCGAATGAAGATGAAAGTAAATTATAAGAGGAAAAGTAAAGAGATAGGAATTCTTACCTTTCGAATGAACTGTGGTACATCTTTCTACGCGCAATAAAACAGGAGATATAAATTTTCAAAGGTGGCCGAGTGCTCATTTTGGCACAAAATTGAATGTCACATAATTTTTGAGAAAAAATATTTCGGACAAATGCAAAAATACATATCGACTTTTTTTTCGTACATTCCACGTAGATAAAGTTTCAGTCAATTTAAAAAATACGAGGTCAAAAAACCGCAAAATTCGGCCGATTTGAGGTGGAATTGTCCACATACTCAATGAATAAAATTCCGGAAAAACGTAGAAAATCGGGAAGAATGTCCGTCTGAAATAACGTTTATTATACGCATAAGCGTATGAATACTGTGAAATACGTTTGAGAAACGTTATTTCAGGCGGATATTCTTCCCGATTCCACACGTTTTTTCACATTTGTGTTCACTGGGACGTAAACCGTACGTAAACTGTAATTGATACTAAGCGTTGACTGAAGATTGTTATCTTTAGTCAATGTACTCAGGTATGGGGGCTTCAAGTTCGAAACAGAAGGTTCCAACACTTTGAGTTTCTGATTCTCAATTATGTCAATGTCGCGTGGGAATTGTAACACTTCGCGAATCATCAAAGTAGAGGAGTACGAAAAAGTCTTCCGAATTTCGAAATAAATGAACAATTATGTTCCCACCATCATTGTTTGGGATGCTTTGAAACAATAATCTATAAACTATACGTCACACGCGTTGGAAGAAAAAAAATCACATCAATCGGTGACTTATTGTTAGAATTTTGGAACATTTAATTTTGAGCTCGAAAGCCCTATATATAGATATTGAAATGATGAACGGTATCTAGTTTTCTTCATAAAAATTTCATGAGAGTATGAAATTTTCGGAAATATCTTGAGGCCTGTGTTCACGATTCAAATTTTCCGGCAAAGTTGTGGATTAAAAAAAAAGAAATTCACACAATTTTTGCGGTCAAGAAAAGATTAATAAAAATAAAAACAGATTAAGCAAGCTTGAATGAAATACTGGTCTGCAGAACAAATGGATGAAAAAAGTATTTTTTCTGATGGTTTTCACGTGATTCAACTTTTCTAATTTAATCAAGCTCGACGAAATTTTTATTTAACCGAATAACTTCGGCCCAGTTCTTGTATTCTGAATACAGGCCTTTGTTCTAGCGAAAAAAAAAATGAAATTTCACGATAATCAAAAAGCAATATAGGCATAATAAATTACCGGATATGAACGTTTTCCAATTGTCGTACTTTGTATCATTTTATGATGAACAAAATAGAACGACTCATCGAGATAGTATGATGTTGTCGTGGCACGGACGGAAAAAGTCTTCGATTTTTTGTAATTTCATGTAAAATGAATATCTCACGATCATCGATGAACAATATTCATATCAATGTTACGGATTGTAGCGCCTTTTAATTATCCTATTCACCCAATTGGTATTGAAAAGAAAAACTACAATGGAATAATAAAGAACAATTCATCGAAACTGGATACAATCAATGATAAAAATCGGAAAATAATAAAATTCAATAATACAAAATATGATCATGATTGCAATTGTCGTTAGGGGCAACAGCTGAACAAAAATAATCATAAACTAACGAAAAGATGATTCGTAATCTAAAAATTGAAATAATAAATTCTCTCGAACGAGATTTGCGTTTGCAGGTAAATCCGTATAAAAAACGTATTATATGTATATTATACGAATTATAAACCATATTATATATTCTGGTTCCAGGTATTTGGCAGGTTATATAAATTTATCTTGTAATTAGCATCAGGTCCATCCTATTCACCCAATTGGTATTGAAAAGAAAAACTACAATGGAATAATATAGAACAATTCATCGAAACTCGATACAATCAATAATGAAAAACGGAAAATAAGAAAAGTCAATAATACAAAATATGATGATTGCAATTGTCGTTAGGGGCAACAGCTGAACAACAATAAGCATAAACCAAACAAAAGATGATTCGTAATCTAAAAATTGAAATAATAAATTCTCTCGAACGAGATTTGCGTTTGCAGGCAAATCCGTATAAAAAACGTATTATATGTATATTATACGAATTATAAACCATATTATAAATTCTAGTTTTAGGTATTTGGCAAGTTGTATAAATTTATCTTGTAATTAGCATCAAATACATTATCATAAATACCATAAACTCGACTTTAATAAGTACTTACCGAATTATATCTTGGTATATCGATTGAGTGACCCAACTCACGAGTTTTTTCATTTACAGCACTGCCGCTTAGCACTTTTCTTTGCACGTGGTGCCACTTCTCGCGTCCTCGCAGTTCAAAGTTCGAGTGCCGCTCCGCCGCGCTAGAGAAACGTACCGCGCATGCGCTGGTTGTGGCTGACGAAGTGCCGTATAGAAGTAAAAAAGGACGACGTATACGCTTCTACCATATGATGGAGGTAGTTCTATCTCGCACTCATTGGTTTTCCTCTTACATTTTTTTACAGTGGCTGTGCTATACCACCGCTACACTAGTGTAGTGTAGATATTCTATATCACTTATTTTTATGAAATAAGATAGACTATAATTGAGGGATTTGGTCAGTACCCTGCGTGCAGAGTGAACTAGCGACATAACGCATGACTATGGACTAGATAAAGCTCACCCGGTTTCTATGCGCCAGTCAAAGAAATGCGTTCTCTGATTTTATATTTACTATTATCCGTTAAAAATATTCTAAAGAATCCTGATGAGTATATAAATCATCGACCATGATCCAGTTTAGCATAGTCTGTTTCTTCGTCATATCCGATAACTGTTATTTTGATATGAGAGTACATTTTATTACATATTATATCTACACAACTGTATAATATCACCCCTCGCATGGAAATGACCGTAAGATTTTGCTGCGGGAGCAGAGTATGATAATTTGAAACATGTTCGGTAATTAAAATACGCATTCCCTATTGTCCTAAATTACGTTAATGACTTATAGTCAATAATACAAAATAAGGAGTAGCGTACGCTTCCTATAAGCGCTTGAAAACCAGACAAGCTCTCTGATACAATGTCATGCGTAATTGTTGCTAGCCCGGTATACTATAGGTATAGGGTATATATTAGGATGTGTCAGAAAAAAAAAAAATATTTTGGAAATAGGTTCAAGAGTTTCATTTAGGTATAATAATACACCTCCTGAAATTTGAGCTCTTAATATTAATATTAGGAGGGAGCGCATGCTACTTTTCTATTTTCCATAAGAATAATATGGGAAATTTTTTTTTATTCCTCTTGATTTTTATAACTAGCTAACGATGCGTCATACAGAAAATCTACAGACATATTTTTGTAGAGAATTGAACGCTCTACAAAAAAGGTCTCCCATCATTTTCAAAATTCTGAAGTTATTCAAGGTCATAAGTTAAATTTACCGTAAATTAGACCTGACTAACTTTTGAACTAGTGAATTTATCAGAAAATGATAAGAAACCTTTTCTTTAAAGCGTTTAATTCCCTACAAAAATATGTCAGTTGATTTACTGTATGACGCATCGTTAGCTAGTTATAAAAATCAAACGAAGCAAAAAAATTTTTCTCATGTTATTCTTATGGAAAATAGAAAAGTAGCATGCGCCCCCTCCTAATATTAATATTAAGGGCTTTTGAGCACAGGGTCACGTGACCAATTTCAGAGTATTTACGAAATTAGGGATAACTTTTTCATAAAAGTTCGGATCAATTTGGAATTTTTTGCAAAATTATCGTCCCAGTGTCAGGAAGTGCACTCTGCTTAGGTAGGTTCGAAAATCCGTCATTTGAATTAATAATTGAATATTTTGCGAAATATAACCTCAAATCCCGTCTCGCGGCGAAATTAATTGATTGAAAATTAATACGATACTTTTTCGACTCTAGCTGAGCAGAGCGCCCTTCCTGACATTTGCATGATCATTTTGCAAAAAAATATAAAATGATCCGAAGTTTTATGAAAAAGTTATCCCTAATTTCGTAAATACTCTGAAATTGGTCACGTGACCCCCTGCTCAAAAGCCCTTAAGAGCTCAAATTTTAGGAGGTGTATTTTTATACCTAAATGAAACTTTTGAACCTGTTTCCAAGAAAAAAAAAATTTTCTGACACACCCTAGTATATATACTGATATAATAGGGTGTCTATCAGTAATAGGTGACGTACGAAGATATAATTATAGGATGTATCCTGATACCAAATGAAAAAACCTTGAAAATTACGTATAATATATATATATATATATATAGAGAGATATATATGTATGTATACATATATATATCCCTATATAAAAAAAATGTGAATTTTCAGAAACAAAAGCATGTATGTAAAAATATAAAGAAGCATACATTTCTTATCACTAACAAGATCGTACATATTAAAATGATGAAATTACGGAAAAATTTTTATACGTGTTTGATTAAGAAAAACGGGAGGTACAACGAAAATCGTCTAGAAGCAAAAAATAATACGTGTATCCTGTAGTAAACAGTCGACGGATGATGAAAGCTACGAAACAGGTATTATAAATCTTGAGATTCGACAATATCGATGGCCTCAGGGTAAAACTAAGATATCTCACATTATGATGGAAAACTATGATATCTCGAATTATAACAGAAAACTATGATGTCTTGAGACTAAAATTTTGGAAAGTCTCAAGTCTCGTGTTAACCGTTTAGCGTTCCGGAGTCTTGATAGGCCTACTTATTTAAAGACGATTCAAGACTCCGGAACGCTAAAGGGTTAAAGGTGTACGACATACGATGTTTTGTATGAGAAAAATTGGGATATCGTAGTTTCCAGGCACGATTTGAGATATTATATCCCAATGAACAAAATCCCGGAAAAACGTAGAACATTGGGGAAATCGTCCGTCTGAAATAACGTTTATTATACGCATAAACGTATAAATACGGTGAAATACGTTATTTCAGGCGGATATTCTTCCCAATTTCACACGTTTTTTCACATTTGTGTTCATTGGGATATATATATAGTTTTCTTTTAAGGCATCGAAATAGTCGTATTTAGACACGTGTTTTCTGGACGAGTAAATTTTCCGACAAAATACGTATATTATTCTTCAACTCGGACGGTAGTGGAAATATCGCGGAAGCGAGACTAGTATTAGACGTCTTGAATTTCGAACGAATACTCGTATAAAACACGTGTTTTCTGGACGAGTAAATTTTCCGACAAAATACGTATATTATTCTTCAACTCGGACGGTAGTGGAAATATCGCGGAAGCGAGACTAGTATTAGACGTCTTGAATTTCGAACGAATACTCGTATAAAACACGTGTTTTCTGGACGAGTAAATTTTCCGACAAAATACGTATATTATTCTTCAACTCGGACGGTAGTGGAAATATCGCGGAAGCGAGACTAGTATTAGACGTCTTGAATTTCGAACGAATACTCGTATAAAACACGTGTTTTCTGGACGAGTAAATTTTCCGACAAAATACGTATATTATTCTTGAACTCGGACGGTAGTGGAAATATCGCGGAAGCGAGACTAGTATTAGGCGTCTTGAATTTCGAACGAATACTCGTATAAAACACGTGTTTTCTGTACGTGTAAATTTTCTGACAAAATACGTATATCATTCTTCAACTCGGACGATAATGGAAATATCGCGAAAACAAAGCAGGTATTATACGATTTTAGTTTTCATTGAATAAACTATGGAGATGGTATTTTATATACGTATACGTTTTGCAACAAATTAAACGTATATTTTTCTGTAACTCAAACAATTGTAGATAAATCGCCAATTCGAGACATCTATTATACGTTATCAAGTTCAGTCCAATAACCGTATGAAATACGTATTTCCGAAACATATAAAGGTTCTGGAACTTTGAAGTTGAATAAACGTTTGAGTATAAGTCTATTCGTTTCAAAAACGTAAAAAACTGCAGTATAATTTTATATAGGTAGATAACGGTTTCGTAAACACGTATATTATTATTGTCTCTATATACGTACACCAAAAATCGACTGATTAGATGTATATTCCACGTATAATATACGAAACGGTGTTTATTGGGTAGTGCTTATAGTAAATACAAAGTCCATCTAGAGGAAGGAAAAGCCGAAAAGACTGCTGCTTGACAGAAAGAGAAAGATGAGACAGCACGGAGAGCTGCAGAAAAGGCTAATGTTGAAGAAATGGCGAAGGAGAGAAGAAGACTGGAAGATGAAAAAGAAAAATTGAAGACATAGCGTAAAGCAGAAAATGAGAAGAGGAAAACAGAAGAAAAGTTGTTTAGCGAAGCGAACAAACGCTTAAAATTGGCAATAGAAAAAAAAAATATGGAAGAAGTTAACCTTGCTCATGCAATGCTCCAAGGAGTGAGTCAGGTACGAAAAGATGCGGAGGAACAGAGCAAAGAGGCCAACAACATCCAAAAAACCCTGGAAAAGAGAACGAGCAAATTAATAAGTGACTCCTTCTCTAAGGGAAGTAAAAACAAACCTAGTTCACCATCGACATGAGCAAAATTGTCAGAGCAAAAATTTCTAGTCAACTATTCCAAAGAGTCATAGAGTATTACTTAAACAACAAAAATTTATAATTTTGTTTTTTGTTTAAAAGATTTGATTGCTGTTCGTTTTATAGCGTGTGTATTTTCATTTTTTTAATCATATCTTGTATCCTAGTTAATTTGTAAGTGAATATGTACTTCTTAGTTTCACGGAATGTTGCAATAAATCATAAGACAAGTGGCCTGCCGTCCTTAACTTAATTTTCTTGTTTTTCCACCTATCTACTACCTATGTCCATACTTTTAATTCAGTTTTCGTTACGCTGCTTCGTTGGACATTCATTATTCACTCTCTTCTCGTCGTAGCGGAATTATTTATCACTGAAGTTATGAGCATATTATGCTCATTTTTGGGTCATATTTTTCAATCTCTGTCAGTCATATAATCATATTTTTTTAGCGTCTATACCACTTACAGCCCTGTCATAGATATTTTCTCAAAATATGCCTGGGCCGTACCGATCAAGACCAAGAGTGGTGAGGATGTAACGAAAGCTATGAGCCTCATCTTCAAGAAGGGTCGCATACCGAAGAAATTGCACGTCGATCGTGGCAAAGAATTTTACAACACCGATTTCAAGGCTCTGATGCAGCGACACGGTATCGTGCTGTACTCCACCTTCAACAACTTAAAAGCCTCCATTTGTGAATGATTCAATCGCACGCTGGAAAGTAAAATGTGGAAGCACCTTTCTCTCCGAGGGAATCACAAGTGGATAGATATTGTACCTGACCTGGTGCTAACTCATAACAACACGAAGCATCGCACCATCGGAATGAAGCCGAAAGAGGTTACAGCTCAGAATGAACAGACTCTCCTCCGGAATGCTCATGACAAATTCCGAGATGATCGAACAGAGAAAAAAAAATTCAAGTTGGTGAAAAAGTTCGAGTTAGCAAGAATAAGCATATATTTGAAAAAGGTTATACACCGAACTGGACAACTGAAATATTCACCGAAAGTGAGACAAAGAATACTGATCCGATAACCTACAAGTTGGTAGACTATCAAGACAAACCGATCGAAGGGGGCTTTTACAAAGAGGAACTCTCTAAAGTCAAGTATTCTGATGCATATTTGATTGAAAGAGTACTGCGGAAGCGTGGGAGTAAACTGCTCGTGAAATGGTTAGGTTTCGATAATTCACACAACAGTTGGATTAATGAATCTGATATGTAATAGTTTTATTCAATAAAAAATACATAAACGTTCAATATGTATATAATTTGTTCATTTACAATAACCCCATGGTACAGTATCAGTTGTATCGGAAAGGATAATTCTCTAATCATCGCACCAACTAAGCACTAATTTTTTCTGTAACACAGTACGAACCTCAAGTCTTCTACTTTGGATTAAATATTGAGTTTTCACTAAATTTTGATGTAGCAGAAGACATTTTTTGTAATCGTCAAACGTGATTGTTCTCAACGTCGCTGCTTTAATGCCCTTGGCTCGCTTCTTTTATTTATCTTCACCAAAAACTTTGAAGGTGTACAATTTTGCTCTCAATTCTATAAATTCTTACATAATCTTGCCCTTACATTTATACTTCATTAAACCTACTGCTTTCTCATTCGCTAATGGAACTCTGTAGATGTTATCACTTGGATAATCAGAAGTATCGAATTTATGTCAATCACGTTTGATATATTCGTATATATCAGGAACAGTGTAATGATATAAAAGGCCGTCCGTGTCGTTATACAGTAACTTTGACCTATCTCCAAACGTGCTCTTCTCATAATTGTAATGAAAGTCATCGTTGTAGATCTTCGATAAATCGAGAATCGAGAATCCAACGTAAATGGGTTTATTGAAGTGGACCCTAACGCGATTTAGCTCAACAATTATCATGTTATTATCAAATATGGTACAACTATGACAATTAGGTTTTGTGATGAGTGCTTTCGCCCCGTACCCCCCTCCCACCTTGTTACCAATTTTACATCTTTCTGCTTTCTCACGTTTTCCATAGTCTTGCCGAATACAGCGTTATTCATCAATTTGAAGAAATTCTTTTCGAATTCGTTATTAGATTTTTTTCTCAATTCAGTGTTCAAATCGATATATAATTTAAGCCATGTAGCTTGATCCAATTTCAAGATTGTATGAGTTTTAGTTAATTTCATTCCCAGACTTAGATACTGCTCCAAATTTCGATAGTGAATAACATACTTATTTTTAGGGAAAAGAGTCGTCATTAATTTAGAATATTTACCATGCGAGGGTACATAGTGCTAAGGGCATAAGGGTAGATCTCTATGGAACTCGTGAAGATCTACGGGATACTCCAAATCCACTTCGAGGATGTACCCTGTGGGAGAATCGTCAGGGATGTGACAAATATCGATAGACTCATGTTCCCACTCGAAAGAGCCACGTGATAGGTACTGACTCATCGCTCCACCGTACAGATTGTTCACATCGAAGTACATCAGGTAAGATTCTTCTTTGTCAGGATTAAATTCTGTACCCATATACCTATTATTACTTCTGGCATAACGGTTGGAACACTGAGCAATACCATCTCGAATACCTTTCTCAACGAATAAGAGCTTTTCCACATCGGTGAGGAGTTCGAGCTTGATACGCGTACACTTGAGCATCGCATCGAAAGCGAGTCCGGGTGCAGTATAATAGTGCAAAGGATCCAGATTGTACGTGGAGTGAAAGTTTCGGCGAAAATTTTCACAAATATCTGCTAGGAGTAGAACGTCGGTTGTTAGGTATAAATCAGAATATTCGCCCAACGTACCGAAATTAAATGTTCTCCTAACTTTCATCGCATGTACGTCATCCTCATTAGAAACGTCGGTACCACACAATTTTGAATAGAATTTCCCAATTGGGGGTAACTCTTTTTCCTCAAACTTCACCCAGCTATCTACATATTCATAAGGAAATACTCCTTTCCTCGTCTGCACGATTACAGTTTTTGCGTGTAATAACTTTATCATCATCATTCAAGTATGATGCTAATTTATCCAAGCTACTCTCATAAACCGAAATAAATCGATGAATCGTAAGCATACTTTTGTACCTACAAATTTTCTTGTGAAGGAAATGTATCGTTCTTTGTTAACTGGAAGAATGTTGAATTCACCATAATATAACGTCGCCAATGCTTTAGTCAAAAAGTGTGAGTCATAACCGGCAAGATTGTGGAAAGCTACTGGTATAACATACGCTTTTTTATAATTTACATTACACTCCGGATGTGCTGCACCGCGATATTTGCCAGTAAGATGACAATGATCGCGATGCTTCGCATCTCTTGACACGAAAGGTTACTCGCACATGTGACATACTTCGGCATTATGGAAATTTTGAGATTGTTTGCTAGTGAGCTGCATCGGCACATTTCTATTTGGGTAAAAATGAACTAAAGTCACTCATTCTTTGAGTTGATCGACGAACCAGTGAATACAATCAGGATGACGATTGATTCTGAATTCCGATATAGAATTATTAAAGGTGCAATGTATGTATTAAGCTGCACGATGTGGATAGACTCTAGATCGGCGTATACGACAAACGGTACAGGCTCTTTAAATCTATAGCTTCTAAAACTTAATAGTATATTATGCACCAAGGGCCTACAGCGAGCCAGGTTGGCATACGTGTGGTTCGCGCCCGAGTGAAGCGAGGGCGCCACACATGTATGCCAAACCTGACTCGCTGTAGCCCCGCGTGCAATATACGCTTTTATGTTATACCTAGCGGAAAGTTCGTTACACAAATTTTCCACGCATCGCATAAATTAGCACTTTATGCAACGAGTTACATACACTATTTTTGTATAATTTATACTGAAAGAGCCCAAATCATGAATGAGAAAATTGAAATGAACCACGAAAGTAAATGTCGTGGTCCAAGGTTGGTCGGGTTAGGTTATGTTCGTGAGGTGGGACGTGTAGTCGGACGTCGCAACAGACATTGGGGGGGTTGGGGGGGGGGGGGGGGGGGGGCGAAGCCCCCCAAGGCATCATGAAACGAAATTAAAAATTCCTTCAGAAAAATTACGACTCAACTCGTGAAAGAAAATTCTGAAATACATTTTTTTTCGGTGAAAGATATAAAGATAACACTCAAAAAATGAACAAAAAAACGACAGAACGAGTGAGATAGACTGTTGCAATGTGCAAGAAGGAATAAAACAGACAAAAAGTCAGTTAATATTCAAATTCATTACAAATATTTAAGACATATGCATAACATTCATTAAAATATTCAGAAAAACATAAAATTGTTTTTTGATATTTTGTTTTATGACCCCTTCGCTGTTGAATTCTGATTTGAATAATAATAATTATTATTCATGGTGATTTGATGAACTCATACAATGCTCGAGACTTATTTGGAAATAAATTGTTGACTATCAGTCTTTTTTCAGCTTCGAAATCTCGGCCTTCAATTATTTTCTCCACATCAAAATTTTCTTCGTCAGATGACTCAGTAGATTCCATGTTTTTAATCAAACAAGAAAAACGAATGAACGAATGTCAAGGTTGTCGAGACGAACGTAGCTTTAATTTTGTAGGTTAAATTGGCGCATGCGCCCAGCATAGGGGGCTACAGTAAAGGCAGAGCAGAAATGGCTTACTGTACTCCCTACTAGCAAGGACTACAGTGCGAACTTTAAGCTAGGGTATGATATGAAATATTGTCTTGTTTCATAGATAGAATCATTTTACATTTATTTAGTCTCGCGCAGTCTTGCTGATGTTTTTCGGATGAAGTTTGAATTTGAAAATGACACAAGCATCTATCACACAAGAAAATAGTACTCTTATGCCTTGATGGTTGCGAGCTTAACAGCCTAGAGAGATTTTTGATCCAAGCAAAGTGGAAAAAGATTTGATGATCAAGCTTCACATCGCTATTCACCGCAAGAAGATGAAGTGTAGGTTCATCAGATTTATTTTTACTTAAATAAAGAGGCACTATTTCATCAGGCTTATTCTTAACGGGTTCTAAACCGTAAACATTAATTGTCAGACTATTTTTTCTCTCGAATTTTGAAATATCTTTCAATGTGATGGGAAAACGAATACCCTTGTAATCAAGAACTGAACTATAGTGGGGGTACGAGTTAGTTCTATCAACATGTTCTTCAGCAGGATGGAGAGCTGCAATAACGGCCCTTATGAAGCAAAATTCATCGCTATTCTTAATATGAACCACTGCTTTCTTCTTCAGTATATCTTGTGGTAATTGTACGTATGTAGCTAAACCTCCGCGCAGTGGTTCATACTGATTAATGTTAATCATAAGGTTGACAATCTCAATCAGAGTCCAACCCGAGTCCCGTTCTCGGAAATCTTCAACCTTTGTCAGTATTGGATCAATCAGATTTTCATCAAACCACCTCACAATATCGGTTTCAGGGAGAATAACTCCGTTTTTCGTGTTGAAAAATTTGAGTTCTCCAATGGTTTCACCGTTTCGCAGGATGGGAAATGTGCAGGCTGATACACCGTTCACTTTCGAATTTCCTCTTTGCTGTAAAGAATTTTTTAGTCGTCTGGTAGTAATTGTTTTGGAATCTTGCAGAAAAGATCTGAGATCATCGTGACGGAGATTCACAATAACACCGGTGCGTACTCGACCTTTGAATACGGATTCTAAGTCTTTCCATTGAACTCGATCTTTTATCCTTCTTCTCGATGGTCCAACACCTTCGCCACATCGTTGTTGATTTTTAAACTTTTCGCCAAACGATTGAAGTAAACAAACCGTGGTAACGATTCGATGTCTTTCGCCCACAGTGAGAGTCACTTTCCTCAAAATTTTATTCAAGAGTTCAATATTCCGGGTACACAGATTTTTCCATCGCTCGAGTTGATGAATTGACGCATTGATCAGTAATTTATACGCATTTTCCACCACATTTAATAATTTTAGGCAAGTTTCACTATCCATTTCTCAAATTGTAGCGTTGAACAGAACAAAAATAATTATTATAGTCGGATGATTTCCTAAGTATTCTTCTTGAAAGCGGAGAAAGTCTATTTTCTTAAATCATACCATGAGGTAAAGTCTGACGAAGGTGTGGTATAAGTTTTGTTTATATATATCTTTATATATGTGTGTATGAATCCTTCATACCACATACTTAAATATAAATAAATTCACATTGATTGAATTTGCCTCCCAAGTAGCGCAGACGTAGATGACTTTCAGTAGCAGCAGATTCATACTGTTTTGGATGTTCCTGATCATTATTGAACGCCTTCGATATCCGCGCTGGTAGGAACATTGTGGAATTATCTTCAATCCCAACTACAGTTCTTACACCGAATGGTAGTGACTGACTTGAACGATGAAATTTTATAACCCTTCCCAATCTCTAGCTCCGAAATTTGCTTGGTGGGTAAAAAATCATCTATACGACTAACTTTATTGATTTTTTCGTAATCCATTTCTTCACACTGTATGCTCAAATTTCTCTGTTGCTCAATTTAACTCAAGAACAATTTCTTGTCTGCACAAGGTTTCTTTTTAAATGCAAGTGTTCACTATCGCGGTTCGATAGCAGAAAATCGTGTACATAGATTTATATATTATCCTCCTGGAATGCGGGGTATTTTCATACTTTCGAGCTTGAAACTCTATAGATTTCTTAGCTTGGAAGTCTATGAGGTGTGACGTGATGGAGTTTATCCACCGTGTATCCACGCCTCCTATACCGAACCCAGCTCCCGTATCGTTTCCCCGTATGTATCTACCGTACCGTTATCGTTATCGTGCCGCCAGTACCTCCGCGGAACAATCAAAAATAGCCTAATTTAAGCAACATCTTCTTGCCGTAAGCTTCCTTGTAACTTGCAGGTCCGACGAGGAAACACCAACAGACGACGGACTGGATCCCCGGTCCCGGAGGACCCTCAACGCCTAGACAGTAGTAGTCGCAGCTAGGCCAGTGTTGCCAGACTAGGGGATTTCCCCCTAGATCTAGGGGTATTTTACCTGGCTTAGAGGAGAAATAGGGGAGCATAATGTTCAGTAGATGGTTTAGTAGATTCTGATACGGCAGGGTATTTTTTAATGGATTTTGAAAGAATTCAGGACTTCTCACTTTCGCGTCTATCCATCACTATTTACCTAATGTAGTTACCGACCGAGAGGTAGGGAGAAAGCATTACCGGAGAAATTTCTCTACCACTTATGTGTATACTGCCCTCTGTAGTTTTCCATGTATAGTACGCGTAGACGACCGACCTCAGGTTAACGCAATTAATTATCTTGTCATCTCGTCTCAAGTCTTCTCGCTTGTTGTGGATTCGCCTCGATACTGAAACGGGGATATTACGAAATATTCAAATCGTTTGAACTCATTATCATATAAAAGATGCCCAAAATACAAAGTGGAAAAAAAACATATGTACAAAAGTATGTTAAAAATTGGGAACTTGATCCTCATTTTAAAGGTAAGTGCTTGTCAAAATGCATCTTTTCTATAGGGGTTGGGAACTTAGATCATCTTCATAGGCTTTTTTTTTAAATATAGTATGCCCTTTTGAACATTTCACGTTTCAATGAAATCTCGTTAACCCAATATAGGCTGGTTGACAGCATCGCCCACGGGGGTCTTAACCGATGCGTTCTGTTGCTATTGCAAGACCACTCTCAATGCTCACAAGAAAATTCTCTCAGACCATGCTACTTCAAAAAAGCACATGCAGTGTGTACAGAATGAGCAGACCGCTAAAGCTTTACCTAAAATTGATACATTCGTCAGACCGATGTCGCAACAGCGAAAGGTAGCCGAGTTGAAAATCGCGGCTTACATTGCAGAACATTGCTCCATCAAAACTGTGGATCATCTCTCGATTATGGTAAAGAGTCTTGACAAAGAATCTCGAGTTTTGCAAGACATCAAGTTGCATCGCACAAAATGTTCGGCTCTTATCAAGAATGTTTTAGCACCATGTATACTGGAAGAGTTAATAGTAGATATTGATCAGTCGTATTATTCGTTAATAATCGATGAATCTACTGCGATTGATACGAAAAAAATACTCTGTTCGATGATACGCTATTTCAGCGAGTCAAAAAAAAAGATTGTCACAACATTTTACCGACTCGTCGAAATGACAAGTGGGACATTAGATGCCATCGCAGCAGCAATACTGGATCAATTGAAAATCGACAATTTAAAACCTGAAAAACTATTGGGTCTCGGTGTCGACGGAGCAAGCGTAAACATTGGGCGGCATCATTCGGTGACAACGATATTACGAGCAGTCAATCCGGAACTTATTGTTATCACATGTATTTGTCACTCTTTTCATCTCGCGGCGGAAGCAGCTTGCAAGGCTTTACCTAGGCATTTAGATTTCATGGTACGCGAAACTCACAGCTGGTTCTCTTACAGTACAAAGCGGTAATTAGAATATGCAGAGATCTACAAGACTTTGGCGGGTACGTTGCCCAAAAAAAATCGTTAAACTGTCTAACACGCGTTGGCTAGTTAGACTACAAGCTATAGATACAATACTAGAGCAATGGGATGCGCTGAAATTACATTTTCAGATAACTGAAAGCAACAAAGAACGTCGTTACACAGCCTCTCAATTGTACGCGATGTATTGCACCCTGGAAAACAAATTGTATTTAACATTTTTAAGTAATAGTCTGAAAGGCGTTATGGCCATGAACAGGTTGTTTCAATCCGCATCAGTAGATCCAATGAAACTGTTTGAAGATGTTAACAATTTATTGTACTCGAACCTCCAAACTCTTGTTGTTCCCGCAGAGCTGCAAAGAATATCGCGCTACGAGTTGGCTACCTTTGATTTCCAACAGCACTTAATGTCCCTTCAATGCATGAACTTTGGATATGAGTTCAATAACTTGAGTGTTGGCATAAATTCAGAAGCCGTTATTAATATCAAAGAGCGGAGCAGAAACTTTTTGGTGTTACTTTGTTCGGAGTTGCAGAAGAGAATTCCGGAAAACGTTAAGATGCTCGAAAAAATATCTACGTTCTCGCCGCAATCGGCCTCTTCTCAAGTCAAAGTAGATATAACTGAGATCGCCACCATCTTCAAAAAAAGTGTATGTACTAACATAGACTGTACTATACGGGAATGGAACCTTCTCCACGCCGCACAAGTTAATAACTGTACAAACACCGAAAGCTTTTGGGCCGAAATATATGATATCAAAGACGCTGGCGGAAAAAGACGGTTTGAAAACATTTCCAAACTTGTGCTCGCTTTATTGTGTCTTCCATTTTCAAACGCCGCGGTAGAACGCGCCTTCTCTATAGTGAGTATAGTGAAAGATAAGTTGCGGAATAAAATGGCCATTGCAATGGTAGGAGCAATTATGCACATTCGGCTCACTTTGAACGTTGACTGCTGCGATTTTGAGCCTACTGCTACAATGTTGAAGCGTTTCAACCCTGAAACTATCTATAAAAATATAAATAACGATGAAGTTTCTATTTTGGATATTTTTCCCGACGAATAAGGCCGGATTTCGAAGGTTCATGCGCTGTGCAATTATTCGAATTTGATCATTTTCATCGAACTTAGATTTAAGGTTTAGATTTAGGAAACGTGTTCGATCTGTACGTTATGTTGGAATAATAAAAATCTGAACTGAAAAAGGTAAACATTAAAAAAAAAACCTCTAACATTCTTTCTTACAGTGTCAAATGCGGTAACAAAGATGCAAAAATGAGATATTGCTTGGATCAACTGGAAAAATATTTTTGTCAAATATATATTGTGGCGCTATCTGAAGATTTGGCGAGTTGGCACATTCAATTTTTTACGTGGTAGCACTGTTTGTAAGAGATTTAGGGGATTTCTAGAGGAAAATGGAAAAAGCCTAGGGGGAGGGCACATGGACTACCTGGCAACACTGGGCTAGGCCCGAGAAATCCGCATGCGCACTCGCCCAAATTGCCTCCACCAATACAACACCGGCCTGGTCCACCGGTTAGCCACGCACGCCATGCTCGCCCGATGCCGTAGGAACCTAGCCCGGCGAAATCGCCTAGCGCCGCGAGACCTCCAGGCCGCCAACTAGAGCATCGACCGTCGCCAGGATCCATCGATCGTCTGATCTATCTAATTGTAATTGTGTTTAAGGTCACCTGTCACTTGCGACTCAGGCTCACGCCATTATCGACGTGCTGACCACCGTTCCATAACTAAAAATCTTTGCCGTTAGCTTCCCCTTGCAACTTCTTTCTTTTGTTTTACCGATAAAATCTATGGTGTGTGTGGTGTGCTGTCGACGATCTCGCTGACCCCCGCCCAGATTCTGCCGTGCCTCTACCGGCCAAAAGGTAGGCCAGTTTTGTATTTTTCCTCGACCACCCGACTTTTGTCATACCCGTTCTCGGCCCTGCGCCGGTTGCGGCAGGCCCGGAGGGTAGTTTTTCGTTGACGGGTTGTCGTGGAAGGCGCCTACGCCTTATGTAGCCGTATTGAGTCTCTCGTCTTGCTGCGGAGCATAGCCTAATATCTGTAGTTTGAGTGTTCGAAGCAGGGAAAGATCCCCTGAATTGCCGTTGCTGTCTTTAGTTTGAACCTCGCGGATCACCTGATTGGTTCAGAGCGCTCGCGTAGGTGACGACCGAGTGACGTGAGTGTGTGTGTGGGTGACTCTATTCCCTCCCGACTACCATCGAGAGTGCCGCTGTCGCGCGTGGGAATTATCGCGCTTGACCGCGGGACCCGACGGCATGAGAGAGGCGTACTCAGCGACGCTACAGAGAGAAGCCTGAGAGAGCTCATGCTCGCATTTTGCGTGTTCCTATGTTAGTGGCGCCCTCTGACCCGCAATGGATTTTTGGAACTAATATCGCCGGCAGCGCGCTCTGACCCGCAATGGATTTCTTCGAACTACTGGCGATGACTGATTACCGACCGGTACCAACCCGCATTTATCATGCGACATTTACCACAGAAAATCATTTCACCAGTGTCGCTCAGTCAACAACCTGCGAAAATATCGAGCAGTGAAATTGATAAGTATTTTATCGCTCCGTAAAACTAGGGAGTTTCTACTCGAGAATAATAGGTGTTATCGGTTTTAGCCGAGTGTTCAGTAATCCATTTCTCTCATAATTTACATCTATTGATACCGTAAATAACGGAACAAATAAATGCATGTAAACAAAGAAAGATTCTAGTTAAGATTCTGAGCAACGAACGAAAAATTATATCTATATAGGATTTTGATTATTTGTTTTTTCATTTATGAACAATACATAAAAAGATAGATCAACCTAAAGAGCGAGCAGTGCGGTTGCTACAACCAGCGTATCGTGGGTACCGGCTACGGCACTATATGTATTGTAACGATAAATTCGAGCCGGTCCCGCACAATACCGGGAAAGGTAAGACTCGAACCCACGCACAAACCAGGAACCCAAACTCCGAGATAAAAAGAGCGAAAAGTTAACGAAAGGAGTTGGGCGCCAGGCACCAGAAGGGTGCCGATAGATAAGAAAAGAAAATGAAGTTAAAGAAAGGCGTTACGTTAGGCTAAGACTCGGCTAGGAATCACGGAGAGGGGAACGAGGGGGCGAGAGCAAATACAATCGGGGAGGAACGTTAAGAAAAGAAAAGGCAACCCAAGACGATTAATATTTACAGGAAGAGCCCAAGCATTTATTAAGGCTTCACCAACGCGTACCGATCGCCGTACAAACAAAAGAAATAACAGACTTGGTTACGATGGGCGATGCGGTACGGTACCTTAATATAGCGTTCAAAATCAACACGCGTAGAAGCAAAACAAGGTAGCTCTAGGCTGTGCTATACTACGTCCCTAGGTTTAACAATAAGTTTGAATTTGATATATTAGATACCCTCGGTACGCCGGTACGATCCAATACACGGCCGATACACAAGCGGTAGGTAGAGGAAGGTCAGCACCCACACACGCTCGCCTTGGAGACACTTACGCACCTCGTGCACGGGATACTACCCTGCAGCGGGAGGCGGTAAGGGGGAGGCACTCTGCAGACACACAGCGAGACACTCACAATACTCGCGCGTCGTCCAACGACAGACACACGGATATAGGAGGACTCGGCTACGGTAATCAGGATTCAAACTCACACCGGGAGCGATACGGAACGGAACGGAAAATAATTCCCGTCCTCGAGCACTTCAAAAAAAACAATATAAAATATAAACGATAGCCCTAAAGCAGGGGTACAATGCTTCCACGACAACCCGTCCTGAAGAAATAGGAAAGAGACGTGGCGTCGAATCGTCGACCGCGCGGCGGACGACGATAGACAAGGCCGGGTGGTCGTAGAAAGCTAAAAACGAAAGCCTACCTTTTATCAGGCAAGCACGCTGCACAATATCCCACACACAAGGTACTGCAACGGCAACGGTAGTAACCAAAACGATAGATCGTGCGTTAGGCGCAACGATATGATACGGAACGGTAGCGAGAAAAGAACGACACAACGATATTTTGCGATAGGCGCAACGGTAGAGGTAATCTAGGATAAACACGTGCGACACGTAGGAAGGTAATCGCAAGAGTGACGAACAGAACAAGAAAGAACCTAAATTAGCCTAAACGCTACATTAAGGCTACGCGTCGATCTTTCCCTCGGAGCGGAGCTAATGGAGATCGGTGGTTGGTCCTGGAGGTCTCGCAGCACACGACAGGTTCGCCGGGCTAGGTTCCCATTTGCGAGGCGGAGTCAGGCCTACCGGTGGACGAGGCCGGTCTTTTCGGCGGAGCTTTTTCGGCGAAGGGTCTAGCCGCGACTACTAACGCCGTGGCGTTGAGGGTCCTCCAGGCTCGTAGTCCCGCTGGCGTTGTCGGCTCCGTCGGGGAAAGAATCTGAAAAGTACAATCGAACTTACGGCAGACAATGTAACCTAATTAGGCTCGTTTTTGGAGGCTCAGAGGAGGTACAGACGGCACAAGGAAGCTGACGATACGGCAGAGGGTTGAAGATATCGAGGTAGTGGCCCCAGTTCCGCGGTGGAGGGGTGGATCACGGCGAATAAAAATTCGTCACGTCACAGTATATATGATGAATTACAGGAAGTTATGAAGAAATTCAGCATGCGGATTATCACATATTTTATTCATACCTAATTTTTGTTATGCAGATTTGTATATGAATTATCAGATTTCGGACAGATACATGATTTATTCCCTGATTTATTATATACGTGGTCAAAATATTTATTACGTGTAATTATTGATATACTTTTAATGAATGAATGTAAATACAAAGTACAGTATGAATCAGAAAATAAATGATGTTTTTGTCCCAGATCTGATGTTTGTTGTACCAATTCACACAATAGAAATTATGAACAAAATACTGCATGCTATAATCTACAAGTCGAATTCCTTCACAACCTTATATCAGTTGAATGTTCTCGGCCAGGAAATACAACCAGCGTTAATTCAATTATTACGCAATGTTAGTTTTGCCGCTAAATAGCAGCACAAATTCCATCTCACAATCAGCCCAAATCTTCCGACAGCCTAGTGGCACAAAGTTTTGTATCACAACACAATGAACAACGATTGCTCCAAAGTGAAGGCACATCGCTTATTGTATCGCCATCAAATGTTCGAATGCATCTTTTTTTTTCTTTTCAATTGGCTATCGGCTCCCGAGTGGGGATTATATGCCACTCGAATGCATCTTGTATTGCAGTTCACACTCCCATCCCCACTCTGCCAGCCAGTTGGAGGATACTCCGCTGTGTTGTATGTATGTACTATTTGGTAGAGCAACAATTTCGTGGCTCACGCAGTGCAGTACAAAACAAATCGTGGAGTTACGCTGACGCCGGACGTAACATTCAAGTGTACGTAGAGGTGGGTATCATCAGATCTCCTTGATCGCTCATCCTTGTTGAAGGGAGTTCCCTCGGGAGTTCTTAAACTCCCGGTGATATTCCTTATACTGATAAATGAATTGTCAAAATATGAAATAAGAAAATAGGAACAATCTCTAAAAATACGTGGATCGTAAACATGATATTAATGAGAGGTTTTTAAATATTATTATTCTTAATAATAATTAATAAGTTTTTCTTTTCTTTTTTTTTTTTTATTTGTGACAGTATTGAAACACTATAGCTATGCTCGAGTTAGAATACTTCTATACAGGGTATATCATGAAGATCGCACTTCATTGCCACCGGCGGATTAAGCGTCAAAAAATATTCAATGGATATTTTTCTAAAAGGTCCGCCGTGCCCCCGTCTTTGAGATATCGTCGATAAGGGTGGACCAATAACAGAACAGCTTTAAAATTCGGCATGGACGAGCCTTGAGTGTTGGTGTACGGCAATTAGGTGCAATACAATGTATCTCGTCAGTCGCACGTTATTTGATCAGTGTGACGACTGCCAAACAGCGAGCTCGCGGCTGAGTTTCGCCTGAGAGCGTGTCACGCGATACATTATATTGCACCTAATTTCAGTACACGCAACACTCAAGGCTCGTCCATGCCGAGTTCTAAAGCTGCTCTCTTATTGATGCACCCTTATCGACGATATCTCAAAAACGGGGGCACGGCGGATTTTTCAGAAAAATACGCATCGAATATTTTTTGACGCTTCATCCGCCGGTACCAATGAAGTGTGATCTTCAAGATACACCCTGTATACATACGCTAATGATGGGTTTCTTGTATATATTATCACATAAAACAAACTCGAAACACTGTCTCCCGCGGGGAAAATTTGCCTGAGATCGTTGATTTTTACAATAATTTATAGATATAATTTTTTTTCAATTCTTTACTATTATCAATTAAAAATTCTGGCAACAGAGCATTTCGCCTATCTTATCCTAGGATACCCTTTGAAAAAGATTGATTATGGCGACTTTTTGCAATTCACGATTTTCAGTTTTTAAATGAAAATTTCTACACTTCCGGTGTCTGAAATACTTTACAAATATTTTCATTTCAAAGTATGTTAAAAAACTGGCTAGTTTTGTATAAGTCACTTTTCCGCATGATATCTTGGCTACCGACTAGAATTGATTAAAAAAGAGTGGTTACCAAGAGTCGCGATTTTCGAGAAGGGGTGAATGCTAGATTTGATAATGTATTTTTGAATCAGATCATGACAAGCGAAAAAGAAAGGTTGGAAGCGGGGTGGAGACAGTTGATGGAGGAGAGAGCTCAGATGAACGAACAGTTGAAAGTAATAATGCAATGGCGAAAGGAAATTGAGGAGGAGAGGATTGAAGAAAAGGAGAGAAAAGAAAAAGAAAAGAGCGAGGAGCAGGGAAAGAGTGACACGATAAAGGCAAACGAACAAGAGCAGAATAAGGAGCAGGGCAATAAAAAAGAAAATAAGGAAATCGAACAGAAACAGTGTGAGGACGAGAAAGAAGAAACTAGGGAGGTAATAAAAATATGAAAAATTTTATTCATTGAATGAATGAATCGAGCGCACATAATATGATATACCTACGTATATTGCATAACTTCAAATCGTGATGATAACTGTTGTCATTCATTGAAAAATTTACTTTTTATATTTAGGCATCAGCTGTAAAAACCTGCCCTATCTCGTTCTTATTTCAAATTAGGGCGCCTCGAACGCTAAAATTAACGATTAAAAAGCTGCAAAACTTTGCGCACTAGATTCTCGTGATTAAGGGCATGCTTCACTTGATTTTGACGAGAAAACTCATTTTGTCGAATGTCTCGAAAACAGTGATTCTAAATGAATTGACGCACAGGAATTCCATGATTCATAAAGAGTAGCTGGTTTGATTCATCGGTCTAAAATTACAAAATTCCAGAATTTTGATTTTTTTTTTGCATCGTGAGGCGCGACCGCGTGCCACATTTCAACTATCGATTCTGATGGCGTCCGACATTCTACTGTCAATAAATACTACGAAATTCCCCATGACAAACCACGGCTTTGTTTTTGCCTAAAACAGAGATATTTTCGTATGGATGTGTTCGGTATTTCACGTAGCACGTCTGGCCCTTTTTTCTTTTTCGCGTAAATGATGTGTGGGTTCAGCTGATAGTCGGAATGTAGCACGCGGTCGCGCCTCACGATGCAAAAGAAAATAAAAATTTTAGAATTTCGTAATTTTAGACCGATGGATCGAACCAGCTACTCCTTATGAACCATCGAATCCGTGTATGTCAATTCATTTAGAATCACCGTTTCCGAGATATTCGACAAAATAAGTTTTCTCATCAAAATCGAGTGAAGGCCCTTAAATCAATAAAATGTAATGAATCTCATACCAAAATATTCGTTGATGAATCATCTATTGGAAGAAGTGCCCTGGCAGCAATTCGCGAACGGGATGTACTTTTTATAAATGTTTCAAATTTCGATATGAATTACAGAGCTATCAAATTTCATGTCTGAGAAATAAAACAATCGGTATCGATTGATGGAGTGTCACGAAATTTGACAGCTCTATAATTCATATCGAAATTTCAAACATTTAGAAAAAAAATACATCCCGTCTGCGAATTGCTGCCAGGTCACTTCATCCAATAGATAATTCATCAACGAATATTTTGGTATGAGATTCATTACATTTTATTGATCTAATCACGAGAATCTAGTGCGCAAAGTTTTGCCGCTGTTTAATCGTTAATTTTAGCGCTCGAGGCTCCTTAAGTGCAACTTTATGATTCTGAAAATCACTGATTATTATACTTACCCAGTGCATCTTCCAATTTCCAGGAAAAGAAGAAACCTGCGGTGTTGACGGCGAGGCAGGCCAAGAGGGCCGAGCGTTACGAGAAGTAAGTATACGAAAGCATTGGTGTGGATTTGAAGGTATTCTAAATAAGGACAATTGTAGTAAATTATCAATATAATATATTATTTATTTATTTATTGCGAACGTCCTGAGTCATTTAACGGCAAAGCGTTCTATCAACTGTGTTGGTTTGTAGGCATAAACAAGGGCAGTACAAGGAGAAGGGTGGCGGTAGATCAGGGCGTGGAAACCGGGATGATAGGAGTAGAGGGCGAGGAGGACAAGGGCGACGAGGTGGACGAGGGGGACGAAGACAAGGGGGACGAGGAGGGTGGGGAGAGCGAGGGTGGCAGAGGAGGGGAAGGGGCAATATATATATTTTCAATGCTTGAATATTGTTATTCAATAAATGAATAATTCAAGTTACCATCTTGTCTACTTGATTACGTATATTCAACAAATTTTATATCGTAGAACTAACGAAAATTAATTAGATTCGGTGTCACCCATCCTCTGCGTGAGACTGTTAGTTCTGGGAACACAATCCTCTGAAAAAATTCTGCTGGAAAAGGGTAAAGAAAATCTAAATATCCTCCGGAATTTTGGCAGAAAATCCGAAAATACATGTCCGTTTTACCTGAGTACAATATTCAATGAAATATTAAAGTGAATAAAGGAAATGAACAATTGAAAGTAATGGAAGAATTAAATTGAATACCAATATGAAGTCTCCAATATATGTTTTGCCAAAGCTAGGGTGGAGATAATTCATGTTATTGATCTAAACAAATCGTTATAAATAGTTTCTCATTAAAAATACCTCCAATTCGGTATTTATTGGTAATATATTATTATGCTGTATACTGCGCACGTGCGATTGACCACCTGAGGCACGCACATGAGGTATTTCGGTTCAACTAATCCAGCCAACTACACCTAGCTCGTCCATGTTTTTTTCCACATCGCAGTGCTTCGGGAAAGAAGACCGCACAGTCTAATGTTTCACAGCCTTTATCTAATGCGCAATGATCAGCGGTAGACCATATTATGTGTCCGTACGATTTTCTATTGGAGGTTCGATGTTTCATCCGATCCCAAAGCCAAAAATAAAGGGTTTATTCTGGAAAACCTAGATCGACCTCAATTCAACTCGACAAGATCACCTGGGAAACCAAATCTATTCAACCAAATTCTTTCCCCTTCTGAACCCGACAATTTTTTTATTAAACATTTTTCGATACCTCTTTTAGGTTGTGAAGATCGATTTAAACCAGTCACCCTGTATATTGTGACCAAAATTTGAAAAAGGAAGAGGTATATTATTGTGATGGTAGATATGTCAATTATTAGCTACTCAATTATGTAATGAGTATTTCCAGAGGACGCCACGGGGAGGCTAATTGACAATGTCCCCCTTATATGTTTTTGTCGTTCAGCTCGACCGTCTCGGTGAAGAGACGTGAAACTGACTTTGCATGCGATCAACTCCGAAAAGCTGCAGGTACATTTTTATCGTTCAGCTCGACCGTCTCGGTGAAGAGACGTGAAACTGACTTTTTACGGCATTGGTATGAAAACGTGTTTTTTGGTGACTGTTTTCGGTCGGTAAAGTGGCACTTTACACAGCTATTCTCAAAACTTCCATGAGGCATGCGCAGTAATGCTAACCTACATACTTATGATTTTTGTGCTTTTCCATACAAATACCGTATAAATTATTGTATGGGCATGCTTGTAAACTGCTCTGTGGATCGAATGATTTTTCGATTCTCGCCGTCGGCTCGCCTCTGGCTCGTACTGAAAACATCATCCTCGCCTAAAAACAGTTTGTTTACAAACATGCCACATAAATAGCTATTGCATGCCATTAATTCTGAAAAGCTGTAAAGTCTATGAAAATTCGGCAAAATGAGTTAATTCTCAAATTTTGGATCTGCCCAAAGCAGTAATAATATCTTCACAATTTTAAACTAATAAACATTCCGTAAAACTCTTTCGAATAGGACATTAAATGAATGTAATTCCTTTCGTTACCATATTTTATGTCACTCGACTGTCAAGATGCCATTGACAAACTATTTGTTCGTCAAGTTTTTCATTTTTTGACTCAGCTTACGTTTGTTCGCTTCTTGGAACACTGCTTGATTATGGTAACGTGTGATAGCGTATAATCTCACTAGCACCAGATACTTCAGCGCGTAAAGTCGGTGAGAATAACATTCGTGCTTTGGATCAAACCAATGAGGCACCCTTTTATTCGATTCCAAAATGCATTCGTGCATCAATTTCTCATGAATTTTCTCAGATGACCATAACTCGTTACATTTATCATGAAATCGGCGCAATTGAATTGCTACGATTTTTATAAATTCATCTCTGGGTCGAGTGAGTTTTGTAACTGCTGGTGCATCTTCATCCTCATTCTCATACTCTCTGTTTGCCAAATAGATTTCATTTGGCGTGACTTCATCCATTGGAGTTTTACACATATTTGCTCTGCAGGAATCACAGTTATACTTCTGTAAAGTCCGGAATGCATCGAAACCGCTCGGATACGTGACGTCGTTTTGATCGTACGTCTTCGATTCTCGAGAAGCAGGTGATGAGATATCTTGGGCAGGCAATAAATGCATGTCAACCTGTTCGAGAGCGTCATTGATGAAATCTTCATCTGATTCATCTAGCTCATCATCATTCATTATTGGACTTTCGTCGTTGTTGAAGTCTTCAATAATTTTTTTTGAGCGATCATTTTTTGGCGAATTTATCAAATTGCTGGCAGCAGGACAATTGACATTTCCACGTTCTCACGTGTAAATATATCCACTCGATATGATGTGTCGTAATGAAATGCGATTCATTCTAGCCGTAGGATTGGCGTTGAATCCGCCTCGTTGACGTAATTTCGAGAATAGGTGTTCCACGGAGTCTTGGTTACACAAGGCAGTAGCAAGTTCAAAATCAGGATATTCTTCGCGAATTGATTTATATACGAGGATAAGTGCTCGTACAGTCAATTGTAATCCTTCCATACAGGGTAATTTTTGTATGTAATTCGGATTCATGCTCCATGTGCACGACCAGTCTAGGAAATCTGTCAGAATCTGCTCTATGTCAGGATTTCTCGTGGACAAAGTTCTTTTTGCTCCGACAGTGGCTTTCGTACTATAACAGCTACAGGCGTCTATTACGGAATTAAGGCTCTTCGCGAATTCCGCAGATTTACGCCAAGTTCGACTCGTTAATTCATTTGTTTCTCCCGCAGTTGTTATTGCGCAAGAAAATCTATTACTGAACAGCTGGAATGCCCTTTTTACATTCATGGCTTCCCATGGCTTTGGTTTTATATGCTTTTCAGTAATATGGGATAATAAATTTGAGTCACCTGTTGTTGTACGATCTACCGCCCAAGTATCTAAGTAATCCTGCCACGCAGCAATTACTTCATTTCCCCTGAAAATTTTCATGAATTGCTTCTCATCTCTTAGATATGCAGCAAGCCTCTTGATCAAATGTGGAAAATCGAAGCTTGCTATATATCTCGATCCTTCGTGTTCAAATTAAGGATTACAACTATTTACGTTTAGTTTTTTGAACACGCTTTGATTGGCAGAGCCTTGATCACAGGTGACCAACTCCACGTTTGCACCTGCCTCTTTCAATTTATTCAAACACATTTTTAGAAGTATTAATAATTTATCCGCATGAAGTGTCGTCTCACTTAGGACGTAAGCTATTGGCTGTCGCCGCGGATGCTTTGCATTAATACTATCTAAACAGAAAACGAGGATGGATTTTGCTCGTTTATCTGTTCGTCCGAGGGGCCCTAGATCAACTAAGCCTTCAATGCAGTCTAAGGATGGAGAATATTCTTCGTAACTTTTAATTACTGTTCCGTCGAATTTTAGACAACAATATCGTTCTTCGGGGTTCAATTTCATCAATTTTTCTTTCAACGCGTCGAAAATTGATTCGGTAAAGCCTGGTTGGATATTGTGATCCATTACCCATCTCTTTAATGCGGCTGGACTAGGAAAATTACACCCGGCCTTACGTAAACGCCTCAATGCAGCTGGTGAGTAGTAATGGAATTGTTTAGCTAAATTGATTTCTTCGTCGGAATAGGGAGCCTTATTGGTATGTAGCTGCAATGATATCATTGCTTTTGCAGCAGGGGCTATAGGCATTTTATTTACCAAAGACATGACAATTTCCTTTCTAATAGCAAATATATGTTTCGCCGATGATTTACGCGTATTGTCTACATGCTTACTCGATTTATATTTATTATGCCGAGGGCGATATCTCCTTATAGTTTGGTTTGAAATTTTAAGTTTTCGGCGAAGGTAGGTATTCTCTCTTTTGAGTCGTTCTATTATCGATCGTAGTTTGTCGTCATATGTCGTTTGAGTTTTCGGAACCAAATGAGGTGCGGTCGGTATACGCACATGAGCAGCAGTTATATTATCATTTTCTGATACTAACGATGGACTATACTCACCGGCGTCACATCGCATCCGTTTAACAGGTTGCGACAGTTCGTCAACTGCAGTGATAGCTTCATTGAGAGTCGACGATGTTGTGGTTCCAACATCGACGTTGTGTGATCGGTTACTGGTGACTCTCAATGGTGGGCGATCGCACGGCAAAGGTACGCTATCTCGCCGTATTGCCAATTTCTGAGCGTTACGGAAAGCACTGTCCGGGAAATGCTCCTCACATATTCCATATCCGATAATTGTTTCGAACGCCAAATTGTTCAGTCGTTCGTTTCCTATGGAAAAATTGTAATTATGTGGTCATTGATTGTTGTGGTTTTGTGATTATTGTCGCTATTATTAATATAGTTTTAGGCTCAATATTTTTCAACAGTTAGTCCTTTCTCAGAAGAAATTTATATTTAACACCGAACGTGACATTATTTTATACCCCTCCTCCCGGCGAACTTATTTGTTGTACTGAAACGAAATTTCATTAACAATTGTTGGTGAAGCATTGTAAAATAGTAAATCAAGATTAGGATCAATGAAAGAAAAGAATACCAGCAAAACTTACTGAAAATAGTATTTCGGAACAAACCTATAATGAGGAATAGGCTTGTGTCATGGAAAGGACGAACCGTAGATTAATACGCAATAACGTTTGCCTATATAAGGCCGAGCGGCCAACGCTTAGGAGCGCATTTCTATATAAGAATTAGAATTGGTAACTTCGCTCAAGCAACAGTAAGTTTTGCTACAATTCGCAAGACTATATAACTCAAATAATAAAAGGAAACATTATTACTATACCTTCGCAATATTCAACGCTAACGAGTGTAAGAACTCTGCAGTTGCGAATATAAAAATTATCCAATCCACTTGATATATTCAACACTAACGGGTGTAAAAAACTCTGCAGTGCGAATATAATAATTATCGAACCATTCCGATATATTTAACGCTAACGGGGATCAAACCTCTGCAGCCGCGATTATATTATCCGCATGTGGATTGATCAACGCTAATGAGTATGAGACTCGACAGCTGCGATTATCCTCTGATTTTGCGGGTCGAATAAGTAAAAAGAGCTCTCTCGTTCTTGGTTCGGTATCGATATGCTATGAATAAAATAAATGAAAAGGGGAATAGAAAGATTTTAAGACGATTTCAAAAATGACGAGTACATTATGAATTGCGTGAAGAATACCGGAGATAGTCGGCAAGTCTGCTTAAGTAGCCCCGAGATATTAAATAATCAAAGAATAACCACTATGGCCTAAGGTCCTTACAAATTCGGGTTCCAGCAAAGACTCAGCTTAGCTTAGCAGAATCCCGTTTTGCTTCAGTACATATCTAACGCCGTTTATATATAGCACTACGATTTCCATCCTTCTGTGTTAAGGTCAATACGCACTACGCGGAAGCGAACCGAACCGCACCGAATCAAAATTTTATATCACATGCTGTTTTATGGAAGTGCACGGCATCATTTCGTAGCAGCCTGCAGCAAAGAGCGCGGAACCGCGCGGAAAATCACAGACTTCTCATCATAGAATATTAAGTTTTTCAGTTGTTCGTGGCGCTTCCCTGCCGTTTGCTTTCGAAAAATGTGAACACACAGATCCGCGGAACATCGGCAAAGCATGATTACAATTATCCCATCTTTCTTTGAAACATGACGTGCATTACTAAAGTATGGTGTAGTGAATATATAGAATTTAGAGTGGAACCTGCATTAATATTATGTACAAATTAACTCCGCTTCGTTCTACTTTGCCAGAGTACACATAATGTCATTGCCCCGCCAGGTATATTTTTTCTCATATTTCATCTCAAATTGATTTTTTCAGCTGCATTTGGCGTTAACCCGAAAAGTCCGGACGAAAAATGTATGCAGAGATCATAGTTGAAAGCGGTAAATCGGTGTTGACATTTTTCAGCTGAAAAATCGTTACTTTTGTTTGTAAAAGACATTTTCAACTACGGTGGACAGAAATTAAGTAGAACGCTGTCTTCCTCGGAGCTATCTAATATATGACTGGTTAAAAACGGTTCATGTTTCCTTCAATCATAATGATATTAGACAAACCATAACAACAGAAGAATGCATTGGATGGATGCACGACTCGGAATTTCGTAGCGCTTCGGCGTTGTTCGTAGTGTTGCGGGCGCGAAGTCTAAGCATCCGCGAATATTTCGCACAATGAATCCTATATCCTATTTCGGTCGTTTACGTCCGAGCGTGACTTTGACTGCAAACTGTCGACGGATTATATATTTGCATTGAAAATCATTCAAAAAACCCCGAGGTGTAGAAAACTATCCGTGCACTAGAGTGACCATGTTGTTGATTGCCCGCTGATTATCCTCCAGCATATCGAAGTTCCGTACAGTGCACACAGCACTACCATAGCTTGGTTGTGAAGAGCGAGCTCCAGTATTTTACAAATACATGATATGATAATATTATACCAATTAACACTATCGCAGCAGTTTATTCTTGAAAATATTGCAGGCAATGATTTAAATGAACTACGGGGAAAGTTCGCACTGCTATGATCATACATTTTCAATATAATCGAAAAATTTAAATTATAAGTATGCGTTTGAATTTTGAAATACATATACATGAAAGAAAACTTTGATGTCCACATCGCATGATTCACAACTATTCGAAATAACCAATGATAATTCAATAATTCAATATTCAATATCCAAAATTGTGATAACATAATCTTATATGTAAACAATTGACGAAAATGCATGTGACAATCATGAGATGTTGAATTGAGAATAGTGAACAATAGTCAAAAAAAGATCACCACGTTAGACGCTGATAAACAAATATTACGTGAAATTACTGATATAACAAATAGAATTATCTGGACTTCGTATGTATAATTTCAAATTAAACTTGTGTGTGTCTTTAAATTGCTAGTGACAATAGGCCGTATATAAATACGCTGGACATAATGTTTCAATGTATGAATTATGAAATAAAACGAACGTTAACAAATATTCTCTCGCCTGAACCGTATCAGCCTGCAGATTTTGGTGATATAGAACAAAAATTTCAATTTGTATTCTTTAAACGTGTATGTGTATTTCCAGGCGTTTTTTCTCTTATCAACATCACATCGTCGTCAATCATCACAATAAATTCGGTGTTAAATTCAAATCTTTATCGCGAAATTAAAAATTTGAATCGAACTTGATATTACTACTGTCGTGTCTTTAATTCGCCAAAAAACGACTCTTCACTATTACCCTTGCTCTTGCACTCGCTCTACCATTATCATAATATGTATAACACTCATTTCCGAATTGAGACACAGCAATAAAACGAAAATATGATGTACAATTCCATAAGTGAATAAAATAAACCACACAAAGAGGAAAAAAGAAAATACATTTGAGATCTATAGGCATGCGGCACAAAAAAGGCTACGTTTTTGAGGTTATTTGATGACAGCCGACAATCAGTTAAATTTATTCGGTGAATAGTGTGCTATTAAACGCAAAGCGCTATTTGACGTTTGCGAAACAAAAAAGTCAAATCTTAACCATCGAATAGCTCTATTCAATGAATAGCGCGTTATTCATCGTTGGTGAAACTGGGCATATTAATGATAAACAAAATACATTACAGCCGGGTTGCATTATAGCAGAATTACCTTTAATTACACAGAATACATGTCATGCCCAAAATCATAAGCAAAGTAACCTTACCGCAATTCTTCAACCACACGTGAAGTCGATTGAATTGTTTTGGGAAACGGAACAATTTTTCCCCATTTTGGTGAGGACCGTTGTTGCAATCGCGATAACAACATCGGTGCTTGGGCCTCTTGCCAAGAATTTGTTTGATCATTGACATCTCTACGTTTTTTTTTTCAAACCGATCACCCGGGTTATTATGCAAATAATGAAAAAACACGGAATTCCAGATAAGAGGATTGAGAACTGACAATGTGATTTACTCGAATGAGTATAATTTCTGTAAAGCATACGATTCAATGCACGTTGACACTCGCTGCAATAATCGCTTTCTGACTGTGTGTAGAGAATATTCCCCCACTTCACCATTATAAGTAACGGAGGTGGAACACAGGCGACGACGAATCGACAGATCTTAATCCGCCGCTTGCGTGGTATCGCATATTATATTTTTGGAAAAATTCGATTAAAAAACAATATGACATCTACTATGCAGGGGATAGTGATATGTACATACGTCAAAGATTAAATTTACACTGACTGCCATCCAATTCTTGGATACTTATAAAATTCATATACCCTAATACAGCGGAATAGACTCAACATATGCAGTACAGAAACGAAATTTTCAATAAGCTTCAGATGGATTCCCGTTTGGCCGAAGTTATTCTCTTTAAAATTATAATTCTAGTCATATTATCATAGAGGATTATTGTTTTCTTTAAAATCAAAATTTTCACGATATAGGAAAAAAAAATCACAATTCCTCCTTATATTGTGGACGATTATCAATTTCGTTGCTCGATGTTTTTGCAAGTTGTTGATTGAGCGACACTGGTGAAATGATTTCCTGTGGTAAATGTCGCATGATAAATGCGGGTTGGTACCGGTCGGTAATCAGTCATCGCCAGTAGTTCGAAGAAATCCATTGCGGGTCAGAGCGCGCTGCCGGCGATATTAGTTCCAAAAATCCATTGCGGGTCAGAGGGCGCCACTAACATAGGAACACGCAAAATGCGAGCATGAGCTCTTTCAGGCTTCTCTCTGTATAAGGAAAAGTACATAAGCATACCCCCACCACGCCGTCCGCACCTCTATACCCTTCTACACTCAACGGTGCAGCATTCCGACTATCAGCTGAACCCACACAAAAAAGGGCCAGACGTGCTACGTGAAATACCGAACACATCCATACCAAAATATCTCTGTTTTAGGCAAAAACAAAGCCGTGGTTTTTCATGGGGAATTTCGTAGTATTTATTGACAGTAGAATGTCGGACGCCATCAGAATCGATAGTTGAAATGTGGCACGCGGTCGCGCCTCTAGATGCAAAAAAAAATCAAAATTCTGGAATTTCGTAATTTTAGACCGATGAATCAAACCAGCTACTCTTTATGGATCATGAAATTCCTGTGCGTCAATTCATTCAGAATCACCGTTTTCGAGGTATTCGACAAAATAAGTTTTCTCGTCAAAATCAAGTGAAGCATGCCCTTAATCACGAGAATCTAGTGCGCAAAGTTTTGCAGCTTTTTAATCGTTAATTTTAGCGCTCGAGGCGCCCTAATTTGAAATAAGAACGAGATATGGCAGGTTTTTACAGCTGATGCTTAAATATAAAAAGTAAATTTTTCAATGAATGACAACAGTTATCATCACGATTCGAAGTTATGCAATATACGTAGGTATATCATATTATGTGCGCTCGATTCATTTACTCAATGAATGAAATTTTTCATATTTTTATTACCTCCCTAGTTTCTTCTTTCTCCTCCTCACACTGTTTCTGTTCGATTTCCTTATTTTCTTTTCTATTGCCCTGCTCCTCATTCTGCTCTTGTTCGTTTGCCTTTATCGTGTCACTCTTTCCCTGCTCCTCGCTCTTTTCTTTTTCTTTTCTCTCCTTTTCTTCAATCCTCTCCTCCTCAATTTCCTTTCGCCATTGCATTATTACTTTCAACTGTTCGTTCATCTGAGCTCTCTCCTCCATCAACTGTCTCCACCCCGCTTCCAACCTTTCTTTTTCGCTTGTCATGATCTGATTCAAAAATACATTATCAAATCTAGCATTCACCCCTTCTCGAAAATCGCGACTCTTGGTAACCACTCTTTTTTAATCAATTCTAATCGGTAGCCAAGATATCATACGGAAAAGTGACTTATACAAAACTAGCCAGTTTTTTGACATACTTTGAAATAAAAATATTTGTAAAGTATTTCAGACACCGGAAGTGTAGAAATTTTCATTTAAAAACTGAAAATCGTGAATTGCAAAAAGTCGCCATAATCAATCTTTTTCAAAGGGTATCCTAGGATAAGATAGGTGAAATGCTCTGTTGCCAGAATTTTCGATTGATAATAGTAAAAAATTGAAAAAAAATTATATCTATAAATTATTGTAAAAATCAACGATCTCAGGCAAACTTTCCCCGCGGGAGACAGTGTTTCGAGTTTGTTTTATGTGATAATATATACAAGAAACCCATCATTAGCGTATGTATACAGGGTGTATCTTGAAGATCACACTTCATTGGTACCGGCGGATGAAGCGTCAAAAAATATTTGATGCGTATTTTTCTGAAAAATCCGCCGTGCCCCCGTTTTTGAGATATCGTCGATAAGGGTGCATCAATAAGAGAGCAGCTTTAGAACTCGGCATGGACGAGCCTTGAGTGTTAGGTGTACTGAAATTAGGTGCAATACAATGTATCGCGTGACTCGCTCGCAGGCGAAACTCAGCCGCGAGCTCGCTGTTTGGCAGTCGTCACACTGATCAAATAACGTGCGACTGACGAGATACATTGTATTGCACCTAATTGCCGTACACCAAACACTCAAGGCTCGTCCATGCCGAATTTTAAAGCTGTTCTGTTATTGGTCCACCCTCATCGACGATATCTCAAAAACGGGGGCGCGGCGGACTTTTTAGAAAAATATGCATTGAATATTTTTTCACGCTTAATCCGCCGGTGGCAATGAAGTGCGATCTTCAAGATATACCCTGTATAGAAGTATTCTAACTCAAGCGTAGCTAGTGTTTCAATACTGTCACATATAAAAAAAAAAAAAAAACGAAAAACTTATTAATTATTATTAAGAATAATAATATTTAAAAACCTCTCATTAATATCATGTTTACGATCCACGTATTTTTAGAGGTTGTTCCTATTTTCTTATTTCATATTCTGACAATTCATTTATCAGTATAAGGAATATCACCGAGAGCTTAAGAACTCCCGAGGGAACTCCCTTCAACAAGGATGAGCGATCAAGGAGATCTGATGATACCCACCTCTACGTACACTTGAATGTTACGGCCAGCGTCAGCGTAACTCCACGATATGTTTTGTACTGCACTGCGTGAGCCACGAAATTGTTGCTCTACCAAATAGTACATACATACAATTGGCGACGCGAAAATTTCTCGCGCGCCTCTTGCGGCTTTAATACAAAGTTGCCTAAGAGCGACAGGTGCCACTGAAAATAAAGGTTATACATAAGGATATTGTTATGATGGATCACAATTAAGCAATAAATGAATTAAATCGACAAAAAAAGCCGCGAAATACCAAATATTGTTGTGTCCCACAATGCGGTACGTATGCTGGACCAGGAATCAGTTTCCATTTATTCCCTAAAAACACATCGATGAAGAAGCAATGGGAGATTGTTCTGCGGATGGGAAAGCCGGCTTCGTCAACGATGATAGTGTGTTTTCGACATTTTATTGCTTCCGACTACTTTCGAAACAGTAAATAGGAAATATTATTGTATCCTCAGTTTATATTTTTCATTTTAACCAAAATGTTATTACTTTTCGTTCAGATTCTGTGAAACACAAATTGTTTACTCACGCCATACCCTCTCGGTATATCCCTAAAAGGATACATGACACGAAGGAAGCATCGCCCAAAAAGCAACAAAGACTAGCTCGGGAATATAGGGCTGAACTCAGGCTAAGGTGCAGTGGACTATTAGAACAAAATATCACAGGTGATGTGCAGTCCGAAGACATTCATAATACTGAGACTAGGTTAACTAGTGATGGAAGTTGCAACGAAAATATTCAACCACCTACTAAAAACAAGAATTGTATGACCACATCTGTGCAAGTGAATTTAGCTGATTTTCGGAAAATTCGTCCCCAGGAGGGTCGTAGTTTAGCTGACATTCGAAGTGATCAAGTGTCATTGGAAAAATGTACGCAAGTAAATTTGCTTGCCGAATGGAAAGAAGAAGTGCCAAGTTTAATCACCAAACCAGTAACTCTTTCTGCTTTACTAATCAATGATGAATACTTGTTCGCCTTTACTGGTGTCCATTCGATTAACCTGTTCGAAGGATTGGTATCCTGTACCGAAGAATTGGCCTTGAATGCGTCAACAAAAAAAAAAATTTTATCCGTGAGAGATAGAATCATCTTGACGATGGTAAAAATTAAACAAAATATGTCATTCACCGCTATTGGTATTTTGTTTGGCATAAATATACAAACATGTGCCAACTATTTTAAAAATATGTGTCCTATGTTAGCCAGGGTGCTAAAAGTGATGATTCCATGGCCAGATCAGGAAATGATTCGTTGTAATTTACCAATATCATTTAAAAAGTATAAAAATACAAGAATAATTTTGGACTGTGCAGAAACTGTAATTGAAAAGTGCAAGTGTTTAAAATGTCGAGTATTAACGTATTCTCAATATAAGAAAAATCATACAGTTGAGTCCAATATTGGGGTAACTCCCTCAGGACTTATAACTGAAATAAGTACTCCTTACGGTGGTCGAGCATCTGATAAACATATTGTAATCAACTCTAGAATTCTGGACAAACGCGATTTTAATGACGGTGTGATGGTAGACAAAGGATACAGGATCGAAACTGAGTGTATAGAGGTAAGTTAGAGTTGTAAATAAGTTAAATATTGATGAATTTATTCTGTTATATGTTTCATTCTTTGTATCATTGTTACAGCGCTTTCTTAAACTCATCAGGCCTCCTTTTCTAGAGCAGAAGAAACAGACGAGTAGAGAAGATGCACTTCGTACAGCAGAGATCGCAAGAGCCAGAGTACATGTTGAAAGAGTTATACAAAGACTGCGACAATATGAATTCTTGTGTGGTCCAATACCATGGACTCTAGCTCCTTACGTCGAAGACATTTTAACTATTGTTGGTGGCCTTACTAATCTGGGCTCACCAGTAATGAGTATTGACAAATTTATGTGATGATAAAAGTGCTCAAAATAAATGAGGTTGAAGTTCGTAACATTAACGCAACAAAATTGTCTGAAAAAATGTACTCTTTCCAGATTTTTGTTTTCCACAATCGTAAATTAAATTATACACATTTTCAAATTAATTCTTGAAAATTATTCACCGTATTTCGTTGTTTTTGAACCATTTGAGTACTGAAATAGAACATTTTTTCAGAACATTTTGTTGCTTTAACATTACGAACTTCAACCTCATCAAAATAATCATATCTAATTTTCCCAGCACTATGTGCATGACTTATAAATATAATCTTTGTATTTTTAATTTAATTATGAATAGATTTGAGTAAATAAACTGGTAATCGTATACATGTGTAAGTCTTTGTTTATTGCTCCTCATCAATATAGATTAGATTAGAGGGACTTCCGTTTCCGGTGAGTGCGAGAAAGAGTGTGTGCTGAAAGGGAGCGAGAAAAAGTGAATGAAAGAGGAATAAGGCGAGGACGAAAAAAGGGGAGGAAGGTAGAAGAGGAGAGAGAGGGGAGGATAACGGGGAAACAACGGGAGAACAGAGAAAAGTTAGGTAGGAAAAGAACGAAGGACGAGAGAAAAGTAGCGAAAAGAGGTTAGGAGAGCTCAGAGGGAAAAGCGGCAGAAAGGCGCGGGAAAGGAAGAGAGTAGAGGAGAGAGGGAAAAAGGAGCAGGGCGAGGCGCAGACGACGGAAACAGCAGGCGGCTAGAGAGAAGGGGAATCGAGCAGAACCGAGAGGCGAGCCGGAGAGAAAGAGGTCATAACCGGAGGAAAGAGAAGAGAAGAGCGAAACAAAGAAGGAGAGATAGCAGAAAAGAGTACGAGATAAGAGAAAACATGGGACCAGAAGAGGAAAGGGGAGAGGAAGAAGGGAAGACAAGAGGACGGAAAACAAACGTAGAGAGACTGGGAAGGGAAAGAAGTGCAAGTACTGGAGACGTAAGGGGGATAAACGAGATGTGGAAAAGAAAGAGAGAGCAGATGGAGGAAAAGGAACAAAGGGAAGGAGGAGAAGAAAGTGAGGCATTGCAGAAAAGCAGGAAGGTGCAAGGATCGTCGGAGAGGGAAGGGGAGGAAGGAGAGGGTATAGAGGCAATGATTAGGGAAATGAGAGAAGAGGTGCGGAAAGATCTGCAGGGGGTCGGACAGGATATACAAGGTCAGAGAAGGGAAGTAAGAGAGGAATTGGAAAAGATAAGAGAAGCAATAAAAAAGGGAGAAGAAAGATGGAGGAGAGAAAAAGAAGAATTGGATAAAAGAGTGGAACAATTGGAGAAGAGAGCTCAAGAAGCAGGACAAGAGAGGGAAAAGGTGGGGGAACTGGAACGAAGAATAAAGAACCTAGAGATAGGGAGGAAAAGGGAGGAATCAGGGGAAAGACAGGGGGGGACAGGAGAGGAAAAGAATAGGGAGCTAGAAGAAAGAGTGAAAGGGATGGAGAGGAAAATAGAGAAGAAAGAGAGAGAAGAGAGAAGAAAGAAGATAATAATAAAAAGAATGGTGGTACAGGGGTCGGTGGAGGCAGCGGCGAGGGGGGTGCTAGAAGGGATAGGAGTACAAGCAAGAATAGCGGCGATAAAAGAGATAAAAGAGACAGGGAGAGACAGAGTGGGGAGGAAGGAAACAATGATAGAGGTGAGAATGGAGGAAGAGGAAGGAAAGAGAGAAGTAATGAGAAAAAAAGCGAATCTCAGAGGAAGGAGGGAGAGAATAGAGGAGGACTTAACCTGGGAAGAAAGAAGGACGCAATGGCGGATAAGGGAGAAAGGGGAAGGGGAAAAAAGAAAGGGGAAAAGGGTGTGGATAGGATATGGAAAACTATGGGTAGAAGGAGAAGGGTGGTACTGGGATGAGGCGAGAGAGGTGTTGAGAGACGGAAGGGGAAGGGAGTGGAGAGAAGGAAGTGGAAATGAAAAGGAAGAAGGAACAAGAGAGAACAAAAGACAGAGGGAGGAGCGAGAGGGGGAGGAAGGAGGAGGGGCAAAAATCGGAAAATAAGCGGCAAAGTGGAGGACTGCAAGAAGAGAGAGGAGTGGAAGATCGCGTATTGGAACGTGGCAGGGTTGGGGAATAAGGACAAGGATTTTTGGAAGGAGATAGAGGAATGGGAGTTTATAGTGGCGGTGGAGACGTGGGTAGAGGAAAAGAGCTGGGAGAAGATAAGCCGCAAGCTGCCGAAGGGGTACAAGTGGACAAGGCAGAGAGCGAAGAAAAGGAGTAAAAAAGGCAGGGCAAGAGGGGGAATGTTGATGGGGGTGAGAGAGGAGATGGCAATAGTGAGCGAGGAGGAGGAACAGGAGTAGGAGGAAGGGCTGATGTATAGGAAGGTGAGGGCAGGCGATGAAGTATGGACGGTGGTAGCAGTGTATGTGAACGGAGATATGGGGAAGAAGCTAGAAAAGCTGAGGGGATGGATGGAAGGGCAGAACGAAAAAGAGAGAGTGATAATAGGCGGAGATTTCAACGCAAGGACGGGAACAAAAGGAGCCAGAGCAGGGACGGCGGAGGAAGAGAGGGAAGGGGGAAGACAGTCCAAGGACGGAAAGATTAACGAGGACGGAAGGACGCTGGTGAACAGGTTGGAGGAAGTGGGATGGGAAATTATGAACGGAAACATAGAAGGAGATGAGGAGGGAGAATACACGTATATAGGAGCACGAGGAGAAACAGTAATAGACTACGTACTGGGGGATGAAAACAGAAGAAAGGGAGTAAAGAGCATGAAAGTGGGAGACAGAGTAGAGTCGGACCATCAGCCGGTAGTGGTCACAATGAGAAAGGGAAAAGGAGAGAAGAAAAAACAGAAAGGGGGAAAGAAAGGAGCAGGAAGCGGAAGGTGGTCGGAAAGGATGAAGGAGGAATATAGGAAGGGAATACAAGGGATTATGGTGAAAGGGGGGGAAATTCAGGAAGCGATAAAAGGGGCAATCGAGAAAATTAAGGGTGAAATCAAGAGAAGCGAAGAAAAAGGAGGAACAGAAAAGAGGGCAAAGAGAGAGGGATGGTGGGACGAAGAATGCAGAAGGAAAAAAGCAGAAACGAGGGAAGAACTCAGGAAGGGGAGAAAAAAAGGGGGCACGAAAGAGAAATACCGAGAGAAAAAGAGGGAATACAGGGGGCTATGTGAAAGGAAAAAAGAGGAAGAGAGGAACAGACTGGTAATAGAAATAGCGTAAGCTAAGACGGAAGATAGCGTGTGGGGGATAGTGAATAGAGGAAGAAAAGGGAGGAAAAGGATAACAGAAGGAATAGGGAAGGAGGAATGGAAGGAGTACTTCATGGGACTGCTAGGAGGGGTGGAGGGAAGAGTAAGGATGGGGACGGAAGCAGGGAGGAGAGTAGGAGACGAGGAAGAAATAAGCAAAGAGGAGGTAAAGAGTGCAATAAGGAGGATGAAAGACGAAAAGGCGCGGGGGGGCGATGAGGTGCCAAATGAAGCGTGGAAATGGGGAGGGGAGAAAGCAGTGGAGGTGGCATGGGAGATATGCAGAAGGGTCTGGAGAGGGGAAGGGTGGCCGGAAGGATGGAAGGAGGGGATAATCGCACCGATAGTAAAAAAAGGAGAGGGGAGGAGGGTCGGAGATTACAGGGGAGTGACGCTACTGCCGTCAATATATAAAATATACGCGACGGTGCTGGTAAAGAGATTAGAGGAAGAAGTGGAGAGAAAGGGGATGATACCACCGAACCAGACGGGATTTAGAAAGGGAGTCGGGACAATAGACAACATATACGTGATGAACTATATAGTGAGCAGGAGGATGGCGACGGAAAAAGGGAAAGTGATAGGGATGTTTGTGGATTTGAAGGCAGCGTTCGACACAGTGGACAGGAGGATACTGTTAGAGGCAATGGAAAGGAGAGGGGTGAGGATGAGGTTAAGGGAGAGGGTTGAAGAGGTGTACAAGGAAACATTGAGCAAAGTGAAAGTGAGAGGGGAGGTAGGGGAAGGTTTTTGGACGGGAAGAGGCGTCAGGCAAGGTTGCCCGATGAGTCCCATCCTGTTCAATATACTGACAGCGGATATGGAGGAAGAGTTGCAGAAGGGGTGGTGGGGAGGAGTGGAAGTAGGAGGAAAGAGAGTATGCTCACTCGCATATGCAGACGACGTGGTGATATTGGCAGAGAAAGAGGAAGAAATGGAAAGTATGATAAGACGACTGGAAGGATACTTTGAGAAAAGGAAACTGGAGGTGAATGTAGGAAAAACAAAAGTCATGAGGTTCAGGAAGGAAGGAGGAAGGAGTAAAGAAACAGAATGGAAATGGAGGGGGAAAAGGATAGAGGAAGTGAAGGAGTTCAAATACCTGGGGTATGTATTCGAGAAAAACGGGGGACAAGAGGAACATCTGAGAGAAAGAATGAAGAAAGCAGGAGCGGTAATGAAGCAGGTTTGGGGCATAGGGAACAGAAAATTTGAAAAAGACTGGAAAAGGAGAATGTGGCTGTTTGACACGTTAGTCTGGACGGTAATGGGATACGGGGTGGAAATCTGGGGAAGGGAGGAGAGGGAAGGAATGGAAAGGATGCAAGAGAGGTATATAAGGTGGGTGCTAGGGGCGGATTGGAGGACGCCGGGGTATATGGTGAGAGAAGAAACAAAAAGGCAAAAGCTGAGAACCAGAGCAGGAAGGAGGGCGTGGAACTACGAGGAAAAGCTAAAAAGAGGGGAAGGAAGTGAGATAGCGAGAGATTGCCTAAGGGAGATAGAAGAACGCGAGAGGGAATAGGAGACCCGATTATCAAAATGGGAAAAGGGGAGAAAAGCCATGAGAGAGAAAGGTAGACGGAGAGGAGGGGAAGGAGAGACGGAGCCAGAGGGGTACGAGAAAGTAGAAGAGGAGGATAGAAGGGAGCAAGAGCAAGAAAGATGGGAGAGGATTCGGGAGTCGAGGTACAATAGGTGGTACAGGGAAATAATGGTCGAGGAGATACCGAAGTACCTAAAGGCAGGATGGGCGGAGGAACGGTATAGGAGGATAGCGAGGTACAGATTAGGAAACGAAATGGGAGAAGGCAGATACTGGGAAGAAAAGGAAGGAAGGGTATGCAGAAGGTGTGGAGGGGAAGAGGAAACGTGGGAGCACGTGCTAGAAAGGTGCGCGGAGGAAGGAGAAGCAGAAAGGGGGATAGGAGAGAGGATAAGAGAAATACTGGACGAGGCGGGGGGAGGAGAGGAATGGATGAAAGCGTTGGACAGAGCGAGAGAACTGAAGATAAGGGGCGGAGGAGAGGAGGGAGGAGAGGACGAGGAGAGATTGAGAGAATAAAGGGAGACGAGGGAAGAAGAAGGAAAAGAACGAAGGAGGGGCGGTCAAAGGAGAGGGAAAGCGAGAAAAGGCAAAAAGAAAGTAGAAGAAAGGCGTAGAGTAAGGAAATGTAAATAGATTAAGGAAATGTAGGCGAAGAGCAAGAAAATGCGAGAGTGTAAGGGAGTGTAGAAAGGATGAGAGAAGGAGAAAAGGATCGCAAGCCTTGTAACCCTTAGGGGACTCAATAAAGAACTACATATACATTAGATAAGATATTTTTATATACCTATAATAACAGAAAAATAATGCTTTTAGTTGTACAATTTTTAATTAGTAGACTATTTTCAGGTATTTGAAACAATGTGAAAATCATTATCTAATTTATACTCCGCGACCATTCTTGGAAGAAATTTATCAAAATAAACATTTATAAGTCTTGAACAAATTTCCAATGTGTCATCTTCATTGAAAGGAACTCTTGTTTGCACGAAATCATTACCAATTTCAGAATAAACTAAATAATCACATTCTACCATACCGGAGAGCAGCATGCCAAGTTGCATTTGATAATAGTGCGATGTGTTTCTTTTCACATTACCATTTTCATCTAAAGTAGAGATAGCATTCATTTCAACGAGTTCAGCAGATGTCAAACGAGTTCCTTCCTTTAAAGTCTTGATCTCTATATTTCTTACAAAATTTCGTTCAGCGTCTAAGACAGTGCGATCAAGACTTGCGGAAAGCCACGGTAATTCAGGACGAACCAACAGACCTGGTTCTAGAATGGTGCAGCCAAACTCTTCCACATATATATCTCGTGCTAGAGGCTCACAGCGCAGACCTCTCAATGTATCTTCATTCCCAATGAAACGGCTGTGGAAAACCTCCTGATATCTTTTATCCCAATTAGCATTAGGATTCATGTAGTAGGTGTACTGTGCTTTAGCATTGGAAGCTGTTTGTCTTATTTTTCTAGCCTTGTGCCAAATGTGAGTTCCTTGCTTAGTACTAGTAATGTTTATACTTTTGTCTAATGAAACAGCTACATGTTTCTCATAAAAATCAATCAATTCTGGTTGACGAATCTGTAGCTTTTTTTTTGTTAATCTCATTAGAACTCCAAGTACACGCCAAGAGCGAAAGGTCAGTAGTTTCTTTAGAATTATTGTATCATTCACTTTTTCATTGATTACATTCTCCTCAGAATCTACTATTCCATCACCTCTGCGCAAACAACTTGTGAACTAAGAATATTCACAGTGTGGTACACCTACAATATAAAATAAAAAATATTTCACAGTACTATAGCATATATCATTGTGTAAAAAAATAAAAATATATTCCCCTAATCTATAAATTATCATGGTGGGTACCGGAATTACTTTAAAGAATCACACTGATCCAAAATTTATATATCTCAACAATAATTGATTATTTCATTTGTTTTTCTCTACATATTATATACAATTTGATTTGTTTACATGATAATGGTAAACGAAATATCATATATACACATGTCACGACGAACGCTTACAATCCATTAGCTTGATTCTCCAACGATCCTCCAATTCCTTGGTTACTTCTGGCATTGTCATAACAAAGACATCCCTCTGACCTTTTACATGGTACATCTCTGATAATGGTACCGCCTCGTACTCTTTAAGAGTTGCTCTTTTTAGGGCACCCCATTGCTGCTCAATATCAGTGCAACTCAAATCCTTTAACTCTGCTTCCTCAATTCTAAAAAAAAAAAAAAAAAAATTATGAAACTACTGTATCTAATCGTAAACAACCTAAACATTCTACCACTTCACCATCGTAAATATGAACTAAGAAATATCAGCTTATAATAACGAACCAGGGAGTTATGTGTATTTGAGCCGAGTTTTTAATTATAATGGTACATTGATAATATATAAAATTTATTAAATAACACATAGGTATGTAAAGCACTGAGTAAGGTTACAAACCTAGCAAGATAGAGCATCACAGCTAATATGTGCTTGCACTTTTCAGAAGATCCAGCGGGACAGTCACATTCTTTTGAAAGTTCTCGCTCATTAACACGAATAAGCCTCTCTCCATATTCTTTACTTAAATCTATCCACATTTCTACAATAGCTGGATGCTTAGAATTCAAACCAGAAGTGCGAAGGACGAGTGCTTGAACATGAACTATGTCATTTTCTTTTCCTTTTTTCCCCACGGAGACCACCATTCCACTTTGTAAAAATTCTTCACCTGAACGCATAGGTCTACTGTAGCCCGCAGATGCCTTCATAGCATCTAATATTGACAACATATTTAAATTATTCGTATGAATAAGTCTTTAAATCAAACATAACAACCTCTCCTTGGTTGTCAGCTGCAAAGCGTCACCTTTCAGCAGCCTTCAAACTAAGCCACTAGAGGCGCGCGTGAGAATCTTTGCTTCGCCAATACAGCGGAGTATCCTCCAACTGGCTGGCAGAGTGAAGATGGGAGCGTGGACTGCAATACAAGATGCATTCGAGTGGCATATAATCCCCACTCGGGAGCCGATAGCCAATTGAAAAGAAAAAAAAAGATGCATTCGAACATTTGATGGCGATACAATAAGCGATGTGCCTTCACTTTGGAGCAATCGTTGTTCATTGTGTTGTGATACAAAACTGTGTGCCACTAGGCTGTCGGAAAATTTGGGCCGATTGTGAGATGGAATTTGCGCTGCTATTTAGCGGCAAAACTAACATTGCGTATTAATTGAATTAACGCTGGTTGTATTTCCTGGCCGAGAACATTCAACTGATATAAGGTTGTGAAGGAATTCGACTTGTAGATTATCGCATGCAGTATTTTGTTCATAATATCTATTGTGCGAATTGGTACAAAAAACATCAGATCTGGGACAAAAACATCATTTATTTTCTGATTCATACTGTAATTCGTATTTACATTCATTCATTGAAAGTATATCAATAATTACACGTAATAAATATTTTGACAACGTATATAATAAATCAGGGAATAAATCATGTATCTGTCCGAAATCTGATAATTCATATACAAATCTGCATAACAAAAATTAGGCATGAATAAAATATGTGATAATCCGCATGCTGAATTTCTTCATAACTTCCTATAATTCATCATATATACTGTAACTTTGCGCTTGTATCTCAGGCTGTTAAGCTGTAGAGATACCAGCTGTTACGGTGAGTTCTTTGAATTATGATTGTTAATTGGGCTTCTCTTGAGGTGGATACGTGGGGAAAAGGAAATGGGGTTACCATCAAAAGCCACCTAACCGACCTTTTGATTTTAATACTGTCTAGGACTCGGGTGAATTCCTTCACCAAAGCCTTTTTCACGATCGGACTCAGGTAAAGACCAAAGCCGAGTTATCTCCTATTAGACAGAGCCGGGAAGTGACTCCAAGCCTGTCTTCCTACACAAATTTGATATCTTTCTCGGATCCGGGAATCTTGCGATTCCAAGACCGTGCCACAGACTCGGAATTGCCTTCCTTCGAGCCCGGACGCGGGATGTTATTCCAACGCCGAACGCTCGTAGTGACAATACAAAGCTGGTCCCTGTTGGCTTTGATAGGGATTGATGTTTTTGTCACCGGGGTTCGGAGCTGAACTATCCGACAAGGGTCAATGATATTATTGGAGTCGTATTTAATGAAACATTATTAAAGTTTTTAATACAGAGTTTTGCCTCAATGACTTTCCCTATAAACAGGTTTTCCTTATCTTTAATGTTATCTACTTCTATCTATGACTTTACGCGGACTTATGGTCTAGACGATCCTAACCTATGCTATATGTTGAGTGAATGGCTGATATTATTGGATACAGTTGGTCCTTAGACCTAGACGGTCTAGTGCTATTTGTAAATGATTTTAATTTGGGTCGCACCGGTGCTATACCTGGAATACGCTCTGATAGAATTATGTGAGTCGCCCAGTCGCTATGACATGATTGCGCTCGCGAACGCTAGCGTCTCCCGTTTATATATCCTTCCTCCCTACTTATTGGTGTGACGTCAGGGTATGGTTGATCGCCGAGCATTATCCTAATCCTCGTGTCCTTTTGTTCTGTCGTCAGATCTACCCACCTCATATCTGATATGTTACATTGCCCCCTTTCATCAAGTGAACTTCTGCATCGTGTCATAGTTTTTTGTTCTTGATGCAGCAAAGGTTCGCTTGATGAACCTTCAGTCTTCGGAAACCCATCCGGTCGGTCGTTCGACTTTGCGTCTCTTCGATGTCCAGTTTGATGTTATTTGTTTTTCGAGGCCCAATGGGTCCGTCGGATCTCTCCTTGTTACGTAATCCGGTATTCCGGGTGCAATAAAAAGTGGCAGTACTGGGAGTGATGGTCCAGGTGCGTCTTTCCTTTTCGTTTTGAGTGCGTCAGGTACGGTAGGTAGTGCATGCTGCTTAATTAATATTGGCCTACTCTTTGCAGTCGTTTTGGTAAGTATATGAGCCCTATGTGACTCGATGTATGCGTGCACGTTTTTTTTGTATTTTCTTCTTTCTCCAGGTGTACGGTCAGTTATTCCGAGCTCCTCCATACCCCATGGCAAACCCAGGTCCACGTGTTTCTCCTCCTCCATAGCGCCCTCCTTTTTCCAGCGTATCTTCTGGTCGATCGTTAAGATGATGTCTTCAGTGATTATCGGTAGGTTTTTCTTTGTTTGTTTGCGCATTAATTCTTCTAATTCCCGCGTGATTTCTTCCTTGACTTCTTCGATTTGTTCTAGAGGTAAGCTCTTACTCCTCATTAGCATTTCTTCTATTTCGTCCTTGTTATTGTCATATTTCGGTTTCTTGGGTTTTCTTTTAAGGTCCAGAGGTCTTCCAGGCTTCGGCGTCATGGTATCCTTTCCAGGTCGAGCTCTACCATTCCCACTAATAAACTTTCCTGAGGGATTCAGGATTCGGTCTTCTTCCGGATTTATTTCGTCACCCTCTCGAGAGGTTTGCACCTCCTTGTCTTGCACGCTTATGTACCCGTAAGATATCATAGTGACTCAATATACTGGATTATCTGATTTTAATCGTGGGTTTATATAGTCGCAGTTGACAATGGCTTTATTTTGAATATTCCGATTCCGCCTTAATAACTGGATCGATCTGGTTTTGGATTCATTGTCCATCGGACACTTCTTATAATTATAATCCTAGTTCAGCTTATATAATGCTTAAACATATTTACATGGAATCGTCCTCGTTCTTTCAAATTCTTGGGATTCTCTAGTATGAATGTAGCCTCTCCTATTTGACCTTTTATTTTATACGGTCCTTCGTATAACGAGAAAAATTTAGCCATTTTCTTATTTCGAATGTCTGATACATTTAACGCTCGTACTAATACTAAATCTCCTATTTTAAAACTAGACATTTTATGTGTAGCGTTGTAACGATCCGCACGATATTTTCCTCTTCTTTTTATGTTTTCTTTCGCCAATTTGAGCTTATATTCATGAGATGAATCCAATTTATTTTCAAATATATAATTTTCCCAAAATCTTTGAGGTTTCTCATTCTTTTGCAACTCGCAAGGCGCGAATCCCGTGGTGTCATGGTAAACTTCGTTCATGCACGTCTCGATGGTATCTAACCACTTTATCCAGTCGGTATGCTTGTCTGTGATAAAAGTTCTAAAATATCTCCCGATTTCTCGATTTACCCGTTCCACAATATTTCCTTGTGGATGTCTAATAGAGGAGAATATCGGCGTTACATTTTCGTTTTTCAACTTGTCTAACCATTTTACTGACGTAAATTGTGTACCATGATCAAATTGTATCCTTTTAGGTTTCCCAAATTCCGGTACGTATTTCTCGAATATGCTGTGACTGGTGGATTGCGCGTTAGCGGTTTTTAGCGGGTACAATTTCACGTACTTACTAAAAGCATCAATAACAACTAACAACCACTTATAGTTTCCGCGACTTGCCGGTAATGGGCCAAAAAAGTCAATAGAGATTAAGTCTCCTACCCCAGCGGGTATGATATTTTGCATATTTGCATAGCTGTAGCAGTTGGTTACCTTACATTTTTGACATAAGGTGCATCGAGCTAGTTCTTTGCGTATTACTTTACCAAACTTTGGATAATAAAATCCTTCCCGTAACAGTTTGTAGCATTTTGCTGCTCCTACATGACCGTAAACCTCATGGCACTCGATGATTAGTGTTTTTACTATTGATTCTGGCAAGTATCCTCGTAATTTGCCCCCTATTTCTCGATGATATAAAACTTCATCTTTGTATTTGAATTTTAACTGATTATTTGCTATTCCCCTTTCTACCAGATCAGCAATCCGGAGATCTGCCTTTTGTAACTTCGCCAAAGACTTGAGCTTTTGCATCAGATCTTCGCTGACCCTTTTCGCCAACTCCGCTATTACTTCGGCTGAACTAATTGCGCTTGCTTCTTGATTCTGTTCCGGTGGATATCTGCTGATAATGTCAGCTACAACATTTTCTTTCCCTTTTATGTGTTCAATTTTGAAATCATAGTTTTGAATGTATAATACCCATCTGGTTAATCTTGAGCTAGTTAATCTACAAGTTAAAACAAACGTGAGTGCTTTATGGTCACTTCGGATGATCAATTCCGCCCCTATGATAAACGTTCTGAATTTTTCAAGCGAATAGACGATCGCTAGCAATTTCTTTTTCAGTGGTAAAATACCCTATTTCTGCCCCCTTGAGTGTTCGACTTGCAAATCCTATGATTTTATGCTCGTTATCTCTGCCGATTTGGTACAGCATACCCCCAATCGCATAGTTGCTTGCATCACATTCCAGGTAGTATTTTGCTTTCGGATCCGGGTGGTGAACTATCATTGTCTCGCAAAATAGCTCCTTTATTTTTTCGAAGTGATCATGAATCTGCTGTGTCCAATTCCATTTTACATTTTTTCGTAGTAGTTGTAACAGTGGATGAGTTAGATCCGAATAGTCTTTAGTGAATTTATTGTAATAGTTCGCTAACCCTAGGAATCCTTTCAATTGTTTTATATTCTTAGGTATTGGGAAGTTTTTTATAGCCATTATTTTATCAGATTGAGGTTGTATACCGTTTTGTGTTATTTTGTGTCCCAGAAATTCAACTTCTTTTCTAAAGAACTTGGATTTCTGGAAGTTTAGCGTTAAGTTATGATTTTGAAAGGTTTCGAAAAGCTCTCCCAAATGTTTTATATGGTCTTCGACCGATGCCGACGTGCACAAAATGTCATCTACGAAATTTATAGTGAAGTGTGCTACTTCTTGCAATATTATGTCTAATGTTCTGACCAGACCCGCTAAGCTTGTGTTTAACCCATATGGAGTTACTTTAAATTGATACGTTTTACCTTCAAACATGAACGCTGTGTATTTCCTTGATTCTACTTGCAACGGTACCTGCCAGAAACTGGCAGTCAAATCTAGACTAGACATCAGTTGTGTGTTTCCACATTTCTGAAAGAGTACCTCAGTGGATTGAGCACAATCTCTATCAGGCACGATCAACTTGTTGATAAAACGAGCATCGAGTACTAACCGTATTTCACCGTTTTTCTTTGACACTACTATAATAGGATTGATGTACTCGCTCCAAGATCGTTCTATAACTCCGTGATTCAACATTTTATTTATTTCTTTACTTACTTTTTCGCGGTGCATGATTGGTACAGGATACGACCTGCGTACGAATGGTTTATCCTCGTAAATCCGTATTTTATGTTCATAAACTGACACCCTCCCAGGGATTTTGCTGAAAACACTCCTATACTTTCTTAACAAGTTAATAAAGCTTATCTGATGCTCGTTTTCCAACAAATCACATTCCGAGAGTTTGTCTCTGATTTCATCATCGGTTAACTCATATCTTTCGCATAATTTGAGGTGTTCTTCACCTGGCGTGTTCAAAATTGATATTTCTGATGGTGTTTCGTTTGACGTTTGTAATTTGATGTTTTCCGTATTGGATTCAGTGTTTATCGTTAATATGTTCATTTCTAAGTTTAAATTTGCTTTCCATCTCCCTAGTGTATCGATTCCAATAATTATATGTCTTCTTAAGTTCGGGATTATAAGGAAAGTAACATGATCTACGAAATTTCCGATTTTTACCTTAATAAAGGTTTGTAATCTTACTTTAACTGGTTTGCCACCGGTGGCTCCTACAATTTGATAGTTCACCACTGGGAGTTTTTCACAATCTTTGAAATTGTTTATATTTTCTGTATACCAATTTTCTGATATACCTGAAATTTGACTTCCTGTATCTATGAGTGCGATGTTTTCTAAATCATGCAAACATAATTTTACCGTTGGACAATATTTTATTTCCTTTCGTTTTATTTCTTCTTCTTTCCATAAGTATTCGGTCGGGTTTTCAAATGAATTTGAATTTATTATTTCTGCCGCATTTAATTTTACTTCGCGCTGTGCCGTGCATCTGGGCAGTGCGGTGCTCACAGCGCCAGCTGGTTTTCCGAACCCAAATCTTCGATATCAGTCTTTCCGCTATCACAAATTTCTTCCTCTATAGCGTTTACTTGCCGGGTACTTGTCCAGTTTTGGCGACGATTGCCTTCTTGTATATTCGGTTTGAATTTATCATGGGAATCATGTACGTTTAATTCATCGCGTTGTGCGCTAGGCTTGGTGTTATTGTTTTGTTGCGTATAGCCGCTTCGCCATGTGTATTGTTTTGGTCGCTCATCGGGATGGCGTCCTGTGTTGTGATACCTGTTGGCGTTTTGGTTTTGGAAGCTTTGTTTCGGAATATTTGATCGTCCGCCGGATTGCATCTGGTCTAAGAAGGTTAGCAAACTGTCTATATCTCGAATGCTTCTACATTTAGCTGCTTCTACCACATTTTCGTCGAAGTGTCGTATCAAGTTGCTCACTATTTCGCTGTCGGTCATAGAAGGAGCCAAACCGCTAGCCGATGCAAATTTCCTACTGGCATATTCTGACCATCCTACTTTTCAATCTGGTAAGTAGTACCCGAATTCTAAATCTCTTCGGATTTCACGCTGGGTTTCTTCTCCCCAATATCTAGCTAAAAATCGCTCTTTGAATTCTTCCCACGAACTTATTACATTGCGACGCGCAATCCACCAGTCTTTAGCATCATTCGTCATACTTTGACCTATAAGCTTAAGTCCGATGTCGTCACTAATCCCTAAAAATGCAAAATACTCGTCCAATTCTCTTATGTAATTAGCCGGTCTTTCCCATGGTTTTCCCGCATAAGTCGGTAATTTTAACTGTTTTGCTATCAAACCCATGTTATTATTTATCGAATCTTGCCCTACTCGCCGTCGTCTAAGACGTCTCATTTCTGAATCTACTCCTAATTCAAGACTATCATGCTTATGACTAAGTTCGCTAATCATTTCCTGATTTGTTCTATGACTTTCTGTTATTTTACTTTTCAGGATCTCATAGGTGCTTACTTGGTCACCTTTAAGGATGTTTTCACATGTTTCTAGTTTATCTTTCCAATCGGCGGTTACTTCATCCAACCTATCAACGACAATTCTCAGGTTCGTGTTTATTTGTTCAAATTTGGTATCCCAGTTGAGAGTATTCTTTTCCATTTTGCTATCCATCCTAGATTCATATTTAGCTCTCTCTTCTACATTTTCTGCTTGAGATCTTAGCACGGTTTGTTCTATTGACTCGACTCTAGTTTCTGTTTTCTTTTCCAGATTACCGAAAGAGGCTAAGATCCTGGCCATCGGGTCGGCCGGATTATTATCTGATTCTTGATCCATTGCAGAAGGCATCGTACTGGGTCTATCTCCTGCTGAACCTGAGTCTCGTCCCTGATTCCCTAAATTGACGACACCGGAATTTTTTGACGTTTTTGATCCCTCGTCGGACATCTCAGCCCCGACCCCAATCAAACAACAATTCCAAAGCCTGATGCACAGGTCTTTTGTCGGTCTATTTTTCGAATACTGAAACTTGACTCTAGATTCTACTCCTTCTATACGTTTTTCAATGACTTTACACGTTAATTTAAGTGGTTTTACTGACTTGATGTTATTTCATGCGTTTTCCAAATGATTTTACTAAGAGAAGCCCCACGTTGGGCGCCAAATGTAACTTTGCGCTTGTATCTCAGGCTGTTAAGCTGTAGAGATACCAGCTGTTACGGTGAGTTCTTTGAATTATGATTGTTAATTGGGCTTCTCTTGAGGTGGATACGTGGGGAAAAGGAAATGGGGTTACCATCAAAAGCCACCTAACCGACCTTTTGATTTTAATACTGTCTAGGACTCGGGTGAATTCCTTCACCAAAGCCTTTTTCACGATCGGACTCAGGTAAAGACCAAAGCCGAGTTATCTCCTATTAGACAGAGCCGGGAAGTGACTCCAAGCCTGTCTTCCTACACAAATTTGATATCTTTCTCGGATCCGGGAATCTTGCGATTCCAAGACCGTGCCACAGACTCGGAATTGCCTTCCTTCGAGCCCGGACGCGGGATGTTATTCCAACGCCGAACGCTCGTAGTGACAATACAAAGCTGGTCCCTGTTGGCTTTGATAGGGATTGATGTTTTTGTCACCGGGGTTCGGAGCTGAACTATCCGACAAGGGTCAATGATATTATTGGAGTCGTATTTAATGAAACATTATTAAAGTTTTTAATACAGAGTTTTGCCTCAATGACTTTCCCTATAAACAGGTTTTCCTTATCTTTAATGTTATCTACTTCTATCTATGACTTTACGCGGACTTATGGTCTAGACGATCCTAACCTATGCTATATGTTGAGTGAATGGCTGATATTATTGGATACAGTTGGTCCTTAGACCTAGACGGTCTAGTGCTATTTGTAAATGATTTTAATTTGGGTCGCACCGGTGCTATACCTGGAATACGCTCTGATAGAATTATGTGAGTCGCCCAGTCGCTATGACATGATTGCGCTCGCGAACGCTAGCGTCTCCCGTTTATATATCCTTCCTCCCTACTTATTGGTGTGACGTCAGGGTATGGTTGATCGCCGAGGATTATCCTAATCCTCGTGTCCTTTTGTTCTGTCGTCAGATCTACCCACCTCATATCTGATATGTTACAATACATATAGTGCCGTAGCCGGTACCCACGATACGCTGGTTGTAGCAACTGCACTGCTCGCTCTTTAGGTTGATCTATCTTTTCATGTATTGTTCATAAATGAAAAAACAAATAATTAAAATCCTATATAGATATAATTTTTCGTTCGTTGCTCAGAATCTTAACTAGAATCTTTCTCTGTTTACATGCATTTATTTGTTCCGTTATTTATGGTATCAATAGATGTCAATTATGAGAGAAATGGATTACTGAACACTCGGCTGAAACCGATAACACCTATTATTCTCGAGTAGAAACTTCCTAGTTTTACGGAGCGATAAAATAGTTATCAATTTCATTGCTCGATATTTTCGCAGGTTGTTGATTGAGCAACACTGGTGAAATGATTTCCCGTGGTAAATGTCGCATGATAAATGCGGGTTGGTACCGGTCGGTAATCAGTCATCGCCAGTAGTTCGAAGAAATCAATTGCGGGTCAGAGGGCGCCACTAACATAGGAACTCGCAAAATGCGAGCATGAGCTCTCTCAGGCTTCTCTCTGCATAAACTCGGATTGTCGCAACAATCGGCCGCAGGGGGGACCAGGGAATCAACATCGAATTGATAGAGTAATCGGTTGTTCTAATCTCGGCGCTTCAGCTGATCGGAATTCCAGAACTCACGAAGATCGATAATTATTGGCAATGCGACCAACGCCGCAAAGATGAGTTTGAGTTCTGTTTCCACATATACTCAGTTTGTCGCAACAATCCGCAGCAGGTGGGACCACGAAATGAATGCGGAATCGATAGTGTAATTGGTTGCTTCAATCTCGGCGGTTCAGCTGATCGGGCTTTCTGCAATCATCAAAATTGAATACGAGTGTGAGTGCGTTCAGCGATGCTCAGACGCATTTGCGTTCTGCTTCCAGGAATACTCAGTTTGTCAGAACGATCCTCAACAGGTCGAACCAGGCGATCGAAATCGATTTCATAGAGTAATCGGTTACTCCAATCTCGGCATTTCAGCCGATCGGAATTCCAGTACTCGTGAAATTTGATCATTATTAGAATTGCGTCCAGCGATGCACGGCTGAAGATGAGTTCCGTTGCCTGAAATACTCAGTTCATCGCAACAATCCGCAGCAGGTCGGAGTAGGGAATCAATATTGCATCGATAGAGTAATCGGTTAGTCCGATCTTGGCGTCTCAGCCTATAAGGAGTTCAGTAATCATTAAAACTAATCATTATTGGAAATGCGTCCGACGACGCACAGATAAATTCGAGTTCCGTCGCCTCATTTACTTGGTTTGTCGCAACAATCCGCAGTGGGTAGAGTAGACAAAAAACGGCAAAAACATTTTCAATGTAAGAAATTCCGCCAACTACAAAAATTCATATACGGCAAAAACACTGAGCCCGATACAAGTCGTGAATTGAAAAAAGAATCCCAAGTCCAGCCATAAGCAATTCAACAACTTCCGCTCGTCTAGGAAGTGAAATCAAACAAATCGCCAAGTACTAACGAATTACTAAAAAGTTTACATTATACGACATCCGCAAAGAATATTTTTATTATTCGAAGAGAAATGAAATCTTAGCACTAGTTTTTGTAGTTCAATCGCAGCAACACCGAGTCCCGAAACTTTTACGATAGTGTAATATTTCTGCCCACGAAAAAACGCGAATTTACAGGCAACGAGGTATCGTGATTAGTGGGAACTGCTACCACCGTAAGAATGCCTGAACCCAACCCATTACCAGAAAACCTAATTTGTGGGCATGTTTCTTCGCCAACTCTGCGACCACCATCCATTAGCGAGTGTTCCAATCTATAAACTTTACTGTGACAAAGCTGTTTAAGAACGTACTGAACTACAAAATAATTATATACATCAACGGTGAATTTGGTGCGTAGACGAATATATATAGGAAATATCATACTCTTATCACCAATTTTTACATCGCTTCAAGTATGGTGCCTCCGCTTATGACGCTTTGATATACGGTGTGTATGATAAATCATTCAGCACATGTCAGATCTTCACCATCACTGGATTTATGTAATCGATAATGTAAGGTGCAAGCGCTATTTAATTAAAAGTTAGTTAGCGACAAAACTCAGTCAATCAACATAATTTCGATCCAAAGGGCGTTGAAATATTCTTCCACCGGTACACTCACCTTAACAGCGTTGGAATGTAATCAAGACGATGGGATACTGGGATATCGCATACATTGAAACAGAACTTCGAAATATAAAAAAATACCTGCCGAAAGTGCTGCTAGTCACTGAATTATTGACAATTCAGTACCCGGTAAACAAGAAATACTAGTTACGTATCGGCGCAGTAAAGATCTTGAAATAAAATCAGTTATGTATCATATATATCGGTTATATATATATATGCAGAAAGTATGTTTTGGGGACTCATTCAGATTCTAGTTTAAAATGCTCAAAAAATCAATAATATTGCGAATGAGATTAATATCATCGCGGTCTGTACATTTTTAAATACAGTTTTTTCGAAAACTCTACGTAAAGTATATTATGAGCCCTATCATATAACGTTGACTTTGAGGACTTATATATATATTGTGACCGAGATCGTTTCCACGGCGACCTGTCTACAAAAATTTTTGGACCCGGGGAAAGGGAACTTATGTATCCAGAAGGGTATCAACCTTTTTCCGGTTTTTGGGCGCCAGGTACTCTGATTAGTACCGAGAATGGTCTTGGCCCTATTCTGATTCAAGGGATTTGCCGAGCACTTTGGGTCAGCGGGACTACCCCGAGAATTACTAACGGGATTACTAGAATGAGGGCCACAGTGACCTCCAGAATATTTAGGATACGAAAAAGTATATGAAAGTTCGAACAACAACCGCCGAGATCGATATGACAATAGTGAGAAAAAAAAAGAAGCAATGCAATCAGATCGAAAGTCAGCGTGATAATGGCCGGCCGGGGTTTAGCTCTTGGCGAGTGGAGTGGGTCGGGGGAGGGGTGGTCCAATAAACAAAAACCGGGGGGTATGTAAGAAAAATGTGGTGGAGAGTTTGGTTTATTCTGAGTCAAAGAATAGCGCCATAAAACAGTAGGCAAGGGCCCCGATTGACAGAGATGATATTCGGGACGAACAATCCTTCACCTTATCGTAACTGACAACAAACTATAATTAGGAAAGCTCGAAGGGAACGGAATCGAATTTCTAACCCGGAGGGTCTTTAAGGCCACCGGGGATCGAAAAGGGCAAGGGGACGGTACCGGGTTCCAGGAGGCAAGAAATAAAACTAAAAACAATGAACTGAGAACCGCGGAACCGGACAATAAAAGGGGCAAACAATAGGCGCCGATCACGACGCACAACTGTAACTTCAAGTAACTGCGCAGGGCGCTGCGCGTACACAATTGGGGGTTTGGAGAAAGAAGGGGCGGTATTGAAATAGTTACAATGTATCAACGGGGCAGGGGGGGGGCACCTTAAATCTACGACGCACTATGCCACCGCGTAAAGGTAGGCTAAGACAACACACTTAATGCAAGTATAAGGGTACAAATAAGATAAGGGGGCAACCCCCAATATTATCTCTATGACCTGAGGTGTCGGCGATATTCACCGGAACGCTCAATTTTCCATGAAACCTTATTTTAACAATTATTAACCATCAATAAAACCTAAAATTAGGTATGACAACTTAGGGGGGAGTGATTCAAAGAAGGCCTGGACCTTATTTACCCAGGAAACCAGTCTAGTAGTTAGACCAGAAACCAGGACAGTCCATAAGGGAGGGGGGGGGTAGGTAGGGGCTCACCCCGATTGAAGATCGAGGGACAACGGGGCCGGTAGGGCTTTCTACCTCACGGATCCTTAAAATTACTGAGAAGTTATAAACCTTCGTTATAGCAACGATCTTTAAACAGGGGCACAAAACTCTACAACAATAGGTAAACGCTCTCTCAACACGAAGACCTGCCGGAACCACTACGCGTCTCTTTTACTGTATGACGCCCTACCGTGAACACTATTAAAGTTTATAAAAGGCCGGAATTCGTGTGTCGAGATGCGAAAGCTTACCTTAATAAGCAGTACCGGAAACTACACTATTATAACCACAGTTTAATTCTGTTTGTTTTTCTTTTGTTTTGAATATAAGCTCTCGAGCGGCAAACGTCTGTGCGCAAGGAGGTCCTGACGAGAAGTGTCTTTGAAATACGATTTTTCGGAAGTGGCGGAAGTATGTGACAATCGATTCTCGATCGTCTCGGCGACCTTCCCAGCTTCAATGGGGCTAAGGGGTTCAATAGCTCCCCGTCGGATGGCGACAATACTTCGAAGATCTGGATCCTTAGTTTTAAATCGGAGTCTTAGGTGGCGGTAATGGGGAAGCAAACAGGGCACGAGGGTACGGTAGTTTAGGGGGCGAACACGTAGATTATGTTCTTTACCCCGCCGGTTTTATCAGCACGGTGATTATTAGTTCCGGTTAACCACACACCCCACATTATTTAGTCCAATACTGGGAAGAATTGTCCAGTATTACTTCCAAATAATTAAACGTTCTCTACCGACCCAGTTAATTTTTCTGGGACCGTTCAAAGTTGAATCCTCTTTTCCCTCGTGTTCTTCTTTCCCACAGAATGTTTAAGAAGGTCTTTTACACCACGTTCGTTAGGTTAGCTCAAAGGCGAGCAGGGTTGATCCAACGGTAGAGAAAAAGGGGAATCCCCCGTATACGTTATGTCGTCATCCTTGTGGATAGTTAGGTATGGTTGGGGTTGAACGCCGCTGCTCCCAGCTGATGGCCGGGGCCCGGCGTGGAGCGGGGGTCTAGCCGGCTGACTGGATGCGTAGAATCCGAGCGCTCGTTTCCGAAATCATACAGTCGTAGTCAGTGGTTCCGAGCCGTTGAACAAATAAAATCATACCAAATCGTCATTAAAAAGTATCCTTAATTTTCTAACCCTGAATCATGGAAAACTGAGCGGTACTTAACCTAAAGGGAAGTGACTTCTCGTCAATAGGGGAATATTTAATTAATAGAAATAGGTCGTTCCGTGGCCCGGAGGAGTCGGTCACGACGTGGTACTATTCACCACGTCACAATATATATATTTTTTTATTAAACGATGACTATCAGGACATATATAATGAATAGGTGGAGGGTCAAGGACGGAGAACGACCGAGAAATATGTGTGTGATTACATGTATGTAGGGGAGATCCAGGCAAAATGAAACACCGCAGCAAAAAAGTCAAACTTGGGATATTTCAGAATCTGTTAGAGACACAATTTCTTATTAAATAAATTTCGCATATTGTTATTCCCGAATATGAAGATAAGGAAATAGGATAGGAAATAGGCACTTTGACCATTTTATATGAACCAAAACGTACTATTTATTTTGCATGTAATATCAAACAACCATTTTTAAAAATAATCACAGCATATTAATACCCATAATATTAATTTTCATAATCACAGAATATGAATATACTTCAAGGAAACGTAAACATTCGGTATTACACGTTTGTCTAATTCTAATGTGATACAAAACATAAAATTTTTAATTTTCATTTGATATTCAACGATTTTTTTTACTGGTTACAAATAAAAATAAAAAGTTAAAAATAAAAGAAACGTAAAAATTAACCGTTGTACCTACGTTTTTTTGAGGTAAACAAGTCGTTGAATATCAATACACACCGAACAGAACAAGTTATAGACATTATAGTTTTTTTTTTTTTTTTTTTAGAGTCAGAGACTTCTTTCTTTTATTCCGAACGGCAATCCGCCGATTTTGGGGCCGCTGAGGGGTCTCTATTTTTTCTTGAATTGCTTTCAATATATCTCTCGGGTATATTCTGGTCTTTAGTTCTTTTGCGATTACGCAATCTTGTGCATAATTTTTGTTGCAATTCAATGGAAATCCTATATTTTTTTTCTTTTTTTTACGTTTCCGCGCTAGTTTCGAGATATATCGTTGAGTCTATGTCGTGTTTTTATTTTTGCGTGTGTAACCACGATCTGATTTGGGGTACGGTACGTCCTCTCAAACAGTCGTCCGAATGGATCAGCTCCTGTATTCCTTTGCCCGACGGAAATTATGCATTCGACCATCGTTTAGGTGCCGATTTTGCAAAAACGGTCCTCTGGAACGATTTATTCCTCGTGAAAGTCGAAGCATTATACGAATCGAGTATTGAGGTCTCTTGTTCGCTGTCTAATTCTTCCGAGTCATCAGACTCATTGAAACCTTGGGCTGTGTTTAAAATTTTAGAAATTTTAACTATATCTGTTTCCAATACAGGCTGACGATATATATTTTTGTGGATCTTCTCGTGGTGACCCATGAAATTTGCAAGTTCAGTGACTTGGCCATCGGTGAGATTTAAATTTATACACTTCGTTGCTATGTGCTTTCGCAGCTGTGTTCCTCGCAGAGCGCTCGGGATTTCTGCCCCACACTTTATGGAGTACTCTCTCATTAACGGACATGCCCGAAGGTATCTATACCGATCCTTGTCATAAGATGGTAGTCCAAACAGGTATAAATTCTGTATTGGCACTCCTGCATCGTCTCTGTATTTGATAATCAGATTTAAGCATTCCAAAACGTCGGTGTCGATTAGTACCGGAACGCCGCGACCAAGTTTTCCACGGACTTCGAAGCGCGCATATTTCCGTGCCAGCCTTTTGCCCTCTTCGCTTAAACCATTGTACGCCTCTTTATTGGCCATACTATCGATACCACGATGGCTGTGAAAGTCGTCGAGGTACAGCCGTTCAATTTCACCCGGTCGGCGCCGGTTGAATATTTGCAACGACAACAACGTTGTTTCCGCGAGCTTCTGCCAAGTTTGATACGAAAACTTTTGACTCAGTCGCGAAAAATAATTATCACGTTCGACTTTGATAAACGTATGTAATTTTTTAATATCTTCGGTGGTTGGGAGGACCACTTCTTCACGGCGATTATTTTCCGTTTGCGTTTCGGCCACCATTCGGTTAATGCTAGTGCCAAAATCCTCGACCAACAGCTTTAAAAAATCTTCAACTTTTTTTTGCTCGTTCTCTCGCTCTTTTTTGATGTATTCGAAACGCAATAATTCGCCGACATGCTTCAGTAGAGTACCGAGATTCGAAGCGACCGATGGATTCGCGAATATTCTTTTTTCGGGATTAAAATTTGATACGTACCGTACAGCTTCTATTGCATTATCGTAATAACGTGGCTGAAAAATGTCCGCAAAATTTCGGATCTGATTATCGATCTTTTTTATCGAATTTAAGAACCGGCCAAGCAGACGCAATCTGGCGCGTATCATTTGGTATAAGTGTTGATGCGTTCCATACTTTTGACATTGCTTGTTAGCGTACAATATTATTAGTTCGTCGTATCGTATGGCACGAACTACGTCATCTTCGCGCATGTACGGAAATATGTATTTCCTTACGTCATGACTGGCTCTCTCATGTAATCTTGCGGCGACTTTTTTGCCTTTTACGATGATTATTCGTTCACGTTTTCCATCGTGCTTAGTGCACTTCCGCCAATGATGTCGGATAACGGATCTCGAGTATTGGCCCTTGCAGTTCCCACAGCTTAAAAAATCTTCGGCTTGCTTTAGCATCCGCGGATTTGGACGTCTACAAACTATCAGTCTACCATCATTATATCTCTTATCCGAGTTGAATATATGATCACCGTTTTTTCGTATCGTTGCAATAATCTCTTGGCGCTATTTATTTTTTGGTGGTAAAAGTATAAATTTTTCAACCTCAGACTCATCCGAATGAATCAATTCCAAGTGCCGCTATCTTCGCTTGAAATTTTTTGCAAATCATACAAAAATGTTTTTTTGTCTGACGGAATGCAGAATCATCAACGTGAAGATCTTTATCGTCTGGAGCTGAATTTTTATAGTCGTCGCCAATCGTTACATTAAGCGACTTTGAAAAGTCACCCTTGCGATTTTTTTCGAACGTACGCTCATCTTCATCTACCCAGCTATTTTCAGAATCGGATGTTCCCTCATTGTGGGGTTCGTAGTTATCGTCATCGTTATCGTCTGAATCTACATCGAGTTTATCGTTACCGTTCGATTCGAATATTGTGGATTGTAGCAAAGGTTCACTCAAATGATCAACTGGTAAATCGAAATCGAATTTGGTTGTCAAATTTTTGGTCGTAAAATCTTTTTTGATACGATTTTCTTCCGCATTTTCACCTGAAGAATGAAATATCTGATTCGCATTTTCGTCAACAAGCGATTCATAATAATCACCGTTGGAGCGAGCATCATTTGTTAAGAATGTACTGTACAGCGGCAAACTAACGATTTCTGTACTGATGACTTTCGGTCCCGACTTTTCACACGACTTTTTTCCTTCGTTATTTTTCACGGAATCGAATTTTCCTGTACAGACTACAGATGATATGTTTCCTTCGTTTTCGAAATCGTATATTTCGGCTTCGCACAACGTTGTTTGTGTTAATAGTAGACTAACATTATTATTGAAGGGATCAATGTAATGTTCTACTGATTGACCTTTGAAAGGTGATTTTTCAACAGGGGATTCAGTAGAAACATCTGCCGAAAGTCCGTCCTTCTGAGACAAAATTTGTAACTCTGACAACGGTACAAATTCTGTCAATATCTTCTGATCGTTCAAGTATCTGTCGTCACCGTTCGTTCCTGTCACGTCATCAGTGTTATCCGCCAATCCCCCTTCCTGTTCGAGTTTATATAACTCATATTCTATATCGGAAATAGCCAAAGAATCTGCCGGTATTTCAATGTTGCTCAAACTAAGCGCGTAGGTTTCGTTGATATTTTTTGCTGCTCGTGGCGATATTTTCTTATCGGACTCTTGAATAGTTTTTTCTGCACGTGATGATATCGTTTCTTCTTGCTTATGAAGAGTTTTTGCAGCATGTGGTGACATTCTTTGTTCTTGCTCTTGAATAGTTGGTTGCAATGGAATGGTAGTTCCAAAAATGCCTTCTAATATTGATGCATTTTCGTTGCCAATTGAACGCATTGTTTCCAGTTTCAAAAAGCGTGACGGCTTGTCTGAATATAAAATAATTTGATCGGTGTACAAAAAGTCATAAATCGTAAATAAAATATAATTGTGAAAGTTTATCATATTAGAAGAATATAAAAATATTTTGTTAAAAAGATAATGAGATTTCTGTTTTTCATCTTACCAAAAAAATCTTCCTGTTCGTTAACACGTTCGAGCGAAAACAAACGAATGCAAGAATCTGCAAAGGTCTCAGGCAAAATGTTTTGGTCCACCTATAAAACTTTACTGTCTGTAAAAATAGTAGATATTATCAGTCATCGTCAAAATCAACACGAGAAAAAAAACGAGAAAATGTTATCTATCCATAAAATCAAACAGGAATGAGAGAAATTGATTTCGTTGTGAATTACGCTTGTTCTATATTACCTGCACTTTTTGCGACTTCTCTACACACTTTTGCATAGGTTGTTTCTGAATTTTCTGTGCACATCCGATTTTCGTCGACGTATTCGGTAACACCCTCCAAATTCGCTTTAATTTTATTCAAAATCGTACCATCACCTGAAATTGTATCATGGGAAATCATAAAATCGTATCATAACCAAAATCTTAGAACGTTTTTAATAACTCGGCCGGTATTAATAAATGAGATTTTGTGCATGCAAAAAAAATTACTTACGGCCTATCGCCAATACACGTGCTGCGTACTTCTTTTTGTCCCTGAACTTGACCGAACAGGTTTTTCCATGAACGAAGATGTCGTTCAGTGTACAAATGTACAAAACATCGTCCGTAAATAAAATTAATGCCGACATTCTGATGACTTATTTTCCACAGCATTCATAAAACTTCGGAGACATTCAAAACGTTGAATAAACGACACTCACAAGGAGGTTAGAAAACGCTGTTCTTGTCTCGACAATATATTGTTCGGAAATGCTTCCCGTACAGTGTATAGAATAATGAGTCCTCAAAATGTACAAATTGCACGATGATACTTTGAGGACAATGTCCTCGTTTGTAAGTAAGTCCTCAAAACCCACGTTTGATAGAGATGGTCTATTTCAAGGACTGTCCTCAAATCCTACCATACGCTTAAAAAATTACAAAACCAGTCCTCGAAACAGCCAGATGTCCCCAAAATATACTTTACGTTGCAAAAAAAGGCCCCAAAGTATACTTTGCACGCACATATATATATATCTACTACGCCGATACGTACACGGAGAGAATTTTATGAGAAATTTCACGATAATTTCATACCAATTGAGGAATATACTGGAGTATGACGCTCTGTCCCATACTAATACAGAGAGAGGCTATATTTGTGCTTCACCTCGTCGGAATTGTCGCAAAACTTGTCGGAATTGTATCGACGCTTCCAACACTGTACTGGACAGAACCTCGTCCTCCAGTATATTCCACGATTGCTATAAAATGATCGTAAATTTTCCTATAGAATTCTCTCCGTGTAACTACTACTTCTTGTTTACCGGGTAGTGAGTTGTCAATAATTTAGTGACCCGCAGTACTTTCGGCCGGTATTTTTTTATATTTCGAAGTACTGTTTCAATGTATGTGACATCCCAGCATCCCATCGTCTGGATTACATACTAACGCTGTTGAGGTGGGTGTACCGGTCGAAGAATATTTCGACGCACTGTACATCGAAATTATGTTAATCGGCTGAGTTTTGTCGCTGCCAAACTTTTAATTAAATAGCGCTTGCTCCTCACATTATCGATTACATAAATCGTACGTAATTATTTTCACGTTCGGTACGTTCTTGAATAGCTTTGTCATAGTAAAGTTTATAGATTTGAACACTCGCTAATGTATGGTGGTCGCAGAGTGGGCGGAAGGAATGTGCCCGCCAAGTAGGTTTTCTGGTAATGAGATGGGTTCAGGCATTCTTATGGTGGTCGCAGTTCCCACTAATCACGATACCTCGTTGCCTGTAAGTTCGCGTTTTTTCGTCAGCAAATGTATTACGCTATCGTTAAAGTTTCAGGATCCGGCGTTGTTCCGATTTAGCTCCGAAAACTAGTGCTAAGATTTAATTCCTCTTCGAACATTAAAGATATTCTTTGCGGATGTCGTATAATGTAAACTTTTGAGTAATTCGTTAGTACTTGGCGATTTGTTTGATTTCACTACCTAGACGAGTGGAAGTTTTCGAATTGTTAATGGCTGGACTTGGTATTCTTTTTTCATTTCACGACTTGTATCGGGCTCAATGTTTTTGCCGTATATGAATTTTTGTACTTTGCTGAAATTTTTACAATGAAAACGTTTTTGCCTGTTATGAATTTTTGTACTCGGCGGAATTTTTCACATTGAAAATGTTTCTGCCGTTTATCACGGATACCGCGTTAACGGCGTACAGGGCAGTACGCCTCCCGTTAGCGCAGTTTATCGCAATAAAACCGGGACAAAGTTTCCGCTGCCGAACCTGCAAAAGACCCACCTATTTATTAGCGACATCGTAGTTTACGATAGTATCGTTGCCGCAAAAGGAGAAGACGACGCGTAAAGGGGAGCGGAAGACACCCAGCGTCGTTCCAGTGACGTCATCAGGTGACCACCCGGGACACGTGCCTCAGAAAGTACCGAGGGTGATGCCGTGAACGCAACAGGGGACTACCGCGCGGCCAACCAGATGAGTTTGCCGCTTTAGTTTTTCCCCCTGTCACGACACATAGCATTTGAATAAAGGCACCAATGAATGGACGGTAGGAGAGTGGCTGTAAAGTGACTACTGACTAGCGTAGCCTGCGGCTACGTGACCGGAAGAAGAAGTGCGAATTGCTCTCTTGGGAAGAACGTCGAAGGGATACGGCGTATCGATAGGAGAGAAGGGAATTAAAGGACTGAAGAATTAATAAAATGTGAACTCAATTGACCTTAAAAGAACTGAAATTCACAATTTTGACATGGTGAATAAATTTGAAGAGTAAACTTACCAAATCAATAATTAAAACGTGATAAACGAAAACTATTGAAACATAACCTAAATTTAGAGAGCAAACTCACCAAACCACGTACCATGACCGCATGGTCTACAGAAAGATAATCGAGCTGACTTATCGCCATCCTAACACCTGATGTAATGATAATCCCATCATCTCAGTATCAAGGGTTTCAATTTAACATCCACATGGATTCAAGTGAGACTCTACCAAGGTCCAGTAGTCATCCGAAATATCTCCGCTCAAAACCCACTAGACTACCATTAGAGATTTATGTAGACCTCTAGTAGACTTCCGGTGGATATTTCGTGGCGGACATTTGGAGATCTAATAGAGATCCAATGGATATCAATTCGATTGGTGTGGATGTTCATTAGAGGTATTCGATATCCACCATAGAGGTGCATTGCACATCCATTGGATGTAAATGTTCCGTGTGGGAATGTAATATATATTTTATTCACTCTTTTGAAAACACAACTCTACAAAAACAAGTTACACAATGTTACCGATCTCACATTTTAATGTTGGACTAGTACATACGTAAAGCTTCATGTATTTTATAAAATAAAGTAAATGAAAACATCTTGATATCACAGCAGTGTAGGAACATAGGACTGAAGTACTCGCAAGAGATTAAACTAAGTTTTGGAAATAGCGCGGACTTGCTCATTCAAAATCTCAGCTTCTTTGTGTGCATCTACCATTACTTTTCGTGTTTTCGACTGTAACTCTTTCACAACCTCATTTGCTCTCTTGCGTTCGTTTTCTTGCCGTTCGTTCTCTGCATCTTTTTTTTTCTGGTCTTGAAGTTCTGCGTGATATCTAGAACGAGAGTTTCGGGCATAGTGGATCATCTCCTTGGTGATAGGAACTTTGGCAACGCCACCTGCGTTCTGAATACCTTCCCAGATGAGTCTTTGGGCATTAAGGATTTCTGTGATTGATTTTCCACTAGACAACCTCGTTCAACCGATGCATTTCCGTGAGACATAACAAAGATCTTCTTGAGGAATGACATAAGCTCTGTGGAAATATTGTTGCTTACTGTCACCTTCTTCCAAAAATGGTCCAAACGCTCATCTCTTGTGAATCCTTTCATCAGTTCAATCACTGCTGTTCTTATGCATAGAGCTTCGAATTCCCGCTCAATTCTGTCTGCTGAGATGGCACTGATCCACTTGTGGGAAACAAACTCAGCTAACGCGGTTGGAAGACGTTTCGAAGCGATGTTTTGAGAGCCTAGGATAGTTGTAGGATCACAGAATGTGAGAGCTTTCGTCAAACATATTTGATATGGGACTTATATCGGAGTTTTTGGCAAAATACTTGCAGACACCGTAGGCAATCTTGCCAAAAAAGAAGAACATCTTTTGCAGAAGCTCCTTCCATTGCTCGAAACGCTGAACGAGTGTCGTGTCCGATGCTGACATTCTTTGCCTCTTTTAAATTGGCCGCTTGGAAAACATCCACGTCTCATACTGATGTGGTCTGTTCAAGCACTTCGTCTTTAACAAACCGTCCCATTACTGATACGATTATTGCTGTGAGATCGGTGTAAAGGTATGGCACCATTGGTTGTTCCGCTTGGTAGGCAGTTAAAAATGGCTCAACTTTCGCGGCAATAGTCTTAAAAAATGCGAGTTTAGCCCTGATGAATTTATCTTCCACTGCTTGTTTCATGAACTCGTAACTGTCCGACTTTGGTTTTTTTTTCTCTTTTTGTACTCCGGCAATATACTTCTCTTGGTTTTTCAAAATCAAGCCAGCTCGTTTAGCAACAGCCCCGTTTTGTAACCACCGTACTGCACAAAACTGCATCGGAAATCTTCCGGAACCAGAGAACCGAATGTAATCAGCTCTGCAGGCAGGTACGTGGGGAAAAATATTGCAGATAGCCCGAAGGAATTTAACGATGTCCCAAGTAGTTGCTTTCATGGCAGCTTCGAACGCATTGTGCAGATTACGATGTCTACAGCTTCCAATATCTAAAAGGACGGGACTGTCAGGACCATGCCGGAGCTCCTCCTTAAGGTCACGTAGAAACTTGTGGTTAACGTTAGGCCCATCGATGGGCACTTGCAGTAGATTCTCCATATTCAGCACTCACAATTCTTTTTTGAAAGCAGCCAGAAGATCAGCAGAGGTAGAATGGCCTAAGAAAGCTGACCCGAAATATCTACTAACGGTCTCCTCTTTATATTTGCTCCGGTATCGCAAAACGAAATCCATTTGTTCTAATTGGCCTACTTTATTCAGACTTTCGTCGAATGCTACGACAAAGCACTCGTTCTGAGAAATATCATTCAGTAATTGAGCTCTGAAGAAGGGACCAAGACCGTGCAAAATCGTACATCCCATTTTGTTGCGGGCTAGTGCCATACCTCCAGCAGTACTATTCTCTTTGAACATAAGTTTGAACGTATCCATGCATTGCCTGGCTGCAGAAAGAGAAAGATGGCAAGATATGGTCTGTAGACACCAAATTATCTCTGCGCGTGTGACCTTGTTCTGTTCAATGAAACGATCCATTCCTCGTAGTTTCGGCTGTGTGTTAGAGAGGGTCGTTGATTGAGCTTCTGTCGACGTGTTAGGTTGCAAGGACACTCCTGTCTTTTGGGTTGATCGTGCTTCAGGTTCTATTTCAATGTTTGCAACCAGATTTTCATCTGGAATAAAATAACACGCAGTGTTCAGGTCGTGAATTTTCCTGTGTGGAGCTGAAGTATTGAGCAGGTGAATGTCACGGAAGTTCGAAACGAAAACAGAAGAATAAATTGCTAATCGAAGGTGAAACAGCTGGAAGTGCTAGAAGTATAGACCACTCGCCTAGTCTGGCAGATTTGGGGTCGTTCGTAGTACTCGGTCTTAAAAATACCCCAATCCCGAAGGTACTATTTTACCTTCTTACAGCATGTTCATGTTTATGTCCTTTCATGTGACTCGTCAAAGCTTGTCGACCCATGCTGCTCAGCGAAACAGCTTTCTTGCACGTCGTTCAATAAAATGTAAACTTATCATTTTTGCATTCTTTTAGCCATGGCAGAAACTGACTGTCAGTAAGCCATTGAGTATTGAAACTTGATTTCTTCGGTTCAGAAAGAGGCATTCTGGGGAAAGAAGAGGAAATTTGATCCTTTCAACTAAAATCACGAAGCATTGCAACTCAGTCTGGAATGCATTACATGACAGACTTTGTATTCAACGACAAATTCATTCCAACCAAGATTCAATACAATGCATCGTCGTAAAATATTTCAAGTTTGATAGCCGAAATATTAGCATTCAGATCTGTATTAACAGCTGCCTGAGACTAAGCTCCATGGCTCAGTCGATCCGAACCATGCGGCATTTTGGACCTAGTCGTCGCAATTACGAGAAAGTAAGGTTAGGTTTCTTGGGTACCTACTATGTCTGTTTACGTGATGGCTCCGTTTTTCTTGTTTCCTTAACTTTTTCTCTAGTCGCTTTAACCGTTTCTCCAAATTATCTTTGTTTCTTTCTTCATCTGACGACGTTCTTCTGCTTCTTTTCTTTCCCATTTCTGAGAAGAATAATTTTCACGTCGTGGCTTAACGGCACAAAGAAGAAGAATGACGATACAGTATGGCGCGCGACGAAGGCGCGTTTTTGAAGCTTTGAAGATTGTGGCGACATCGGTGTAAAGTAGGGGGACTACATCGTGATCTAGAGGAAGAGGTGCGCAATACAATCAATCGTTGAACTGCAATTTTGCACACACCCGAAACTCCGTGAGTTGACCTGATGATTTATTGATGATTTTTATTAACTGTAACCGATGCTATAGGATTATTTAATTAACAGAAAAGGTGAGTTGAATACGCAATTGAAATCGGATTACTGACTGTGGCCGTATTAATATTTAGGTCAAGTCTGTATTCGTCAATATATGCATCCAGCTCGATGTACTGAATGAACAGATTACTTGAAAACTTATAGGAAATATGATATTGGATGACATAGAAGATTCTAAAAACGCACATCGATACATAATATTCGTAACATTCCCATAATGTTACTGGAATCTTCTATGAGAATATTCCCTGATAAAGTAAGTTGGCATTTAATCTGAACGTTCCTTAATATTCGTAACATTGCTTTAATGTTCCTGGAACCTTCTATGTGAATATTTCCTGATAAAGTATGTTGGCATCTAATCTGAAAATTCCCTGAATGTATTGTGTTATCTGGGCAATTTCCCTTTAAAATATCCGTCGCCAACTCCTATTACCCAGAACCCTACATTGGGAAAATAATTTACAGAAGCATTATGTTAGGTTCGGTTGTAGAAATGAATACACTTATTATAGTTAACAAAGGTTTATTCAGATCTTCATCTACACGGTCACAGTCTCAAGTGCACCCGATCATCGTCAGGCTCAGACTCTCAGTTCGTGCTACGCGCAGCCAGCCGCACGCAGCCTCGGTGACTCGTATCACGCGCATGCGCACTACAGCAGAGTGGCGCAGTGTGTCCATTCTCTCACTCCCTCTCAAACTAGCCACTCATACTTCATATACATACTAATTAATAATGAATACACACGTAATATAAGCATAACAATATCTTAAATAAAATCTTGAGCATTATTCTTCAAGTCTGTATTACACTAGTTATCCTGCTATGAGTTCAAATCCATTTGTACTCCAGTAATGTCTAGTCTTCAGTTTTCTTGAGCGCTCTTTAGTCAGCTTCTTCATCTGAAACAGAGGACACAGATGATTAATATTCATTCATGTTTAGTAATCTCAAAGTCAACCTTTCATGAGTTGTAAACGTGAGAGCTTTAGTGAAAATATCAGCGAGTTGGTCGCTAGATTTAATCCAAACCACATTTACGTGACCTCTCTTAACACACTCTTTAACATAGTGCTCTCTTCTTTCCACCATGTGCCTCAGCTTATTACCGCCATCCGTTTTAGCACAGACTTGAGCAGCTAAATTGTCGCAGTATAAGTTCATGGGGAATAGGTCAGTTTCTAACATGAGTTTGATGGAGTTGTGTAGGGACATCAGTTATTGGCACGTCTCGCTCATTGCGACATATTCTGCTTGACACGTGGATAAAGCTACGCTTGGCTGTTTGTGCGTTCTCCATGCCACTGTGTCTCCGAACAATTGAATTGCGTACCCGCAGGTCGTAAGGGCATTCTTGCAGTCCGACAAGCTGGCGTCTGAATAGGCTTGTACACCCTCTGATTCACCTTTATAGTGCAGTGCATAGCGTTTGGTTCCTGACAGATATTGAAACACTCTCTTAACCATTTTCCACTCAAAGTCAGTCGGGTTTACCTGATGTCTGCTCAAGACATTAACGGCGAATGGTATATCTGGTCGTGTTGAACCAGACAGGTAAAGCAGAGATCCTATCGCCTCGCGATACTGCCGATTTGAAACATTAGCAGGTGCATTTTCATTAGTTTCCCCGTTTTTCCTTTCTCTGTTCGAGACTTGACTCGAAATCATGGGGGTCGTAATGGGTTTAGTTTTGTCGAATCCAAAACGCTTCAGCATGTTATCTATAAATTTCTCTTGACTCAACTTCAATGTCGTTTCCTTTCTATTTCTTTCTATTGTGATCCCTAAAAACTCTTTAGGACTTCCCAGGTCTTTCATCACAAATCTTTTACTTAAGCTGTCTCGAATCTGGTTCAACTCATCTTTATCACTTCCTCCCAATAAAATATCGTCAACATAGAGTATAACAGCATAGTGATACCCTTGGAGGTTTGTTTAATAAATAGGCATGGGTCTATTTCATTGGTTTGAAACCCTATCTCTGTTATGACCGATGTAAATTTATCGTTCCACTTCTTGGGGCTTATCTTTAATCCATACAAGGATTTAGTTAGCTTCCAAACATGATTTTGTCTGAAGGCTCTATCTGCGGTTACTCCTTCAGGTATCTCCATGTATATAGTTTCATTTAATTCTCCATACAAGAATGCCGTTTCGACGTCTAGTTGTTTTAATTCCAGGTCGTATTTATTAACTATAGCCAGACATGCTCTAACTAAGGGCAATCGTGAGACAGGTGCATATGTCTCTCTCAGATCGTACGTATTTTTATCCTTGAAACCTCTGATAACAAGTCTACTTTTGTGTTTGACATTGCCACGTTCATCGTGCTTACGTTTAAACACCCATCTTGAGTCTATGATGTTCGGTCTTCGGTTATTTATTTCTGTTTTGGGACGATCTACTATTTTGTACACGTTTTTGTCTTTCAAGGCTTTCAGTTCTTCTTGAATTGAGTGAAGCCATTGGTTTCCCTCTGGAGAGTTAACCGCTTCTCGGTAGGTTTGGGGGTCTCCCTGTATTTTGGCCAGCAGGGCATGATAGGCTATATCACTCTCTTTTTCATTGATCTCTTGATTATCGCGCTTTTCATTAAGAGTGAAGAAGACTTTAGATTTATCGAGATTCTTGCGTGGTCTTCCTCTCTTTCTTTTCGCAGGTGGTTCTTCACTTTCTCCCTCTCTTTCTAACATCTCTTTGTCACTTTCGGTCTCTTCTTTCTCTAATTCCTTCAGGCAGTCAAAGTTTAGATCTTTTACCTCCGATTCGCTATTTTTATTGAAGAAGTCTTTATACACATAACGTTCTACAAATCTGACATGCCTGCTCTCATATAGTTTACTTTCTTCAGGTACAAAGAGCACATAGCCTATCTGTGTATAACCGACCAGAAAACCTCTAATCGCTTGGTTACTAAACTTTGTTCCTCCTTTCCTTGGAATTTTCAGGTATGCTAGACACCCAAACCTCTTAAGCTGTCTGATCTCACAACTGTAGTTGATAGCTAACTTCTTCAGTGGTATTGCCAAGTCGTTTGACTTGTGTGGGGTTCTGTTATATGCATAACCAGCTGCCTTAGTTGCTAGGTCCCACATGCTGGGTGGCAGTCCCGAATCAAACATGTTAGCTCTAACTCTCATTTGCAGCGTGCGATTGAATCTTTCAGCTACCCCATTGTGCTCCGGTGTATCCGGACAGGCCAGTTGCAGCTCCGCACCAAATTTATTCAGGACTTCTATCGTCTCGTTTCCGGTAAACTCAGTTCCACGGTCGCACCTCATATAGCACACCTTTTCATCAGTTCCTATAGCATTTCGCATACTATTAATGCAATCATTAAGTCGAGCGGGTACTTCGCTTTTGTGTTTAATGGGGTAGGCCAATGCAGCTCTAGAATAGTCGTCTACAAAAACTACAATGAATCGATAACCTTTGGGATGAGACGCAGGACTGATAGGTCCCATAGTATCAGCATGTATGATTTGCAAAGGCTTCGATGCTCTTGTTCTGGTTTTATTAAAAGGTAATTTACTACTTTTTGTAATCAAGCAAGTTTCACACTCTAAAATACTGTCATCAACCTGAAGTCCCTTTAGATCCGCAATGTCCGGATATAGCTTAGCGATTTCCTTTAGGTAGGGTGCTGATGCATGCCCCAGGCGCATATGCCACATCATGCCATTACTCAGTTTTTTGTCAGGTAATTTAGGGCTGATTTCGTAATTTATTTCACGATTAGCATCTGCAATGTATTTTTCTTCTAATGAGTGAATTTTCCTATCGTTCAAGGTGCTGATAAGGTCAGATTGGATCTTAGCTTTGTCAATTGTTTCCGGTTTGCTCATATTATCTTCTTCAGTTTCTTCACATGTTTTTTCAATTGACCTGACTTCAGGTTCGCTATCATTTTCTTTAGGTGATTCATCGTTATTCACAGTTTTCTCATCATTAGTAGGTCTACTAATGATACTGCTTCTGGTGTTATATTTATGATTGGTATTGCTAATAAGGGCAAATGCCTCTTGATTTTCAATTGTTTCATTATCGTCGTGTACAATTTTCAATTTGATTTGCCAGAAGGGATTTTTATATATTCCTGTAATCAAGTTTTTGTTAGAGACTGGATCATAAATGTTAATCACCTCATTATCTAGGTATATTCTTAGGCCCTGATCTACAAATTGTTTGAGAGACAGCAGGTTTTCTGATAAATCTTCGGAGTACAGTACTTCATTGAGGGTAAAATATGTTCCGTCATTGGTTTCTATCCTAACTTTGCCTATACCTTGCGTGTTCAGTTGACCGTCTTCATTAGCACACTTGATTACCTCTCTGGTGTTTGTATTTAAAGTTTGAAAAATGAGTTTAGCTTTACTTAGATGCTCAGTTGCTCCTGAGTCTGCAATGAATTTAACTATGAGATTGTTCCTATGGTTCTTATTTCCCTTACTAAATACCTCGTCTCTAAGGCAATAGTTAACACTCTTAGATGAATCAATTTTACTACTACCTGAATGTGTCTCGCCCATCGTTAGGTTGGCCACTCCTCGGTATTTGCTCTGGTCTTGAGAGCTTTGGCTGCCTCGTCCTCCGCTGTTTCCTCGGCTGCCTCTGCCCCTGCGGCCTCCTCGGCCTCGGTTACCTCCTTGGTCACTCTGGCCACCACGCCCGCCTCGGTTGTTTCCGAAGCCCCTAGTGGATGAGTGTGAGTAATGATTCTCGTCTTCAGGCTCCTCCTTACGTCTCTTTGGTTCTTGACTTTCGAAGTTGTTGTTAGTTTGTCTCTTTCTTACGGGACAGTTTTTGGCGATGTGACTTCCAGTCTTGTTGCAGTTGTAACACTGCACCTGTCCCGGTGTTGGACACTCATCGCTCATGTGGCCATTTTTGCCACACGAGTAACATCTTACTCCCCTAGACTCAGTTTCACCGTACGCTTTTCCTCTGCGTGCCCCACGTCCTCGGAAATTCCGCTGTCTGAAGCCACCTCTGGCTGTCATTGCAGCTCTCAATGCCTCTCTCTTTGGCTGAGTAGCCTCAACTTGGAGGATGTAGTTTTTTAGTTGGGCATATGACATTTCCTTTCCATTAGACTCTCGACACACACAGTCAGCTACATTTACATCCGGTACTGTTTCGATTACAGCTTGAAGAAATAGGTCTCTTTTTTCTTTTTCTGGAAGTTTACCCGCTTCCGGTATGCTTTCATAGATACGAACTTTGTCTTCGAATCTATCCCAAAATTCAGCCGCGCTTTCTTTAGATGAATTATATTTAATATTGTATAAATCTCGTCGCGCGGATAACCTGGTTGTTCTAGTCTCAAGTCTTTTAAAATCTTTGAGCTTTGCAATTATTTCAATTGGCTCTCTTAAGTCAATGATTTTGGAATAGTAAAGTATGTCTATATGATTTATAATTATATCTCTGACTTTGTGTCTGTCATCTGTCAATTTACTTTCTTTAACATTTTTATGCAATTTTTGATCCAGTACATAATCCAGTTTCTTAGTCTTCAGTTCTGACATCAAATAATCTTCAAAGACATCGAATTTAGAGGTAATCAACAGTTTATAGTTTCTGTTAGTTCCAGAGTCTTTATTGGAGATCTCTATTTGAATCTTATCAGTCAGATTTGCAATGGAGTTGGCATTTAAATCTATATTTTGTTTTTGTGCTAGGATCGAGTTCACTTTATCATCGATGTACTTGGTCAAGTCAAATTTGGGTGCTCTATTCTCACCTTCAGCGTTGTGTGAGTTGTTACGTATCCCATCCGTGGTTTTTCCTCCCACTTCTCTACCTTCTTTTCTTAATGTCTCGTTCAAATCAACTCTTACACGAGTCTTGCCGCCAAGTGTGTCATTTTCCTTTATGCACTGGTAGGCAATGCTATCTGTTGTTTCCCCTTCTTCAGCGGAAAATGCATCAGACAGTGTTGGATGATTTTTATCCTCTACTATTTTGTAACGTAGTCCTTCGTCTGTCATTGTATCAGTTTTGTTCTTTTCTTCAGTCGAATTCTCATCTTCAGATATAATATTTTCTTTTCCGAAATTCTCAGCTTGCTGCTTGTCAGTGGTTGTCTTAGGGCTTGCTGGAGTCTCTTTATTTGTTTCATTAGGATTTATTAATACAAATGTAGGGCTCTGGATTATCTTATCGCTGATTACCTTAGGTCTTGACCTTGTAGGCACCTCAGTGTGGACTTCCTGGATTTCTTCTGTTACTTCAGTAATTATTGGGGATTCTACTCCCTCGAGAGACATTACATTGTTCCCAGTTTGACCGACGGCCTTTGATTGCATGATTTCAAATTTGAGGAACATTCTCTCCGCCGCTCTCTCCAGGCTCAGCTGGTTTGCCTCTGCCTGTTTATCTAGAAATTCCCTCTGTGATGCAATCATTTTCCCCAAACATTCATCAGTCCTCTGCTGGTGTTTGTTGTCCAGTTGGGTCAACAGCTGTTGTACTTGATCCAGTGTGACAAAACTGTTGTTACTGTCAGCAGATAGCTCTGTTGGATTCTCTGTTCGACTAGACTTTTCTTTTGCAGCTGTTCTAGGCTTCTCGTTTCGACTTTGTGGTGGGGTAACCACAAAGATCTTCTCCCCAGTTGGCCATATTGCTGTCACTAGTTGAGTCTCATCTTCAGTGAGAAGGTGATCTATATAAAATTTGAACTTTCATTAGTTTTACATATTTTATTCAGACGTTACAGGACAGCACTGCCGAACACAAGCCTCTGCTGTCTGCAACTGGCGTTGAATTATAATGGGACACACACTATAATTCAACCATTGGTTTGATACAAATTCATGTCTTGTTTCTTGATTTAATTCTTGGTTGAATTTTCTATTACATGTACATCTCTAGTCTACTCTTTTCGACACATCTTGAGTCAACTCATCGTAATGGGTCCCAAATGCAAAACGCTTCAACTCATCTTGGACGCTCATAACTTAGACGGCACATTTTAATTTTACTTTAGTTAGGTATACCTATTTTGACCATCTTTATTTGTGAGACCATCAGATATAAGTCTTTCTCTCCTGCTTTGGCCAAATGAATCCTCTCTCCAGTGTACGTGAGTTGCAGTTGTAGCTGCTCCCATAGTCTTTCAATGAGTTTATTGAATTTTTCTTCGGTACCTAGGATTTTTAAGCGTTTCATTAGTCTTTTACCCTTTCCCTACTTTTGGCATAAAGTGCGAGGGGGCTCTAGTTGTAGCGCTTTCTGATCGTTGCTATCGGCCTCTCGCATGTGCGTTGCCAGGCGGCCATTTTTTTTTTTTTTTTTTTTTTTTTTTTTTGTTCGCTCAAACATTATGGCTTCCTTGCCACTTCCGCTCGGCACTAAAAGAGTCTGCAGTAAGTTCAGCCATTTTTATGGCTGCCTTTCTCCTTGTGGTGTGCACCTAAAGGCACGTGCAGTAACAGCGGCCATCTTCATGTTTCCCCGGAATACTGATTCCCTTACTTAAGTGCAGCTTGCTCACAGCTTTATGTATGCACCTTTTTCTTTAGTAATTATGTATACAATTCTCCACTTACTTTTACCTTTGTCGATGCATGTTGGCACCCGTTCGCCCACTCCGTCCGCCATTTTGCCAGTGGTAGATTTTCCTTGATTTATTTCCTTTTCGCGTCTCAAGTTATTCACTCTCGTGAACTGCGGTCCTTTCTTAAAAATAACACTCACCAACTTCTCAAATTCGCATTCTTGATTTGGCTCTTGTGGCACGACAGAGCGGCGTGGGTCGACCGCCACGTGCTCTGCGGCACGAAAAGAATCTTCAGATTCCTCTCGCAAGTTTGTCACAAGTTTTCTCACTTTCAACCTGCGCAGTGGAAGCGTTTCGGGCCCATAACCTGTTAGGTTCGGTTGTAGAAATGAATACACTTATTATAGTTAACAAAGGTTTATTCAGATCTTCATCTACACGGTCACAGTCTCAAGTGCACCCGATCATCGTCAGGCTCAGACTCTCAGTTCGTGCTACGCGCAGCCAGCCGCACGCAGCCTCGGTGACTCGTATCACGCGCATGCGCACTACAGCAGAGTGGCGCAGTGCGTCCATTCTCTCACATTAATCTCAAATTTATGAAATTTGAGTGTATGAAAAGCGTCATCGTACAATTAATTATAGCGCCTACAGTTTTTATCTATTGAAACTCCTTCCATTTCTATAACCAAAAAATGAAAATTGAAGTAAATGAATTAATGGTTGGATTATTCATGGTGCAGACTACTCAATTTAGTAATTAGTAGAAAAATTCCTGAATCTGTAGTGAAAGAAACATATCGTATAGATTTGGCTATTTGTCCTATGTGATATAAGCCATAGGATTTTATTATTATACGTAGTTTATATCTATTAATTCTACCAATAATATATGAAATCTGAATAGTTACAGGACCGTTATTAAATTCATCAAATACCCCAATTGAGCGGCAAAGTTGAAAAATAATTTTCATCTTGAAGCGTAGTGTTTTAGATGCATATTCTGTGTTCCCGTCGAAAAGCAGATATTATATTTCGATAGGTGATGATTCGTTACCCTATGCATAGTGGCTGTGATAAGTATGGTATCTCTGATCGAAATTGGAATCAAATAATCAGTAGTGAGGATATTCAATGAATGGTTTATCATTGGGTTATTATACTTACCAATCTCAGTGAACACTGAAATATGTGAAAGTTTGGGAAAAAAGTGATGCTTTTACGTCTTGATCATTGTACACGTAATAATTGTTAGCTAGTCGCCTCAGTACGGCTACATGAGGACGATGGTTCAGTAAAATTGAAGAGATGATACACACTCATTTTTAATTTTTCATCCGACTTATATTATTTTCCAGCAGTCCCTAGCCCTCCGGCATTCATGAATCAGCGCCACAGCTAATTTACCTACGACCTATTCCGTCACCAAATAGTGACATCCCAATACCGCTGACTGTCAGTCAACTGATCCAGTACACCGCTGTCGCCGCGTGGTGGCTACGCGCTCGCGCAAGTGAAGCGGAGCCGCGAGAGAATGGAGGCCGCGCTCAACGAGGAGATCACTGGCCACCAGTTATATACTATGACCACTAGTTGAACTCCGTCTAACAGACGTACGGACCGCGGGACGAGACCCAGGACCGCTCGGCGCGATCGCGAAGGCATTTACTCGGTCTCAAACCGTACCGCACTAGATCGTATTCACGAAGCTCTATTTTTTCTCTTAGTCATGGCGATATTTTCCAATTGTATCGAGATTTCGTATCGATACGTCTTGACGGTCAGTGTATTGTAACATCCGACCGGAATACCACTACCATTTTTCACTAATTAACAATGTACCATTAAAATAACTATATGATTCAAGTAAGATAATCTTACGGTAGAAATTCACCTTAATATAATTTTGAGTCTTACTTTTCCCGAGTTAGATCCGTATTACCTCTGGGTAATCTAGCCGAAAAGATCCTCATGCTTCCATCATAAATATTATACTCGTGTAAGATAATTACCCACTGAAATAGATTTGTTTTACTATATGAGTTATTACATACAAAACTCTGTCGACATAATCAACAGTCATTCAATGCATCACGGATAAATGACCGATAATATAAGGTAAATATCACCAATAAAAAGGTAATCCTATATATGCATAGAACAATGTAATACTTTTGCGTTTTCGGTGATAACTACTATATGTTAATTTCAAAACACAACATAATACGAATTCTACCACACCCAACATATGTTATTAATAATTAACTATTTTCTATTAACTCATATTGTTACCATAAATATATTCTATAATATAATTCAACAGCAAACCAATGATCGAATGCTCACACTCATAAATTCCATATCCTTGAACAATTTTTTTACATCTGAACACCGACATTCAATCATTGTTCCGCTGGAATACAATGAATACCAATATCATAAGTTCAACTATAAGTTACAGCATGTATACGTATAAATATTATATGCTCCAGGAGATCAAGTTAAATACCTTGTTACCGAATTGAGCCGTAACTTCACGAATGAGAATTAACAACTTGTTTCAACAAATTATCGGTTGATCTCTTTTCAACAGCATAGAACTATGTGTATTCATGTACACCACATGGTATATACTTTCACCTATATATATTGTAACTTTGCGCTTGTAGCTCAGGCTGTTAAGCTGTAGAGATACCAGCTGTTACGGTGAGTTCTTTGAATTATGATTGTTAATTGGGCTTCTCTTGAGGTGGATACGTGGGGAAAAGGAAATGGGGTTACCATCAAAAGCCACCTAACCGACCTTTTGATTTTAATACTGTCTAGGACTCGGGTGAATTCCTTCACCAAAGCCTTTTTCACGATCGGACTCAGGTAAAGACCAAAGCCGAGTTATCTCCTATTAGACAGAGCCGGGAAGTGACTCCAAGCCTGTCTTCCTACACAAATTTGATATCTTTCTCGGATCCGGGAATCTTGCGATTCCAAGACCGTGCCACAGACTCGGAATTGCCTTCCTTCGAGCCCGGACGCGGGATGTTATTCCAACGCCGAACGCTCGTAGTGACAATACAAAGCTGGTCCCTGTTGGCTTTGATAGGGATTGATGTTTTTGTCACCGGGGTTCGGAGCTGAACTATCCGACAAGGGTCAATGATATTATTGGAGTCGTATTTAATGAAACATTATTAAAGTTTTTAATACAGAGTTTTGCCTCAATGACTTTCCCTATAAACAGGTTTTCCCTATCTTTAATGTTATCTACTTCTATCTATGACTTTACGCGGACTTATGGTCTAGACGATCCTAACCTATGCTATATGTTGAGTGAATGGCTGATATTATTGAATACAGTTGGTCCTTAGACCTAGACGGTCTAGTGCTATTTGTGAATGATTTTAATTTGGGTCGCACCGGTGCTATACCTGGAATACGCTCTGATAGAATTATGTGAGTCGCCCAGTCGCTATGACATGATTGCGCTCGCGAACGCTAGCGTCTCCCGTTTATATATCCTTCCTCCCTACTTATTGGTGTGACGTCAGGGTATGGTTGATCGCCGAGCATTATCCTAATCCTCGTGTCCTTTTGTTCTGTCGTCAGATCTACCCACCTCATATCTGATATGTTACATTGCCCCCTTTCATCAAGTGAACTTCTGCATCGTGTCATAGTTTTTTGTTCTTGATGCAGCAAAGGTTCGCTTGATGAACCTTCAGTCTTCGGAAACCCATCCGGTCGGTCGTTCGACATTGCGTCTCTTCGATGTCCAGTTTGATGTTATTTGTTTTTTGAGGCCCCATGGGTCCGTCGGATCTCTCCTTGTTACGTAATCCGGTATTCCGGGTGCAATAAAAAGTGGCAGTACTGGGAGTGATGGTCCAGGTGCGTCTTTCCTTTTCGTTTTGAGTGCGTCAGGTACGGTAGGTAGTGCATGCTGCTTAATTAATATTGGCCTACTCTTTGCAGTCGTTTTGGTAAGTATATGAGCCCTATGTGACTCGATGTATGCGTGCACGTTTTTTTTGTATTTTCTTCTTTCTCCAGGTGTACGGTCAGTTATTCCGAGCTCCTCCATACCCCATGGCAAACCCAGGTCCACGTGTTTCTCCTCCTCCATAGCGCCCTCCTTTTTCCAGCGTATCTTCTGGTCGATCGTTAAGATGATGTCTTCAGTGATTATCGGTAGGTTTTTCTTTGTTTGTTTGCGCATTAATTCTTCTAATTCCCGCGTGATTTCTTCCTTGACTTCTTCGATTTGTTCTAGAGGTAAGCTCTTACTCCTCATTAGCATTTCTTCTATTTCGTCCTTGTTATTGTCATATTTCGGTTTCTTGGGTTTTCTTTTAAGGTCCAGAGGTCTTCCAGGCTTCGGCGTCATGGTATCCTTTCCAGGTCGAGCTCTACCATTCCCACTAATAAACTTTCCTGAGGGATTCAGGATTCGGTCTTCTTCCGGATTTATTTCGTCACCCTCTCGGTAGGTTTGCACCTCCTTATCTTGCACGCTTATGTACCCGTAAGATATCATAGTGACTCAATATACTGGATTATCTGATTTTAATCGTGGGTTTATATAGTCGCAGTTGACAATGGCTTTCTTTTGAATATTCCGATTCCGCCCTAATAACTGGATCGATCTGGTTTTGGATTCATTGTCCATCGGACACTTCTTATAATTATAATCCTAGTTCAGCTTATATAATGCTTAAACATATTTACATGGAATCGTCCTCGTTCTTTCAAGTTCTTGGGATTCTCTAGTATGAATGTAGCCTCTCCTATTTGACCTTTTATTTTATACGGTCCTTCGTATAACGAGAAAAATTTAGCCATTTTCTTATTTCGAGTGTCTGATACATTTAACGCTCGTACTAATACTAAATCTCCTATTTTAAAACTAGACATTTTATGTGTAGCGTTGTAACGATCCGCACGATATTTTCCTCTTCTTTTTATGTTTTCTTTCGCCAATTTGAGCTTATATTCATGAGATGAATCCAATTTATTTTCAAATATATAATTTTCCCAAAATCTTTGAGGTTTCTCATTCTTTTGCAACTCGCAAGGCGCGAATCCCGTGGTGTCATGGTAAACTTCGTTCATCCACGTCTCGATGGTATCTAACCACTTTATCCAGTCGGTATGCTTGTCTGTGATAAAAGTTCTAAAATATCTCCCGATTTCTCGATTTACCCGTTCCACAATATTTCCTTGTGGATGTCTAATAGAGGAGAATATCGGCGTTACATTTTCGTTTTTCAACTTGTCTAACCATTTTACTGACGTAAATTGTGTACCATGATCAAATTGTATCCTTTTAGGTTTCCCAAATTCCGGTACGTATTTCTCGAATATGCTGTGACTGGTGGATTGCGCGTTAGCGGTTTTTAGCGGGTACAATTTCACGTACTTACTAAAAGCATCAATAACAACTAACAACCACTTATAGTTTCCGCGACTTGCCGGTAATGGGCCAAAAAAGTCAATAGAGATTAAGTCTCCTACCCCAGCGGGTATAATATTTTGCATATTTGCATAGCTGTAGCAGTTGGTTACCTTACATTTTTGACATAAGGTGCATCGAGCTAGTTCTTTGCGTATTACTTTACCAAACTTTGGATAATAAAATCCTTCCCGTAACAGTTTGTAGCATTTTGCTGCTCCTACATGACCGTAAACCTCATGGCACTCGATGATTAGTGTTTTTACTATTGATTCTGGCAAGTATCCTCGTAATTTGCCCCCTATTTCTCGATGATATAAAACTTCATCTTTGTATTTGAATTTTAACTGATTATTTGCTATTCCCCTTTCTACCAGATCAGCAATCCGGAGATCTGCCTTTTGTAACTTCGCCAAAGACTTGAGCTTTTGCATCAGATCTTCGCTGACCCTTTTCGCCAACTCCGCTATTACTTCGGCTGAACTAATTGCGCTTGCTTCTTGATTCTGTTCCGGTGGATATCTGCTGATAATGTCAGCTACAACATTTTCTTTCCCTTTTATGTGTTCAATTTTGAAATCATAGTTTTGAATGTATAATACCCATCTGGTTAACCTTGAGCTAGTTAATCTACAAGTTAAAACAAACGTGAGTGCTTTATGGTCACTTCGGATAATCAATTCCGCCCCTATGATAAACGTTCTGAATTTTTCAAGCGAATAGACTATCGCTAGCAATTCCTTTTCAGTGGTAAAATACCCTATTTCTGCCCCCTTGAGTGTTCGACTTGCAAATCCTATGATTTTATGCTCGTTATCTCTGCCGATTTGATACAGCATACCCCCAATTGCATAGTTGCTTGCATCACATTCCAGGTAGTATTTTGCTTTCGGATCCGGGTGGTGAACTATCATTGTCTCGCAAAATAGCTCCTTTATTTTTTCGAAGTGATCATGAATCTGCTGTGTCCAATTCCATTTTACATTTTTTCGTAGTAGTTGTAACAGTGGATGAGTTAGATCCGAATAGTCTTTAGTGAATTTATTGTAATAGTTCGCTAACCCTAGGAATCCTTTCAATTGTTTTACATTCTTAGGTATTGGGAAGTTTTTTATAGCCATTATTTTATCAGATTGAGGTTGTATACCGTTTTGTGTTATTTTGTGTCCCAGAAATTCAACTTCTTTTCTAAAGAACTTGGATTTCTGGAAGTTTAGCGTTAAGTTATGATTTTGAAAGGTTTCGAAAAGCTCTCCCAAATGTTTTATATGGTCTTCGACCGATGCCGACGTGCACAAAATGTCATCTACGAAATTTATAGTGAAGTGTGCTACTTCTTGCAATATTATATCTAATGTTCTGACCAGACCCGCTAAGCTTGTGTTTAACCCATATGGAGTTACTTTAAATTGATACGTTTTACCTTCAAACATGAATGCTGTGTATTTCCTTGATTCTACTTGCAACGGTACCTGCCAGAAACTGGCAGTCAAATCTAGACTAGACATCAGTTGTGTGTTTCCACATTTCTGAAAGAGTACCTCAGTGGATTGAGCACAATCTCTATCAGGCACGATCAACTTGTTGATAAAACGAGCATCGAGTACTAACCGTATTTCACCGTTTTTCTTTGACACTACTATAATAGGATTGATGTACTCGCTCCAAGATCGTTCTATAACTCCGTGATTCAACATTTTATTTATTTCTTTACTTACTTTTTCGCGGTGCATGATTGGTACAGGATACGACCTGCGTACGAATGGTTTATCCTCGTAAATCCGTATTTTATGTTCATAAACTGACACCCTCCCAGGGATTTTGCTGAAAACACTCCTATACTTTCTTAACAAGTTAATAAAGCTTATCTGATGCTCGTTTTCCAACAAATCACATTCCGAGAGTTTGTCTCTGATTTCATCATCGGTTAACTCATATCTTTCGCATAATTTGAGGTGTTCTTCACCTGGCGTGTTCAAAATTGATATTTCTGATGGTGTTTCGTTTGACGTTTGTAATTTGATGTTTTCCGTATTGGATTCAGTGTTTATCGTTAATATGTTCATTTCTAAGTTTAAATTTGCTTTCCATCTCCCTAGTGTATCGATTCCAATAATTATATGTCTTCTTAAGTTCGGGATTATAAGGAAAGTAACATGATCTACGAAATTTCCGATTTTTACCTTAATAAAGGTTTGTAATCTTACTTTAACTGGTTTGCCACCGGTGGCTCCTACAATTTGATAGTTCACCACTGGGAGTTTTTCACAATCTTTGAAATTGTTTATATTTTCTGTATACCAATTTTCTGATATACCTGAAATTTGACTTCCTGTATCTATGAGTGCGATGTTTTCTAAATCATGCAAACATAATTTTACCGTTGGACAATATTTTATTCCCTTTCGTTTTATTTCTTCTTCTTTCAATAAGTATTCGGTCGGGTTTTCAAATGAATTTGAATTTATTATTTCTGCCGCATTTAATTTTACTTCGCGCTGTGCCGTGCATCTGGGCAGTGCGGTGCTCACAGCGCCAGCTGGTTTTCCGAACCCAAATCTTCGATATCAGTCTTTCCGCTATCACAAATTTCTTCCTCTATAGCGTTTACTTGCCGGGTACTTGTCCAGTTTTGGCGACGATTGCCTTCTTGTATATTCGGTTTGAATTTATCATGGGAATCATGTACGTTTAATTCATCGCGTTGTGCGCTAGGCTTGGTGTTATTGTTTTGTTGCGTATAGCCGCTTCGCCATGTGTATTGTTTTGGTCGCTCATCGGGATGGCGTCCTGTGTTGTGATACCTGTTGGCGTTTTGGTTTTGGAAGCTTTATTTCGGAATATTTGATCGTCCGCCGGATTGCATCTGGTCTAAGAAGGTTAGCAAACTGTCTATATCTCGAATGCTTCTACATTTAGCTGCTTCTACCACATTTTCGTCGAAGTGTCGTATCAAGTTGCTCACTATTTCGTTTTCGGTCATAGAAGGAGCCAAACCGCTAGCCGATGCAAATTTCCTACTGGCATATTCTGACCATCCTACTTTTCAATCTGGTAAGTAGTACCCGAATTCTAAATCTCTTCGGATTTCACGCTGGGTTTCTTCTCCCCAATATCTAGCTAAAAATCGCTCTTTGAATTCTTCCCACGAACTTATTACATTGCGACGCGCAATCCACCAGTCTTTAGCATCATTCGTCATACTTTGACCTATAAGCTTAAGTCCGATGTCGTCACTAATCCCTAAAAATGCAAAATACTCGTCCAATTCTCTTATGTAATTAGCCGGTCTTTCCCATGGTTTTCCCGCATAAGTCGGTAATTTTAACTGTTTTGCTATCAAACCCATGTTATTATTCATCGAATCTTGCCCTACTCGCAGTCGTCTGAGACGTCTCATTTCTGAATCTACTCCTAATTCAAGACTATCATGCTTATGACTAAGTTCGCTAATCATTTCCTGATTTGTTCTATGACTTTCTGTTATTTTACTTTTCAGGATCTCATAGGTGCTTACTTGGTCACCTTTAAGGATGTTTTCACATGTTTCTAGTTTATCTTTCCAATCGGCGGTTACTTCATCTAACCTATCAACGACAATTCTCAGGTTCGTGTTTATTTGTTCAAATTTGGTATCCCATTTGAGAGTATTCTTTTCCATTTTGCTATCCATCCTAGATTCATATTTAGCTCTCTCTTCTACATTTTCTGCTTGAGATCTTAGCACGGTTTGTTCTATTGACTCGACTCTAGTTTCTGTTTTCTTTTCCAGATTACCGAAAAAGGCTAAGATCCTGGCCATCGGGTCGGCCGGATTATTATCTGATTCTTGATCCATTGCAGAAGGCATCGTACTGGGTCTATCTCCTGCTGAACCTGAGTCTCGTCCCTGATTCCCTAAATTGACGACACCGGAATTTTTTGACGTTTTTGATCCCTCGTCGGACATCTCAGCCCCGACCCCAATCAAACAACAATTCCAAAGCCTGATGCACAGGTCTTTTGTCGGTCTATTTTTCGAATACTGAAACTTGACTCTAGATTCTACTCCTTCTATACGTTTTTCAATGACTTTACACGTTAATTTAAGTGGTTTTACTGACTTGATGTTATTTCATGCGTTTTCCAAATGATTTTACTAAGAGAAGCCCCACGTTGGGCGCCAAATGTAACTTTGCGCTTGTATCTCAGGCTGTTAAGCTGTAGAGATACCAGCTGTTACGGTGAGTTCTTTGAATTATGATTGTTAATTGGGCTTCTCTTGAGGTGGATACGTGGGGAAAAGGAAATGGGGTTACCATCAAAAGCCACCTAACCGACCTTTTGATTTTAATACTGTCTAGGACTCGGGTGAATTCCTTCACCAAAGCCTTTTTCACGATCGGACTCAGGTAAAGACCAAAGCCGAGTTATCTCCTATTAGACAGAGCCGGGAAGTGACTCCAAGCCTGTCTTCCTACACAAATTTGATATCTTTCTCGGATCCGGGAATCTTGCGATTCCAAGACCGTGCCACAGACTCGGAATTGCCTTCCTTCGAGCCCGGACGCGGGATGTTATTCCAACGCCGAACGCTCGTAGTGACAATACAAAGCTGGTCCCTGTTGGCTTTGATAGGGATTGATGTTTTTGTCACCGGGGTTCGGAGCTGAACTATCCGACAAGGGTCAATGATATTATTGGAGTCGTATTTAATGAAACATTATTAAAGTTTTTAATACAGAGTTTTGCCTCAATGACTTTCCCTATAAACAGGTTTTCCTTATCTTTAATGTTATCTACTTCTATCTATGACTTTACGCGGACTTATGGTCTAGACGATCCTAACCTATGCTATATGTTGAGTGAATGGCTGATATTATTGGATACAGTTGGTCCTTAGACCTAGACGGTCTAGTGCTATTTGTAAATGATTTTAATTTGGGTCGCACCGGTGCTATACCTGGAATACGCTCTGATAGAATTATGTGAGTCGCCCAGTCGCTATGACATGATTGCGCTCGCGAACGCTAGCGTCTCCCGTTTATATATCCTTCCTCCCTACTTATTGGTGTGACGTCAGGGTATGATTGATCGCCGAGGATTATCCTAATCCTCGTGTCCTTTTGTTCTGTCGTCAGATCTACCCACCTCATATCTGATATGTTACAATATATTATATATTATGTGATTTGATTATAATTAGCATAAATTATAACAATATGCTTCGATTAAGATGTTATAGGTATCTCGAAACGAGCAAAAGCCTGAACACAAATCCACCTAATCCAATATCTGACCTCTTATAAAATACTATTGATCTTATATGGAAATCGAAAGGAACACGGGAATTGTGAAATGAGAAAAGTTAAGCAATAATATAGAAATTGCGACTAGGAAAGTACGCAATATACAAAGCCACGATTTCCGTCCGATAAAATGAACTGGAACGATAACCACAATTAGAAAAGAGGCCACTGACGCAATTCTTATGAAAGATGCTATCTTAGATCTACGAAAGGCAACATCCTGTAAAATAATGAACAAAGTTGACAGGAAACTAATCTTCCACCACCACAGAAACTACCAGGCCTCGCCCAGATTAGAGAATTATAAAACGGCAAGACAATTGACGATCGGTGTGTTAAGTGTATCGGAGATTGTCAGGGGTATGTCAGAGTGCTGGAATATATCGAAGATTATCAGAGTAACATTTGACGATGAGATTCAAAAGACGACATCAGAATGGAACCATTGAAGTATATTTTCTAAAGGATAAAATAGTACGAATCATATTCCTGATTTTACCTTAGCACCCTAATTGTTCAGAATACTTCTAAGTCTTTCAATAAAACAACTAGTACAATTTATTCGAAGCATATTTCGAAAGCAAAGTTAATCTTTCTAATTACTTCATTATGTCTCTTCTACTTATAAATTATCAGTTACAATACATCAATAAATCGAAGATATGAGTGTTAATGACTCTCGTTTTATATTAAATAATCCAATTCATAACCCTGAGTTTGCTTCATCAACTTCAGTCAATGACAGAATTCTCGAGGTCAGACAGATCGGACCTAGATAATAAAATAATCCTTTCTCTTGAATCAACACCGTTATAATTTCCATAATAGAGGAAATTCCCGGACTGTTATTGAATTTCTTACTTGTCCAGTATACTTCAGTATTTAGTCGGTAATTGGTGACCCACAACTACTGATTGTGCGTCTGGGTCATCATTGCGATGTTTCTGGCAGTCATGTGCTAGTAACATTCACGAACGTCCAATCTGACGTCACAGCAGGTCGGAGTAGGGAATCAATATCGAATCGATAGAGTAATCGGTTGGTCCGATCTTGGCGTCTCAGTCTATATGGATTCCAGTAGTCATTAAAACTACTCATTATTGAAAATGCGTCCGACGATGCACAAATGAATTCGAGTTCCGTCGCCTCATATACTCGGTTTGTCGCAACAATCCGCAGTGGGTATAGGACCTGAAAATCGAAATCGATTCGATAGCGTTATCGTTCGCTCCTAGTCCGGCATTTCAGGCGAACGAAATTTCAGGTAACATAAAAATTGATCATTCTCACGAAAGCGTCCAGCGATGCACAGACGAATTTGTGTTCTTCTATAAGAAATACTCATTTGTCGCATCGATCCTTAGCCGTTCAGACCAGGAAATCGAAATCGACTCGATATAGCTATCGGTTGCTCCAACCCCGGCATTTCAGCAAATCGGAATTCCAGTCATTAATCAAATTGATCGATATTAGAAATGCGTCCAGCGATGCACGGCCGGAGATGAGTTCCGTTGCCTGAAATACTCAGTTTGTCGCAACAATCCGCAGCAGGTAGGACCAGGTAATCAGTATCGAATTGATGGAGTAATCGGTTGTTCTAATCTCAGCGTTTCAGCTGATCGGAATTCCAGATCTCGTGAAGATTGATAATTATTCGAAATTCGTCCGACGCCGCAAAGATGAATTCGAGTTCCGTTTCCACATATACTCAGGTTGTCACAACAATACGCAGTAGGTCGGACCACGGAATCAATGCGGAATCGATAGTAGTTGGATGCTCCAATCTCGGCGGTTCGGCTGATCGGGCTTTCTGCAATCATCAAAATTGAATATGAATGTGAGTGCGCTCTGTTTCCAGGAATACTCAGTTTGTCGCAACGATCCTCAGCACAGGTCGAACCAGGCGATCGAAATCGATTTCATAGAGTAATCGGTTACTCCAATATTGGCATTTCAGCCGATCGATATTCCAGTACTCATGGAATTTGATCATTATTAGAATTGCGTCCAGCGATGCACAGCCCTAGACTACTCAATTTGTCGCAACAATCCGCAGTGAGTAGGACCATGGAATCGAAATCGATCCGGTAGACTATTCGGTTGCTCCAATCTCGGCATTTCAGTTGATCGGAATTCGAGTACTCATTAAAATTCATCATTATCCGAAATGCGTACAGCGATGCACGGCTGAAAATCAGTTCCGTTGCCTGAAATACTCAGTTCATCGCAAGAATCCACAGCAGGTCGGAGTAGGGAATCAATATCATATCGATAGAGTAATCGGTTGGCCCGATCTTGGCGTCTCAGCCTATGAGGATTTCAGGCATCATTAAAACTCATCATTATTAGAAATGCGTCCGACGATGCACAAATGTATTCGAGTTCCGTCGCCTCATGTACCCGGTTTGTCGCAACAATCCGCAGCGGGTAGGACCACGGAATCGAGATCGATTCGATAGAGCTATCCGTTGCTTCAATCTCGGCATTTCAGCCAATCGGAATTCAAGTGAACAGTAGAATTGATAATCATTACAGATGCATCCAGCGATGCACAGTCGAAAATCAGTTCCGTTGCCTGAAATACTCAGTTTGTCGCAACGATCCGCAGTGGCTAGGACAATGGAATCGATATCGATTAGTTAGAGGAATTTCGACATTTCAGATGTTCGGAATTATAGTACTCATGGAAATTGATCATTATTAGGACTGCTTCCAGCGATGCACGGCTGAAGATGAGTTTCTTCGCCTGTAATACTCAGTTCGTCGCAACAATCCGCATCAGGTAGGACCAGGAAATCAATATCGACTGGATAGAGTAATCGGGTGCTCCAGTTTCGGCATTCCAGCCGATCGGAATTCCAGTAATCATGAAAATTCATCATTATCAGAAATCCGTCCGACGACGCACAGACGAATTCGAGTTCCGTTGCCTCATATGCTGAGTTTGTTGCAACAATCCGTAGCGGGTGGACCCAGGGCATCGAAATTGATTCGATACAGTGATCGGTCACTCCAATTATCTCTGCATTCCAGCCGATCGGAGTTCCAGTACTAAAAAAAATCAATCATTATTAGAAATGCGTGCAGCGATGCACAGCCGAAGCTGAGTTACGTTGCCTGAATTACTCAGTTTGTCGCAACAATCCGCGGCATGTCGGACTAGGGAATCAATATCGAATCGATAGAGTAATTGTATTCTCCATCGTCAGCACTTCAGCTGAACGTCATTCCAGCAATCGTGAAAATTGATTATCATTAGGAATGCGTCCAGCGATGCACAGACAAAAATGCGTCAGGCTCCCATAAATACTCAGTTTGTCGTGTTACGTACGTAACCTAACGTATGTGAACCTAGCATCTCATTTACTGGCATCCCGTAAAAACGATGGTGTTCCTATCGCATCCGCTCGAGTTCTACAGTTCCTTATACTTTTTATCGATAGTTCTGTGGAACTTACCCCCAAAAAATGAAATTAAAAAAATGAGATGCTGACGACTGGAAGTTAGCATCCATAGTACCAAAATTTATTTTTTTCGTACCTCAGTTGTAGAAAGTAGTAGTTCTATAAGAGTTCTGGTTAATTTAGAGGATTTGCAGAGCGTTTTGCCCATACAAATTATTTATGGCTATCATAAGCAACAATACGTCTCCATAAAGCCAAAGATGGTGGGATACTGGTTTCGAGTCCGAGAAAGAATGAAAACACGAAAGGGATTTCGGTAGTTCTCGAGTTTTTCAGGTGGGTGGCCAAGAGTTCTGGCCTCTAAAATTATTCAAAGTGATTGTTTATAACAATACGGCCGATAGAAGTGGGATGCTGTTTTCCAGGACGACGAAAAAAGGAAAAACGAGTGGGATTTCGGTAGTTCTCGAGTTTTTCAGGTGAGTGGCCAAGAGTTCTGGCCTTTAAAATTATTCAAAGTGATTGTTTATAACAGTACAGCCGATAGAAGTGGAATGCTGTTTTCCAGTACGACGTAAAATCAGAGAACGCGTAGGAATTTGGTATTTCTCGAGTTTTTCAGGTGAGTGGCCAAGAGTTCTGGCCTTTGAAATTAATCAAAGTGATTGTTTATAACAATACAGCCAATAGAAGTGGGATGCTGTTTTCCAGGACGACGAAAAAAGGAAAAACGAGTGGGATTTCGGTAGTTCTCGAGTTTTTCAGGTGAGTGGCCAAGAGTTCTGGCCTTTAAAATTATTCAAAGTGATTGTTTATAACAATACGGCCGATAGAAGTGGGATGCTGTTTTCCAGTACGACGTAAAATCAGAGAACGCGTAGGAATTTGGTATTTCTCGAGTTTTTCAGGTGAGTGGCCAAGAGTTCTGGCCTTTGAATTCATTTCAAATGATTGTTTATCATTTACAAAATCGGATGCTTGATTTATTGATATTCCATTTTGATATTTTATATTGATAGTATTGATATGTTTGCCTTCTTCCGCTTTACGTAGGAATTCGTATTCAGCGTTGTTCATTTCAGACCGATGGTGAATCGGCTGGGGGTGTGTTCTCACGTTCAGTATTACCAGAACCAACGACGAGGACGTAGTGAGAAATGGCTCCATTTTTTACAATTTTTTTTTTATGATTTTTATTTTTTAATTTTTTTAATTTTTTTTCAATGATTTTTAATTTTTTTGATTTTTTTTTTAATTTCTAATTGTTTCTTTCTTTTTCATTTTTTTTCAATTTCTATTCACGATTTTAAATCTTCCAATCTTTTTTCTCCCATTTTTTCCAATTTTTTTTTCTCGTTTTCAATTTTTCTTCTCTCAATTTTTAATCATTCCAACTTCTCCATTTTTCTTCTCATTTTTTCTTTACCCATTTTATTTTTATTTCTTTACTCTTTCAATCGTTTAATTTGATGTTCGCTTCAATTTCTTGTTTTGATTTTCAATTTTCTGTATATAGTGAATATATTGTAATAATATCAGGGAATTATCGATGTATCGCAATCCCAAAAAACGAAGATTTTTTCTTCTAATGTACCCTAATGTCTAGCTGAGTATTCGATCATAGATTATCATCCGTCCATTTATATTCTGTCTCATGACATTATGTATACAAACAAATGGGGTTTAATCTTTTCGTCCGCTTTGACGCTCTCTCGCTTACGATGCATGTCATCATACCTGTACCAGTATAAGCCAGTCTTTGCATATGCTATGTACTGTTCAGACGCGTAATGCGCTAATCCGGCAATGATGTACGTATTTCCACCCAATCGTACCGTCGATGAAATCGATTCGAGCGTGTGCGACGTCGTCTTTTTCGCAACGGAATAGCTTCTATCCGTGATAACAGACAAATCGAGTAATAAATGAGGACCGTACACGATTTTATCCTCTCTCACAGTCTTGCACGACTTGCAGGTTCGTTTCGTGACTACAGCATCATCTATTGCTTCCTGCATCATATGAAATCCTTGACCTAGCAAAATGTCGACGTTCACGGAAAGTGTAACACAAGGGTGGTTTGTTTGATACCCGCAAGTGCATGAAACATATTTTGTGCAACTTGGTTGTTGTGCAAACAAATAATCTGCCAAATGGCTTACATTGCACTGAGCATCGAGACGCATTATTGTTCTTGTGAAATACACTATAGCGTCTTTATATAAGTCCGCTCCACATAATATTTTTGCTCTTTCCGTGTAATGTTTGGCTGTTATCTTTCGCTCATTTAATATCGCACGAGCCAGTTGGATCACAGGAGATGTAGCTGTAATGAGTAAATCCTGATAAGTTTTGTTAGATGCCATACCACTCAGAATAATCTGTAATGTCGAATCAAAAGCACAAGTTTTGATGATATTGATTATTTTTCCCATTACAGGAATTGTTCCTTTGAGGAGCCCATTTTGGAGCAATGGAAGCTGTGCGTTTTTGACATCTTTGATATAATCCCATTCGGGACATTTATCAAGACATGTCGGCCCGCGTCTTTTTTTTTTAATCGGTATTTCTTTGTGAGGTAGTGTCTCTATTTTTTCCGCTAATCCACCCCAGTCCTCACACGTATTCCACTGTTTAAAATCAACAGGCGTACTAGTCTGCCGGTGTTCTTCGATGTTGAATGTCGAATTCATGCACTGCAGCCGACCATTAGTGATGAGATCTTCAACTACGTTGTCAGAATCAAGCATAGCTGAATCATTGGTCGAATCCAGTTCCGGAATAACGCGGGTTTCAATTCTTGTCATCAAATGACTCGAGCTGCATTCTTCATTTTCCTGGCTTAGCGGCAATGCAGTGAGATTTGGATGGTGTTCAGTGCCATCTGAACTATCAATCTCGATTCCTGGCGTCTCATTCAACTCATCCTGTTTGTTGGCACTAAATGTTTTTTTATCGCCTTTATGAGATGCTAGTTTGACCTTACCGTCGAAATGGTCATCAATGTGCTGGAGTACAAATTTGTCGGGGCGCGTCGGTATGATACCTCTCAGGGTCCGCTTCAGATCGGCAAACTCTGCTTCTACTGAAGAAGATGTGGCTATAATCGGACCTCGTTTAAAATGGGGTCGCATCACTCCCGTCCAAAGTGGAACATATGGCATGAGTTGTCTTTTAAACTGTTGGGCAAATTCCAGATTGTAGCAGCCGTTGATAATGTTTCCATGTTCCGAATTTTTGGCGCAAGTTTGGGCTTTACAATAAATACGATCTGCCCACATTTTCCAGTCGGTATCAGATGCGTTTTGGTCCTGCGAAGGATCATTCACGGGCTGATATTCATTTTCACTCTCACGATTGTCATCCTCTTCGCTCACAGTGACGCCCTGTATGACCTCATTTATTAATTGCATTGACAATTCAGCTGGCACTGCCACATCATCTTTCGTACAACCGACAAACTCACTTAAGGACACAACCAGCATCGATTCTAAAAATTCAGTCAGCGTTAGCAGATCCGACATTTGATAAGCCTGACCTACACACCTCTTGTAAAAATTACGGACAGCTGGGCCTTTTCCGTTCAAACATTTCCAACGAGCAACCATATGCACCAAGTGACTTACATCGAGTCTGATGTAAGTTCTTGGCAATGTGCCGTCAAGTCGTAATGCCACGTCGTAACATTTCTGCAGATAATCGCGCAGATCATTGCACATGCCGAAGATCTTGGCAACTGCAATCAGTAAAGCCCACCCGAAGTCTGATACGACAATAGGCGGAATAGGAACGCCTTTGGTGAGAATGTACCACAGAAAAAATCCTATCGCCAATGCAGTCTGATCTGCGGATATCATTTGAAAGACGTGGACACTGCCTTCATCCGTTACAATCATGCATTGATATAAGAAAATCGCTGAGTCATGTTTGTGCTCCCGTTTGGCAATGCCGCCGGTAGCATCTATGATGAAAGTTGCGATGGGATTTTTCTTACAGCGTTCTTCGTATAACTGCTGCTGCTCCGGTGTCCAATAAATACAATAGAACTTTTCAAGACCTATTTTGCGTATGGTACAAGCGTGCTTGCCATTTTTACAATGGTGGTACAAGTTAAGTGCCGGAATACCGAAAGATAGACCGTACATCTGTAACAACTGCTGTTCCTTCGCTTTCCGTAAAACTTCACTGCCTGGAAGTATTGGTGGATCATTTTCTCCAAATTTCTTTAGGCGTTTAGCTTCTTCATACCGATATGTCACAGCCGCTTTCTTTTGTTCGATTAAACGAGTAGCCACTTGTCGACGCCGTTCGCCCCTCAACTGTCGCTTTTTTCGACCCGTGTGATATTTTTCTATTATGTTCTCCACGCGAATTTCGAAGATCACGTCCACATCCTTGGCTGGCTCTTTTAACAAAGTACCATGTATAGTGGCCTTACATTCCAAACATACGCCATGAAACTTTGCATAATGTTCAGCAGTTGCCCTTGGATGAACTGTGTTGTTTTTGAATGTAAAGACACAATTCAGCCCAATCTGTTGCCATATGCGTTCAGCGATGACGTCAGTCCAGCCTTCGTGAAACTTCCAATATAGGCGCCCATTATACATTTTTTGCATCGGTTTCATCGACTGATATTTATCAGCCGTCACGACGATGTTGAGTTTCTTTGAAAACGCAATGTCAGAAAAGTTTGCTGAATTTCCGATAGTTGTATTGTTGAATGAAGAACTTTCATTCGTATCAGACACAGTACGAGACTTAATCGTTAAATTATATGCCTTCTGAACTAGACTGCGGAGTCCGTTACGGTTTTCATTCAATATGCAGTACACATGTTTCGGTGTTATAGTGGAACCACGGTCCTTCATATGCTGGGAAATGATAGAATAAACAGGGTGTGCAGGCTTGTATGGATGTCCATTATCATCGAGAGTTCGACAATCCGACTCTAATAAAATTTTTCGGAGAAGCTCCTTATCGTACATTGTCGTGAATTACTGAAGTACGTATTACCGTTCGAGTTGAGTGCCCTGAGCACCTGTCTGAAATCATGTATTGTGCAAATATCGACGGCTGTGGAGTATGCCTCTAATGCATTTGGATTGCAATATACATATGTATTAAGTTACACAGGTCAAAAGTGGATAATGAGCTATTGATGTATCGAAATCAGAAAGAAAGGAGGTAAGATGGTAAATTGCTCAAAATGAAGATAGCGAAAACAGACAACCTGTCAAAGCAGTATCAAACCGCTATAGAAGAAAACGCTACTCGCTCATGGAATTGCGTCTGCCACGTGAGAACGGTAACCGAATCCAGAAGAACGAACGATCTATTGAGAAAAGCCTGACCACGCCAGCGTGTAGAAGTATTAGCGAGAGGAGTCCCACCGAATGTCAGAAAGGAGTAGGAGCAAGAGGATCCACGCAGGCGCGCTGCGCAAACTACGAGTAACCAAGTGGTGGGGGAAGAGATACGAGCAGTGAGCAGTGCGACGTTCGAGGTGTATGTCTGTTCAAACGCCTGTCTGCCTCTTCGGAGTGAGAGAATCCACGCAGGCGTGCCAGCAGGCAACAAGCGAGTAATTCCACGTCAAACCGGACAGCCTTCGGACCTCGATGTTACCGATTTCGCTCTAACTTTTTTACGGGTTCTATGGAACAAATAAATTCATCAACCAATTTTTTTTTTTTTTGGCCCCTATTTTCCAAGTTACACGGGGGTAAAATTCAGGAAAAAGAGCCAATAATCGAAAACATACTCCCCTTCAAACGGTCATATCTTTAATTGTATTCAACCTAGAAACTTCGTCTGAGAATCATTTTGAAGTTCATGAATGACACTATTATTATATATTTATTGAATTTCACGATAACGAACAATTCGATTTGCTATAAACAAATACAATATTCAAAAGTGGTTTTCAAGGCAAGAACCACGCGTAAAAATTCTGAAAAAAATATGAGAGTATTCCTTGGTCAATTCACGTCGTACTGGAGAACAGCATCCCACTTCTATCGGCTGTATTGTTATAAACAATCACTTTGATTAATTTCAAAGGCCAGAACTCTTGGCCACTCACCTGAAAAACTCGAGAACTACCGAAATCCCACTCGTTTTTCCTTTTTTCGTCGTCCTGGAAAACAGCATCCCACTTCTATTGGCTGTATTGTTATAAACAATCACTTTGATTAATTTCAAAGGCCAGAACTCTTGGCCACTCACCTGAAAAACTCGAGAACTACCGAATTCCTACGCGTTCTCTGATTTTACGTCGGACTGGAAAACAGCATCCCACTTCTATCGGCTGTATTGTTATAAACAATCACTTTGAATAATTTCAAAGGCCAGAACTCTTGGCCACTCACCTGAAAAACTCGAAAACTACCGAATTCCTACGCGTTCTCTGATTTTACGTCGGTCTGGAAAACAGCATCCCACTTCTATCGGCCGTATTGTTATAAACAATCACTTTGAATAATTTTAAAGGCCAGAACTCTTGGCCACTCACCTGAAAAACTCGAGAACTACCGAAATCCCACTCGTTTTTCCTTTTTTCGTCGTCCTGGAAAACAGCATCCCACTTCTATCGGCCGTATTGTTATAAACAATCACTTTGAATAATTTTAAAGGCCAGAACTCTTGGCCACTCACCTGAAAAACTCGAGAACTACCGAAATCCCACTCGGTTTTCCTTTTTTCGTCGTCCCGGAAAACAGCATCCCACTTCTATTGGCTGTATCGTTATAAACAATCACTTTGATTAATTTCAAAGGCCAGAACTCTTGGCCACTCACCTGAAAAACTCGAAAACTACCGAATTCCTACGCGTTCTCTGATTTTACGTCGGTCTGGAAAACAGCATCCCACTTCTATCGGCCGTATTGTTATAAACAATCACTTTGAATAATTTTAAAGGCCAGAACTCTTGGCCACTCACCTGAAAAACTCGAGAACTACCGAAATCCCACTCGTTTTTCCTTTTTTCGTCGTCCTGGAAAACAGCATCCCACTTCTATCGGCCGTATTGTTATAAACAATCACTTTGAATAATTTTAAAGGCCAGAACTCTTGGCCACTCACCTGAAAAACTCGAGAACTACCGAAATCCCTTTCGTGTTTTCATTCTTTCTCGGACTCGAAACCAGTATCCCACCATCTTTGGCTTTATGGAGACGTATTGTTGCTTATGATAGCCATAAATAATTTGTATGGGCAAAACGCTCTGCAAATCCTCTAAATTAACCAGAACTCTTATAGAACTACTACTTTCTACAACTGAGGTACGAAAAAAATAAATTTTGGTACTATGGATGCTAACTTCCAGTCGTCAGCATCTCATTTTTTTAATTTCATTTTTTGGGGGTGAGTTCCACAGAACTATCGATAAAAAGTATAAGGAACTGTAGAACTCGAGCGGATGCGATAGGAACACCATCGTTTTTACGGGATGCCAGTAAATGAGATGCTAGGTTCACATACGTCGTAACCTATGGTTCGCGAAAATTTTTCATTCGCCAAATTATTCCATAATTCCTCAAATTTCTCTCTGCGACGCCACGAATAAGCAGTTGCATGCCTTGGGGCCCCCTTGTTTCTCCGAAGTATGGGTCGAACGTGATTTGGAACAAAGACCCGAGCAGTCAAACATATCATTTCACAACTAGCTATATTATTATAACGCCTTAGCAACAAGCCCAAGCCTCTCGTACAGTCACATTCGCTGCGCGGATACCGATAACGGTTCTGCATAATGATACTTTGTAATCGAATTAGTGCAAGGGGATGTAATTCGCGAAACTCTAGCTTTTGCTGACCCTCACTACCCCACATACGCCAACCTATAAGTATATTTATGCTCTCTTTTTAAAAACTTATTGAAACTCTCTAAATTAGGCTAACGAGCCGATATTTTAATGTTGTAAGTATAAGACATATTATCAAAATTCATGAATGAACGAATGTGTGTAAAAGTAGCATTGAAGACGGTCTAGTATTTCCAATCAAGAATAATTGAACGATCAAACGAGCCCGCCGAAGGCGGGCGAAGTTCGATCGAGATTATACGAAGCGTCTCGTTCGAAGATGATTGACTACTTGTAGTACTGTCAAGTACGTGAATAACTACACAACGGTAAGAGTTTTAAAATTTAAATTCCTTATGGCGCGCCTATGTCGTCGCCTCTCGCGCGCGCTCTTGTGGTCTCATATTTTTAGCGCATATATATATTTTTTTTTTTTTGTGAATGTCATTTCAGCTTTGAAGATGATTATCGGGTTTTTGAGTTTTGGGTTCTTTGGGAGGGTGATGATCATCTCGTTCTCGATGATTGACTACTTGTAGATGTTTAGAGGCTGGGGTGACATTTCAAAAATTTTTTATTATTTTATTTATTTTTTTTTTCCATTATTAATACAAAATCATTTGAAAACAACCATTTTCTCTTTTGTATTATGACTCAGTATTTTCGTTTAAAACCATATTGGCAAAGGTATCATCTGCATCTTGTATGTTTCTATTATAAAACCGGGCAAATACACTCGATTTATCTGACCATCCTGCAGTTCTTCTGATAGTGGCTACATCAACACCACTTTTGTATGCCTTAGACACAGCTGCGTGTTTGACGCTGTATGATGAAAAGGTATTGACGTCAATTCCTGCTTTAGCAAGCAGAAGTTTCACCCAGTGGCCGATCGTTTGTGCACTTGCTGCATTATGTGGTTTTTTTGTTGATATGAATAAACTATTTGTTTCAGACCTTATGTCTCTTGTTTTTTCCAAGTAAAGCAGGATAAAATTAGCTACGCAAACTTTATTACGTTGTTTTAAAAAAGGGATTGATAAAACTGGTTGATCTTTCCCTGGTTTAGACGTTTTTATGAGTTCTGGAATCTTAATTTTTAAGCCGGTATCAGATTTTATTATATTATCAGTGGTTATTACGGCTAAGGTTTGTAATCTATGAGCTGTTATGAGGATGAGTAATATGGCAACTATTTCTGATAACTCCTTCAATTTTAGGTTTTTCGGATCTTGTATATTCTCAATGTATTTTAGAAGCTGTTCGGTATCCCATATCGTTGAGTATTTTGGCCTAGACGGTCTTCTTTTGAAGCATCCTTTAAGAAATCTAGATATTAATGGATCTCTTGATAAATCATTTTTGGTCACTAGTGAGATCGCTGCTCTAGACGAGTTTAAAGTTCCATGCTTCACACCCTCATCGAATCTCATTGTTAGGAATTGGAGTATATCCGTGTTGCGGGGTTCGAAGACATTGACATTGTTTTCATTCGCAAAACCCCACCACCTTTTCAAACAGCCTTCATATTGCTTGATTGTTGATTTTGTCAATGAGTCTATAATAATGTCTATGGATTTTTCCGCAACTCCTTTGTATAGGAACGCTTGCCGGACAAGATGCCTGCCACTAATGAAAGTTTGTGTGCTAGCGGGTGAGTCTGCTGCCTAGAAGGAGAAAGAAGCAAGGATAATGAAGGCTTAAAAATTATCGGGGGTTCACAGAGCAGTGAAGCAAATAATGGATACCATGGTTGTGCCGGCCATAAAGGAACAACCATAATACCTAAAGCTTCATCATTAATTATTTTCATTAGTGTTGATAATATAAGAGCAAAGGGTGGGAAAGCGTAGAATTTTTCGTTCTTCCATGAAATTGTAAGTGCATCTACTGTTTCTGCTTCAGGATCCTGATAACGGGAGCAAAATCTTTTGCATTTTTTATTAATTCTAGATGCGAACAGATCAATCAGAGGATGGCCAAACGCTTTTGTTATTTCTAAGTACGCATTTCTTGATAACTCCCATTCTGTATCTAGGTTTTTTATTCTTGAAGCCGTATCTGCATCTATGTTTTGTTTCGACGGAATATATGAAGCAACTACCCAGATTTTTTTGTCTTCACACCACTGCCAGACTTTCCGTGCTAATTCGCTCAACAGTGGGTATTTTATACTGCCTGCTTTATTTATACAAGCTATAGCCGTAGTGTTGTCTATTCTGAGTAAGATCTCACAGCCATGTTCTTTCGAAGCAAAACATCTTAACGCAAAAAAGGCAGCTAATAATTCTAGGTAATTTATGTGATGTTTTGTGTCGTCGTGGCTCTAAAACCCATGAGTAATTTTTCCGTTTTCCTCCGCACCCCAACCTGTTCTGGATGCGTCTGAGGTTATGATTAATTTATAGTGTTGTGATTTGATTGGATTGATTCCCTTTAGTATATTCTCTTTCCACCATAAGACATCCTCCCACATTGCTGTATTTACTTTCATAGAACCCTCAAAACAGTAATTATTAGCTGCTAAAGCTAGCCATTTATGTCTTTCGAGTCGTTTACAGTATATCTGACTATATTCTAATCCGGGGCAGCATGCTATTAGTACGCCAATCACATGAGCAAAGTTTCTAATTTTATATTCTTTATGTAAACTAATATCGTTTAGCAACTGAGTGACTTGTTCTTTTTTATCTTTGGTTATTTCAATGGAATATCTGTGAGAATCTAATATAAAGCCAAGATATTTACATCGTTTGCTAGGTATAATTGAACTTTTTGAATTGTTAATAATAAATCCAAGTTTTTTTAATAATTCTATGGTCTGTTTGATGTTATCTTTACAGGATTCATACGAATCACTGATGCATAGAATATCATCTAAGTAAATTATAGATAACAGGCCTGATGATCTCAACTTATTAATGACCGGTTTCATAATTTTGGTAAAAATATACGGACTTGTTGATAAACCGAATGGCAAGCAATTGAATTGGTATAATTTTCCTTTGAATCTAAACCTTACAAATTTTTTACTGCTTTCACAGAGTGGCACTAATAGATACGCATCCTCAAGATCTATTGTACCCATAAATGCCTCAGGAGACAGCAATTTTATGGCTGATCTTAAATCTTCCATTTTAAAGTGAATTGTGTTAGTAAATTGATTTAGACGTTTTAAGTTGATTATAAATCTATATGTTCCATTGAGTTTTGGTAGCAGGAAATATGGCGATATGAATTGTCCCTCACAATCGGGACATTCTACGATGGCCCCTTTTAATAGTAAATTACTTATCTCGTTTGTGATATTATCTTCATCAGCTTTCAACCACTTTTGCTCGATTGGTTCAGTTATTTGAATGGGGTTCTGAATGAAAGGTATTTTATACCCTTTTATACAATTAATGATGAAGCTATCATCAGTTATTCCTTCCCAACTTTTTGTAAAATATTTTAGTCTGCCTGCAATTTGTCTTACTTCAATATGTGTTTCTATTATTTCTTGTTCGTTTGCTGGTTCTTCTCGCTGTTGGTTTTTGGTGTCGAGCGGAATGGCGTTCTGGGTCTGAACCTGGTGTTTGAAAATTGTCTTTTTTGACTGTAGCCGCCCACCTGTCTGTATCTCGCAGGTGGGCCTCTCCAGTTTCCCTGAACTACGTTCCGGGTTGGTGGTTTTTTATTTGTTGGCTTGTCTGGTGGTTTCATTGTTGCTGCCGCCCTGGTAATAGACTTTGCTTCTTTAACCTGGTCCGTTAGCTTCTCCCCATAAAGCCATTCGTCTGATATACTGGCGTCTAGTGTTGTTTTAATGTCTTTATCTAAAGTAGGGGTGATGAAAGACTTTCTTGCGACCGACTGCTGGTGATATACGTCTGATAACATTTTTCCTGCACTCCAGAGGTTTTTGATAAGGAGCGTGAGGTCGATAGCATCTTCTGGGTTATCCATAACCATGGTCAGTGCTGAGCTGAGAGACCGTATTGCCATACCAACGCAATTTTGTGTTTCGCTGAAATGTTCATCACGTTTCTTTGCTATATCTGTCATAAGGCGTTGTACTTCAGGGTTAACTTTGGGAGCTCCTGTCGAAAAACTAGGATTTTGGGGATACCTCTTGAGAAGTTCTTTCCTACCCTCATCGGTGAGTCCCTTCGACATCCAATCACTCCACCACTTTTTTATACCTTCGCTAACCACTATGTTTGTTTCAGGGTTTGGTACTTCCTCACCCAGAATTTCTAACCATTCCGGATCTAGATCTGTAGTTTTATTTTCTACAGTTTTCTCTATTATTTCGCCTGGCTCGATTTCTGGGTCTCTTGATTCACGGTCGTCCACCGGGACTTCCTGACCCTGTATTTGCTGCTTATTGCTGTTTGTATTTTCTTTATCACCCTCGTGATCGAGATCTGTAATCGTTAGTAAAATAATAAGACTTTTCAGTGCCAGAGCTACATTTTTCTTGTATGTAAGTGTTCGTGTGGAACTAAATATCATTCGTATGGAACTACGTATTGTCCACGTGGGACTAGGTATCATTCGTTTGAAATTAACCTAACTTTTATTTGTTCGTGTGGAACAGGTCTTCGTTCGTATGGAACGAGCCGATACAGTACTTCGTGTGGAAGATCCGTATTCACTTTGACTTTTCAGATATTTACCTTTTTGGTTTACATTATCAGTTGCAAGTTTCTGTGTCGCCATGAAGGCATTGAACCCCTTAGTGAGGTTATCTAGTTGTTGTTCCATTGCTTTGAACCTTTTCTCCGCTTTTTCGTCCCTGTGGTGTTCTCTAGAATGAGAACGTGATCGTTCTCGTTTTTTCGATTTTCCCATGCTTGAAAGGATTTACTGGTCCCAATTCTTATATAGTTTTTATTAGACCGATTTTTCTCGTGTGCAGTTGTTCACACAACAAAACAATATGAGACCACCAGAGCGCGCGCGAGAGGCGACGACATAGGCGCGCCATAAGGAATTTAAATTTAAAAACTCTTAACGTTGTGTAGTTATTCACGTACTTGACAGTACTACAAGTAGTCAATCATCGAGAACGAGACGCGAGTATAATTCAAAGAAAGGCAAGACAACAACGGGCAACGCGACCTATTTCTGAAAGTGATGATACTAGTTCGGATGTCGGAACGTCAGAAACATTAGATGAACCCGGAGTAGAGCACCCGGTGCCACCAGTGAAAAGATCAGCGGTGGAACCTAGGTTTGCTGCTAAAAAAATTAAACCCCAAGAGTCCTCATCAAGCTTACCAAGCCCTCAAACAACCCCGAAAAGAAAGACCTTCTACATTCCATGTAACTCAAAATCTACAAAGAAAACGAGTAAAAATATTTCTGATGAGCGTGGTTATGCGAAATCTGATTTTAAAGACTCTTCCACATCGAACAAGAATCAGCCTGATTTTAACGATGGACAGAACTTAATTAGAAGTATGACTGGCTTAGGTACACCTCTACAGAAACCTTTTGACAATGGTATGTCACATGAGTAATTGTCGATTGATATCTTATCAAGTAATTCCCTGAAAGATTTGATGAATTAAATTCATGCATATACTGTCTTAGTTTGAAACTACATATAAATTATTGCAGGCAACATAGAATTCCAGACATATGTAATGAAGCAGAAATTGAATATCATTATTCTTAATCAAAACGAGTTGAGCGATCGATGGGAGCGAAATAAAGAGATGGCACGGAACGAAGCGACAGTACTAGTTGATGAAAATGTTGAAAAAGTAATGACTACATTACCAATATCTAACATTGCTGAATTGGAGGATGTGGAAAACACTGTCGTCGATGCGGACTGTTACAAGAAAATAGTAGGTGTTTAGTTAGATTTTTAATTTCCACCAATATTTGTTATCCTCGACTATTAAAAATATTACTCTCATAGGTCAAGGAACTCTCTAAAATCGGTGGAAACAACCTAAAATCAGTCACACTCAACTTGGTGAAGCGCATTTTTACGGATCAAGTTGCACAAGAATATAGTTGGGAAGGAAAGAAAAAGAAAAAGAGGTTTTGCGACTTGAAAATATGTAATGCTATTTTAGGTGAGTATTCAAATTTGAATTGTATCAATATAATGATTTTCAAACTCTGTTCTCCGAGATAACAGTGTATGACTTTCAGCTCCAGAGCATTTTATTTCCTTGGAAATCTGGGGAAGCAAGTATATATATACTGCTCACCACTAGCTCCTAAGAAATGAGTATGTCGCAAGTAAAAATGAATGATATATAATTCTACTTGCGGATACGACACGAGTACTGCATAAGGATGCAACCGATTGTGATATATCTCAAGTAATAAAAGACTGGTTACGACATGCTGCGGAAGGGGCAAAAAATAAGAATAAGGATCCTCCGGCGAAAGATCCTATCTAGAAAACTATTTGATCAATTTATACTACAGTCTCATACATATGCTATAAAGCTATAAAAAAACGTCTAAAGTTTTGTTTAGCCCGTGACATGACATAATGTTCAATATTGATCTTATTATATTTGTTGACAAATTTGCTAGATATATGTATCGAATCGTTTCTGTGTATAACTCACTTACCAAAGACTAAGTCATAACACTCAATTTTTCCTTTAATCTCTGAGTAGTCCATTATTGAATTAACATAGGATAAGACTTTTCATACCATTCGACTATGGTTTGGTTTTCTTGGCTTACCAAATTTTAGTTTTTAGTATCACATGATTTTAGACTTACATGATTTGAGTTTTCTATATTTTACGGTAACTGAAAGAGGTTTACTCTTATTTTACTTCATTGATACTTCTCTGCATATCAATTGATATCACAAAATGAATGTTCTTTGAGTTTATTTCATGCAATCAATGTGTTTGCAGAAAGTCAGTCATAATGCTTTTGATTTATTTTTGTTGTAGACCAATTTATAGGGATTCTTGATTGAGTCGTCATCGTACATAACTCGTTGAAAAAGTGTGTCTTACTTTATAACAATATTTCTTGTTTATAATATATAATTTTATTATTAAAGGATTAAAAGTTTGTTTCTATAATTGTTGTTGCGGTATTGATGAGAAAATACTTGATATGCAATTCTTATTATAAATGATATTAATTATTAGTCATACTATATTATAAACATACGTATATGCGATATATCAGTTAAACTATATCATTAAGAGTGTGTTTTTATCATTTTTGTTGGAAATGACTTGGAAATAGACTGTACAAGCAGTTTTTATAATACGTTATATTGCCGTAGTGATAGAATATATATATATATATAATAATCAATAAAAAAACACGTTAACGGTCTTTTTCATTCGCAAAATTATTTCTGACCCACGATATTGCCATATGATAAAAATGTGGCATCCGACGAATGTAGTATGGATGGACCTAGGATGCAGGTAGACATCCATACAACATACCACCGTAGTCCATATGACGTATACAAAACATCCATAGGATATCCTATTATACAATCCTACGGAGATCTCAGAAGCGGACATTCGGCTATCCTGTGAACGTCCTGTGTACGTCCATAGAACATATCAGGATATTCTGAGGATAGCAGTTGTAGACTTAAAATATATTTGTGGGACATCCTGTGGATGACCTTGTGCTGTGTGGAAAATAACATACCTGATAACGAAAAATTCTCCTGTTCCTTGTTCTATAACTTGATGAAGGGTAGATACGACCACGAAAGTCTCCTGAGCGTATTTTTGTAGAAAATTATTCTCCAAATTAATGGTTTTATTTTATAACCTTTATAACCTTCAAATGGTGGGATGTATCAAACTGGGTCTACAGACCTATTTCGTAGAGAATAATTCTTCAAAAAAATATATTTCGTGAGATTTCTGTGATCGTAGTATTCCATATCAAATGGTGAGACAAGGCACAGAGACATTTTTCCCCCCGTTACGTTATTTATATAGAAAACATTCAAGAACAGTGTGATTCCTCTTCATCTTGAAATACAGCGCCCCGCGTCATGCGGGTCTATTATTTGATGTAAAACTGCCGTTTCAGGAGTTGGGAGATTTAAAAACAATCCGTTCTCTTTTGTTGGGTCTCTCTAAGGAACACGTAAGAATTTTGGCAAAAAGACTTATGGAAATTTAGTGACTTATCACTCGCCGGCTGCTGTTATCTCCATTATAAGATTTTTGACATTTGGATCATCAATTCAAAAATTTTCAATTCCTTTAGTCACGTGCGCGGCACCGTTTGAAATAATCGGCTGAGAAACGTCCGGGGCTATGTTCACTACTTTGGCGGCAACAGAATCGGCAGCGTTGGTAACATCTAGTAGAATATCCAGTACTTCAACGGTTGGGTTGATGTCCAACACATTAGCGTGGAGTGGGTGTCTATTGCGCGTTGAACTCAAAAGTTCAAATTCATTCTCTGCGAAGAGAGTTGGTAATGCAATTGCCTCGATGATGGCATTGCTTGATGGCTCCTGTAATATGAACATTACACAGAAGTTGCTTAGTATTTGAAGAAACTGATAAAACCAAACGGAGTATAGGCATAATTCTTTATAGATATTACATGGAGAAAATATTATGTACTAGAAGCTACTATGGGGACTTACGAGCAGCAGGTAATCTCGTAGTTCCTTTGTACATTATAGCCAAAAATATAGCAACGCATATTTTTCAATAACATATAGTGATTTCAATCGTTATTATATGAATTTGAATAAAAATACAAGATGTGGTTCAATTTCCCAATGTTAACCAAAAAAGATAATCTTTAGAAAATTGTCTTTATATGAATGTTATAAGAATTCCCAAAAACGTGATACACATATTTTCATCAATTTAGATAGTGATGCACCGTATTTTGCTATTTTATTATACATGCCAGTCCGGAGTTGGAGATTTTTTTTCAGAATATCTCGTTACGTTAACGATATGAACTCCAACCCCACAATACAAGATAGCCCACATGTAACTTTTTCTCCATGTACATTTTAGCAAATTGAAATATAATCAATTAAATGGGTAACCTTTGATACAAATTTTTCATTTGCTTTTTTATTTTCTTTGTCCAATTTTTTTTTTTTTTCTCATACATCCGATCGCTTTGGCAGCTGACTTCCCATCTTCGCAAAGCTTTACTGATTGCTGTAATGGTACGCCTGCGTCCATCAGCTTCTCAAATAATCCTTAGGCTTCTTTGTATTCCGTGAGTGAATCTAAGCAAGAAGTTATTGTTATTTTTCGGGTTATCGAAATGAAAGAAAAAAATTGTCACTGTAGAAGATAAATGTTCGCACGACCTGTAAAAATCGTCTGTCACAAAGGCCCGCACAAACCTTGTGGAAAAATGACGGTGATGTTAATAACCCTAACGCAACAAGATGTATGAGAGAAAATGCTCTAACTCAGTACTAGCAAAAAAGTGGAATATAATTATCTAAATTGATGAAAATATCTGTACCATGTTTTTTTTTAATTTTCAAACCCTTCAAATTCTGAAATCGAGGATTTTTTTTAAACATTTTGTTACGTTAATGTTACAAACTCCAACCACATGTGGCAAAGAGGTTTTGGCAAAATGAGTTCATTTTTTCGGGGTTTGTGTCACTGGTCAAAAGGGTTAATGGGCACAAATCAAAGAAATTGGACCGATTTTATTTTCTTGAGAGGTGTCCCCCTGTTTGCAGAAAAAGACTACAAAATATATTTTGATAATTTTTTCGGGAGGTGTTCGACCCCAATGCATATTTAAATTAAAAAAAAATTTCAAATTGTCCTGTGTTCCAGACAATCATTTTAAGATGAATTTTGAAATGAGACAACAACTTTTACTATTTCATTGAACGATTTTAACGTTTCAAAAATTAGTTTACAAGGACTTTCTGGTTTCCAAATTGTCTGACACTATAAAATCAGGATGATCGTCATGGAACAAGATATTTCCAAGATATTTTTTTCAAGAATTTTCAATTGTACAAATTTTGTCCAATTCGAAATTCTTACAAGCCGAACGCCATCGAAATTAATTTCAACGTTTTATTAATCTTTTTTTGTTAAAGCGGCGAGGGCGGGAGAAGGGACGTAGGTAGACAAAAAATTTATTCATGAATAATTGTGGAGAGAAATGGATACAATGGACTAGAATTATTGCTAAAGCAGCAGTGACCGATAGCATAGAAGTGCCATCCAAAATGAAGAAAACTTGCCTCCAACTTTAACGATCTTGGTGATTTCGTCTGTGTTATTCCATTTTATAGTAGAGTCTTCGCCTTTCGCCGGCACGCTTGTTAATAAAGCCGATAAATCTTTTTACACCCACGTGCTCTCATCCGAGTAAAAATAGATTGGGGTGGGATTGAAATTCCGAATCGTAAAGGCTCTGAACGGTTGACATTCCGAATTTTAATATTAACGACCCTCAATGCTTAGAAATGGTATTTCCTCGAAATTCTACATAGCCGATCGGAGAAACTTCGAATTGAAAGACACCAAAGGTTCAAAATTCCGAGAGCTGAAGATCCGAAAGGCCAAAACTCCGAAATTCGAAATTTGCGTATATGCAGCGTTGTTTAGTCGACGTGTTGAGATGGCAGCACCGCTGAACGCCAGCGCACAAACTTATAGGCTGATACACATCTTAAAAAGCTGAAAAATTCAAGCTACCTACAGCGAACTGAAATAAACCCGATAGGTCATTCGATATACCTATATTTCTTATATATATTTTCATATTTCTTATATAGACTTTTTTATAGACATACGTTAATATGTATGATCGATTACTAGTCCCAATTATTTAAACGTTATGTCCGAATAATTCCTTCATCTCTTCTTTCACCCCCTCCCTCAGGAAAAACTTAGAAATATTCAGAGTACCACCTCTAAAATTTCGATGAAACCCGACTCTATGGACTACGATTTCTCCGCGTTTCAGACAATTCTAAGTCGATTAGTATATATGAAAAAATGCCGATTTCTTACTCCACCCTTCGGACACTTCACAGTTATGAAAAAATTGACATTTTTTTATATACACCAATCGACTCAGAAGAGTCTGAAACGTGGAGAAAACATGGTCCCCAGAGTCGGGTTTCGTCGAAATTTCGGGGTGGTTTTCGTGCACTTATAACGCTGTCTGGGGATACTTTCGCCCCAACCAATGTGTCTGGTATAATATTTATTCAAATGAAACATAATGAACTACCACCGCACCAGAAATCAGCGCTCTACAAATCAGACATTGAATTTTTTTGAACCCTTTACGGCCATACCGCAGCCGCCCGTACCACTAAGAACCTGCCGGACATCCCGATCAATTATTAGTGATGTTGAGGCGTGAAAATTCTCGATCTATCGATCAGACAATGAAATTTGTCGTCAACTCTTAGACTAAATGTTGCCGCGCCCGCGTGCGGCATCACGCACGAATTAATCGCTGTTTAAAAATAGTTTCGATTGGAGATCCAATTTAAAACTCACCATTATCTTAGAAAATATAAATCGAAAAATACGTTCGTATTTTCTTTCATCGCAAGGTACGTTCCTCGTGCCGGTACGTGAACCACATACAATTAGTATAGGTACGGATAGGTCGCAGATTTGCGGTATTACCAACTGTTTGCCGCCCTTTCGAATACATACAGTGAGCACGTGTAGCGCGTTTACAAGCATGTGCTACGATTCGTGTGAATAATTATGATTTGAGATAGCGTTCCAGGTAAAAAATAAAGGTAAGAATATCCTAAATATCATACTTTAAATTATTCCCATAGTTTGTATACAATAGTAGCATGGCCTAGGATACCCTGTTTTCCGTGAGTTTCAAACGTAAAAATTATTGATCGATAGAACCAATTGATACATCGATTTCTTTGTCACTTCTGTGATGATCATTGGTAACAATTTGAAAAAGTCAAACCAACTCGTCTTATATTTATTTTATCTACTTGAAGGAACTGTATTCAGTAAACGTACAATTATAGCTCGGAGAATTTTATAATTTATCCAATTTAGTGATAAATGGATGAATTCGTAGATAATTAATTAACACGGGAGTTTACAACATTGGGTTTTCCAACCATTTCGCAACTCTCAATTAAAACCTGCGAAGTTTGGTGAATAATAATCGACGACAAATTTTGTAAAAATTATCCTAAAATTGAAATTTCAAACTTCAGGAAAGTTTGCTCAAAATATTCGCTCAATAACATTTGACCGAATTACAGCCTCTTGGAAACAGGCATTTTATTCAGCTGCGCGCACGTTCAATTCTACGCTAGTCTAGTCAAGAAGTGAGTCTTCTGCGAAAAATAGTTAGAAGTCTTCTAAAAATATGAGCGATAGCTCATTCGACGCGAAATGCAATTCTGAGAAAAGCATTTTGAGGATTTTTTCTGCCAATAAAAATTGCAATTGTTATTAACAAAAAACGAAAAAAAGGCCATGTATATTTTTGATGATAACTCAAAAACCATGAGTGATAGCAAAAATCGAAAAAAAGATTCTCAAAGCGGAGGAAATTTCCGATAAAAAACTCCCGAATCTCTATCTCCGATATTTAAAATTTTAATATGTCGCTGAAATTTTTTTGTTTTTTTCATTAGTTATTTTTCAAAATGCAATAAAAAAAAAAAAATTTTCTTTATTTTGTTGCATACGGTTGTTTTCGGATTTTTTACTAGTCTAAGAGAAAAAATATGACGATATTCAGATATTGTTTATAACAAATTATTAACTTGATAAACATTTGAATTATTAAAAAAAAAAAAGAAAAAAAATGTCTGTTAATCTATTAAGAGCCATCAATAATGGTTTTTGAAAAAAAAAAAATTTCTCAACTAATTATTTAAATAATGGAAATATGAAAAAACGATTATAAACAATGAGAAAACTTTTTGGGAGACTGTTTTTTTAATCATAATTGACTCTAAGCAATATAATGGTGAAGAAATTTTGTTCAAAAATATTAAACTAAGCCATTTGTTCACTAACAATTTTCAAACAAATAGCTTTAAAAAATCTTACCCACAATTATTCATTCCTTGTGTCAAACATAAAACCAGCTATAGCATACCATAAATAAAAAATAAATTCCCAATAACAATTTATTGATTTTTCATTTTTTGTTAACTTTAAAAATTCATATTTAACAAAATAAACAAATTTTAAATAATTTTATGACGTCATCTTATTGAGTACACACATAGAAAGGACTCCAAGAGGTAAAAAATTTTTAGGGGGATTGTTTTAACATTTATGCTGTTTTCGATGAGAACGGAGGTACGGAAAAAATTAGTTAATTGACAATAGCCTTGCTTTTGGAAATATATATATGTTTCTTTCAAATTTTTGAACGAATATTTTGTGCTTCAAAAAAGTTCTTTTAGATGCAGTACTCCCTTTCGAGGCGGGTGTATCATGCCGAAACGGCCGCGCGGGGCCCTATTTTCAGCGACAAATTAAAATTATAAATATCAGAGATAGAGATTCGGGAGTCTGAAGTTTTGTATCTGAAATTTTCTCCTCTTTCAGAATCTTTTTTGCGATTTCCGCTATCACTTGGTTTTTGAGTTATCATCAAAAATCTTTATGGCTTTTTTTCGTACATAATGAAGTTTGCACTCGAACTTTGGATATTGAGGGAACGGTCTCAATCAATCAAGTCGAGTCAGTTACGTATGTGCCTGACGTTTCAGCAGTGATATTCTGCCCTCATCGGAGTCATAAGCAGGACCAATGCAATGTAGTGTATAAGATCAAATGCAAGGACTGTACAGCCTCGTATGTGGGTGAAACTAAACGTGAGCGCAAGACTAGACTCAAAGAGCATAAGGATGATATTAAAAAAGACACAGAACATCTCTCGGTAGTTTCCCTACATCAAATACAGTCGAACCATGCAATTGATTGGGACAATGCTTCAGTGTTGGATAATGAATCTGTCTGGTCAAGGAGAATCACGTCCGAAATGCTACATATTAACTTACAACCTAATAGTCTGAACAAAAAAGAGGACACTAAAGAATTACATTTACCCTGTGCCAACATGCTGCATCGTCTTAGATCAAAAAGTTGCTAGCTTTAAGGATACGTGTATGCGAAAGTTTGGGTGTTTATATACAACTCGTTTGACGTCATTCGGTAGCAGAAAGATATAGACTGTGACGTATGTCAACACTTGGTTTCGTCGCAGCTGAACGTATATTATGAGTGGTCACAATCAGCTCATTAAGTAACTGGAAGTAAGGGTTGAAGGTGCTGTTTTCTTAATTGGATTAGAATGCACGACCATAAACACCTGAGGTTTCGCATATCACGTCAATTCAACCTAATTTATTTAAGGTAAATGGCTTTCTTTTGTTTTCTACCTGTTCTGGAGTTCAAATTAGCTTTAGTTACTCTTTTTATTTAATGACGATATCGGCGAGGGGGGGAGGGGTCCTCTCCCCTCTCCTCCACCTGTGAGTTTTTTTGTTTTCTTGTTGTTTGTGGTTTTTCTTGTTTGACTTTTTACAACCTTGTTATTAATTTGTGGTTCACATTGGTGACTAATAATTTTTCTATGTTATTGACTCAATTTGAATTAAAATAGTTTTTTGTTTTCAATAAATAGCCTGATGAGGGCAGAATATCACTGTCGAAACGTCAGGCAACATATACGTAACTGACTTGACTTGATTGATTGAGACCTTTCCCTCAATACGGCTTTTTTTTCGTTTTTTGTTAATAACAATTGCAATTTTTATTGGCAGAAAAAATCCTCAAAACGCTTCACTCAGAATTGCATTCCGCGTCGAGTGAGCTATTGCTCATATTTTTAGATGACTTCTAACTATTTTCCGCAGAAAACTCACTTCTTGACTAGACTACAAGGGGGGAGCAGAGCATTCGGCGAAATCATAAAAATTCAGAATTTCTTCGCGCTAGATAGAACGCCTCCTACGCTTAATCTAATGACTTTAAACATATGTCATCTGGGACTTTTTTGTAGGAAATTTTGTTCTCTACGAAATTGTTTCCATACAATTTTTCTCTATCTCGCATCGTTTTCGCAGCGTTACGAAGGAAACGTTGAACGGCGTTCGTTCCAATCTTTATTAGGTGCTACCAAGCGGGCAGAGGTTGAACACGAGCGCGATCGGCTGTTGGCTGGCGGTCGACCACATCTACTACTAGTTATGAGTTAGTGTCACAGAACTTGCACCCGCTACTTGCAGTATATCGCAAGATCTCCAAGTGTGAGGGTTTAATTTTGCTGTACGTTGAAGTGTCTTGCTTTGTCAGATAATTTACGGCTCGTATTCGTGATTTTTGAATACTATTCTGTAGACTGTTTATTTTTTAATTTATTTTCACCGACGTATCTTGAAGTGTAAAAAGAAGTGTGCGAGAGCTATATCTCGTGTGTAATGCCTCCTGATCTCAACCATAGATTTCATCTTCCACTAAAGGATAGAATCGAAAACGGGCGAATTTTCCACACAAGCAGAAGATCGGATAATACAGGCATTATGTATGACGATCTATTTTTCTAAATTTTTTCCTTTTTTCATCCTATTTCTTAAATGCGTCAGTATAGGCAGTAGTACCGAACGGCACCGAAAGACACACGGAGAGAATTTTATAGGAATCGTTCAGCAAAAATTATGGTAAGTAGTGCCATACAGTAGGGTACCGGTGGAATATACTTGCGATATTGTAGATTCTACAATACCGAATAGGAAATTCCACTGTATATGTGTTACTATACGTGGTATAGTGAGAATCACCATACTAGCATAGCAGCCAGTGCTAGGTAGTATATTTTGTACTACTCAACTGTAATATTGCAAAAATTGACATACCAGCATAGCAGCCAGCACTATAGTAGTATATTCGGCGCCACTTGACTTTAATACAGCAAATATTGCTATACAAGTGTATCAAGACTCACAAGAATATATACTGATTCGTACCCAAGTATGGTATTTGAAATTTCACTATACAGTCTGACCCAAACTCCAGTACTGTGTGCTGATTTTCATCCAAGCATGATATCGCACGTTTTCTCATACATACTGTCCTTATTATACTTGACACTGTATCTAAATTTTTATTCTACTGAGTACGGAATGTTTACTGTAGCGTAAAACGTAAATTAAAATATTTCAAAGGAATTATTTTTTGGCAATGGGAAGGAAAAGGACTCTACTCCCAAAAATTGAATCTGTGGAAGTCTTTGATTTCCAGTCAGAAGTATACCACTGGATTCGATCACTTGTATATTCAGGACTGCAATCAATGATTTCTGCCGGATTCCAATTTTGAGAGTATGGAATCGAGTATAGGACCACTGTTTTAAAATTATTCAATAAATTATCAATAATGATACACATTTTCTTTTAATTAACTACAGAAAATCTATTTTCTTGATTATACATATGTGTGTATACAAACATACATGGAAAAAAAGTTATGTATGTTGCAACTGAAATAAATTACCTTGACCGTAATATTTAGCGGACGATAAGAATGTGTTAAGGAACGTGAATCACATCCATTTTTTGGTGATGTAATACAAACCATCACTACTGTGATTTTGATAAGTAATTATTGCATGTTGGAAGTCTTCGCAAGTTAGATATTTGGAATCGAAAGATTCGATATTTACTATTCTATATGACTGTGTGTGGGGATCGAAATAACAGTCCAATAACTCTCGTGTCATCAATATCAACTTATCATGATCATCTAAAATAATGCATCGCACATTGTGAAATACGGGACCATCTTCGGAAGGAATCATGACAATACTATCATTTTGTATAATTTCACTTTCGTATTTGACCCACTTGACCAGATAAAAATTTTCTGTTAAATTGTATGGTAGGATGTTAGGAAAAATATCCGTTTGAAACATGTTACAGTTGTCGATTGGCTTTTTGGGTCCTATAACATGATTGGAATTCAAATTCTCCTTACGCAAAAACCGGTAATTCAATCGCAGCTGGTGCCTGAATGCTACTGTGTGACATACATTGACGCGACTGGCCGCAGAATGAGATATTATTTTGCTCTCGTGATGCTTACTCTCATATCGGATTGAGCTGATTTTCGACAGAACACCTACAATTTGCATTACCTTCGGATAATGTAGAAGAAAGTGATGTTTTCGTATCATTGATTCAGGAAATAACTTCGTATGCGATTGCAAGTTTTCTGTTATCAAAGTGGCGAGATATTCGTGAGTGCCCGATGTAACCTTTGTACTTATCAATACTTCCACTATCGTTTTCAATAATTTCAATAATTTCCAGTGCTCATTTTCTGCATGAACCAAGTCACCTAATATCATGCATATGTGTCTTGTAAAGCATAGCATTTCTGCAGAGGACATTGCCAACCAGTTTTTCTTTTTTAGATAATGTTCCAAAATCTCTGGTGGTTTATTTCTGTTATGTTTTGACCCATAATAAAATCCCCGAATCCTGTCGTTTAACTGTTGCGATGAAAAACATTTGGCTGTATAGATGAAATAATGTAGTATTTTAGCCATATCGCTGGGACAAATACCTCCCAACAAATCATGCATGACATCTACGCTTACATTTTTTGTGACATGGAAGCCAGGTATTTTGTGAAAAATGCACGCTTCTTTTATCCCAGTCATTGTCAAATTATTCATCTTTAAATGTGTTTCGTAATATGAAATGTCACGTGGAATGCATTGTATCTCATTGAATACTTCATTACACTGATTCCGCCTAGTAAGGCAAAATCTACAGAAGTAATTGGCTTGAAAACTCTCTGCAAATCCGAGAATCGAATGTGGCCCAAGATTGTCACCTAATATCAATCCTCAGGTAAAAAATACTTGAACGCTTTCAGTTCCTAGGTTGATCGTTATACCCTCGTTCTCGAAAAATTGCAGTTCTTCGATTACTTTTGTGGAAATTATTTCATTTCGGAATAATTCCCGGTCTAATGTGTTAGTAAGTACAAAGAGAAAAATATTTTCCAATTTAGACTGATAACTCGGAGGCAGACATGGTATGCTCAGATACACCGCTCCACACTTAGCAATACCTTTGTGACTTCCAAGTGGATTATTATTTTCGTAATCGTCAAAGTACATGAAGAGGGGTAAGACTATTTTATCACCGAACGAAGAAATTTCTGACTTCCATAAACTACCCTGAACGAAGTTGGAGATTATATCAAAATTGGATTGAAGGGATTTGAGATAATCCAATGTTTGTTGGAGCACACCAGGCAGTTCAAAAAATTGTTTGAAAACGTTTCGTATCGGAATATATTGCGCTGTAACTTCGACATGTTGTAAAATTTGTAAATTATTTTTCTGTCTGAATTCTTGCCTCCCTCCAATTGTGTAATTTTCTGGAAGGATTAACGTTTTACGCTGAACAAACTTGGACAAACGACGCCACTCTGTCTGTAAATTGTCGAATAGTTTCGAAAATTGATCAAAAATTTCTGTGACTTTTAGCACATCTTCAGGACTATTGTTGCGAGGTTTGAAATGAATTTGAACTTGTTCCCGAATCATGCTGACCATTTCATTAATCAATCCCGAGGTTTCATCAACGATACCTTGGACTCTGCTTCGAGGAATTTCAGGATAATCGTACATTTTTGCTACAAATAGCAATGCTTTTTATCGAAGTCTCTCTATTGTACTATCCTGTGGATGTAACTCTGAATTTGTAGTTTGAGATTCTGAATTCACCATATCTTTTAATTCACCCACAATTTCTACATCTTCTAAATCATTATCTCAATCAAAATTTTCGAAAGAATCCTCATTATAATCCAAGTGAGACTCTGAAAGTATAAAAGTGTTATCCTCGTGACAAGTAATTTCTGGTAAAACAGCAGATGAAACATCTTCGTTGATAGGAGCACTGTCAAGTGTATCGTCAATGACACCTTCAGTTAATTGTGGTGTATGTTTGTTCACCCTATGTACTTTGAATGATTTGAAGCATGAAAAACTCCTGTTGCAGTTTTCATTTGGCGCGCACCGATAAACTAATGATCCTGGATGTAATAAAGAAATGTGACGTAAAGACTACTATTGTTTGGAAAAGCACACTGGCAAGCAAAGCAATTCATTTTGAACTTCGAGAATATTTATTCAATGTTTATCAAAAAGTTATCATGAACGAGGACTGAGATTTTGCCCTTACGTTCTTCGGGACAGTATCTGTTCCACTTCTCCAGCTAAAGCATTCACAGCCACTGGAAATTTGTCGGTCAGGGATTCGATACTATGGATGCTCCTTTGCAAAAAAAGCCATAGGCTCCTTGATTCTTCGGGGTATTCGCAGTTAACAGCGTAGAATATTTTGAACGTCAGGTCGATGGCATGTAAATGAGATTGTACGTTGTAAATTATGTCGTCAATTACGACGTGACATGCTTCGACGTTTGTTATTGTCCCTACGATCACAGGAGTCGGTTGGAAGCTTAGTCCGTGTGCTCCTTTTTTCTATCTATGGCCGTATTTAGGTCAGCTGCAGTCTGAAATAATCGAGAATAGGTATGGCAATTAGTATACGCATACACAAAATCATCAGGAACAATGGAAAGTATTGTCGAGAAATGGATCTGCTAGTTAGAAGTGTGAATAGCAGTTACATGTATCACTTACCTGGACAATCAATGTGAAAGATTCCTTCCGCTCGTGAAGACTTAGTTTACGACTACTTGCGGTATTGCTAGGTATATTTTCCTTAGATGCATCTTGTCCTGTATTCAATTTCCTTTTTCTATTTCTTATTCGTTCAGACGGAAGGAGGTAAGGTAGAAGCGAAAAAATGACAGAGTCTTGCTGTTCTGAAAATTGTTTGAAAACCACAAAACATTTGAATCATTTATTTATATGCGTACGCATGCTAGCATGCTATATCTACAGACCGCGTGAATCAGTCAGAAACATTTTGAAAAACTGATATGGATGTCTACCTTCGGGCAAAGTTGGAAGTGAGTGCACGTAAGCTTTGTCTTCCACGCTTCTAATATTTCGTGCACCTTTCAATTTGAATATCAAATGTGGTCTGATAGTCTTCCATGTGTCAAAAAATATTGATTGCCTATTCGGCCATAGTTGATTGAAATCACACTTCAGCTGTAAACATAATTGACACATTAACGTACTTTCGGAATTGCAGTTTACGGTCAACAATAAATTAGTCATAGAAACACACTAGGTTAGATCCGATTTGTAGACGTAGCGCTCCGACGTCACTGAAACATTGGTTGGGTGCCTTTTTATCGTTGACAATAGTTTGCCACCGCACTTCATTCGTCGTTCTCCATACATCCAAAAGTTGTTCTGAAGGCTCAGAGTGGGTTTTTAACCATTCTAACTTGAGATTCAGATCATCTGAAAGATTGCGATAATTATACGAGATTGCATGCGTCTACGTTAAGTGGCAATTAAACTACTGACCGGTCATGATCACTTGTGTTTGTGAATTTGGTGTTCTTGTAGCTCGTGCCTCAAGTACCCCTTGCTGTCTTAATACACTTTTAATGTAGCCAAAATGCTCCCAAAGTTTTCCGTGAGCTAGCACTCTAACCCCGTTTACTGACTTGAAAGCATTGAAATATGTCCCACGACATTCGGTTGTGAACAGTTTCTCTATATCAGCAGCATAATCAGCAAATGTTGTCGAAGAAATTCTGTGTACAACAGATAATCAGAAGTATCTTACAAATTATAACTAATATCGATTCATCACATTTACTTTATACATTAAATCTTACGTAAATTCTTTCAACTTTTCGGTGCCGTCGTCGGATAATGTGGCCAAAGCCTTATCAAGTTCGTTCTGAATGATTAAATGAACAAGAAGTGTTCGGGCTGTTTCAGTCAAAAATCCATTATTCAGCTTGTACGACCTCTTTATAACTTTACCATTGCCGTACGTCTTCAACAAAGTTTCCAATTTCTGAATAATTGTTTAATATTTGGATTGAATAAATAAATTAAACGTATAAATCTATAATGAAAATGAATTGAATTCGTAAAACTCTAACGTACTGATTCTTGCGGCTGATTCTCACGAAATGATAACAAATTTATGTTAGATGACCCTACGTCCGATTCTGTATGGTTTGATGAAAACGTATTTTCTGAATTAGATGATGTAAGTTGGGTCTGTAATTATTATATTTCGAAGATTTACTCTGGGACAGAATCGAAGTGAGTCGCCGTTTATTTAAATTATTTCAAAGAACTATCAAATCCAATAAATAGCTATCACCATTATACAATAAATGAAGTAAGGTGTGAACAATTGAGCTTCTAGACACTCATCTCACTTATTCAGTTATACAAAATTGGTAATTAGTAAATAAGTCATTCAAGATGTATCTATTCGATCGAAAATGTTGAGCTCTAGTTGATGTCTACAATTTGTTCAATCGGTATTATGAACGAAAAATTATAAATTAGTTTTTCAGAGAACATACGTAGGATGTATTTCCGATGGTATCAATTTCAGTGTACGACACAGTATCATTAAAATGATGACCTCGGTCAATGGTGTCGAGGTGCAATGATGGACATTGTGGCATATACCGTAATTGCAAAATAAATGGGTTTTAAAAATCCTAATTTTTGCCACGTCATTTTGTCTCTGATGCAAACCCATAATTTCAAATTAAATTGAATGATACGATCATAACTTCTAACTTGGTATATTTATATATGTCCTATAGTGCTCACCTCTGGTATGGGCTCATCTTGCCCCCCGTGCTGATACGGGGATGCACTCATCTCCGATTATTGAATGACCTATTGCCAACTTATTGTCAAAACTTGAAAGCACGATTCCTGATTATTTCCTACTTACACAGAACGATTTTACAGCTCATTAGTAACAATATTAGCAACCAAAATAATTGACTGGTTTGAAAAACCAAAAAGTAGCTGGGATATTTACATCGGCCCTTGAAAATCACAGTCAAACAAATGCCAATAATCGAATATCTACCCCAGATAACAATTTTCACAAGTGAGTGTAACAGGAGATTTATAAACTCATAAGAAATGTATAATGAGAATGAGTCATTCCATTCATATTTCGAAGGTATATTATGACCACTGATGTAACTTCTATCACATATTAGGGTGTCCGTTATTTACCAAGTTTTTTTTCTGCAGCGCCCCCTCAACTTTTAGTTTTGGTCCTAAAAAAAATATTAGGCCAAAATAAACCCTTAATATTCATATTAAACCTTGGCGAAAAGCGGAGAAGTTTCCCATCCAAATAACATGGGATTTCGCCACTTTTTGTATTTAATTTTTTTTCTTCTCAGCAAATAGGATTATAGCAATAAAAGCCGAGTTTTCTTATTGGAAATTTAACGCTCTACAAAAAAGATCTCTTATGATTTTTCGATAAACTCACTGTTTCAAAAGTTATGCAAGGTTAAAAAAAAAGTTGAAAGTATAGTAATTTTTGGGATTTTTTTACTTTGACTGTAAACAGTGAGTTGATCGGAAAATCATGAGGAACCTTTTTTGTAGAACGTCAAATTTACTATAAAAATATATAGCTTTCATTGCTATAATCTCATTTGCTGAGGAGAAAAGAAATCAAATATAAAAAGTGCTGAAGTCCCATGTTATTTGGATGGGAAACGTCTCGGCTTTGCGCCACGGTTTAATATGAATATTGAGGGCTTATTTTGACCTACTATTTTTTTTTAGGACCTAAACTAAAAATTTTGCGGGCGCTGTAGAAAAAAAAACCTACTTGGTAAATAACGGACACACTAATCACATATAGTTATATTACAAGCAATAACAAGTACCATTCGTTGTGCGAGAAATGATCATAATTTCACATGGAATATTAGCGATATCATAATATTCTATGTATAATTGTTAGAAATGATGTATGAAAATGGTTACATACGTATATTTATGATATTAGAATAAAGTTAAATCGATACTTACTAGATATTTGTCCTTTTTTTCTTGATTATTACGCTTTTACGTGATCTACAACTGACAATGAAGCTGGTCGCTTGAGAATTGAGGACGCGTTGCGCCGGGGCGGCAGGACTAGTCCCGAAATCTACACAAGTTACCTCGCAAGATACCGGTGACTCGGATGCGGTATAGGAATCCTTGCTTTACAGGTCTCAGGAATTACTATACGTATACGTAACCATACAATGTTGCCAAGGCACCGGCGTACTTGCTGGGTTGTGGAAAAATACGTATTTTCTGTATAGTAAAAATTACGACACCATGGGCACTGGGCAGTGGATTTTTATATGAAAATATGCTATAATAAGAGAAGTTAAACAAGGCGGGTTCTAGACCAAAATCCAAGATAGCGGCCATGGCTCCTCAAGATGGTGGCCGTGCATTACAAAATGGCGGTTGTCTGATCCCCCCACCTTGGCTGATACCGTTAGCAGCCACCCCTATGAGCAATCTCGATCACACCGCCCCCATCACCGTTATTAACGGGGCTCCATCGCCATTGCCGTTATTCAGGTCATCTTGATCATTAACGGGACTCAGGTCATCCTCGTCATTGACGTGACTCGGGTCACTATCGTTTTTAACGGGACTCCGACCCCACCACCACCGTCTGAGGTTGTACGAGCTGACTTTGAGGTCACGTAACGATGTCCGAGCCTAAAACTGCCCACGGGGTATTGCCAGAGCACGTTGTTGCAGGTTTGGCCAGCGCGAGCAGCATTGAGCTATATCCTCTGCTTTCATTCGTTTCAAGCTACGCGCTTGAAGGTATATCAGCAGTGATTTTTGAGGGCATGGAATACAGTTCTCCAGCTACCAAGTTTTCATTCGTTGAACGTTTTCAAAGGCACACTTATAATTGAGAACACCCCCATGACGATCCTTATGCCAATGAACTACTTTGATGTGTTGTAGCGATCGAAGATTTGGATACCACAACTCTTCCAGATCGACTACGAGCTTCGATTCGTGACAGATCAATTTTTCAACCCAAAATTTTTTCTCTCGCCCCGTCACGTAGATGTAGGTCGCACATTCTACAATCTTCTCCAACACTTTCTGTACATCGCTATAGAGCATATCGCCCGCGTTCCACGGTATCCCATGATAATTCCGTGTCAACGAGGCATTGGTAGCTCTATATCTGCCCGGTAAGGTTTCCCAAGCGCATAGGGGTTTGAAGAGGATGCGAACCAGACCTTGGTGGCCTTCTTCATCCGCTTGAATCATAATTGCTCCGAGCTCCTTCAACACGAGTCTATTATTAGGTTGTTTAAAACCTTGCACGTCCAATATCATGTCCATTGTGATGGTTCTTTAAAATGGTACGATGTGTATCGAAAGAGAGGTTAGAAGTGAACTAGTTCGATGGATATTCCGCTCGACTTTTATACTGAGAGGATTTATGGGAGGGTTCATAGAGTTTGAAAAACTAGAATATTATTGGGCGATAGACTCAAACTCATAGCTATGGTGGGGAAGGTAGAATAATTTACAGTGTATGTACATTTTCTTTCCTTTATTTCCAATAACCATAATGTAGTAAAAAGTACAGTTACAATAAAAGTACAGATGAACTATAATTTGCTTATGTTAATTTCTTCATGCTACCGCTGATTGGATTGTATTCAACAATGCGATCATGTAAAATTCGACAATAGGCGGAAGTTTGCGGAGGAAAAAGGATGTGTTGACTCAAATTCAAGACGAATGTCCACAGGTCCGGACTTCAGGGAATCACTTTGCTTCGAACAATCTATGACGATTAGAGGTGCGGTTTTTAGAAATTCGATCCTGTTCAATAACGGTTAGGAGTCCTTGGTGTAGTATGAGCTTTGAAAGATTGCATACATATCGTAAAGTAGTGCGTATTGATTGCGGACGAGGTCGAGATTTAAGTTCCCATAAGGATAACTCTGCGAGTTGAGAAAGAGCGTAACGTCTCGAATATTGCAATGATCGAAATTACTCGCATTTTTCGTAGCATCGTTCTTCCGCCCGGTTTGGAAACCCACCACAATATATCGAGTTTTCTCTAATTGAGTTGAGGTTTTCACGACCCATACGTGTTTTGAGGTTGCAGGTAGTAGCGGATACTCGTACGATTCCCATGTACGGAAGCTGATAGGAATAGGTGTATCTTTGGCAATATAGTTCAACAACTGAATTTTTCGTTGATCCGAAACCTTAACGTATGGAATCATCCATTCAAGTTTGAGCATAGAAATTTTAAATTGTTCCGGAGCCCCGTCGATGAGTGTCTGTACAACAGCGTTTGTGTCAGTATTTGCTGTCGTGAGAATCAACTCGTGCTTGGCGTTCACGATAATTCTACGATAGTCCTCACCGAAACCTAGCAGCAAACTCAGTGGTATGGAGACGTCAAAGTAGCTATTCTCATCGGTTATCTCATTGTCGTTGTGGATCCAACCGGCGTTCTCCAGAATAGGCCTCTGACTAGGAGTCTGTGATACATAGTTCTCCATAAGCGTTGTAAGTCCCACATTTTCATTTCGGTCGATCTCAACTGCATTCAGTTCGTAGCGTATATCCTCGAACAAATGACAGATGGTATTATTAACTAGCTTTGTAGCGGTAACAGGCGTTCGTCCGTCTGCCTTGGTCAATCTTCCGTACACGTGTAGCGAGCTTCTGCTCGGCAGCAAACACAAATCCTGATGGTGAACGGCGATGCGGATTTCATCGTTATTTTCGAAGCTCGTTGAAGCAAACGGTTGGTGCGCGTGAGTCTCGTAGTGTGCAACCGACTCGTCAAATACAATTGGTTTTTGTATAGTTGGGATCTCCTCCATGGTACGAAGCAGACTACTACGATACAGCAGAAATTCACTTTTACTTTCCGAAAATTTGTTTTCCACGAACTCTGAGACCCAGACTCTTCAGGAATCGGATATTTTGAGGTTTAAGCTCCGTGAGAGGTGCGTGACGACTGTGTCTTCCTCGGCATGCTGACTCTCTTTTATAACTGTGACTGGCTTTGGTTTCAAACACGATACCCATTATGATTTCACATGCAGTCTTATCGTTACCAATTCACATTGGAAATTAATTAACCGTCCGTCTTGATCCACTATTTTGAGCTGAAGATGATCTATTGCTCGGGCGTTGATCGGGAGGTAAATGACATTCGTCGGTACTTCGATGATCTTATATCCCGGTGGAACGACGAGGAAAAATTCGTGGATGGTGTGAAGTCGTTGTTCGTTGACGTACGCACCCGTGGTGATGTTGCACTCGACTCGTAAGGAGTTAACTTTGAGAATGGTAACCGCCAAGTCGGATGTGTGAGTTAGATTAGCCTGGAGAATGCGTGGAGCAAATCCCAAGAGGCGACCGATAGAGTCAGCGGGTTGAAAATTCATCCAACGATCGCACTTGATTTCGCTGCACAGCGTATTGTTGTTGGCACGTAGACTGAATGAGATATTTCGCTGGGACAATACTTTCTGTAGATGATTCTCGATATCTTCAATTCCGTAGCTTCCAGTGGGTATTGTTATGACTTCGCTCTCTGCGATGTAAAGCTGGTTGTTTCCCTCATCGATGTTAGGAATCGAGTTGAAGGTTAGCAATTGAACGAGTCCCAATGTATAATTTTTGAACGGTGATAGCTCAATGGGGGGAAAATAGTGAGCGTTCAGTACGGAGGATGTACCAGAAAGCGTTGACGTAAGCGAATCACTCATGGTGGTTGATGCTTGACTGGTGTTCTACGTAATACGCGAGTACGTTTTATAATAATCGCCTTAAGAATTTCAGACATAGGTGTCCGCATATAACAGTATTACATTTTTGATATTGTTCATAATTGTACATTACAATGCTACCAACACCAAGATATTCCATCAGATCTTCAGGTGGTTGCAGATTTTCAACGCTGTCAAAGTAAAAGACTTCGCGGTTCTCTTTTCTGTATGCAACCCAGTGTGTGCCAGGGCCGTCTTCATCATCAAGATTTACAATAGCAGCTTCGAACTTTCTAGGTCCACCCTTAGGCATATCGTTTCGCATGTAAACTTCTCGAAAGCGTGAAATTTTCATAATCCATGCATACTTTAGAAGATCGAGACCCGTGAGTGCTCGGTGTGGTAGCTTCACGCGGTTTTTTGTTCCAAATGTAGACCAAGACCCGTCTTGTATGGTTTCAGGTATAGTCCCTTACCCAAGGCAATTGTCTCCATCGTCTCATTATGACGTTGTCGCTCTTGCAATTCACGTTCTGCAGCGCTTGCATCGTTCACAGCTTTTGCGATACCAGCTGCTCCCCCTGCTAGAGCTACGGTAGCACTCAACCCAGCGGACAGAGGTATCAGAAAGGGTAGGGATGCCCGATTTTGATTGGTACAGGTAAAATGCGGGGAGTTTGCACTTTACTCCTACCTCCAACAGTTTTTACAGCTTCGCGTGCTCCGTGAAGAGCTGATTTGACGGGATCGGAGTTGCTGCTTGATCACATGGAATCTCTTGCCGCTTTTACTATCCGCTCCAGAGAGACTTTTTTCTTCCTCCCACCTTTACAACGTCTGGTTGTGGTTTTCTTCCTCGATATACCCATACCAAGTTTTCTTTTCATTTTCATTGCGTTAGTTTCACCCCAGGCGACTACTTTTTCTGCAAGACGCGCGTCTTTGGCGAAAACGCGTTGTCAGGCTTTCTCCGCGAGTACTTTATCCGCGTCGTGTCGAGCGGCAAGATTATCTCGATCTTTGGAGTACGCGTCATCGTGTTCCTTGCACGCAGCGTCGAGAGGATTGATGCCTGGGTCACCTCGCGCGAGACGCTCTCTAAGTTTTGTTCCGGGACCACAATACTGAAAGCTAGGTATATGTAGTTCCATAGGGAGTTTGTTGATGATTTTATTGATTAGACTGCCACCACACGGTTGTTGTCGTCGTCGTCGTTCTTGCTTACGTCTGTGTACGATCATGGTCTCATGATAACTAACTGGAATCTTATAAATAACGAACATTTATAGATTTCACTGCAGTCTTTGATCGTACGTCTTCTATGTCTCACACATCGAGTTAGCAATGTGAAATTCAAGGAGCAAAGTACCAAGTTACCAGTCATCAATTTTGACGAACTGACCCAGAGAAACGCGAAGAAGCGGGAGAAACGTCACGGTGCTCTACTACCAAATAGCATGCGTGCGGTGATTTGTGGACCGTCTAATTGTGACAAGACCAACGCTTTCCTTTCTCTGATAACGCACCCCAACGGTCTGAGATTTGAGAATATCTACGCTTATTCGAAATCTCTCAATCAGCTCAAGTATGAATTTCTCAAACGATTGCTCGATTCGATCAAGGGTGTCAGATATTTTCCGTTTAACGAACATGAGCAAGTGATCGCTCCAGAAGATGCACGACCCAACTCTCTCATGATTTTCGATGATGTGGCCTGTGAAAAACAAGACAACATCAGAGCCTTTTTTTGTATGGGGAGGCACAACGAGGTCGACTCTTTCTATCTCTGTCAGACTTATGCTCGTATCCCCAAGCACCTTGTACGTGACAATACTAATCTATTGATACTTTTTCGACAAGATGAAATGAATCTGAAGCATATATACGATGATCATGCGAATACCGACATGTCCTACACGCAGTTGAGACATCTCTGTACAGCCTGCTGGACAATAATAAACACGGCTTCGTTGTGATTGACAAGGACAGTGATTTTGATGAGGGTCGGTACCGGAGGCGCTTCGACTGCTTCATATCAATAAATGAATGATAAATGCTATGATGAGAGCAGTGATCTTTTGAACGTACAAGCATCAACATGCGGAGTGTTGAATTGCGGCAGCATAGAAATGTGTTGCATCGGATTGCAAAAGCTAGCGATGCAATACGAAGTAAACATGAAATGTTAAAGTTGGGGCGGGATACGAACGAGAAGGCTATGAATGAAGTTTTCAAACCCGTGGTGATGCCTCTCCAGAAGCTGTTGGATCAATCAATCAAATCAGAGTCGATCAAGAAAGAAATTCGCGAGTCCTCTGTGAAAGAAGAACTCCCGCAAACGAATGGGAATGGGTCTGAGAATTCCGTCAGAACAGCCGATGAAGATTCGGTTGATGAAAATGGTTCTCATATCGCCAGTGAGCAAGATTCTTCTTTAAAGCGTGAATCTTCTTCCAAGGAAGCTTCCACTGATGAAAATTATTCGCTTCAATCTTACCTTCGAATGTTTGGGACAAAAGAAGCGAAACAGTTGGATACTTCGTACGGTGTTCGTAAGTTGAAGGATGACGTTTTGAAGATCGGCAACTCTACGGTAACTTTCAACGACGATATCATTTATATTGGAAATGGGAGATATCGACCTTACTCGAACTGCTGCTCAGAAAGTCACCGAGTTTCAGCACCGTGAGTCTGGCTGATTTGCAGACTTATGGTAAAATCGTTACCGCTACAAACGCGCATCGGAAATACTATCGCAGTGACGAATCGATTCGGCAGGAGACAAGCGATGAATTCATAAATATTATTTCGAAAATCATTGATCCCACCGAAGCAAAGACGGGTAATGCCTTACCACGCTACAAGATCGTCAGAGGCGAGAAGAATCGAATGGATTACGTATACTGGGACGACCCCAATGAGTTGATCGATCGACTTCGATTGATCTACGCATCGCAGGCGGAGGGAAACACGAGCCACTCCAATGACATTATTTCAATTATTGAGGAGTTGCGTGAAGCTGATATTGTATATTAGATTTCTTCAACAATTGCTAAAGCTCAGTTTCAAAATTGCGTTGATGTGTTCGGTCGACAATTGGGGAGGGTTAAAGGTAGCAGCCTCCCAGATATTGGTATCAAGATTCAATCTCTTGAAAATCGAATTCAACAGATTGCGAGGAATCAGCGTGCGGATAGCAAAACGGTACGAGTCCTCGTGTCTCGCAATTCCGAGCTCATCACGAACCTAGAAGAAAAACTGGGAATAGCCGAGAGAAGCAACAATAGTGAAAATAATTTGATGATCAAAGGCCTCGAATCAAGCGTAAAGGAGCAGCTGAAACGTATCGAGAAAGATAATAAAACTGAACGAGATTTGGTGCTTCGTAATTCTGAAATAATCGTGCAATTGGACGAGCGGTTAACCAGACTCGAGCATGGAGGACAAAAAGGTGGCATTGGTGGAGGAACTTCATAAGCCTGCACGGAAGAATTATCCTCGACGTAGCGTCGATATGCGAGGATTAGATGAAACCTGGCAGGCTCATCTCGTTGACATGAATGCTTACGTGAAATATAACAAATAACAATAACTACAAATATCTCTTAACGATTATAGATATTTTTTCGAAATTTGCTTGGGCAGTACCGATTAAGACGAAGAGTGGTAAGGATGTTACAAATGCTATGAACTCCATCTTGAAGAAGGGTCGCATACCGAAGAAATTGTACGTCGATCGTGGTAACGAATTTCGCAACACCGACTTCAAAGCTCTGATGCAACGACACGGTATCGTTCTATACTCAACCTTCAGCAATTTGAAAGCCTCGATCTGTGAACGGTTTAATCGCACGCTGAAAAGTAAAATGTGGAAACAGTTTCCGCACCGAGGGAATCATAAGTGGATAGATATTGTATCTGACCTCGTGCTGACCTACAACAACACGAAGCATCGCACCATCGGAATCAAACCAAAAGAGGTTACAACTCGAAATGAAAAGACTCATCACCGAAACGTCTACGGTAAATTCCGAGTCAATCGAACGAGGAAGAAAAAGTTTAAAATCGGTGATAAAGTTCGAATTAGTATAACTAAACATACAATTGAAAAAGGCTTTACACCCAACTGGACAACTGAAATATTCACTATAAGTAAGGTGAAGAATACTGATCCTGTCACATATAAATTACCGGACGCTCAAGAATTGAATTTCTCGTTTACCGCATTTACACGACAAAACGATTTTGAATCCTAGACCTCGATGGCCGCTTTCGGCAAACGTTATTCTCTGCTTACACGAATGGCAAATAACTAACTCAGAAATTGCTAAAAACACAGAGACAAACTCGATTATTCGATAGCAATGAGACGGATAAATTATAACGTCGTCCGTAGTCGCTGACGCCAATTTCTTTTCACTACGGCTAGTGATAGCTTCTCCATCGTCCGATGATGAAACATTATGAAACTGATTGCCGTGGAATCTGCGCTTCCGTGGCTCTCCAGTACGTTCACTTGAAGATTTGCCCACTTTCGGATAGCCCTGCATGATTTCAAGATGTTCACGTGCCGAAAGCCAAATCAAAATTGAACTAAAATGCTAAATCTAGCTTTGCTCAAGCCGACACAGCCAGCTCATATATACCGTTATGATACATACTTTTATCCCTACCATAGCTCGATAAAGACCTTCTACGAACAGATAAGGGTGTCTCGAAGGACCGTTCATCCCTGTGGATTATAATACATACAATAGATCGAGGGGCGGAGCGCGCGCGCCCCGAGTGATCCGGCCGCTCGTATACCTGCTCGACGCTTGCTCACTATTTCTTCTGTAACTCCGAAAATATTTCGAATTTGCTTCTGAAATTTTAGGGACACATTCTTGAATAGTTTAGGAAGACATTTATGCAGAAAAAAAATCGATTTTCTAAAGCCTCTAAAGCGGGGCCTCCCCCCTTAATTTAGAGTTTTCAGTGCTGAGTTGCATAGTGCTCAGGACATAAGGGTAGATCTTTATGAGTCTCATGAAGATCTACAGGATACTCTGAATCCACTTCAAGTATGTACCCTGTAGGGAAATCATCAGGAACGTTGCAAACATCGATTGACTCATGTTCCCACTCGAAAGAACCACGTGGTAGATACTGACTCATCGCTCCACCGTATAGGTTGTTGACATGGAAGTACATTAGATAAGATTCCTCTTTGTTTGGATCAAAATCTGTACCCATATATCTATTATTACTTCGTGCATAACGATTAGAACACTGGGCAACACCACCTCGAATACCTCTCTCAATAAATAAGAACATCTCTACATCGGAGAGGAGTCCGAGTTGTACACGCGTACACTTGAGCATCGCATCGAAAGCATGTCCGGGCGCGGTGTAATAGTGCAGAGGATCCAGATTGTACGTGGAGTGACAGTTTCGAAGGAAATTCTCAAAAATATCCGCCAGAAGTAAAACGTCCGTTTTCAAGTATAAATCTGAAAATTCACCTAACTTTCTAACGTTGAATGTCCTCCAAACTTTTATCGCATGTTGGTAATCTCCATCTGAAACGCCGATGTCAGTCAATTTTGAATAGAATTTTTCAATAGGGGGTAACTCTTCTTCATCAAGCCTCGCCAGCTATTCACGTATTCGTAAGGAAATACTCCTTTTCTCGTGAGCAGCTTGAATTCCTCTGCGGTATTACATTGTTTGCGTGTAATTATTTTATCATTATCATTCAAGTATGATGCTAATTTTTCTAAGCTGCTTGCCATAAAACGGAATGAATCGATAAATCGTAAGCTTACATTTGTACCTATGAATTTTTTCGTGAATGATATGTATCGTTCTTTGTTAACTGGAAGGATGTTGAATTCACCATAATATAATGTTGCCAATGCTCGAATTAGAAAGTGTGAATCATAACCGGAGAGATTGTGGAAAACTACTGGAATAACGTATCAATTTTTGTAATTTATATTACACTCCGGATCCGCTGCACCGCGATACTTGCCTGTAAAATGACAATGATCGCGATGCTTCTGATCCCTGGGCTCAAACGGTTTCTCGCAAATATGACATACGTCTGTATCACGGAAAGATTCAGATTGTACGCTAGTGAGTTGCATCGGTACATTCTTTTTCATGTAATAATCGACTAAATTGACCAATTCTTTGAGGTGCTTGATGAACCAGTGGATACAATCGGGACCGCGGTGGATTTCAAACTTTGAAAGCGAATTGTCAAAGGTACAATGTAAGTAAGACGCTGCACTATGTGGAACGTGCTTTTCACATAAGGTTTCGTTTTCTGTTGATACTAGGATAGACTCTAGATCGGCGTATACAACAAATGGCACAGGCTCTTTAAATATATGATTTCTGAAACTCAAAATTTTATCTTGTTCTTCAGGTAGGATCATTTTACATTTATTGAGCCTCGCACAGTCTTGCTTATGCTTTTCGAATAAAGTTTGAACTTGGAAACGACATAAACACCTATCGCACAAAAAGATAGTACTTTTATGCTTTGATAATTGTGAGCTCAATAACCTAGAAAGATTTTTGATCCAAACAAAATGGAAAATGATTTGATGAGTAAGCTTCACGTTACTGTTCACTGCGAGTAGGTGAATCGTAGATTTATCTGATTTTTTTCACTCAAATAAAGAGGTACTATTTCATCAGGCTTATTCCGAACGGGTTCCAAACCATAAACGTTGATTGTTAGACTATTCAATTTCTCGAATTTTGAAATATCTTTCAATGCAATGGGAAAATTAATACCTTTGTAATGAAGTACCGACCTATAGTGGGGATACAAACTCTATTGATGTTTTCACAATCCATTTTCGAGAATAAATCCTCAGAATTCTTCAGAAATAATATCCCTATCTGAATTTCTCTCGATCGAGCGTGCTCAATTCAACTCTAGAACGATTTATTCTCAGCACAAAGTTTCTTTTTCAAATGTAAGTGTTGACCGTTGTGGTTCGGACTCGAATGTGCAACGAAATGGTAAATATATGCTGTTTTATAGGGAAAAACTAAATTTGATGTCGAACTGTAATTTTGCTGTGACAATCAACGCGGTACCATCATCCGCGAGAGAGAACGAGAGAGAGAGGGTGAAGCTAAACGGTCGCGGGTAATACGTAGCATTTCACTTCTATCGTTATAGGCTAACGGTAGTGCACCCGTTAGCTGAACCTACAGTAACGCGTCGTGATCACGCGTTACAACGGGAAAGTATGTTTGCATGTAGCGCAGATTTCGAATTATCAAGCTGACATTTGACATCAGAAATCAGAAATCAGAAAAACTAGGCCTGCGGTCGCGCGACGGTGCCGTTAGACCCGCGAAAACGCATAGCTGCACCGATGACGTGGCGGATCACTTTATCATATGTAGCTCAATGCTGCTCGCGCTGGCCAAACCTGCAACAACGTGCTCTGGCAATACCACGTGGGCAGTTTTAGGCTCGGACATCGTTACGTGACCTCAAAGTCAGCTCGTACAACTTCAGACGGTGGTGGTGGGGTCGGAGTCCCGTTAAAAACGATAGTGACCCGAGTCACGTCAATGACGAGGATGACCTGAGTCCCGTTAATGATCAAGGTGACCTGAATAACGGCAATGGCGATGGAGCCCCGTTAATAACGGTGATGGGGGCGGTGTGATCGAGATTGCTCATAGGGGTGGCTGCTAACGGTATCAGCCAAGGTGGGGGGATCAGACAACCGCCATTTTGTAATGCACGGCCATCATCTTGAGGAGCCATGGCCGCCATCTTGGATTTTGGTCTTGAACCCGCCTTGTTTATCTACTAATAAGTGTTGCATCGTCTCATTTTCTATCATTTCTCACGAAATATTATCGCAGTACGGTAACAATTGCTATACGGTAGGAACGCAGTGCTACAATTATTATGATACGTGCATTACCTCAAAACTCATCGCTTCGTATACGATAGTCTCTTATGAGTCGGTATCTTCCGTACGATGAATATTATGAAACAATACAGGGGGCTCTACTAGATATTTGGGACACATTGCACGTACGTTCAGCAAACACTCCGATTTTGTACAGGATAAGAGAGGATTCCTATTTATGAAGTACGTATTGCAATGATTATTTGATTCTATAACAAGTCCATTGCCATATTTATAGTAGGCCAATGCATGAATATAGGATCCATTGCCATATCGCAAGAATATTCCACGATTACGATACGATTAAGGATGGGAACGATTCCTATAAAATTTTCTCCGTGCAGCATACACTGCAGGCAGGCTGTTGTTTTGTTTGAGATTTCTCCTTATCAGAACTACCCATTAGAATAATTTTTCTTTTTGTACGTAACAATATACTAGCTTTTATAATACCATGATTTTTTTATTTTATTTTAAGGACGTTGCCTATCCCCGGCGCAGCTAGCACTTGCAAACGTTCACGGGATGCAAGTTTTCTCTTTCATTTATGAAGCTATCGATGTTCTTTTTAGATCAATTTGAAGATAAAGGAGTGATCTGTGCTTTGCATTTTTCCGAATTTTGGAATCTAATTTTGCACGTCGTGAAAACCGGCTCTGAACGTAGGTATGGTTCCCCTAGCGATAAAATGGAAACTGGTTTTTTTTTAAATTCGGAGAAATACAAAGCACAGATGCATCCTTCACCTTCCATTTAAGACCAACCCCAAAAAAATCGTACATAAGGCCTGCGAGAAAACTTGCATGAACCGAAGCACTAAACACCGGATTTTTCCGGCGAAAAGCGACCGCTTGCTAGCGCCACCTCGGGCCTAGGCCGCCTGTGGTGCAAACTAACGGCTCTAGTAGATGTTCTGAAATAAATACGTGATCTGGCACGCGGGCATTGCGCTGTTTCTAATTTCTTTGCATCAGTTTGATCAGATCACAGAGTTTTGGGAAAGTCTCTTGTTTATTCACCATGGGTAGAACGAGACAGGAGGTAAAGAAGACGAAAAAAAAAAGAGCAAAGGTGGTACAAATTTGGCTGTTACGTGTAATATTTGATTGCTCTGAACTTGTACCCGATATCTCACGTGCATGCTTTTATTAATTATTTGATCATTGAAATGATTTCTTATCAATTTTTAAAGATTATCAATTGTGATCTGCTGTTTAATGTGTGCTTCGTTAATCAATTCTTACACTAATCCTGTAGAATCTTCCATCTAGTACGATGACTTTTGCCTTACATCGATCCAAGAGTGACTATTTGGTAATAATTTTTGAGAATTTGTTGAATTTGGTATCAATGTTTGAGACTGAGTTTATCAAGATTAACACGCGATACACCAATGCATCGGAAACATAACGTGCTATTAGAATGTTGTCTTACAAAGCTGAAATAATCCGCGGCCAGTCAGCTATTTATTCGACTAATTATTCGAATAAGAATTGATAGAAAAAAGTTATATTAGAGTTGAATGTACTATTTAAACTAAGAATTTAATATAAAATTAAAATATGATCGTATTAGAAAAGCAATCGTTATTCCGATGGTTTTCAATACGCAACTAATTATTGATCCACGCATTCAGATATTATTCACGATTTGAAATAAAACTTGCAATCAGCGCTATCAAACCTGAGACCCGACCCCACCTGTTTAGGTGCATCTGCACTGCGAACCAAAATTTGTTGAATTTAACCAATCCGGTTCTGTTTAATCCATAAAAAAGGGGTCGTACACGTATTTCAATAATCAGACGGGCCTATATTTTCCGAATAAGGTGTAATAAATGTTTTTTTGGAATCCCACAAGTGATCAATTCTACTTAGATTGCTTGAAATGTTTTCGATGCAAATGAATTACTTGTTATTTCATAGAAGTAATAATGGATAATGAATTTCATCGAGTGAATTATAGTTTCATCGAATTTCAGTTGGAAATCCAATATTATAATGAATAAACTACATTTTTATTTCTTTGTTCCAGCTGATCCTAAATATTGCATAGCCACGGGTTGGTTAATTCCATGGCATTTCTCTAATTCGATATTCATCGACACAACGTATTTTTTTCAATTGATTCAGTTCATGTAATCATTATTTCTTTTCAATCATACGTTTTACAATAGAAAAAAAATAAAACGCGATCAAATCCTTGGATTCATTCACGTATCACTATATTTTCGATTATATTCTGTGGTATAGGTTTCGCTGGTTCTCAGATATATGTAATTCATAACTTCCAAACGTATACTGCTGCATGTCTTAGCTTCTGTTACATGCTCATTTTATTATGCTTATTTTCTTATGCTATATTACAAATTTTGCCCGGCATGGTTGGGGGTTAGGACGGGATAGGGTGTGTCTTTTCATTGCAGCGACCTCCACGTGGTGAGACCTGGGTGGTTGATGACATCACAATTAGTGTGTCGTGAATCTGTATCGCGTAAGTTCCCTAAAAATGATCACCCACCAATATGGTGAGTGGTACAACAAACATACGAACACGTTATGCAATCAGCTAACGCGGTAACGCCCTACTTCAATTTGTCTGAAAAATTGCCTATTTCCAGAATGCTGTCATTCAGTGGAATGTTATGACAAAACATATGACAAACTATTTCATTTAATTCGTTTATCATCATTTTTTGCGGCATGTTTTGTGATTGAACGTGACTTTGTAAAATGCACGAAAAGAGCTAAACTTATTTTGGAGTTCTCTGTTGTCTTAGAAAATTAAATTTTTGGTTGAAAAAGCATTTTTTCAAATGAACTAGAATCTTTAAAGTCTTTCTGTTGATGATGTTATAAACAATACAATTCCTCCAAAGAATTCCGAATGGACAGTCAATTTTTTGGCACATAGTGTGATTATATTATGAGAGTAATTAATTAATGATTCGCCAAAACAAATAAGAATACATATACGTGCCAACCTCCGCTCAATACATGCATTTCAATCTCGTAAATCCACGTAAAACTCCGGGGCCTGTGGCTACATTGTCCGCATGCCTGACTTCAGAACACGAAACTTCCAACGGCCTGCTGGCGGCCTAGTCGCTACAGAATAGGGGGCCTTGGCGTGCGAGGAGCATTGTCTCAAGTCCCGCCCACTTTTTTCCTCCACCGCCTGGCTCTTGTCGCGCGGGAAGCCAGAGTTCCCGCGCGAGCTCACTCGGCAACGCTCGTTTAGACTTAAATCTACTGGCTTTTGGTTTTTGTCTTGAATTTGACATTTTTTTTGTTGAGCTCAACCGGTCGTTTTGCACGTGACTCTAGATTTTCTTTTCTTTCATTGACTCGGACGCTACTTTAGACGCTTCGAATATCGAATACTGAAATTGTTGTGTTTACATTTAGTCGTTTTGTCTATTTCCTTTTGTGACGCTAATTATTCTAAGCTGAGTCTGTTAGACTTGGCGTCTAACAGTTGTGTCAAGATTTTGAGTAGCACTGCCGCTTTGGCTAGAATACGCTGCTGTGCTGTGGATCTTCGAGTATTCAAAGGGTCTTCTCCCCTCTACTTTGTGACGTGAGTCGAGTCGCTCGCGGATTAACGTTCGTCGTTGATCACTTAGTACCCTCTCAGTGGTACTCATGTTACGAATATCACAGCAAGGGTTGCCAACTCGGCTGAATATGTCACAATATATATAGGCTGAAAATTCAAAATTTCAGCCATCTTGGATCGAGTATCGGTAATCGTGCCCATGATCGGAAAGCGGATCGATAGTGGCGCCATCGCACAGGGTAAGACTGCAGCCATTTCAGCCATCTTGGATCGAGTGTCGGTAATCGTTACCATGAACCCGGTAGTGGCGACATCGTACGGCGAAGAATTGCAGCCATCCAATTGTCGGTAGAAGAAGATCGACGATCCATGATTCAAAATGGTTACCATCAGCCTATCGGTATGTAAAGATCGACAATTCATAGTGGCGCCATCGCATGACCGAAAATCGCAACTACCCGATTGTCGATAACAGAAGATCAGTAATACATGATTCTGTATCGTTACCATCGGACTGTTGGTGACAAAATATTGGTCATCGTTACCATGATCCAAAATCGTTACCATGTTACATACGGTTGGTAACAAAATATTGGTAATCGTTACTACGATCCAAATCGTTACCATCAAACTGTCGGCCACTTACCACCCTGAAACCCAACTTAGCTACTGCTTGATGGCCGGTAAAGAAGGCTGGATCCAGAACTCTCACATTATATTTACTAGGGTAGCACCCGAACCAGAGAGGGGAAGGAGGAACCAGGGAAAAACAAGGCTCACTGACGGACCAGGAGGCCGCCAAGACCCCCCATCAACTGAGACAATCTACCGCTACGAATCACGGATACCGCGTTAACGGCGTACAGGGCAGTACGCCTCCCGTTAGCGCGGTTTATCAGAATAAAACCGGGACAAAATTCCCACTACCGAACCTGCAAAAGACCTACCGCTCCACCTATTTATTACCGACATCGTAGTTTACGATAGTATCGTTGCCGCAACAGCAGAAGACGACGCGTAAATGGGAGTGGAAGACACCCAGCGTCGTTCCAGTGACGTCATCAGGTGACCACCCGGGACATGTGCCTCAGAAAGTACCGAGGGTGATGCCGATAATACAACAGGAGACTACCGCGCTGCCAAACAGATGAGTTTGCTGCTTTAGTTTTTCCCCCGGAGCAGCTAATAAGATGGAAGGTACCACAAGAAACGGAGACCCCGATTACCGCTTTCCGCAAGGACCGTGACCGATGAATCAACGCGCCCGCAGCAGAGCTGAGTATACCTCACGCTCGAGAAGAATCACATAATATGGCAAAGGACCATAGGGGAGATGCTATAGCCGAATAGGCCAGCTCCCGCGCCGAGCCAAACGACAAGTAGGCGAGCGCAGGTTCGGGAAGTTAGTACCCCAAGTCAAAATAATGAGTCCGATACTTAGTTAAAACGTTTACGCGTAGCTTAATTGAGAAGAAAATCGGCATCAAACGTTTGCGCGTTGTCTCAATTCCGAGAGAATGGAAAATAAAAAAAACTTTGAATATTTATCAAATATCGCGACGTCGGTCGTTTGCACGACCAGCACCCGCCAGAATTAATTGATATTAACAAAAAAATGGGATATAAATAATAGTTTTCATAAATCCACAGCGGTTGGCATCGGATTTCGTTACTGCGCATGCGCCGCTGACGCGGTTGTGTTCTGGATTTCATGCTAGTTCCGGCATTCGAAATTCCGAGAACACGTAGTAAAGATTACTGACGATGAGTACCGCACTTCGCACATTATCGCACGAACGGCACGGAATATTGCAAAATGAAAACGCTGATAATAATACTGCGGCTGGTTGGACAAATAATGCCCGTACGATTAACATAATTTTAATTATCGAACCTATGAACCTATTTGCTAGAACCGCGGCAATGCACAAACAAATTATTGCGATTTCCTTTATATTTCAGAGACGCGCAAACGATCGGCACGATAGTATTTGGTGGGTTGGAAATTCTGTTGAAGATACGTAGGATATGACGGCGCGGGTGCCGATGATCCATCACCCCTGGGTCGATTTTTTGCGGAAATGATGTTTTGTTGTAACGTTTTTTCAGCAGCGTTTTCATTTTGCAGTATTCCGTGCCATTCGTGCGATAATATGCAAGGTGCGGCACTCATCGTCAGTAATCTTTACTACGTGTTCTCGGAATTTCGAATGCCGGAACTAGCATGAAATCCAGAACATAACCGCGTCAGCAGCGCATGCGCAGTAACGAAATCCGATGCCAACTGCTGTGGATTTACAAAAACTATTATTTATGTCCTATTTTTTTGTTAATATCAATTAGTTCTGGCGGGTGCTGGTCGCGCAAACGACCGACGTCGCGATATTTGATAAATATTCAAAGTTTTTTGCGTAGTATCATATTCTGCAGTGGGGTGCTGAAATTCACTTTTATTTTCCATTTTCTCGGAATTGAGACAACGCGCAAGCGTTTGATGCCGATTTTCTCCTTGATAAAGTTATGCGCAAACGTTTGAACTAAGTATCGGACTCATTATTTTGACTTGGGGTGCTAACTTCCCGAACCTGGCGAGCGCGGGGTAACGAAGATGTGCGGAGAGTACAGGAAGGATACGGACTTATGTGACAGCCAATTAGATGTCCTAATTTATTCCCCCACCCGGAAAAATATGCAGAGCACGGGTTCGGGACCTACGACCTGTGAGCCAGCTCCTTCTACGTTCAGAGTTTGTCGAATAAAGACGTGTCTCCGTACCGCTAGTTCATCAACTTCGTACCGCAAACCAGATTATCTAGATCGTCGTACCGCTATTGCTTTGAATAGAAAACTTGTTCCTATAAAGTAAGATTAAGTGAGCGCCTGAGTGCAGCAAAGGTAAGGTTTCATGAATTTTGACTGATTGTTAGTTTTGAGTATTAATTTGATGTGATAAACTACGGAGTTACTTCCGAACGCTTGTAGAGCGTAGCCTCCGGGCCACGTAAGTAGGAAAGTGTTAAGTAAATTCGTTGACGAGTGGACTTCGTAGTCGATCTTTGTAGGATTTGTTATAGTAGATCATTATTCAAGATTGACCTTACCGCTTTTGTTTAATTGAGGATATCGCTTCCCGGTAAATCCGTATCTGGTCTCGCATTTCTTGATGTTAATTTGGATATATTATGTTGGATTGATATTTTGTAGTATTTTCTTCGATTTAATCCGAGCTATTTAATTTATTATACCGGATATCTTAGTGTGTGTCGCTATAAAACCTTCCCGAGGGTTAGAGTTGAACGTAGTCGCATTGTAGTTAAGTTTTTAGTTTTAAGTAATATTTCGTTCTCGTAGATGTCGCATTGTCTAGTGTTTTGCCTATCATTCGGTGCCTTTACCTAACTGTTCCTTATCTAATTAGTCTGAAAATATTGCGGCGTATCAGATGGATTGTTGAAATCATCATTTTGTAAACGATTAGTCATTACCGCTATTGCGTTGCCGAACCATAGAACTTTGCACTAGGTATCGTGTCGCCTCGTGGCACGCACCGAGGGATCTTAGTCTCTTTGTAATATATAGCGTCTACGGGCGCTATAGCTACCATTGTTTTGATTCATGATACAGCACGTTAATCTGTTTGGCTCGAAATTCCGAAAATAAGATCTGTATGATGTACTATTTCTTTTGAACTGTATTATTTTATCTAACTTGAATGTTTCTGATTATTATCGTCTGATTTGATATATTTTGTTACCGCTACTAAATTCCGCACATTTCATGCAATCTTTACGCCCGAAGCTCTGAATAACGCTAACTCCTATAATAAACGGAATACCACCACTCTCTTGAAGATCCTTCTGTAGCGTTCTCGCCTATTTATTTCTTCCGAAAGGTGTACCCCGCCACTCTACCATTATCTCCGGAAATCTGAACTCGCCGGCTTCAAGGCCGTCGTTCCGTTGATTAAGTTTGTAAGTTTGTCTATTTTTTTTTGATCGACGCTATCGCATCTGGCGCCCAACAAATTTCCTTTATTAATAAAGAACCTCTATTTGGAACGCCGTAGGGTAACGATAAAACCTCCCTCGCCCAGTTAAGGTCACCCTAGTGGAGCCGATAATAATGATCGTTGCAGCACGTATGCTTCAGAGTTATTGCATCGTGAAAAAGTCGGAAAAATTGTATATGCTGGATGTTCGTCATCAACATTGACTTAAAAGATTTCACTAGAATAATGGAATTATCAGGTCGTAAGTAAATTGATATTAACAAGAGTGAATACAGGAGGATTCATATGCTGTAGTGGTCAATGCACGTCGATCAGTGTATAACTACAAGGGCATGATCAAACAGGTTGGTAAGGATGTAATAAATCATTGGCTAAATGCCATTTGAAAACTCGCTGGGGGCAGTTATTATGCTCATCCGGCTATGGTCATTAAATTCTGCTCCTTTCCGTGTTGAGGGGGCGGGGGGGGGGGGGGGGGGGGGGCTGCACTTTAAAATGCACCCTACTTAATATTGGGCGTGGAGAGCTGTTAATTGAATTTCTGGCGATGTTACCCGATAGAAATAACCACCTGACACGAGAAATCGATTCGATCATTTTCAGGCAGTTGACAAAATGTTTATGTAATTTCGAAAACCCAATCCGATTGATTGTCCAAAGCCGTCTTCTGAATATGTGAAAACATCGGCAAGTCTTAATCTTCGAAATTGTGGAAGGAGATGACTTTTTAAGGATGTATTTGTTGAACACTATCAAGATATGAGTAATTACTACGCTGTACACACATACATACGTATGAAACTATATATATACACATGAGTGATATATGCGCGCGTCTCCAGAAGGAAGCAGAGTGGCGAACGAGTGCGTGCGCAGGCAGAGTCGGTCTGTAGCCCACGAGCGAGCGTATCTCGTAGCATATACATACAATATGTAATCCAACTATATTAATATTAATCTTAAAACGTCGTAAATAAATAATCACATGACTATTCTAATTAACTAAATAAAACAAAAAGACATCATTATTTCTCGATCCATCCTCATATGTTTAACGAACACTTTTAAACAAATTTACTTTTTCATTATACATCCACGTTACACGGATTACATAACTTCAAAAACATCAAATATTATCACAAAAACTTTCATTAACTATATTGTCGATGAAAGGTTAAGGGGGTTGGGTACCGAAAATTTCTCGTCTAGAACGGCTAACGGCAGAGACTCACTGATTATTGTCTTGATATAATTTCCCATATCGAAATACCTCACATTAATGAAATTTGGAAAAATGAATTTTTACCCCGTTTTCAAACTGAATCGTTGGAATCTTCTCATATCTCACATTCTAGTGAGTTTTGACTTCTTTCTCGTTATAAAAAAATAAACTACCCTGGTTTAAATATTTTATGTATAATCGCACATTATCATAAATAATCCCATGTCCATGGTTATATACCAGGCGTTAGCAGCATATTTGAATGTGTTCCTTGTACGTAATATTTTGGGCCTTGGAAAAAAAAGTTGTATTTCTCAGTTTGAAAACAATTACCTTCTACTCCTCCGACATATCGAAAATCCCATACAATTTATTGTTCAGAGTGATCTAAAACAAGTGTAAACAAATCGGGGACGGAATTGCAGTAGCTGAGTCAGTCTCAGAGTTTAATGTCGGCCGTCCATAAATAATTCTGGACTGGCAGTCCATAACAAATCCGTCTGAAGATGTATGCACCGTGATAAGCAAAGACTTGCGTCAAACAATTTGAGAGCTAGTCGAAAACATGAAAATGTCAATAGAATTATACCACCGCAGAGTAAAGACACGGCACGTCGGGGTCGAATCACGGTGAAAGGAGATATGACGAATGGTGCTGGATTATTCTGACCAATCCTCTTCTTACTCTGCAAAATCAAGCAATAATAATCATGGTATAGTGGAAGAGATAAAACCGTATAATGATAACAAGTTTCTTTTTTCCACACTTTCTGTTCACATCCCAATCATTTCTTTTCCCGCGACCTGAATCAGAAAGAATCATGGATTTTCTGCCCAAAAGTAAAAGCTTACGAGACTATAGGATTCAAAAGCGAATTGACACATTTCCCACATATTTGGACGATTTTCGTGACTTCGAATGGTGTCTCCTTCTATAATTTTGAACTCCAAGGGTCGTGGATCTTTGCACACATTCTTTGGGTCACAATGAACAATCTATCGAATGCAATTTTCGATATCTCAACGGATCCGAAAGAAACACTTTTGAAAACGGGGTGAAAATTTATTTTTCCCAATTTCATTTGTGAAGTATTTTGATTTGGAAAATGATATTGAGACAAAAGTCAGTGAGTCTCTGCCGTTAGCCGTTCTGGATGTGAAAGTTTCGATACCCGAACCCCTTCACCCTTCATCGATACCTATCATTGATGACAGTTATCGTGTTAATATTTGATATTTTTGAATTTATGTAATCCGTGTAACGTCGATGTACATACATTCATATTGCCCGAAGGGCGTGACACGTATATTTTCGTGAGTCTCCGGCAACACGTATGTGATGAAATCCGTCCTTCATAACTATGCGACTACAAAATTTTTTGTTATTGAGAACATCAAGTTGATCCTCAATCATAATGCACGATCATGTAGACAAATACACGCATTTCACCGTTTCTCTTTCCTACTAGACTAGCTGATCCGCGGACACTTTGCGCGCGTCTGCACTACTGTTCAGCACAAAAACTTGTAAATCGTTATATCCGATTGATTCCGAAGTTTTATGAAAAAACTGACCCTTGTTGTATACAAGGCTTTCCAGCTCAACTCAACTGGCCTTCAGCACGCGGATTCTCATTCTATTGGAGAATTAAATATTTTTAAGTACCGAAAATAATACGGTGATTTGGGAAATTTTATATCTTACATTCTATCTCCAACATGGAAATTTAGAAAAATTGGTTCGTACCCAAGAGAGCCGTTTTTGTACGATGTCATGGAGAGATTCTTTGCAGAAGTTTCGTACCATTTTTCGACCCAGTTTCAGTCGATAAAAGCTGAGAATCTCGACTTTGTCATAGGTTACCATGACCGATTCGGATGAATTTTTTGCTCACAGAACTACATCAAAAAACGAAAATGGTAGGACCATACACAAGATGCATGAATCTCCGGCTCCACAAATATGCATTTTACAAACGCCAATATTGGAAGACTTCTCTGAAAATTTAAGAATTCCAAATCCTTAACCCTTTCATTTGAATAATACGTTGACAATTTCATGTACTACAAAGTGTAAGAGGGTGAAAAAAAGTTATCAGATACAAATTTTGTTTCTTCCAACAAAAATGGGACTTTTACCTCAAAGATCGTCCGTTATCTAACATTTTTTGCATCGATTAACCTTGAAATTGTCGTGGTATCATCAACTCTCCCCGTACAGGAAGAGTAAGTATCGGTTTCGGGATTGATAATAGGAATCGTAACTGACTATTTTTTTATCTGAATTCTTGTTAGTTCTATCACTGCAACTTGATTATTGATAACTAATCAGTGGTGAATGCACAAGTAATCGAATTCTGGTAAAAAACGAAATTCGACAAAATATTGCTACTTTTCTGAATATGAATGAACAATGATTTTCATCGAATCAGTACGAGAACAAAACTTATTTGCACACGATGGACATGACCAATCGTAGAACGGATATTTGCTTTGATATTTGTTTTGAGATCGACCGATGAAAATTATAAATCACTGGCGATTTTGGAAATAAAAATCCGAATTGGAAAAAAAAAATTATTAAATACATGAAATTTCGGCGGACTACTTTATATCCACATTTTTTATACACACATGCATGGATCTTTCAAGTGATATCTTAGAGGGTCAAGGATTTTAAATTCTCAGTGGGGTGTCCCCATAATTATTATTCGTTTTGATAAAATCCAGATCTCTGGTCCCAGAGGTTTAGGTATCTTGGATGAGGTCCTGTAACTTATGTTTCTTGATGTAGTATTTTATGTAATAATCCAAATCAGTCATGGTGAGATTTGAGAAAATCGAGATTCTCGACTTTTATCGATCGAAAATGGGTCGAAAAATTAAAGTAGTATTTTTCGTAATATCTTATGACCGAGGTGCAAACAACATTTTTCGATCATATATCTGTAAAGTCGTACTTTACGACCGCAAAACACGACCGAAAAGTCGTACTTTACGGACACTTGATCGAAAACAAACTTCTACACATAATTTCACCTAAATTTTGAACATATTTCTCTACAAGTTTCCATATTTATTATTGACGCAAAAATTAAATAATTGCTGTCGAAATTCTGCGGAAATCGTATCTGTCAAAATCGGAATGCAGGATCTAAAATTTACAAACCACCGCGCCTACTTCTGTTGGTACTTCAACATATCCAGTTTCCAAATGATATCGAAGATCCGAATGCCTGCGGCTGGTTCGATTGAGTGGTAATGCCCCACATGCATTCAAACCTCTATTGACGTCAAAATTGAAAACTTCAGTTTATATTCTCAACTTATAACCCGATGTATCTCATTAATTCACTCAACTCCAATCGTTAAGTAAATCTTATACGAATGCCAAAGTTATATTATAACCCTTGAACCTCCAATCACGAATCCGTCACTTGTATCAACCAGCTTGGATAATCGCCCAACGTTAATATATTTATGGACAACAAAACTAATTAGCGTGCGAATAAACTGTCAACTTAATGGGTGCGAGAATTCGAGATTTTTGGGACGTGGATCTCTTAAGATTGGAACTAAGGAGGAGGCGTATTTCAAGTCGCTGGGTCTAATTCGGTTTTGTTCAATTAATTTTGCCAGTATTTTCGCCAAATGATCTATTTCTGCATTAGATAATCGCCGAGGAGAAGATTAAAATAATCTGTCTTTCCTTAGAAATCTTCCCTACACTGCTTCAACTTTGGGGGTGTCCAGCCGTTCCGATTTTAGATATTCGTCAAAAAATAGTATCTCGAGTCTATTCTGCTCCGAAGCCAGAATTTCGGGATTTATTTTAGAACATTCGGTCGTCATAACTAACCGCCTTAGAATTAATGTTTAAAATTTCACGCGTTCCTTCTGCAAAAGTTTCATAACTTTCGACGAGCCTAAGACCAAATTATTGTAATGGATCTCAACCTGAGATGATCATTGTATTATCATCAACTGCAATCAATCTGATGTCGTCTGTGAGTGAATTTCCAACACTAGCACTAGCAGTACAAATCCTGAAAATTTTATTTTCGAATCGTCGTTACCTGTATCATCCAAATCGTTGGTATCGGTGTACTGAATGATATCTGGAATTACCAATTTTCATTCAATAAAACTAATCGGAATTCCACTGTCCAAACGCGCTGCACAATTCATATCTAAAGATTCACCGGCATATTGAAACTTGAAAGTAACACATTGGAGGAATCCGTCGTCTTCGTTTGCCCGTTCCACATTGACCACTTCCGAATTTGCTGTTGAAGACTGCATGCGTGACGATTGTCTTTTATGAGTGCAATTTCTGATTGCGTGCTCCATGGAACCACACCTGAAGCATGATCCTCTTTTCGGTCTGGCTGGCCACACTCAAATGACATGTGGCCTCATTTGCCACAATTATAGCTGTATTTTTTACTAATATTTGCAGTACTATCTTCCTTTGTACCCGTTTTTTTAATTACGTTTACTGTCTTCAGATACCGCACGTAATTCACTTCCACCGGTGGAAGCGGACTTCGAGTACAACGCCACCTTTCCGAAATTAACAGCAGCGCTTCCACTGTTCCGAATAAATGTATGCGTGCCTGGTTGCGCAATGTAGCTTCGGAAATCCCATCAGTATAATAGTTGAGCCTTTTTGACTCGTCGATCGGAACTCCATTCGCTAGAATTACAACGAAAAAATATTATTCTTATTTTGCATGCTTATACGACACACTGATCGCCCAGCAAACACGAACAGTTGCGGTATATAGCCATGGTGTAACAAATAATATTACACACGTTACATTACATCAATATAAATATTACATAACATTCACTTGTTGTTTGGCTGTAACGAAGAATTATAATAGTTCTATCACATTGTTTCCTAACAGTCACATGAAAATGAACATTTCGAATGTTATACAGGAAAGATAAACATGTAGCACAACACAACAGATAATAATCTTCAATGCGATAACTTTTGATTAATTTTTTGTCCTTGAAATTCCGATGAAAATTATATTATTCATGCTGTGAACAAAGGGCATAATTTTGTCTGATGAAAATTTGATCTCAGCGAATACAATTCTATAACAGTAATATAACAGAGACACCCAGATAACGAAGCGTTCTCATAGCAGCCGCAGGCCGTGCCGCCACGATGTGTTGAGCGAATCCAACACGATGCTCGCTTGACGTGAGGATTGAAAATAAATGTAGTTCCGAGAAAAACGCGTCTAAAGTTTCGGTATGAATCGTTAGAAATAATCGTTGATTTCAGTCACTTAAGCTCAATCAGCTATTCCGGCACCATATTGGGGTCCTTCTTTCTCCAAGTGAAAATCGTACTGAAGACTACTAGCCTCTCTTTCGTCATTCCGTAATGCCTGGACCTCGAAGGATGATCTTCTGTCAGCACGGTCGATGCGCTCGTTGTCGCGCCTAGCTGCAAAATCATGTGCCTCGTCGCCAATACGCAGACCCATAGCACACATGATTTGCAGGATTGGGGTAAATCCCTCGTTACAATGGCAGCATGCTATATATGTAGCAATTTCAAGCGAAGAAAGACCACAATGCCAATGTTTATGGGCCCCGTTCCAGAGCGTAGAATTGAAAGACTCATTGCTGTTCTGTGTGTAGGCCCCCAGACATCTCTCCAGCAATTCTTCTCTGGCCAGATCTTCGTATATTAGTCGGATCACTGTTAAAACTTGTGCGTTGAACGGTTGATCATGTTTGAAGCTCGCCAGTTCGCCTTGAGCCTCAGCTTTTTTATATTTGCACCACCTCGAAGGCCCTTCAGGACAATATTGATGCTGGGGTTTGACGTCGGTTGAACTCCGGTGGTAAAATGTAGCCCACACGGCCTTGCTCATATCTTACATGGAATTGGGATGCCTCCGGATTGCCAAGCCATAATATTTCGTAAGAGCAATTATGGCTTTGTTGGTGAGTTTTCCGGCTCCATTTCCTCCGATACCTTTATTGGTAGACTTCGCATTGCGGAGTCTCGTTCCCATTCTCTTCTCCACGTGGCCAACGCATTCTTTTTTTTGCACCAACAATCCATCACCATATGGTTTTGCGTTTTTGATGGCGGTATATGTTTTGGAATCACGATCGCCTAGGTAAGTGCCGTACCTCACGCCATACTTCTCCTCGGACCGTTCAAACATCTTCACTACGGAGTCAGGTTCCATCTTTCCGGCGCTTCCAGAGTGATTGTTCTTGCATTTTTCAGCATGTGTTTCGATCCAGTCTTCGAATTCTGGAGTATCTCGCCGATTTTCCCATGTTTTGCATCCCAGACAAAAACTCGATTTGACTACTACGTCGATGACTTTTTTAGAGTAACAGCCGATTAGAGTTGTGACACCGTACTTTGAAGAAAAGCCTCTTTTCTTCCAGGTGCCGTCTCCTGATACTGTCAGCACTGTATCCACTCGTCCGCGAGCGATGTTTTCCTGCTTTTCTTCTTGAACAGCTTTTTCCAGTACAGACTCAAAAACTGTTTTGTTGGCGATATGTATGTCCTCGAGACAGGTGGTATACAGTCTTTTTGTGAAACCTTTGCTGATGTCCGTAAGGCCACAAAACAAATTTATACCAGCTCTTGTCAGTGGTAGAAGCCTCGAAACAAAAGCAAACCGACGATTTATTTCAGACGCTCGGCCGATTTTTGGAGACGAATCCACGAATTTGACTCCACAGGCACATTCCAATTGAATTTTGAAACTGAGCCCAGTCAGCTGTTTTTGGTCAAATTTCACCTCCTCGTGACATTCTTTGCACTCCATATATGCACTCAGTGCCGTGAACACCGTCAAGAAATTAAAAATCACGTAGCTGCTATCTCTGTCTCGCGGAACCTGATCATCCTGGACATTCCGTAATTTTTTCGCCGAAGTCGATTTGAAAATCGAATCAGTCTCTGCTGTTGTCTGATTCCCTCGAAACGTCCTCTTCTTCTGACGATCTGCTCGTACACGATTAACTCGGCTGCCTTTTTTATCCATCTTTCAACTGAACAACTACTGCACTCTCACTCGTGAATCAAATAGGTACTCTCACTTCGGAAGTCTGAGCAATACTAACGTACGACACGTCAGTTGCTTGTTGCCGAAATAACAAAGGATAAAGGGTGAGAAAGGGTTTCTTGGCATGAAAATTCTCGGAATAGCACCTGCAGGTCCGAGCAGGCCTCAACCCCTAGCGCGTTCTGAGACATCGCCTGGCGGTTCGGTTTATACCTGCGGTGCACCCATCCATCCAAATCGCTATAACTCCGCCAATTTTGCGAAATTCTTGATAATATTTGAAGGGAATATTCTCAAGACTATAAGCTAAATGAAAATGCAGAAAACCGAAAATCCATTTTTTGATCGGAAAAAACGGACCCTTAAGATTCGTTATTTTAACCACGCTGTTGTACTGATATGAAAAGAGCATCAATTGTATAATAACGATGTCTTTTGCCGCGCTCACGCTGGTTTTTTGAAGTTTATCGTTACTGTTACAATCTTTGCATGCAACGTCTACTCTTGTCCATTTCGACAAAGAGATATCTACTATATCTTCCAGATTCTTATGACATTTAATACACGGCGTTAATGTAACGGGTATTGCAAGAATATTATTCCGCTGCACGTTTCTAGAGGTAATTCCGCATTGATTACACCGAGTAATTGTTATCAATTCGTGTTCAATTACGTCGCGTATTATACTTGACTGTTGACATAAAGCTGTAATAAATTCTGCTGCGTCTTGTTGTATATTCTCTGTGAACTGGGTGCCGGCAAATTCTCTAACAGACAGTGAATTCATTTTATTTTCGTTCATAATATACAAATAGGCCGATTTCTCCAATGAATCGTTATTTTTTAATTTCGTTAACTCACGGACAATGGATTCACAATGAAATATAGCCTGTATTGAAGCATTGGCGTAACAAGATACACCGTCAACATTCTCTATGCCATTGATTGATGGTAACGGATTATCAGGCAATACGGTATTGTCGTTGTCGTCTGCTTGTAAATTATGTACCTGAATTGACCATACAGTGTCCCTAATCTGCCTATTCCGCTTGCGTGAAATATTAATTTCAGCTAGTTCTGGCCTGTAAATTTTCCGTAGACGATTGTACTCTATCATAGCCGATTCCTGAACTTCCAATGATCCCGGATCTAAATTGATTAAGTGCAGGCCATCGAGCGACGTGACTCTGGATAAAGCGACGTAAGCTTGTCCGCAAGTGAACAAGCTATTACCAACATCCATTACCGCGTTTTTCAAAGTAAGTCCCTGACTTTTATGGATTGTCACACCATAGCTTAATGAAATAGGGAATCGTTTTACAAAAATGAATGCGCCAGTCATTGCTTCAAATTTTGTAGATACCTTTTCTATAATATGTACCGTGCCCGTTGCTAAAGCAATTGTAATGACTCAACCCGATTCGTATCGATAGCTCGAGTGACGGTAGTAACATGACCAATAGTGCCGTTGATAATACCCAGTGATACATCAATATTACGTCTTACCGTTATTTTCACGCCAATTTTTATTAATATACTTCTTGCTAGCCCGGCTGTTCGTGAGTCGTCGTCGCCTTCCTAATTATTTATAAGTTGTGTAATTTTTCTCTTCAGATACGGTACACAATCAACCGAGTCCTCTGCACTAAGCTCAATTTCCTCACCTGAAATTTTGTCTAGCATAGCTTTATTCAGAACTTCACACTGGTGTCGCGTCAATAATAGACAGACCGTATCTGCTGGTAGTTTTTCGATGTAGCTGCATAAGCTTTGAAGTCTGGCATGTACTAACGTCCCAACAATTTCAATTTTTCTCGATTTCAGAACGCGTTCGTCCTCTAGCGTCATTATTCCGAAACGAACTCAAGATAATATCTCAAGATAGATCGGGTCGTTTTGTTGTCGTACATTAATTAATAGCTCGTCGTATGCGGATGAATGGGACCATAAGTTGACGCTTCCCACCGATCCTATGTATTTGTGTATTTTTTCGCGAGATAGATCGATGAACGCTGAACTTTCATTCACAGGCGGAAGCTGTACCAAATCGCCCAATACCAGTATGTGTTTTCCACCAAACCACCCGTCGGCTAAATTGTGCGTGTCAAATATTTTACACAATCGCAAACGAATATAAGTCAATGTGATATTTGAAAGCATTGATATTTCGTCTATGATAAATAATACCACGTCTTTCAACTCTGCCCGAAAAATTTTCAATACATGGTCTGTAAGTTCTTTGTATTTTGGTGTACCACCATGCGCTATTGGCAGTTGGAAAAGCCTGTGTACCGTTAGGCCGTCTACATTGAAAGCCGCCAGACCGGTAGGCGCTGTTATTGCTGTCGTTTTATGAAGCATCTGTTCAGTCCATGTTCGTATTGTTTTAATCAGAAAACTTTTCCCAGTACCCCCGGCGCCACTCACGAACATTCGCAATACCTTGTCATTATCGCATGTATGTAAATTTTCTTAGTTTTATAAAATATTCTCCTTTGGTCATCATTAAGTTTCTCTATCAATATATTAACGTCAACATCGTCAGTGTGCTCAACAACGTCAACGAATTCCTGCATAGCTAGATCAGCTTCGATAGGCTTGAACTGTAATAGGTTATCCAGATTTTCTGCCATATCGTGACATTGACTTTGAATGTCTGTTGAACGCTCGTGGTATTGCAGCGCTTCGACAAGTTGTTCCTTGCTCGCATCGAAAGCTTCCGCATATGTATCGCAATCACCTTTCAAGTCATCGGTATCTCGCCACGGTTTGAACAGAAGTAATAGCGCGTGATAATATTTTTCAGGCTCGACGTTAGCATTGTACTTATGATGGTTGATTAGACAGCCACGTCTCCTTCTCTTTAAAAACCCATTGCCAAGTTCGTAAACTTCAACATTACTATCCACGGGTTTTGTTTTTGTTATCTCATACCATTTTGCAAAGTCATACAAAGATAACAACTCCAGTTCTTCGGGTCTGTTCGGATAGTGATCGTCAATAAGCGATGGATAAAAAATATCTGTCGACCCAGGATCTAGTTCGACGACAACGTTATGCGGCTTTACTCTTTTGCTCCTGACTTGATTTACGTCCAACCATTTAATAGTTGTGTAAGGATCAGTTCCGTACAACGATATTCCCAACAACGTGTCGGCAGCCTCCAGAGCTCCGCAGTCTCAGTTATTCAGACTGCGCGTTGTAACGCTCCAAAGCCTACTAGCCAATGACTTAGTCGAATTAATTTCATCGAACATTTCTACGGATGTACTAGTCTCCGGCTTAGTAGTATACTTCGTACAGTACCAATTCAGTATCGTTGATTTATCGCGAATGAACTGGATATCCATATTGCCCTCCCACGCAGTTAGGACAACCGGATTGTAATCATTAATAAATATTTCCTCTTCCGATCGCGGTAGATCGTACAGTCTACTTTTTGACTTTAGTTGTTTTCTACCAGCGATGGACACGGCCACATCTCTCATTATCAGCGAATCCGTAACAGGTCTGGGAAAACCAAATCTACACACTCTTGATATTTATTTTTTATTTTTTTTTATTACGCATACAGTAATCATTATGTTTGTGTTGTTGATAATTAGTTACTCGGTTACATGAAATCGGTGATATGTTACTATCAGGTATTCTACACGTTACACACTCGTTGACGAACTTAGCCACGTCCTCCGTGGACGATTCTCCAATAGTAGGAGCGTCTGTAATCCAGATCAACATATGAAAATGTTGAGTACCCATACCTTGATACTCGCGTCTCCAAAAGTAGTGGGATACTTCTCCGATCGAATTATCCATTGCACACAAGAATTTCAGCATACCTTGGAATTTATTATCTATGTATCGTGAAGCTGATATTGGATCGGTAGCAACCAGCTCGCTTGTAGGCATATTCGCCATTTTTTGGCCGTTCACTTTACGAATATATTCTGCTAAATCGTTCCACATCCATTCGCTTGGACTGAGTGTAAGAAACCATGTAGCCGAACCATAATGGTGAACCATACAATTCAACATGTTTCTTGCCCTACGCCAATATTGATCTGTATTGCGTAATCTCGCGAGAATAGTTGTTAAATTTCCTTCGAGAAGCTCTTTGGACATCAGTTCTGAATAACTCTGAGCGTTCAGTCTGTCTTTAGGATTAATTACATTCAATTTATGGAATGTACCACTCTTCAATTGCCGTATATTTGAATCGTTCAATAGGAAAAACAAACATTGCTGATATAATCTAAATTTTGAATGCTTTGACATGAGCCTGTTTTTAACAAAATCGTATGCCCGCAGAGGAACGATCCGGCTTTCATGTTGGCCATTGTTGCCATGAGGATATAAATCTGGAAAGCACATGATATCCAAGCATTTATCATTTACCATGTGTTCATAGCCGGTTCTTGGACCTTCAACATCTGATATAGAGTTGTTGCACTCCTGTTTGCCCTTCCCGGATTGATTGGATAAATTGTGTACTGTTCGCAGTACTCGTCTGTGTCCATGATTTGTGTCAATATCGCTTTATGCTTGACATTCTCTTTTGCATCAACTTCCGCCGGCAATGCCGTGCGATCGTCCCCATTCGTGCCCAACTGTTGTGGTTCTATCTTAATGTCAACGTCCTGCGTAAGCGATTCTAACAACATTCCAGGTTCAGTTGGTAATTCAATCTTTGAATATGATGTATTACTTTTTTTCAGCCACATTAATGCGTCGTATACTTTATTTACATCTACCAAATTACTCCATACTACTTTCGCCTTATTTAGTATTCCACATACCATAACAAATAGCTCTTGGTTGATATTTATTGGATCAGTGGGTAATGGTAATTTTCTCAATGTCTCCTCCAAAGGTAACGGCAAGTGAAAAGTCCTACCCTTCACCTTCTGTACTTTATGACTATGCGGTAATCGTTTCTTCGACACCGTTCCCATTCTTTGCACCGTTAGAAACGCTTTAGCTCTCTGAATCATAATTTTTTCGTAACTGTTCAAGCAAGATATGACACATGGCGTTTCCAGTGCCTCGCGCTGTTGCCGATACATTCTCAAGAACTTTTGAGTCCCCACTTATCAAAGCATTGTCAATGTTATTTATTTTATCAGTCAGCCTCGAAATTTCGTGAATTTGTCTTACGAAATGCTTAACTTGTGGAAAGTGCGGCTGTAATATTTGAAGTGGTAATAACTTCGAATTGCAAGTCATGGGATTGGTATAACAGCTTTGGAAGTGTCCTAATCTACAATTCGACTTGTTGACAGTACATTCATTAATTCGTCTCATGTTGCTACGAATATTTGTAATTTTCCAGGAGACGATCGCTGTTAGCAAATGCTCTAGTCTGTTAATAGTCTGCGAATCGGGTCTTACACAAAGTTCAGAGCATACCCACGACTTGCGTGAATGTTTGGACTCACTCGTCGGTAGAATATTAACGACATGACCTTTAGTTGTCCCAATCAATTGTTGGTCTAGCTTCACATCCAATACATTGTCAGCTGTATCTGCAAAATGAGCTTCGGTTGACCCAGTATGTTTTGATTCACCGCAAAAGGCTGCTATCTTTGATTCAATATCAACCGATTCTGATGCTCGTATCGAACATACTTCTATTCCATGTTTTAAATTGGTTAATGCCTTGTTAACGCTGAATACTATACCTTTCCTAGCTTGAATACACCACTTTATTGTTTTTTCCGCTTCAATTCTTTATTGCGGATTAGGCCTACGGCTAAGTTAACGTGTTAGAATGGTAATGTATCTTTCTACGGATCCTAAAAGTGCCATTGTATGACTTAGTTTTCTTAATTGACTGTATTTTTTTATTATATTTTTTGTTTTCATAAATTTTATTGAATTTTGCTTTCTTTCTTTGTATGCGTAATAATTTTGCTTATTTGATTTTTTCTTTGGTCTGGATTGGCATTGTACTTTATTTGTTCACTAATTTTTTTTTATCCGGATTAACCGTATATTTCATTTTTTCGTAATTTTTTTTTATTTTCGGATAGGCAGCGTATGTTTTTTCTATGTATTTGTTTTATTTCCGGATTTGCTGCGTATTTTTTTTTTTCATAATTTAGTTTTATTTCGGCATCTATTTCGTATTCTTTTTTTCATTATTTTTTTTTTATTATTAGTTTAATTAGGATTACCGGCGTATTTTTTTTTTCATAAATTAGTTTAATTTCTGGATCGACTGCATATTTGGTTTTTTCATAATTTTGTTTCATTTCAGGATCAGCAGCGTATTTTTTTTTTACATACTCTCTCTTAATTTCCGGATTCGCATAATGCTTCTCTTTTTCACGATTCCTTTTAAAATCTTGGTTTTCGGCGTACCTGATTATTTTTATATTCTTTTTCGTCTCAGGATCCGCTGCATATCTTATCTGTTTTTTAAATTTTATTTTTTCTGCGTTGGCTGCATAATAAATTTTATTTTTATCTTTTTTAATCTTAGATTTCTCTTCATCAATCATATTTTTTGGTGACCATTCGTCTGCGCGAGACGCAGTTTGTGTTAATTTTCGATACGATCGAACAACATGTTCTTTCCCGCTATCACTACATCTAGCTACTTGCTGAACCGAATGGTCATCTTGTCTTTTTTCATTTATTCTCTCTTTGTGAATACGCCACAATTCTTCTTTAGAATTTTGCTTATCTACGTTATCATGACTAATTTTTGTTCGTTGAGCTAACGAATCTTCGTGTGCCGCTTGACAGACTGCCGCGTAAGTCTTGTGAGATGGCAATTGCACCTCCGACCTAAGTCCGCCCGGTGTTGTTGTAGTAATCAAGGCTACGCCAGATTCTTGTTGCCCATTATGCGATGCAACTCTAACCGTCGTCGGGAATGGAATCAATGTTTCATGGTCCAATATCTTGCATAAGTGGTGTCTCATCGCGTGCGTAGATTTTGAACGTTCATCGCCGTCGTCTATTATGTTAAACATCAACGAAACCAGAGCGCGCAGCTATCGGCGGTATATATCGGAGCTGAATTGTACAGGTATCAAATTCTCAGCAACCGTGCATAGTGTACAAAAATTTGAAAAGTTGAATAATGTAAGTATTAACGTATATGGGATCGAATCGGAATCTTTCCAAAGTAAGAAGGGGTCTAATAATAATAATAATAGTGTAATTATCCCACTATATTTGAGTGAAAATGTTACAAAGAACGATACAATTCACCTACTCAGAATTGAAAGTGGAAGCAAACTATGTGATGATGATGATGATCTTAATTACAGTTACCGTAAACTGCATCTTACGTGTCTGATTTCAAACCCAAATCAATCTTCCTGTTGAGTTTCTGACCACGGAACTTACATATATATATATCTGATTATCGATTATATATGGCTAGTCAGTAATATAACTTCTAGGAGCTAAGTTGCATTGCTTAAAGGTAATCATTACAGTAGGGAAAAGAGAGAGAGAGTTACTGTTCTCCGAAGACTACTGCTGCAAAGGTGCCCTTATTCGCTTCGACGGACCGCTTATAAAACTTAGTGAAGGTTTAGGACTGCTGTGACCAGCTAGCCCTGCTCCTAATTATGTTAATATCTCCTCCTTTCCAGTCAGCCACTGACACTGCAGCGTGTCTAGTGCTATGAGCAGTAAACGAAGGGCTCAGACCTGACAAAACTAAACACTCTTTGATCCACGTACTCAGTGTTTGAGATGACGCTGCGTGGTGCGGCTTTCTCCAAGTAATGAACAAGTTCTCAGTTTAGTTTCTTATCCCTTCAGTTTCAACCAAATACCTCGACAAGGCTCGCGCGACGCATGCCGACGTTCTTCCTTTATAAAGAGGGAGATAAAACCGAGGTTGTGTACTACCAACTTTGGAAGTCTTGATCGGGTCACTAATCCTAATGTCTACGCCTGTATCGTACCACGAAAGATTGTTTATTTTATAATTGATAACGATTGAATCCTGTGTGCCGTTCCTAGCGCTAGTAAGATCGAGACCTTATACGTGAGAAGCTTCAAGTCCAGCGAATTTAATGGTTCAAGTTTTTCCACCCATTGCAGGACAACCTCCGTGTTCCAAATCGAGGTATACTTAGGCTTCGAAGGTCGAAGTTTGTAGACTACCTTGAAAAAACAGTTGACTTCAGCATCTTTGGCAAATTCTGACTGGCAGATAAGGCTTATAGCCGCACTTTTTGTATTAAGTCTGCCGTAAGCGGCTCCACGTTCAAATCTTTCAGTTAGAAAACCAATAAGCTGCGCTGAGGTAGGAGCGTGAGGATCTATTTTTTATTTTTCACGAAACAGCCACCAGTTTTTTAGTGCTGAATTGTACTGTCGAATCGTAGAATTAGTGATGGCAGCTGTCATAATTTCCACTGCCTTGCGAGGAAGGCGTTTTCTCGAGGAAGGGGCTCGTATAGCCTCCCTACAACCAGGGAAAGTCGACTGGCCAATGAATGTGTCTGGGATCTGCAAGGCGATAAAACTAATTTCAAGTTAGGTGAGAAAACCATAGGTTCGCCTAGCAGTAAGGCCTTGAACAACGGGTACCACGGTTGTGTGGGCCAGAGAAGGACAACCACAATATCGGACGCTTCGTTTTCTATGATTTTATTTGAGGTTCTTAGAATCAATGAAAACGGAGGGAACGCATAAAAAGAGAGATTTTTCCAATTCACGGTGGAAGCATCGATTTCCCACGAGCAACACACTGTAGACTTCGCATCAACCCGAGAGGCGAATATGTCTATTTCTGGCATTTCCCACCTACTAACGATACGTCTTAATGCAAAATCCGCAAGTTCCCATTCCGTGCCAATGTTAGATTTCCTCGACTCACAATTTGCATCTATGTTTTCACGAGAGGGGATATACGAAGCAGAAACCCAGATTTTTCTGGTTTCGAACCACAGCCAGATTTGTTTGGCCAGTCTATTGAGTTCCGAAAATTGTATACCACCCTTATCTATCCGTAGCAGTATCTCGCGATCCTTGCATTCCCCGGCAAAACATTTTAATGCCAGGAAAGCCGCCATTAGCTCTAGCTGGTGAATATGCCGAGTTCTTCATATTGTGGATCAGAACCCTTGCGCGCATTCACCTTTACTGTATGCTCCCCACCCGGTTAGTGAGGCATCCGAGATTTCTTTGAGAAAAGTAAAGTTTTTCAAGGGGTTCCATGACCTTGGGATAGCCTATCTCCATCATTCTAAATCTTGATGAAGGTATTTTGGAATTACCACATTAGCTTGGAAATCCTGTTGATTAATGATTATGGCTATAACGTTCTCTCGCTCTAGAGACTTGGTATATAGCCAACCGTGAGAAATAGCAGGGCATGCTGCTACCAACAGACCGATCAGCTGGGCAACCTCTCTAATATAACAGTTATTTTTCACCAAAAATTCCGACAGAACCTGACTCAGATAGACGGTTTTCTCGTATGGCAATGCCACGGTCATACTCTTTTGTTCATTAATTACAAACCCCAAATTGGGTAACAGCTGACGTTTTCGTCTAACATTTGTTAGACATTGCTGGAAGGATTCTCAAATGCATAGGATATAATTCAGATATATTGTGGAGATAAATCCTTCTTCTCTGAGCTTGTTCACAATCGGTTTCCTAACCTCAGTAAATACGCAAGGACTAGTACAGAGACCGAAAGGAAGACACGTAAATTCATATAGTACCCCTTTGAAACAGAAAATGAGTAATTTCCTACTTTCCTCACATACCGGTATTGTAAAATAAGCATCCTTCGAGTCCAGAGTACACGTGTAGGCGTTCCTTCTAATTACCTAAGTGGCAGTTCGTACGTCCTCAATCTTGGAATGAAAAGCTGGGATGAATTTGTTGAATTTTTTCAAATTTATGATAAATCGTCTCTCTCCATCTCTTTTTGGCACTAAAAAGACCGGAGATAGAAATTGACCTTTCACAGGTGAACACTGAACGATTGCCCCGCTAGCTAATAATTTCCCTATTTCTAATTCTAATTCAACAATTTCTTCTTGGGTGAACTTCGCATGAAAAGCAATTTGCATTTGCGCAGGCGGTTCGAAAACTGGAATATGATAGCCCCTGACACAATCTAGCACGATTTTATCTGCTGTAAGCTTTTTCCAAGCCGATAAATACTTTCTTAGATGACCTGCTATACAACTCACCTCTAACTCTTCTAATTCTTTTCTTGTCGAGCCCGCTGCGGCTTGGCTTGTGACTGGTGAGTGTTCTGCGATTGAAAGGCCTGCTCCCTCTGAGTCTTGGGGAAACCGGGCTTAAATTGCCCCATTTTCGGGGCCCGATGCTGGTTTCCCTACCTCGCATAAGACCCCTTCCAGTTCAACTGACGTCCTGACCCTTTCGATAGAGGTTTTCTTCGTCCGGAGCTAGACGCCGGAGCGTGGCTCTGTACCTTGATTTCCCCATCAAGTTTTGCCACTGACTTTGCTGTTTTTATGGTTTCGCTCAGCTTATCTCCGTACAAAAAGAACCCCGGAGTTGTTTTCAGTAGTAAGTCTTTGGTTGACTTGAACAATGGCGGGGCTATAAATTCCTTCCCAGCTACAGAGATTTGTCTGTAAAGTTGGGTGATGCAAACTCCTGCATCTGCTATTTGTTCAAGGAGCTTGAGTCTAACTAAAGGCTCTTCGTCATCTCGCAAAATTGATGTGATTGCCGTACCCGATGCTGCCAACGCCGATCACGCCCAATGTTGCTCTTGTACGAACAAATTATCTCTTTTTTGTCCCATCTCGTTGAGGATTGGAGCGATTTCTCGATTCAACTCCGGAGCTTCCAGAAGGAGATTACCTTTCCTAGGATACTTATCCAACAATTGTTTTTCCGTATCCTGGGGATAGCCGTCGGCTATGTATGCATACCAGCGAGACACCAGCGTCTCATGTAATGCTAGTTCTTTAACTTGACTTCTTACTGGATCAACGTCCAAAGCCATGAGCGTTTCCTCATCCAGGATTGTTTCTTCTGGTGATAGTTTAGTGAATACCCCGGTATCCAACTGACAGTCCACAGGAACAGCGCTCGTGATTGAGGTTATGTCGATGCTGTCTTCCTTGTCTAATGCCTGGGTTTGTTCCCCGAAAGACTCATTTATTAGTAATGGGAATATTTTCCTTGCTTGTCTCACCCGAATTCTCTAGAACAGACAAGTTTAAGGCGTAAGAACGGCACTGACAACTATTGCCTCCTTCGTACAAAATTCATCAGTCCAAATGCGCGGAAGTGACTCAACATACAGAGTCACTCTGCCAGGCGATCTGATCTACTTGTAATATCTCTGAGAAAATTAGGCATATACCTCCATCGTTGGATGAATCTTGAACCGTATCCCTCGTCGTGGATGCATCGATGTTGCCATCTAATTCACTCATTAACTTCTTAATCTTCTGCAAATTTCTCTCCTTTTCCTTGTCTTTATTTAATTCTTTATTTCCTCCCTTCGTTCATTGGTTTTGTATACGAAGAACCCGATGAAATGGAAAAAGCAACACTCTGAGATGTGACGCGCGCTTACACGAAAAACGTTATGAAGATGGCGGCGGTCGAGAGACCACAAGTTCCATCCTTTTTAAACTCTGATTTCATGGCTCCACCTCGCGGGAAGTAGTGGTACCACGTTGTGATCTCGAAGAACGAGACTCGATACATAATCATACTGTACCAACGACAGCAGATTCGTAGTATCTATTATGCAATATTAAACTGAAATATTTGGTGGACAGCGTTTTATCCATTAGTATTTTTCAAACTGTTCAGTGGCACATCAGAAGTTTATATTGAAAATTTATGCCATTGAATTGGAATATGCATATTTGCAAGAGTGGGATAAACAGTGGAAAATGATGAGATAATTTTATGATTTCATATTTTTGAGTCGCCAGTTCCAGCTCCGCATATAACTGGTACTTTCAGTGATGTGGACTACGCATTAAATTCTGATGTAACATTTTACTTTGAGACAGAAAAAAAGCACCATCTTTTCACAAAAACGGTGAAGAAAACAAAACCACCATTATTAAAACCCGCTCAAGGTATTTCAATAAATTCTGCTCACATTATGATCAAAGGAAACTCAAAAAATTTCTGTCGTAGAATCAATAAAAATAAATTGTACTGCCGATAACTGAAGCGCAATAAGACACAGATGATCAGCTCACTTTGAGGGATAGTCAAACGTGGAAGATGAGACCCAATTTATGCCGGACTAGGAACGCACATCAGATGATACCCAATTTTCTCTCATTGTCAGAGGAAAAACTACACAATCAGATAGAATACTTATTTTGGAAAGAGAACATGCAGAAAGTCAATTAACTTCACAAGACCCAGTCTTGGCAGATTCCGGAGCACCGCGAGGCAATTCACAATTATTATTCTCCGAAGGGCAAACCAAGCCAGTTAGATCCGCTCTGTTAAACAACAACCAAAAACTTGCATCTGGTGAAAAGTTAGTTTGACTGACTTATAGGCATTTTAACCGGAAGCTAATATTTGTAGTTCATGCTTAGGTACACTAATTGAGTATATACCTTGTAGTACCTTTGAAAGAGGTAACAAATGGATGACCAATTACCTATGAAAAACGCGAAGAAAATGAGCAGAAGCAACACGATGGGTCACTTCCATCCTGCTGTAGTAAGTAATTTAATGGACATTCCCATTTCCTTATGCTTGCTGCTGTGTTTTGAAGCACGATATCAACATCGATCCTTTGATGAATCGAATACAGTCTTTTGAAAAGCTATTGATACATTCTATTTCCAGATCACATCAAAAACTTAAGAAAAAACTGTGCAGATTATTCTCAAGAAAGTTTGTGACATGTCAGAATTTATTCTTAATATTCTTCAGCTATTACGCCTACCGACGGAGGCGCGCCTGGCGTGTCGTGCGCCTAGCGTTAGTCTTCCCGCACGCCCAGCCGTTCTCGTTGTTAGAGTACCTCCCGCGAATCTACCAGTAACTTTACGAATGAATCAATGCCGTTGATGAGGAATATCTTATATCTATCATTTTTGAGCGTGAAGTCCGTGAGGTCGGTCAGTCCCTATCGCGTGTGTGATCGTTCAGGACTTCATTTTTGGCTTGGAAAATATTTTTCAACGTGAAGCGCGCAAGGATGTTTGGCACTCCTTGCATGTCCGATCATATAGAGTTGACTCTCTGAAAAGATACCTCTGAATCACGTAGGGGGTGAAGCTCGTGAGGTTTAGAGTTGCCAACTAGTGGATGAGATATGTCTCCAGATGTATTATCCTCAGAAATCTCCAGATATTCACCAGAAAATGCTTTTTTTCTCCACTTGGGGTACAGTGATGTTCATGAATGGCTTACCTAACATTTAACCTCTATTTCTCGATTTTGACCAAAATGAGTTTCCTCTCTAAACGTATCTCATGTTCCTATGGCCGGCGGAGTAGGCGACAGAAGAAGCTGGAGAAACCATGACATTTGCCTCTCCCACAGCTGTCATCCACTAACTTGTAATTTCGCGCGACATGATTCTTCATCAAATTATAATAGCCCCAAAATTGACGATCACGTTATTGGATTATTTTATTGGTTAGCTTATTAATTATATTCAATAGATTATATGGATGGATGAACACCTCAAACTTATCAACAGGAGTTATTGAATGATAATAAAAATAATTACTAATAATCATGGTAATAATGAATTGATAAATAAACAATTTTTTTAAGAAGGATTTTTTCTCACGACGATGATAGTTTTTATACGTTCCCTTGCCCTTTTTAAAATGATCGTAAATTGCGTGTATGATTGATCTCTCATTCGATACAATGAATTCACCGTGACGAAGACTTCAAACGGAAAAAATTATAACGATACAGATAAAACATTCATTCGTATCAATGAATAATACAGATGAATGAATAACAAAAATGTATATACAGAAGTTAAGACACAGGTTAATCATACACGTAATTTACGATCATTTTAATACAGGGCAGGGAAATGTACAAGAACTAAATAGTTCAATTATCAAATTATTATTACTATTATTATAAATATTTATTTATTATACTATCATTCAATAATTCCTGTTGTTAAATTTCAGGTTTAATTCATCTATATTATCTATTTATTGTAATGAATCAGCTAACCAATGGAATAATCAATAACGCGATCGTCAATTCTGGGGTTATTAATTTGATGAACAGTCATGTCCCGCGAAATTATAGGTGAGTGAATGACAGCTGTGGGAGGCTGTGGTTTGTCTAGCTTCTTCTGTCGCCTGCTCCGCCGACCATAGGAAAATGAGATACGTTTAGAAAGGAAACTTATTTCGGACAAAATCGAGAAATAGAAGTTAGATGTTAGGGTAACCCATTCATGAACATTACTGTACATGTATGTTTAGTCTAATTCCTGATTATATGCACCGCAGTGCGCTAGCTCATCGGGCTATTTTGCTGACATTCGGTATGTCATTATCGCACACCCGCTATGGTATTCTTCCACATCGATGCTTGGCTTGATAAAATAATCTAGGTGAGTATCCATTTCATTTTATAGTTTCTGCTCATGACTTTTCGGGGGTCTGAACAGAGAGATTTCAGACCAACGTCAGTCACGATTCAGATCGTCGAACAAGTTGGCGTCTTAATAAAATATACATATCTCAAAAGTGTAAAAAAAAAACCTGGTGTAACCGTGTAAAGGAAAGAATGTGTAAGTATGGCGAATCTTTTTATGATAATCACTCTTTTGGTGACTTACTGAATTCTGAGAAGCTATTGCGAGTGTGACTTGAAAATCTATTTTTTACTTTTTGTATTTCAGCGCTACCTAACGTATTCTTAACGCCAGTGACAAGGTTGGTGGTGAGTGTGATGGAGAGTTTAGCGATCACACCTGCAGCAGATTGGGAGACGCAACAAACTACGCTCAGCTTCATTTGAGCTTCATTTAAGATTCACGTGCGCTGCTACCTCAGTGTACATTGCACAGATAGCACTGGTCAAGGTGTATTCTGTTCAATATGTGTGCGACAGACGATGGGACCATGGCAGGTTGAGGGAAATCGAACCCTCAATATGAGTAATTCTCCACCGATGCTGATGTTCTGCGAGAAGTGTGGGGTGTGCCTCATAAAGGTCAACTGGAAGAAGTGTAACCATTGCCTAGCGGAATTCGAGTCTTATTTGATTTCTTATCGAGGACATTATTACGATGCTGATGGAAATCTCAAATCGCCAGCATCACCAACAACCGCACCAACATCAATAACAACACCTGAAACGATGATGGAAGAATAAAACTCGTGTTATCGAGTAATATAAGGTAAAGAAATTTCATCTTTTTCACGGATATAAAATTTCCATTCGTAGCGTTCTAATCTAGTATAATTGTAGTGGGAAAAAAAGGAAACGAGATTCGTTGTACACACGCGGGATGGGGAATTTGTTGAATTCGCAATAGATATTCTATCTTACACATAGTTTTAAATTCTCTCAACGAGACTATTCGTTGCTCTATACTGCGTTCAACGAGAGAACGAGATGCTTTCAACGAGTGTGATAGCGATAGCACGATCGAGGCTGAGTGAGAGAGAGGACAGAGCTCGTTTTCTCGGTGATCGGAGTATACATATTCGATTTTTCATATCCTCATTATTACTTCCATCTATTAATTCTATCCGAACATCTACTGGAAGGAATTTGATATCAAATTTAACCATAAGAACTCTAGATCGATATTTCACGTTTCTGACTGGATATTTCAAAACCATGTTGAGAATATCTGATAATCGTAGATATATTTTTTTCTCTTACAGCAGCTGCACAATCGACGCAACCAGTTGCAGGAAAAAAACATAGATGCAGAGCATAACTGATCGTCGAACCCTTTTCAAGATTTTCAAAGCTATTGGGGTGGGATCTTTTATTGACTGTTCACGTATTAGAAACGGTTGATAGGCCGTGATTAATTTATTAGTCACATTGAGGCTACCCTGGCCTATCAAACGATTTTGGGGCCAATTCTGAAAATCAAATCTTTTGGGGTGCGATCTTCCGTGTGCTGTCAGCGTATTTGATTTTATATTCTAGAGTTACGAAACTGGAATTTTATATCAATTATATCAATTAAGTAATATTGTTGTAGAGTAATGTTCATGAATGGGTTACCTAACATCTAACTTCTATTTCTCGATTTTGTTCAAAATGAGTTTCCTCTCTAAACGTATCTCATGTTCCTATGGCCGGCGGAGCAGCCGACAGAAGAAGCTAGAGAAACCACAGCCTCCCACAGCTGTCATCCACTCACCTGTAATTTCGCGGGACATGACTGTTCATCAAATTAATAACCCCAAAATTGACGACGCGTCATTGATTATTTTATTGGTTAGCTGCTTCATTATAATAAATAGATAATATAGATGAATAATGACCTAAAATTTATCAACAGGAGTGATTGAATGATAGTAATAAATAAATAATGATAATAGTATCAATTTGATGAAGAGTCAAGTGCCGCGAAATTACAGGTGAGTGGATGACAGCTGAGGGAGACAATAGTCGTGATATCTCTAGCTTCTTCTGTCGCCTGTTCCGCCGGCCATAGGAACATGAGATACGTTTAGAGAGGAAACTCATTTTGGACAAAATCGAAAAATAGAAGTTAGATGTTAGGTAACCCATTCATGAACATTACTGTACCAAGTATAATCGAGTACTAAGGAATTGGTATTTGAGAATGGAATCTGTTAGAGTGCGATTTTTCATGTACTGTCCGCGAATCAGATTTCATATTTTAGAATTACGAAACTGAAATTTTATATCAATTAGGCCAATTGAGTAATATTGTCATATCAGGTATGATCGAGTTTTAAGGCATTTCTATTTGGAAAATGAAAGCTGTTAGAGTGCGATTTTTCATGTACCGTCTACGCATCAGATTTTATATTCTAGAGTTAAAGAATTTGATTTTCATAATCAATAAATCAGATGGAAAATGATTCGCTGAAATATAGTGGCTTTCAATTTCCCCGTTCCCCATCCTTTGATCATACACCGGATGACGTTTGTATTAGAGCAGTTTCTCTCGATAGTAGGTATATTGCGATACGTTCATCACGCTGTTCTGACCTGCAGAAGCGTGTCTGATGCGACCGCGTCGCCAGTGTGGGGATCGGCATGTGACGTCAGAATCACAAGACGGCGACCGTGGAATAACAGCCGTGCGTCACAAGATGGCGCCCGCAAGATATCAGCCGTGCGTCACAGGATGGTAGCCGCAAGATGACGGTCGTGCGTCACAAGAGGGCGCCTGCCAGCGCCATTTTGAATTTTCGGCCAGCTTAGAATCCAAGATGGCTTACTCTAGAGTTGGTCCAGAAATGGTCTAGAGCCCGCCTTGCTTATCTACTGTCGCCGGACGGATTTTTAATAATGATTAGTTTTAATGATTACTAAAATCCATATAGGCTGAGACGCCAAGATCGGACCAACCGATTACTCTATCAATTCGATATTGAATCCCTACGCCGACCTGCTGTGACGTCAGATCGCACGTTAGTGAATGTTACTAGCACATGACTACCAGAAACATCGCAATGAACTACCCAGACGCACAATCAGTAGTTGTGGGTCACCAATTACCGACTAGGTACTCAAGTATACTGGACAAGTTCAAAATTCAATAACACTCAGGGAATTTCCTTCATTATTAGAATTAAAACGCTGTTGATTTGAGAGAAAGGATTATTTTATTATTTAGGTTCGATTTGTCTGACCTCGAGAATTCTGTCGTTGACTGAATTCGATGAAGCAATCTCAGAATTATGAACTGGATTCTTTAATATAAAACGAGAGTCATGAACACTTATATCTTCGATTTATTGATGTATTATAAGTGATAATTCATAAGCAGAACAGACATATTAAAGTAATTAGAAAGATTAACTTTGATTTAGAAATATGCTTTGAATGAGTTTTACTAGTTGTTTTATTGAAAGACTTAGAAGTATTCTGAACAACTAGGGGGCTAAGATAAAATCACGAATATGATTCGTACTATTTCATACTTTAGAAAATATACTTCAATGGTTCCACTTTGATGTCGTCTTTCAATATACTTCAATGGTTCCACTTTGATGTCGTCTTTTGCATCTAATCGTCAAATGTTACTCTGATAATCTTTGATGTATTTTAGCACTCTGACATTACCCTGACAATCTCCGATACACTTATCGTCAATTGTCTTGCCTTTTTATAATTCTGTAATCTGGGCGAGGCCTGGTAATTTCTATGGTGGTGGAAGATTCTGTGAACTTTGTTCATTATTTTACAGAATGTTGCCTTTTGTAGATCTCAGATAGCATCTTTTATAAGAATTGCGTCAGCGGTCTCTTTTCCGATTGAGGTTATCGTTCCAGTTCATTTTATCGGACGGAAATCGTGGCTTCTTATATTGCGTACTTTCCTATTCGTAATTTCTATATTATTGCTTGACTTTTCTTATTTCACGATTCCCGTGTTCCTGTCGATTTCCATATAAGATCAATAGTATTTTATACGAGGTCAGATATTGGATTAGGTCAATTTGTGTTTAGGGTTTTGCTCGTTTCAAGATACCTATAACATCTTAATCAGAGCATGTTCTTATAGTTTATGCTAGTAATAATCAAATCTCATAATACGTAATATATATATAGGTATAAGTATGTACCATGTTGTATACTGTAACCGTATTTTTACGAGTATGAAATTTTAGAATAGGTTAAGCTAATGATTAAATGAAGGAACTACTAAGCAAGGTTAAAATGAACAAATAAGTAGAACGAGACGATATTATAGACTGTGACCAAGAATAAAGCTCTCCAATACTTTATTGAAATTTATAGCTGAGTTTTGAATCTACGAACTGCGAGTGAATTTTGACATTATCACGATATGAACAAAATGTATTATCCGTAGTAAACAGGTCTGGTCGAGGTAGAATGAAAATATCGTGATAATTGAAAATTCAGGAGTCAAGTAGTAGGACGATTACAAAACGGCACGGTACTCTATAAGAATGTTAAACATTCGTGTAATAAATCAAATAATGATATCGCTAATTTCGAGTACTACAACGGACATATTACATAAAATAACACCACATGCGATATCATGAAATTTACAAAATGAAAGTCTGGTCTTTAACCAGATTTATAAATTGGATGGTATAATACTTAAATTCTCATTGTTTTATTCGTCTCTCGTGCGCTGGATCTCATCGTTAAGTTGTTTTAATTTTCTTGACTTGTGAAGATGGCTAGCTAGCACCTCGATGATTTTTGTATCTTCATTATGAAGTTGTAGAATTTTCAAGAAGCAGATGAGATGGAGAGTAAAACTGAGAACGTGTTTACTCGGACATTATTCGTGGCCAACTCTTCTTCTCCACTAGTTTCTTCCATCGTCTCTTACTATATAGCTCAAAGCAACGGCTTTGTCGTCTGGATTCGTCGTTAGTCAAATTCGTCGATCTTAGGCGGGCATTTTCAAAATGCCTTAAAGTCGAAATCGTTACAATACATGAATACACATAGTTATATGCTGTTGAAAAGAGATCAACCGATTATTTGTTGAAACAAGTTGTTAATTCTCATTCGTTAAGTTACGGCTCAATTCGGTAACAAGGTATTTAACTTGATCTCCTGGAGCATATAATATTTATACGTATACATGCTGTAACTCGTAGTTGAACTTATAATATTGGTATTAATTATATTCCAGCGGGACAATGATTGAATGTCGGTGTTCAGATGTAAAAAAATTGTTTATGGATATGGAATTTATAAGTGTGAACGTTCGATCATTGGTTTGCTGTTTAATTATATCATAGAATATGGTTATGGTGAAAATATGGGTTAATAGAAAATAGTTCATTTATAATATCATACGTTGAGTGTGGTAGAATTCATAGTATGTTGTGTTTTGAAATTAACATATAGTAGTTATCACCAAATACGCAAAAGTATTATAGTGTTCTATGCATATATAGGATTACCTTTCTATTGGTAATGTTAACGTCCATTATCGGTGATTTATCCGTGATGCATTGAATGACTGCTGATTATATCAACAGAGTTTTGTATGCAATAACTCATATAGTAAAAAAAATCTATTTCAGTGGGTAATTATCTTACGAGTATAATATTTATGATCGAAGCATGAGGATCTTTTCGGCTAGATTACCTAACGGTAATACGGATCTAACTTGGGAAACGTTAGACTTAAAATTATATTAGGGTGAATTTCTACCGTAAGATTATCTTACTTGAATCATATAGTTATTTTAGTGGTACATTGTTATTAAGTGAAAAATGGTAGTGGTTTTGCGGTCGGGTGTTACAATACACTGACCATCAATACGTATCGATACGAAGTATCGACACAATTGGAAACGATCGCCATGACTACGAGAAAGAATAAAGCTTCGTGAATACGATCTAGTGCGGTACGGTTTCAGACTGAGTAAATTCCTTCGCGATCGCGCGTAGCGGTCCTGGGTCTCGTCCCGCGATCCGTAGGCTCCGTATACATAGCAGGCAAATAAATTTATTATTAATTTTCATTAATGCAATCGTTTGGGAATCGTTTGGAAAAGTTTAGGAATTTGTTTTTATAGTTTAGGAAATGACACTTTCTTATTTATCAATACAAAATTATTGGACGTACAGTTAGCAGGCACTGTTTGATAATATTTTGTTTTTCTCCTCAATCAACTCGAAATTATTTGGGAAACACGTTTGTAATATTTTTAACATTTGGGAAATTTTATTTTATTTTATATAAATTAAGTTTGTATAAGATAACTCATAGCGTTCATAGCTACTTAGATGCGGATGCAGTTTCCTACCCTATCGAGTTGAGTTTCCTACCTTATCGATTATACTCGCTCTGCCGGCTAGGCATACATACATGGAGCCTAATTCCAACTTCATTTCGTTTCTACTATTTTTCACTTCGAAGGTCTTCTCGGACCATTTTGGAGCGATAGGTGCAGTTGAGCCATTCTTGGAATTAGGCGTACAGTAAAGTAAAACGTCAAATGAAATTGTCTTCATGCGTTTATCATCAGTGAACACGTATCTAGGATGGTTTGTATAAATATTACCATTTCATCATTTCGTTAGATATTATAATGATATTCTTGTATCTTCGTTTTCTTTTGACGAATAAAAGTATTTTGAATGTAAAATGAGTATTCATGAATGAATAGTACGCTAGCTGCATATCGACCGTGCGATTTATTTTTCTTAATTTCACTATTAAATTTACCGAAGAATTAAATCTATTGACACTAATAAACTATCCAGGTGGCCAGCAAGAAGTGAGACTCCCGGAAAGGAAATCAAGGTCGTAGAGGCTGAGGATGACGAGAAGGAGGAAACGTTGTCGAGTCAAAGTTGTACAGTGCTCTTGCCAAGGGGATTATCGAGTCCATGGTCGGGGTCTACAAAGTCCCATGACGACTCCCAGAGCGAGCGAGTCTGAATTCAAAAGTCCATCCCAAAGGCTCGGATGATGGAAAAACAAGCACCTAGTGAGTTTGAAGACTTCTGGTGAAAGTAGGAACCCTTTTGGAGTCAACCACATAGGTTGCGGAAGCCTATTTTACTGTGGCGAAGGGCGTACAAGGATCATTTGCAGGGTTATCCGAGGCGTGGAAGCTGGTAAAACTAATTTGAACAAGCATCATGACCATATGGTGAGTGAACGATAAGATTCTATTCAGGATCCATTGAATGCTCTGATTTACTTTTATATTATTCTCATACAATTTCATTAATCTTGCCAGCGTGTACCCTCAAATAATGTATTTTGAGCTTTCCATGCCTGTGAAATATATGATGTTCATGCTATTCACGCTTTTCACACCTACTAACTCATATCCTGATTACATGATAGCATATTCAAGTAAGGATGCCCAATTTCTAAGAGTCCAATGTACTCTAGTCTCCGTTAAATATTCGGCTACCGCTCAATAATAACCTGGAGATTGCCAAGAGAACGAATGACTATTAGATGAAACTATGGATCAGAGGGTCGATATTTTGGGCCCAGAAAACACCTCTGTGAGTTTTAGCCGAAGCGATCTCCATGATGTCCAGGACAAAAAATTAAACAATACAACTTGTTCTCCACGTCACCAAGAGCGTCCGCTTCACCACATTTACATTAACTATGTTTTCTTCTTTATTCCAGTTACATATGATTCTTTTTAAATCGATATCCTTTGTTACTAACATTCGATTATCCCACAAACTAAATTTTTTTTTTAGTTTTTATAATTTTGTAGTTTTTATGTAAAACACGTATCAAGACAATATTCTGTCGCGCATGTCTGCAGTACAGTGAGAAAGACTGAAAAATTCAAATGAACGACCTATCTCTCATGTATGAGCATAGTATAATTGTAGCTCGCCAGATAAGTCTTAATCAATAGCGACCATCGGCTTTGTTCATGAGAATTATCTGATACATCTTAATTTTACTGAATCATCGTCATCATGTAGCCGTACTGAGGCGACTAGCTAAGAATTCTTACGCTGTACAATGATCAAGACGAAGAAGCATACCTTTTTTTCCAAACTTTCACTTATTTCGGTGTTTACTGAAATTGGTAAGTAATAACCCAACGTTAAATTATTCATTGAATATCCTCACTACTGAATATTTGATTTCAATTTTGATCGTAGATACCATACTTATCACACCGACTATGCATAGGGTAACGAATCATCACCTATTGGAATATAATATCTGCTCTTCGACGGGAACACAGAATATGCATCTAAAACACTACGCTTCAAAATGAAAATTATTTTTCAACTTTTCCGCTCAGTTGGGGTATTTTTTGAATTTAATAACGGTCCTGTGACTATTCCGCTTTCATGTATTATTGGTAGAATTAATAGATATAAACTACATATAATAATAAAATCCTACGGCTCATATCACATAGGACAAATAGCCGAATCTATACGATTTGTTTCTTTCACTACAGATTCGGGAATTTTTCTACTAATTACTAAATTGAGTAGTCTGCACCATGAATAATCCAACCATTTATTCATTCACTTCAATTTTCATTTTTTGTTCACAGAATCGGAAGGAGTTTTAATCGATAAAAACTGTAGGCGATATAATTAATTGTACGGTGACGCTTTTCATACGCTCGAATTTCATAGATTTTAGATTAATGCTTCTGTGAATTATTTTCCCAATGTAGGGATCGGGGTGATTCGGAGTTGGCGACGGATATTTTAAAGGGAAATTGCCCAGATAGCACAATACATTCAGAGAATTTTCAGATTGGATGCCATCATACTTTATCAGGAAATATTCACATAGAAGGTTCAAGGAACATTGTGGAAATGTTACGAATATTATATATGATTGTGCGTTCTTAGAATGTTCTATGTAATCCACTATCGTAATTCCTATAATTTTTCAAGTAATATGTTCTTTCAGTACATCGAGTTGGATGCATATATTGACGAATACAGACTTAACCTAAATATTAATACGGCCACAGTCATTAATCCAATTTGAATTGCGTATTTAACTTACCTTTTCTGTTGATTAAATAATCCTATAGCATCGGTTACAGTTAATAAAAATCATCATCAAATCATTAGGTCAACTCACGGAGTTTCGGGTGTGTGCAAAATTTCAGTTCAACGATTGATTGTATTGCGCACCTGTTCCTCTAGATCACTGTGTAGGCCCCTACTTTACACCGATGTCGCTACAATCTTCGAAGCTTTGAAATCGTGCCCTAGCCTCGTCGCGCGCCATACTGTATCGTCATTCTTTATCTTTGTGCCGTTAAGCCACAGTAAATAAGCAATGAGAGTTCTGGACCACTACGCGTTAGTGCACACATACGCACACCCACACATGCACACTTCGCCGTGTCCGTGTGACCTTCTGGATCCTTCTAGAAGCTTCCATGATGACGTCATCGTACTGACACGAATTTCGCCAGGATATCAAGTTTTACCCCATGTACATTGCCGACGGTAAAAACAATTCTCAGAATTATCGCGAGGAAAATAATTCCTAGAATTTCACGGCGTCTTCTGAAGTTTACCAGGGGTTTCAGGTTTTGCACGAAACTGCCCTGCCGTAGAACGCAATTCCGAGAACTTCGCTCATGAGGCTTTGTAGGAAACCGCCCCCCTGGCCTAGATTTCCGACTTCGAAGACCCCGACTCCAGGAATAACAATCCTCGGCATCCACCCTTTGCGATCAGTACGCAACTTTTTGCGACTCATAAACAATTCTCAGAGTTCTTGGAATCATTGCCGATAAACAACTTTTTGAGTATCATTCGAAATGCAATCGCCCCTAAGATTCCAGAAGCTGCCTTTCATATATCGGATTTCATGACGATTCTCCGAATCTTTTTGAGATGAAGAGAGTTCCAAGAATTACAGCCGAGAGGAATAACCTTGAATATTTATTGGAAATCATCCTCTTTATGCTAAAGTTTGAGATCTTCAAATCTTTTACCTCTATATTCTGATCGTTAACTACAGCTTAACCTTGAAAATGTGTGGTTATGAAGATTCAGACCCATATTTATGAAAAATGTTTTATTCATGAAAAAACATAGTAATTAAATATACAATCTTCAGTTAGGTAAGATTAGGATTGGTTAGGTGAGGTGAATCGGATCTTGACAATTATGACACAGACTCATTCTTTGTGATGTAGACTGTGACGTCGGTAGATCCTACGGTCTCCGGCTCGCACTATCATACAGAAACATATATATAGATAACCCTTAGAATATAAGATTCTATTATGTAATCACCCATATACATGTAAACCTATTTGACGCTCCTGTCCTAGAATATGTACAGGACAAGGAGCGCTGCATCGCATAGCGAACGGCGACTGCCTGCTTGGTGAGAACTGCAATCCAGCAGTTTCGAGTTCTCAGGCAGCCGTGCGTCGTTTGCCTAAGAAATGGAGAAGTCAGATAGCAAAAGGCATAAAAGACTTGGGCGACCAAAGGGGAGAGCTCACTTCGCTACCAACCAGTCGTGTATTATTCATTTTAATTAAGACAATAAGTCACTTACTAGTTTTGATAAATCTGTCTTCTCTTCGCGATCCAATTATAATAAACTTTACGCATAATATTCGAGTATTGCACCCTTTCAATCTTGCGAACGTGCCCTTCTTGGCATTCGCAATATCCAGTCCCGGTCCTCAAATCCCGCGAGCGTGCCCCTTTCTTGGCATTCGCAATATCCAGTCCCGGTCCTCAAATCCCGCGAGCGTGCCCCTTTCTTGGCATTCGCACTATTTTCCAACATCCTTATAGACGAGCGTGCCGTGTCTTGGCACTCGTCGTCTCCAAATCCTACCTACGCAATTCATGCCCCGCCGTACCGGCAAACGGCAGCGCGGACACCGCGGTGGAAAGGAAGTGCGTGAAAGGAGGTGCCGAGCCATAATACAACAATTAATTAAAACCTGTGAGTTCATCCCCAAACCCCAGTGTAGTGCATCGACAACACACCACTCACTGGAATATCAAGGCGCTACCCAAATTATCACCCACATTAACTATCTAGCCGAGGGGTCTTCACAAGGACCACCTACCCGCTCGCCCGAAGAAAATCCGCTCCAATAAGGTAAGAGAAGAAATATACAATTAAAAGGTGACAGCAGTGCCAACTACCACCGTCGGGTTATCGTTAAACTTAACCGACGTAACAAGACGCATCAGGCTCATCGATACTCAAGTTTGCAATACGATGCGCTAATAACCAATTTGGTAATAGTTTTACATTTTGAGCAGCACAGTTGATATTTAGAATATTATGATGCGTACAGCTGATAGTGCTCGCTGCTTTCTTCAATTTTTCCAATGCGGGGCAACCTAGATCCAACAGATCTATTATTTTGCAACGACTATATTCAGGAAATTCGCACTGTAGCCAGTTCTTCTTTTGTAGCCCCTGTACATAGATTTTTGCAGAGCTATTCGCAAGACCTGCGAGAATCTTTTTCACATCATCGTAGGGTACATCACCAGAGTCCCACATCAAACCATGAAAATTTCGCTCCAGCCACAAATTTTCACTCTTCTGCTTAGCTGACAGCAGATCCCACTTGAATGACGGTTGAAATAAAAAGTTTGTGGGCTGCTCCTCTTCATCATCGAGTGGAATGAAAGCTAGCTCCTTCACTCTGAATCCAGCACGGGATACTTTGAAACCTTGTAGATCGACTATGAACTCCATCGCGAAGTAAACTCATTTGTACAAACAGTCAATGATGAACAGGGGTGCAAACTGAAGAAATTCACTCTTTTTCAGCAACGGTTCGGGATCCTTGCCGTAGTAGGAAGCCTGAAAGTATGCGTACATCTCGTACAGCAAAGCATACTGATGGTGACTCAAATCGAGGTTCAGATTTCCGTACGGGTAGCATTGCGAATTCAGGAATAGTTTAACGTCGGTGATATTGCAGTGATCGAAATGGCTAGCATTTTTGGATGCGTTGTTCTTCCGGCCAGTTTGGAAACCAAGCATAACGTATCGAGGATTCTCCAGCTGAGTCGACGTCTTCACAGTCCAAACGTGCTTCGAGGTGGTGGGGAGTAGGGGATATTCGTATAATCCTCAGCTTCGGAAACTCATGGGAATCGGTGCATCTTTCTCGATGAAATTCAACAGTTGTACTTTTCGCCGATCCGAGAGCCGCACGTATGGCATGAGCCATTCGACTTTATCGATTTGGATTTTGATTTCTTCCTCTCCAGCTAGTAAAATCGCGTTCGTATCGCTTTTCGAACGTGTCAGAATCAGCTCATGTTTAGCGTTGACGATGATCTTGCGATAGTCTTCAGCGAAACCCAAATTCATATTGAGCGGTATACACACATCAAAATAGCCGGAGACATCTGTCAATTTTCGATTTTCTGTCACATCAAGCCACCCAGCATTTTCTAGTAGCCAATTCTGTCCGGGGTTTAGAGAAGCGTAACCCTTCATGAGACTTGTGAGGCCCGCGTTCTTGCTCCTATCAATTTCTATGGCATTTAATTCATATCTTAGTTCTTCAAACAAGTGACAAACAGCGTTGCCGACGGGAGTCGAGCTCGCGACGCTTCCATCGGCCTTGCTTATCTTGCCATACACATGCAGCTAACTCTTGCTCGGTAGTAAACACAGGTCTTGATGCTGGACAGCGATACGAATCTCATCACTGTTATTGAACGACGACGACGCATACGGTGTGTGTGCGTGAATCTCGTAGTGCGCGATGGATTCGTCAACAATAACGGGTGTCTGAATATTTGATATTTCCTCTTTCATGGTATGTAACAGACGATGCAAATGCAGAGGAATCTAAGTTTCACTTTACGGAAATTCTTTGCCCAGAAGCCTTGACCTTGAGGCATAGATTTGTCAGAAGCAGCACGTTTTGACGTGTTAACGCGTTGAAAATCGGGTGACGACTGGCTTGATCGAGGCATCCTGGTATATTATTATAACTACCGCCAACCTTCCTGTTATAAATGATTCCCATTACAGAGCTTTGATATGCAACCTTATAGTTATAATTACTCCACGAAAATTAACCAAATTGCCGTCTTGGTCGACGATGCGCAGCTGGATATGATCTATAGTTTTCACGGTGACCGGGAGGTAAATGACGTGCGACGGCACTTCAATAATCTTATATCCTGGCGGAACAATGGGGAAGAACTCGTGGATTGTGTGAACTTTGCGCTCATTGATGTAGGCACCTGATGTTATATTGCATTCGATTCGTCACGCGTTTAGTTTCAGAATAGTTACAGGGAGGTCAGATTCGTGAATTTCATCCGCTCGCAGAACGCGTGGAGTGAAGCCTGATAGACTGCCTATAGAATCGCTCGGTTCAAAATTCGCAGGGTAATTACATTCGATTTCGCTTCGTAGCGTGTTATTGTTCGGTTTGATGTTAATAGTTATGCCCTTATTCCTCAGCACACCCTGTACATATCTTTCGATATCTTCTATTTCATAACTGCCGGTGGGTATAGTAACTGCTTCCTCACCCACATGAATCTTATTGCCTCCTACGTTCACATTAGGAATCGAATTGAAGGTTAACAATTCAACGAGGCCTAGGGTATAATTTTTGTAAGGAGACAGTTCAATCGGTGGAAAGTATTGGACCTCAAGAACAGAAGAGTTCCCTGATATAGTTACGGTAAATGAATCATCTATGACTGTGAATATCAAACTGACTTCGTGGAATTACGTGCCATTTTTATATAGGTCCAACTGGTCACAGAGAAACTTGAGACATAAGTGCCCACAGTCAACCGTGTCATAGCCTTGATAGCTTTCACGGTCATATTTGACGCTACCAACACCAAGGTATCAGACAAGATCCGATGGTGGCCAAAGATTACCGAAACTATCAAAGTAAACGACATGTTGTGATCCAGCTCATTATTACGGGCAGTCTCGCTCATGGCATCGCTAGAAATATCATTTGAATCATGACTCTGGCATGCTGCCATAATATCTGCAGTTTCTGAATTATTCTCTTCTAGATGATTTATTGATGGTGGATCGAATTCCTGCACACAACTAGTTTTATCTTGCTCTGTTATATGTTCATAACTATTATCCGAGAAGTCTAGTTCTTCTTTGTCAACTAAGTCCATGACTTTCATCTCAGTTTGACGCTGTACTAATTGCCTTATGTGCCTATCAGTGTAGGCTGAAACCTGAGCAGCTGCTGAGCTTCACTGGAATTAATTTAAAATCACAATATTGGTAGGCAATATGAATTGCTAATGATGCAAATGATAAAGTGAGTATAAACGATTAAACAAGGTCACATAAGGTCAGCAGTGCAGATTAAACAGGCGTATCTCTGCTATTTTAAGTAATGTGGGCAAAAATATTTAATCAAAAACTTGACGAGATACAACCATTTGTTTTGCACTGTTGAAATATACACTGCTTTCAATCAATATGTGTTTTCCAGTTGCTACGCAGACACATCTATTTTTCATAATTTCATATACCGAAACTCATACATAAGCTGCACAGAGAACGCAAAATATAAGAATAGATATAATTAAAAGCAAGCGTACAGCACGTGAATCTATGGAGGATGACTTGGAAAACTAACGGGATATAGTTTAAGAGCTAGATACAGATACTTGATCTGCATGACAAGTAGTCTATTCCATTTCAGCGAAAGTTCGGCGACAAACTATCGAAAATCAATCAAGCTTTATGATGTAATTGGAATATATTTATTCCTAATTACATATTGTAGCCAATCACAATTGAGAAAATAAGTGTACGTCGATTGAAAGAGACGGAAGCAATAAATGTAGGAACCGTGGATATTGATTTGCCTGAAGTTCTGAACGTTCAAATGAACGAAAACTATTCGGTGATTTGAATACTTTTCTGTTCTTCTTGTTATTTTCATCTAATTATACATCCAATTTTTTAATTGTCATCAGTAACTACCGTGGATGTAGAACATATCTAGTCAATTTTAGAATAAACAGATGATTTTCGTTCATCTGAACGTTCGAAACTCCAGGCACATGGATATTGAGGTTGTATACGTGCTAGTCGCAAGTGATTGCCATAATATCTACGAGGTTATGTGAGAAATTATAATGCATGTATATAATACTTACCGCTGTTAGAAGACCAAAGATACTTATTTTTTTTTGAATCAAGAACATAAGCATACAACGTTATCACGTGCTGCCTACTCCACTTTACAAACACTCCACCGATCTTTGCAATAACACGATCACACCGCGTTTTCCGAAGACGGTCTCAGAAGGTCTGCGATCGTTTTCTGGCGCAAATCGCTATAGCCTGGCGTATAGCTATATTAGCTATATATAATTCTGATATGGCGTCACGCGATTGGTCATATATAAGAACGATGAGAACGAATGCTGAACGTAATAGGAACGTCACAAAATATATAGTTTTGTATTGTTCGGTACAACATTACTGAACCGTGCCTAGTATAAAAATTCAGGAATATTTCCAGCAGATCACACAATAGATATTTCTGGAACATGCCGCGTCAAATCTTACCTAAAAAAGAGATTGCAATGTATCTGTAATATCACCGAGACTTTATGTGCTACGGGGGTGGTAATGTTCACAAATTTTCGACCAATTATGTAACAATTACTATTCTTTTTAGCAATGTTCTCAATAAAAATAATGCTTCTATCTTGTAACCAGCAACAATTATTCCCAACCTTTGTACTTAATGGAAATTCGCTCATTATAATTTTCCTATATTGGATAGAGACATTTTCTGATGGTAGAGGGCCGTCATTATGCTCACCCTTGAATAAAATGTCTGTATTCTACGAATGATTTGCAGACTGAGATGTATAATTAGTTTCTTGGAGACGACGTATGATTTGAGCTAGTGGAGCATTTGGTTTGCTGACTAGTTTTTTTGCAAGAACTGCAGATAATTTTCAAATGGAAATGTACTGTATGATTGTAAATTTCCAGAGAACTTACTGTCTTCAACCACATGACGCAGCCCGTGTACATTGTGCGAAATATAGTCACGAATACAATCAACGAATTATACGGTGGCCTAGGTTTGGTGTTATTATATAATTTTGAAAACTAAAAAGGGGAATACATCTGATTAGTAGTGGAGAGAAAAATGACGTGTATGGTGCTTAAATTTTAATCACAAGTTCAACTTAGCCTGACAGCGTAACTATGCCACAGTCATGGGATCAAACTTAAGACTGCTGGAACCCAACCCAGCCAAGGTCCTCACCTCCAAAGTAGGAGACCGAAAGGCGTCGTCACAGCGATATATGAAGTCTATGCACTCTATTGAAGATATAAAATTTACGTATTAAGCATATTATTAATTGGAACCAATGCAAATTAGAAACGAATTTGGAATTTAGTTTTAAACGAAACTATTGTTTTGTTGTTTAGTGTCTATACACTCTCGGTATTAACGAGCCGTCACTTATTCAGATCATCCAGACACCAACTCTCGGACTTACGCGATATACGGAGCAAACGATCAGCGCACCTCGCGATTTGTCAGATGAGTACTCCAGAGAAAAGTCAAAGATGCCTGAGGTGGGTGCATTTTACCGGTTATGTATTACTCCGCGCGACAATTAGCCAATCAGCGTCCAGTTTAAAAGGGACTAATTCCTAATAACTCCCATGGGACATAAACAAAGAAAAGGCGTTCTACGGTCCCATGCCTGTGCCATAGTCGATTCTTGCTAACATCAAAATAATTTTTCCCTTAGAATTGAATGAAACTCACGCACTCATTCTTCCATTCCACATTCCATAATTGCTTAAATTTATAGTCTTTATATTAACTGATTGAGGAGTTTTTTAGTATTGAATAATATAAATTTAAAAATGAAGAGTTATATGAACAAGCTATACGAATTTGGTCGGCAATAACATTTACTCTTCCCAGTACTGACATATATATTGAAGTACAGCTATCGCCTTTAGACGCAGCTCTTTGACGCCAAGAAGAATAAACATAAACATTCCTTGAACGGATGACCATCTTTCAAGACCCATATTATATTACCCTAAGAATAGGTGGTCCATGAGAGTAATAAATATTCATCCGTTATCCCATACAGGAAGTCATAATTTTGAGACAAGAGTAAACGAACAATTTAGAAAGAAAGGTATCGGAATGTACACTCCTAATGCCAAAAATGTGCCATTTTTATATGCAGCTAGAAAGACAGCGTCCTTTCTTAAGGGAAAAGAAAAATAAAATATCAAAATGAATGAATGAACGAGACGTTAAAGAAAATGTGAGTTGGAACGTAACACAATTGAGAATAAAAAAATTGAAATAGGGTGTTTTGTAGAAACGAATATACCGTTGAAAAAAAAAATATATATATAAACTGAACTGCATTAAGGCGGGAGCCTGCTTTAGAGGCTTAAAAAAATCGATTTTTTTCAGGATTTTTTTGGGAAGGAAAGAAATATCCGATTGGAACGAAACTTTCAAGGTTTATTGTTATATATTTCAACAGTCTGCTCAAATTTTTCCTTTAAGATACATGTCATATTATGCCTGGTACAAGCATTTCGCCGAGGCGCCTCGAGTGTGCATTTGTCGTGCGGCGGGAAAAATGCAGGTCGCCATTTCCATCTGAAACAAAGAACCAACAAAAAATTTCATTTTTCAATAGTATAGCTCCTAGTTAAACCAAGAAAATTCAACAAAAAGTGAAAAATTCAACAATTTTTCGCAAATTGAAAAAAAAAGATTTTGTGGGGAAAAAAAAATTTACTTTAGATTGTTTAAAAAGTAGGTTAATCTCAACTTTCTTAAGGTTTTTTAGGTTCAACTAGAAGAGAATTCAATCCCGAATACAATCCATTTTGTCTCGTTTCCGAAGGACGTTCAATTTTTTCCCTATCTTTCCCGCCAATTAGGAAAAATCGTAAAAATGAAAAACCGAGAAATCGCGCGTCAAAGTCTTCGTAGGGGAAACCGGGGCAAGTTGGAGACCTTAAGCTTTGGATGCGTTTTTTAGATCAATCGCAAGTGAAATTCGAAATGTTTTGGTATTTTCCAAAACTGTGACATGTTAGCTGTTAGAAAAAAAATGGACATTGAATTCGGTTATTTACAAACTGTGAAATTTCAATTTTTCCAAAATGTTGTAAACTCGTCGACTTGCCCCGACCCCGGGGCAAGATGACGATTCTATCGGGGTAAGTTGGCGAATGCTAGATTTCGGTACAAAGGGCATAGAAAAATGTTGTTTTTGTTAAAAAATACTTAATTTTATTTGTATTTAGAAAGGATACACATATATGGTCACATTTTCTTTTATATTTAGGTTAAGTTGTACTGATATAGGTATATTTGTACTGATAATGAGAATTAAATATAGGTAGATATGATGTATTAAGAATTAACAGTAGTCGCATACGAATTCAGCGGCGCCTTCGACATTAGAACATGCCTCATGCCACCATTGTTCGCAAACTTGACATTGAATCCAGTCTTCAGTCGGTGGATCGTTGTACTGTTCCTGACACACTGGGCAGAAAATATCAGGATCATCATTCGATGCTGCTTTTTTATTTTTAGCTCGCTTGGTAACTCGTGTTTTCTTCGCGCGTTTGTTCTCCAATCTTTCTTGTTTACGTTGCTCTGCATTGAGCTTTTCTTTTTCTTTTTCCTCCAAGTCATTCTTCACAGGTGAACTAGTGATTACTTCACATCTTTTTTTATTCCTTTGCCTAGTATTCAAAGGTCGTTGAGTCTTTGGAAGTGGTCGAATATCCCACGGTGAAATTTGGTTCCTATTGCTGTTTGTCTGATTAGTCTCCATCTGAAGGTTATCGGCCTCTATCTGAGAGTTGTCTGCCTCTGTTCGAGAGGCATCATTTTGTACCTCAGGGTTATCGGCCTGTATGCGCAAGTTGACAACAACTGATTGCGAATCCTCCATATGACTTTGTTCTGAGTGTGAAGTTGACGGCCTGTCGTTATCCTGTACGTTCTCGATGTCACGATCAGTCGTTACAGGTGCTGCAAATTCGTGGTCAGGAAAGATTTGTGGATTATAGGGCTCTATACCACAAGCTTGGAAACCGTTCACTGCATTTCCAGCCGTTGCAGATTTCAGGTATGCATTGCCGAATAAAGCCCCAACTTGCTTGTCAGTGATTGCTTTTCCCGGGTTGTTCACCATGTAAGCATCACAAGCTTGGCTATAGTACGTTTTCAGAGGTCCAAAAAAGGCTACGTCAAGAGGTTGAAGCCTATGAGTCGTGTGTGGCGGAAAGCTGAGCATTGTAATGCCATTTTCTCGACAAAATATAATAGCTTGTAGAGAAATGTGAGACACGTGATTGTCTAACATTAGCAAGACGGGTGTATTGAGGGAAGGTCGAGCAAATTTTGCAAAGTGTTCCAAATAGGTCACGAATATTTCTGTCGTCATCCAGCCTGTTTGTTGTGCTACTGCATCTGTTCCTGGTGGACATCCGTGTAATAATTCCGGCATCATTCTTACTCTAGGAAATATCAAAAACGGTGGAACGTATTCACCGCCGGCATTGCAACAGCAGACAACAGTTACGTTTTTCCCTCGCTCAGCAGAAACAATTTTCGCAACGCGTCTGGTACCTGTTGGTGATAACACCTTAGGTAGTTTTGTAGGAACCGGTGAGAGACCAGATTCGTCACAGTTGTAGATCTGATGCGGCGCGAACGTCTTTTCAAGACGAACTTCCTTGAGTTTATCAAAGAAACGTTGAACTTCAACTCGGTTGAAACCCATGGCACACGCAATGGACGTTGCTTCCGGAGTCCTCAGACTAATTTTATTGTCTTCCATGAATTTTTTGAGCCAGTCTTGACCCGCCATTTTAGTCGTATAGTATTGAAATTGTGCATGATCCCGTTTTTTTCTGCAAAATCGAATGCTAGTTTTCTGCATTGAATGGCAGTGAGACCAAAAAATTGTTTGTCGATATCTGCGATGTATTGTCTCAACTGGTCTTGTTGTTCGTCATTAAAAATTCTTCTGAAGCGTCCTCCATGAATTGGTAAGTTCTGCGATAAATAAAAAATGAATGAAAATTTATTTTATTCAAATCAAATGGCGAAGTGTCTGAAAACAAAACACAACAATACTCACATTTTCGTCTTTTGAAACGTAACGTCGCAGTGTTGATTCAGGTACATTGTACGTAGTAGCTGCAGTTAGTAGTGGCATACCATCATTTTCAACGGCATCTATCGCAGCCGTCATTTGATTTGGATCCCATGATCGCCGATCACTTTTTTTTTTGTAGTTACGAACCATGTCTGCAATATGATGATTCCACGTGATAACCATATTGAATCGTGGAAAAATTTACCAAATTATTTATTTATTCATTCATCTATTTATGCAACAAGCTAAACAATGACATGCAGCCTAAATACCTAATAATTAAACCACATCAAGGATCACAAGAAAAGGGGGGCAAGTTGGCGGATCGTCAACTTGCCCCCACCAACTTGCCCCGTAGGCCTGTATTTTCAAAAAAATAAAGCCACAACCAATATATTAGTAAAAGTTCGGAAATCCTATGATCTATAGGAACTATATGCCTCCATAAATAAAGGATTCATTCACAAGTATGATGTTGCTTACCTGTAATTCTATAAAACTGTTTTCTAGTGTACGAAATCTTACATTGCGCGCACCTAAAACGACAAAGTCTCTATAACAAATGAGATGACTTTGTCATGCGAGTCTACACCAGTTTTATTACTGCGGGGGGGTATGTTTAACACTTTTATGCGTCTCAACTGCCACCATCTATCGGAATATTTGCAAAACAACGATTTCGTCATCTTGCCCCCGTCTCCAACTTGCCCCGGTTTCCCTATATAAAAAATCGTAATTTTCTTGAACTTACCGCATTAATATGCTAATCAGCGATTCCTGGTCCATAGAGTTGCCCTTCAGACTCTTCAAAAAACTATTTTTCGCCCAGATGTTCGAGTCTGCGGGCTGTTCTGGCCTCTTTACTTGAAAATGAAGCGCGCCTGTTTTGTCGGGTGACGCGCTCCTTGTCGGCTGTCTCGGCGAAATTGTTGCATTGCTGTCCAATTTTCAAATCTAGTAACTGCATGGTTTTCAATGCTGCACTGTAGCCTTCATTGAACATTCCTGCAGCGATGTAAGCAGCAATCTCGACGATTTTAATGCCTGAGTGAAGGTGTTTTGGTGTCATGCGCCACACAGTGGAATTGAGCGACTTGTTCGCATTTTGTGTGTGTCCTCCCAAACACCTCGTTAGCAGCTCGTCCTTAGATAATTCCTCGTACACAGGACGAATGTGCTTCTCGACATGTTCGTCAATTAGACGTGGTGGATGTTTAAAAGCAGCCAGGGTGTTTGTCGCTCAAGCTTTGCGCCACTCACACCAGCTTTCGGCACCTTCCGGGCAATTGTCGTGGTGAGGTAATTCATCTGTAGAGCAATAATGATCAAGTGTCGCCGTTATTGCATTTCTCATACCTTCTACAGAATTCAAGTTTCTTCGAATCGCCAGACCGTAATAAATTGTTAATTTCTTTATTAAAGTCTCGGTGAGCCGCTTCTTTCCACCGAGCTTCTCTTGTTTTCTCTTGTTGCGGAGACGAGTGCCCATGCGCTTTTGTACATGTCCCACGCACTCGTTTTTGGTCACTGTGCACTTGTCGCCGTATGGATCACTGTTCAGGATGCCGAGAAATGTTTTGGAGTCGCCGTCGCCAATGTCATTACTATACATTACTCCAAATTTCTCGATGGACCTTGAGAACATTTCCAACATCGAATCAACTTCCATTTTCCCGGCCGAACCTGCGTGATTCGAAGAACAATTTTCTTTATGGTTTTCATACCAATTTTCAAACTCGTCGTCGTTCAATGTATTTTTCTTGATGGCACAGGTATGACAATATCCGCTTTTAACGTCAAGATCAATCACTTTGCCACTGTAGTACCCAATAAGTGTAGTTACACCGTACAATGAAGTATATCCACGTTTCTTCCACGATCCATCGCCCGAAACTTTCAAATGGTCAGCTGGTCTTTCATTTTGTACGTTAAGTTCTTTTTCCTCTTCGACGGCTTTTTTGCAGGCGCTCTCAAACATTGTTTTCGACGCTGTATACAGGTGTTGCACGATTTGGTCATACGTCGATTTTGCTGAGCCTTGAGATATATCCATAAGGCCACAAAAAATGTTAATGCCTTCTCGTGCGACACCCAAAAGCCTCATGACGAACACAATTCTTCTGTTGATTTCGTAGCCGGTGTGAATGAACGGTCCGGATTGAATTTCTCGTTTACCGCATTTACACGACAAAACGATTTTGAATCCTAGACCTCGATGGCCGCTTTCGGCAAACGTTATTCTCTGCTTACACGAATGGCAAATAACTAACTCAGAAATTGCTAAAAACACAGAGACAAACTCGATTATTCGATAGCAATGAGACGGATAAATTATAACGTCGTCCGTAGTCGCTGACGCCAATTTCTTTTCACTACGGCTAGTATTAGCTTCTCGATCGTCCGATGACGGAACATTATGAAACTGATTGCCGTGGAATCTGCGCTTCCGTGACTTTCCAGTACGTTCACTTGAAGATTTGCCCACTTTCGGATAGCTCTGCATGATTTCAAGATGTTCACGTGCCGAAAGCCAAATCAAAATTGAACTTAAATGCTAAATCTAGCTTTGCTCAAGCCGACGCAGCCAGCTCATATATACCGTTATAATACATACTTTTATCCCTACCCTAGCTCCATAAAGACCTTCTACGAACAGATAAGGGTGTCTCGAAGGACCGTTCATCCCTGTGGATTATAATACATACAATAGATCGAGGGGCGGAGCGCGCGCGCTCCGAGCGATCCGGCCGCTCGTATACCTGCTCGACGCTTGCTCACTATTTCTTTTGTAACTCCGAAAATATTTCGAATTTGCTTCTGAAATTTTAGGGACACATTGTTGAATAGTTTAGGAAGACATTTATACAAAAAAAAAAATCGATTTTTTGAAGCCTCTAAAGCGGGCTCCCCCCTTAATGATTCATTGGAATCCATCACGATACGCACCTTTGAAAATTTCTAACAAATGAATCAAATTATATTTATTCTTGTATCTAACGCCTGCACCGACACGCCGGAGCTCGCTAACTGCTGGTTTTAACTGACTTCCGGTCGCAAAATGTTGCAGTATTTATGCCACTGCGCAAACAATTTCATACATTGAGATATAGGCCGTATTCACTTTGGGCGGGGTATCCACTTTGGGCTATCTTCCCCTACTGTTGGTGTTGACTTTTACACAGGTGGACGATTTCGGGTGATATATGAAGGTCAACTTTGGTTTTTTAAATAAGGTGGTGTATTTTTTTTCTTCAGAATCTGATAGAATGTCAGATTTCACGTAAAAACATTCATAGATAAATATGGGGTAAGAAAAAAATTCTTGTCTGATATGGTACTTCTAGGAAAAAAATAGTGGCATAGTTGGAAAAAAATTATTTTTCGATTTTATAAATTTAAACATTTCTTTAATTCGTTTATTTTTTTAATTTTTCTAATTTTGTTTTAATGATCCTGGAGGGGACACTGCACCCCTCGCCCCCTGATAGCTCAACCACTACTCGGAACCAGGACCCATAGATATTTAGGCTCAAAGTGAGTCCTGGGTAAAATTTACCCACGGTGACTACGACGGGCTAAAATCCTTATCCCGGAAAATGATTCCCTAATTAATCGTTGTGAACGAGAGCCAGTCAAACCTTCTTGCAGTCGCCGCTGGCTGGACATTCCATCCGTTAGGCCCACAAACGCTTTCACAGTGAAGATTACTGTCCCCATTTTTGATCACCCCAAAATACAGCACGCCTCCAGGATACTAGAAATTTGGAGTATGTATGTACGTGGCGTGTTGTAACGTAAGCCTAGGTGGTGAAGTATGTCATGAATCCGTGCGGCTGTAGAATGCTCTGTTAATCACAAGACAAAGTAATTGGATGAAGCAATATCGAATTTGGTGAAGAATCTATGAGCGCGTCTATATTTTTTTCATACCTTACGGGTATTACATCGAAAAAGTAATTTGGAATTTCTTCCAAACTTTCCACCAGTCTCCCTCAGCCATGCGTCTTGAGTTCTTTTCAAATTTGTGGAACCATTCTTTGTCACAGATGCATGAAAAGGCCGATTTTCCGCGCCTGTGGAGCGGGAGCAAAACGGTAGTGTACCGACGGAGGGCGTCAAGAGCCTTCGGGCATGCGCTTAACGCTCATATTTATCTTTCTCTCAAGGGAGCGGGAAGAAGACGCTATTTTACTCCACGCGATGGCTGCTTTCCACAAATTTGGTTCAGAAAATGAGCATCTTTTCATGCATGTGCGATAAAAATTATCGTGTGTGACTAGGGAACGGTGCTTTTTCTCTAGTCACACAATATACTATTACCTATATTTATTTTGATGTTTCATACAGTAAATGAAACTTGAATTTCCGAATTGTAGTGTAATCCAAATATCTCTTTTCTACCTGTATCTCGTCTTCGCGTTCTTCTTCTTCTTCTTCCAGTTAACTATCACTCCTTACGAGGTACGTGTCAGACGTTTTTGCGGTTCACTGTACTGATCGTCGATCTTTTTCTAAGAGGAAATGTTTCTACGGCTTTCCTCATTCCTTCCCTTGCTCAAATACTCGGCTGACTGTGGAGTGCGATCTACATAGGTATATAAGTTAGCTAATTTTGCCTAGTGTCAAAGTCAGCTGAGTGTTATTGTTTTCATTTTCGCCGGTGTACCGAGGGCGTGGAGTGTGAAAGCGCGTGAAATAATCGGGGACCGAGTCCGCAAGCCCGTTACCAATAAACGCTCGCCAATGCAGCTTACACTGGAAAAAAATTTAATCCAGCCAGAATTCTTGCTTAAGAGCATTGCCTAGTGAGCTCGCGCGGGAACTCTGGCTTTCCGCGCGACTGGAGCCAGGCGACGGAGGAGAAAAGTGGCCGGGACTTGAAGGTGCCTTTTCACCACCGAATTATTCGCTGAAAATTGAGCGAATGATGGTCACGTGACCCTGGTTATTCACGTTCGCTCGTGAACACGAAAGTGGCGTCCAAACCAGCGAAAATTTATCAACGGTCGCTCGAAATCGGGCGTCAAGAAATGGCATCGTCCGTGGCAACATCATCATATCATAGATTATGTGATTCACATCCTTTTGTGCTCCAAAATTCTCTTTGCTCCAAAGTGTCATGTGTTTTGTTGTTTACAATAATTGAAGAATTATGTATACGCGAAAAGTTCAAGAATGGCAAAATGCCATAGCATACAGGCAATAATATGAAGAGTGGACCCGTAATTGTGCCGAAATTGTCAAGAAACATGGAGAGCTAATAAGAAAACGAAAATCTGTCGCTGTTGCAGCAATAATGTTGCACAATTCAAAAAGAAGATACACGACGAAGAGCTCCTGGGTTGCGCCGTATTTTGGAAAACGAGAAGAGCATGGTTTTTTTAAGGCAATACTTCCGTCAGTCCGGTTGGAAGATTTACGTTTTTACAATTATTTCCGTATGTCTGCAGCCCGTTTTGAAGAATTACTACTCGCGGTTGGGGCTAATTTAAGCAAGCAATTTTTTTTGCGAGATCCAATTGAAGTTGCTGAACGATTAGCTTCAACTTGGAGGTATGAATAATTGAATCATGTCTCATATTCAAGAGGATAACATGTATTAAATCTTGCCCACCTATAATACATTACTAACACACTGTTTTCAATTTCATTTGAAGATTCCTTGCATCCGGAGATTCAATGACTTCAATGTCGTATCAATATCTTGCCGGAGTGACTACTGTCAGCAATATTATCAAAGAGACTTGCGAAGTGATATGGAATACAAGGAGTCCAATGACTTCGTTTTGTGCCCTTTCATCGATAGCGCGGATGTCGTGGCCAATCATCATGAGGAAAGCGTCCACACGATCTGGAGGTGCTGGAGCAGGTGGGAGAGGTGGAGGTGGAGTGTGTACAATTTCCGGCAACGGAGCGGTTAAGGTTAAGACATCCACTAGTTTGTCGATCGCTTGTTGTGATCGTTTGGAAGTTTTTGCTGCTAGAAAAGCGATACATTTATTCATGCGAAACATTATGCAATTACGGCATGTCTGTTCCAACATACACATTTGCTGGGTTCTGGATCATCAACGTGATTAGATTCTCCTTCAGAATCTTCTTCAGCTCTTACGTTAGAAATAGTTCTAGAAAAAAAAAAAAAACGAATTAATGTATTTCATATACCATATAAAAAACTATTGGTAATGAATCATAATTATTTCTTTCATATACCTCTTCCGGTCTGAGATTCACATCTCGCACAGATTTCATCACTTCGTAATACTGCCATTTCACCTTTGTTGTTGCAGCAGACCCACTGCGAACATCCTTTTCTTGCGTATCATATTTTTTGAAGGTGTCATATAAATTTTTCCACTTTTTTTTTGCCTCTACTACAGTGTAATACCCTGCAACATTAACAATTTATCACATTAAAGTGGTGAAATCCCTGTGAATGAATCTGAAAAAGTTCTTATAGCTATTCGTTGGTTACCTTTCAATGACGCACATATTTCTTCCCATAGACGGTCTTTTGTGTATTTGTTGCGCTGAGCTATAGGTAGTCAAAAATTCCACAGCGTCTCTCGAGCTTTAACAGCTTCTATGAGTTGCTCCTCACGCCTCTTACATCCGGCTACTTCATTCTCAGCCAACAAAGTTTCAGCCACTTGAACTTCCGCACGATTAACCAGGCTTCTTCTTAACATTGTACCATCGTCTGTAAAACAAATTTTACATTCAACAGTAACTGATATCAGATGCATAAATCAAGTACTGTTTAATATGCGCTTACCACATTGCGGATAGAAATAATGATTATCATCTGCGAAATATTCCGAATAATCATTCAGACAAGGGTGCACTTTGACCTCAAATGCTGCACAGATAAATTCACACAACCCACATGTATAGTGAAGTATATTTTAAAAATTGAATTTTGACATTTGTAACCACATCAAAACAAACATAAATACTGTAGGTTATGTTGCACGTTATAATATATAAATAAATCAATTTATAAGTAACATTACTCACATCGAAAGTGTTATCTTCGTCAGGAGGATCCATTATCAGTTCGCACGATCCACAATTATTAAATTTGTAAATAAAATCAGCGTTACCGCCAGATTATCGCAACTAAACGCTAGAAGTTGGATGAATCGAACTTCTGGCGAACAGATTGAGCGGTGAAAATGTGAGTCACGTGGTACGTTAACGTTGCAAAAGTAGCGTCTATTCGCCGTCGTGAAATGACACTTTCAAGTCAATGCTTCTCGCACGCCAAGGCCCCGTACTCTGTAGCGACTAGGCCGCCAGCAGGCCGTTTGTAGTTTCGTATTCTGAAGTCAGGCATACGGAAAATGTAACCACTGGCCCCAGAGTTTTACGTGGGTTTACGAGATTGAGATGCATGTATTGAGCGGAGGTTGGCACGTATATGTATTCTTATTTGTTTTGGCGAATCATCGATTAATTACTCACATAATATAATCACAATATGTGCCAACAAATTGACTGTCCATTCGAAATTTTTTGGAGAAATTGTATTGTTTATAACGTCATCAACAGAAGCACTTTAAAGATTCTAGTTCATTTGAAAAAAAGTTTTTTCAACTAAAAATTCAATTTCCTAAGACAACAGAGAACTCCAAAATTAGTTTAGCTCTTTTCGTACATTTCACGAAGTTACGTCCGATCACAAAACATGCCGCAAAAAATGATGATGAATTAGATAAAATAGTTCATTCATATGTATGTCATAACATTTCACTGAATGACAACATTCTGAAAATGGGCAATTTTTCAGACAGATTGAAGTAGGACGTTATTGCGTTAGCTGATTGCCTAACGTGTTAGTATGTTTGTTGTACCACTGACCATATTAGTTGGTGCAAATCTTTACGGAACTTACGTGATACAGCCGTTGGCTGATTCATGACACACTTATTGTGATGTCATTGACCACCCAGGTCTCACCCATGGACATAGGTCTCACCACGTGGAGGTCGCTGCGATAAAGAGACCCAGCCTATCCCGTCCCAACCTCCCAACCATGCCGGGCAAAATTTTTAATGTAGCATAAGAAAATAAGTAAAAAATTAGTAATTAACTAACAGAAGCTAACACATGCAGCGATATGTTAGGAAGTTATGAATTACATACATCTGAGAATGAGCGAAACCTATACCATAAAATATAATCAGAAATAGTGATACTTAAATAAATCTAAAGATTTGATCGCCTGTTTTTTTTCGACTGTAGAACATAGAATTAGAACAAATAATTATTACAGGAACTGAACGAATTTAAAAAATAGGCAATGCCAATGAATATCACAGAATTGAAAAGGTATTTCCGGAAAGCTCTAACAAACAAATAAAAACGATCTCGTAATTCGAAATTCATCAAAATTTAGAATTAGAAAAATGATATGAAATTAAGCATCTCGTGACTATGCAATATTTAGGATCTGAAACTAAAACATGAACATTCGAGAATTGAAAGTACAGCGATACATGGATTAAATAAATGAAGAATTTAAACACCGCTATGGGTATAAATTCAAAAAAATAAGAAAACATGGTGTAAAACAGTTGGATGAAATAAAATCTTCAATGTATACATATGAACACAGGTCCGTATCATTTGTTAATCGTTAGTCGTTAGTCGTTAGTTGTTAGTTGTTAGTTGTTAGTCGTCGTCGTTTTCTCTCTTTTTCTTTTTTTTTTCTTAGGTAGAATTGTCAATCAGCTCATTTTTTTGTTCACGCACGGTTTTTTTAGCTTCAAGAATTTGAGGAGGGTCGCGAATCAGAAGTTGTCAAGCGCGTCTGGAATCTACTATTTCTGGTAAAAGACAGAAGTGAACGAAGTCGGCTAATTTCGTTTCCATTTTAGTTTTCCAAAAGTCATCGTCGCGGATAATTTTATCGTGAATCAGTCCTTTGGGCGTCCAAACTATAAAATAGCACCACTTCCTCATAGTAATGTGGAAAAGACCCTGAACCTGATAAAAATAATTATGCGAAGCAATCATTTTGGCTTTACTACCCGTAATCAACATGAATTTACTTTTTTTCAACTCTATGCCCTCCATTGGAGTTAACTCTTTGGCTGATGCGGGACATTTCACCTCAACAATTCCATCCTCATCTACAAGTCCATCAGGTGATGCCGCGATGAATGGTAGCTCCCTGTCCACCACCAGACCGCTGGTCTCCACCGTAACCCCATGCTCCGTAGCGGACTCACTGTTCGCCAAAGGCTCTTTTTCTATGCCCCACCTTGTACTCGAGTTACCATGGAAATCGGTATAGCGAGTTCGCTCGACTAATTTGACACAAGATGTTTGTGGCCGTCGTGTGCAAATTTCGCCAAAAATTGAGGCAGTCAACCGCTTTCTACGTTCTTCGTACCATTCGGTAGACGAACTTTGTCCTCGAGTTTTTCGTTCAATTTCCAATGGTTCCGTTGAGTACAAAGCCAACACGAAACCCTTTTGAGCCGAAGCCAAATCCTCTGGGGACATGTCTGGTTGCGATGGACATGCAGCGTCAGGGCCGTAGTCGATGTCAGCGGATTGAGCGACGGAAGATTTCAAGTTTGATTTGAAAACTGGCTTCCGAGATTGCAAAGATCGAGATTTATTCGAACAATACTTAGCTGTGAATTGACCCGGCCCAACCATTCCTAATTTTTCACGAATTAACGCGTGGAATTGTCCACTGGCGTTCATCCTCACTACGGCAGATTCGCATCTAGCTTGATATGACCCGCGTAGGGTAAAGTTGACACGCTTGCCCCCTATAGCCTTAGCGACGTGTGCATTATATAATTCAACCACGTTGTTGTCGACGTCCCAGATCAAGCCAGATACATGCTCGGTGAGTCGATTCATTGCCGAAAGGATCTCTTGGAAGATACCAGTCGCTTTCATATCCTGCGCAAGATTCACTTCACCAGACTTCGGATTACCGTCGCAGAAGTAACCGCGATCTTTACACATCCGATGGTCCCCGAAAACGTGGTTAGGACCATTCTTGATATCTTTACGCAATTCCGCGACTCGAACGTATCGTGGCTGATGAACTTCTATTTTTCGGTGACGAATAGCCGAGGTTACGGCATAACGTAGGCGTTTCAAGTTTTCGCGCAAAGAATTTCGCAGGATCACTGTACCAACCTTGCGGTTTGTACAGAGATCTCGCAGTCGAGTGCCATAGTTTCGGAGAACATGGTTGCGGCATTCAATTTTTTGAACTAGCGCTTCCGGTCCATACGGTAATGCATCGATGAGCTTTCGATGGACACTAGTATCCCCATCGCCTATCAACGAATTGTATTCTAACCCGTGTGTCTCCAAGCTAGATTTAAAACTTTCTACTAGATCATGTCAGACTCCATTGCAGTACTAGAACCCACCCAATTTTTAGCGCACTTATGATCAGCTACAGAACTTGTTTTATCTTTCTTCGGTCTATCGCATATGGAACAATTCTTATTCCTAATCCCGATGAACAAAACCTTCTTCGTCAGGAAGAGGCTGACTTACTATCTTCGGAGTCTATTGATTCGATCATGTTACAATATTTATACTTGAATGTGAGGGTAGTAGTGAATCCTGTCCGGCTTTCGGATATTGGTTCCATGTTAGCAAACCGGGAACTCTTTCTTCCCGCTGGGAGACTATTCGGTAAGAAAGACCAGTTTTTCCTCCCGCAAAGTCTTACTTGCCGCAAAGTCTTTCTTCCCTGAAAGTCTTTCTTCCCTGATAGTATTTCTTTCAAGCGCCGCTTGGCCCGCAGCGGCAGATCGTAAACCACGCGTCGAGTGTATCGAGCCATCGACTACCGAAACCTAACCTCATTTAAGTGACAGGTCGGAAGACTTGTGTTGTTCCCCCAAAGTAGGTAGCAAAATCGGACTCCGTTCACGTGTAAAAAAAAATATCGTGTGCATCGTATCGCTAGCTGCGCCGGGGATAGGCAACGTCCTTAATCGAATTCGGTAACACCTGCTCGGTAAAAGAGCCATATAAGTATCACTAAACAGAATTGTATAATATTGACATCACTACAGTTTTTTTGGCAGTGCCATTTTATTTTGCTGCCAATATTATACAATTCTGATTAGCCATATTTATATGGCTATTTTACGGAGCAGGTATCGTACTGTATCCGATTTCGCAAGAATTCTGGTTTGATCAACTACATTTTCTTTTTCTAGTGTACACAGCGGGTCCTCTATTCCCCTGAAAGCATCCTATTTCTATTCTCTTCCCCATAAGCACTCTAAAGCTGCGGGAGTTCCTTAAATGTACCCTGAAGCACACTTTTCAGTATACGGTCTTTCTTCAACTTTATAAACCCCTCGTTCGGGTACAACATCCTCATGTCATTACTCCTATGAATGTCCACGTTCATCGGGAAGAACATCCATTATTTTTTGATGTTTATATGGATGCTGCACCTGCTCCCGCAGAAGAGCGCACATAGCGGGTCAGTCGCGCATATATATTTCTTTGAAAATAACGTATATATTGCAACATATCAGATATGAGGTGGGTAGATCTGACGACAGAACAAAAGGACACGAGGATTAGGATAATCCTCGGCGATCAACCATACCCTGACGTCACACCAATAAGTAGGGAGGAAGGATATATAAACGGGAGACGCTAGCGTTCGCGAGCGCAATCATGTCATAGCGACTGGGCGACTCACATAATTCTATCAGAGCGTATTCCAGGTATAGCACCGGTGCGACCCAAATTAAAATCATTTACAAATAGCACTAGACCGTCTAGGTCTAAGGACCAACTGTATCCAATAATATCAGCCATTCACTCAACATATAGCATAGGTTAGGATCGTCTAGACCATAAGTCCGCGTAAAGTCATAGATAGAAGTAGATAACATTAAAGATAAGGAAAACCTGTTTATAGGGAAAGTCATTGAGGCAAAACTCTGTATTAAAAACTTTAATAATGTTTCATTAAATACGACTCCAATAATATCATTGACCCTTGTCGGATAGTTCAGCTCCGAACCCCGGTGACAAAAACATCAATCCCTATCAAAGCCAACAGGGACCAGCTTTGTATTGTCACTACGAGCGTTCGGCGTTGGAATAACATCCCGCGTCCGGGCTCGAAGGAAGGCAATTCCGAGTCTGTGGCACGGTCTTGGAATCGCAAGATTCCCGGATCCGAGAAAGATATCAAATTTGTGTAGGAAGACAGGCTTGGAGTCACTTCCCGGCTCTGTCTAATAGGAGATAACTCGGCTTTGGTCTTTACCTGAGTCCGATCGTGAAAAAGGCTTTGGTGAAGGAATTCACCCGAGTCCTAGACAGTATTAAAATCAAAAGGTCGGTTAGGTGGCTTTTGATGGTAACCCCATTTCCTTTTCCCCACGTATCCACCTCAAGAGAAGCCCAATTAACAATCATAATTCAAAGAACTCACCGTAACAGCTGGTATCTCTACAGCTTAACAGCCTGAGATACAAGCGCAAAGTTACATTTGGCGCCCAACGTGGGGCTTCTCTTAGTAAAATCATTTGGAAAACGCATGAAATAACATCAAGTCAGTAAAACCACTTAAATTAACGTGTAAAGTCATTGAAAAACGTATAGAAGGAGTAGAATCTAGAGTCAAGTTTCAGTATTCGAAAAATAGACCGACAAAAGACCTGTGCATCAGGCTTTGGAATTGTTGTTTGATTGGGGTCGGGGCTGAGATGTCCGACGAGGGATCAAAAACGTCAAAAAATTCCGGTGTCGTCAATTTAGGGAATCAGGGACGAGACTCAGGTTCAGCAGGAGATAGACCCAGTACGATGCCTTCTGCAATGGATCAAGAATCAGATAATAATCCGGCCGACCCGATGGCCAGGATCTTAGCCTCTTTCGGTAATCTGGAAAAGAAAACAGAAACTAGAGTCGAGTCAATAGAACAAACCGTGCTAAGATCTCAAGCAGAAAATGTAGAAGAGAGAGCTAAATATGAATCTAGGATGGATAGCAAAATGGAAAAGAATACTCTCAAATGGGATACCAAATTTGAACAAATAAACACGAACCTGAGAATTGTCGTTGATAGGTTAGATGAAGTAACCGCCGATTGGAAAGATAAACTAGAAACATGTGAAAACATCCTTAAAGGTGACCAAGTAAGCACCTATGAGATCCTGAAAAGTAAAATAACAGAAAGTCATAGAACAAATCAGGAAATGATTAGCGAACTTAGTCATAAGCATGATAGTCTTGAATTAGGAGTAGATTCAGAAATGAGACGTCTCAGACGACTGCGAGTAGGGCAAGATTCGATGAATAATAACATGGGTTTGATAGCAAAACAGTTAAAATTACCGACTTATGCGGGAAAACCATGGGAAAGACCGGCTAATTACATAAGAGAATTGGACGAGTATTTTGCATTTTTAGGGATTAGTGACGACATCGGACTTAAGCTTATAGGTCAAAGTATGACGAATGATGCTAAAGACTGGTGGATTGCGCGTCGCAATGTAATAAGTTCGTGGGAAGAATTCAAAGAGCGATTTTTAGCTAGATATTGGGGAGAAGAAACCCAGCGTGAAATCCGAAGAGATTTAGAATTCGGGTACTACTTACCAGATTGAAAAGTAGGATGGTCAGAATATGCCAGTAGGAAATTTGCATCGGCTAGCGGTTTGGCTCCTTCTATGACCGAAAACGAAATAGTGAGCAACTTGATACGACACTTCGACGAAAATGTGGTAGAAGCAGCTAAATGTAGAAGCATTCGAGATATAGACAGTTTGCTAACCTTCTTAGACCAGATGCAATCCGGCGGACGATCAAATATTCCGAAACAAAGCTTCCAAAACCAAAACGCCAACAGGTATCACAACACAGGACGCCATCCCGATGAGCGACCAAAACAATACACATGGCGAAGCGGCTATACGCAACAAAACAATAACACCAAGCCTAGCGCACAACGCGATGAATTAAACGTACATGATTCCCATGATAAATTCAAACCGAATATACAAGAAGGCAATCGTCGCCAAAACTGGACAAGTACCCGGCAAGTAAACGCTATAGAGGAAGAAATTTGTGATAGCGGAAAGACTGATATCGAAGATTTGGGTTCGGAAAACCAGCTGGCGCTGTGAGCACCGCACTGCCCAGATGCACGGCACAGCGCGAAGTAAAATTAAATGCGGCAGAAATAATAAATTCAAATTCATTTGAAAACCCGACCGAATACCTATTGAAAGAAGAAGAAATAAAACGAAAGGAAATAAAATATTGTCCAACGGTAAAATTATGTTTGCATGATTTAGAAAACATCGCACTCATAGATACAGGAAGTCAAATTTCAGGTATATCAGAAAATTGGTATACAGAAAATATAAACAATTTCAAAGATTGTGAAAAACTCCCAGTGGTGAACTATCAAATTGTAGGAGCCACCGGTGGCAAACCAGTTAAAGTAAGATTACAAACCTTTATTAAGGTAAAAATCGGAAATTTCGTAGATCATGTTACTTTCCTTATAATCCCGAACTTAAGAAGACATATAATTATTGGAATCGATACACTAGGGAGATGGAAAGCAAATTTAAACTTAGAAATGAACATATTAACGATAAACACTGAATCCAATACGGAAAACATCAAATTACAAACGTCAAACGAAACACCATCAGAAATATCAATTTTGAACACGCCAGGTGAAGAACACCTCAAATTATGCGAAAGATATGAGTTAACCGATGATGAAATCAGAGACAAACTCTCGGAATGTGATTTGTTGGAAAACGAGCATCAGATAAGCTTTATTAACTTGTTAAGAAAGTATAGGAGTGTTTTCAGCAAAATCCCTGGGAGGGTGTCAGTTTATGAACATAAAATACGGATTTACGAGGATAAACCATTCGTACGCAGGTCGTATCCTGTACCAATCATGCACCGCGAAAAAGTAAGTAAAGAAATAAATAAAATGTTGAATCACGGAGTTATAGAACGATCTTGGAGCGAGTACATCAATCCTATTATAGTAGTGTCAAAGAAAAACGGTGAAATACGGTTAGTACTCGATGCTCGTTTTATCAACAAGTTGATCGTGCCTGATAGAGATTGTGCTCAATCCACTGAGGTACTCTTTCAGAAATGTGGAAACACACAACTGATGTCTAGTCTAGATTTGACTGCCAGTTTCTGGCAGGTACCGTTGCAAGTAGAATCAAGGAAATACACAGCATTCATGTTTGAAGGTAAAACGTATCAATTTAAAGTAACTCCATATGGGTTAAACACAAGCTTAGCGGGTCTGGTCAGAACATTAGATATAATATTGCAAGAAGTAGCACACTTCACTATAAATTTCGTAGATGACATTTTGTGCACGTCGGCATCGGTCGAAGACCATATAAAACATTTGGGAGAGCTTTTCGAAACCTTTCAAAATCATAACTTAACGCTAAACTTCCAGAAATCCAAGTTCTTTAGAAAAGAAGTTGAATTTCTGGGACACAAAATAACACAAAACGGTATACAACCTCAATCTGATAAAATAATGGCTATAAAAAACTTCCCAATACCTAAGAATGTAAAACAATTGAAAGGATTCCTAGGGTTAGCGAACTATTACAATAAATTCACTAAAGACTATTCGGATCTAACTCATCCACTGTTACAACTACTACGAAAAAATGTAAAATGGAATTGGACACAGCAGATTCATGATCACTTCGAAAAAATAAAGGAGCTATTTTGCGAGACAATGATAGTTCACCACCCGGATCCGAAAGCAAAATACTACCTGGAATGTGATGCAAGCAACTATGCAATTGGGGGTATGCTGTATCAAATCGGCAGAGATAACGAGCATAAAATCATAGGATTTGCAAGTCGAACACTCAAGGGGGCAGAAATAGGGTATTTTACCACTGAAAAGGAATTGCTAGCGATAGTCTATTCGCTTGAAAAATTCAGAACGTTTATCATAGGGGCGGAATTGATCATCCGAAGTGACCATAAAGCACTCACGTTTGTTTTAACTTGTAGATTAACTAGCTCAAGGTTAACCAGATGGGTATTATACATTCAAAACTATGATTTCAAAATTGAACACATAAAAGGGAAAGAAAATGTTGTAGCTGACATTATCAGCAGATATCCACCGGAACAGAATCAAGAAGCAAGCGCAATTAGTTCAGCCGAAGTAATAGCGGAGTTGGCGAAAAGGGTCAGCGAAGATCTGATGCAAAAGCTCAAGTCTTTGGCGAAGTTACAAAAGGCAGATCTCCGGATTGCTGATCTGGTAGAAAGGGGAATAGCAAATAATCAGTTAAAATTCAAATACAAAGATGAAGTTTTATATCATCGAGAAATAGGGGGCAAATTACGAGGATACTTGCCAGAATCAATAGTAAAAACACTAATCATCGAGTGCCATGAGGTTTACGGTCATGTAGGAGCAGCAAAATGCTACAAACTGTTACGGGAAGGATTTTATTATCCAAAGTTTGGTAAAGTAATACGCAAAGAACTAGCTCGATGCACCTTATGTCAAAAATGTAAGGTAACCAACTGCTACAGCTATGCAAATATGCAAAATATTATACCCGCTGGGGTAGGAGACTTAATCTCTATTGACTTTTTTGGCCCATTACCGGCAAGTCGCGGAAACTATAAGTGGTTGTTAGTTGTTATTGATGCTTTTAGTAAGTACGTGAAATTGTACCCGCTAAAAACCGCTAACGCGCAATCCACCAGTCACAGCATATTCGAGAAATACGTACCGGAATTTGGGAAACCTAAAAGGATACAATTTGATCATGGTACACAATTTACGTCAGTAAAATGGTTAGACAAGTTGAAAAACGAAAATGTAACGCCGATATTCTCCTCTATTAGACATCCACAAGGAAATATTGTGGAACGGGTAAATCGAGAAATCGGGAGATATTTTAGAACTTTTATCACAGACAAGCATACCGACTGGATAAAGTGGTTAGATACCATCGAGACGTGGATGAACGAAGTTTACCATGACACCACGGGATTCGCGCCTTGCGAGTTGCAAAAGAATGAGAAACCTCAAAGATTTTGGGAAAATTATATATTTGAAAATAAATTGGATTCATCTCATGAATATAAGCTCAAATTGGCGAAAGAAAACATAAAAAGAAGAGGAAAATATCGTGCGGATCGTTACAACGCTACACATAAAATGTCTAGTTTTAAAATAGGAGATTTAGTATTAGTACGAGCGTTAAATGTATCAGACACTCGAAATAAGAAAATGGCTAAATTTTTCTCGTTATACGAAGGACCGTATAAAATAAAAGGTCAAATAGGAGAGGCTACATTCATACTAGAGAATCCCAAGAACTTGAAAGAACGAGGACGATTCCATGTAAATATGTTTAAGCATTATATAAGCTGAACTAGGATTATAATTATAAGAAGTGTCCGATGGACAATGAATCCAAAACCAGATCGATCCAGTTATTAGGGCGGAATCGGAATATTCAAAAGAAAGCCATTGTCAACTGCGACTATATAAACCCACGATTAAAATCAGATAATCCAGTATATTGAGTCACTATGATATCTTACGGGTACATAAGCGTGCAAGACAAGGAGGTGCAAACCTACCGAGAGGGTGACGAAATAAATCCGGAAGAAGACCGAATCCTGAATCCCTCAGGAAAGTTTATTAGTGGGAATGGTAGAGCTCGACCTGGAAAGGATACCATGACGCCGAAGCCTGGAAGACCTCTGGACCTTAAAAGAAAACCCAAGAAACCGAAATATGACAATAACAAGGACGAAATAGAAGAAATGCTAATGAGGAGTAAGAGCTTACCTCTAGAACAAATCGAAGAAGTCAAGGAAGAAATCACGCGGGAATTAGAAGAATTAATGCGCAAACAAACAAAGAAAAACCTACCGATAATCACTGAAGACATCATCTTAACGATCGACCAGAAGATACGCTGGAAAAAGGAGGGCGCTATGGAGGAGGAGAAACACGTGGACCTGGGTTTGCCATGGGGTATGGAGGAGCTCGGAATAACTGACCGTACACCTGGAGAAAGAAGAAAATACAAAAAAAACGTGCACGCATACATCGAGTCACATAGGGCTCATATACTTACCAAAACGACTGCAAAGAGTAGGCCAATATTAATTAAGCAGCATGCACTACCTACCGTACCTGACGCACTCAAAACGAAAAGGAAAGACGCACCTGGACCATCACTCCCAGTACTGCCACTTTTTATTGCACCCGGAATACCGGATTACGTAACAAGGAGAGATCCGACGGACCCATTGGGCCTCAAAAAACAAATAACATCAAACTGGACATCGAAGAGACGCAAAGTCGAACGACCGACCGGATGGGTTTCCGAAGACTGAAGGTTCATCAAGCGAACCTTTGCTGCATCAAGAACAAAAAACTATGACACGATGCAGAAGTTCACTTGATGAAAGGGGGCAATGTAACATATCAGATATGAGGTGGGTAGATCTGACGACAGAACAAAAGGACACGAGGATTAGGATAATGCTCGGCGATCAACCATACCCTGACGTCACACCAATAAGTAGGGAGGAAGGATATATAAACGGGAGACGCTAGCGTTCGCGAGCGCAATCATGTCATAGCGACTGGGCGACTCACATAATTCTATCAGAGCGTATGCCAGGTATAGCACCGGTGCGACCCAAATTAAAATCATTCACAAATAGCACTAGACCGTCTAGGTCTAAGGACCAACTGTATTCAATAATATCAGCCATTCACTCAACATATAGCATAGGTTAGGATCGTCTAGACCATAAGTCCGCGTAAAGTCATAGATAGAAGTAGATAACATTAAAGATAGGGAAAACCTGTTTATAGGGAAAGTCATTGAGGCAAAACTCTGTATTAAAAACTTTAATAATGTTTCATTAAATACGACTCCAATAATATCATTGACCCTTGTCGGATAGTTCAGCTCCGAACCCCGGTGACAAAAACATCAATCCCTATCAAAGCCAACAGGGACCAGCTTTGTATTGTCACTACGAGCGTTCGGCGTTGGAATAACATCCCGCGTCCGGGCTCGAAGGAAGGCAATTCCGAGTCTGTGGCACGGTCTTGGAATCGCAAGATTCCCGGATCCGAGAAAGATATCAAATTTGTGTAGGAAGACAGGCTTGGAGTCACTTCCCGGCTCTGTCTAATAGGAGATAACTCGGCTTTGGTCTTTACCTGAGTCCGATCGTGAAAAAGGCTTTGGTGAAGGAATTCACCCGAGTCCTAGACAGTATTAAAATCAAAAGGTCGGTTAGGTGGCTTTTGATGGTAACCCCATTTCCTTTTCCCCACGTATCCACCTCAAGAGAAGCCCAATTAACAATCATAATTCAAAGAACTCACCGTAACAGCTGGTATCTCTACAGCTTAACAGCCTGAGATACAAGCGCAAAGTTACAATATATACCCCTCTATGCATCTATCCGTCAACCATTGCCCAGGTCGTAATGAGTCCCGATCGGTTTGGACAACCGTCCCGGAAATATTTTAGTCCGTTGGTATTCACAAGTCGTTTCAGATTCGGTATCTTTTAGTCCATAATTCAATTGGTTCAGTTTGAACACCTCGCTATTCACTAGAAGACCGACTATAGGGTCGCGTACGTGATACAAAGTTTTTCTGGGCGATTTCCAGATGCGTTGCATGATTCCGCAGAACTGCGCACATAGCGGGACTGAAGATATCATATTGATCGCTACTGATTCCGGCCGGTTCCCATACGGTTTTTTGAATACGCCGGCTTCGATACACGCATCTGTAAGATACTCTGAGGTTCCAAGAAGCCCCGATCCGTTTCGGGGAATGATCCCCGTCTATCAGCCGTCATTCCAGAAATGTCGAATGGAGATGCGATAGCTTCCGATACGTTAGCATCTCCATTCAAGTATGTCTGTCCGGTGCTTGGCAGTGCAACTGTTTGGCGTTTTCTGTGATGATTCGAAGGTATCTATTCTCATTCTTACAGCGCAGCGTCGCGTGGTTCTTCGACAACTGCTGATTCGCATTCGATTCGGCACCGTCGTGCTGATCAATTATAGAGTCGGACGGAGGCGGTCTTTCATTTCTACCTGTCGGCGTCGAGTCATTTTTCGGTGACTTTGACAGTTTATTGTTGGGTGTTAGACGAGGGAAATCGAAGACCAACGCCGTCGAATGGATGCGTCCGAGAAGCTGCTTGGCGTAATACTTCCCTCGAGGTTATCAAAGCACCGGACCTCTTACCTAGTGTTTTCGCTAGTGTGTGTGTCCGTGGGAAGCGATATGATACAAAAGACTCTAGCCCCACGAGGGGACACGATACCTGATGTAAAGAATTTATTCCAGGCAATACACTAGCGGCGAATCAATCATTATTCAGTCAAACAGATAATTCTCACAAATGTTATACGGTACTTGTGAATTATTTTACGACAGCTTATACGAAGTTGTATACGAGATTTGTACAAACTGCTCTATGAAATATGACGCCGATAATTGTTGTACAGAATATAGACAGAGACGTCACAAACGAACATGCATACATTTTCTAAAACTTACGACACGGCCAAGTCCTCCTCCATCTTCTTCTCCCTGGCTTTCGAATTTTCGATTTTTTTCTGCTAACCGTGGATGCATATCGGGACATTGTTAAGCTTGAGAAATAATTCCGAATTGTCTCTGTCGTGCCTCTCGGGCCGCCACGAATCCAATCGATTTTAATATCATGAAACTCACAGTGTGCTTTCACCGCGCCTCTCTGGCTGCTACAAATTTCGCCAGTTCGTCTGGCTCCACTTCATATTGCTGAATTTTCGGCAGTATCGCCTGCCTGAATCTGTTCCGTAGCGACTCTGCGCTACGATTCCGTACAATCTGTAACGAAAACGGATTTTGATGCGTCAGAAAGATTCACGAAGTCCATGATCGGAAGAATGAACCTCTTGCGTGAGGTATGTAATTGTCGTATCGCTACACAACCATTTCTCTCCTTTGAGAATTTACCAGACAAAATTATACAGTTGATGCTAAATTTACGATGTATATATTATACAATATTATTGAAAATATGAAAATGATGCATCATTACCCATGTATATAAAACTTCGTCCAATAAATTATACATTTCAGTTGAATATTGGAAACGTTATAATATATACAGTGATTGTTTTCAGATGAAGGTGAAAGAAGAGTGACCACTCATATATGCATACTGAAGTTCATAAGAAAGATGCAATCACACAGAAGGTCAAAGTTCAATATCACGAATTCATAAAAATTACGTATTTTTCCACTTGTAATAAATGCATATCAGTGAATGTATAAGATGTGGCGCATAACATTTCCATAAATAATCTTGGCAAAACATTATAGTTCTTCAACACGGAATTGGAGCATAAATTAACCTTGCAAAATAATAACTTACACCGAATCCGATATTTATTTCATATTTGCGCCTCTAGGACTAATATAAATCTATTTTTCCATAATTCTTCTCACATCGCATCCGAATAACATTAATCTTTGAATACATCCGTAAGATAAATTATACACAAATTTCATCATTCAGATATATTTTCGCGAAATGTTATTAATCCCTACAGAATACATATTTTTTTACAATCGATAAATAGAAGATCAATTTTTTTAAGGTACTGCTCCTCAGTCTTCGGTTACGCGCAGTGATGTTCGAATCGATCTGCGGTGCATTTAATATAATTTGTGGTTGATAGCTAAAAAGATGAATGGGTTCAAATTAAAATACACTGTTAAAAACGCGTCTGGCTCGTCAAGAAGTACTAAAAATAGAAGATTAAGAAAATGGAAAAGTGATTTGCGAAAGAAACTATTGAAGTATGCTGTACGCATAACTGAAAATTGTATAAATAGTACTAATCCTGAACCAGCTGTTTGCGTTGATGATAATCACTGCAATTATCAAACTACATCGAATCATAGTCATTTGAATACACCGAGTGGCTTGACTGCTGTAGATTGCAATGACTCCTTGCCGGTAACCCGTAATGGCGTAACTAGCGATCAACGCATACCTGACAATAATATTGATTATACTGAAAATAGCGATAATGAACAACGAAGCAATACATTTGATTCTGGTGAAAATGATAGCAGCGATTGTGATAGTAGTAACGGTGGAATAGCGGGAACACATAGTCAATTTAAACACTCCAATAGTTTGAAATTATTTTTAACAGAATGGGGCTTGAAACATAATATTACTCATAATGCTCTGAATGACTTATTGATCGGTTTGAGAAATCATGGTTTCCAGACATTGCCGCACGATGCCAGAACACTATTGCAAACACCTAGACGAATTTCGACCAAAGTGGTTGAACCAGGGCATTATTGTCATTTGGGTATACAAAATAATTTAATAGCAAAGTTACACGTCCTGAAAGCCCTCAAATTCAAAGATAATAAAATACTGATCGATATCAATATCGATGGTGTACCCATATTTCGAAGTACAAATTTGAACTTTTGGCCTTTCTTAGGAATTGCCCCGCAAATTAATGATATACCATTCATTATCGGATTGTATAGTGGAACTGCAAAACCGAAGTGCGTCAACGTTTTTTTACAATCATTTGTCGAAAAATATAATGCTTTGAAATTAAATAATCTTACATACGGAGAGCAAAAATTCGACGTAGCCATTCGAAACGTCATCTGCGATACTCCAGCTAAAGCTTTTGTATGTAATACCAAAGGACATTCAGGATATTCTTCTTGCAGTAAATGTAAAACGGAAGGAACATTTTTCAAAAACAAAATGATTTTTCCAGAATTGAATGCCCCCCTTCGTACAGATTCCGAATTTAAGAACAAGACTGATGATGAATTTCATAGAGGACCTACAATTTTAGAGTCGACAGGGATTGGCATGACAACCCAAATACCCCTAGATTATATGCACGTTGTGCTTTTAGGTATCGTCAAACGTTTGATATATTTGTGGATAGAAGGTCCATTAGGAACACGATTGAATAGTGCTAAGGTGAATGAGATTTCGAAGAGGCTTCTAGCATTAAAATTATTTTCACCCTCGGAATTCGCGCGAAAACCACGGAGCTTGAATGAATTCAGGCGATGGAAGGCAACTGAGTTCAGAAATTTCGTGTTATATACTGGTCCAATAGTATTGAAAAATGTTATAAGCCAGCACGCATATGAACATTTCATGTCATTGCATGTGGCAATAAGAATATTATGCTCCCATGAGTATTGCGTGATTCTAAATTCATATGCTAAGTCTCTTCTCAAGTATTTTATTGAACAAATGGAGGAAATTTACGGGGCGCATGAGATAAGTTATAATGTTCATTCTCTTATTCCTTTGAGTGCCGATGTTTTATTAAATGGGCCATTGGACACGTTTGGTGCCTTTCCTTTCGAAAATTTTCTAGGCAAAATAAAAAAAATCATACGGAAACCAGATCTTGTTTTACAACAAATTCATCATAGAATCATAGAAATGAATACATTTTTGAGAAATTCACAAAATATAAACGAATTCGAAAACGAACCAAATCTGAGAGTTTTCAACAAACTGAAAAATACAGAAAACAAGTTCTTCAGTTGCACAATTCGGCGTGAAAATACCAAGCTTAGTGAAAAAAGTCAGAAAGATTCGTATGTTATGTTGAACGATAAATCCGTTATTCGAATCAAGTATTTTCAAATAAATCCGAAATCTACAATAATCTACTGCAATAAAGTGACCAATCTCAGGAATCTCTATGAAACACCCGTAAATTGTAGTAGCGTTCTTGGTCAATTTATGGGGAGTGAAAATATGATTGATAATTTATTTTGCGAAATTGACATTAAAAATATTAAATGTAAAATGTGTGCTTTTCCTGTTAATACTGATCGTGATGATAATTTGTTCGCTTTCATACCAATGTCACACACTCTTACGCTCGAATCGTGACGTGTGTGTGTGTTTTATCTCTACTTTTCATTAATTTTTTATATTCTTGAAATTTTTTCGCATTCAATAAGAGACTGGGAAAATGGAGTTGAAAATGAAAAATCAATCAACGAATATCAATAATAAAAACTAAATTCAGCAGCGACACGTACACAAAAGTCATTACCCGAGAAAAAATGTTCAAAATACCATTCAATGATTGGAATAAAAAAAAATAAGATAATATAATAATAACAATGATGATAATAATATTGATAATAATAATAATAATAAATAGTAACAACGATGACAACAATGAAGTAAAAAAAGGAATTTCGTTGCACGGAAAAAGACCTGGCAAAACTATTAGGAACCGCACGATTTGAAAATTCACTCATGCAATTAACTTGTTTAGTAAAACTTGCTACAAATGAATGAAATTCCATCTAGATATTTCTTGACATTTCAATTTACTGTACTGTAGTATAACTTTTATTCCGTGTTGATCTGTTTAAAATCAGATATATTAGATCGACAAATTTATATTTTTCGCCCAGCTGAACTGAAATTTGAACTGATTGAACGATGCTCGATTTTCTCATTGGTTATCCCGTGGGTAAACTGCCTTACCGCAAGAGCAGCTTGATTCACGCCGCGACGTATTAGTTTCTTGAGCACGTGTCTATTGTATCGTGTTGTGTTCCGGGTGTATTTGAGGTTGTTGTAATATGATAAATGCTACATCCATGTGTACGTACAAAACCGTCGAAAACGGTACGAGTACCGACATCTTACATGATGTGCAAGCGTAACGGCTAGAGTTTGAAAATAGCGCGAGCGAAAAGCCAACGCTCCAGAGTCGAGTGCGAGAAGCCTCGGTGAGCGGCTCGAGTAGCCAAACAAAAGTGTGAATCGATATATATATTTCCTTATACTTATACTCATTAAACAAGTTTAAATAAAAGGTGTTATAACTTGCTTCTTTAACCCCTCACATGATAACATGGTAGCAGAGCGTGGTTGGTTCATGAAAGTAGACTGAAAAACTATAAATGTCCAGTAAAGACAAAGTGCAGCTAGACACAAGAAAAATAGAATCAAAATTCGGTACAAAAGAAACTCCAGTGACTCAAATTCAAGCTGAAATGGCAAACAACACCGAGGAAACCTATATGAAACTTCACATATTTGACGGAAGCGATTATGGCAAATGGAAAATGAGACTTTTGATAAATCTCGAATATAAAGAATGCAAGGAACAAGCAGTGCGAAAAAGAAGGGCTGATGAACCAATTACCGCAGAAGCTTGGAATAAAACAAGCTTGAAAGCCAAGATGATCATAGTGAACTCTGTTTCAAATGATCAATTGGAATATATCGAGGATTGTGAAACTGCGTGTGACATGATCAAGAAATTTGACAGCATGTACATAAATACATCAACCGCCATTCAAGTTCACTACAGGAGCATCCTGGATGACTTGAGATTGAAAAACTTTGAAAATGTTGAAGAATTCTTTATCAAGTTTGAACAAATGTGCAACAAAGTGAAATCAGCTGGAGGTACATTGTCCGAAGATGAAAAAATTAGATATCTGCTCAAAACACTACCTGGTAATTATAGTGTAATTGGTGACTATATAGACTTGGTACCTGAAGCACAGAGAACCTTCGAGTTTGTGAAATCAAAAATCCTTGAGAAAAGTCTCTCAGGTAAGGACAACGAGCAAAAGAAAAACGTAAGCACATTCAATGCAAAAACAAGAGTCACGTGCCACAACTGTGGCAAACAAGGTCACTTGACAAAGGACTGCTGGAGCTCTTCACAACATAGCCGAGGCAGAGGCAACGTAAACCAACGAAGTCGAGCAACACATCATAACCAAGGCCGAGGGCGAGGCCCACAACGTGGAAACTACAACTATAGAGGCGTCAGAGGAAATGGCGTAGGTCGTGGAAATCAGACAATGCGAGGTGGATCCGGAGATCCAGAACAAGTCAACGACATATCGTCATGGGCAACTCATCTGAATCACCAGCTAGAAGAGAAAGCTCAGGCAAGACATGTTAATATACACATAGGTAATGTAAGCTTTGATAATTCTTATCAGAAAAATGTTGAAAACAAAATTGAAATAAATTGGTTATTGGATAGTGGATGCACCGATCACCTCATAAACAATGATGGATTGTTTGAAAACTTTGTGACATTGGAAAAGGCAATAGATGTAAACTTGCCAGATGGCAAAAAGTTAAAAGCTACCAAGCTAGGGAAATTGAAACTGTATTTTGAAAATTACTGCGGCACAAATAGAGTAGAACTAAAAAATGTATATTTTGTAAATGGATTAAGAGAAAATCTGCTCAGTGTGTCCAAGATAGCAGAAAACTGCACCATAGTAACAACAGGGTCGAATGCAAAAATCTATACTCTAGAAACAAAGTTAGTAGCTGCAGCAAACATTGAAAATGGGTTATATAAAATGAAAAGTTTTGTTTACAAAAATGTAAACGATGAAATGTACGCAAACACGACTAAACTAACCCAAAAAGAAAAATGGCACCGGGCCCTTGGCCATGTAAATTTTCAATATTTGGAAAAGATAATTAAAGATAAATTGCTAACCGGATTACCGGAAAATCTAGAAAACACTGAGCTAAAATGCGCAAACTACATTCAAAGCAAAATGGCAAATGTACCGTTTGAAAATGATAGGACGGAAACAAGTGAAACTTTAGGATTAATTCATTCTGACTTAAATGGACCACACCGAATTGCAGGCTGTGGTGGAGAAAGATACTTCTTAACGTTTATCGACGACTACAGTAGAAGCAGTAAAATATTCTGTATAAAAAGCAAAGCACAAACTGCTAGTTGCTTCATTGAATATGTTAACTTGGTCGAAAATCAACTCAGTAAAAAAGTAAAAAAACTCCAGTGCGATAACGGCAAGGAGTATTTAAATCGCGAAATATACGACTTCATTCAAAGGAAGGGCATTGAATTACTAACATGTCCTCCATACGTCCACGAATTGAATGGAGTAGCCGAGAGATTTAATCGATCTGCCATGGACATTGGTAGATGTCTACTACGCGAAGCTAAAGTACCAACAATGTACTGGCCAGAAATGATAAAAACCGTCGCCTATCTCAAAAACCGTACATTAGCCAACACGAAAGAAAATAAAACGCCGTACGAAATATTATGGGGTAAAAAACCTGATGCAAGAAATTTAAAAATTTACGGGAGCAAAGTTTTTGTAAGAATACCAGAAAGTAAAAGACAAACGAAATGGGACGATAAAGCCGGCATAGGCACACTGATAGGATATAACAGAAATAGCTATCGAGAACTATTAAATAACAAGATAGTTAACGCGAGACACGTAAAAATAATCGAAAATGATTCAGAATTAGTTTGTCTTGAAAAGATTGCAAAGACAAAGAAAAAATAAACAAAGTAAAAGCTAAGTTGCAAAAAAAATTCATCATGAAGGATCTTGGTAAAATCAAAGAATACGTAGGTATCGAAATAAATTACAACGAGCAAAGAAACATGATGACCTTGAGTCAAGAAAATTACATTTTATCTTTGGCTGATGAATATGGCCTAAACGAAGCAAAACTGTATGATACTCCTATGGAGATAAACCTGAAACTAGACCAATCCAATGAGATTGATGAGCGAATAAAGTATCGAAATCTAATTGGCGAACTGTTATATATAAGCACAGGAACTAGACCTGATGTTGCGTATAGCGTAAACTACATGAGCAGATATCAAAGCTGCTACAGTAAGACCCACTACGTTTATGCACTAAGAATTTTGAAATACTGAATTAAAACAAGCCACCTGAACTTGATTTATACCGATGAAACTGAAAAGCACGAAAAGTTAGACTGTATGGTTGATTCAGACTACGCGGGTGACAATGTAGATCGTAAATCAACAACAGGCTACATTGTGAGAGTATACGGAAAGCTAGTCCACTGGAAAACAAAAAAGGCAAAGCACTGTGACAAAAAATTCGACTTTCGCGGAATATACAGCAATGTTAGAAGCTGTAACTGAGATACTGTACATTAAAAATCTTCTAAATGATGTATTTGATATAAAATTTGATAAACCGATAAAACTGTACGAAGACAACAGTGGGGCAGTAGCGATAAGCAAGTTTGGCAATTTCACAGAAAATTCCAAACACATAGAAATCCAGTACCACTTTATGAATGAAAACTATGAAAATGGCAACATTGACATTACGAAAATCGAGTCAGCGAGAAACTTAGCAGACATGCTAACTAAAAGTTTATGTGAAGAAAAGTTCGAAAGAAATAGAAATGCGCTAAACCTAAGATGAATCATCACGCAAAACTGCAAAACGAAATTGTAGTATGATAAAACAAAATGTGACACTGTCAAATGAATGTAAATTTAAGGAGGCGTGTTGTAATATGATAAATGCTACATCCATGTGTACGTACAAAACCGTCGAAAACGGTACGAGTAACGACATCTTACATGATGTGCAAGCGTAACGGCTAGAGTTTGAAAATAGCGCGAGCGAAAAGCCAACGCTCGAGAGTCGAGTGCGAGAAGCCTCGGTGAGCGGCTCGAGTAGCCAAACTAAATAAATAGAAAACGATATATATATACTTCCTTATACTTATACCTATTAAACAAGTCTGAATAGAAGGTGTTATAACTTGCTTCCATAACCCCTCACATTATAACAGTATGTGATACGTATTCCAAGGAGCGAATGTGCGCAGAACTTCGAGGTGCAATATTCTGGGTATGATTCACGGACAGACCGATTCGGGTGTCTCTGGTTGGCACATATCATGTATGTGATACGTACACCCTTGAGCGAATGAACGCAGTACGTACGGGTGCAATATTCTGGGTATGATTCACGGACAGACCGATTCGGGTCTCTCTGGTTGGCACGTATCATGTACGTGATCCGTACATCATTGAGCGAATTCACGCAGAACGTATAGGTGCAACCGTCTGAGTATGATCAAAGTACAGACCCAATCGGGCCTCTCTGGTTCGAGCATGCCATGTATCTGATACGTACATTAGTTAGCGAATGTACGCAGAATGTGCAGGTGCAACGATCTGGGCATGATCAACGTACAGACCGATTCGGGTCTGTCTGGGTCGCACATATCATGTACGTGACACGTATATCAGTAAGCGAATGTGCGTGGCATACTGTGAATGTGCAACATTCCGAGTATGTTCGGAGTACAGACCGATTCAGGTCTCTCTTGTTGGCAACTATCATGTATGTGATACGTACAAAATGAGCGAATGTACGCAGATTGTAGAGGTGCATCATTATGGGTATGATCAGAAGACAGAGCGATTTGAGTCTCTCTTGTTGGCAACTATCATGTATGTGATACGTACAACATGAGCAAATGTACGCAGAATGTAGAGGTGCATCATTATAGGTATGATCAAAACACAGACCGATTTGAGTCTCTCTGGTCCGCACATATCATGTACGTGATACGTATATCAGGTAGCGTACATACGCAGAACGTACAGGTACAACATTCTGGCCATGATCAAAGTACAGACTGCTTCGGGTCTGTCTGGTTCGCACATATCATGTATGTGATACGTACACTCGTCAGCGAATGTACGCAGAACGTACAGGTGCTACATTCTGGGTATGATCGAAGTACAGACCGATTCAGGTCTCTCTTGTTGGCAACTATCATGTATGTGATACGTACAACATGAGCGAATGTACGCAGAATGTAGAGGTGCATCATTATAGGTATGATCAAAACACAGACCAATTCGAGTCTCTCTGGGTGGCACATAACATGTATGTGATACGTACTTCAGTGAGTAGATGTACGCAGAACGCACAGGTGCAACATTCTGAGTATAATCGAAGGACAGACCGATTCGGGACTCTCTGCTTGGCACATGTGATGTATGTGATACGTCAATTGGTGAGCGGATATACGCAGAACGTACGGGTTCAACATTCTGTGTATGATCAAAGTACAGACCGATTCGGGTGTCTCTGGTTGGCACATATCATGTATGTGATACGTACACCCTTGAGCGAATGAACGCAGAACGTACGGGTGCAATATTCTGGGTATGATCGGAGAACAGACCGATTTGGGTCTCTCTGGTTCGCACATATCATGTACGTGATAACTACATCATTGAGCGAATTCACGCAGATCGTGCAGGTGCAACCGTCTGGGTATGATTAGAGTACAGACCGATTCGGGTCTCTCTTGATCGCACGTAGCATGTAAACGATACGTACGTTAGTTAGCGAATGTAGGCAGAACATACAAGTGCAACATACTGGGCATGATCCACGTACAGACGATTCGGGTCTTTCTGGTTGGCACGTATAATGTATGTGATACGTACATCAGTCAGAGGATGTACGCAGACCAGGCAGGTGCAACATTTCGGGCATAATTCACGTACAGACTGATTCGGGTCACTCTGGTTGGCACATGTCATGTATGAGATACGTTCAAAATGAGCGAATGTGCGCAGTACGTCGAGGCGCAATATTCTGGGTATGATCGAATTACAGACCGATTCGGGTCTCTCTGGTTCGCACATGCCATGTATGTGATAGGTACATTAGTTAGCAAATGTACGCAGAACGTGCAGGCGCAACGTTCTGGGCATGATCATGTTACAGACCGATTCGGGTTCCTCTGGTTGGCAACTATCATGTATGTGATACGTACAAAATGATCGAATGTACGCAGAATATAGAGGTGCATTATTCTGGGTATGATCAAAGTACAGACCGATTCGAGTCTCTCCGGTTTGCACGTTAGTGATAATCAATACTCCGATAGACAAAATCAATATTCAATAGCAAAGGGCCAAAACACATGAAGTAGTAGCAGAATGTGACGCGACTTATTAATCAAAGAAAAGACAATTCGTGACGGCAGATAGTGAAAGAATTATCAAAGATACTATAGCAAGACGGCAAAAGAAATACAAAATTGTATCAGAACAATCATAAATAGCATCAGAAAATATCAAACTTTAATTACTAATTTAACTAATGCGACTACGTTCGCAAACCCAGGGGGAATGTTGGTAGTGACACACGTGTTCTTCATCCTAGCAAATATCATACAGAATACAAAAATAATAGAAAATAAAGATCCTTCTAGCGGGACGAGATCAGGCTAAGGTATTATAAAATTAATATGAAATAATGATATTGCGATACTACGAAGATTACAAAAAGAATACCAAATATGGGTGATCCGAAGAATAAGGAATTGAGCGCAAGAGAATGATACTACGATCAAGACGATAATATTCAGCAAAATGATAGGTAAGGTCAAACTTCAACTGAGCAAATAAGTATCCATAGAGAATCTACCAAAAGAATTTACACCGAGAATTTTCAAAGATAATTCATTCCGAAATTGTCCAGCAGAATTAGAACTATTTTCCGAATCACGTGGCCTCGGGACTGAGGCTACGCTCTACATGTGCGGCGTTCCGCCGATAATTTGGCAATCTACGCGGCAATAATAATTGATCAAATATGAAAAAGCTTTACCACTGTTCAGTCAAATTATACAGGAAAGAACCTTACCTTGCCGTAGCAGGTCTCAACACACACACAGTGGGCGATATTTTGAAATATTTTGATTGATCTGATAACAGTTAGTTTTAGTATGGAATGACTGGCGGAAACACGTCCAATTTACTTGGCAGCGAAACGTAGAAGAAGGAGCCGGGAGTCTTCCCGAGCTCGACACCTCGATGTTCTAAATTTCGAACATAAGTGGGGGTCAATAGTCGCCTCCTAATTGGTTATTTAGATTGTCCTGGACTTTGACCCTCGCCTTGTGTCTTCCCGACGTGTCGTCGACAAGCGCGCGGGGAGCGGTGCGGTATTTCTCGAAGTGCGGTACGCGCGGAGGCGGTAGCGTCTGCTGAGGTATTGCGGGAAAGTGGGATCCTCGGTTACGCAAATTCTGGTACCTTTCTTCTATCAGCCCTGATTGGCGCAATGTCGCCGCGGCAATTACGACTTGAAATTGCAGCGCGGTAACCTCCTAACGCGTCGAATGTCCCTCTACTGGGTCGCCACCCTTAGCGGCAGAAACGGCCGGGATGGACGGTTCCTCCACCAGCGGGTCGTCTTGCGTCGTTCAGCGGCAACGATGCTGCCGTGGGACTTGATCAGGGTCACCACGGCGTCGATAATGATATTAGAAGCGGTAGATCTCTCGCAGGTGCGGGGTCGGAGCTTCATGCCGGTTTCCTCCCGCTAAACCGGGGATGGGGGGCGTCGGTGTGTACTGCACGTAGCCCTATACGCCATCTCCTCGGTCACCTTGACGTTTTTGCCGTATTCTTCCCGTACAGATGGGGAGCCTTATGTGGGCCCTTTTCACCATCAGCGATACTTCTTCTGCGATCCTCTTTTCCCTCTCGTGCGGCAGTAATACTGGTGGAATTACCCCAGCTGCATACTGGAGGCGTTAGACAGCGGAATCAGCGATACCCTCAGCGTTAGGATACCTCCAGCGGTAGATATTCGTCGTTGGACGGGTCATCTGTCGTATCAAGGTCTTACACGTTATAGCATATTAGGAGCAAAAAGATAATTAGCGATAATTCTTATTCCTATTCTAACTCGTGTGTCACTATTCTTCCCCCCAGCTTCCGTTCGTTAGACGTGCCTCCGCCGGTGGTATTTTTCGCTTATTTTTCGGTTGCACGTAGGGCTAAGGTGACCGTTGCTGAGTTGCAACGTCACAACTCCCTCCCCCAAGGGGAGGCCGACGAAGGTAGACCTTCTGTTTTTGACTGAACGACAAAATAAGCGATACTATTCGTGGCAAAGAATGACCTTCAGATACGGAGATAATAATACAGAGAAAATAATTCAAATTGATAATAAAAATATTAGTACGAACCATTTCTCGTTGTAACCTTCATCCTCCACCTCCGTATCCGCATCCTCCATCCCTCGCATTTGCTGCAGCCTAGCCACCCACTCGGCTGCAGCTTGCACCCGCTGCTGCGCAATGTTTAGCGCCAGCGCAAACCCGACCTCACCTTCCTCATCCCGTGCATCATCCTCATCACCATCATCATCTGAATCGACGACCATTAATGATGATGATGACGATGATGCTGATGATGCCTCGGATTGTGGCGGAGGAGGTGGGGCTGGCGGGTACAAACGATCGCGCAGCACCTGTCTGCAGAAATACGCCCTCATATCGGGTAGTTCATCCCGGTCGTCATTCCGCTTGAACCACCAGAAAAAATAACTATGGTTCATCGCCAACGTCGTGTCACAATTATTTATCCGCAACTGAGCCCCCTCGATGGTTCCCCGAGTATCGAGGTGTGGCTGTAATAACGCCTTAGCGATGTCGATCGCAGACCTCACGTCCGCACCTAAGGGCTCATCACACCATTCCCTCGGCGTCACCCAATCGTACACGGCTGCGGTACCTATCAGAAAACAATTTGTGAATTTGTAATGATAATGTTAATAATAATGAAAAATAACATATATTTCAGACGAAAAATTGTTTCACACTTACCGAAATGAGCTCCATCTTTAGCCATGATAGAAGTTTTTATAAAATTTCCGATAACTTTGATAAAAGTTGTTGAAATACGCACGTCTTTGACTCAACTCGTCTTTTACACTGAATGATGTAATCTGTAGCTGAAACCTGACTATTTAAGGAAACCTCGAAGGATCGCCCCACCACCACCACCTGGAACGATTTTAGGGGCTGCAAAAATTTCTCAAGCTGCATAGATGAACGGAGTGATACTATATTTTGGGTAGAAGGTTGCCTTATACCCACCGTGCCTGATACACGGGTCTACGTGGCGTAATTTCGAAACTTCTCAGTCAAAACTGGTGCCATGAATTGAGGAATATGGGGCGGGTGGATGGGTTTGCGTTGGTCCCAAACATTGCGCGGCAGCGGGTGGTCCAGTTCGCAACCTAGGTTCACAAATAAATTTGCCTGTTTCTAAGATTCTATCATGCAGCTGTCACTGAACTGCAGCCGATTGTGGGCGGAGGGGGGTTGCGAAGTTTCTCAGGGTGGATTTTTAACCTGAACCCAAAACTTACGCATGTGGGGGTGGGATGCTGGAAAAATTAGAAGCATCCTGCTACAACCTGTCACATATTTTAATCTTTTTACGATGTGAAGGCATCGGCGGTGCCGCTTTCACAATTTCCTTTAGAACTAGAGGTTACACCCTCATGATGAGAAGAAACAAAGCTAACGATATTATGTTGAGAAGAAGAAACAGGTCCCACAACCATGGCTGGTGGCACCATATTTTTTTAAAATATATGAATCGTCTTTCTGTGGCAAAATCCGTTATATCACATCCCCGCAGCACACGAGTCGGTATATCTTTGACATTCATGCTTATGAAACTAGCGCCGCGTTATTTAGAAAATTATTTACACAAATCTGTTAGTCCACTGGTTGGTGTGGCGTCTTTCTTCCCACGCTTCAGGGTATAAAAGGCGCGGATGAACGAGTGGTGGCCGACATTAGCATCTAACCCCTACAGTTGGGTGGTTATTTTCTCCCCAGTGAGCCAAGTTACCAGTATGGACGCAAAAATATATTCCGATCTCCTGGAGACGATGAGTACCGCTTACGACTTGCTGCGTACACTGAAACCGGGGCCGCAAAGCAACGAACTACTCAACCGGTGGATTATCATTGCCAAACAGAATGCCGGATTTTTGACCGACATTTTGAAGAAATCGAATCAGCGCGTTGGCGAGAAGCAACGAATCCAGAATACGCTTTCACTACTACAGTCGTGGTTGGTGAAATTTCAACGGTATCACAAACTTATCGTTGGCGGTCAGATTGGTGGTGGTGGTCGTGATGCAACCAATAATATCAACGATCGAGTTGAATGGAGCGATGTGGACAGCGCCTTCAATAGCCGCATACGCACCGGTGTGATAACAAACCTCAAACACCGCGATCTAACGGAATTCCTAACCGATGCCGGGGTGCTAACCATTGAGCACCTGAGAGATGTATTGGGGAATGTGGGTAGTGCGAAGGTCAATGTCAACGTTGCATGCAACTTTGAGAATGTCAAGGGGGATGAAGTTGCTGTGGAAATGAAGTCATTCAATACACGCAATGTAACGATTCTCCCGTCGACCAACCTTGCCAGTTGGTTCCAGGATAGCGTAATCAACGATATCCTGGTCAAGGTTGAAGATTTTCAGCAGCGCGACTCGGGATGGAGCATGACGGAAATTATTAACGCAAGCATCAACAATAATCGATACGAGCCACCCACCGGGGGTCTCTCAACGTTCGTCAAGGTGCCTATGGATATTCAGCGGAAACGAGCGGTCGTGAACGTGAGGAATGATGACGACCGCTGTTTGCTGTGGTCCGTCACCGCCGCTCTCCACCCTGTGAAAAGTCATCCGGAAAACATGCACAGCTACAGATGGTACATCGATGAGCTCAATTGTACAGGTATAAAATTCCCCATGACCCTCCACGGTGTGGAGAAATTTGAAAAGTGAAATAACCTCAGCATTAATATTTACGGAATAGAATCACAAACCTATGCGAATAGTGCGGGTGGAGGGGGAAGTGTAATAGCCCCACTCTACCTGAGTAAAAACTTGGCAAATCCAAAAGATGCGGTGATTCACCTACTCATGGTTGAGAGTAATAATAATGATGAGATGGATATTGGAGGTGATGATTTAAATAGTTTCAAACCACGATTCCACTTTGCTTGGATTAGGGACTTATCGCGATTAGTACGGAGGCAACTGACGCACCATAAATCTGCAACTATTTTATGTGACAGATGTCTGTGTCATTTCGCGGTGCAGCGCAGTTATGGTAATCATCGACTGGATTGTTTGCATGCGAATAAAGTGAGGATGCTCTTTCCCGAGGAGGAGGAAAAGAAGAGGTTATTTTTCACCAATTTCACCAACAAGCAGGCTGTACCATTTGCCATCTATGCAGACCTTGAGTGCATCTTGAAACCCGTGCAAACGGTAGCCTGCAAGAGCATATTCCGCATAGTGCCGCATATTACGTACACTGCTCGTACGACGCGGCATTATCGAGATATACGAGTAGACGCGGGTCTGATTGCGTTGACTGGTTCGTTGAGCAGCTTCGCGAGTCAGCCTTTGATGTGGAATCACGTATAGAAAATATAATCACAATGAAAGAACTCAGTCAAGTGCAGCGGGACTGCCATGCGCGTGCGAAAAATTGCCACATCTGCGAGCAGCCGTTCTCTCCGGATGATACAAAATACCGTGATCACTGTCATCTCACGGGTGAATATCGCGGTCCCGCGCATAACGGGTGTAATTTGAATTTTAAACAAACACACGCCATTCCGGTGGTGTTTCACAATTTCTCGGGCTACGATTCACATTTCATTCTGGAATCACTAGCCGTAGCATTCCCCGGGGATATTTCGCTGTTACCCATCAACAAGGAAAGGTATATTTCATTCACAAAGCGCGTTGGCAATACCAAGATGCGTTTGAGATTCATAGATTCGCTCAGGTTTATGGCGAGCAGCCTTGACCAGCTTGCGTCATACATTGATGATGCGGGTAAGAAAATAACACGTATGTTTTACAACGATTGCGATGAATTTGATTCAATGGCACGCAAAGGGGTCTTTCCCTACGAATACATAGATAGTTGGGAAAAACTCGATGAGGTGAGGCTACCCGACAGAGAGAATTTCTATTCGCGTCTTAGCGATTCGGGGATCACCGATGCGGATTATCATCACGCAAAGAACGTCTGGAATAAATTTAAATTGAATACATTGGGTGAATATTCGGACTTATATTTGAACACCGATGTTCTCCTGCTTGCCGATATATTTCAAAATTTCCGCGAAAGTTGCCTCAAAACGTACGCGTTGGATCCTCTGCACTATTACACTGCCCCTGGGCTTGCTTTCGATGCAATGCTTAAGCATACGGGTGTGAATTTACAACTTCTAGACAACCCTGAAATGGTGCTATTCATTGAGAAAAGCATCAGGGGCGGTGTGGCGCAGTGCTCAAATCGTCACGGTAAGGCAAACAATAGATTTATGGGTGGGGGTTCTGACCCAAGCAAGGAGGAATCGTATCTCATGTATTATGATGTTAATAACCTCTATGGTGCGGCTATGAGTGAGCATCTACCGCGTGACTCGTTCGCGTGGGAGCATGACCCAATCGATGTGATGATCAATCCGGACGATTCACCGATCGGCTATATTCTCGAGGTTGATTTGGACTACCCGGTAGAGCTACACGAGGCACACAAGGACTTGCCCCTCTGCCCCGAGCATTTCGTTCCGCCGGGTAGTAAAATGGCTAAACTGACCACGACCCTTCTACCCAAAAGTAAATACATACTACACTACAGGAATTTGAAGCAGTGTTTAAATTTGGGGCTGAAGTTGGTCAAGGTGCATCGGATTCTCAAGTTTTCCCATTCACCGTGGTTGAAGTCATACATCGACTTGAATACAGATAAACGGAAACAATCTAAAAACAAATTTGAGAAAAACTTTTACAAATTGATGAACAACGCGGTCTTTGGTAAAACTATGGAGAATGTCCGAAAGCATAGCGATGTTAAGCTGGTGACCAAATGGGGTGGTCGGGGCGGGGCAAGGGCTCTGATTGCGAGGCCCGATTTCCACAGCTGCACCATATTCGATCGTGACATGGTAATCATCGAGATGAGACGTATGAATGTAACCTTCAATAAACCGATATACATCGGTGCGGTGATTTTGGATTTGTCAAAAATTATTCTGTATAGGTTCCATTATGATTATATTAGGAATAACTTTACAAATAGTCAGGCTAAATTATTGTACACGGATACGGATAGTTTAATTTACCATTTCCATGTACCCAATATCTGCGACATCGTCAAACGTGATGTTGAATCGACCTTTGATACCTCAGACTATCCGCCCGATAATGCGTATGGTATACCGTTGCGGAACAAAAAGCGTTTGGGTCTGATGAAGGATGAGAATAATGGTAAAATTATGACCGAATTCGTTGGACTCCGCGCAAAACTGTACGCATTCACGACCAGGGGGGAAAATGAAAAAAAACGAGCCAAAGGAATCCAAGCTTCAACGCTGAAAACCATCACCTTTGACGATTACAAGCAGTGCCTGTTAGAATATAAGAATATAACAAAAGAGCAATGTCTCATAAGGAGTAAACGGCACGCGGTCAGCACCATTGTACAAAATAAGCTAGCCCTAAGCTGGCATGATGATAAACGTGCTTTACAACCACGGCAAACGGATACCCTACCCTGGGGCTTCCGTAGGCCTGATATGCCTGCTGAACCTATTGTAAAAATTTAGTTGAAGAATTAAAAAATAAATAAATAGGACATATTAATTTGTATATAGATAATAATAAATCATTTATAAATGATACAAATAAATACCATTTTCATTAATTTCCTGAACTTTTTCTGAAGTTTCTTGAACTTTTCTGAAGTTTTAGAAATTTTCTAAACTTTTCTGAACTATTCTAAACTTTTTTGAACTTTTTCTGAAGTTTTCCAAACGTTTCTGAACTTTTCTGAAATTTTCTAAACTTTTCCAAACTTTTTCTGAAGTTTTCTGAACTTCCAGTTTCCTTCCTATAATATTATTATTATTATTATTATTATTATATTTATAGATTATTGTGCAGGTCAATGATCAAAAACATTGTATAAAGTTATAGGAAATTATCTTTATTGATATTGGAATACATTTCTCAAATGTCTGCTTTATTTATCCAACTATTATGTGAGCTATCGAATCCCAACCATTTCACATACAGTTTATCTCCACGTTTACGCAATACTCGCTCTACCAGATATCCATCGGGGAATTTGACCCTGCTGAGCTCCTCCTCGTAAAAGCCCTCCTCAATGGGTTGATTCAGGTAGACGGTGAGTTTCTACGTTGACGCATTGGTATTTTTAACTTCATTTATGGTGAATATTTCCGTGCTCCAGTTTGGAGTATAGCCTTTTTCAAAAATATTTTTATATCTACTAATTCGAACTTTATCGCCAACTTTAAATTTATGCTTTCGTTTGCTTCTCTTGATCTGACGAGGCTTGTACACAATTCGATATAATAGTTTTTCGTTGGCTGCGTCCACATCTTGCGGTTTCATTTTAATCGTTCTATGTTTAGTGTTATTGTAGGAATCAATTAAATCTGGTAAAATATTTATCCACTGGTGGGAGCCTCGGAGGGTGAATTCGTTCCACATTTTATTCTTCAGGGTTCGATTGAAACGTTCGCAAATCGATGCCTTCAAGTTGCTGAATTTCGAGTACACGTTAACACCATGATGTTTCATGAGAGTCTTGGATCGTTCGTTGTAAAACCCTTTGCCCTGATCGACGTGTAAATGTTTCGGTACACGACCTCGGGTCAGCACAGATTTCATCGCAGCTGTGACATCTGCGCCATTTTTACTCATGATAGGTACGCCCCAGGCAAATTTTGAGAACACATCGATAACTGTGAGTAGAAATTTATGGCGCTTGTTGACCGTTGAGTAGGCTGACATGTCAACTAAATCAGCTTGCCAAGTCTCGTCGAGCCCCCGTATATCGACACAACGTCGGGGGTAATTACGGCGTGCAGGTCTATGAAGCTCGTTGGCTATTACACGCTTCATGTTGTATCAGAACGCTTCTCCTGCTCTTCCTACCCCTCCGTCTCCTCCTCCTCCTTTTTTTCGTCTGCCTTCTTCACCCGCCTCCTCTTGCGGATCTCCCGCACAATGCCAGCCTCTACTCTGGTCTGGCGATTGTTTACCTCTTCACTAGCCCCCCTTGCAAGGCTCAACGTATTCTCATCTCCTTCCCGCGCAAACCTCAATGCTTTTTGGGCCTCTCCCCAAGCATATATTTTCACCTGTTCTATGTCTTCCAGGATTTTTTCCTCCAGAATGTCGAGCTCTCGTTCCAGAGTGGAACCAAACGCCTGCTGCATCGATCTCTGAATAACACCGATTGACTGTCGCACAATATTCTCAAGGGTTTTCAGAGGAACAGCATCGTTTGGTCCCCGGGGATCAGCAATATTGCACAATCGTTTGCTATCTATATCGTAGTGGTTGTCTTCGGTGAGTTTGATTCCAATACCCGGAGGTCCTCGAGTAACACTTTTACCACTACCGCTAACCAGCTGCCGTCCAAATATGTCAATGCTCATTGTTCGACGGTTGGTTGGTGAATGACCGCTTTTATTACAGATCACACACTAATAAATGATTCCCGCCTCACGTAATTCCTCAATAATGGAAACTATTTCATTGGCATGACTGGTATTACCAGCCGCTTGCCATGCTATGAGTCATCGCAAGCGATCCACGATTTCATTGGGGTTGTGTCAGTAAACGTTATCCACTTTATGCCCCTCTTTTCGCGCAATCTTATGTTTTGGTAATAAGCCTTCTCCCCGCCTCTCCGGTAATTGAGCGTCGCCATGTGTTATTTTTCCACTCTTTTCCGGTGAATCCGCATACTGGGCAATGAAATCATTATATTTTGCACTTTCCACATTTTCACGAATACTTTTATCCGGTTTGTAATGTTTTCGGTGAACATTTGTCATTATGGATATTCTACCGTAGTTTTCCCTATCCCCTGCGTTCACATCGTCGGTGTTGGGCTTCTTTTTGAATAATAATTCGAGGAGTCCTGGTGTCGCCTTGAAACTTTTATCACCCACGTATACTCGATTTGCATCGAAATTAATTCGAGAATCTCCGATCCACATTCGATGCGCCAACTTTCGAACACCATATTTACCGTCCAACTCTTTGCGCTCTCTCGTGTCAAACATTTTTGAATAGCGTGAAGCTGAATTTCTCTCCTTCTTTATCGGTGTACTTGCGGCTGGAATATCGACCGCTACAATTGTTTGATCCGCGTTGTCATCATTACTGACATCCAAATGAATATCGTCATCATCATCATCATCATCATCCTTGTCATCAGTATTTTCATCCTTGGCTATTTTTTCATTTTTCATGGCAATATCCTCAGGCTCCATCTTAATCCCATCTTTTATCTGCTGCTTCGAAGTCCCGTCCAATTCTTGTAGCGGTGTTACTATAGGCTTGAACATTTCATCCATAGCCCGCTCGCTTGTGTCTTTGTCTGTTTTAATCATCCGATGCTGACGTCGTATCGCCTCGCTAGCCTTCGCTATTTCATGTAGCACATTACTCTGTTTACGAATATTGGAGCTATCCATATTGACACTTTGATTGTTGCAATGTGACTGTAGGCGGATCGACGCTTGTTTATACTTATAAAGCTATCGAAACCCTTCCTATATCGCCCCTCGTTCATTACACTATCTTTGTCAATAGTGACGAAACTATATTTCCCCCCACTCCAGCATGCTGAACATAAATCCTTGAATTGCTGGTAAGTCATATCGGTGTTTACATGATCGGCATAAATATGCTTCAAATTCATCTCATCCTGACGGAAAATCACCAGGAAATTTGCATTATTGCGCACCAGATGTTTTGGAATACGAGCGTACGTCTGACAGAGATAGAAGCTATCAACATCTCTGTGGCGACCCATACAGAAGTATGCACGGATATTATCCTGCTTCTCGCACGCCACATCGTCGAAGATCATGATGGAATCAGCGATTTTGAATAGATGTAGATATTTTCGAATCGTAAACCATTGTCGTGGGTGATGAGCGTGAGAAGGGCGTTGGTTGTTCCACAATTCGATGGCCCGCAGAAAACCGCCCGTACACTATTCGGTAGCAATTCCCCGTGTCGTTTCACCTTCTCCTTTTTCCTCTGAACCAACTTGTCGAAATTCGTAACGGGTAGTTTATTTGTTTGATTCTGGAATTTCATGGTGCTCTGTTGATGAACTGCCTGATACTAATATCATACTATATAAGTACAGGTTCTTATATGGAATTCGAGTTAGTTGACATTGAACTATGGTGCGATACACACGTAGTATACGTGGTGCGGGTTTAGTAAATAACATTATCAATAATCTCCCCGTTGAATTACACGTGCCTGGATATCAGTACTGTGGCCCCGGCACGAAGTTAGCAAAGAGGTTGGCTCGCGGTGACCCTGGAATTAATCCTCTGGACGCTGCATATAAGGAGCACGATATTGCATACTCGAAGAATCAGTTGAATATTGCAGCGCGCAACGCGGCTGACAAGGTGCTAGCTGAAAAGGCTTGGAATCGTGTTTTGGCTAAAGACGCTGGTGTGGGTGAAAAAGCTGTTGCCTGGGCAGTTACTAACACAATGAAGGCTAAATCTAAACTCGGTATGGGTTTAGGTGGGGGTGTGGCTGGACAACTGAAAGAATCCAAGCGTCGCACGAAACTGAGGAGGAAGAAGGCTGCGGCAGCAATAACTCTAAAGTCTGTTATTCGAGCGGCGAAAAAGTCAATGAGACTGGGCCCCCACGCGATCGAATTGGCTTTAGGTGGTGCTCGTGCAGCTATTGCCAAGGACCGAAAACAGGTGCACGTGCCGCGTATTTTACCGCTTCCCTCAAAAGTCGGTGGTATTATACCTTTTCTCTTACCCATTCTTGCTGGTCTAAGTGCCACCGGAGCTTTGGCGGGTGGGGTGGCAGGTATAGCAAAGGCGGTCAGCGACGCTAGTGCTAACCGAAATCAGTTGCGTGAGGCTAAGCGGCACAATGCAACGATGGAGGCGATTGCATTAGGCCGCGGATTATACCTGAAACCCTATAGAAAAGGTTTGGGTCTATATTTGAAGCATGCAAAAAACTAATGCAGCTACCGCACCGAGCCCTCACCAACGTTGATCTACTCGAATATGCCAAACCCCTGAAAATTCCACACTTTCGTGGAGTTTTTATGAGAAATGATCTGCCCAGCTCGGGTCCGAGGCGGTGTGAAACCGCAATTATCAATCTTGATGATAAAAATGGATCGGGCACGCATTGGGTTGCATACAGGACGAATGGTGACGAGGTTGTTTATTTCGATAGTTTTGGAGAATTACAACCGCCTCGTGATCTTATGAAATATCTTGGTGTTGGTAGCGTGAAATACAATCATGGAAGGTATCAGGAATATGATACAGTCATTTGCGGGCACTTGTGTCTCAAATTTCTCAGCAATCGCCTATAAATGAGGGTGATTCGAAGATGCAAAGTCAGTCATGGGCGATTCGTTCACGTTGACACTGTCCGGTGCATCTTCTGTGCTGGAGGCGCAGTATTTTCCACCTATAGAGTTATCACCTGAAAAAAACTATGTCCTTGGGCTCGTTGAGTTCCTCACATTCAACTCAATCCCCAACATCGATGAGGGATGTAATGAGTTTCACATAATACACCCCGGTGGCAGCAGCTCAGAGCTGCCGAGAAGTGAAACAATCATAATACCCACGGGTAGCTATGAAATTGACGATATTGAAAGTTACTTGAGAAAGACGCTACCCGAGGATGTCACAATCAGCCTGAAGGCCAATAACAATGAGCTACACAGTGAGATTAAGTGCAATCGAATGGTGAACCTTAAACCGAGGGAATACATTGGTCGAATGCTTGGTTTTAAACCGAATATTCTCGCGAGTGACGTTACACATAAATCCGAATTACCGGTAACCATACTCAAGGTCAACGCTCTGCGGGTTGAGTGCAATATAACCACGGGTGCGTACATGAACAATCGTTTGGTACATACGATTCATGAATTTTTCCCCACCGTCCCACCGGGATATAAGATCGTTGAATCACCAGACAACGTCATTTACCTACCGATCGTCGTAAAGTCAATACACGATATACAGCTGGGAGTTGTCGATTAGAACGGTGAGTTGGTGAATTTTCGTGGTGAAACAATAACCGTGCGATTATATGTGCGATCTCTATGATAATGGAAATCGTCTTTGAGAGTAAAAAGTCTGGTTGGGGTTATAAAAGTGCGGTAGAATGCCCAAACGCAGTCAGTCTGCAGCGAGGTCCAACGGGGTTAACACGTCTGAACATACAATTCCTCCAGAGCCTGGGGCTTCGACTTCCTGGAAATTTTGGAGAATAAAAATCAATTTTCGGTGTATTCTGTGCATATTACCATGGAAGAGGCAATAAAAATTCATAAGCGTGTATCGTTTGACGAATCGATTGCACACTGTGAGATACACGCGCATCTACCCTTTGCATCATCCACCTTCAAAAATAATGACGAAATTCGCATCGCTGTTCAGCATCAGGACTTATGTCTGTTACCCAGCAAAAGCTCACTGCACATCTACGGGAAAATTACAAAAGAGGATGGCGGTACCGTCGCAGCCACCACCAATCTAATTAATATGACGATCTGCCATTTATTCGAGGAGATACGCTACGAGTTGAACGGCATTAAGATTGACCGACATAAAAAGGTCGGCATTACGAGTATTATGAAGGGATACCTGTCACTAAGTCCAGGCCAACAGCATCTCTTGGAGAACACCGGTTGGTTGAGCGGTGGCAATAAATTAACCGACACCGCAGGGAACTTTGACGTGGTCATACCGTTGAATTTTCTGCTGGGGTTCGCTGAGGATTATCGCCGAGTTGTCGTAAACGCTAAACACGAGCTAATTATGACACGCTCGAATACAGATTTGAATGCCGTATATCAAACTGCAGTGGAAGCTGTCAAAATCTCGATCAATAAAATTGAATGGTTATTGCCGTATATCAAGCTGGCGGATAACTCGAAAATTCAGCTGCTGAATTTCATCTCCAAGGATCCCGCTATATCTATGAGTTTTCGCGCGTTTTTGGGAGACATATGAATATCCACTGCTGCCTGCAACTACGAGACACGTGTGGGTTGTGAAGACATCAACGCAGCTCGAGAAGCCGAGACACGTCATCCTGGGTTTCCAAACTGGGCGGAGAAATATCGGGGGGGAAAATGCCAGCGAATTCGACCACTGTAGGATTAGAGATGTGAAACTGTTCCTCAACTCGCAATGCTACCCGTATTGAAATATGAATCTTGATATTACCAATAATCAATACGCTATCCTATATGACATGTACACCAACTTTCAAGCTTCATATTATGATAAAGAACCCGAACCGCTTTTATCCAAGAGCCAGTTTCTAGCCCAAGCCCCCCCCCCCCCCCCCCCCCCCTCCCACAGTCATCGATTGTTCTAAGCAAAACGAATCGCTGAAAAGCGGTCCAGTAGATATTCGTTTGGAATTTGAATCTGACGTTGCATTTCCCCCAAACACTTCAGCCTATTGTATGATTTTACATGACCGTATAGTTGAATATAAACCTATTAGTGGTACTGTCACAAAATTAATGTAGAACATCTTCAATTATGTAATTTCCAACTATCCCTTAAGCACTGAATTGTGTAATGATGATTCAATAAAAAATATGTGTTAAATATATATCATCATTCTGTTATTTGAACCCCCTCTATAATTATAATTTAAGATGAGTTTGATGGAGTTTGGATGGGTTGTTATAGGGAGAAAGAAGACTGAATGTGGCGTACAAATAATTTTAGTTTGTGCATTTATTGACTCTTTTGTCGAGTACAATTATTTTTCATTCTGTATTTATTTCCGGCCGTTTGTGGATGAATGCAATATCGTTGTATTTTCCACCACGATATTGCATGTATAAAATTTTTTGTGACGCTGCAGCATTCATGATATCCCATTGTTTTTCATTCTCCTGAGCTACCAATCTTATCATCCTCTTCGGTAGGAAAATTGCTAATTCATCATCGTTGACCGTTGCCACAATACTCTGCCCGAACTTTGTTGTAACCACCCTCAGCGCAGTCACACAATACTCCATTCCAACCTCCAGCTCTGACATTTCTTTGGTGGGTGGGAAAGCGGCCACACGGCTCACTTTGTTGATCGCAGTCAAGTCCATTGAGAAGTCCATCGCTGTCTGTATAGGGCCAAATATTCCATGAATATCAATCCAACCCTCTATGAAGGAATTATCATTATCATTATAATTATTAATATTATCATTACCTTTTGTCTAGAGTTGCGTACTGCGTCTTCCAAGTGTTTTTTCAGCTTCGGCGAAATAGACTAGCTGCAAGATTCTGTTCACAATGTTAACTGGATGCTCGGTGAGAAGTCGAAAAACTTATGAGTGAGCTCCATCGACGAGCTGGAGGTTATATACACCCTTGGAGCGTGGTGGAGGGGTTGCAACTGCATGTTTCGGCAGGTCTAACACTGAGATTTTTTCAAATTTCCATGGAAAAGGGGACGCTCTTTGACTCACACCGCCGCCGCACCTGACGGAAATATAACTCAAAAATCAAAATTACGGAAAAACCGTCACACGGATTTCGATGAGCAGTGGTTCTTTGCTCTTCGCCGCCTCGATCGTGGAAAACCGCACTTGGTGGTGGTATATTTTCTGTTTCTAACGGGGAAAATGGCTTAACGTGAGAAAATCAACCGGTGAACAGGATCATCGGTAGATGGCTCACCGTGAAAAAATCGACCGGTAAACAGGATCATCGGCAGATGGTTCGCCGTGAGAAAATCAGCCGGTAAACCGGGTCATCGGTAGATGGCCCACCGTGGGAAAATCGGCAGGAAAACCGGGTCATAGGAAATCGGTTACCATCGACGCGTCGACTAGATCACGGTACAAAGCGGTGGGGAAAATCAGAACTAAAATCGGTTGGTAAATTCGGTTACAGAATATCTGCTGCTGGAGGGGCTGGTAAGGCGGAACTCAGGGCAACGATCGGTAAAATGTGGAATCTGTTGCCATCATGCCTGATATTACAGAGCCCCTACCCTTGTGTCTTACCGACTGCTGTGGGTAAGGCAGGTACCGATGATTCGAATCCCCATATATACCCTACTGACAACCTAGGGGTGAGTGGTTCAAAGAAGGTCCGAACAGTATTTACCCAGGAAACCAGTCTAGTACTTCGACAATAAAACGGGAAAGTCAATAATGGAGGGGGGATATGTAGGGGCTCACATCGATTGGAGATCAAAAGACAGCGGGGAGGGGTGGGGAGGCGGTAGGGCTTTCTCACTCAAGGATCCTCAAAAATATTGATAATTTCTACACCTTAGTTATAGCAAATATCTTTAAACCGGGGCACAAAACACTACAATGATACTTAAACGCTCTCTCAACACGAAGACCTGCCGGAACAACTACGCGTCTCTTTTACTGTATGACGCCATAACGTTGACACTATAAACTTTGATACAAGGTCGGAATTCGTGTTTCGAAGTGCGAAAGCTTACCTTAATAAGCAGTAACTTGAAACAAAGGAATGTTCTGTAACGGGTACAATCACGAGCTGACTGAACTATAGTAACCACAGCTTCTCTTCTGTTTTTTTTTTTGTATACGCAAGTGCAACCACTCAAAGAACAAACGTCTGGAGGCGAGGAGGTCCTGACGAGAAGTGTCTTTGAAATACGATTTTCGGAAGAATCAAGTCTGTCGAGATTTTACTTTGCGGAAGTACGTCACAATCGATTCTCGATCGTCTAGGTGACATTCATAGCTTCAATTGGCTAATGGATTCAATAGATTCCCGTCGGATGGCGACAATACTTCGAAGATCTGGATCAATAGTTTTAAATTAGAGTCTTGGGTGGCGGTAATGGGAAAGTAAATAGGGCACGAGGGTACGGTAGTTTAAGGGGCGAACACGTAGTTTTCGTTATCTACCCCGTATGTTTTATCAGCACGGTGATTATTAGTTCATGTTAACCACACACACAATATTATTTAGTCCAATACTGGGAAGAATTGTCCAGTATCACTCCCAGATAATTAAAGGTTCCATACCGACCCAGTTAATATTGCCGGGAAAGTTCAAAGTTGAGTTCTCTTTCCCCTCTGGTTTGTATTTCCCATACAATTTTTAAGAATGTCTTTTACACCATTTTCGTCACGTTATTTTATAGGTGAGCATGGTTGATCTAGTTGTAGTGAAAAAGGGGAATCACACCGCCTACTCTATGTCGTCCTCCTTGTTGAGAATTAGGTATAGTTGGTGTTGAACGCCGCTGCTTCCAGCTGATGGCCTGGGCCAGGCTTGGAGGTGGAGTTTAGCCGGCTGACGTGATGGGTAGAATCCGAGCGCTCGTTTCCGAAACCGTATAGTCGTAGTCAGTGATTCAGGGCCGTTAAACAAGCAAACTCATACCAAACCATCATTAAAAAATTATCCTTAATTTTCTAACTATGAATCATGGAAAATTGAGCGGTGCTTAACCTAAAGGGAAGTGACTTCTCGTCAATAGGGGACCATTTAATTAATAGAAATAGGTCGTTCCGTGGTCCGGAGGAGTCGGTCACGACGTGGTAAAATTCACCACGTCACAATCCTTACAGTAGATGGTTCCTTCTACCCACTGATGAACGACGCTTTCCGTAGCACCACGTCGAAGAGGACCACCCTCCAAATTCAACAAAAAAAGCAACCAACCCCAGAAAACATTCTAAGAACTATTTCCTGCAACTGCCAGAAAGGATGTGGGCCAGCGGTATGGTTGTAGAAAGAGTGGATTACACTGCACCGGAGTGTGTGATGTATGCAACGAATCGAGCTGCATGAAATTATACATATTACCACTAATACTCACTACATTGTATTTTCTATTATTCAACACATTATTTTTAGTACTTTCTAGCACTCTTATGCAAGTAGCCTGGATGGCTCTGGGAATGCGACTGGCTCCTTCGGGTAGCCGAGAACAGCTGCCGCGCTCGACCCTCTCCCCCTAAAAACGCTCCCAGGGTCGTATACCTGGGTGAAAATGTAATTTCTCCAAAGTATTGACCTATGGTAGAGGGCCTAAACTTGTTTTTGAAATAAATTCACCATAACACGCTTATCTGAATACCTCGAATACACTTTTAATGCGAATTAACGATTAATCGGGTTTTTACATGAATTAAAAAAAAAAGCAAGTGATCTCAGCTGGCAAACTTTGTTTCAAATTCGATTTCGAAGCGATTCAAAAAAAAATCATGAAAATCGGTGGAACTTTCCCGGAGTTCGAGCTTTTGGCGTTTTTTCGTCTGAAGTTCCTCGACTATAATAGCGTCCTCGCAATGCATCCAACTCGATGTACTGAAAGAACATATTACTTGAAAAATTATAGGAAATACGATATTGGATTACATAGAACATTCTAAGAACACAAATCGATATATAATATTCGTAACATTCCCGTAATGTTAGTGGATGCTTCTATGTGAATATTCCCTGATAAATCATGTTGGCATCTAATCTGAATATTCCCTGAATGTATTGTGCTATCTGGGCAATTTCAAAAGAGGTCGACCCTTCAAAATATCCGTCGTCAACTCCGAATCACTCCGAACCCTACATTGTGAGAATAATTCACAAAAGCATTAATCTCAAGTTTATGAAATTCGAGTGTATGAAAAGTGTCACTGTACAATTAATTATATCGCCTACAGTTTCTATCGATTGAAACTCCTTCCGTTCCTATGAACAAAGAATAAAAATTAAAGTGAATGAATAAATGGTTGGATTATTTATGGTGTAGGCTACTCAATTTAGTAATTAGTAGAAAAATTCCTAAATTTGTAGTGAAAGAAACACATCGTATATTGGCTATTTGTCCTATGTGATATAAACCATAGGATTTTATTATTCTATGTAGTTTACATCTATTTATTCTACCAATAATACATGAAATCTGAATAGTCACAGGACCCTTATTAAATTCAAAAAATATCCCAACGAGCGGCAAAGTGGAAAAATTATTTTTATTCTAAAGCGTAGTGTTTTAGATGCATATTCTGTGTTCCTATCGAAAAGCAGATATTATATTCCAATAGGTGATGATCCGTTACCCTATGCATAGCGGGTGTGATAAGTATGGTATCTCCGATCAAAATTGGAATCAAATAATCCGTGGTGAGGATATTCAAAAAATAGTTTAACGTTGGGTTTTTACTTGCAGCTCTCAGTGAGCACTAAAATGAGTGAAAGTTTAAACAAAAATTAATGCTTTTACGTCTTGATCATTGTACAACGTAACAATCGTTGGCTAGTCGCCTCAATACGGCGACATGATGACGATGGCTCAGTAAAATCAAAGACGGGATAGATACTCATTCCCGGATAATAGTCATTTTTAATTATTCATCAGGCTTATATTATTTTGTCAACAGTCCTAGCCCTCCGTCACTCATGAATCAGCGCCACAGCTAACTTACCTACGAGCTATTCAGTCACCAAATAGCGACATCCCAGTACCGCTCATTGTCAGTCAACTGATTCAGTACACCGCTCTCGCCGCGTGGTGGCTACGCGCTCGCATAAGTAAAGCGGAGACGCGAGAGAATAGGAGGCCGCGCTCAACTAGTAGTAATCAGATCACTAGCCACTAGTCGCACATGATGAGCACTAGTTGAACTCCGTCTACCAGACGTACGGACCGAGGGATAAGACCCAGAACCGATGGGCGCGATCGCGAAAGCCTTTACTCAGTCTAAAATTGTACCGCACTAGATCGCATTCACGAAGCAATATTCATACTCTAATATTCATTCCAATCACATATCTGAACATTCAGGTCTGGTCCAGAGAATAAGTTATGATTTATTTGTCACGAACCAGCCGTTCGAATATTCCATGACAATATGTGAAGTCGGTACGGCTTCTCATTGCCGAGTCAACTAATATTGCTAATATTTCCCGATATTACTTCAAGTCAGAATGACTTCACATTGCCGAGTTCAGGCATTCCCACACTCGATTTTAGCGTTGAAAAACATATTTGCGCCAGGGTGCAACCAAACCAATTTTCCGTGATAGATTAGATTATGAACGGAATAATGGGCACTGATAGGCCCATGACAATCAAATGGAAGAAAACCCATTTCTGCATTCAATTTTGAACAAATACCGACAGAAACATCGTCGGTTCATGCTAAAACAAAGCCCCACGACCGATCCGCAAAAATACGTAATAATTGGCGATTGACAATTGCAAGGCACCTAGAAGCTCAGAACAAACTTTACAGCAACTCATTTCGCTGAGCTTCTTCTAAATAACATAACAATACTTATTAATCGTTATGTAGAAGCTTAATACAAAAACATTGTGGGAAGCTCTACTTACGATTTAGGCTAAGTGTAGGTGCAGTATGCATAACTATTGGTTCCATAAGCTTTCCAGCAATTCAACTATTGGAGTAACAATCAAGAAAATAACGTATTGCTGCTATCGAAAAATGGAAATGCTGTATTTCTGGATAGTGCCTTCATTAAATTTTCTATATTTTATATAATATAGAATCTCAAAATGCGTGAATTATTGTGATTTGCAAATGTCAATATTTCGCCCCACGGTAGTGACTCCACAAATTATATGTATTGTATGCTATGCGCCTCTGTAGGTGGGAGCACCCATTTCCTCCGCTGAGACCCAGCCTAGTATTTCCGTTCTAAACTCAACGGTATTTCTCAAGACTGTGATTGTGATAAAGTGACCATAAGCCAACACGTGTTGGATCAGCTTGAAACTCATACAAAATATGTCTATATATGATCAGAGACGGTAAGTTTTTGTTATTGAACGATATGTTTGCAATTCCGCTCTCGCTTCACTCTTCATTGCGACGATTATAGTTCTAAGTTGCATGTAGATTAAATACACATGAATGTATGAAACACGCTTGGTATTCACAAGAAAAGCGACAACAATACACGTTTAATAATTGTGCTATGGACTATTATATAACGAGAATATCATATTGATTGGCATTGTGGAGAGTAATTCAATTTATTAAATTTTGAATATACGTCCAATGTAAGAAAAATTTACCTGAAAATAACAAAACTAATCTATATATTACTATTACTTCATATTGTTATCCTCATAATCAAATCCGTATCTGTCTTTACTTGAGAACATTATGTTAAAACGTAAGCATTTCCGTGACTTATCAAACAGACAGAAAAATAGACGGCTTGCTGAAATATCACGTCAAGAACGCTATCAAACAATATCTGATCGAGATGGTAGCAAAGAGACCTCAAATTCTATTGCAGAGTCAGATTTGAATGATAGTATCATTTCAAGTGAGCCAGAATGTGAAACTTCCTTGCATTTATCTATGTCAGAGTCGGTGTCAGTTGACGATTTACCAAATATTCAAGAAACGTATGCATCTGATTCTGAACGAAACGAATTGATTTCCTTTAATGAATCTGAAGAAACTGTCAGTGATCACGTGAATTATAAAACTGACACTGAAGACACCTTTTTCCAAAAGTTACGTGTTTGGTCCACCAAATACAATATAACTCATAGAGCCTTCAGTAGTTTATTGACCATATTGAAACCTGTAGTCAATAAACAACTACCGAATAATGCCAGAGCATTGTTATCTACCCCAAGAAAGTCATAAACACGACGAGTTGAACCCAGCAGTTATTTTCGTAAGGGCATAATGTCCGTAATATTTAACTGGATGCAACGAATGAAAAGCATTCGTCAAATCAGTGACGCTATTGTGGTTGATATTGGTATCGACGGATTGTGGCCCATTTCATGCAAAATTCGAGGCGAACATGTAACTGGACCATTTGTCATTGGAGTATATATAATGGCATTGAAAACCTTCTTCTGTTACAGAGTTTCGCAATGGTTTCATAGAAGAATATCTTGACATAGTGTCACATCCTCAGCACCACCATCCGATCCACATACCTATATTCCTAAACACCCTTACTGAAAACCCACTATTTTTTCCCTTTGACTTTAAACTATATTAGCTCTAAGTTACCAGTCGTAAGATCCCTGTAATACCTACTAACCTTGAGTTATCGATCCTCGAGATCTCTGTAATACCCACTAGCCTTAAGTTATTGATCCTCGAGATCTCTGTAATACCCACTAGCCTTAAGTTATTGATCCTCGAGATCTCTGTAAAACCCACTAGCCTTAAGTTATCGATCCTCGAGATTCCTACAATATTCATTAGTTTTAAAGTCATTAATCATTAAATCTTACAACATTAACCAGTTATACTTAACCACATAAGTTTTACGTATTCAATAACAATTAAACTAATCTTAGAATTTATATATACATGTACATAGACATATATCTCATATATAAAAATAAAGTTAAGTTAATATAAGATTTAGCATCTTGCGCCAGCCTATTGTTATATTGAAGTGTTGAGGTGAGATGTTAATTCATCAACGAATATGAAATAAGGTTCAATTAACAAACAAATTATATATTTCACCAATATAATATCAGGAAAAGACCAGCTCAACGCAGCTGCATTTTGTATATGTGTGGATTGAGCCTTGACTCATAGGGTTGATGGTATGAGAACACTTGAGCAAGAGATAATATAAACATTACCCCCGACGGATCTTTCGTTAAGGTCCGCAGTTGCCTCATATAAGGGCCGATCTAGCAACCACTAGTAATCATTCAATTTTCAAATATTGGGTAAACTTCACGTCACTTTGCATCACGTTACTTCGCGTCACGGCACCTCAGTCTTACGAATCCTCGCAGATCATTCAATTTTTATTGAATTAGAATTTTGCTCAAGAGTTATCTCACTCTCTAAACTTTTTATTAATAACTAACTAAAATCACATTTTGTTTTGGAATAAAAATCACAAATCACGCACTTGTTAATTAAATCTTCGTTTTCATCATCACGAAATCACGTCCAGTAATCTTCATACAAAGGTAAGCACCAATCTACCTATCAATCTTTTCCTTACCGTGTGCTTCCACCGGCAAGCACCCAATCACCCATTATTCCTCACACATCTAAATCGAGTGCATTAAAATTTATGCACCCTTGTAGATGAACTCAGTACCGCAACAACATAAGAAAAAGATTACTCGACGAGGAGGAAAGAAAGCCCGTGAGCAACGGTTATTTTCCAAACTAAGAAGAATCCGGAAATTTCAGGAAACGTTAGCAAAACTTCTCGAAAATAAAACCCCTCAGTGGATAATCAACGATTTAACTTCACAAGTGAAAAGTGCCACGATAAGTGAACCTTCCATAATTCACTTAGAGTCAAGTGAATCAGAGACATCGACGGATTGTGATCTGGACAGTTTGGTGGAAACCGCTCTCACAGAACATATTATCGAATACCAGGGAACTTCGTCAACTGCAAATTTTTCCACAACCTCTGATCAACCGCTCGCTGCCCGCTCAACCCCCTAACCCGCTACGCCCGAAATTGATCAAGGTTTTTTTTCATCAAATTAAGGTAAGGATCGATATACTCAATAACTAAGAAATCATAAAATTTCCTTAGAGCCATTTTTAGACGTAACACCTGATTCTCCGCATCTGCTGTTTTATGTTGAATTTTAACTTCTTTAAGTCGACTCATGGACTTTGAATACCTGACACACAGACCTGACTGAGATTTTTTATTTATTCGACTTAAGACGATTGCGACAAAAAAATCAATTCTTGTCAAACTTTCAGTGACTAGATTTCTCGATCGACGGAATTTAGTTCATTTTCATTTTCAACATACTCGAAAAAATAAAAATAATCATTCTCGTTTGAACAAAAATAGCAGAGTTCACTGATTAATCGCTTCCAATTATTCGATTAATTCGTAATAACCATCAGTAGCACAATATTGAAGGGCGGCTAATTACGCTACGACAAACGTGACATAACCGCTCGACATATGATAGCCAGGCTGTCTGCAATAGCAGACGCGATTCGCAATTCAATCATCCTAGTAACATTTTGACGAAGTTGGCCGCCTGTACAGACTCGGCGCCGGCGCAGTCTGAGCATTCTGTTTCAAGAAACTCTCGCGGTATAAGAACAAAAACGTAATCATACTTGTCACGATTTATGTTGATGACATAATTATTGTTTTAAACTGTATGAAAACGATGATAAAACCAAAGCAAGATTTATCAACATCATTCAAGATGAAAGATATGGGTCCCATTTATTACTGTTTAGGGGTAGAATTTAAACAAACAGAAAACATGATACAAATGAATCAAAGAAAATACATTGAAGATATTCTGAAACGTTTTCAAATGGAAGACTGTAAGCCAGTATCAACTCCTCTAACTACAGATACAAAATTATCTAAAGAAATATGCCCAAAAACTAAAGAAGAAATGGAAGACGTCAAAAATTGTCCGTATCAGAATTTAATTGGAGCATTAATGTATCTTGCAACATTCACACGACCTGACATTGCCTATACTGTTAGTATGTTGAGTCAATATAATACGAACTATGGAACAGAACACTGGTTAGCAGCAAAAAGAGTACTACGATATCTTAAAGGAACAATGAATCATGGATTAATCTATCAAAAAAGAAATGAAGAATTAATAGGATTTACTGATGCTGATTGGGGAGCAAATATTGATGATCGAAGATCCTATACAGGTTACGTGTTCAAATTTGCAAATGCTGCAGTGAGTTGGGAAGCAAAGAAACAACGAACCGTTGCCTTATCCAGTACTGAAGCTGAATATATGGCACTATCTGAAGCTACGAAAGAAGCTATTCATCTTCAAAAATTCATGACTGAAGTTCAAAAAAATACAAAAGCTGTAACTATCTACAATGATAATATGGGAGCTCAAAAATTAGTTACGAATCCTATTTTTCACTCTCGTACTAAACATATTGATATACGTCATCATTTCGTACGTGATGCTGCAGAGAACAAACAAATTGAACTGAAGTACATGCCAACAGAAGATATGCAAGCTGATGTTTTAACTAAAGGATTACGTAGAGTAAACCATCTGAAATTAATTGAAGATCTTGGAATACAAGATTTAACAACAACAACAACAAAAATAGATGGACATTAATTGAAAACTGAATTGAATGTTATGTCAAACAAATTGGATTGTCTGTAAGGGGGTGTGTTGAAAATACAAAGGGATTCGTAATATTAGTATCACCACATATACATAACTATTGTATATTTGTTTTTATAGTGATACATATTTTTTGTTTTTCTATTAGTTCAGTTGTTAAATAAATATCCGTCAAAATATATCCTTACATTAATTATACTGCTTATTTATAAATATATATGCACTGTTGAACCTCTATTTCCAACATTAATTCTACATGTGCATAATTACCAGGTTCTACAATGTGAGAAATCGTTTGCCGAGGTGTAGCGAGTAATGTTCTCAGATCACGTGGTAAATCGGAATTCTCTGGTAATGTTTTCATTATTGATAACAGTTTTCTTAAAGTATCATGCGGTACATGACATTGGACTGCCCATGCGCGTAGACTGGTAAGAAAACTTTTTCGGACATTATTATCAACCATATATAGTTTCATCTTTATGCCAACGAATATCTGCATCAACATAATTATCGTCACTGTGATATTCAGAATAGGTATCATATTCAGCACATTTCGAACTATTCTCAATTAGATCTGGTGTTGCTGAAGACACTTCTGATACCTCGCTACTACAAATTATATCATCACGGTTGCATGACGTACACTCTGATAAAATATTCGATATTTCATTGGGTAGTTCTAAACACAGTGTATTTGTACGCTGAGCTAGTTTATCTATAAAAAGTTCTTAAATTTTTTCGTTTGGGCATGATAACAGCTGACCGCAAAACACTATAATCATGTCGGCAATAAAATTTCTTCTTACAATTAAAAAATCGTACCGAAATATACACCTACATATACAACCAAATGATATTCGATCCATACACGATTAATCGTTGAACTGCAATTCTGGACACACCCGAAACTCCGTGAGTTAACCTCATGATTTAATGATGATTTTTATTAACTGTAACCGATGCTGTAGGATTATTCAATTAACAGAAAAGGTCAGTCGAATATGCAATTGAAATTGGATTATTGACTGTGGCCGTATTAATATTTGAGTTAAGTCTGTATTCGTCAATATATGCACCCAACCCGATGTAGTGGAAGAACATATTACTTGAAAAATTATAGGAAATATGATATTGGATTACATAGAACATTCTAGAAACGCACATCGATATATAATATTCGAAACATTCCCATAATGTTACTGGAATCTTCTATGTAAATATTCCCTGATGAAGTAATTTGGCATCTTATCTGGACGTTCCTTAATATTCGTAACATTCCCATAATGTTTCTGGAACCTTCTATCTGAATATTTCCAGATAAAGTATGTTGGCATCTAATCTGAAAATTCCCTGAACCTATTGTGCTATCTGGGTAATTTCAGGAGAGACCCTGCATTAAGAAAATAATTTAGAGAAGCATTAATCTCAAATTTATTAAATTCGAGTGTATGAAAAGCGTCACCGTACAATTAATTATATCGCCTACAGTTTTTATCGAATAAAACTCCTTCCGTTTCTATGAACAAAAAATGAAAATTCAAGTGAATAAATGAATGGTTGGATTATTTATGGTGTAGACTACTCAATTTAGTAATTGGTAGAAAAATTCCTAAATCTGTAGTGAAAGAAACATATCGTATAGATTTGGCTATTTGTCCTATGTGATATAAGCCATAGGATTTGATTATTATATGTAGCTTATATCTATTAATTCTACCAATAATACATAAAATCTGAATAGCCACAGGGCCGTTATTAAATTAAAAAAAACCCCAACTGAGCGGCAAAGTTGAAAAATAATTTTCATTTTCAAGCATAGTGTTTTAGATGCATATTCTGTGTTCCCGTCGAAAAACGGATATTATATTTCAATAGGTGATGATCCGTTACCCTATGCATAGTGGGTGTGATAAGTATGGTATCTCCGATCAAAATTGAAATGAAATAATCAGTAGTGAGGATATACAATGAATAATTGAACGTTGGATTATTACTTACCAATCTCAGTGAACACTGGAATAAGTGAAAGTTTGGAAAAAAATTTATGGGTTTTCGTCTTGATCATTGTACAACGTAACAATTGTTGGCTAGTCGTTTCAGTACGGCTACATGATGACGATGGTTCAGTAAAATTAAAGAGATCTGATACATACTCATTTCCGGATAATAGTAATTTTTCATCAGGCTTGTATTATTTTGTAACAGTCCTAGCCCTCCGGCATTCATGAATCAGCGCCACAGCGAATTTACCTACGAGCTATTCCGTCACCAAATAGCGACATCCCAGTACCGCTCATTGTCAGTCAACTGATTCAGTACACCGCTCTCGCCGCGTGGTGGCTACGCGCTCGCACAAGTAAAGCGGAGCCGCGAGAGAATAGGAGACCGCGCTCAACGAGGAGCAATCAGATCCCTAGTCACCAGTCACATAACGTGACCAGTAGTTGAACTCCGTCTACCAGACGTATGGACTGCGAGATAGTTCCAGGACCGCTAGGCGCGATCGCGAACGACTGTACCTAATAGCGTACCGCACTAGATCGCATTCACGAAGCTTTATTCTTTCTCATAGTAATGGCGATATTCTCCAATTGTATCGATATTTCGTATCGATACACGTAAAATATCGGCAGCAAAATATCGATATTACTGGCACCGATATTTGCAATGATAATAAAAACAAAGAATTCTTTATTCGAATGTGGTTTTTCACAAAATGTTATCAGGACTTTGGTTGTGCATAGTGAATATTATAGTTATTGGAATATAATTTTTATTTTTTATAAAAGAGGAAGAATGATAACTATTCAAAATCCAATTAGAGGAGGTATAAACTTCAGTCAAAATGCCAGTCGTCGACCGACAATGAACCCAAAAATAGCAATTGCTGTAGGTGTTCTCCACTCAGGCGATTTCTAGCCTCGTTTAAAATCCTACCTGCCTTAGAGAACAGCCGCCCAGAAGGAACGGAGGTCACAATTATAGCTAAATATTTTCTGGCCAGTTTACTCAACGGGCAATGATTTGTAAGGCTCCAGAATTTAATTGGACAATCCTCCATTCCGGTTGAAGGCTGATTCAAATAAAACTTCAAATCTTCTGGCATTTCGGTTTGATCATGGTAAGCTACTTCTCTAGATTTACTTAAATTGACAAGATTCTTGTGATATGACCAAGAGTCATCTCGTTGTACTACAACATTTTCGGAATTTCGACGTTTATTCGAAAAGTTATCGGAAATTGTATTATTTATAACCGTCGTTATTTTATTCACAGCATGCGAGCAAGCCACTCTATCGGTGAAATGAATTTTTTTGAGGCCCAGTTCCACAATCGGAGTTAAACCGAGATTAGTGAGTTGAACCCTAGTGATATTTTCTTCAGCGGTCCACAACGCGTTACCTCGGGTTTAGATTGCTATTAACGGCGGTTAAAGTTAGACCGTCAATTTTGGCGTATTCATCGTCGTAGGTTATGTTCATCATCACACATGGAGTTTTGTGAATTGTGCATAATCAATTCTTGAATTTATATGAAATGGCAAGGATGTATGATGTATTGTCATCATCAGACGATGAGGAATTTATGTACATCATATTTCGTAGGCCAAAAAAGTGCGGAGACGTCCAAATCATTTCGAAGAAATGGACGACGTTGAACGAAGAGAAGTACGAATATGGTGCTCCGAGCAATTGGAAACGAATTGCAACACGCAACCGATCAGTAAGTTTGATGTATCGTTGACAGATAATATTGTGAGCCTATGAATCCATGCAGTACCGGCCTTAGTAGTTACGAGGCCCGGGACCAGAATGCTGCGCGTGGCCCTTTATGGGTAAAAATTCATGTTACACCCGTTTAATGATAAATCGATCGTCGAGTTTTACAAAAAATTAACTTTTCTTGCTTTAATTTTGGCAAATTCATTAATCACATCATTGAAATCAATGTGTGATACTATTTCCTTCTCGATCGATAAAATAGCCAAAGAACTGAGTCTATTTTGACCCATGGTTGATCGAAGGTACGTTTTGATTAACTTACGAGAAAAGGATCTCTCAGCGCCAGCGACAGATATCGGGATGGTTAGTAAGATTCTATATGCTATTGCTGCGTTTGGGAATGGATAACCCAGATTTTTCAAATACTGCAGTACGTGAATAGGGCTGTTCGCAGTTTCAGGCAAAACTTCTCTTAGAACTTTTAATTCTGTGAAAAGTTCAGCTCCATCTATATCGCGTGCGTCTCCGTTTCTCAAAATGAGATCCAAATCGAAGCAATGGTTCCTCAAGGCATCTTCTTCAATTATTTTCAAATTTTTCACGGAGTATAGAAAGCCAGAATCATTTGAATATTTCTGAAACTGCGTAAATCTCTGACCCATTACTTCTGTAGCAGTGTCCACAATAGTATAAAAATACTCGATCTTGAAAACTTCCTCGGGTGAGTTAGTTACGCTTAAAGGCTCATCCGAAGATTTATAATCAAAACCTCTTTTTCTTCGTCTGATTCTTGTGCGTTTGAATTTGGGATTGACATCTAGATAAGCAGCTATCTCTTCAGCAGTAGTCAAAGCTGAGGAAAATCCAGTTTCTCGGTAGGATTGTAAAAAATTTACCAGACCTTTCAAACCTTCGGTAGCGATATCAAGGGCCATATTTTCGGCCTGTAGAGATTTGCTAACTAGATTCACCGCGAGCAAAAGGTCATACCAAATCACAAGACTGAGAATAAATTCGTAAGATTCCAACGCATTCACCAAAGATTCTGCTTCACTTTTAATTACAGGGTCTTGTGTGATATCGGCTACTTCCAAAAGCGCTTCTCGAATCTCTTCAGTCTGAAAACGGACAGCCTTAACACTTTCTACTCTGCTTTCCCACCTTGTTTCAGATAATTTTTTCAAAGTCAAATTAGAGACCTTACTATTTAGAATCGCCCATCTGCTCGTTGACACAGAAAAAAGAGTATAAAGCCTATTTATTATACCAAAAAAGGTTACTGCACGTGGTGAGGATTTTGCCATATCACCAAGCATCAGGTTTAGATTGTGACACGCACACGGGGTAAAAAATGCTCTAGGATTTTGGTTTAGTATTCTCGCTTGAACGCCTTTATACTTACCCTTCATATTTGCGCCGTTATCATAACCTTGACCCCGGCAATTTTCAATGTTCAAACCAAACTCTTCAAGCTCGGATATAATGACAGCTACTATGTGCTCACCGGTAGAGGAAGACAGTTCGACAAATTTTATAAAATGCTCTTCTACATTAACTGTTTCTGAGTGAGTATCAACGAATCTCAAAATGATCGTCAACTGTTCCCTGTGACTCACATCCGGAGTGCAGTCCAAAATTATGGCGTAGTATTTTTCAGCAACAAGTTTCTCATGAATGACTCGCGAAACAGATTTTGCAAGTGAACGAATAAATTCATTTTGAATTCTTTTACCGAGATAATGATCGTGGATTTCTTCAGATTTGATCCGACGAACATGCTCTGATATAATTGGATCGAAGGAGGCAAAAGTCTCGATAAGTTTCAAAAAGTTGCCATTATTATGGACATGCAGCTTATCTTCATCCCCACGGAAAGCAAGATTTTGCTGAGCCAAAAATTTTATGGCGCTTAAAATCCGATGAAGTACGCCACGCCAGTGTTCAGTCTCTTTCCGTATTAATTGAAGATTTGTCGCATCAAGTGTTAGTGATTTGTTCATTCTGATTTCAGTTTCTATCCATTTTCCCATATTTTCCAGATGGCTTTTAGAGTTTTCGTGATGTTTTAGTTTTTCGGAAAGATGCCTCCAATCACTCACTCCATTACTACGTAGACCTGAAGTATCCTCGACACCAAATAGTTTACAACAGAAACAATAGACAGCGTCCTTTTTCGTTGAATAAACGAGCCATTTTCGAGAAACTGTTTCCCCGTTTGGTAATTTTCTATGATAATAACGGACAGAAAACTGTCGATCTTTGTCGACAGGACCTTCCTGAAATGGAGAGATCGGAAAAATATGATCAGTCACTTAGACTGGGCCATTTTCAATGATTATATTCTTCCAGGATTTTGTTAAAGGAGAGGGCCAAACACCAGGATCATTCGAATCAATTCCCATTGTTTTACATGGCGGGATCGTCGGTAGGCCTACTGCCATGTTTAACGAGACTGGAGTTTTTTGCTTTCAGATTTAGATAAATATTTCTTCTGCGCTCCGCCTAAGCCAATTCTAATCCTACAATTCCCAATTACCCTTGAACTTCTTTAATGCTGAATTAGAGTCTTAATGTATGAGCTGGATAACAACGTTTCCGTGACTCGCGAGCTTCTATGGACGACCATTGCAGCCCTCGGACAATCCTAGAAATTAACATCGTACGGAGTAAGAATATTCTATGTTCGCGGCAATTATCACTAAACCATTTACGACCGCCTACATCTCGATCTACTATATTTTTGATCAATAAATTTAAGATATCACGCTTATAACCCAGTTCCGGGAACATCCGCCCGAAAATACGTAATTGATGTGAAGCGACCTGCCAATATACTTCGGAAGCTGCAACAAGATTTCCTAACGGAGCCTGATTTTCCGTCGGATATGCTTTGAAGAATTGAAGAATCTTTTCGCGTGACACGTTTTCCCTACGTTCGTCAATAAGTACTTTTCTACATCTATCACAATCGAACTTTGCTATAGTTTTTCTAACAGAAAAGCCGGAGAAGTAATATATCGCATTATCTTCTAAACTAACAGGAACTGATTCATCCGTGATGAACTCCACCTCATCTCCAGAATCACCTAACTCCACCTCTTCAATGATCTCATTCCTATATTCTACATTTTCCCTATTATAGTTACGCCCGTCTGGTCTATCGTCGGCCGTATGCAGTTCTCTGCTGTCCGTCTGTGCGTTAAAAGAGCGTATGTTAATAACTTCGGCCTCGTCTTTTTCACAATTAGCAGTTTTTGGCGGTATAAGCAAACGGTTTCCAATAACGTGCTGCGAATTTTGTCTGAATTGACTGGCAGTCGGATTTGTTCCATAAGAAACTCTTTGTCTGATGATAGAAAACAAATTTTCGACCGGGTCTTGTTGTAACCGTGACGTCAGTAAGTATTTTACGCCCTCCGATTGCAAGTCCTCCCATAATTTTATAGTTGAGGTAATACTCAAAATTAAATTTTCGAAAGTCGGCGGACTTCTAACCGTAGGGTTGGACAATCGCAAGCGGGGTAGCCCACTGTAGAGCGTCTTGTAAAATTTCAGTCGATCGTGTGTTGTCGGCGTTCAGCGGTTGGCGACAGGGGTTACGGTCACGTATCGTCTTGCTGTTCATAGCGTCAAATATATGATCGATTTTCCCTACGAAATCTCCCAAGGCGACTAATTCGTCTCGCGTCCCACCTTCCGAGATCGTTGAAGCTAAAGTCAAAAGACCTGCGTGTACCGAGTTACTAAAAACCTGAGTCGCAAGTTTTACGTTCATTTTATCTAATGGACCCGGATTAACATGTCGCGGCGAAAGTTTGGGAACCGATCGTGCAAGACCTTTACAATCTACCTCGAATAAAAATCTGAGTTCCTCCACGAAACTACTTCGTCGTCTAACATAAAATCGTATTTCAACAAATTATTGCGCAAAGATTTAATCAAGTGGGGGAAATCAAAAAGCGCGTATATTTTTCTACCACCTATCACTATGAATGGGTTTTCGGCGGAAATACCTAACGAACGGAATAATTTCTGGTTCGGACCACCTTGATCGCAGACTAACGCCCTAATCTGTAACCCTAATTTATCTAACGAATCTAAAACGTGATTTAAGAGCTGGAGTAATTTTGACGCGGTTACCGGACCTGAACATAAATAGTATGCCACTGGCGTTTTCCAGTTATACGATAAACCGCAAACCATAAAAACCAATGCGTGCGAAGCTAAATTATTATTCCTGCCTAACTCCCCAAGATCCTCAAAGCCTTCTATACAATCAAATTTTCTATTATAATTTAACCATTTTTTAATTGTCATTTCGTCGAATAATAAGACACATCGTTTTTCCTGCCTATCCATGGTTTGTACCGCGTTACCAAATTTGTTGAAAAAATCCTGCGACACCCCTGGCATAATATTCAGCTCGTTCACCCAGTCGCGTAGGCAACGCACGCTCGGTAATTTAAACCCTAGCTTTAACATAGCTTCATATAACTTCGGTGATCTATAATACATTGCTATAGGCCTAGCTCTTTTTCCTTCTTGTCCCATTTGCTAACTTTGAAATGTGCCCGTAATTGTGATTTTACGAAAGTTAAGGGAGCGCCGCTAAGTCGTGACTCTAAATCCGCCGCACTATCTCTACTTAATCGCCCTTCTGCAGTCTGAATTCGGGTCTTGCGGGAGAGTTTCAGTCTTAAATTGCGGATTTTTCGGTTTATACGAACGTTACGCTTTGAAGAGCTACTAACTATCTTGTTGGTATTGCTCGTTTTCGTCGCGTCCGTACCGTCCATGGCGTCAGAGGGTGAGACATGAGGCACACTTTGTGAAGTTGCAAACTCTTGAGAGGAATGAGGAATTGGGGAATTACAAGGAGGATCTGTCATCGCGGTGATTCTATCGTCAATTTCGTCTCGTTCTACGTCTGTGGTGTCAGATTCCACCATTAATGGGAGCGCGTTATGATTTAATTTTTTTCTAGTGGAGTTTTGGAATGAATTCAGGTCAAAATGCAAATCGCATATACGCTTTTCCCTGATCCTAGAGGAAGGAATTTCTACGAAAAAATCATCATTCCCCGTGCGGATAATCCATTCTGAACATCTGTGAACAGAATAAAGGAATAAAAAAAAATGCTTGTGAGTCCAAAATAGAATCTAAATTTCCGCGTTCCGTCAATACTTGTATCATATTACATTTGCCGGAAAAAATACAACTAGGTGGTGTATGCATGTATCTACGTACAAGACAATGATTTGCCCCCCCCCCCCCCCCCCCCCAACATAACCGCGTGCGAAGCACTCCGGCAATCCAAAGTAATCTCAAGGAAGTGGATGCTGATGAATTCAGAGACCTATTGTCACACCTATTTAAACGTAAGATATGTATTTTAAAAAAAATGTCATTTCCAGCTTTCATCACGGAAACATATTATATACATTATAATACAAATATGATAAGACATTACCACCTCCCGCGGAAGATCTCCGGGGTCGCCAACGCGTTTTACGCATTTGAGAAAAACGAAGATATTTATTTCGAGCGTGCACCACCTAGTTAAATGTTTCCTCGGTGAATCTAGAGTCATACATGAATTGACGGAACGCGGAAAACAAATAATGCAAGAAAGGAAAGAAATTGCCTCCGCTGAGTAATCGAACGAAATCGCGTTTTATATTATTTTCGCTTCATATACAGGAAACTAATATCTTGCGATACACGTATAGATGTATATATTCCCCTATACAGCCCCATCACCAACACTATTGAGAGAGCGGACTGTAATGAAAAAAGGCACACACCATCATGCATGCATCCATGTCGGTAAGGATTTTACCCGATTTTGTGAAATCCAGATAATAATATTTAATATAGATATGTGTCGTTTACACATGAAATACGATCTTCGTTACAATGTATGATACGGGTACGCATGCTCGACACGCGTTCTTAACATTTTGTCCTACAACTTGAAAAATTAGGTTGACAATACATTCCTAAAAGTGAGTTACAGGATTTTCTACAAATCTTCCCCGTATATTGGAAACATTTCTCATAAATACTGAAATACTATCAGATTCTAGAAACGTCAATTCCGAAAGCATCACAGAAGTCACAGGGAAAGTCACAGAAGTAGAATATCTTAAATTAGCGATCGATGGTAGAGGAACCGAATGATATACATTCTTTTAATAATACGTTTGATGAACCGAATATTAGAAACTAGAAAATAAACGAATGAACTGATTGCTGAGATGGTGTAATAATGATCTCTAGTCATTTGTATAAGTTACATTCTTCACTCCCTGCATATAAAGCGAATGTTTCGTGTAGAAAAATAATGATTCACTAACACAAACCTAACAATTTCATCTGTGCAGGATGAAAACATTATGTAGATTAAGTATTTCTTAAGCATTTTCGTTTAGTCGGAAGCTGACTGTTCTGTTAAATGAATGTCTGTTGAATTTTGTTAAGCATATTTGATTTTTTTTGGACACGCATACCTATCTTGATCCTTCACAGGGAATCGGAAAAAACTCCTGATTTCAGGGCCTCGTTGACACCCTTTATACCAACACTGACGACTTGTCTTGGACATGATTGTTGATTGTCGATTTTCAAGAGAAAAGCAGATGAAAGAGCAGATCGGAGAGATACGTGTTGACAATGTAACGAGTAGTCTGCGACTGCGATCTTCACAAACTATTATACCACGATCAGTGCTTGTATACGCCGCGCAGCTTGACGAGATCCGAAACATCAAAACAACAACGAAATTGCCGAAGCATGACTAGATTCGACTAATCTATGTATTATAAATAAATTTAAAAATTGGCATAGTATAACTAATAGACAACCATGAAGTATTCCAAAGGAATTGTGGTATTCATTAGATTTTCAAATTACTCGAAGTGCTTTGGAAAACTACGGGCGTACAATGACATACATGATCGTGTATGCTTTCGTACGGGCGATTAGCATATTTGTATGAGCGTTGATTATTCCGTTTTCTCAGCATGAACAAGTCAGGAATAAATAGAAAGATAAGAAATGAATGATTTACTTATCGTCTTGTTGTTGATGTCTTTTTGCAGGTTCCACCCCGAAGTATAGCCAATATACAGATTTCTCTGTCGCATCTTCTATAGCTTTTACACGACATGGGTATATTATACTTATAAATATTCATATATTATACACACATATATATATTGTAACGGTAAATTCGAGCCGGTCCCATACAATACCGGGAAAGGTGAGACTCGAACCCACGCACAAAGTTCAGCTCCTCAACTCCTAGGAACGACAGCGGGATCGGGAAGATAGAGCCGACACGAGAACGACACTGGTTGTAGTTGGGCGCCAGGCACCAGATAGTGCCGTCCGGTACGAGAGCGGAAGCGAAACGAGAAGCGCGGACCGAAATCGAAAGACTCGGCTAGTCAGGGAGGGGGGAACGTGGGGGTGAAAGCAAACACACGGCGACACGGTAGCTGCGAAAAGATAGGGTACGTTTTATTGCGGGGCCTCACAGATTGAGGACCCTGGAGCTACGCCCACCCGCTCGTCACTTACAATGGTACGGGAAAGACAAACAATTGAAAAAAAAAAAAAAACAGGTTCGCGGTATAGGCGTCACCGACCCCTAGGATCGCGGAACGGAACGGCTTAGGGTGAGCGAGTCAGGGGGACGCAGTTAACGTGGTGATTACAATAAATCAACAATCACGCCGGCAAGGCAACAATTACACCGGTAGCTTAAACACTAAAACAAAGCCACCAGGCTAACGGTAGCGGAAAGAGAGCGAGACGGCAGAGACGGGGCGCGCTCTTGCAGTGGCGACGCGGAACTACCCGGGTCGTGTCGCTGAGTACGCCTCTCTCACTCCGTCGAGTCACGCGGTCGAGCGCGACAATTCCCACGCGCGACAGCGGCACTCTCGACGGTAGTCTGGAGGGGAGAGAATCACACACACACACACTCGTCACTCGGTCGTCACCTACGCGAGCGCTCTGAACCAATCAGGCGCTCCGCAAGGTTCGAACGAAGGACGGCAACGGCAATCCAGGAAGATCTTTCCCTGCCTCGAACACTCAACTAACGATAAACCCTATGCCCCACAGCAATCCGACGTACAGAGCGTACAGATATTACAAAAGGCGTAGGCGCCCTCCACGACAACCCGGCCCTAAAGGACTACCCGATGGGTACGCCGTAACCAGCGCAGGGCCGAAAACGGTTGGGGCAACAGCCGGGTGGTCGAGGAAAAATATAGAAACGGGCCTACCTTGCTTACGGCAACGGGACGGCAGAATCTGGGTGGTGAATGGCACGATCTGGCACAATTCACTCACACACCACAGATTTGATCGATACGGAATACGTAAGTTGCAAAAAAAACAACGGCTGAGGGCAAAAAGCAAACGAAAACGGTGCAGTGGTTTTGAGGACGTAGGTTCGCACGTTTACAATGGCGGTCGCCTTAGTCTCAAGTGGAGAACTTAAACCTAGTCAATCATCGCTAGATCCACCGGTCGATGTTCTAGTTGTCGGCCTCGAGGTCTCGCGGCGCTAGGCGATTTCGCCGGGCTAGGTCCCTACCGCATCGTACGAGTCGGACGAACCGGTGGATCAGGCCGGTGTGGTATTGGCGGAGGAATTTTTGGCGAACGTGCAGGCGGACTTCTCGGGCCTAGCCGCGACTACTCCTGTCTAGGCGTTGAGGATCCTCCAGGACCGGGGATCCAGTCCGTCGTCTGCTGTTAGCTCGTCGAACGTGCAAATTACAATGAGGCTTACGGCAGACAGATTGCTTAAACTAGGCTATGTTTGAGTGTTCTGAGGAGGTACTGGCGGCACGATAACGATAACGGTACGGTAGATAGATACGGGGAAACGATACGGGAGCTGGGTTCTGTGGAGGAGGCGTGGATACACGGTGGATAAAATCCATCACTTCACAATATATATATATGTATATGTATATTATAAATTACAGATACGTATGTAAATACCATCGTACTTTTTGATATTGTCAGATTTGTAGATAAATCATTGTGAAAAGAATCGAACGATTCTTGTATTGTGTTATGTGAAATATGTTGTAATATATTATACACAATAGTACATATGTGCATCGAAGAAATTAGATTACGTTCTCTTCCCAATATACCATTTCCAGCGACTCTACTTCCGAATAACAAGAATTTTTCATACCTATGTTTATTTGGGTGGCTGTATTTCATGAAGGTAAAAAAAATGAGGGTAAAAAAAAAATTGTTGTTTAATCGCAAATGTTCGGATAACTTATGAAACGCAAAGATTTATCGATGTTGCAATAAAAAAAATTTTCGGCGGATACGCCCTTTTCACATTAAGTTGTCTGATTTTTTCAATTTTTTCTCCAGCTAGAAGCGCAAAGGATGATCAGCATTGGGGCACTTTGTCGCGTACGTAACATAACTTTGCACACAGACAGGACACATGTTTTACATTTCTTTACGTGTGTTGCGTCTATGTGTAAAGTTACGGCAAAGTTACGGCAACGTATACGACAAAGTGCCCTATTGTAGCTGAGCCTTATCTCCGGCGTTTACGCCGTTTTGTTTTTAGTTTTTTCGCTTTTCAATGTTGACGTATTTTTTCGTTTCGGAGATTTTCTAGTGAAATAAGGAAAAAACAAAATATGCCCTTTTGCCATTGGAAATTGGAGAAGGGCGTAAACATGTCGCTTTCGCCTTTGTTCTATCGTTTATTAGTCACGCGATGTGTCTTAGATTTTGCGCGATTTCTATCGCCGCCGGTCTACTGCGATACGTATCTAGGTACCTCTCGGGAACTCGTTTCAAGAAGCTCGCTCTCGCATTCGTTTCGGATTAAAGGACCGACGTTGGTGTGAAGCGTTTGCATGTGTGTGTTGCGTGCATTCTCATGTGCGGAGTGTGGATGTGAGTGACTGTAGCGCACCACGTGCTGGGTCAGCGAAGCAGACCCAGCTAAGAGAAGAATATTCATTGAAAATTGAAATTTTTCGGCTTAGAGAAAAATCTCATTTTTGAACACCCTTTTCCGACCTTGAGCTGCCATAACTTTCAAACCATTCATCTCAAAAAATTCGGATCGCTCTCATTTTGAAGCGCCGTTCGTTCTCTAAAAACGGGATCCCCTGATACGGCATCGTGAGTGCAACCGTTTGCTCGTAATATTTAAATAAACAAACCCTCGTACCATCAACGTCAATTTGGGGAAAAACTAATAATTTTTTGATTATAAAAACAATGTGTTGTCAAACGGTACCACTAAGAGAAGACAAAAACGATTGTTCGAAATTTATTTGAGGAGCCGTTGTGATTAATATTAAATAAGATATTGTTTAAAAATTTTGTTTATCGTATAAAATTCTCTATACTTTTACAAATCCTGGACGAAAATTTTCAAACATTAGAAAATTCTCCTTTCTGTTTGAAATTGAATTGTTTACTGACCAATAATTGTCAAAAACCCAGTTGGGAGGGAAAATGAGAATACATTCTCGAATGGTTTTTTCGGGCGACATGATGGTATATTTTCAAAATGTTATACCAGTTTTTAATTTGTTTTCTTTTCAGTCGACATGCCGTAAAAAACAATTCAGATTCCAATTACATTTTCCTCAGATTACTTGATTATATCCACATACATGTCCGTAAATTTTAGGAAATGAACAAAATTCGTTAACAAATATCGTAAGCCATTAAATGTTATTTCCAGCCGATTGAATCGTTCGTTACAGCGAAGCGCGGTATGACATACGGCGAAAATTTTCAAACTACAAATATGTATATACGTGAGGTGATATGTACTATGGAAATGGTTGCGCGCACTTTCTCAGAAAATATATATAGAAAATATGAATTCCTGATTAATGTATATACCTATATACTATCAATATTTATTATTTTATAATAATTATTCTTTATTATTTATGTATACATGACGTTCCACGTGCCATTTGAGGAGGCGCAAAAATTTAAAACATATCGTTCGAAAAAGCAGGGATTTAAACTGCGCGCGTGTACGGCAATTGTGTGTGTTCTAAATCATTTACACGTAATTGGTGTGCGCTAGTGATCGTCTGTAGCGCACCACGTGCTGGGTCAGCGAACCCGACACGTCTGTGCGCCGTGATTGTGGGCGCGTATCACCTACGAGGCGCTCTCACATGTGTGAGTGAAAATCGGACGATTTACGTCTGCGCCATCTCGTGTTGGGTCAGTAAAGCTCAAGTATGTAAGGAAAAGTAAATGAGCATACCCCCACCACGCTGTCCGCACCTCTATACCCTTCTACACTCAACGGTAGAAGGGTATAGAGGTGCGGACGGCGTGGTGGGGGTATGCTTATGTACTTTTCCTTATATACAAGAACTTTGCCTCCCTACTCGGAGATGGTGCCCATAAATTTTGCTCCGTTTTACGCACACATGAGAGACCGTCGTGTATATGAGACCCAACACATGCGACCGGCTCACCGATGAGCCGAGCTTCCCTCCCAACCGCTTGGTGTGCCACTGGCGTGCTCAGTTGGCCGCCCGCCACATGGAGCGCCACAGTCGCTTACCAACACATGCAACAATTACGCGTAAACGCCATACAATACATCCAACCTTTTCACCGACGACGGTGCTTTAAATTCGTCACTGCTAACTGCTTGGAAAAATCTAATGTAAGATGATTCTACTCCGGCGTGGCGCGGCGGCCCGCGTTGAAAATTGGCATGCGGATCAATTGAAAAATCGATAACTCGGTTATTATTGATCCTGCAACGAAATTTCTTGTCTCATTATACGCGGAAAAAACTTCAAGTTTTTCATTGTAAAATGAAAAGACGCAAAAAATATTAACATTTTAATTGTTTATTCGCCAATAACTGGAGAATTCAGAATTTCCGCTCCATAATATTGCAGCTGGAATTATCAAAAATTCCCCGCAGTGATTAATTGCGATAACGATATAGATTGCAATAATTCGCACGACTCGCAGTTTTCCGAATCACCCATGAGGTACTGCGACAAATTCGTTTCCCATTATTTTCCATGGCGGGATCCCCAGTAGGCCTACTACCATATTAATTGATGATAATGTAATGAGAATGATTTAAGAAAAGGATGATGTCGGGGTGCTTGTTTCACGTGAGTCCCCTCGCCTCTCACGATTTCTCATCGAAAAAATGGAATGAATTCAATTACCCCTAAATTTCTTTATAAATGAATTACAACCCAAACTTTCTGCAGCACTACGCTTCCTAGACTCAATGTATTGCAAACAGCAGGTGATTAGACAAGTATCATTCATAACTATGCAAATAAAATTTTACAGGTACAAGTTATAATTTCAAAAGATACTTTATTATTAATTATATACATTCGTGTGTGTGTAAATTGCAACTGATTCGATTTTCTGAACACGTTCCCAAACAATCATTTCAGGAGCTTACGATGAAGTCTTGTGTTATTATTCAAACACTGTTTCTTAGAGAACTAACTCTGCACTCAAATACAATGAAATAGAACACACTACAAGTGTATAGATTTGGCACGCTGCACATCGGCCTACGATCTATTATTTGATTATATCTGTAACCTTATTACTTACCTTTGAAACAGTCGCAGTAGTCATGCAGTTGATTTGTGACAAGAAAATCGATCGTCTCTTGATCCATATTTCGCACTAATCACTGCACTGACGAATTCGTCGAAACAACGCGTGGCGTCAATCAACAGGGTACCGCATGCAGAGTGATGCAAGTTACAACACGCGTAGTTACAACGTGGTTACAACGGCAGCGATATTGCGCATGCGCGTGAATGAATCTAGTTTGATTTCTTTAGAAACAAATATGCTAATTCTTTGATTCAAATAAGATTATATTTGCCCAAATTTCGTCAAATATAAGACTTATTCGATATCTAATATATTGTTTGTTTAAATCTTTGTCCAAATAAAGATTTATTGCTACTGAATAAAAGTTTATTTGCGGCACATAAGCTACATCTTTCTTCATGGCATTTCAAATAAATAAATTGTAAATGAATGAATTTCTTAGAGAGAAGTAAATCATCCTATTTGATGCAAATAAATACTTCTTCGTATCAAGAAAATATTTCTTTGATTCAAATAAAAACATTACAAATATGGTAATTTATTCAATTTTAATAAATTTTTTCTGTGGGTGTGCCAATATTTTTCAGAAGCTGCAACGAGATTACCGAAGGGAGCCCGATTTTGCGTTGGAAACGCCTTCAAAAATTGAAGATCCTGCTCACTTGATATGCCATCCCTACGACTATCGAGAAGTATCTCCCTACATCTACTGCAATTGAATTTTGCGAGCGTTTTTTCCACGGAAAAACCTGAAAAATAATAGACCGCGTTGTCCTCTAAACTAACTTAATTATTATTACCCACCTCTACCTCAAAAGAATCATCTAACTCCTCTACTCCTGTATCCAAACTATTTCCCTGCACTTCGTCGAGTTCGTCCGTTTGATTTCCGTTCGTAATGTCGGTGTTCTGTCGCTCAGTTTCGGCCTCTTTCGGAAGTGGTAAAATCGTGTCATTGTTGTTTTCGCAATTTGCTGTTTTCGGTGGGATCAATAGTCGGTTACTAATAGTTTGCTGTAAACTTTGTCGGAATTGTGTCGCTGTGGGATTCGTGCCGTAGGAAACGCGTTGTCTTGCGATGGAAAATAAATTTTCCACCGGGTCCTGTTGAAGTCGTGATGTCAGTAGGTACTTCAAACCCTTGGATCGCAAGTCCTCCCATAATTTTCAAACTGACGTGATACTCAGTATCACATTTTGAAAAGTTGGCGGATTTCCTGCGGTGGGATTATGGATTTGCAGCCGAGGGAGCCAGTCTAAGGCGTTTCGTAAAATTTCGGTAGATCGCGTATTGTCCGTATTCAATAGTCTGCGATTCGGATTTTTGTCAAATAAAAATTTACTATTCATCGCGTCGAATATACTGTTAATCTGTCCAATAAAGTTATCTGAATTAATTAATTCGTCCTGAGTCTTACTGTCCTGCACAGTCATAGAAGCTAATGTCAAAAGCCCTGCGTGAACCGAATGACTAAATACCTGAGTCGCGAGTTTAACATTCATTTTATCGAAAGGACCTGGATTTACATGTCGAGGCGAAAGCTTAGGCACCGACCGAGCTACCCCTCTAGAATCTATCTCATACAAATATTTCAATGCCCTCCAAGTAATTACGTCTTCTCCTATCACGAAATCATGTTTTAATAAATTGTTACGCAAGGATTTTATCAAATGCGGAAAATCGAAAAGCCCATATATTCTCCTCCCCCCCCCCCCCCCCCCCCCACAACAATAAAAAGATTTTCCTCATTGATTCCTAACATACGAAATGATTTTTGATTCGGCCCACCCTGATCGCAAGCGAAAGCTCTCACTTGTAACCCTAACTTACTCAAAGAATCTATCATGCTTTTAAACAGTTGAAGTCATTTCGCCGCGGTTACTGGACCTGCTGATAAATAATAAGCTACCGGCATTTTCCAACTATATGTCAAACCTCTAGCCATGAATACTAACGCGTGTGAAGCTAATTTATCACGTCTACCTAACTCTCCGAGATCCTCAAAACCTTATATGGAATCGAATTTCCTATTATAATTTAACCACTCCATTATCGTCAGCTCATCAAACATTAGAACGCATTGTTTTTCCCGCGTATCCATCGTCGCTACCGCACTTGCTAGTTTACTAAACAGCTCACTCGAAATCCCTGGCTTAAGATTCAAAGAGTTAACCCAGTACCTAATTATACGAACACGGCAATTTGAAACCCATTCTTAACATAGCTTTGTACGATTTTGGAGACCTATAGAACAACGCTAGACCTAACTCTTTCTCTTCTTCCGACCACTGACCAACTTTTTTCCGTACACGAAGCTGACATTTTACAAAAGTTAGAGGAGCGCCTTCTAAACCTGTAGGAAATGCAACATTTTTTCTGTTCACCCTACTTTGGGAATTAGTGCTACGCCTAAGGTTCAATTTCAAATTACGAATCCGTCTTTTGTTCTGATTGCTGATTGTAAGTCTGCTACGAGAATTCAAATTACGTTCTTTGCTTGTCCATCCTGTCGCCGTCGTTGCTGTGGCAGTCTCGTCCGTAATCATTGTTACGTCTCTAGTGGCGTCGGTGTCGAGTATTGTCTTGGAAGATGTCGTATCCGAAGGTCCTTGATTGTCGGAAGAATTTGGTGGCAAATCTGTCGCATTAATTTAATTCGTCAAACCTATTCTCAATTTCTCGAGCTAAATCTGCCATCAAAGGAAGCGCATTTCTATTTAACTTTTTTCGAGCAGAGTTTTGAAAAGCATCCAACGAAAAATGAAGATCACAGATACGTTTTGCCCTAAGCCTCGAAGTAGGAAGATCTTGGAGCCCGTCATCACTGCCGCTACGAAGTATTCATTCCAAACACCTGTTATGGGAAAAATATATATCTATGAACATACGGGTCGAAAAATCGGTCCACGAGGGTTTCACGATTTGTCCGATTATTGTTCGTACCTGCCATAATTTTGAACGTATTGCAATTTTTCACATAGCGTTGTATTTGCGAGATCCCGAGGATTCAGTGTGAATTATTTGAAAATTTTATCGGCATTTCCGACGGAACTGGGGTGAGGTGAAATTGAACGCCGTGCAAAAGTCGGCAAACCCTACGTTTTTCAACATATAACGAGCCATATTCTGCTGTGCAAATTTAGCAGCAATTATACCCGATAATAGTTACATCGATCTGTATATATGCCAGTTTCTAAGAGCAAATCATTCGAGCTTATACAACGCAAATGTATCGATTACTTTATGTATTACAAGTTTCATACTTTCATACGTAAGAATGTTTACATACCTATCCTTATCGTTAACGGGAAATCTGAAGAAACTAGCACTAACACCTTGGGAAATTCCCTGACACCCTTTGTAGTAGCACTTACGCTGAGACATTATAATTAATGAATAATGATCAATTAACAATAGAATGGAGAAATAAATTAAATAAGGAAATGAGAACAGAGTATATCAGTATTCAGTATACAAAAATTGCCAATAAAATCGGAGATAGACGTCTTGCCACTGTAACGAATAGTCTGCGATTGAGGAGAAACAATGATGTGGTGACTACTCTGAGCAACGTCTCACGCTTGATCGTACTACCCATCCACAATCCCTTTACAATGTTGTTAACAATTGCATTGTTTTCAGTATTTTCGAAAACACAATACATTGTCACAGCGCTGCAGATATAGAAAAGGATTATCATCGCAGATTGCGAGTATTTTATTTACATTGAATAATGAAATGGAATGAAAAGCGAAAAACATTTAGATTTCGATGTGTGTATAGTGAGGTCCAAATTAGATTTTCATTGACCATAGCATACGTGAGAATACTTATATTTTTGATGATTTATTCTACGATAAATTGAAATTTTGAACATGATCTGTAAAATTTCACCATAAAAGAAATTGCGCACTAAAAATTACTAAAAGAAAAGTGAAATCAAAGTCGACGAGGCCCTAATAAAGTGACCCGCTCCACGTGAAATCGCTCATGTAATATTAATAGTCATTATTGTTTATAATAATTCTATTGTGAGAGGCGAGGGGGCTCAAGTGATACAAGCATCCCGACATCATTCTTTAAGATAATCATTATGAACGAATTATTCGACAATGCATGTTACTACATTTTCTTCATCAATTCAAGGTAGTAACCTATGAGACTGCGAGTCGTGCGAATTATTGCAATCTGCATCGTTATCGCAATTCATCACTGTGGGGAATTTCTGATAATTCCAGCTGCAATATTATGGAGCGGAAATTCTGAATTCTCCAGTTTTTGGCGAATAAACAATTGAAATGTTAATATTTTTTGCATCTTTTCATTTGACAATGAAACACTTGAAGTTTTTCCGCGTTAAATGAGGAAAGAGATTTTGTTGCAGGATCAGTAATAACCGAGCTATCGATTTTTCAATTGATCCGCTTGCCAATTTTCAACGCGGGCCGCGGCGCCGCGCCGGAGTAGAATCATCTTACATTAGATTTTTCCAAGCAGTTAGCAGTGACGAATTTAGAGCACCGTCGTCGGTGAAAAGATTGGGTGTATTGTATGGCGTTTACGCGTAATTGTTGCATGTGTTGGTAAGCGACCGTGGCGCTCCATGTGGCGGGCGGCCAACTGAGCACGCCGGTGGCACACCAAGCGGTCGGGAGGGAAGCTCGGCTCATCGGTGAGCCGGTCGCATGTGTTGGGTCTCACATACACGACGGTCTCTCATGTGAGCGTAAAATGGAGCAGAATTTGTGGGCGTCATCTCCGAGTAGGGAGGCAAAGTTCTTGTATATAAGGAAAAGTAGATGAGCATACCCCCACCACGCCGTCCGCACCTCTATACCCTTCTACACTCAACGGTGGGGATTTCCTCTAGGCCCACAGCGCGGCGAGGGCCCGTGGTAGGGGTACCTTTTCTGGCCGATATTGGGGTAGCGTATCTACGCCCAAAATTTCTCCTTTGTAGGCGCAGCTGTTTTTATGTCTAGATTACGCTAAGCGGCTCGCTTCCCGAGCAAAGGTCCGCGAGTGCATTTCTTAGTATATAACTGATTATAATATTTCAGTATCGATAAATGTACGTGGTTAGTCTACTCAATCATGGTATCTTATATTAACAATAACTTCCTGGCATGATTAGTGATATTTATAATATAGCATTCTAAGGGTATTGGTTACTCGTCGTCTTTGGTATTTGAACGATAAAAATCCGTCCCCTTGGTAATAACAATTATTTCTTAGTAATCGGTACAGTATCTTATATTAACAATAACTTCCTTGACATGATTAATCGTATTTGTAGTATAATATTCCAAAGGTTCTTAGTTACTCGTCGTCCTGTTATTTATCGAACGTTAAGTATCCATTCCGTTGTTTATAACAATCATTTCTTAATAAAGCAGTACAAAGCGTTGGTTATTATTTCCCCATAATTCTTAGAAAGTTAATATAACAGATATCATAATTCTTAGTAGTTAATATAACGGATATCATTAACGGGTATTATTATTTGATTATAGTTCTACATATTTTAATATAATATGGTTTATATCTTAACTTATATGTTAGTATAATATTTTACCTAGATTGCAGGCGGCTGTGCACTCAGGGTTCAAAATACGTCATCGGCCTGGTATGCCCACCGAGAACACTCGGTCGAGCACGGCGGTCGAAACAAATGGGTCACCAGCCGGGTGCGTCCTAGTTTCAAGTACAATAGCAAGTTCCCTTTTCCTTAGGTTCAATAGAATATCCTATTTCAGGTATGTTTCCCTTGTTTTCGTATTAATAAGACTCTAGCTCTGGAGTAGAGGCATCGAGTGATATTTCTACGCACGATGAGCTTCTTTCTCCTGATACCCTTATAAGAACTGTATTTCTTAACCCGTCTTCTAATATTAATATATCATTCATTGGGTTTGTCCAGTGTCTCTCACAATTCGCTCGGTTTCTATTTCCATCCGAGATGTACATGGATATAAATGTATATATCTTAGACTGGAGATCTTCGAATATCTCTTCGAAGAAACTCTGTCTCCAAGGGTCCAGATTATTCCTAGTTCTAATTATTAACTTATTCCTATAGTTTGTGACCTGAATTTGGTCTTCCTTCAACTTAGCGTCTTGCAGAAAGTATATATGCATTTTACTGGATTACGTGTATAGTATGCGGTATATCTATATACTGGTTGTAATATGAATTGTATACCTTCGGGCGCTTGAGAGGTCTTCGTGGTCGGCCCCTTGCTGCGCGTAACTGGCGAGCATTTGAGTGCCTCCCTCTGTGTGTCTTTAGGCGCTCTGAAACGTAGGTATGTATGTACTTATGAGTTCATATAATATAACCGGGTATCGCGAGTATCTCCATACGAGCGATGTTCTATTTCCTCATTCTAATGATTCCCAAGGATAAGCGGAAAATTTATGCGGGTTTCCGATTATCGGACAAAAAATAAACCCGTGAATAGTCGGGAGTTGTTACAGTACCAGTCTCACCGGTCAAAATAATAGAAAAGGACGAATATATTTTAAAATCACATCCCAGATTCACTATTGTTCAGAATGCAGATGTTAAATTACAAATGAATACTGGCATAACATCCGAATTTGAAAAAATAACTGATGTACGACTTTTAAAATCCTTAAAACCCAAGCTTGGGTCAATAAGTTTTGAACAATATAGCGTAAAGACCGTAGTATATCTATACGCCAAATATCGGGATGAGGACCCAGTTGAATACGGAACCCTTTATGCTTGCTTGAAAAGATTGTCTGAATATTGTAGGAAACAATATTGCGAAATAGCAATAACCAAAGAAGGAATGGATGTTAGTAGAAAGAATGATTCAAAAAATCTTAACATATCCATATATCTTTTATATATATAGTGGTGAAAAGAAAGCGACGGACCCTGAACGGGATATTTATGAAACCACCGGAAATATACTTAATACACGCACAGAATATTGCCTAGTACATGCAGTCGCTGCCGACATGAAGTTCGACACACCTTTGAGCCAAGCATTTAGATCACTTTTCCCGAAGACTAATGAGCTCACTTTATTTGAACCTCAGATTGGAACCATAGCTTACATCCTTTCAGAAGATAGATGCTTTACATATATAGTTACAAAAGAGAAAACGACAGACAAGGCCACATATAAGAATGTCCACCTCTGTTTGAAAAATTTGAGAAAATTCTGTGAAGATCGATGGATTTATCACCTTGTAATGACTAAGCTCGACCATAATCTAGTTCGTCTTTTCTGGCCGCAAATAAGAGAAATGATTATTGAAATCTTCGGAGGCTCTTATGAAACCCTAATAATTTCTTCAGAACCACAACTCACACAACAAATCAATGCAGTACAATACACACGAGCCGATTCTGATAAAACCTCTCATTCATTAAAACCTCATAACATCACAGAGATAAGTTGTAATCTATTCAATGTTAGTAAATCATACTCTTTAGCTCACTGTGTTAGTTCCGATTTTGCTATGGATGCAGGGATTGCCGTAAACTTTAAGGAAAAATTCGGAGCAGTGGAAAAATTATTTCTTCAGCATAAGAATGTTGGTGAGGTTGCTTATTTATATGATTTTTCTAATGACAGATATATATTTTATTTCATTTCAAAAAGGTCCAAATATCAGAAACCGACCTATGAAACTCTCGGGTCATGCTGAAAAAACCTTCGTGATCTTTGTATTAGGCTAGAAATAAATAAGATTGCTATGCCCCGGTTTGGTTGTGGATTGGATAAGTTATCGTGGCCGAAAGTAAAAACCCTAATAATAACAGTGTTCGAAAATAAAATAGAAATTCTTATCTGCAACATTACACCTTCAGACGACTCGGAAACCGATAAAACTCATAACATGAATAATTCCTCTCTGATACCTAACCGGGGTAAAGCTGCGGACCCGGATATTGAACAAATACAAGGATACGAGGTCGACGCTTCTACATTTTTTCTTAAACCATTGTGCGACCCGAAACTGAACTATTTACCGGGTTCCGAAGATAGACACGTGCAAGTACTCAGGAAACCAGAACAAAAAATTCATGTAGTAACACGCCGAGGTTTAACTCGGGACGAGGACCGCTATAACAATTCTCGACAAAATTTTGTTGAAACAAACCAGGACCTCGAAAGGACGGATTTCTCTGTTTCCTTAGTTTTTATTGCTTCAGCGAACATTACCTTAAAAACAGATGTGGCCTCCCAATTTCTGCGCAGACGTGGAAAATCAGAATGTCTAAGATTACAAAGTAAGAAATTAGGAGAAACTGCATACCTTTACGATTCAGGAAAGAGATACAATTTTTATTTGATACTTAAAGAACACGATGACGAGAAACCCACCTGGGATGTGGTAGAAAAAAGCTTATTGTATTTGAGAAATCTTTGCGTTAAATTAAATATAAATCAAATCGCCACTTCAAAAATCAAATATCACGAGAATGGTTTGTGTTGGAACAGAGTAGAACCTTTATTAGAAACCATATTTGATGAAACTTTTGACATCCTTATCAGCAACGCTGATATGCTAGAAAACCCCACACAAGGTTTATATCAAGATAAAGAGAGACCATCCGAATCCAATGAAAGTTGTAACCCCGAACCATCTACTTCAGGAATCGTTCTTCTGGATAATGAGTGCGAATTACCTGATGCTGCGGGGGAAGAAAATAGTTCCGAGTCTAGACCTTGTACAAAAATAATCAAAATAATTTCGGTCATAATTTTGATGAAGACGATAATCTCGAAGGCAATGACTTACATTTCTAAATTATACGAAGACTATATTGACGAGAATTCTCACCCTTCAGATGCACCACAGCGGGATCATATAGTAAATACAGATGGTAATTCAATTGATTCAGATGATGACGACGACATAGGAGATATTGTTGAAATTAGTGATTAAGCAAAAATTGTCACGCCTGAATCTTTGAATCAATTTACAGAAACCAGGGATAGATCATCAATGATGAAAAATAGTCGCGTCATTTTCATAACCTGAAAGGGTGAACCAGATGACGATGGTGCTAAAGATCTCTTACAAACAAATAAAATTCCTAAAATCACCGATATCACTTTAGCGAGAGCCAAAGTCAAACAAATGGGAAATCGATATTGCATCGCGTTGCCCATACGCGAAACCAAACTTACAAATCTGGACCGCGAGATATTTACCGAAGCTTTAAGATCATTGATTAACGTAATACATGAGTTGAATTTAACTTCTATCTCCATAACAAGAACTGCAATTGATAACCTCAACTGGAGTGAGATAATTAGCCTATTAAAGGTCATATTCACCGATGTACCTTGTCAAGTTCAAATCTGTACGAATCTCGTAAGGCTACCACCAATAGACGGAAGGATAGAAATCATTAACGAATATTACGCCTCTGCTTTAGGAGGACACAAGGGTATTTCCAAAACTTTCAAACGCATTCGGCAAAATTATTGCTGGAAAGATATGAAAAACCAAATTCAAGAGTTCATATCTCAATGCATAGATTGTCAAACAAAGAAGTTGACCCGAGTAAAAACAAGATAACCCATGACCCTGACAGATACTCCTCATGCTGCTTTCGACAAAATATCAATGGATATAGTAGGTCCATTACCAATAACCCCTTCTGGAAACGAATACATACTGACAATACAGGACCAATACCTAAATACTCTTTAGCGGTAGCTTTGGATTGTACAACTTCCGTCAAAATAGCTGATTCTTTAATTACACATTTCTTCTGGCTATACGGAGCTCCAAAGGAAATATTCACCGACCAGGGTGCAAATTTGATTAGTTCACTAATAAAGGCAATTGCACGTAAATTCAAAATATAACAATCTAAGACCACAGCCTTTGACCCGCAAACCAATGGTTCTATCGAACGGTCACATGATGTTCTCGCTGAATATTTAAAACAATTCGTTGACCAACATAATAATTGGGATCAATGGATCGACCGGGCAATGTTCTCTCATAACACCACCAGTGTTCATGAAGGTACAAAATTTACACCATACGAGCTGGTCTATGGAAAATTAGCCCGTCTACCTTCTAATCATGAAATAATCGAAAGCCAAAAGGATAAAACCTATGGAGAACATCTGATAGAACTATACACTAAAATCGAGGAAACTCAGCGGATTGCTGGAACAAATCTCCAAGAAGCAAAAATAAAGTCGAAATTTTACTACGATAGGAAAATTAACTCCATCACATTAGAACCTGGTGATCAAGTATTTTTACTAAAGGAACCCCATAAGGGTAAATTCTCAGAACAATATACTGGGACACATGAAGTCGTGGAAATTCTGAATAATCATAACGTTAGGATTAAAGTTCAGAATAAGGATAAGGTAGTGCATAGAAATAAACTAAAAATTCCACTAATTAAGTAAATATATAATGTGTTATTTATTTATTTTATTTTTTTCCTTCTCTCTTAAAATACATGTGTATGTGTGTGTGGTATGTGTGCTAAACCTTAAATCTCTGCTGAATAGTATCCCTCCATCTCATAGGCGTCGATAGCCTCCAGGTTGGGAGAGGAAGCTGCCGGATGGTCCCAGTTATCGTATGGATGTTCCTGGCCCCATCTGCCATCTAACATCCAGCTGATCCCGAGGTAATCATAATCCTCGGGACCATGATCCTTGCCCAAATACTCAGCCTCCATCTGCTGAGCGATCCTGGCGAGCTTCCTCTCCCCTCGTATTACCTTTCTCCGTTGGGAAATTTCGCATGCGCGAAATCTTTCCCCCTCCATTTGAATCTGTAACAAACCCAACACAATCATTAAAACACTTATTGAATAACATCACCAGGCTTAACTTACACTGTTCCCCTGCGAACTAAACTCCATTAACAACCTCCCATTAAGCCTCTGGGGCGCCCTAGCCCACCATAGAACCCGCGGACTATCCGGGATCCGTTCTGCGAACATGGAAACCTAATAATAAAGAAAAAAGGGGATGTATAAACGGTGATAAAAGATATATATATATATATATATTGAAACTTATCGCATTTTTCAGCGCTTTGCTGGGAAATGCGATAGGTCGTGAGTTTTTCTGGGCTCCTCTGTATGAAAATTTATCCAACTCAACTTGTTATTTTAAATGGAAAACTGAATACTTGTGCATCAGCTACGTATCGGATTCGGGTAACTTTCGTCACCAGAACCGCATCCTATGCTGCAGACCAGTGTGATAGCAATCACCGTGGCTGTCTAACAGACTCGGATTACCTCTGATTCCCGGATATGCATAAACGAATACCGTACAATCAGTTTCACCAGAGCTGCTCCCTAAGTTTGATGCTTCTACGGGTTTGACTTGTCTGAATGCCAGATAATGCGGTGGTTCACTTGGTTGACAAAATTTATATGTAATCGGTATTCTACATCACGTAATCCTAACGCTTGCTTAAAACTATTTAACCAGCGGCTGCGCTGTTTTATTTACTAAAAGGCGACTTTTATATTTGTTTGATCGATCGATCTGACTCTACTGATTTGAACTTGAAGTGAATTAAGATAACAAATTGTGAAGCTAATGCAAAGCGTTTCTGTCTTGTCGAAATTCGTGTATCTACGAACGTTCTCACTGTTATTCGATGATTTCTTGGAGTTTGTGGTTTCTTGAAGCTCTGTGCTCTCAAGGATTCGTATCTGCTGTTTATGCTGCTAAGCACGGCCTCTTTGGCTCTGGCTTGCCGAAGAATTTGTGTGACGTCGCTTACTACCGCGCTGCTCTAGCTCCGGGAGTCGTCCAGAAGTGATGTGACGATGCTTGCAACCACGCTGCTCTAGCCCCGGGAAGTCGTGAAGAACGGTCTCGCGTTGCGATATTTATAAGGTCGTCTTCGTGACTTCGGATCTCGTCGATTGTCATCGGTTCTGTTCGGCGCTCTCGCCTCTTGCAGGTCGAAACGGTTACAATATATTACAAAACGGATAATTTTTTGTTGTTGTTCTTCCTTTTTCAAAAAAAAAAAAAAAGGAAAAAAAACACAACATAAAACACACAAAAAAAGAAAGAATATTAAGAATAATATAGATATATATATTTTGCATGGTATTGTTGTACTTACCGAATTGTCGAAGGTTGACACGTTAATCAATACTTTTCCCATGAACGCCATTTTTTTTTTTTTTTTTTACTTCTTACTTCTTGAATTTTGATCTCTACTATTGAAAATACCAAAGGACAGTAATGTGTAAGGACACTGCTGAATCCTTCGGACGTAAAACTCCCCCCCGTCAACCGGTTGAGGAACACCCAGTTTGGATTTTTAACTCCGCCCTTTATGCGACACTAGCTAACTACCCAGAACTATTTTAAGGAATTGCCATTTTCTCACTAATTTGAAGAAATAGATAATAATTATCCTAATTAGTGCTGTAACGGTAAATTCGAGCCGGTCCCGCACAAGGCCGGGAAAGGTAAGACTCGAACCTACGCACAAAGATCAGCTCCTCAACTGCTAGGATCGATAGCGAGATCGAGAAGATATAGCCGAGACGAGAACGACACTGGTTGTAGTTGGGCGCCAGGCACCAGATGGTGCCGTCCGGTACGTGAGCGGAAGCGAAACGTAACCACGGGACGAAAGCGACAGACTCGGCTAGTCAGGGAGAGGGGAACGTGGGGGCGGAAGCAAACACGCGGCGACACCAGGGTTGCGAAAGATCGGTACTTTATTGTGGAGCCTCACAGATCCAGGACTCCGGAGCTACGCCCACCCGCTCGTCACTTACAACGATAGTATGAAAAAGAAAAAAAAACAAGTGACAAAAAAAAACGAGTGGGTGGTATAGGTGTCACCGACCCCTAGGGTCGCGGAACGGAACTGCTTAGGGTGAGCGAGTCGGGGGGGACGTAGTTAATGGGGGCGTTACAATAATTCCACAAATTTCAGCGGTAAGGCGGCAAGTACGCCGATAGCTTATATATTAAAACTAAGCCACCAGGCTAACGGTAACGAGAAGAGAGCGAGACGGCAGAGACGGGGCGCGCTCTTGCAGGGGCGACGCGGAATTACCCGGGTCGCGTCGCTGAGTACGCCTCTCTCACTCCGTCGAGTCACGCGGCCGAGCGCAACAATTTCTACGCGCGACAGCGATACTCTCGACGGTAGTCGGAAGGGGGGGGGGGGGGGGGGAGCAGCACACACACACACACTCACTCGTCGCTCGGTCGTCACCTACGCGAGCGCTCTGAACCAATCAGGCGTCACGTAAGATTCAAACGGAGGACGGCACGGCAATCCAGGGAGATCTTTCTCTGCTTCGAACACTCCACTTAATATACACCGTATGCCCCTTGGCAGTTTAAACGAGAATAAAATGTATAGGCAAGGCGTAGGCGCCTTCCACGACAACCCGACTCCAGTGAGCCTCCCGACGAGTACGCCGTAGCCAAGACTAGGCCGAAAACGGTTGGGACAATGGCCGGGCGGTCGAGGAAAATTACAGAAACGGGCCTACCTCGCTTGCCGAAACGGTACGGCAGCAATCTGGGTGGCAGCGGGTCCTAGGTCACCAATCACACACTCACAAATTGTTCGATTTCACTATGTTTTTCCCGGACGGGGAAAAACGGAATCCAAAAAATAAACGGAATGGAATGGCGTAGGGCGATACAACGTTATATTAGCGGTATAGAGTTCGAGCACGTTCTTGGGCACATGCGATATGGCTGATGCCTTTGTCTCGAGTCATGAGCCTAGTTCTTGCTCCGTAGATCCGCCGGTCGATGGTCTAGTTGCTGGCCTGGAGGTCTCGCGGCGCTGGGTGATTTCGCCCGGCTAGGTCCCTGCCGTATCTGGCGAGGCGTGCGAACCGGTTGATCAGGCCGGTAGGTTATTGGCGGAGGATTTTTGGCGAGCGTGCAGGCGGACTTTTCGGCCCTAGCCGCGACTACTACGGCCTAGGCGTTGAGGGTCCTCCAGGACCGAGGATCCAGTCCGTTGTCGGCTGCTAGATTGTTGATCCTGAAACGTACAGGGAATCTTACGGCAGACAGTGAGCTTAAACTAGGCGAGATTGGAGTGTTCCGAGGAGGTACTGGCGGCACGATAACGATAGCGGTACGGTAGCTAGATACTAGGAAACGATACGGGAGCTGGGTTCTGTGGGGGCGGCGTGGATCCACGGTGGATCAAATCCATCACGTCACAGTTCATAAGACTAAAAATTAGGCAACAGTTATACATTTATGGGATTTTGGGGGATTTCTTAATATTTATTCAATTGAACTTTTCAAATACAATAACTTTAATCATAAAGTTTTTTTTATAGGAATGAATAATCATTCAAAGAATGAACCTCTAATCTGAACTAATTGTTTCAGACACCATGTTCAACCCTATCTGCATATCCCTATTTTTCCGAATCCTACCTGTGGCCTTCGGACTCATTGGATACGACTGTGGAAGAGAAACACTCAACATAACCACGTTGAGCCTATTGGATCCCCTGGACTGTAATATAATCGAATCCAAACCAAAAATCGAAAGGACATACATCCAGCTTCTACAATTATCAGAATTTAAAAGTACAGAGGTATATCAATGCCGGGTTGAAATTGACAAAACAGCTTATTACTGCGGTATGCATTCTCATGTCTCAATAACTGAGAACGGTAGGCGATCCTATGTCGCAGAAATAACTCGGGACGCATGTGTGCAGCTACATCAATTCGGAACCATTACCCTGGGAAACAACAAACACATCAGCAACGTGCAACGCAATAGTACTACGCGACGAGAATTGACCCTAGCAGGTATGATAAAGCAAAACGGAGCTTGTGAGGGTGAATACTATAATGATGGTTACGGCCAATGGACAAATGTTGAAGTACAAGCAACATTAAAAATAACTATCAGTACATATTTCGCGACAGTTCGGCTCAACAATGATAAGATCATTCTAAACGGGGGAACTTCTTGTAATCTGCAATCAGGCCAATATTTTGACGATGAAGGAGGATGGAGTTTCTGGACAAACGCTTCCTTGTCTAGCTGTGATTTCAACGCGTACGATGTATTATACCAAGGGACCGTAACTGAAGCTCAGGAAAGCCATGGACGACATCCAGATATTTATTCATTAACATCCGAAAATGTCATTTTCAGTTTAATGAAAACTTTTGAACTGAATATTTGCGGTTACACAGTAATGAAAACCGAGCACCCGAAACTCTTCATTTTTGAAACAACTATTGATAAGCCTATCAAACGAAAGACAGCCTTAGATGTCAAACACATAGATATATTTACTCACATAAACTCGAAATTCATTTACGTAGAGAGACATATCAAAACGTAGATCGCCGAACTCTACAAAGATATAATGCTGCAAAAATGCCAACTAGAAAGACAAGTACTAAAGAACGCACTAACAATAGCCACATTATCGCTGGATGAATTTACATATAACCTCATGAAAAGACCTGGATACATGGCCCATGTGGCCAGAGAAGTCGTCCATATTGTAGAATGTATTCCAGTTGAGTGCCAAATTAGATCCACACAAGAGTGTTATTCTGAACTCCCGGTTCAAATGGGAAATTCATCATCATTTATGACTCCAAAATCTAAAATTTTAGTAACAGCAGGAACACAAAGAGAATGCAGCCCTTTTCTATCAACTATGTACAAAATAGATGACATATGGTACCGGTTCACACCCGGACCTGTTGAAGTAGCATCTCCAAAAGAATTAAGTCCCAATACACAGATGACATGGAAATATGTGAATCCTGGGCCTTCAGGAACCAATGGTATTTATACTCAGGAAGATTTGGAAAACCTGAAGGATCATCTTATGTTCCCCGCTGAAAAACCTGCGGTATTGGACACCATAGCCCGTGGAATGACTGGACATGATATACAAGGAAACACAATTTCACTCATGAAACTTCTCGATGAAAATGCACTAATCAAAATCGCAGAATCTACAGGGAAGAAAATCTGGAATGGATTTATTGCCTTTGGATCGGCTTCGGCCGGAACAATGGGAATTTTCATCCTAATCAGATCCATCAAATTCATAATCGACACATTTATACATGGTTATACGCTACATGCAATCTATGGATGGAGCATTCATCTGTTGGGAGCCTTATGGAGCTCGATTACACATCTTCAAATACAATTAGGTAGAAAAACGAACGAAGAAAGTACAGAAGACCCAGAAAATGGAAGAATCGCAACACCCCCCGACGCCCCTAAAAGGGATTCAGCACCACTTCCCACAATCGAAGAACTACATGAACGCTTACGCCATCGAACGACAAGCCTCAGCGTATCGTTTGACAACAGGAGGGGAGGTGTCACATCCTCAGCACCACCATCCGATCCACATGCCTATATTCCTAAACACCCTTACTGAAAACCCACTATTTTTTCCTTTGACTATAAACTATTAGCTCTAAGTTACCAGCCGTAAGATCCCTGTAATACCTACTAGCCTTAAGTTATTGATCCTCGAGAGCTCTGTAATACCCACTAGCCTGAAGTTATCGATCCTTGAGATCGTTGTCATATCTACTTGCCTTAAGTTTCAATCCCTTGGGATTCCTACAATATTCATTAGTTTTGAAGTTATTAATTATTAAATCTTACAACATTAACCAGTCCTACTAATAAATACTTAACCACATAAGTTTTACGTATTCAATAACAATCAGACTAACCTTAGAATTTATATATACATGTACATAGACATATATCTCATATTTAAAAATAAAGTTAAGTTAATATAAGATTTAGCATCTTGCGCCAGCCTATTGTTATATTGAAGGGTTGAGGTGAGATGTTAATTCATCAACGAATATGAGATAAGGTCCAATTAACAAACAAATTATATATTCCACCAATATAATATCAGGAAAAGACCAGCTCAACGCAGCTGCATTTTGTATATGTGTGAATTGAACCTTGTCTCATAGGGTTGATGGTATGATAATACTTGAGCAAGAGATAATATAAACATTACCCCGACGGATCTTTCGTTAAGGTCCGCACTTGCCTCATATAAGGGCCGGTCTTGCAACCACTAGATTCGTTTCAATTTTCAAATATTGGGTAAACTTCACGTCACTTTGCATCACGGCACCACAGTCTTAAAAATCTTCGCGAGATCATTCAATTTTTCATGAATTAGAATTTTGCTCACGAGTTATTTCACCCTCTAAACTTTTTACGAATAACTAACTAAAATTACGTTTTGTTTCGGAATAAAAATCACAAATCACGCACTTGTTAATTAAATCTTTGTTTTCATCATCACGAAATCACGTCCAGTAATCTTTGTTCAAAGGTAAGCACCAATCTACCTATCATCTTTTCCTTACCGCGTGCTTCTACCGGCAAGCATCAATTCACCTATCATTTGTCCTTACCGCGTGCTTCCACCGGCAAGCACCAATTCACCTATCATTTTTCTTCACCGCGTGCTTCAACTGTTAAGCACCCAATCACCCATTATTCCTCACACCATCTAAATCAAGTGCATTAAAATTCATGCACCCTTGTAGATGAACTCAGTACCGCAACGACATGTGAAAAAGATTACTCGACGGGGAGGAAAGAAAGCCCGTGAGCAACGGTTATTTTCCAAACTAAGAAGAATCCGGAAATTTCAGGAAACGTTAACAAAACTTCTCGAAAATAAAACCCCTCAGTGGATAATCAACGATTTAACTTCACAAGTGAAAAGTGCCACGATAAGTGAACCTTCCATAATTCACTTAGAGTCAAGTGAATCAGAGACATCGACGGATTGTGATCTGGACAGTTTGGTGGAAACCGCTCTCACAGAACATATTATCGAATACCAGGGAACTTCGTCAACTGCAAATTTTTCCACAACCTCTGATCAACCGCTCGCTGCCCGCTCAACCCCCTAACCCGCTACGCCCGAAATTGATCAAGGCTTTTTTCATCAAATTGAGGTAAGGATCGATATACTCAACAACTAAAAATCCTAAAATTTCCTTAGAGCCATTTTTAGAAGTAACAGTATATTCCAGTATTAGGTACTTGTCATGTATTTGAATATTCTTTTTAATCGGTTGATTCAACTGCTATTCCCAATATAAATACACAATCAAATTATAAATATTATTGCTTACCTCACATGCTGTATCACAGCTTGTCTAACAATAATTCCGTAACAAAATTGACTCACAAAAAACCACTGATAGATGAAAAGGCAAACTGTTTTTATTTACCACAAGCTAAGAGAACATTGACTCAGTCTCATACTGATGTTGGCAATTACAGATGAAATTTTTTATTCGAGTTGGAGGTAATTGCCTAAAAGATAATACAACCCGACTTCTGAGAACAGTTTTTTCAAACCAAGCTGCTGTGAAATCATCCTGGCTTGGACTAAGGAAGAATTTCCAAGTCTCGAAGCTCAACGTCATGAAGATGATCGAAGGTAAAATACAAGCTGTTTATCGCTCAATGGTGTTGCTGACAAATCCCTCTTACCATAACTGCTTCAACGGCTTACCACTTGATCTCATAAGGCTGTTGTTTCACAGACGCAGTTGCAGTAAAGTATCCTCTGCACACGGATAAAGAGTTTGAAGAGTTGGCTAGTGGATGGTTCCGTCAAGCCAATCAAAGATTCGAGAGAGCACAAAAATCAAGAGAACTAAATATTCAATGCCAAAGCACCATAGCGTTAGATTAATGGATAATACCTAATCGTCTCAGTTCTACATAGGTTGACCATGTACCTGCATCTAATTTTTAATATTTTCAATATTTTTAATCTAGCCCAATCGAATTAGGATTCTAAATTGCAATAATTGAATACAGCGATTGTCCTTCGTGACCCATTAGGAGAGGTCACTGGTATTCTGCATTCCGTTTTTCGGGAAGCCCAACCTTCGGCTTCATGCCGGCACACAGTGGGCTGGAAAGCCCATTTTTTTGACAAAATTCGAGACGTCGCGTCGCTCATTTTTTGTTCCATTAGAATATTTTTTTTTTTTCAAATACTCGTGAATACCTATAGTTTACTGCACAACTGCGGAAATTTGAATACATTTTTTATTTTTTTTCATATTTTTAGACTTAAAATCTACAATTTGAAGTTATTTTTTGATGTTAGGTTATTTAGATTTTTTCTCTTACGTAATTTTTTTAATTTTCAATTCCAGAAGGTAATATTTGTCATTTTAGACACAAAGATATAAAATTCGATTGGGCTAATCACAATAGTTTGAAGTTTAGTTTGAGAAAAACAAAAAATACCGTATTTACACGCACATTTTTTCGCTTTTTGAACCTTCCAAAACCCGGGTGCGGCTTATACGCCGCTACAGCTTATATGGGGACACAAATGCCAAAAATTGCCTAAAAAATGGTTAAAAGACGCTTTTGTACTGGAGACAGCGTGCGATGACTTGGAATAAGTGTAAGAATAGATAAATTCAATGATAATGACAGAAATGCATCATAAAATTGTTTTTATCACAACCATCACAACAATCACCGTACTCAGTGTACACTTGTAACAATTGGAAATATTTTTATAGTTAGCACGGTATGATAACTTTGGTATCGGTATCAGCATAAGATGAATATTATTGGGCTTAATCATCGTTGTCGAGAATTCAAAACATTTCGAGACCGCGGCTTATACGAGTGTAAAAACGTTTTTTCTCAAACGAACCCTCCAAAAACGGGGTGCGGCTCATTGGTGTGTGAATACGGTACATATTTGTGATATTCATTAGCTATAATATTCGTCGAAAGAACTTTTATTCTCACTACTTGTACACTTACTGCGGTTGCTTTAGCGTCGGTTTCCATTGCTCTGTTGTTTTGATGAATATTTTTTTCAGCACCTCTAACCACTGCCGGTTACGTAACGATCTTCAAGAAGAGCTCTTCTGTTTAATGTTCTGCTGCCCAATGTCTCACGACAGTTCAATATCGATATCTAACCTCGTAATTCAGTTCAGCAAATTGAAAATTATCATTTTTGGTTGAAAATTTGCTTAGCAATAAATTGCGTGATGAATTATTATTAAAAAGATAATTAAGAATACATTGTATCAGAAATTAGCAATCAAACATCAAAACATGATAATCTCAATTTGTCAAGCTGAATTACGAGGTTAAATATCGATAGACATTGGATAGCAGAGCATCAAGCAGGAGCTTTCCTTGAAGATAGTCACAAAACCGGCGCGAGCAGTGGTCAGTGGCGCCCATAAAATTATTTATTAAAACAACTGAGCAATGAAAACCGACCCTAAATCAAATCAACCGCAGTAAGTTTACAATTCGTACGTACTTAGTCTTCTTTTTTGATAAGATTTTTAACTATTACTCATACTAGATATTATGGTCAGGAATGGTGTGTTCAGAGAAATGTATCTCACTAGGAAAACGTCAACTTCGGATCAGAAATTTCGTTGAAACTATTAGAGGTGTTTTGTTGTGCCCAAATATGAAACCCATCATGTGCAGTTTTATCGAATGGGCCCTTCTCGAAAAGATATGAGCAAATTAAGATGGAAAAAAAAAATTAAAATTTGTTTGAAAATCCTGAGATGCTACCAAAGAAACACAAGAAATAACTACCGAATCGCTGTATTATCGAAACTCCATCGCCCAGGACAATGCAAATCACTATCTATGGCATACAATAGCATAGTTTAGTGATCGAACGAAAATATTGATCTGGTCGAGTCAATCAGACTATCATATCTCATATTCATTGTCACATTACGCTCAACAGACTACTAACATTTTTTCGTCCACATTTCTCCTTGTTGGCGATCAGTTGTACAACTTTTATCTGGGCAGTTATTCTGTTTCTCTGGGGGTAGCCTACCGCCAGTGGTAGGCGATCGCTGGCGGCATCCAAGCAAATAACGAATAAATAAACAAATGAATGACAGCTGTTCATTTGTTGCAATGGGCAGAGCATGTTGGGATACCGCCAGCGATCGTCTACTGCCACCAGTAGGCTACTGCCAGAAAAACAGAATCGCTACCCAGATAAAAGTTCTGCAATTGGTCGCCAACAAGAAGAAATGTACACAAAATAATTTTAGTAGTTTGATGAACATGAAACATGATAGTTCGACTGACTCGACCAGTCAATACATTTTTCAGTTCAATCGCTAAATTATAATAATTGTATACCATAGATAGTGATTTGTGTTGTCCTGGGCGATGGAGATTCGATAATACAGCGATTCGGTAGTCATTTTTTGTGTTTCTTTGGTAGCATCTTAAGATTTTCTCATCGACATCACTTTTGTTCGAATCTGCTGATCTTTCTGGGTTTTTGAATAAATTAGAAAAAAAGAATTATAATGTTTTTTTTCATCCTAATTTGTAAACATCTTTTCCGGGAGGGCCTATTCGATGAAACTGCACATGATGGGTTTCATATTTGGGCACAACAAAACACCTCTAACAGTTTCAGCCAAATCTGTGATCCGGAATTATGTTCTTCTTGCCAATGAACAGAATAAACAGTACAAATTATATTTTTGGATATATATATATAAATATAGTCACTTGTACAATTAATACTTGCGTATACCTGATTACTATTACTAGTAAAACACGTAAGTGAATATTATAATCTCCTTTGTTAGTACTTATACTTATGTACAGTCGACTCGAAAAGTTCATGTGGGGTCGGAATTTGTGATTCGGATCGTTCCGTCTACGCCGTAGATAAGTAAACATAGGTCTAGTATAAGACCTACATGAACTTTTGGAGTCGACTGTACCTCAGTGATTGCATATTTATATCTGTATCAATTGTGTGGTGCAGATTGTGTTCAATATTATTTATTAGGTAATAATTACGAATGATTATTAATTCTGACAAAAACAAATATTTATTCCTATAATCCATAATTCTTCTGTATCCATATCTATATATACCAGCGCAGCAATTCTGTGTCTTTGGCGGTAGGGTACCGCCGACGATAGTCTACTACCGAAGAAACAGAATCGCTGCCCAGTTTGCCAGATGAAAATTGTGAACAGACTGACACCCTATACAGGCTTTCCTTCACTCTTGTCCCAATGAGAAAAAACGTACGACTATTACGCCTACTCGCCTTCCCTGATTATTAAAAAAGTAGTTCTGCAAAGGTGATCATTTCTACATGTATCTATGCTACTGTATACATCATGTATCTATGTCTACTGATTAGGAGATTACATACACAGCTAATACATTTGCGGGATACGTAAAAACGACATACCCAATGAAGCAATTATGTCTGTAACTATGACATCGACGCGTGGGATCAGCTCTACCATCGAAACCTACATATATGCTGCATTTGATATAACCGTGACGTCTATGCTACACATCTCACGCAAACCTGCCAGGTGGCCAAAATCTGTAACTGTTACGTAACTCTGCTCCATCGGCTTCGAGTATATGAGCTGTGCAGGCCGCATGAATAATCTGCCATTGTGGCATCACAGCTATGTATCACCATGACATCACAGTTATGTGTCCCCATGACATCACAATTACCTCACTGAGACGCATCCGGTTTGTATCCGAAATCCATAGCTGCTACATAACTGTAATATTGGTTTATGACGGACATTTTAGAGTTCATATACGTTACATGGATGATACACAGTATGTAACTGTGACCTTCAAGGGAACAGGGGTTTCGTAATTGTGATGTTGACAGTAGATATAATAGGATAGTGGTGTCGCGACTTCTGCAAGCGCGGCTGGTGCATCCGAACAGTGCCCTAGTACCACTAGATCGCCATCCCTAGACACAATCGTTTTGGCTATCGAGGCTAATGCTCGGACGTTATCGCAGGTTGTTGGTGCGCAGACAAAGCAGAAAGCGCAGGTCGGTGAGATCAATAATAAAATGGATGAGTTAGCAGCGCTTTCAGGCACGATTGATGTTATTGCTGGCAAACTGAGTGATTTGTCACGTACTACCGGTGAACTCGTTACGGAGATGCGTGGTAAACTTGATGCTCTCACTGCGGAAAATGCTGCTCTCAAAAATCGCGTGAGCAATCTTGAAGGCGAGTTAGCTGGTGCTCGCGCCGTCCAGGAGGCTGAATCGCTGCGACTGGCTAACCAGAACGCCGAGTTAACAGATCGGATTGGGACTGTTGAGTACAATCTGCTGAACCAGGATTTGATCGTCTCTGGTGTGCCTGAGCTGGAAGCTGAGAATCCCACTGCCGTACTGCGCTCGATTGCTACCCTCCCGTCCGCTCCGATCGAGTCTGGCAACATCCGTGAGGTTGTACGAATAAGGAGCACTCGTGTCTCTGACCGACCGCGCATGATTCTGGTGCGGCTTGCTTCGGGCGATCTTCGTAATCGCTTCCTTGCCGCTAAGCGTGCTAAGGGGTCCATCTACGCCGACAAACTCGGACTGGCTGGAGAGCATCCTCACGCTCCCGTTTTCGTCAACGAGCGGCTCTCTCCAACACTGGCGGGTCGTCTTCGTAAGGCCAGGGACCTTGCGAGAGGCTCTGGTTACAGTTATGTCTGGGCCAGAAACGGTGTGATTCACGCCAAGCGGGATGCAGTTTCTCAGCCGATCGCCATCCGTTCTGATGCTGATTTGTGTCAGCTGGCGCGGTCCCTTGCAGGAACCAGCTCCGCCCGTAATGATAGTGATGTGGCTTCTAGATCGCAACTTACCCCTGATGTCGCGCGCCAAGACCCGCCTGGGAACAGCAGTTCGGCGGAAGCTTGACAACTCGATTCCGCTGCCATGACTCCTGGTACCTCTTCGCCTGTATCGCAACTTGTCGTACCGGCGCGTTATCTGATAGTTGCTCATCTTAATGCGAATTCCTTACGTGGTCACATTGATCAAGTCAGGCTTCACTCCTCGCCCTCTGTCCATCACATTATTTCTGTTTCTGAATCGTGGCTGCACGATAACGTCAGTGATGAGCTTGTCACCTTGAACAATTATTGTTTGCTGGGGAATGACCGAATTGGGAAACAGGGTGGGGGAGTCGCGTGTTACGTTCACGAATCACTTACTTGCAAAGTTCGTGCGTCTTCTCCCTTCTTGTTCTCGAATTCCTCGGAATTCTTGTTGCTTGAGGTCAGGAGCGCTCGTGACAAAATACTTTTTGCTACCATCTATCGTAGGCTTAAAGGTGCTCTGCTGGATGGTTTTATCAACAAGCTCGTAACTTTCTCGCATAATTATAGTAATATTATTATTACCGGGGACGTGAACTGCAACCTAAGTAGCGGTAATTTTGAGGCAACTTATCTGCGTAATTTTATTTTGGAGCACTCTCTTTTCTTGGTCCCTCATGGGAATATCCACCACACGGCCAACTCTGACTCTTGGCTAAATGTTGCTATAATTGATTCACCGGATAAGTTGCTCTCTTTTACCAAATCGTCGGTACCTTTCATAGCTGGTCATGATCTGATTGAATTTGTTTATAATTACCGGTACCAGTGCTCCCGCTGCGGGTCATCAGCCATCGTAGCTTTGAGAATTGTGACACTGTTGCCCTCAGTGATACTCTGAGCTCGACCATTTCCGGCTCATCCTCGAAGTCGACCGCCACTGTAGACTTGTTTGCTACCTCGCTCTGTAATTCGCTCATTAGTGCACTAGACAGTCATGCACCCATTGTCTCGCGAGAGGTCACGAGGTTCCATGCCCCGTGGATGACCGCTGACGTTAGACAAAGTATTAAGTCGCGTAATAGGCTGTACAAAGCCGCTAGGAGGTCGGGTTCTGTGGTCCTGCTTGAGTAGTACCGTGCTCTGCGGAAAGCTATTGAATCTATGATTAAGCTAGCCAAAAATCGGTACCTCATGAGTCGCCTTAGTGCACTGACCGATGTGCCAAGCATCTGGTGCGAGCTGAGACGTTTTGGGCTAATAAAGGCGCCTCCTTCGTCGCCCTTACATAATTTCTCAGCTCAGCAGCTGAATCTATATTACTCGTCGATAACGAGCGCCCATCTGGCCTGTTCAACTGATGAGCTACTGCATGTCCTTGCGAATTGTCTGACCGTGCAGTCCCAGTTTTCTTTTTCTTTCACTCCCGTCCAATCCTGTCAAGTTCTCGCTGTCCTTTCATCGTATGTGCTCAAGTCCCGTCCTGGTCGGAGTCCTGACGGGATCCAGTTACTTCACATTAAGGGTGTGCTTCCTGTGCTGGCACAACACTTGGCAGATCTCTTCAACCTCTCCATGCAAACTGGTGTCTATCCAGAAATTTGGAAGAAAGCGTACATTATTCCTATTAGCAAGTGCAATCCGCCTCCGTCTGTTTCGGATACTAGACCTGTTGCAAACCTCTTGCACCTCTTCAAAGTCTTTGAGCGCGTCGTGGCTAACCAATTGACTTCGTATCTCGACCGGAATGACTTCCTGGATCCTGCTCAGGCTGGGTTCCGTAAGGGCCACAGTACTCAGACTGCATTGCTGAGTGTCCTGGATGATGTAAAAAAGGCGGTCGATGACCGATGTGTCACCATACTACTACTCTTCGACTTCAGCAAGACCTTCGACACCATTGACCATCGGCTACTCCTAACTAAACTTTGTCGCAGTGGCTTTTCGGCCGATGCGATTAAATGGTTCCATTCATATCTAACTGGCAGGACTCAGGCTGTACAGGATCTTACCCGTGGTGGTTCCGGCTTTCTTGGCAACCTTTCTGGCGTCCCTCAGAAAGGTTGCCAAGGTGGCTCCGCTCTTGGGCCTCTCTTGTTTCTAATCTTTATTAATGATGTAGGCGCTGTGCTAAGAAATACGAAGCATGTGATATTTGCGGATGATTTTCAGGTTTATCTACATGCCCGCCCGGAAGATATTGCTGAAGCAATTCGCGATATCAGCCTGGATGCGGTCGCGGTTTCCCATTGGGCCAATGAGAATGAGCTGCAGTTAAACGTTGCGAGGACCAAGGCGATCATCCTGGGTAGCTCCGCGTATATTCTGCAACTTAAACAGACTGATCTGCCGCAGATCATAATAAACGGGCGTGCTGTCCCCTTTGTCGACACGGTTCGAAACCTAGGCGTCCAGCTTTCGTCAGATCTCTCCTGGAATTGCCACGTTGCACAGGTTTCGCGCAGGGTATATGTGGTGCTTCACAGGTTGAAGGTGCACGGCGACTCCTTGACTCCACGCATAAAGTCACTGTTGTTTTCGGCCTTGGTCCTGCCCCATGTTGACTATTGTTCGGTCGTCTATCATGACCCTACTGATTACTTGAATTCGAAACTACATAGGCTGGTGAATTGTGGGATACGTTTCATTTTCGGTCTCAGGCGAGATTTACATATTACTCCCTATCGGCATAGACTACGTTGGCTATCGGTTCGCAGTAGACGCCTTTTTTTCCGCGGCTCACTTTAATATCAGGTCCTTGCCACATCGTCGCCATCGTACCTGCGTGTTCTGTTCAGAGATCCGGACCCCTCTGCTCGGCGCTCGAGTAGGTTGGCTGGTGAATCCTCCTCCTTTACTATTCCTTCACATCGGACCGCTACATTTAGAAATTCTTCTGCACTTTCTGCCATGTACTTTTGGGGTACCCTGCCTATCACCGTGCGTTCCTCATCCTCCCTTGACTTGTTCAAAACAAGGCTGCGATCCCATCTGATGGCGGTGGAAAGGATGGAGCTGCTGGCTCCCGAGTCACTCTAGCAGCTAAGCTTTAAGTATATTAGGTATATCTAGGTGTAACCTGTAATATTGATTTGAACCTGATTTCTGTTTTGATGTTTTGATTATCGTCATTATTTCTATTTTATTTTAATTTTATTCTGCTGGTTTGATCTTACTCTTATGTTCACCCAGCGTGCACCTCTGTTTGCGGTTCTAGGGGTCTCGACCTCGTAGGATCAATTGTTGTTTGCGGAAGCTGGGTAGGAACTGTAGGAACTGTAGGAACTTGCCATCCTGTTATATTCACTATGTATTTTTCTTAATTATGTATTATGACAATTTTTCGATTGTGGATTGCCTTACGGCTGCGCCTACGGCCGCGCCTACGGCCGCGCCTACGGCCAAGGCATAATAAACAAGTAAATCTAAATCTAAATCTCTCTCTTTCGCTCCTTCTTTCCCATCCTGTCTCCCGTTACGTAGCGAAGGGTAACGTGTCTATCGATATAAACGCATTCCGTTATACAGATCACACATTTTAGCGTTTTATGACTCGCGATATTCACTTAACTCGACATCGCAGCAATTTATACGAAAGAAGAATGTCGAACACAGACGATGAACAATGGCCGATATTTATGGACGATTTTTTCGATTACCTTCACTAATTTCCCCTGATCTCGTTCGTTTATTTGTCCATTCATTTTACCTTCTCAACTTTTCAGGCATCGATCTATTGATATATGGTGTGAATTCGAGCACATGACATGTGTTGCTGTTTTGTCCAATTTTAGATATCCCTGTCACGTTTTTGCGCCACGAGCGTTACAATCTTTGATATCGCAGGGGTTCATCGCCTCTGAGATTCTCCTTGGGATTTGCTCGGCGTACTTATTCGGGGTTCATAGGGGATAATCCGTTAAGCCTAAAAAGGGCTCTTCTTTCTTCACGGTCTTGATGAATCAACATTATAAAATATATGTGATGGTTAATTCATTCCTGGTATCCAAACTCTCTCGTGAATAATCTAACTATTGCGTTGTTGTAAGAACAAGGAAGGTTTTATTAGAATTATGTACATTATTTACATGAACTTCAATTCCCATTGTTACAAGTATTAGGGTAGGCTGGTCTAGTAGTACGCATCCGATAAGAGTACGCAATGCTAAAAGCCATAACGTTGTTTACGATACGCGACTAACTTCAGTGTTATTTTGAAGTGCAAGTGAGTTGGAAGTGCTCTGCGAAAAATAAAGGAAACACGTTCAAAAACAAAGAAATTACGTAAGTTTAAAGTTTTTTATCTACTTTCTTAAATAATTTTAGCATTTTGGAAGTATATTTGCGATACAACTACAAATATTTTGGAAGATACGATTATGCGGCTTGATCGGCAATTAATTCAGCTACGGGTCACATCGAGAGCGATTACTGTCGATGCCAATAGATAGCGTTGCATTTCGCTCAATTAGAAAATCATGAATGTGTGAAAGAGTACGCACTTGAGTATGTTACAAGAGTACGCGCGTACTCTTACACAATTTTTTTTTTTTAAGTGCATTTTAATCCTTTTTCATGTTTGCAGCATGTCAAGGCGAAAAAGGAGTACTGAGAGAAGTCTTTGTACTCCAGAACAATGGCTTGATGCACAAACACGCATCAAGGCAGGCGAAAGTAAGAGAGCAATAGCCAAATCTTTAGGAATGCATGAAGCAACTTTGCGAAAGAGATTAAAAAGATCATCTCCTGCCAAAAGTCTGGGCAGATACTCTCAAACCTTTTCTCCAGAAATGGAAATAGAACTGTGCGAGTATATGAAAGAAGTAGATAGCATGTTTTATGGCCTAACCACTAAAAAAATACGAGAAGTGGCTTATGCTTTTGCAGAAAAGAATGGATTACAGCATCGCTTCAATAAAGAGAAAAAAATGGCTGGTACAGAGTGGCTTCGGCTATTTATTTTGTTTTACGGTTTGATTCTTTAACAGTTATGTCGGATATAACAGTCATTCCTAACGGCGGATTAGAAGAGTTCATATCTGAAGACAAGGCTACCCGATAAGTGACACGGAATTTGAATTTTTACAATAACAAGTCTGAATACGTGACTGGGAGGCCTCGTTTAATTGAAGCTTACCTTGAGTCACACACCAGAGATCACTCATTCTGCATATGCGTATCGCATCAATGTACAGTAAATACAATGGTACGAAAAGTTGGATTCGGGCACAAACGTCATAGTTGCGTCAGAAGTTTTGTAGAACATTAGTTAAATGTTTCATTTCACTGCGAATATGAGTTGAAAGGGGATTTGGTGATTAGAAATTGTTGTACAGGCATATTGGTACTATATTTGTCACAGTTGGAAAAGGCTTCATCTTGGTATTGAAAATTTGTAACTCGCGCTGGGCTACTGCGATTGCTACCATAAATCTTTATTTTCAATATATTTTGATTATTTTAAACTCGTTAAACTGTTGCTGGATGTTTGTCTATCGATATACCATTATTGATTGTAATTAAGATTCGCATGAGCGAATCGCCGCCCAGTATAAAAATAAAAATAATCTATATTGTTAGGGATCATGTATGTATACAAAATGTATGACAGAAGACTAATGAAGGAAATGGGATATTCATGAACAATAAAATATTTTCGTAAACTTAGACTTATAATATCAATTTATTTATTATTTTATAATTTTATTAATTTAATTTGAAAACAAACTGGGTGACATGACCTCGGCGCCACCTGCCTCGGTCATGCCACCCACGAAGCCGCTCGTTTCTGTGGCCCCAGCCCCCTCGTCCGCCGCGGCCCCCACGGCCCTGGCCTCGGCCCTGCTGGCCCCGGCCCCCTCGTCCTCGGTGGCCCCCTCCTCCTCCGCGGCCATGGTGGCCCCCTCGCTGGCCGCGGCCCTGGGCGCCCCCTCGGCCGCCTCGACCCTGGTGGCCCTCCCGCTCGGCGCGGCCCTGGGCGCCCCCTCGTGCGCCACGGCCCTGGTAGGCCTGATGGCCCCGACTCCCTCGGCCGCCGCGGGCCTCGCCGCCCCGGCCCCGCATATAGCGTTCGATCGTATCGACTATTAAATTCATCTGTCACAAAAAGGTTCGAAATTCAGTTTATCAGAATTGAGTAAATAAGAATTAAAAAAATTAGGTCGTCGAGATTGAATAATAATGCAATAACTTCACATACATCGGTCAAAGGAAGTTGTATATTAAGCTGAAAGAGTCATATACATACCAAATGGTCGTCGAAGCGGGTGTGAGAGGCGGACGCTCCCGCAGCAACCTCCTGCGGAGGTGGTGCATCACACGGTGCCGTGTGAGCACCACCTTCAGGAGACATCTCCTCGGCGCATATCAGCTGCGATTAAAAACAAAATATGTGAAATGCGTCGATGAATCATGGTATAGCGAGTAGTTTCATTATAAGGTATTGTTACAAAGGGCAGAATCACCTTCACATTTATCATACACAAATCTAGTAGTCATTGAAGATAAGAGTACGTATGGAATACAAACGAACTATCGGTTGCTGCATCAACCAACTTTATTAGAAAAAGTCTTGTTCTAGATCTTATTTTGAACGGACCTATTCGAACATGCGCATTCTAACACAATTTATATTTTCGTATATGTCTTCTATCAGAACCCACTTATTTATTCGTTGCAATCTGATTTCGTGAAGGGTGCGAAATTACTCTTTGTAACAGTATAATATTCCGATCGGAATATTTAATAATACTAGTCATTGATTAGAAAATATGAGATTTGATTTTGTTACGGTGAGAATAAGACTATCAACCGTAATTCATATCAGATAAAGACAAATAGATTTTAAAGTAAAATTCGTACAGTTGTACTTACACATGTTGCGAATGGGATGGTCGGACGTCGAATGAAGAGAAATACCCCGTATCATATAATAGTAACTACGCAATATGTCCAAAGTAGTTCGAAAATTTGAAAACTTCTGGATTTGGCGATTTGTGGACAATATAAGATGACGAAACGGTTGCGCAGCGATATGATTGGCTGGATCTCAAAAAAGCGACCAATCACGTATTCAGTTTCATTATTGCGCTGACCGCAAAACATCGTTGCCTATTTTGTCTAGCAGGATTCTATACATCACTTTCGCTGACTACCGACAGCCAATTGCAGGGACGAGCTGCCGGAAAAGCGCACTGCTCATCAGATATCGCTCGCTATCGATATCGTTAGCTAATGAAGTGGTGTGCATATAGAATCCTGCTGCAGTGCCGGTAAAAGAAAAATGATTTTAGGAACGCACATTGAAAATTCAAGCAAAGCCACACTGCTTTTCGATTCATGCGTAACAGCTTCATTTCACTTGGAGATCTGTGAAGTAAACAAGTGTATAGGTAAACGTACATATTGTTTGACTAATTAATCGAAAAGTGAGTTATTAGAATCAATAAATATAACTTCAGAGTTCATAGTGTATTGTTCTCGACAATATTACTATTAAGTCGCTATTAGTAAAATAATAGAAAGCCGGCAATTAACATTTTCTTAGTTAATTGACGATTTTAATACATATATATGAATTGGGTTATATATATGTTCATAAAAATGAATATATAATACATTAGAAGAGTATAGTTGCTATTTGGGTGAAGATAATTGTCGGTTTGTGACGGTGTTCATTGTGTTTTGGGAACATATTAATTCGTATGTTAAAAATATTACGTATCGACGAAAAATACACAAAACATTTGCATAAATAGGATACAAAACATCTTACTGTGGGTAAAATCATCATATATTACGTAAGTACACTACAAAATAAATTAAGCTTACGATTAATTATCGTACAGCATAATATTTGTGGTTCATACATTGTTTATATATTGATTATCCGAAACGTATACATAAAATTGGACGGTTTTGGATACGTATACATAGATCGTACGGTAAAATGATAAAAATGCCTAAAACAAAACAGCTTAGTTATGCGAAACGTAGGGAACGTAGGAACGAGGCGAAGCGATTATTGCGAATAAATGATAATAACAATAGCGGTAGCTCGAAGCGTAACGAGGGTGTTGCAAATCCGGAATCACAGAAAGCGATTGAAATAACGGACGATAATGTAGGTACAGATGATCAAGACGTGAAACGTAAAAACAGACAAAAAATTAAAGATTGTATTCTCGACGTCAATCGAGAATTGGACGACACTTGTATTAATGCATTTTTAAACGTATTATCTACGAACACGTCGTTCAAACCTCAGGATCCGCTGCTCTATCAGGGTATACATTGGTACCAGCGAGTTGAAGCCGAGAAAGATATACAAATACTTTGCGCGGAGATATAGGCCCTAACAGGGTTGGGCACTGGACATGCATATATTACGACGGATCGGTAGTACATGTCTATGATACATTGTATAGAAAATTACTACCGATTCACGAGGAAATATTGAAAAACCTATATACAAAGTATTCGCTCGCGTACGAAAATGTACAGTGTCAACCGGATGGGACGTCGTGCGGAGTGTTCGCTTGTGCTATCGCGGTATCTCTCGCACATGGTACAGACCCCACAACGTACGCTACATCATAGACGACGGCAATGATCGTTCAAAATCTACGCACGCGATGAGACACCACTTATGCAAGATATTGGACCAAGAAACGTTGATTCCATTCCCGACGACGGTTAGAGTTGCATCGCATAACCGGCAACAAGAATCAGGCGCTTTGATTACTAACCAACGCCGGGCGGACTTAGGTCGGAGGGGCAATCGGCATCTCACAAGACTTACGCGGCAGTCTGTCAAGCGGCACGCGAAGATTCGTTAGCGCCACGAACTATACCTAGTCATGATAACGTGGAGAATCAAAATTCTAAAGAAGAATGGCGGCGTATTCACAAAGAGAGAATAAATCAAAAAAGACAAGATGACCATTCGGTTAAGCAAGTAGCCACATGTAATGATAGCGGAATAGAACATGTTCGGTCGTATCGAAAACGAACACAAACTGTTTCTCGAGCAGACGAATGGTCACCAAAAAATGAGAGTGATGTCGAGAAATCTCAGATTAAAAAAGCTAAAAATAAAATTTATTACGCAGCCATCGCAGAAAAGATAATAATTCAAAAACAGATAAGATATGCAGCGGATCCTGATACGAAAAAGAATATGGAAATAATCAGGTACGCCAGAAACCCCCAGGTCAAAAAGAATCGAGAAAAAGAGAAGTACTATGTGAATCCGGAAATTGAGAGAGAGTATGGAAAAAAAAAATACGCCGCCAATCCAGCAATAAAACAAAATTATGAACGAAATAAATACGCCGCCGATCCGGGAAAAAAACAAAATTAGGAAAAAACCAAATATGCCGTCGATCCAGAAATGGAACAAAATTATGAAAAACAAAAATACGCCGCTAATCCTGAAATCAAAAAAATTCATGAAAAACAAAAATACGCCACCGATCCCGAAATCAAACTAAATTATGAAAAACAAAAATACGCCACCGATCCCGAAATCAAACTAAATTATGAAAAACAAAAATACGCCGCTAATCCTGAAATCAAAAAAATTCATGAAAGACAAAAATACGCCACCGATCCCGAAATCAAACTAAATTATGAAAAACAAAAATACGCCGCTAATCCTGAAATCAAAAAAATTCATGAAAAACAAAAATACGCCACCGACCCCGAAATCAAACGAAATTATGAAAAGAAAAAATACGCCGCTAATCCGGAAATAAAACAAATTCATGAAAAACAAAAATACGCTGCCGATCCCGGAATGAAAAAAAATTACGAAAGAATCAAATATACGGTTAATCCGGATAAAAAAAAATTATTCGAAAAAATGAAGTACAATGCAAATCCAGACGACAAAAAAACCGCAAATAAGCTACATTATTACGCACCCGCAGAAAGAAAGCGAAATTCACTAAAATTTATAAAAACAAAAAATATCATAATAAAATACAGAAAATTCAGAAAACGAAGTCATACAATGGCACTGTTAAGATCCGTTGAAACATACATTAACATCCTAACACATAAACTTAGCCGCAAACCGAATCCGCAATCGAGAATTGAAGCGGAAAAAATAATAAAGTGGTGTATTCAAGCTAGGAAAGGTCTAGTATTCGGCGTTACCAAGGCATTAACCAATCTTAAAAATAGAATAGAAGTATGTTCGATACGAGCATCAGAATCGGTTGACATCGAATCAAAGATAGCAGCCTTTTGCGGTGAATCAAAACACACTGGGTCAACCGAAGCTTATTTTGCCGATACAGCTTACAATGTATTGGATGTGGAGGTAGACCAACAATTAATTGGGACAACTAAAGGTCATGTCGTTAATATTCTACCGACGACTGAGACCAAACATGTACGCAAGTCGTGGGTATGCTCTGATCTTTGTGTAAGACCCGATTCGCAGATTACTAACAGAGTAGAACGTTTGCTAACAGCTATCACCTCCTGGAAAATTACTAATATACGTAGCAACATGAGACGAATCAACGAATGTACTAACAACAAGTCAAATCGTAGATTAGGACACTTGCAAAGTTGTTTTACCAATCCAACGACTTGCAGTTCGAAGTTATTGCCACTTCAAATATTACAGCCGCACTTTCCACAAGTTAGGTATTTCATGAGACAAATTCACGATATTTTCGGAAAAGGAAATATTTATTAATGATTACAATCCGGTTGTCCTGACTGCGTGGAAGGGCAATATGGATATCCAGTTCATTGGCGATAAATCAACGATACTGAATTGGTACTGTACGAAGTATACTACTATGCCGGAGACTAGCACATCCGTAGAAATGTTCGATGAAATAAATTCGACTAAGTCATTGGCCAGTAGGCTTTGGAGCGTTACAACGCGCAGTCTGAATAACAGAGACTGCGGAGCTCTGGAGGCTGCCGACACGTTGCTGGGAATCTCATTGTACGGAACTGATCCCGACACAACTATCAAATGGTTGGATGTAAATCAAGTCAGGAGCAAAAGAGTAAAGCCGCATAACGCTGTCGTCGAACTAGATCCTGGGTCGACAGATATTTTTTATCCATCGCTTATTGACGATCACTATCCAAACAGACCCGAAGAACTCGAGTTATTATCTTTGTATGAGTTTGCAAAATGGTACGAGATTACAAAAACAAAACCCGTGGATAGTAATGTTGAAGTTTACGAACTTGGCAATGGGTTTTTAAAGAGAAGGAAACGTGGCTGTCTAATAAACCATTATAAGTACAATGCAAACGTCAAGCCTGAAAAATATGATCACCGCGCTATTACTTCTGTTCAAACCGTGGCGAGATACCGATGACTTGAAAGGTAATTGCAACACATATTCGGAAGCTTTCGATGCGAGCAAGGAACAACTTGTCGAAGCGTTGCAATACCACGAGCGTTCCACAGACATTCGTAAAGGATTGGAATGCGTGAAACAATTGATCGAACAGAAGGTAGACGATCTCGCATGTCAAATTAGCCGTTCAAGTAACGATATGACAGAAAATATGGATAATCCATTACAGTTCCAGCCGATCGAAGCTGATCTAGCTATGCGGGAATTCGTTGACGTTGTTGAGCGCAACGACAATGTTGACGTTGATATATTGATAGGGAAACCTAATGGTGACCAAAGGAGAATATTTGATAAAATTACGAAAATTTTAAATACAGGCGATAATGACGAGGTATTGCGAATGTTCGTGAGTGGCGCCGGGGGTACTGGCAAAAGTTTTCTGATTAAAACAATACGAACATGGACTAGACAGATGCTTCATAAAACAACTGCCGTCACAGCGCCTACCGGTCTGGCGGCTTTCAATGTCGACGGCCTAACGGTACACAGGCTTTTCCAACTGCCAATCGAGCATGGTGGTACACCTAAATACAAAGAACTTACAGACCATGTATTGAAAATATTGCGGGCCGAGTTGAAAGACGTGGTATTATTTATCATAGACGAAGTATCGATGATTTCAAATATCACACTGACATATATTCATTTGCGATTGTGTGAAATATTTGACACGCACAATTCAGCCGACGGTTGGTTTGGTGGAAAACACATACTGGTATTGGGCGATTTGTTACAGCTTCCGCCAGTGAATGAAAGTTCGGCGTTTATCGAACTATCTCGCGACAAAATACACAAATACCTAGGATCGGTGGAAAGTGTTAACTTATGGTCCCATTTATTCGCATACGACGAGCTATTAATTAACGTACGACAACAAAACGACCCGATCTATCTTGAAATATTATCTAGAGTTCGTTTTGGAATAATGACGCCTGAGGACGAACGCGTTCTGAAATCGAGAAAAATTGAAATTGTTGAGACGCCAGTACATGCCAGACTTCAAAGCTTATGCAGCTACATCGAAAAACTACCAGTAGATACGGTCTGTCTATTATCGACGCGACACCAGTGTGAAGTTCTGAATAAAGCTATGCTAGACAAAATTTCCGGCGAGGAAATCGAGCTTAGGGCAGAGGACTCGGTTGATTGTGTACCGTATCTGAAGAAAAAAATCACAAAACTTCTAAATAAGGAAGGTGATGACGACTCCCGAACAGCCGGGCTAGCAAGAAGTATAATGGTAAGACGTAATATTGATATATCACTGGGTCTTATCAACGGCACTATTGGTCATGTTACTTCCGTCAATCGAGCTATCGATACGAATCGCGTTGAGTCATTGACTATAGCTTTAGCGACGGGGACGGAACATATTATAGAGAAGGTAACTACAAAATTTGAAGTAATGACTGGCGCGTTCATTTTCAGAAAACAATTCCCTATTTCATTAAGCTATGGTGTAACAATCCACAAAAGTCAGGGACTCACTTTGAAAAACGCGGTAATGGATGTTGGTAATAGCTTGTTCACCTGCGGACAAGCTTACGTCGCTTTATCCAGAGTCACGTCGCTCGAGGGCCTGCACCTAATCAATCTAGATCCAGGATCATTAAAAGTTCAGGAATCGGCCCTGATAGAGTACAATCGTCTCAGAAAAATTTACAGGCCAGAACTGGCTGAAATTAATATTTCACGTAAGCGGAATAGGAAGATTAGGGACACTGTATGGTCAATTCCCGTACGTCATTTACAAGCAGACGACAACGACAATACCGTATTGCCTGATGATCCGATACCAACAATCAATGGCATAGAGAATGTTGACGGTGTATCATGTTACGCCAATGCTTCTATACAGGCTATATTTCATTGTAAATCCATTGTCCGCGAGTTAACAAAATTGAAAAATAACGATTCATTGGAAAAATTGGCCTATTCGTATATTATGAACGAAAATCAAATAAATTCACTGTCTGTTAGAGAATTTGCAGGCACCCAGTTCACAGAGAATATACAACAAGACGCTGCCGAATTTATTACGGCTTTATGCCAACAGTCAAGTATAATACGCGACGTAATTGAACACGAACTGATCACAATTACTCGGTGTAATCAATGCGGAATCGGCTCTAGAGACCTGCAGCTGAATAATATTCTTGCAATACCCGTTACGTTAACGCCGGGTACTAAATGTCATAAGAATCTTCAAGATCTAATGGATATCTCTTTGTCGAAATGGACGAGAATAGACGGTGCATGCAAAGATTGTCACAGTAACGATAAACTTCAAAAAACTAGCGTGAGCGCGGTCAAAGACATCATAATTATACAATTGATGCTCTTTTCATATCAGTACAACAGCGTGGTTAAAATAACAAATCTCAAAGTAAACGCAGTACCTAACACAAAAGTAACGATTAATGGTGCAAAATTTCAAGTAAAAAGTACTATATTTCATCACGGTGAAAGTATAGATCGTGGTCACTATACCGTAATGCTTAAAAGCGAATTAAATAAATGGATAAATGTGAGCGACATGCACGTGCGTGAAATAATCTGGCCACGAGGAGCTAAGGACGCTTACATATTTATAATGGAGAAAATACCATGATTCGTTCTGAAAGATGACAATATTCCAAAGAATCATTATCCGTGGTGTTCAATTTGAAAGTGAAACGATCGGATGAATTTTGTTGTATTATAATGATAATGCAGTATGAAATATTAGGCCATGGATCTCACTCGAAAAATATAGAGGGTTGTGAAATATTATTAAGTACGTCGACTGGAGTATCTTGCAGAATCATAATGAAAGTATTGAAAGACCGCCATCAGTTTAATACAAATACGGATAAAAAGTAAAACAAACACAACACCTAAACCAACCATATCTTATGCTTCTGTGGAATGGCCAATATATCACACTACTTCATTTAATTTGAAATCAACATACGTCAATTGTTTTGTGGTATAACATAACTATCATTATCGTAATGCTCTAATATATCCGGCTTATTCAAGCATCGAGGTATAGAGGTATACACATGTATTATCCAGACGGATATGCTATTTAACAATACATGGCGCATGCTAATGCATCTTTACTTAACGATTATTGGACACGTACACAATGATGCATCGTCAGGGTGTATGAACGAAAGTCGTATTATTATCGTTCATCAAGATTCGCGGTAGCGAATCGCCGCAAAGTGGTTATTTCTACCCGACACATTCACATTTTACATAAATTGAACAATATTTTAAGGTTGTAGAAATACCGCGAATCTTGATGCCATGGAGTACTTATAGTGCTCATCATTAAAGGCTTTCGAAAGCAGTTGAGTGGTTAACACATTCGACTAATGATACATGTTGGCAAAGAGTAGACGATTGAATCGAAAATCAGTAATAAAATGAATCATTTCACATCGGTTTCATATGACAGTTCGTCGTTGGTTCAGAATCCGTAACGTGTAAAAATATGAAGCAGGCATTAGCAAATCATGAGAAATCAGGGTATACCGTTTCGGCTAATAGTTGCGCTACGAGGTAACCTGTAAGTTGGATGTACTGCTCGATCTAAAAATATTCATCCGAACAAGCGCAGCTAGATACATTGTGATCCGATTCTGAACCGATATCTGACGTATATTAGAGAATCCCGCTAATGTTGTACTCTACATGAATTAGTTATTACACATAAGCATAATGCAATTGATAATAATCATTTGACAGTTATCGGAAAAGAACTGTAATTATATGATTGAACGAACTTACCTAAGTGATGTTCAATCAGGATTGTATGAGCGCCTCTTCCGAAGTGATCAACTGTAGTACCCTCAACTTACACCGATGTCGCCACCATTGTTTAAAGTAAAAATTTACGATGGCTGCCTGTCTAGGCATTACGTTAGCTCATTCTCTTTAAAGCTATGCTGTAACTTTTTAGGGATCCTAAGTGCGTTTAGGATTGAGGATTACAGGGTGGGATTTGATCACTTCGGAAGAGGCGCTCATACAATCCTGATTGAACATCACTTAGGTAAGTTCGTTCAATCATATAATTACAGTTCTTTTCCGATAACTGTCAAATGATTATTATCAATTGCATTATGCTTATGTGTAATAACTAATTCATGTAGAGTACAACATTAGCGGGATTCTCTAATATACGTCAGATATCGGTTCAGAATCGGATCACAATGTATCTAGCTGCGCTTGTTCGGATGAATATTTTTAGATCGAGCAGTACATCCAACTTACAGGTTACCTCGTAGCGCAACTATTAGCCGAAACGGTATACCCTGATTTCTCATGATTTGCTAATGCCTGCTTCATATTTTTACACGTTACGGATTCTGAACCAACGACGAACTGTCATATGAAACCGATGTGAAATGATTCATTTTATTACTGATTTTCGATTCAATCGTCTACTCTTTGCCAACATGTATCATTAGTCGAATGTGTTAACCACTCAACTGCTTTCGAAAGCCTTTAATGATGAGCACTATAAGTACTCCATGGCATCAAGATTCGCGGTATTTCTACAACCTTAAAATATTGTTCAATTTATGTAAAATGTGAATGTGTCGGGTAGAAATAACCACTTTGCGGCGATTCGCTACCGCGAATCTTGATGAACGATAATAATACGACTTTCGTTCATACACCCTGACGATGCATCATTGTGTACGTGTCCAATAATCGTTAAGTAAAGATGCATTAGCATGCGCCATGTATTGTTAAATAGCATATCCGTCTGGATAATACATGTGTATACCTCTATACCTCGATGCTTGAATAAGCCGGATATATTAGAGCATTACGATAATGATAGTTATGTTATACCACAAAACAATTGACGTATGTTGATTTCAAATTAAATGAAGTAGTGTGATATATTGGCCATTCCACAGAAGCATAAGATATGGTTGGTTTAGGTGTTGTGTTTGTTTTACTTTTTATCCGTATTTGTATTAAACTGATGGCGGTCTTTCAATACTTTCATTATGATTCTGCAAGATACTCCAGTCGACGTACTTAATAATATTTCACAACCCTCTATATTTTTCGAGTGAGATCCATGGCCTAATATTTCATACTGCATTATCATTATAATACAACAAAATTCATCCGATCGTTTCACTTTCAAATTGAACACCACGGATAATGATTCTTTGGAATATTGTCATCTTTCAGAACGAATCATGGTATTTTCTCCATTATAAATATGTAAGCGTCCTTAGCTCCTCGTGGCCAGATTATTTCACGCACGTGCATGTCGCTCACATTTATCCATTTATTTAATTCGCTTTTAAGCATTACGGTATAGTGACCACGATCTATACTTTCACCGTGATGAAATATAGTACTTTTTACTTGAAATTTTGCACCATTAATCGTTACTTTTGTGTTAGGTACTGCGTTTACTTTGAGATTTGTTATTTTAACCACGCTGTTGTACTGATATGAAAAGAGCATCAATTGTATAATTATGATGTCTTTGACCGCGCTCACGCTAGTTTTTTGAAGTTTATCGTTACTGTGACAATCTTTGCATGCACCGTCTATTCTCGTCCATTTCGACAAAGAGATATCCATTAGATCTTGAAGATTCTTATGACATTTAGTACCCGGCGTTAACGTAACGGGTATTGCAAGAATATTATTCAGCTGCAGGTCTCTAGAGCCGATTCCGCATTGATTACACCGAGTAATTGTGATCAGTTCGTGTTCAATTACGTCGCGTATTATACTTGACTGTTGGCATAAAGCCGTAATAAATTCGGCAGCGTCTTGTTGTATATTCTCTGTGAACTGGGTGCCTGCAAATTCTCTAACAGACAGTGAATTTATTTGATTTTCGTTCATAATATACGAATAGGCCAATTTTTCCAATGAATCGTTATTTTTCAATTTTGTTAACTCGCGGACAATGGATTTACAATGAAATATAGCCTGTATAGAAGCATTGGCGTAACATGATACACCGTCAACATTCTCTATGCCATTGATTGTTGGTATCGGATCATCAGGCAATACGGTATTGTCGTTGTCGTCTGCTTGTAAATGACGTACGGGAATTGACCATACAGTGTCCCTAATCTTCCTATTCCGCTTACGTGAAATATTAATTTCAGCCAGTTCTGGCCTGTAAATTTTTCTGAGACGATTGTACTCTATCAGGGCCGATTCCTGAACTTTTAATGATCCTGGATCTAGATTGATTAGGTGCAGGCCCTCGAGCGACGTGACTCTGGATAAAGCGACGTAAGCTTGTCCGCAGGTGAACAAGCTATTACCAACATCCATTACCGCGTTTTTCAAAGTGAGTCCCTGACTTTTGTGGATTGTTACACCATAGCTTAATGAAATAGGGAATTGTTTTCTGAAAATGAACGCGCCAGTCATTACTTCAAATTTTGTAGTTACCTTCTCTATAATATGTTCCGTCCCCGTCGCTAAAGCTATAGTCAATGACTCAACGCGATTCGTATCGATAGCTCGATTGACGGAAGTAACATGACCAATAGTGCCGTTGATAAGACCCAGTGATATATCAATATTACGTCTTACCATTATACTTCTTGCTAGCCCGGCTGTTCGGGAGTCGTCATCACCTTCCTTATTTAGAAGTTTTGTGATTTTTTTCTTCAGATACGGTACACAATCAACCGAGTCCTCTGCCCTAAGCTCGATTTCCTCGCCGGAAATTTTGTCTAGCATAGCTTTATTCAGAACTTCACACTGGTGTCGCGTCGATAATAGACAGACCGTATCTACTGGTAGTTTTTCGATGTAGCTGCATAAGCTTTGAAGTCTGGCATGTACTGGCGTCTCAACAATTTCAATTTTTCTCGATTTCAGAACGCGTTCGTCCTCAGGCGTCATTATTCCAAAACGAACTCTAGATAATATTTCAAGATAGATCGGGTCGTTTTGTTGTCGTACGTTAATTAATAGCTCGTCGTATGCGAATAAATGGGACCATAAGTTAACACTTTCCACCGATCCTAGGTATTTGTGTATTTTGTCGCGAGATAGTTCGATAAACGCCGAACTTTCATTCACTGGCGGAAGCTGTAACAAATCGCCCAATACCAGTATGTGTTTTCCACCAAACCAACCGTCGGCTGAATTGTGCGTGTCAAATATTTCACACAATCGCAAATGAATATATGTCAGTGTGATATTTGAAATCATCGATACTTCGTCTATGATAAATAATACCACGTCTTTCAACTCGGCCCGCAATATTTTCAATACATGGTCTGTAAGTTCTTTGTATTTAGGTGTACCACCATGCTCGATTGGCAGTTGGAAAAGCCTGTGTACCGTTAGGCCGTCGACATTGAAAGCCGCCAGACCGGTAGGCGCTGTGACGGCAGTTGTTTTATGAAGCATCTGTCTAGTCCATGTTCGTATTGTTTTAATCAGAAAACTTTTGCCAGTACCCCCGGCGCCACTCACGAACATTCGCAATACCTCGTCATTATCGCCTGTATTTAAAATTTTCGTAATTTTATCAAATATTCTCCTTTGGTCACCATTAGGTTTCCCTATCAATATATCAACGTCAACATTGTCGTTGCGCTCAACAACGTCAACGAATTCCCGCATAGCTAGATCAGCTTCGATCGGCTGGAACTGTAATGGATTATCCATATTTTCTGTCATATCGTTACTTGAACGGCTAATTTGACATGCGAGATCGTCTACCTTCTGTTCGATCAATTGTTTCACGCATTCCAATCCTTTACGAATGTCTGTGGAACGCTCGTGGTATTGCAACGCTTCGACAAGTTGTTCCTTGCTCGCATCGAAAGCTTCCGAATATGTGTTGCAATTACCTTTCAAGTCATCGGTATCTCGCCACGGTTTGAACAGAAGTAATAGCGCGGTGATCATATTTTTCAGGCTTGACGTTTGCATTGTACTTATAATGGTTTATTAGACAGCCACGTTTCCTTCTCTTTAAAAACCCATTGCCAAGTTCGTAAACTTCAACATTACTATCCACGGGTTTTGTTTTTGTAATCTCGTACCATTTTGCAAACTCATACAAAGATAATAACTCGAGTTCTTCGGGTCTGTTTGGATAGTGATCGTCAATAAGCGATGGATAAAAAATATCTGTCGACCCAGGATCTAGTTCGACGACAGCGTTATGCGGCTTTACTCTTTTGCTCCTGACTTGATTTACATCCAACCATTTGATAGTTGTGTCGGGATCAGTTCCGTACAATGAGATTCCCAGCAACGTGTCGGCAGCCTCCAGAGCTCCGCAGTCTCTGTTATTCAGACTGCGCGTTGTAACGCTCCAAAGCCTACTGGCCAATGACTTAGTCGAATTTATTTCATCGAACATTTCTACGGATGTGCTAGTCTCCGGCATAGTAGTATACTTCGTACAGTACCAATTCAGTATCGTTGATTTATCGCCAATGAACTGGATATCCATATTGCCCTTCCACGCAGTCAGGACAACCGGATTGTAATCATTAATAAATATTTCCTTTTCCGAAAATATCGTGAATTTGTCTCATGAAATACCTAACTTGTGGAAAGTGCGGCTGTAATATTTGAAGTGGCAATAACTTCGAACTGCAAGTCGTTGGATTGGTAAAACAACTTTGCAAGTGTCCTAATCTACGATTTGACTTGTTGTTAGTACATTCGTTGATTCGTCTCATGTTGCTACGTATATTAGTAATTTTCCAGGAGGTGATAGCTGTTAGCAAACGTTCTACTCTGTTAGTAATCTGCGAATCGGGTCTTACACAAAGATCAGACCATACCCACGACTTGCGTACATGTTTGGTCTCAGTCGTCGGTAGAATATTAACGACATGACCTTTAGTTGTCCCAATTAATTGTTGGTCTACCTCCACATCCAATACATTGCAAGCTGAATCTGCAAAATAAGCTTCGGTTGACCCAGTATGTTTTGATTCACCGCAAAAGGCTGCTATCTTTGATTCAATATCAACCGATTCTGATGCTCGTATCGAACATACTTCTATTCTATTTTTTAAATTGGTTAATGCCTTTTTAACGCTGAATACTTCACCTTTCCTAGCTTGAACACACCACTTTATTATTTTTTCCGCTTCAATTCTTGATTGCGGATTAGGCCTACGGCTAAGTTTACGTGTTAGAATGGTAATGTATCTTTCTCTCTAAAAGTGCCATTGTATGACTTTGTTTTCTCAATTTTCTGTATTTTTTTATTATATTTTTTGTTTTCATAAATTTCATTGAATTTTGCTTCCTTTCTTTGTATGCGTAATAATTTTGCTTATTTGATTTTTTTTTTTGGTCTGGATTGGCATTGTACTTTATTTTTTCAATAATTTTTTTTTTATCCGGATTAACCGTATATTTCATTCTTTCGTAATTTTTGTTTATTTCCGGATAGGCAGCGTATTTTTTTTTTCATGTATTTGTTTTATTTCTGGATTTGCTGCGTATTTTTTCTTTTCATAATTTATTTTAATTTCTGTATCTACTGCATATTTGGTTTTTTCATAATTTTGTTTCATTTCGGGATCGGCAGCGTATTTTTTTTTTCATAATTTTGTTTTTGTCCAGGATCGGCAGCGTATTTTTTTTTTTCATATTTTGTTTTTTTCCAGGACCGGCGGCGTATTTTTTCTTTTCATAATTTTGATTTTTTCCAGGATCGTCGGCGTATTTATTTCGTTCATAATTTTGTTTCATTGCTTGATTGACGTCGTATTTTTTTTTTACATACTCTCTCTTAATTTCCGGATTCGCATAATACTTCTCTTTTTCACGATTCCTTTTAAAATCCTGGTTTTCGGCGTACCTGATTATTTCTATATTCTTTTTCGTCTCAGGATCCGCTGCATATCTTATCTGTTTTTTAAATTTTATTTTTTCTGCGGTGGCTGCATAATAAATTCTATTCTTATCTTTTTTTATCTTAGATTTGTCTTCATCAATCATATTTTTTAGTGACCATTCGTCTGCGCGAGAGGCAGTTTGTGTTAATTTTCGATACGATCGAACAACATGTTCTTTCCCGTTATAACTACATCTAGCTACTTGCTCCGAATGGTCATCTTGTCTTTTTTTATTTATTCTCTCTTTGTGAATACGCCACAATTCTTCTTTAGAATTCTGCTTATCTACGTTATCATTACTAATTTTTGTGCGTTGAGCTAACGAATCTTCGTGTGCCGCTTGACAGACTTCCGCGTAAGTCTTGTGAGATGGCAATTGCACCTCCGACATAAGTCCGCCCGGTGTTGTTGTATTAATCAAGGCTACGCCAGATTCTTGTTGCACGTTATGCGATTCAACTCTGACCGTCGTCGGGAATGGAATCAACTTTTCGTGGTCTAATATTTTGCATAAGTGGTGTCTCATCGCGTGCGTAGATTTTGAACGTTCATCGCCGTCGTCTATTATGTAGCGTACCGTTGTAGGGTCTGTTCCCTGTGCGAGAGATACCGCGATAGCACAAGCGAACACTCCGCACGACGTCCCATCCGGTTGACGCTGTACGTTTTCGTACACGATCGAATACTTTCTATACAGGTTTTTCAATATTTCATCGTGAATCGGTAGTAATTTTCTGCGCAAAGTATCATAGACGTGGACTACTGATCCGTCGTAATATATACATGTCCAGTGCCCAACCCTGTTCGGACCTATATCTCCTCCGTAAAATATTTGTATATCTTTATGGTCTTCAACTCGTTTGTACCAATGTATACCCTGATAGAGCAGCGGATCCTGAAGTATGAACAACGTGTTCGTAGATAATACTTTTAAAAATGCATTGATACACGTGTCGTCCAATTCTCGATTTACGTTGAGAATACAATTTTCAATTTTTTTAATGTTTTTATTCACGTCTTGATCATCTATACCTATATTATCGTCCTTTATTTCAATCGCTTTCTGCGATTCCGGACTCGCAGCACCCTCAATACGCTTTGAACTACCGCTATTTTTATTATCATTTATTCGCAATAATCGCTTCGCCTCGTTCCTACGTTTCCTACGTTTCGCATAACTAAGCTGTTTTGTTTTTGGCATTTTTATTATTTTACCGTACTATCTATGTATATGTATCCAATACTGTCAAATTTTCTGTATACGATTCGATTAACCAATAAATATAAACAATTTATTAAATACGAATAATACGCTCTACGATAATCAATCGTAAGCTTAATTTATTCTGTAGTGTACTTACGTAATATATGATTATTTTTCCAACACTAAGATGTTCTGTATACTATTTATGCAAATTTTTTTATATGATACGTCGATACGTAATACTTTTCACGTACGATTTTATATGTTGCCTAAACACATTAAACACCGTCACAACCGACAATTATTTTCATCTAATTAAAATTTTTACTATTCCAATGTATTATGTATTTATTTTTATGAACATATATATAACCTAATTTATATATGTGTATTAAAATTGTCAATTAAATACTAAAATTTTTATTGCTGGCTTTCTATGATTTTACTAATAGAGAATTAATAGTAATATTGTCTATAACAATATGCTATGAACTCTTAATTTTTTGTTATCAATTCTAATAAATCACTTTTCGATTAATTAGTCAAACAATATGTACGTTTACCTATACACTTGTTTACTTCACTGATCTCCAAGTGAAATAAATTTTTTGCGAATAAATCGAATATTTGTGTGGCTTTGTTTCTATATGTACACCACTTCCGTTCGCTAACGATATCGTCAGCGAGCGATATCCGATGAGCAGTGTGCCTTTCTGGCAGCTCGTCCCTGCAATTGGCTGTCGGTAGTCAACGAAAGTTATTTATACCGCGAGAGTTTCTTGAAACCAAATGGTCGAAGCGCGCGAATTTCGACTTGCTATTTTCTGATTGGCTGACAAAATGCCAGTCAACGCGCACTAACGTACGTTAACTCCCTAGAACCGGCTGATAGGTGTCAGTTCACGAGAGGTTATGTTCGTTGCTTTGTAACGGACGTGGGATGCATGAGCTGTAGTTAGTTAAGATTAGCGTTGCTCAAATATTAAACTTGAAATGTTTATTAAAAATAAAACAATGCACATCTTTCAAGTTGTGAACGGTGCTAATTATCTCTATCTGCGAAAGATTGTGTCTTTTCCTTTGGAGTCGGAGCTAATTCAAGCTAATAAAACTCATGCACATCGAAAGATGCGCCCGTTGACACATACTCAAATAATGCTGATCGGTTTAAAGTGAAAAATAATGCAAGCGAAACAACAGGTTGTATTGTTTAATGAAGACTGGATGAAATTACATCAGGTAAGTTGAAACAAGTTGAATATGCGCATTTCAAGTTTATTCAGTCGAACCAAAAAATAATAGGGCGGTACAGTACATTTTTATGTAAGAATTCAACGATAAGTACTAATAAACTGTCCCAACAGATTGATGAGAAGCGCCAATATCAATATCCTGCGGTCCTATTCCAGTGAAGAATAATTGTATCGATTCATTGTGTGGAATCTGGTGGAGCAATAACAAATTATTTCTTAACTACCATAAATAAATTAGCAGAGATGGAGAAGATATGATGCCAATAGTTGAAGTTCAGTAAACTGAATTTTGATGAACGAAATGCATTACCGATGTCAAGGGGAGTCTTTTGGAGAACTTTTGACTAAAGCTGACTTTCTATTTTTCAAGAGAAGACATTACTGAGATAGGAAATTCGCAATTTTATTCCGGTTATTTTTCGATTTGATGTTAGTCTTCTTTTAAACAAGGATAATCGGACCCCCCGATTGAAAATTGAATCAGAAATACAGGAATTATTCAGCGTTAAATGTAGAGAATTCAGTATTTTTAAATGATGCTTGCTAAACGAATCGCATTCCAGGACATCCATGTTTTAGATTAATGTTTAGAACGCTAAGATAAAAATGTTCAAGTCCCGGATTTAAGATTGGGTCTGTGATTCCTGAACAACTGCCAAAAATCGATATTCTCAGAGTTTTCGTTAAGAATATTCATCATAAAATCGGATTTTGGCTGTTTTTCAGGAAACAAAGGCTCAATCTTAAATCCGATACTTAAACCTCTTCATCTTAGTGTTGTAAATATCAGCCTAAAACCTGAATGCCCTTCAATAATATTCGAGACCCAAAGAGTATTTTGAAATTCTTGATGTTCCACATGTGACGCAGAATGATTCCAGCATTCCTGATTTAATCTTCAATCTTGCGGTTGATATTTTCTTCGTTTCAAACAGATAGTTAACATGAAATCATGAAACAATTTTGAAAGATTACCATATTTATACCACAATTAGTAGGGTCTTTCCCCAAGTGGTTAAAAATAGTTGAAACAAAATCTCATTTCACATGTTTTCAGATTATGGTAGTCTGTAAATGGAAAAATAATGCCAACCCGCTGCGATATGCAGGATTTTTGTGAAAGGTTCCTTGTGCATAAACTTTCATTGTACGGGACAGACGTTATTTTTTAATGTACATACGGCCATAATTTGAAAATTTGTGCAAGGATCTGTTTTATGTGACTATTTTTAGCCTTTTTCCAAATTTCAATAAAGTTTCTCCTGAACAAGAACGTCAATCGTGAGGCATTATTGTAGAAATTTATGTAGATTTTCAGACTGACTCAATTCGACTCGAAGATTTCTTATCCTGATAAGTCAAACCATTGTGGCTGCATCGTTTATTCCAAACAATAGATGCAGTGTTTCATGATTGGAAAAATACTCGACACAATCGTTTGGCCAGAAAAAATTTAATTTCGTAGTTGTCTGGTTGAAATAACAATAGTGTGTTTCCTAGCACAATAAATCCTCAAGAAGGTCCGAAGGACGAGTTACATTGCTGTCATCGCGAGCGAAAATCGATCAGAAATCAGAGATATCAGATTTTCTAGGCAAACTGTGATTGTGATGATTCTTGTAGAATTGCAAACCCGCAATGCCAACCAAAATCTTGAAACAGATGTTCGATGCTTGTACCGCAGTCGAACGCCGAACCTGCTGGCTGCTGATCAGCTGATTTATCACTCCGTCCAGGCGGAACCAACTCAATGACGTTACACTTGCATTATACTTGTAGGTTCTGCCTGTGAATAATGCACTTGTTGAAAAACCAAATCCTATGGAAAACACAACTATCTGCATTACGCCGTAGCGCTTTGCATTATTTGCAGAATGTCAATTAATTATCAGCACCAACAGGCTGAAGCTTCTGATGTTCTTTGGTATCTCATGATCGATATTTTACGTATTTAATGTTGCAAAAATCAATGATTACCTGAAAAGTCCAAATTCTAGCCCGTCGCGCAATTTTCGTCGCTGATTTTTTTACCTTGTCGAGCCTGGAGAAGGCCTCGCGTTAATTTTTCCACGGGTCCACGCTTCCGATTTCCCGAAATCCCGAGGTCACGTATCCTCAGCGACCGATTGCCTTAACCTCGACGGTTTGGACGATCTACGAGGAATTTCGGAAAAGCAGAAATATCAATAGAATGAGTTTTTTTTGTCATAATGCTTCAGTACTTACAAGATTTCCATCGAACTAGTGTTCCGATTTTCCATTTCGATGGTAGCCGTAAAATTCGAACCAGCCATCCTACTAATGTCAACGTACATTCGTTCAACGTTCGCGTGTAAGCGTGTTTACCAACTCGGGTAATTCCCAAAAACTTGCATTTGCTTGCTCGGTCACGCAGACACCTCATACCTACGCGATGATAGGTAGGAATCTCATTCGACTTTCGATCCAAAAACTTATGATGTTCTGGCTGCGAATGAGATTTCTTCTTTACGGCAGCGCGATCTTTGAATATCCGTACTTGTCATCTGATTGGCTGGCACTCGAGAAATTGCAATCGGTAATTCGGTTCGCGCTAAAACTCCTACACATACTCGATGATAAGTAGGTGGTTTCATTCGACTTACGAACGTGCTGTTGCATACCTCGTGTTGAAAATTCTTACACAGTGAACATTTGAACGAAATTCGGTTATTGGATCCTCCTTCTGTTTTGAAGTAAGTTGAAGATGCCGAATATTGTGTACACGGTGCAAGAAAAAGTGGAATGGGTCCGACAACAAGCTCAGGGTACTAGTTACCAACGTATCGTCGACCATTTCGCGGCCGCGAATCCTGACCGACCGCGTCCCTCGACCTTTCGAGAAATTTCGGCAAACTGGAAATGTGGACCCGAAATTAATCAAAGTTCGCCAGCCGAACACGGCACTACCCGAGGCGACGAGGCTCAACATCTGCCTTACGGCCACGGAGGATCGTGGAAAATCTTCGAGGGTGATTGCGCAGGAAATCGGGGTGTCGCAAACTTCGATCGTGAAGACTTTGCATCAAGCTAAGTACCGATCTTATAAGGTTCAAGAGCATCAAAAGCTGACACCCGATGATTCAAATCATCGTCTGATTTTTTGCAGGGCAATCCAGGTTCGCCTCGAAGCAGACGCAGGTCTTCTCCGTAGAATCTGCTTCTCCGATGAGTGTACAGTAACTCTTGTTGCTGGACCAAATCGGCAGAATGTACGATTCTGGTGCCAAAATAACCCGTGCGTGATAGTGGAGACGGCGACGCAATGGCCTCAGAAATTGAACGTCTGGCTTGGGGTCATAGACAACCAGCTCGTCGGCTCTTACTTCATACAGGGAAATTTAAACGGTGAAACGTACCTGGCCTTGCTACAGAACCGCATTGTACCAGCTTTGAGAGCCATAGAAGGAGAGGTGAATAGATTTTATGGGCTGAAATTCATTTATTTACTGTTTGCTGTACAACACTTTAATTCGGATTTGTAAAAATAAAAGTTGTCTTTTCAACCGTCCAGGATCCCATTTGGTACCAGCAGGACGGTGCTCCTCCGCACTTTACATTGATCGTCCGCCAATATCTGGATGAGCAGTTCCCCGACCGCTGGATCGGTAGGGCTGGGCCAATTCAGTGGCCTGCTCGTTCGCCTGACCTGACACCATTGGACTTCCGTATTTGGCCGTACCTGAAGAACGTCCTCTACGCTGGATCTTCAATTCCAGACCTCCCTACGCTGCGAGTACGAGTTGTAGAGATTTTAGAGGACATGACTCCTCAAATGATCTCCAACATGACCAGGGGGTTTGCCACTCGTGTTCGTCAGTGCGTTGGACGCAACGGTGGCCACTTTGAGCAATATCGCTACCACGATAGGGAGGAGGAAGTGTTCTACGCTGATGAGGATGCTGTCGGGGCTGGTGGTCCGTAGGAAGCTTGCATGGTGTAGCTATCCTGAAGTACCGAGGGGTTAATCTCTATCTACGTTGGCATGACGGAGCCCATCTGTTCAGCATTGACCGCGGAGGAAGCTGTTGGAATACTACAAGATTTTATAACGGGAAGTTGAAATGAATTATCTTTTATACAAATTCCACATTTGTTTTGCAAAATTCAGTATTTTGATTGCTAATGGTTTTTTCTTCCACAGCAATGTTTGTTTGGTTCCAAGAAAATGAGGTTTGTGGTAAGTAGGATTTTTAGAGACTTTCCCAAAATTTTGGTCGACAGAATGATGATTATTACTTGCAAGTTTCAGATGCTCGTCACGTTAAGGGGACCAGTACAGCGACTTTAAAACGAATTAACATCATCCAGAAATGCTTTATTTTGTGACCAAAGTTGAATGCATATCGTGAAAAAAAGGGTGGAAAAAATGTTTGTCGCAAGGATTTGCCTCTACCGCTAGTCCAAATCATCCATTCGACGTCTCATATTCTTCGGTGAACCATTCCCCATCATGTGAACGCGGGGCATTTGTCAACAAATTTTGAAGCCAAGTTATTTGCAAATAAGCAAACAAATCTTTTGACAATTTGGTTAATGGTTGATAACTATTTACCTGATGTTTTTTTTTTATAAATCCCCATGTTCACAAGATGAGGAATGGTTCACCGAAGAATATGAGTTGTCGAATGGATGATTTGGACTAACGGTAGAGGCAAATCCTTGCGACAAACATTTTTTCCACATTTTTTTTCATGATATGCAGTCAACTTTGGTCACAAAATAAATCATTTCTGGACGATGTTTATTCGTTTTAAAGTCGCTACACTGGTCCCTTTGAAATAAGATAGCTAGAACAGCTTAGGTTGGTCGCTATCTACGTTGGCTCAACGGAGCCCATCTGCTCAGCATTGACAACGGAGGAAGCTGTTGTTGGAATACTGCAAGATTCAATAACGGGAAGTTGAATTGAATTATCTTTCACACAAATTTCACATTTGTTTTGCAAAATTCAGTATTTTGATTGCCATTCGTTTTTTTCCTATAGCGATGTTTGTTTGTTTCCAAGAAAATGAGCTTAAGGGAAGTATGATTTTTAGAAACGTTCCAAAAATTTTTGTTGATTGAATGATAATTATTACCTTGAAGTTTCAGATGCTCAGCAGTTTGAAATAAGATAGCTAGAACAGCTTAAAACCAGAAAGGATGTTTTCGACGTAAGGCACGGTAGACGATACTGCAACGGAGAACTGCGATGCAGAGGTCAAGAACAGACGACTCGCCACAGCTCTTTCACTTCCACGAGAAGAAATCACACACCATTTATTTTAAGTTATCTAATTGTAAATTCGATAAGAAGTTTTGCTGACATTTATTGAATAAACATGAAATTGAACTAAAGAATTCATTTTCACATACCTGATTCTCCGCATCTGCTGTTTTATGTTAGATTTTAACTTTTTTAAGTCAGCTCATGGACTTTGAATACCTGACAAACAGACCTGACTGAGATTTTTCATTTATTCGACTTAAGACGATTATGACAAAAAAATTAATTGTTGTCAAACTTCCAGTGACTAGATTTCTCGATCGACGGAATTTAGTTCATTTTCATTTTCAACATACTCGAAATAACAGAAATAATCATTCTCGTTTGAACAAAAATAGCAGAGTTCACTGATTAATCGCTTCCAATTATTCGATTAATTCGTAATAACCATCAGTAGCACAATATTCAAGGGCTGCTAATTACGCTACGACAAACGTAACATAACCTCTCGACATTTGATAGCCAGCTGTCTGCAATAGCAGACGCGATTCGCGAATGAATCATCCTAGTTACATTTTGACGAAGTTGGCCGCCTGTACAGACTCGGCGCCGGCGCAGTCTGAGCATTCTGTTTCAAGAAACTCTCGCGGTATAATAAACAAAATAGACAACAATGTTTCGCTGTCTTAACAATAATTAAACTGAATACGTGATTGGTCGTTTTTTTATATCCAGCCAATCATATCACTGATCAACCGTTTCGTCATCTTATATTGTACTCAAATCTACTAATTCAAAAGTTTTCAAATTCAAACTCCACCTTCATTTAATGTCTGACCACACCAATAGCAACATGTGTAAGTACAATTTCACGAATTTTAATTTAATATCTAATTATCTTTATTTGATATGAATCACGGTTGATAGTCTTATTCTCACCCTAACAAAATCCAATATAATTTTTCAAATTAATTACGAGTATTATAAAATATTTCAAGCTGAATATTATGATGTTACAAAGAGTGATTTCACACCCTTCACTAAATCTGATTTCAACTAATGAATAAGTAGTTGGTTCTGATTCAAAACATATACGAAAATATTAATTTTTTAAATATTAGCATTTTTTAATATGTCCGTTCAAATTAATATCTAGCACAAGACTTTTTTTAATATATTTGGTTGACGTAGCAACCGATAGTTCGTTTGTATTCCATACGTATTTTTTTTATATTCAATGACTGATATATTTTTGTATGATATATGTGAAGGTGATTCTGCCCTTTGTAACAATACCTTATAATTAAATTACTCGCTATATTCATCCATGCATTTTATATATTTCTTATTGAATCACAGCAGATATCAGCGCGCTCGAAATGTCGCCTGGAGGTGGTGCAAACAACGCACCGTTTAATGCACCACCTCCCCAGGAGCTTGCTGCGGGAGCGTCCGCCCCTCGCGCCCGCATAGACGACCAATTGGTATGTATATGACTCTTCTTTAAGCTTAATATACAACTAACTTTTACAAATTTATGTTAGTTTATTGCATTATCATTCAATCTCTACAACCTAATTTTTTTCATTCTTATTTATTAGATTCTTGTCAGCTTAATAAAACTATCATTTTTTTTTACAGATGAATTTAATAATTTGCACCATCAACCGGTACATGCGGGGCCGTGGCGGACGTGGCCGCTGCGTCAGAGGGGGTCGGGGCCACCAGGCCCACCAGGTCCATGGCGGACGAGGGGGCAACCAACCCCGCCGCGAACAAGTGGGCCCCCATGGCAGCGGGGGACGAGGTGGCGCCCATTGCCGCAGTGGACGAGGGGGCCGCCAGGGCCACTTCCGCAGCAACAGAGGGGGCCGGGGCCACCAGGGCCGTGGCCGGGGCCAGCAGGGCCAGGGCCGAGGCACTTATTTTCGTGGCTCGGGCCACCAGGGCCGTAGCTGGCCCCAAAGAAATATAAGCCATCGTGGGTGGCATGACCGAGGCAGGTGGCGCCAAGGTCATGTCACCCAATTTGTTTTTAAATTAAATTAATATAGTTTCGTTTATTGTTTTTGAATTAAATTAATAAAGTTTCGTTTATAAATATACCATTTCCTTCGTTATTTTTCTTTCATAAATTTTTAATATATACATGACCCATAACAAAAAATTTTATTTTTATTCATATGGTTGTCGGCGATTCGCTCGTGCTAATCTTAATTACAATCAATAATGGCATATCGATAGACAAACATCCTAAAACAGTTCATTTTAAATTTTAAATATCTGACGTATATTAGAGAATCCCGCTAATGTTGTACTCTACATGAATTAGTTATTACACATAACCATAATGCAATTGATAATAATTATTTGACAATTATCGGAAAAGAACTGTAATTAATTTATTAATTTCATCAATTGAAGTACCCCAGCGCGATTTACAAATTTTCAATACATAGATTAAGCCTTTACCAACTTTGACGAATATAGTACCAATATGCCTGTACAACAATTTTCAATTAAATTATCCCCTTTCAACTCACATTCACAGTGAAATTACAAATTTTAACTAATTTTCTACAAAACTTCTTACGCAACTATGACGTTTGCACCCGAACCCAACTTTTTGTACCATTAAACTACCATCTCATGTTGTATTTACTGTATATTGATGCGATACGCATATAAATATTGAGTTATCTGAGATGCGATCAACACATCAATTACAGTCTATAATTTTATTTTCATAGTAAAATAATTATATAAAATTCCCTTCTATGCCCCATATTTGATGATTATTTCCCTCCATTATGGTCATTATATGTATATGTATCGTTTAACATTTTTTCTGTCCTATACACCTCATACAGCATATAGTGCGTTAATTGTCGCCTGGTCTTGTCATTTCCTTTATAACAAAAATCATGCTATCGTCTTGTCTCTCTATATGGTCGTCTTGTGTTGTGTCCATTCTTCTGCTTCTCACAGCATCACTAAAAGCATGTAAACAAGAGTCATTACTTCTTGGTTTTCTGCGCACCCAATAACATAAAGATTAGCGGTAGGTTGATAATTTTATAATGATACATTCATTAAAATGTAATATTAAATAAATATTCTCATTATTCATTTTAATTAAACTAGTTTATCTAAATTTCGTTACGTGGCGCATACATTAGGTTAATTTAACCGTGATAAATTATAATAATAATTTTCGAGTACCGTACCGTTTTTGAGTTTTACATTCAGAGTCTCCTCTATATACTTACGCCGCTCCACAGCGTGCCAAACATTCTCTCAATTTTGTATCCCATATTTTTTAATTCCATGCTTCTTCCTTTCCTCCTTTCCTTCCTGAGCTTCACTCTACAGATTGAAATTCATCCCGACATTACAAGTCTTTCACTGTGTATTATCACTGATTGAGGTTGGCGACTTCTGTACAGTAAACAGAGCAGTAAATTGAGCTTTGAATGCCATAATATTTATTATATAAAATTCATAAAAATGTTAATCAATTTTTTAAGTATTAAAACTCTGAGTTAGGTGAGTGTGTATGAAAAGTTCGTTTATTAAAAATTATTATGGTTCATCTTACTCAAACGTATCTTTTCATATACACCTATTCTTATTTTTTCACAATGTAGTATGAAATAATAATATCATAGAAACACCATCACATTCCGGGTGAAGCTAACCTACCTGTAAAATCACGTTTGTGTAGGCTAAAATTTTATAAGGCAACCAAATCATCGGTCATGTCACTGATATTCACTCAACAATGTCATTCAAATTTTATTACACGAATCTTTCTACGGAAGTAACACAGTGCAATAATTTATTTAATAATATTACTTGACTCGTAGTTTGACGCGTACGGTTGCAGCTATTCTGACAGGCCATGCGTGTAGCCATCTTTTTTCTTGTTGTCCACGATCGATTATTGTGTTTCAAATCATCGTCATGCGATTACTGCTACACAAATCGATTGGTCGTTACGATAGCGTCACTGGGTCCGGGCGGCCATTAGGCCACTTTATTATTTTATTAAAATCTATGTGCTGAATTAGTGTATAAATGGAACCCAAAAACAATAGGGGGCGAGATCTATGTTGACAATATCCACAATAAAAATTTCAAGTCAATCCATGCAACGGTACGACAGATATCGAGGTCCCAAGCTGCACGGGCTGGAGAAGAAGAAGAAGAAGAAGAAGATTGTGATTTTTCATCAACTTTGGGTGCTAATATCTCGGTGATTAATTAATCTAATGTTTTTAAATTTATCCAGTAGGGACATATCGTCGGGGTCTTCCAGCCATATAAATTTCGTCTCAAAATATTTACTCGTTTCGGAGTTATAGGCCTCTGCTTACAAGTATAAAAGTCCCCTAGAGTAAATGATTCTTGGCTAGCGCCCGCCGTTGTCACACGTTCCTCGTCTTTTTTGTACTTGGCGGCGATTCGCTACCGCGAATCTTAATACTGGAGTTTTACTCACGCACCGCCAACAACAATTCAAATAGAATAACGCAGCTGAAGACTACATTACTTGTTCGACTTGTAAAGGTACTTTTTCAAAGAAGACTATCCGCATCCATTATAAGAAGTGCAAGTTGAACCATGGGAAAGGCATTCGTGAAATAGGTATTTTGGGTCGTCGTGTGGATGCTCATCCTCGAGCATCAGAAAAAATGCGAAAATGGATTTTACCGGTCCTCAATGACGACGATATTGTACGTCTGATTAAATATGATGAATTCATTATTTTGATGGGAAACAAATTATGCAGAAAGCTAGCCGAAAACTGGCAACATGATCTCATTCGCTCAAATTTGAGGTATCTTGGACGACTAAAATATGCTCTACTGCAGAAAAATTCCAAGTTTGTGGAATTCTCAGCTGTGTTTCATTTAGAAAATTACGATATGGTCGTACAAGCTATACAAGAATGTGCAAAGTTCGATCCGGAAACACAGAATTTTTGAACACCTTCAGATGCATCAATTATAGGCACCTTGTTAAAAAAATCAGCTCGTATTTGGATTACGGAATGTATAAAGCGACAAGACGAAAAAAGCAAAAAAGAAGCTGAAGACTTCCTTTTGTTGTACGAGGATGATTTTCCTACAACTATTAATAAAACAGTAACGCAGAATCAAATTAGGCAAAAACGGATGAAAAAAACAATAGTATCGCAGAAAAAAGACATCCGTGCGCTGTATGAATACTTAAAAAGACTTTGTGATGACTCGATGGATAGATTGAAAAACGATTTTGACATTTCGGCATGGAAATCATTAGCTGAGGGAACGTTGACTCTTGTCAAAATGTTTAAAAGGAAAAGAGTGGGCGAAATAGAACGGATCGAGATCGAAGATTTCAATAACAGAGATAATCATGTCAATCCTGATTTTTACGCAAAATTATCTGAAAAAACACAAAAACTGGCTCATGTCTTCGAACGTATCTCGGTTCGTGGAAAATTAGGCCGTACGGTGCCAGTTTTGGTTGATGAATTTTTAGTTAACTATATAAAAACTATACTTCGTTACAGAAAAATGGCCGGTGTAAACAAAAAAAATCTACATGTTTTTGGAATATCCACAAACAGCACTTTCGCAAAAAAATATCTACGGGCATGTGACTTGATGCGAAAGTTTTCGGAAGAATGTGGTGCAAAATATCCCAAAACTCTTCTAGGCACTGCTCTTCGAAAACATATTGCAACATACACCGCAATGCTGGGGCTTGAGGAACACCAAGTATCAGATCTCGCAAATTTTATGGGACACAACAAACAGATTCACAAAGATATATATCGTGTGCCTATACCTATGAGGGACGTCACTGATGTATCTCGTCTATTAATGGCTGCTATTGGAGCTGACGAAGCTGGAGATTACGATCAAAACGTTGATATTGAGCAAGAGAATATGCAATGACCATCGAATTTGCATGAGTTTGTCCCGCGTAGCTCAGCCGATTCTGATGATGCCGAAGATCTCAAAGAAGATAAAGATGCCAGCCCGACAAGGAAGCGTAGTAGTAGGTTTCTTATTAGTACACAATAAAAAGCAAAGAGTCTCTATACATTTTGTATTCACATATTGGTTGAGGAAGATAGGTCTCCCACTTATCCTGAACGAATTGAACTGAATTGCGTATGTCGAAAACGGAAGTAACACATATAGTAGAACTGTTGCTGACTTCGACACTATTTTCAGCTATTCCCTAGCAAGTGATCGTTGCTTTTCGGAAATTATTCTAGAATAAGGCCATACTTCTAGAAAAAGTATTCCTTTTAACAATGAAAAAATGTTTACTGAAGGATTTGTCAAAATTCCTATATTTCAGAAGTAATTATGATTTTGGTTTTTGTGCCACTTGTCAGAAAAGAATTCATAACACCGGTAACGTTTATCCTGCGAGAACGCTCTATTGTATACGAAGACCTGGCTCGTCAACCAGAATTGCAATAACTTTAAAAAATCTTGCGAATTTCGGAAATTTTTTTGGCATAAAAGCCATAGATTGATAAAAATGGTAACATGGCCCCCGACGGATATCTTATTCACATTTTCAGGATATGTAGGTGCTACTAAAATAGTGAAATCATGACGATTTCAGCTCTCTACATCAATTAGTTTTCCAGTAGAGCAACGAATACTAAACAGAAAGAACGGAAATTCCAGTATTAGCTTAATCGATTTGGTTGAAAATTGGATTGGGCGCATATAAGGCTCTTCGAATAATGAATAAGATTCCATTTAAAGAGCCTTTACATGCTCTAAGTACATATGCAATATTCAGCCAAATCGGCTAGGCTTACCCAGGTAAAAAATGGTCTTTCTATTTTTCAGTATTCTTGCTTTACTCGAGAACCCATTCCGTTAGGGGATTGAAATTTTCAGGATTTTAGTATTTTCGTGGTGTACCTACATATTCTGAAAATATGAATAAGATGACTGACTTCTTGATTTACTGTTAACACCATTCCTCCAGAAGTATGTCAAAGTCGCCAAAATGTTCCCAAAAAGCCACAATTACTTGATATGGAATTGCCTTCTTGTAGTATTGAACACACGTATTTTTGGCTTTATTACAGTCTCTCCATATGGAGAAACTCAGAGGAAGAGATGGAGTGAAGAAGAAAAGCAAGCTGTGTTTGAATATTTTGGAGATCCGAAAAATTTATTAAAGATACCATCATTAGATGCATGTCAAGAAGTACCCTGCACTGAAAGGTAGAACGTCACAGCAACTAAAAACTTGGTTGGATAACCAAAGAAAACCTGAGTCAAGAAAACGCACAAATTCTCGGAAATCAAAAATAAATTAATCGTTCATTTCTAGAGTTCCTTTATAACTGGAACATTCTTTAGCTGATATAGGATCAATCATAATATCATGATGAATCGTATAGTCTATGACAATATTATTTCTCATAATGGGAGAGAATATTTGATACATCTATCGATCGCAGTGCGGAAAAAAAAAGTTCCATTCATTTACTACTGTTTCATTTTATTGGATTGTTTATACCACTTTGAAAGACTTTTTATCACTTAATAACCATATTACTTAAATATATTCTACCATTAATATATAATACTCGAAGTATATTGTTTCGCAAATGAACCTTACTTTTCTCATTCATATGTTTAAAATCTAGATATTATGTTTTCATTTTTATTATATTCGAGTTTTATTCGGGTCAAATTTGAGTTCAGTTCTTTATTCCAGTTCGGAAGACGTTTTGTCACTTGGTGAAAATATTAGATATATTCTAGCATTAATATATGATACATACTATATACTGTTTCGTATATACAGGAAAGATCTGCGGGAACCATAAGCATCTGATGGCAGCTGATCGTACTATACAAATCTCGATTTTAAGGTTACCTTGAGAATCGTATCGCAGTGACTGTTGCGTGCCAAACCCCGCTTTCTGTTGAATCTTTCTTTTATTTAATAGTTTTTACGCACACAATTTATCGAATATACGTCTCGTATACATTCCTCATGTTCGTCCAACTTCAATCATAAACAGTCAAGGCAAAACGCCAAACAAAGAACCGGACGACGCCATAAAGCCAAAAAGGACCCTGTACCCATCCTTTTGTTCAATCCTAGCAATAGCTCCTACCCCCAACATTTGGTCACCAAATGTGCGTACCTACCTACACGCGACTTTCTAAATGTTTTCTCTTATTGTTTCTACTAACCTTCTTCGTAACCCCCTACACTACGCCTCCACGAACCTCTTCCAAGAAATCTTATATTTAAACAATTTTAACTCCACCCCATAACCTCCTACTTCTTCAACTCAACTGTCTGCCTCCTTAAACTCTTAACCAATCCAAGCCAAACAACAGTTTCCTACCCTTATTCAAAATCTCTCGACACTCCCATGAGAGCCAACAACTATGACCTCTAGACATTTCGAAATCAGTACAAACTCATCTATCAAACCTGAAACACCTAACAAATCTTAACTACCCAACTTCAAACCCTCTATTAACATTCGAGTCAGAACTTAAAACAAAATCAACAACAAGCCAATCAATACAATTCAACTGAGTACATTAGTCCGTATATCCGTTAACCATTTCATTTCATTCTATAAATCGACATCCATCTCTTAATTAAACTTATTGTATTTAGTGTTAAGTGTTCTAAAGAATATATGCAAACTTTTATCAACATTAAACACTCATTCAACCAACAGATTTATTTCAACTCCCACAACATAATCCTTAAACAAACTAGTCACATAAAGACGGTGTCCGCGTGTGACGCTACAGTGACATATGACACAACTGTCAAATTGTCGAATTATAATTTGAAGTCAGCAGAGAAGTTTCAGATTTAATTGAAACTGGCGACTTTGACACTTTGACAGTTGTGACATTCGTCATTGCGATGCGGTTCTCAACTTCAAGTTAAAATCGAGACCTGTATAATTTGATCCCCTGCCATCGGATGCTTATGATTTCCTCAGATCTTCCCTGTATTACTTTTATTATTCATATGTTTGATGTCTACGTATTATGTTTTTATTTTGATTTCATTCTAGTCTTATTCTGGTGAAATTCAAGAGTCTGAAGACATTTTGGTATTAATGCTATTTTATAATTGTCTGTTCAAATAATAAATATTCACTGACAAACTGAAGTGATCGATATCAGTCTATTTATCATTTTGTGTTTGATACTGTCTGTGAGCTTCACGAGAAATCAATATTACCAAATTGAAAATTATGTGAGTGTACCCGGAGCTCCTGTTAACTATCCTTATGATATACATACAAAATATTGAGTCCATGGAAACATAAGATTTTGAGTATTAGAGCATTATAATCTCATATAAATACTCATCATTAGTTTGCGAATAGATACTATAGATATTAGCAGCCCCGGATTTACATTTGTTCATTCGATACTATTTTATTCTTTTGGAATCTCATCGAAGTTTTCTAAAATTTTCAATCCAGTTTGTGATTTGGCTTCCCGAAATTTTTAGAAATGCAGTCGACTCCAAAATTTCATGTAGGATTGGGATTCGTGTTTCGGATTAATTCACTTGACGCCATTGGTTTCGTTTTGAACAGCAATTGGAGTGGCCGCTGGCAATCTAACCTAGCTTACATGAGGTACGGAAATCACAAAAATCCTGAAAAATTATTTTTTTCCGCGTCCTAAGGTGTGGAGGCGTCTCAGATTTTGACTATAATCGAAGTATATGCATCCTTCACGCGAAAAAGCGTATAACCAGATTCTACGTAAAATGCTGAACAAATCAATACCGAAACGTATGTGCTTTGGGCAAAAATAGTGCCTAGTTCTATAAAATATGAGTTCGTGGTAATTATTGATAGTTAAATGTCAGAAACCATGATAATCCTGAAGGCGTACCTCTCTATGCGCGTCAATTCTCGCTGCGGTCAAGCGTCATTGGTCGAAACTAAACGCATCGTCCGCAGCTGCGTTTGGTTTCCGCCGTTGACGCTTGATCGCAGCGCCAATTGACGCGCGATAAAAGGTAGCTTTGAGGATAATCATGGCTTCCAACATTTTACTAGCAACTATTACCATGAATGCGTATTTTACAAAACTAGGCTCTATTTTTGCCTAAACTCCACATATTTCGCTATTCCTGTGTCTGTCATTTCACGTAGAATCTGGGTGCTATACGCTTTTCCGCGTGATTGATGCGTTGGCTTCGATAATAGTCAAAATATGTGATGCCTGCGCACCTAACGACGCAAAAACAAATTCATTTTCGTATTTTTATGACTCTTGCCTTTTACATTGATACAATTTTTCATAAATTATCGAATCCCGGACAAGTAATTCCGAAATATTCAACAAAATTAGCTAATTCATAGCAGTCAGATATTATCTCGTCAATTGTACCTACACGGCAGGAGTTAATTTTCGAGGAAAGGCTCGTATCGCAACTTTTGCCGAGACGGGAAGTCGACTCACATAACCACTCAGATTGTCTAAAACTGACCAAATCAAACTGACAGAGTCGATTCCTCATGAAAATCTGAAAAACAGTCCTTTATCAGAAATGTCCGAAACTGATAGTATCTTAGTTACAGAAGATACGAATAGTCCTAGCACAGAGTTAAGCGTAATACGAGAAAGTCAGAGCCGTCTCTCGCATGAACATCATAAAGTGTGAATGACTGCATGATCTGTCATTTGGGGCCAATTGTTTCAGCTTGCGGTAATAATTTATCCGATCGGTAAATGCTTTACCAGCAGCGCTATTCCGAACTTGGTTCTATCGCTGGCTTTCGCCAAAACGCGCGTCATCATAACGCACCCGCGTTATAAATACAAGAGCATACTTCACGATGCTGCTATCAGCTGTCACATGTGAACACCGAATGAATTGGTTGACAAACATACCCCATCAATTATATCAATCATATTAACCTTATTATCATAATTATTATTATTGACTTTCGCTTTGTTCCGTTTGAATTCCAATTTCTTATCCCCTATTCTTGCTAAAGTAATAATTAGTATTATTATCATCGGTCTTTATATTTCATTGACTTTTGCATCGTTTCGTTCGAGTGACAATCGTTTTTTGAGAGTTCTTGTTATCATTATTGGTTTTGGTACCGCAGATTTTTTCCTCAGTGGTCTTCGTACCGCAGGTGTTTTCCTCCGTGGTTTTCATATTCCAGTTTCTTGTCCTTCGTGATTTTCATATTTCAGGTCTCCCTCCATAGTTTTCGTACTCCAGCTCTTTTCCTTCGTTGATACCGTACTTCAGGTCTTCCTTTTCACAGCTTTTATACTCAAGGTGTACCTCTTTATAGTTGTCGTACCGTAGGTCTTTTCCCCGGTGGCCCTCATACCGCAGAACTTTTCGCCGATGGTTTTTGTACCACAAGTCTTTCCCTCCGTGGTTTTCGTACTCCAGGTCTTCCCCTTCATGGTTTTCGTACCGCAAGTTTTGTCCTTAGTAGTCTACGTACTGCAGGTTCTTTACTCTGTGGTTTTCGGACTCTCGGTCTTCATCTTTATGGTTAACGTTTTCGTATTTGAAGTTTTTGCATTTATAACGTTTCGGCTAGACCGGGTGGATCATGGGGGCAGGAATGAACCCGGTGTAGTCGCAAACGGGTCTGGGGGTCTCGTCCCCTCCGCCGGATGCTCGTGCACCACGGGTGGGTAGTAGGTTATGGAATAACTGAGAGCAATTCAGAGTTTTTTTAGTAACGATTTCTTGGAAGAAACTTTTAAAACCATTTTTCGAGATTTATTACACCGACATGAATGTTCCCTAATTGGACAATGCTTTATTCGAGTACATGGATAAATCATTCCTGTATGCCTAGAAATCAGCAAACATTCTATTGATTAGACAAAAACATTAGGACAAGGTAGAGAAATGTTCAAGACAGAAGTTCTCCGTTAGTAGATAAACAAGGCGGGTTCTAGACCAGAATCCAAGATGGCGGCCATGGCTCCTCAAGATGGCGGTTGTCTGATCCCCCCACCTTGGCTGATACCGTTAGCAGCCACCCCTATGTGCAATCTCGATCACACCTGCCATCACCGTTATTAACGGAGCGCCATCGCCATTGCCGTTATTCAGGTCACCTTGATCATTAACGGGACTCAGGTCATCCTCGTCATTGACGTGACTCGGGTCACTATCGTTTTTAACGGGACTCCGACCCCACCACCACCGTCTGAGGTTGTACGAGCTGACTTTGAGGTCGCGTAACGATGTCCGAGCCTGAAACTGGCCACGTGGTATTGCCAGAGCACGTTGTTGCAGGTTTGGCCAGCGCGAGCAGCATTGACCTATATATGATAAAGTGATCCGCCACGTCATCGGTGCACCTATGCGTTTTCGCGGGTCTAACGACACCGTCGCGCGACCGCAGGCCTAGTTTTTCTGATTTCTGATTTCTGATTTCTGACGTCAAATGTCAGCTTGATAAGTCGAAATCTGCGCTACATGCAAACATACTTTCCCGTTGTAACGCGTACCGCTTACGTACAGCTTTAACAGCATATTTTGAGTATTATAACCTATAGCATATCGTTGAGGGAAAAAGTAAAATGTGTAACGGTCCAGAGAAACACCTTTGGAATATGAATGTATGAGTAAATTAATGGATATTCTCAATAATTCTGCAGTTTTGCATATCACAACAATGTACCACATTTCATCAGTTTGCTGTTACATTAAATATAGAATCAAAACACCACAATGACTTACAGTTAGATTGCTCATAATAAAAATATCCGTCCACTCCTATAGACTTTCAAGTTAAGAAATCTGGAGTTGAACTCCATCGATATGAAAAGTGTTCTGCTCAGCACAACTAACACTATACCATAGGGTTATTGTAAATGAACTTATATATTGAATATTCGTGTATTTTTTTTTTATTAAATAATCATTCAATTAATACAGAAAGTACAAGATCACTGAATCATTTGACATTCTAAACAGTCTTTAACCATAGGGATAGTTTCAACATTATTCGGGATGTGTATTCGACCTTTGAGACAGCTCGCGATGTCCATATCCTTCTTCATAGCCGCGGAAAGTTTGTCCCACACCTCGTCGATGATGTTGGAACCGTAAATGAGTATGAAATCTTTGCTTAGGAAGGCTATATCCTCTGCTTTCATTCGTTTTAAGCTACGCGCTTGAAGGTATATCAGCAGTGATTTTTGAGGGCATGGAATACAGTTCTCCAGATACCAAGTTTTCATTCGTTGAACGTTTTCAAAAGCACACTTATAATCGAGAACACCACCATGACGATCCTTATGCCAATGAACCACTTTGACGTGTTGTAGCGATCGAAGATTTGGACACCACAACTCTTCCAGATCGACTACGAGCTTCGATTCGTCACAGATCATTTTTTCAACCCAAAATTTTTTCTCTCGCCCCTTCACGTAGATGTAGGTCGCACATTCTACAAACTTCTTCAACACTTTCTGTACATCGCTATAGAGCATATCGCCCGCGTTCCACGGTATCCCATGATAATTTCGTGTCAACCAGGCATTGGTAGCTCTATATCTGCCCGGTAAGGTTTCCCAAGCGCATGGGGGTTTGAAGAGGATGCGAACCAGACCTTGTTGGCCTTCTTCATCCGCTTGAATCGTAATTGCTCCGAGCTCCTTCAACACGAATCTATTATCAGGTTGTTTAAAACCTTGCACGTCCAATATCATGTCCATTGTAATGGTTCTTTAAAATGGTACGATGTGTATCGAAAGAGACGTTAGAAGTGAACTAGTTCGATGGATATTCCGCTCGACTTTTATACTGAGAGGATTTATGGGAGGGTTCATAGAGTTTGAAAAACTAGAATATTATCGGGCGATCGACTCAAACTCAAAGCTATATGGTAGGAGAGGTAGAATTATTCACAGTGTATGTACATTTTCTTTCCTTTATTTCCAATAACCATAATGTAGTAAAAAGTACAGTGACAATAAAAGTATAGATGAACTATAATTTCCTTACGTTAATTTCTTTACGCTACCGCTGATTGGATTGTATTCAACAATGCGATCATGTGAAATTAGACAATAGGCTGAAGTTTGCGGAGGAAAAGGATGTGTTGACTCAAATTCAAGACGAATGTCCACAGGTCCGGACTTCAGAGAATCATTTCGCTTCGAACAATCTATGACGATTAGAGGTGCGGTTTTTAGGAATTCGATCCTGTTCAATAACGGTTCGGACTCCATGGTGTAGTATGAGCTTTGAAAGTTTGCATACATGTCGGAAAGTAGTGCGTATTGATTGCGAACGAGGTCGAGATTTAAGTTCCCATAAGGATAACTCTGCGAGTTGAGAAAGAGCTTAACGCCTCGAATATTGCAATGATTGAAATTACTCGTATTTTTCGTAGCATCGTTCTTCCGCCCCGTTTGGAAACCCACCACAATATATCGAGGTTTCTCCAATTGAGTTGAGGTTTTCACGACCCATACGTGCTTTGAGGTTGCAGGTAGTAGCGGATACTCGTACAATTCCCATGTGAGAAAGCTGATAGGAATAGGTGTATCTTTGGCAATATAGTTCAACAACTGAATTTTTCGTTGATCCGAAACCTTAACGTATGGAATCATCCATTCAAGTTTCAGCATAGAAATTTTAAATTGTTCCGGAGCCCCCTCGATGAGTGTCTATACAACAGCGTTTGTGTCAGTATTTGCTCTCGTGAAAATCAACCCGTGCTTGGCGTTCACGATAATTCTACGATAGTCCTCAGCGAAACCTAGCAGCAAACTCAGTGGTATGGGGACGTCAAAGTAGCCATTCTCATCGGTTATTTCATTGTCGTTGTGGATCCAAACGGCGTTCTCCAGCATATGCCTCTGACTAGGAGTCTGTGGTATATAGTTCTTCATAAGCGTTGTAAGTCCCACATTTTTATTTCGGTCGATCTCAACTGCATTCAGTTCGGAGCGTATATCCTTGAACAAATGACAGATGGTATTAATAACTAGCTTCGTATCGGTAACAGGCGTTCGTCCGTCTGCCTTGGACAATCTTCCGAACACGTGTAGCGAGCTTCTGCTCGGCAGCAAACACAAATCCTGATGTTGAACGGCGATGCGGATTTCATCGTTATTTTCGAAGCTCGTTGAAGCAAACGGTTGGTGCGCGTGAGTCTCGTAGTGTGCAACCGACTCGTCAGAGACAATTGGTTTTTGTATAGTTAGGATCTCCTCCATGGTACGAAGCAGACTACTACGATACAGCAGAAATTCACTTTTACTTTCCGAAAATTTTTTTTCCACGAAGTCTGAGACCCAGACTCTTCAGGAATCGGATATTTTGAGGTTTTAGCTCCTTGAGAGGTGCGTGACGACTGTGTGTTCCCCGGCATACTGACTCTCTTTTATAACTGTGACTGGCTTCGGTTTCAAACACGATACCCATTATGATTTGACATGCAGTCTTATCGTTACCAATTCACCTTGGAAATTGATTAACCGTCCGTCTTGATCCACTATTTTGAGCTAAAGATGATCTATGGCTCGGGCGTTGATCGGGAGATAATTGACATTCGTCGGTACTTCGATGATCTTATATCCCGGTGGAACGACAGGGAAAGATTCGTGGATGGTGTGAACTCGTTGTTCGTTGACGTACGCACCCGTGGTGATGTTGCACTCGACTCGTAAGGAGTCAACTTTGAGAATGGTAACCGGCAAGTCGGATGTGTGAGTTAGATTAGCCTCGAGAATGCGTGGAGCGAATCCCACGAGGCGACCGATAGAGTCAGCGGGTTGAAAATTTATCCAACGATCGCACTCGATTTCGCTGCACAGCGTATTGTTGTTGGCACGTAGACTGAATGAGATATTTCGCCGGGACAATACTTTCTGTAGATGATCCTCGATATCTTCAATTTCGTAGCTTCCAGTGGGTATTGTTATGACTTCGCTCTCTGCGATGTAAAGCTTGTTGTTTCCCTCGTCGATGTTAGGAATCGAGTTGAAGGTTAGCAATTGAACGAGTCTCAATGTACAATTTTTGAACGGTGACAGCTCGATGGGGGGAAAATAGTGGGCGTTCAGTACGGAGGATGTACCAGAAAGCGTTAATGTAAGCGAATCACTCATGGTGGTTGATGCTTGACTGGTGTTCTACGTAATACGCCAGTACGTTTTATAACAATCCACTTAAGAAGTTCAGACACAGGTGTCCGCATATAACAGTATTATATTTTTGATATTGTTCATAATTGTACATTATAATGCTACCAACACCAAGATATTCCATCAGATCTTCAGGTGGTTGCAGATTTCCAAAGCTGTCAAAGTAAGAGACTTCGCGGTTCTTCTTTCTGTATGCAACCCAGTGTGTACCAGGGCCGTCCTTATCATCAAGATTTACAATAGCAGCTTCAAACTTCCTAGGTCCACCTGTGGGCATATCGTTTCGCATGTAAACTCCTCGAAAGCGTGGAATTCTCATAATCCTTGCATGCTTTAGAAGATCGAGATCCGTGAGTGCTCGGTGTGGTAGCTTTACGCGTTTTTTTGTTCCAAATGTAGACCAAGACCCGTCTTGTATGGTTTCAGGTATAGTCCCTTACCCAAGGCAATTGCCTCCAATGTCTCATTATGATGTTGTCGCTCTTGCAATTCACGTTCTGCAGCGCTTGCATCGTTTACAGCTTTTGCGATACCAGCTGCTCCCCCTGCTCGAGCTCCGGTAGCGCTCAACCCAGCGAACAGAGGTATCAAAAAGGGTAAGAATCCCCCGATTTCGGTTGGTACAGGTAAAATGCGGGGAGTTTGCACTTTACTACTACCTCCAACAGTCTTTACAGCATCGCGTGCTCCGTGAAGAGCTGATTTAACGGGATCGGAGTTGCTGCTAGATCGCATGGAACTCTTGCCGCTTTTACTATTCGCTCCAGAGAGACTTCCTCGATATACCCATACCAAGTTTTCTTTCCACTTTCCTTGCGTTGGTCACACCCCAGGCGACTGCTTTTCCTGCAAGACTCGCGTCTTTGGCGAAAACGCGTTGCCAGGCTTTCTCCGCGAGTACTTTATCCGCGTCGTGTCGAGCGCCAAGATTATCTCGATCTTTGGAGTACGCGATATCGTGTTCTTTGCACGCAGCGTCGAGAGGATTGATGCCTGGGTCACCTCGCGCGAGACACTCTCTAAGTTTTGTTCCGGGACTACAATACTGATAGCCAGGTATATGTAGTTCCACAGGAAGTTTGTTGATGATTTTATTGATTAGACTGCCACGACACGGTTGTTGTCGTCGTCATCGTTCTTGCTTACGTCTGTGTACGATCATGGTCTCATGATAACTAACTGGAATCTTATAAACAACGAACATTTATAGATTTTACTTCAGTCTTCGATCATACGTCTTCTATGTCTCACACATCCAGTTAGCAATATGAATTTTAAGGAGCAAAGTACCAAGTTACCAGTCATAAATTTTGACGAACTGACCCAGAGAAACGAGAAGAAGCGGGAGGAACGTCCCGGTGCTCTACTACCAAATAGCGTGCGTGCGGTGATTTGTGGACCGTCTAATTGTGGCAAGACCAACGCTCTTTTTTCTCTGATAACGCACCCTAATGGTCTGAGATTTGTGCATATCTACGCTTATTCGACATCTCTCAATCAGCTCAAGTATAAATTCCTCAAACGATTGCTCGATTCGATCAAGGGTGTCAGATATTTTCCGTTTAACGAACATGAGCAAGCGATCGCTCCAGAAGATGCACGACCCAACTCTCTCATGATTTTCGATGACGTAGCCTGTGAAAAACAAGACAACATCAGAGCCCTCTTTTGTATGGGGAGGCACAACGAAGTCGACTCTTTCTATCTCTGTCAGACTTACGCTCGTATCCCCAAGCACCTTGTACGTGACAATACTAATCTATTGATACTTTTCCGACAAGATGGAATGAATTTAAAGCATATATACGATGATCATGTGAATACCGACATGTCCTACACGCAGTTCAGGGATCTCTGTACAGCCTGCTGGAACAATAATAAACACGGCTTCGTTGTGATTGACAAGGACGGTGATTTTGATGAGGGTCGGTACCGGAGGGGCTTCGACTGCTTCATATCAATAAATGAATGATAAATGCTATGATGAGAGCAGTGATCTTTTGAACGTACAAGCATCAACATGCGGAGTGTTGAATTGCGGCAGCAAAGAGATAAGCGCTCATTTTTTTTGCAACACAGTATGAACCTCATGCTTTTTACTTTGAATCAAGTATCGAGTTTTCACTAGATCTTGATGGTGCAGAAGACACTTTTTATAATCATTAGAGGTAATTGTTCTTAATGTCGCTGCCTTGATACCTTTTGCGCGCTTTTTTCCATTATTTTCACCGAAAATCTTGAAAGTGTACAGTTTTGCTCGCAGTCCTACGAATTCCTCCATAATTTTACCGTGACATTCATCTTTCATTAAACCAGCTACTTTTTTATGTGCTAGTGGAATTCCATAGATATTGTCAATCTCATAATCGGAGGTATCAAATTTATATAAATCACGTTTAAGGACGTTGCCTATCCCCGGCGCAGCTAGCGTTTGCAGACGTTCACGCGATGCAAGTTTTCTCTGTCATTTATGAAGGTATCGATATTCTTCTTGGATCAATTTGAAGATAAAGGAGTGATCTGTGCTTTGTATTTTTCCGAATTTCGAAATTTTATTTTGCACGTCGTAAAAACCGGCTCTGAAAGTAGGTATAGTTCCCCTAACGATAAAATGGAAACTAATTTTTTTTTCGAAATTCGGAAAAATACAAAGCACGGATGCATCCTTCACCTTCCATTTGAGACCAACCCCAAAAAAATCGTATATAAGGCCTGCGAGAAAACTTGCATGAGCCGAAGCACTAAACAGCGGATTTTTCCCGCGAAAAGCGACCGCTTGCTAGCGCCACCTCGGGCCTAGGCCGCCTGTGGTGCAAACTAACGGCTCTAGCATATGTTCTGAAGTAAACACGTGATCTGACACGCGGGCCTTGCGCTGTTTCTAATTTCTTTGCACCAGTTTGATCAGATCACAGAGTTTTGGAAAAGTCTTTTCTTATTTATTCACCATGGGTAAAACGAGACAGGAGGTAAGGAAGACGAAAAAAAAGAGCAAAGGTGGTACAAATTTGGCTGTTACGTGTAATATTTGATTGCTCTGAACTTGTACCCGATATCCAACGTGCATGCTTTTATTAATTATTTGACCATTAAAATGATTTCTTTCTTCTTATAAATTTTTTAAAATTATCATTTGTGATCTGCTGTTTAATGTGTGCTTCGTTAATCATTCTTACACTAATCCTGTAGAATCTTCCGTCTAGTACGATGACTTTTGCCTTACATTGATCTAAAAGTGACTATTTGGTAATAATTTTTGAGAATTTGTTGAATTTGGTATTAATGTTTGAAACTGTGTTTATCAAGATTAACACGCGATACACGTACCAATGCATCGGAAGCATAACGTGCTATTAAAATGGTGTCTTACAAAGTTGCAATAATCCGCGGCCAGTCAGCTGTTTATTCGACATTTCACGAACCCTTCCTTCGAGATCGTGTAATTCCGGGACAACTAAAGGTATATTTTGGACTATAGAAGGCGGAAAGCAATGGTAATTCTGATGGTTTTCAATACTGAACTAATGATTGATCCACGCACTCAGATATTATTCACGATTCGAAATGGAACTTGCAATCAGCGCTATCAAACCTGTGACCTGACCCCACCTGTTGAGGTGCATCTGCCCTACGAACAAAAATTTGTTGAATTTAACCAATCCGGTTCTGTTTAATCCATAAAAAAGGGGTCGTAGGTACACGTATTTCAATAATCAGACGGGCCTATATTTTCCGAATACGGTGTAATAGATGTTTTTTTGGAATCCCACAAGTGATCAATTCTACTTAGATTGATTGAAATGTTTTCGATGCAAATGAATTACTTGTTATTTCATAGAAGTAATAATGGATAACGAATTTCATCGAGTGATTTATAGTTTCATCGAATTTCAGTTGGAAATCCAATATTATAATGGATAAACAAAATTTTAATTTTTTTGTTCCAGCTGATCCTGAATATTGCATAGCCACGGGGTGGTTCATGTCATTTTTCTAATTCGATATTCATCAACATAACGTATTTTTTAAATTGATTCAGTTCATGTCATCATTATTTCTTTTCAATCATACGTTTTACAATAGAAAAAAAATAATACGTGATCAAATCCTTGGATTCATTCACGTATCACTATATTTTCGACTATATTCTGTGGAATAGGTTTCGCTGGTTCTCAGATATATGTAATTCATAACTTCCAAACGTATACTGCTGCATGTCTTGGCTTCTGTTACGTGCTAATTTTTCACTTATTTTCTTATGCTATATTAAAAATTTTGCCCGGCATGGTTAGGGGTTAGGACGGGATCGGGTAGGTCTTTTTATTGCAGTGACCTCTACGTGGTGAGACCTGGGTGGTTGATGACATCACAATTAGTGTGTCGTGAATCAGCCGTGCCTGTATCGCGCAAGATCCGTAAAAATGATCACCCACCAATATAGTCAGTGGTACAACAAACATACTAACACGTTATGCAATCAGCTAACGCAATAACGCCCCACTTAAATCTGTCTGAAAAATTGCCCATTTCCAGAATGCTGTCATTCAGTGGAATGTTATGACAAAACATATGAACAAACTATTTTATCTAATTCGTTTATCATCATTTTTTGCGGCATGTTTCGTGATTGGACGTGACTTTGTAAAATTCACGAAAACAGCTAAACTTATTGTGGAGTTCTCTGTTGTCTTAGAAAATAAAATTTTTGGTTGAAAAAGCATTTTTTCAAATGAACTAGAATCTTTAAAGTGCTTCTGTTGATGACGTTATAAACAATACAATTTCTCCAAAAAATTTCGAATGGACAGTCAATTTTTTGGCACATAATGTGATTCTATTATGTGAGTAATTTATTAATGATTCGCCAAAACAAATAAGAATACACATACATGCCAACCTCCGCTCAATACATGCATTCCAATCTCGTCAATCCACGTAAAACTCTGGGGCCTGTGGCTACATTGTCCGCATGACTTCAGAACACGAAACTTTGAACGGCCTGCTGGCGGCCTAGTCGCTACAGAGTAGGGGGCCTTGGCGCGCGAGGAGCATTGACTTAAGTCCCGCCCACTTTTCTCCTCCGCCGCCTGGCTCCAGTCGCGCGGAAAGCCAGAGTTCCCGCGCGAGCTCACTATGCAACGCTCTTAACGTATTCATATATGTCAGGAACAGTGAAGTGGTATAGAAGACTGTCGGTGTATGTGTACAATAACTTTGATCGATCACCGAACGTATTTTTCACATAGTTATAATGAAAATCATAAATGCAGATCTTTGACAGACCAAGAATCGAAAATCCAACGTAAATGGGTTTATTGAAGTGTACCCTAACGCGATTAAGTTCAATAATTACCATATCAGTATCAAATACAGCACAACTATGCAAATTCGGTTTGGCGACGAGTGCTTTCGCTCCATACCTTCCCTCCCACTTTGTTACCAATTTAACATCTTTCTGCGTTCTCACGTTCTCCATAGTTGTACCAAATACCGCGTTATTCATCAATTTGAAGAAATTTTTTTAAACTCGTTATTAGATTTTTCTCATAATTCAGTGTTCAAATCAATGTACAATTTAAGCCATGGAGCTTCATGAAATCTCAAGATTCTATGAATTTGAACTAATTTCATTCCCAGACTCAAATATTGCTTTAAATTCCGATAGTGAATAACATACTTATTTTTAGGGAAGAGAGTCGTCATTAATTTAGAATTTTCACAGTGCTGAGGTGCATGGTGTTCAGGACATAAGGGTAGATTTTTATGAGTCTCATGAAGATCTACAGGATACTCCAAATCCACTTCAAGTATGTACCCTGTAGGGGAATCATCAGGAACGTTGCAATCATCGATTGACTCATGTTGCCACTCGAAAGAACCGTGAGGAAGGTACTGACTCATCGCTACACCGTACAGATTGTTTGCATCAAAGTACATGAGATAAGATTCCTCTTTGTTTGGATCAAAATCTGTACCCATATATCTATTATTACTTCGTGCAAAACGATTAGAACACTGGGCAACACCACCTCGAATACCTTTCTCAATAAATAACAACATCTCTACATCGGTGAGGAGTTCGAGTTGTACACGCGTACACTTGAGCATTGCATCGGAAGCAAGTCCGGGCGCGGTGTAATAGTGCAGAGGATCCAGATTGTACGTGGAGTGACAGTTTCGACGAAAATTCTCAAAAATATCCGCCAGAAGTAAAACGTCCGTTTTCAAGTATAAATCTGAATATTCACCCAACGTTCTAACGTTGAATGTCCTCCAAACTTTCATCGCATGTTGGTAATCTTCATCTGAAACGCCGATGTCAGTCAATTTTCAATAGAATTTTTCAATAGGGGGTAACTCTTCTTCATCAAGCCTCGTTCAGCTATTCACGTATTCGTAAGGAAATACTCCTTTTCTCGTGAGCAGCTTGAATTCTTCTGCGCTATTACAGTGTTTGCGTGTAATTATTTTATCATTATCATTCAAGTATGATGCTAATTTTTTTAAGCTGCTTGCCATAAAACGGAACGAATCGATAAATCGTAAGCTTCCATTTGTACCTATGAATTTTTTCGTGAATGATATGTATCGTTCTTTGTTAACTGGAAGAATGTTGAATTCACCATAATATAATGTTGCCAATGCTCGAATTAGAAAGTGTGAATCATAACCGGAGAGATTGTGGAAAACTACTGGAATAACGTATCAATTTTTGTAATTTATATTACACTCCGGATCCGCTGCACCGCGATACTTGCCTGTAAAATGACAATGATCGCGATGCTTCTGATCCCTGGGCTCAAACGGTTTCTCGCAAATATGACATACGTCTGTATTACGGAAAGATTCAGATTGTACGCTAGTGAGTTGCATCGGTACATTCTTTTTCATGTAATAATCGACTAAATTGACCAATTCTTTGAGGTGCTTGATGAACCAGTGGATACAATCGGGACCGCGGTGGATTTCCAACTTTGAGAGCGAATTGTCAAAGGTACAATGTAAGTAAGACGCTGCACTATGTGGAACGTGCTTTTCACATAAGGTTTCGTTTTCTGTTGCTTCTAGGATAGACTCTAGATCGGCGTACACAACAAATGGCACAGGCTCTTTAAATATATGATTTCTGAAACTCAAAATTTTATCTTGTTCCTTAGGTAGGATCATTTTACATTTATTGAGCCGCGCACAGTCTTGCTTATGCTTTTCGAATAAAGTTTGAACTTGGAAACGACATAAACACCTATCGCACAAAAAGATAGTACTTTTATGCTTTGATAATTGTGAGCTCAATAACCTAGAAAGATTTTTGATCCAAACAAAATGGAAAATGATTTGATGAGTAAGCTTCACGTTACTGTTCACTGCGAGTAGGTGAATCGTAGCTTTATCTGATTTATATTCACTCAAATAAAGAGGTACTATTTCATCAGGCTTATTCCGAACGGGTTCCAAACCATAAACGTTGATTGTTAGACTATTTAATTTCTTGAATTTTGAAATATCTTTCAATGCAATGGGAAAATTAATACCATTGTAATGAAGTACCGACCTATAGTGGGGATATGAGTGAGTTCTATCAACGTGTTCTTTCGCAGGATAGAGAGCTGCAGTGACGGCCCATAAAAAGCAGAATTCATCACTATTCTTGATGTTGACCACCGCTTTTTCCTTCTGTATATTCTGTGGTAGTTGTACGTATGTCGCTCAACCGCCACATAGTGGTTGATACCGATTAATGTTAATCATAAAATTAACAATCTCAATCAAAGTCCAGCCTGAGTCCCGTTCTTGGAAATCCTCAACCTTTACTAGTATTGGATTAATCAGATTTTCATCGAACCACCTTACTATACCAGTTTCAAGGAGGATGACACCGTTTTTGGTATTGAAGAATTTGAGCTCTTCAATGGTTTCACCGTGTCGTAGAATGGAGATTTTGCAGGCCAATACACCGTTCACTTTCAAATTTCCTTGTCGTTGTAGAGAACTTTTTAGTCGTATGACAGTAACCGTTTAAGAATCCTGGAGAAAAGATCTGAGATCGTTGTGGCGGAAATTGACAATAACACCGGTGCGTACTTGACCTTCGAATACAGATTCTAAGTCTTTCCATTGGACTCGATCTGTTATCCTTCCCCTCGGTGTTCCGATACCTCTACCACATCGTTGATGATTTTTAAACTTTTCAGCAAACGACTGAAGTATAGAAGTTGTTGTAACGATTCTATGTCTTTCACCCACACTTAGAGTCACTTTCCTCAAGATTTTGTTTAAGAGTTTAAAATTGCTGATACACAAATTTTTCCACCGCTCAATTTGATGCGCTGGTGCATTGTCTAGTAATTTATAAGCATTTTCTACTACATTTATCAATTTCAAACACGTTGCACTATCAATTTCTCAAGCCATAGCATCGAAAAGAACAAAAAAATGATGATAATATGTGTATTATAATTCTCTCAAGTTCGCTTAAAATCGTAAAAAGTAAGTTCATGAATCACACCATGGTAAAAGTATGATGAAGAGTATGGTATTGATATATATATATATATATGGGTATTACATGTGATTCATATTCTTCACAGTGCGTTTTTAAACGAAAAGAAATTCACCATGATTATATATATATATATATATATATATATGGGTATTACATGTGATTCATATTCTTCACAGTGCGTTTTTAAACGAAAAGAAATTCACAATAATTATATTGGCCCCCCAAGTAGCGTAGACGTAGATGATTTTCAGCGGCAGCAGATTGATACTGCTCGAGCTGCTCCTTATCTTCATTGAACGCTTTGGAGATCCTTGCTGGTAGAAACATCGTGGAAGTATCGTCGATCACAACTGTTGTTCTCAGACCGAATCTGGTGGTGACTGACTTAAACGATGAAACTTTGTAATCCTTTCCAATCTCCAGCTCCGAAATTTTCTTGAGAGGTAAAAAATCGTCTATACGACAAACTCTATTGCTTTTTTCACAATCCATTTTCGAAAATAAATCCTCAGAATTCTTCAGAAATGATATCTCTATTCGAATTTCTCTCGATCGAGCGTACTCAATTCAACTCCAGAACGATTTATTCTCAGCACAAAGTTTCTTTTTCAAATGTAAGTGTTGACCGTTCTGGTTCGGACTTGAATGTGCAACGAAATGGTGAATATATGCTGTTCTATAGGACAAAACGAAATTTGATGTCGAACTGTAATTTTGCTGTGACAATCAACGCGGTACCATCATCCGTGAGAGAGAACGAGAGAGAGAGGGTGAAGCAAAACGGTAACGGGTAATACGTAGCATTTCACTTCTATCGTCATAGGCTAACGGTAGTGCACCCGTTAGCTAAGCCTACAGTCACGCGTCGTGATCACGCGTTACAACGGGAAAGTATGTTTGCATGTAGCGCAGATTTCGACTTATCAAGCTGACATTTGACGTCAGAGATCAGAAATCAGAAATCAGAAAAACTAGGCCTGCGGTCGCGCGACGGTGCCGTTAGACCCGCGAAAACGCATAGGTGCACCGATGACGTGGCGGATCACTTTATCATATATAGGTCAATGCTGCTCGCGCTGGCCAAACCTGCAACAACGTGCTCTGGCAATACCACGTGGCCAGTTTCAGGCTCGGACATCGTTACGTGACCTCAAAGTCCTCGTATAACCTCGGACGGTGGTGGTGGGGTCGGAGTCCCGTTAAGAACGATAGTGACCCGAGTCACGTCAATGACGAGGATGACCTGAGTCCCGTTAATGATCAAGATGACCTGAATAACGGTAATGGCGATGGAGCCCCGTTAATAACGGTGACAGGGGGTGTGATCGAGATTGCTCATAGGGGTGGCTGCTAACGGTATCAGCCAAGGTCGGGGGATCAGACAACCGCCATTTTGTAATGCACGGCCGCCATCTTGAGGAGCCATGGCCGCCATTTTGGATTTTGGTCTAGAACCCGCCTTGTTTATCCACTATCGTTATTATCATTATCATAATAATTATTGCTGTTGTTGTTATTATTATAATTATTATCGTGATTATTATAACCGCGGTCGTACCACGGTCGGCATTGCAGCCTTGTCGCCGTGTCGGGGTGTAGGTGTGGGTGCGGGGAGCCGCGCGTTCAATCCCTACGGGAAATAAAAACATAATTGTCAGTGCGTACAGAACACATACATACCTATATAGTTATGGTCGTATATGTCGATTGTAAAGGTGTATGATGCCCCTAAACTGAGAGACTGCCGTTCAGGGGGAGTATCGTGTGTCGCGAGAAGACGTGTGCAGTGTGACTTTACGAGTGTTTCTTCCACGGGGTGATCAACTAATGTCAAAGGGCGTCTCGATCCCCTGGATAAAAGTATTACAGCTATAATCTTGGCTCATTGTAGCGAGGGGCGCACGTCAGACACATACGTACAGCGGTGGTGTCCGTGTTGGAGTGGATGAAATGACGTACTACACGCACACGCTCAAACAAACGTATCACGTAGCGCTAGTACGAATAGAAGAGTAGTGAGAAGAAGAAGAGAGGGAGTGTTGTGATGACTATGAGTTTTCTGTAAATACTTGATCGAGCTTGTGGGTGACGCGCTGGGAACATATCAAAGTTAACGATCAGTTTTCCATGTTTCAATAGAAAATTACTCAAACACGAGACGCAGCCATCAAAGACTAATTGTCGGTATTCGTTGAAGCAAAGAAGATGTCAAGTGTGAGTGAAGCGGAGTGCGCGCGGAACGCATCGGCTCGTCGCTCGACATAGACAGAGGAAGACAGATAGATAGACACTTACGCCCTCATCTATTTTCACCTACGTACCCCGCATACGAGCGTATGCACAGAGGAAGATAAGGGAGAAACGAAAGGGGACGGTGGATGGTCAAGATGATTTGGAGAAGGCTCAGTCACGAGTGTGTTCTTCGGGGGGTGTCCCCTGGCGTGTGTCCCTTGGTTGTGTGATTTGTGACGTGTGGTACAAAGTAGACGGGTATAACCTTTCATTAAAAGATCGGGGGGAACGACGAGGATAATAATAACGAGGACAGGAAACAGAAAAAAGATGGCGAGGAGGAGGCATCCGGGGGAGGGGGAGAAGGTGGGCGGCAGAGTCCTGCTGCTGTCCTGCAGGGAGCTTGGTACCAGGCGCAGCGAGTGGATAGAAAGAATAAGGTCGAGGTCGGCCGAAATGCCAAAGAGGAGGGGTTCCGTGAGCTCTTGGCACAGAGGAATTTTGTATAGAAAGAGGAAGCGTCCCGCGGAAGGCGCCCCGGGAGTGTCGTGGGGGGGAAATTGTTGTCATCGGTGCAGCCACAGCGTCACCATCAGCGATCAACTACCGTGGGGAATATCCTCGCCCAGGGGAACTTCCAAGTGCCCCGCCTCGGGTCGTCCAGGCCCCTCCAGGGCTCCCCGGCGCAGGAGACGATCGAACGGGGCTGACGCTCCCGACGGAAGCAGGCGAGGCCCACCGCGATACGGTAATAAGGCTCCTCGAGGACGCGGAGGCGGAATACCTACGCGGTCACGTGGAGGCCACGCGGAAGAGTCTCGCGCAGCCAGGGTCATCCGCTGCGGCGGTGGTCGACGAGGCCGATGCTCAATCTTTCGCCAGGGAAAAACTATCGGCCACAGCCACTCGGCTAATACACAAAAATACGGTAGAAAAAGTATGACAATCAACGTTAGCGTCATCGTTGCCGTTTTCCTTGTTCTTTTTATTGACTGGCGAAAAAAGCGGGGCAAAGGAAAAAGAATCCCCCACCTCGTCCGTCCCCCAAAGCTATCCGCACATAGCTCGAAGTTCATCGTGACGAGGACTCGGAGCCAGAGGTGGGCGCAAAGTGCAGCCCCTTCTCCCTTGGATCTCGTGTGGTCGTCGTCGTTGCTGCCAGCGTCGTCATCGCCATCATCATCATCGTCGTTGCCGCCAGTTCCTGCACTTTTGCCCTCCGCCACCTTCGTTTCCGCTTTCATTTTCGACTGCGATTACGCTTTTGCCCTTGTCACGTTTCCGGGCCCGAGTACCAAGTCACCCGAGTCGCCTTCGACGACGCGAGTACATCGAGCCACGGGCAGCAGCAGCGGCAGCGGCGGCAGTACTCCGCAGCAGAGGCGTACGCGGGCGTCGACCGGAAGGCCCGGATCCTCGTGGCCGCGATGCTGGGCTCCTTGCAGCTCGGCTTACGCGAATGCACTACGCACTCGTCGTCCATCATTTGCCTCGATCATTACCACGCACCACATCGTCGGCGACGCCTGCCTTGCACCGCTGTCACCACAACTGCCGGCAGCCAACAACACCAACAACAACGCCAACATCAATATCAACATCAACGCCAACATCGCCACCAGCGCTGCCACTACCACCATCATCGTCATTATATTCGACTTCGCCGACGTCAAGAAATCTGTGTCAGTCGCGCAGAGTCATTCAGCACTACGTCGTTCCTATTGGCAGTCGCAAAGGGGTGCCTGCCACGTCGGGACGCTAAAGTCCCGGTTTCCATACTCATGCGACCTGCGCCGCCCCAAGCCACGGGACCATCATCAAATATCCATAAATCTCCAAGTCTACGGAGCCGTTTGAGCCAAATCCACAAATAATCTCCAAGTCTACGGTGCCATACGAGCCAAATTCACAAATAATCTACGAAGCCAAATGAGCTAAATCTACAAACAATCTACAAATCCCGAGGAGTCAACAGAAACCAACGGCGATCTACAAGGTCGCTAGCAACGAACCATCAAAAACGAAGAGGAGCCCAGCATCGTGCATACGTTCGATCATGCAGTCAGTGCGGATAATCTTGATAACATCAATTATATTGTGAGTCTCTACTACCTCACACTCAAGTTAAGAAACATTATCATACAAGATGCCGGATTCAGAAGGTGACTATTTCGCAAGCAGCCTGTATTGTAACATACCAATAAATTCACTCATGAGGAAGGTAGAACAAGTTCTAAGCGTGATTCATTCACGAGACAGACCAGTGTTCACAGCGTTAGTATCCACGGAAATCGAAGGTCCGGCGGAAAATTATGTACAAAGAGGTAGCTTAGATTCATTATCCAAGTTATCCGAGGATTTAAAGCGCACCTACTCTCCAAAACAACATCTACCAGATATACAAACTCAAATTTCACAATCCGTACAAAAACAAAACGAGAGTGCGCTGGAATTCGGAATAAGAATTGAAAGGCTCGTTGAAACGGCGTGCAAAGTGTCAATCGCTTCTAACAACCCGGAGCAAGCTACTATATTGATTAAATTCATGAAAGATATAGCCACGCGTTCGTTCATAACAGGTCTCTCAAACGAACTAGAGTACAGAATAGCTAGCGAAAAGCCTTGCACACTACGCGAGGCAATGGATATAGCTACCATTGGGTCGAGAAACTTGTATCAGAAATAAAATTGTTGGAATGATTTCACGACGCCGCATCATCAAGCCAAACTGAAATAAAATGTAAGATTTGTAAGCAAACAGACCATATAGATGGATACTGTCCAAAACAAAGGTCAATACTAGTACATCAGTCGTCACTAAATTGTAGGTAAGTAGATAAGCAAGGCAGGTTCTAGGCCATTTCTGGACCAACTCTAGAGTCAGCCATCTTGGATTCTAAGATGGCCGAAAATTCAAAACGGCGCTCGCAGACGCCATCTTGTGACGCACGGTCGCGATCCTGTGACGCACAACTGTCTTCTTGCGACTGTGACGCACGGCAGCCAGCTTGCGGGCGCCATCTTGTGACGCACGGCTGTTATTTAACGGCCACCGTCTTGTGACGCACGGCTGTCATCTTACGGCCGGCGTCTTGTGATTCTGACGTCACATGCCGATCTCAAAACTGGCGACGCGGTCTCATCAGACACGTTTTTGCAGGTCAGACCAGCGCGATGAACGTATCGCAATATACCTACTATCGAGGGAAACTGCTCTAATACAAACGTCATCCGGTGTATGATCAAGGGATGGGGAACGGGGAAATTGAACGACACTATATATTAGCTCATTATTTTCCATCTGACTTATTGATTTTAAAAATCAAATTCCTGAACTATAGAATATAAAATCTGATGCGTAGACAGTACATGAAAAATCGCACTCTAACAGCTTTCATTTTTCAAATAGAAATGCCTCAGAACTCGAGCATACCAGACATGACAATATTACTTAATTGGCCTAATTGATATAAAATTTCAGTTTCGTAATTCTAAAATATAAAATCTGATTCGCGGACAGTACATGAAAGATCGTACCTCAATAGCTTCTATTTTCAAATAGAAATTCTTTGAAACTCTAGAATATAAAATCTAATGCGCAGACAGTATATTAAAAATCGCACTCCAACAGCTTCCATTTTCAAACAGATTGAAAGACACTATATTAGCGAATTATTTTTTTCATCTGATTTATTGATAAATAAAAATAGTTGAGTATCATCGAATCATTTGACATTCTAAGCAATCCTTAACCATAGGTATAGATCTAGCATCATTTGGACTATGTATTCGACATTTGAGACAGCTCGCGATATGCTTATCCTTTTTCATATCCTCTGATAATTTCTCCCACACCTCGTCAATGATGGCGGAACCGTAGATGAGGATAAAATCTTTGGTCAAGAACGCAATATCCCCCGCTTTCATTCGTTTCAAACTCCCGACTTGCATATTGTAACTTTTGCCGTTATGGTCACGAACCGGGGGTTCGTGACTAACACAGTTATTGTGAGTTGTTTGCTCAGATAAACCAAAGAAGGATGGTTTGTGAATTTATCATTAAAAGGAACTCTCTAAAGAGGTACGAAATCTAACGCGTGCGTTGCCATAACTCATTACCATATCCCGATCGAAGTGGTTACCACCAAGATAATCTACAAATCGTGTTCACTAACCGCTGTGTCATAGGATTCGGATAGGTGTTGCACTACCAGAACCTTCCACACATAGGGTCATTAGCCAGGGCCTGTACCTATTTTTTTAATTTTTATTGGAATTTATTCACAGGCGATAGGAACAGGCAATCGGACAACAGAGTGATATCTCTCACTGGAAAGTCATATAACTCGGGTTAACGAAATTATATGGGTTTAAGAACTGAGTCAACAATTCTGGTTATCGTAATTATAACACACGGTAACAACAACAAAGGAAAACCAAAATGCTTGACATCTTCTTGATGCCAATGAATCACTTCGAAAAGTTGCCAGCGTTCGTAAATTTGGACAACCCAACTCCGCCAGATCGATTACAAGTTTCGAATCGTCGTTAATCATTCTTCGGATCCACCGTTTTTTCTCCAATCCCTTCACATAGATATAATTGGCATGTTCGACAACTTTCTTGATCACTTTCTGTACGTCGCTATAGAGCATGTTTCCCGCGTTCCACGGTATTCCATGAAGATTTCGTGTCAACCAAGCGTTGGTCACTCTGTATTTGATAGGTAAGCTTTCCCAAGCGCATGGTGGTCTGAAGATGATGCGAGCCACACCTTCCTTGCCTTCTTCATTCGTCTGAATTGTGATTACACCGAGCTCCTTCAGTACGAATCTGTTATCAGATTGTTCAAAACCTTGCACGTCCAATATCATATCCATCATAACGATTCTTTGGGGATGGTACGATGTTTATACGTGACGTTAGAAGTCGACTGATTTGAACGGTATTCAATTCAACTCTTATATAGTTCTATCTAGGTGACGTCATTTCTTTTACCCATATTTGCTTTGTCAAAGGTGGGGTACATTGATGATTCTCATAAAATATGTGAGTGGAGAAACGTGATATTTTTCGATACCTATATATTTATTTCTAATAATCCTAGTAGGATACAAAAAATGCAGTTTTAACATATCATTTAACAGTAAACGCATAGGGCAAATAGATCTCCTCATACTAATTTCTTCACATTACCGCTGATTGGATTGTACTCTACAATGCAATCGTGTAGAATCATACAATAGGCTGGGGTTCGTGGGGGAAAAGGATACGCTGACTCGAATTCGAGGCGAATATCCACAGGTCCCGATTTCAACGAATTATTTCGCTTAGGAGAATCTATAACGATCAGAGGTGCGTTTTTCAGGAATTCAACTCTGTTCAACAACGGTTCGGACTCCTGAAGGTAGTACAAAGTTTGAAAGTTTGAATACATATCGTAAAGGAGTGCGTATTGGTTACGAGCGAGATCGAGATTTAGATTTCCATAAGGAAAACTCTGCGAGTTGAGAAATAGCTTGACATCTCGAATATTGCAATGATCGAAATTACTCGCATTTTTGGTAGCATCGTTTTTCCGTCCCTTCTGGAAACCCCGCACGATATATCGCGGTTTTCCCAACTGAGTGGAAGTTTTCACAACCCAGACCTGCTTCGAGGTAGCGGGTAGTAGCGGATACTCGTACAATTCCCACGTACGAAAGCTGATGGAAATGAGCGTATCTTTAGCAATATAGTTCAACAACTGAATTTTTCGTTGATTCGAGACCTTGACGTATGGAATCATCCATTCAAGTTTTAGCAAAGAAATTTTGAATTGCTCCGCAGCTCCATCGATAATTGTCTGTACCACAGCGTTCGTGTCAGTATTCGCTTTCGTGAGAATCAACTCGTGCTTGGCATTTACGACAACTCTACGATAGTCCTCAGCGAAACCTAGCAACAGACTCGGCGGTATGGAGAGGTCAAAGTAGCCGTTTTCGTCGGTTATGTCAATGTCATTGTCTATCCAACCAGCGTTCTCCAGCATAGACCTCTGTCCAGGACTCTGTGATATGTAGTTCTTCATAAGCGTTGTGAGCCCAAAGTTTCTATTTCGATCGATCTCAACAGCATTTAGTTCATAGCGTATATCCTTAAACAGATGACAGACGGTATCGTTAACTAGCTTTGTAGCGGTAACGGGCGTTCGCCCATCAGCCTTGGTCAATCTACCGTACACGTGTAGCGATCTCCTGCTCGGCAGTAGACACAAATCCTGATGCTGAACGGCAATGCGAATTTCATCGTTATTTTCAAAGCTTGTGGATGCGAACGGTTGATGCGCATGGGTCTCATATTCCGCAACGGACTCGTCAAAGACAATTGGTCTTTGTATTGTTAGGATTTCCTCCATGGTACGAAGCAGGCGACTACGACGCAGCAGAAATTCACTCTTACTCTCCGGAAATTCCTCTTCCTCGAACTCTGAGGTTCAGACTCTTCAGGAACCGAATATTTTGAGGTTTTAGCTCCTTGAGAGGTGTGTGGCGACTGTGCATTTCTCGGCATGCCAACCCTCTTTTATAACTCTGGCCAACTTTGGTTCCGAAAACAATACCCATCACGATTTCACATGCAGTCTTATTGTTACCACTTCACCCTGAAAATTGATCAATCGTCCGTCTTGATTGACCATCCTGGGCTGCAGATGATCTATGGCTCGAACGGCGATTGGAAGGTAAATGACGTTTGTGGGTACTTCGATGATCTTATATCCGGGCGGAACGATGTGGAAAAATTCGTGAATGGTGTGAACTCGTTGTTCGTTAACGTACGCACCCGCAGTGATGTTGCACTCGACTCTTAGAGAATTAACTTTGAGAATGGCAACTGGCAAGTCGGATATGTGAGTGAGATTGGCTTCGAGGATGCGTGGGATGAATCCTAAGAGGCGACCGATAGATTCAGCGGGTGCGAAACTCTATCCGATAATCGCACTCGATTTCGCTGCACAGAGTATTGTTGTTCGCACGTAGACTGATTCATATATTCCGCTCGTACAGTACTTTCTGTCGATAACTCTCGATATCCTCGATTTCGTAGCTCCCGGTGGGTATTGTGATGGTTTCGCTCTCCTCGATGTAAAGCTTGTTGTTTCCCTCGTCGATGTTGGGAATTGAGTTGAAGGTTAGCAATTGGACGAGTCCCAATGTATAACTTTTAAAGGGTGATAGCTCAATGGGAGAAAAATAATGAGCGTTCGGTACGGATGATTTTCCGGATAGCGTTAATGTAAAAGAATTGCTCATGGTGGTGTTTGATGCTCGACTAGCGTCCCACATGATACGGAGCACATTTTATAACAATACGCTTAGGAATTTCAGGCACGAATGCCCGCATACCACCGTATCGTAGTCTTGATATTGATCGTGATTATTCAATACAATGCTATCAACACCAAGATATTTCATCTGATCTTCAGGCGGTTGTAGATTACCAAAGCTATCAAAGTAAATGACTTCGCTGTTCTTCTTCCTGTAGGCAACTCAGTGTGTACCGGGGCCATCTTCATCATCGAGATTTACAATAGTAGCTTCGTACTTTCTAGGTCCACCCTTGGGCATATCGTTTCGCATATAAACTCCTCGAAAGTGTGGAATTTTCATGATTCTCGCATACTTGAGAAGATCGAGATCGGTGAGTGCTCGGTGTGGTAGCTTTACGCGTTTTTTTGTTCCAAATGTAGACCAAGACCCGTCTTGTATGGTTTCAGGTATAGTCCCTTGCCCAAAGCAATCGCCTCCATGGTTTCATTATGACGTTGGCGTTCTTGTAATTCACGTTTCGCAGCGTTGGCATCGTTCACAGCTGTTGCGATACCAGCTGCTCCCCCTGCTAGAGCTCCGGTGGCGCTCAACCCGGCGAACAGAGGTATCAGAAGGGGTAAGAAACCACCGATTTTGGCTGGTACAAACTGAATGCGTGGAGTTTGCACTTTGCTTCGACCTCCCACAGTTTTCACTGGTTCGCGTGCTCCTCTGAAAGCTGATTTAACGGGATCGGTACCGCTCGATCGCATGGCATTTCTTGCTGCCTTCACTATTCGCTTCAGTGAGACTTTTTTCTCTCCAGCACCTTTGGGACGTTGAGTTGTAGTTTCCTTCTTCCTTGACATACCCATGCCAAGTTTTCTTTTCACCTTCATTGCGCTAGTCACACCCCAGGCGACACCTCAGCAATACTCGCGTCGTTGGCAAAGACGCGCTGCCAAGCTTTCTCTGCAAGTACTTTATCCGCCTCGTGTCGAGCAGCAAGATTATCTCGATCTCTCGAATATGCGATATCGCGCTCTTTGCACGCAGCGTTGAGAGGATTGATGCCCCGGTCTCCGCGTGCGAGTCGCTTCTTCAGCTTTGTTCCAGGACCACAATACTGGTTACCAGGTACATGTAATTCCACAGGAAGTTTATTGATGATTGTGTTGATGAGACCTCCACCACGCTGCTGTCGTCGTCGTCGTTCTCGCTCACGTCTGTGTACGATCATGGTTTCATGATAACTAACTGGAATCTTATAAATAGGGGGCATTTATAGATTCTTGCTGCTGTCTTCCACCGTACGTCCAGCTCTAACAGTATGAATTTCGAGGAACAAAGCACCAAATTACCGGTGATCAATTTTGACGAGCTAGCACAAAGAAATATGAAAAAGTGGGAGAAGCGTTACGGTGCTCTACTACCGGACAGCGTGCGCGCAGTGATTTGTGGACCATCCAATTGTAGGAGGACCAGCGCCCTTCTATCTCTGATAACGCACCCTAATGGTCTGAGATTTGAAAATATCTACGCTTATTCAAAATCGCTCAATCTATCCAAGTATAAATTTCTCAAAGAGTTGCTTGATTCGATCAAGGGTGTTCGATATTTCCCGTTCAACGATCACGAGCAAGTGGTCAGTCCTGAAGATGCACGACCGAACTCTCTCATGATTTTCGATGACGTGGCCTGCGAGAAGCAGGATAACAATAGAGCCTTTTTTGTATGGGAAGACACAACGAAGTTGACTGCTTCTATCTCTGCCAATCTTACGCTCGTATCCCCGAACACCTCGTACGCGACAATACCAATCTTTTAATACTTTTTCAACAAGACGAGATGAATTTGAAGCATATATATGATAATCACGTGAATTCCGACATGTCGTACACACAATTTAGGGACCTATGCGCAGCCTGCTGGAAAAAATAATAGATACGGTTTCATTGTGATCGACAAGGACAGTGATCTCGATGAGGGTAGGTACTGGAGGGGCTTCGACTACTTTATATCCATAAATAGTTGATAAATGACGTGATGAGGGCGGTAATATTTTGAACTTACGAGCATCAACATGCTGAGTGTCGAATTGCAACAGCAGAGAGATGTGCTGCATCAAATCGCAAAGGCTAGCGATGCGATACGAAACAAACATAAAATGCTAAAGTTAGGACGGGATACGAACGAAAAGGCTATGAATGAAGTTTTCAAACCTGGGGTGCCACCTCTCCAAAAGCTGTTGGATCCATCGATCAAATCGGAGTCTATCAAGAAAGAAGTTCGAGAGTCACCTGTGAAAGAAGAACCCTCGCAACCGGGCGAGAATGAGTTTGATAATTATTTCATAACGGCTGACGAAGATTCGGATGATGAAGATGATCCCATTACCGCTAGTAGACAAGATTCTCTTCTGAAGCGCGACTCTTTCTCCGAGGGAGCTCCTACTGTTAACGATTATTCGTTTCGATCTTACCTTTGAATGTTCAGTACGAAAGAAGCAAAAGAGTTGGATATTTCGTACGGAGTCGTAGGTTCAAGGATATTTTGAAGATCGGTGACTCTGCGGTAACTTTCGAGAGTAACGTTATTCATATTGGAGATAAGAGTTATGAACCAACACGAGGCTTGCTCGAACTCTTGTTCAGAAAGTCACCGAACCGTGGCACTGTTAGTCAGGCTGATTTACAGAATTATGGTGAAATCCTCATCGCTACAAACGCACATCGAAAACACTATCGCAGTAATGCAGCGATTCGTCGAGAGAATAACGATGAATTCAGAAATATTATTTCGCAAATTATTGGTTCTCTGAAACGGAAGACAGGCAAAGCCTCACCGCGCTACAAGATGGCCAGAGGTAGGCAGAGGCGAATGGATTACGTGTGCTCGGACGATCCCAATAAGCTGGTCGATCGACTTCGATTGCTCTACGCATCCCAGACGGCTGGTAACACGAGCCATTCCAATAAAATTATTTCAATCATCAAGGAGTTGTGCGAAGCTGGAATCATATATTAGATTTCTTCAGCGATTGTCAGCGCTCGGTTTCACAATCAGCGTTGACGTGTTCGGTAGGCAATTGACAAGAGCCAAGGGTAGACAACTACCAGATATTGATGCAAGAATCTGAACTCTCGAGAATCAAATTTATCATATTGCAAGGACTCAGCGCGCCGACAGCGATACGGTACAAGCCTTTGTATCTCATAATTCCCATCTGATTGCGAGCCTGGAAGAAAAACTGAGAGCATTGGAGAGAATCAGCGATAGTGAGAACAATTTCATTATCAAAAGCCTCGAATCGAGCGTGAAGGAAGATCTATAACGTCTTGGAAGAGATTGCAAAACCGGACAAGAACTGGTGATTCGTAATTTTTAAATAATCGTGCAATTGGACGAGCGATTAACCAGACTGGAGCATGGAAGACAAGAAGGCGGCACTGGTGGAGGAACATCATAGACCTGCGCGAAAGAATTATCCTCGTCATCACGTTAAAATGCGAGGATTGGATGAGACCCGGCAGACTGATCTCGTGGATATAAATGCTTACGCCAAATCTAACAGTGACTATAAATATCTGCTAACGATCATAGATATTTTCTCAAAATATGCCTGGGCCGTACCGATCAAGGCCAAGAGTGGTGAGAATGTAACGAAAGCTATGAGCCTCATCTTGAAGAAGGGTCGCATACCGAAGAAATTGCACGTCGATCGTGGCAAAGAATTTTACAACACCGACTTTAAGGTCTGATGCAGCGACGAGGTATCGTGCTGTACTCCACCTTCAGCAACGTAGAAGCCTCTATTTATGAACGATTCAATCGCACGCTGGAACGTGCAATATGGAAGCAGTTTCCTCTCCGAGGGAATCACAAGTGGATAGATATTGTACCTGACCTGGTGCTGACTTATAACAACACGAAGCATCGCACCATCGGAATGAAGCCGAAAGAGGTCACAGCTCAGAATGAAAGGACTCTCCTCCGGAATGCTTATGACAAATTCCGAGTTGATCGAATAGAGAAAAAAAAATTTTAAGTTGGTGAAACAGTTCGAGTTAGCAAGAATAAGCATATACTTGAAAAAGGTTATACACCGAACTGGACAACTGAAATATTCACTCTAAGTGAGATAGAGAATACTGATCCGATAACCTACAAGTTGGTAGACTATCAAGACAAACCGATCGAAGGTGGCTTTTACGAAGAGGAACTCTCTAAAGTCAAGTATTCTGATGTATACTTGATCGAAAGAGTACTGCGAAAGCGTGGGAGTAAACTGCTCGTGAAATGGTTAGGTTTCGATAATTCACACAATAGTTGGATTAATGAACCTGATGTGTAAGCGTTTTATTCAATAAAAAATACATAAACGTTCAATATGTGTATAATTTGTTCATTTACAATCACCCCATGGTACAGTACCTAGCGGTTGTATCGGAAAGGATAATCCTCTTATCGTCGCACCAACTAAGTGCTAATTTTTTCTGTAACACAGTATGAAACTCATGTTTTCTACTTTGGATTGAATATTGAGTTTTCACTAAATTTTGATGTAGCAGAAGACATTTTTTGTAATCCTCAAACGTGATTGTTCACAACGTCGCTGCTTTAATGCCATTGGCTCGCTTCTTTTCTTTATCTTCACCAAAAACTTTGAAGGTGTAAAATTTTGCTCTTAATCCTATAAATTCTTGCATAATCTTGCCGTTACATTCATCCTTCATTAAACCTACTACTTTCTTGTTTGCTAATGGAATTTTGTAGATGTTATCACTTGGATAATCAGAAGTATCGAATTTATGTAAATCACGTTCGATGTATTCGTATATATCAGAAACAGTGGAATGATATAAAAGGCTGTCCGTGTCGGTATACAGTAACTTTGATCTATCTCCAAACGTGCTCTTCACATAATTGTAATGAAAATCATAAATGTAGATCTTCGATAAATCGAGAATCGAGAATCCAACGTAAATGGGTTCATTGAAGTGGACTCTAACGCGATTCAGCTCGACAATTATCATGTCATTATCAAATATGAAAATTAGGTTTTGCGATGAGTGCTTTCGCCCCGTACCCCCCCCCCCCCCCCCCCCCCCTTGTTACCAATTTTACGTTTTTCTGCTTTCTCACGTTTTCCATAGTTTTGCCGAATACAGCGTTATTCATCAATTTGAAAAAATTCTTTTCGAATTCGTTATTAGATCTTTTTCTCAATCCCGTGTTCAAATCGATATATAATTTGAGCCATGGAGCTTGATCAAATTTTAAGATTCTATAAATTTTAGTTAATTTCATTCCCAGACTTAGATATTGCTTCAAATTCCGATAGTGAATAACATACTCATTTTTAGGGAAAAGAGTCGTCATTAATTTAGAATTTTTACTGTGCTGAGGTGCATAGTGCTCAGGACATAAGGGTAGATCTTTATGAGTCTTATGAAGATCCACAGGATACTCCAAATCCACTACAAGTATGTACCCTGTAGGGGAATCATCAGGAACGTTGCAAACATCGATTGACTCATGTTCCCACTCGAAAGAACCGTGAGGAAGGTACTGACTCATCGCTACACCGTACAGATTGTTTACATCGAAGTACATTAGATACGATTCCTCTTTGTTTGGATCAAAATCTGTACCCATATATCTATTATTACTTCGTGCATAACGATTAGAACACTGGGCAACACCACTTCGAATACCTTTTTCAACGAATAACAGCTTTTCCACATCGGTGAGGAGTTCGAGCTTGACACGCGTACACTTGGGCATCGCATCGAAAGCGAGTCCGGGTGCAGTATAATAGTGCAAAAGATCCAGATAGTACGTGGAGTGACAATTTCGCCGAGAATTTTCAAAAAAATCTGCAAACTTTCATCGCATGTACGTAATCCTCATTAGAAACGTCGGTGCCACACAATTTTGAATAGAATTCCGCAATGGGGGGTAACTCTTTCTCCTCAAGCCTCACCCAGCTATCTACATATTCATAAGGAAATACTCCTTTCCTCGTAAGCAACTTGAATTCCTCTGCACTATTACAGTTTGTGCATGTAATAACTGCATCATTATCATTCAAGTATGGTGCTAATTTATCCAAGCTACTCGCTATAAACCGGAATGAATCGATGAATCGTAAGCATACTTTTGTACCTACGAATTTTTTTGTGAAGGAAATGTATCGTTCTTTGTTAACTGGAAAAATGTTGAATTCACCATAATATAACGTTGCCGATGCTTTAATCAAAAGGTGTGAGTCATAACCGGAAAGATTGTGGAAAACTACTGGAATAACATATGTATTTTTATAATTTACATTACACTCCGGATGTGCTGCACCGTGATATTTGCCAGTAAAATGACAATGATCGCGATGCTTCGCATCTCTTGACACAAAAGGCTCCTCGCAAATGTGACATACTTCAGCATTATGGAAATTTTGAGATTGTTCGCTAGTGAGCTGCATCGGCACGTTTCTATTTAGGTAAAAATCAACTAAAGTCACTAATTCTTTGAGTTGATCGACGAACCAGTGAATACAATCAGGATGACGATGGATTCTGAATTTCGATATAGATTTGTCAAAGGTGCAATGTGTGTAATAAGCTGCACTATGTGGAACGTGCTTTTCGCACACGGTATCGTTTTCTGTTGGCTCGAGGATAGACTCTAGATCGGCGTATACGACAAACGGTACGGGCTCTTCAAATCAATAGTTTCTAAAACTTAAAATATTGTCTTGTTTCATAGGTAGGATCATTTTACATTTATTTAGTCTCGCGCATTCTCGCGGATGTTTTTCGAATGAAGTTTGAATTTGAAAATGACACAAGCATCTATCACACAAGAAAATAGTACTCTTATGCCTTGATAGTTGCGGGCTTAACAACCTAGAGAGATTTTTGACCCAAGCAAAGTGGAAAACGACTTGATGATCAAGCTTCACATCGCTTTTCACCGCAAGAAGATGAATTGTAGGTTTATCAGATTTATTTTTACTTAATTAAAGAGGTACTATTTCATCAGGCTTATTCTGAACGGGTTCTAAACCGTGAACATTAATTGTCAGACTATTTTTTCTCTCGAATTTTGAAATATCTTTCAATGTGATGGGAAAATGAATACCCTTGTAATCAAGAACTGAACTATAGTGGGGGTACGAGTTAGTTCTATTAACGTGTTCTTCAGCAGGATGGAGAGCTGCAATAACGGCCCACATGAAGCAAAATTCATCACTATTCTTGATGTTAACCACTGCTTTCTTCTTCAGTATATCTTGTGGTAGTTGTACGTATGTAGCTAAACGTCCGCGCAGTGGTTAATACTGATTAATGTTAATCATAAGGTTGATAATCTTAATTAAAGTCCAACCCGAGTCCCGTTCTTGGAAATCTTCAACCTTTGTCAGTACTGGATCAATCAGATTTGCATCAAACCACCTCACAATTTCGGTTTCAGGGAGAATAACTCCGTTTTTCGTGTTGAAAAATTGGAGTTCTTCAATGGTTTCACCGTTTCGCAAGATGGAAAATTTGCAGGCTAATACACCGTTCACTTTCAAATTTCCTCTTTGCTATAAAGAATTTTTTAGTCGTCTGGTAGTAATTGTTTTGGAATCTTGCCGAAAAGATATGAGATCCTTGTGACGGAGATTCACAATAACACTGGTGCGTACTCGACCTTTGAATACGGATTCTAAGTTTTTCCATTAAACTCGATCTTTTATCCTTTTTCTCGATGGTCCAACACCTTCGCCACATCGTTGTTGATTTTTGAACTTTTCGCCGAACGATTGAAGTAAAGAAACCGTAGTAACGATTCGATGTCTTCCGCCCACAGTTAGAGTCACTTTTCTCAAAATTTTATCTAAGATTTTGATATTCCGGGTACACAGATTTTTCCATCGCTCGAATTGATGGATTGACGCATTTTTCAGTGATTTATACGCATTTTCCACCACATTTAATAATTTTAGGCAAGTTTCACTATCCATTTCTCAAATTGTAGCGTTGAACAGAACAAAAATAATTATTATAGTCGGATGATTTCCTAAGTATTTATTTTGAAAGCGGAGAAAGTCTATTTTCTTAAATCATACCATGAGGTAACGTCTGACGAAGGTGTGGTATAAGTTTTGTTTATATATATCTTTATATATGTGTGTATGAATCCTTCATACCACATACTTAAACATGAAAAAATTCACATTGATTGAATTTGCCTCCCAAGTAGCGCAGACGTAGGTGACTTTCGGTAGCAGCAGATTCATACTGCTTTAGCTGTTCCTGATCATCATTGAACGCCTTCGATATCCGAGCTGTCAGGAACATTGTGCAACAGACGATTGGGCCATGGCAGGTTGAGGGAAATCATACCCTCAATATGTGTAATTCTCCACCGATGCTGATGTGCTGCGAGAAGTGTGGGGTGTGCCTCATAAAAGTCAACTGGAAGAAGTGTAATCATTGCCTAAAAGAATTCGGGTGCCTTATTTGATTTCTTATCGAGGACATTATTACGATGCTGATGGTAATCCAAAATCGCCAGCATCACCAACATCCGCACCAACATCAAATAACAACACCTGAAACGATGATGCAAAAATGAAACTCGTGTTATCGAGTAATATAAGGTAAAGAAATTTCATCTTTTTCACGAATATAAAATTTCCATTCGTAGCATTCTAATCTGGTATAATTGCAGTGGGAAAAAAAGGAAACGAGATTTGTTGTACACACCCGGGATGTGGAATTTGTTGAATTCGCAATAGATATTCTACATTACACATAGTTTCAAATTCTCTCAACGAGACTATTCGTTGCTCTATACTGCGTTCAACGAGAGAACGAGATGCTTTCAACGAGTGTGATAGCGATAGCACGATCGAGGCTGAGTGAAAGAGGGGACGGGGCTCGTTCTCTCAGTGATCGGAGTACAGATATTTGATTTTTCATATCTTCATTATGACTCCCATCTATCAATTCTATCCAAACATCTACTGGAAGGAATTTGATATCAAATTTAACCATAAGAACTCTAGATCGATATTTCACGTTTCTGACTGAATATTTTAAAACCATTTTGAGAATATCTGATAATCGTAGTACATTTTTTTCTCTTACAGCAGCTGCACAATCGACGCAACCAGTTGAAGGAAGAACACATAGATGCAGAGCATAACTGATCGTCAAACCCTTTTCAAAATTTTCAAAGCTATTGGGGTGGGATCTTTCATTTACTGTTCACATATTAGAAACGGTTGATAGGTCGCGATTAATTTATTATTCACATTGAGGCTACCCTGGCCTATCAACCGATTTTGGGGTCACTTCTGGAAATCAAATCTATTGGGGTGCGATCTTCCGTGTGCTGTCAGCGTATTTGATTTTATATTTTAGAGTTACGAAACTGGAATTTTATAGCAATTATATCAATTAGGTAATATTGTTTTACCAAGTATAATCGAGTTCTAAGGAATTGCTATTTGAGAATGGAAGCTGTTAGAGTGCGATTTTCCATGTACTGTCCGCGAATCAGATTTTATATTCTAGAGTTGAGGAATTTGATTTTTACAATCAATAAATCAGATGAAAAATAATTCGGTAATATATAGTGTCTTTCAATTTCCCCGTTCCCCATCCTTTGATCACACACCGGATGACGTTTGTAATGGAGCAGTTTCTTCCGATAGTAGGTATATTGCGATACGTTCATCGCGCTGGTCTGACCTGCAGAAGCGTGTCTGATGCGACCGCGTCGCCATTGTGGGGATCGGCATGTGACATCAGAATCACAAGACGCCGGCCGTAAGATGACAGCCGCACACCAAAAGACGGCGACCGTGGAATAACAGCCGTGCGTCATAAGATAGCGCCCGCAAGATGACGGTTGTGCGTCACAGCATGGCAACCGTGCGTCACAAGATGGCGCCTGTGAGCGCCATATTGAATTTTCTGCCATCTTAGAATCCAAGATGGCTGACTCTAGAGTTGGTCCAGAAATAGTCTAGAACCCGCCTTGCTTATCTACTGTCGTCGGACGCATTTCTAATAATGATTAGTTTAAATGATAATTAGAATCCATAGAGGCTGAGACGCCAAGATCGGACCAACCGATTACTCTATCAATTCGATATTGATTCCCTACTCCGACCTGCTGTGACGTCAGATCAGACGTTCGTGAATGTTACTAGCACGTGATTACCAGAAACATCGCACAGAGGGTCAAATATTCAAAAAACCTGTCCAATAGTCTGGATTTACGTAATGTCATATAAGTACTGCAAACTAGCATTTTTTGACTGATATTTATGTCCACTCCAAGCGCCTGAAATATTTGTTATGAGCATTTTTTTTAAGGCTGTAACTAACGTGCAAAGTCAATGTTATAAATTTATTCATTCAAATAAACCTTTATTTTATTATTAAATTTCCCAATGTTTATGTATATTACTATTTTTTAACTCTAATAATCTTTCAATAGTGAAGCAGCATAAGTGGAAAACAAGTAAATTAACTATATAGCAATCATTGAAAATGATACAGTCGATTAAAGTATTAAATTATTGTCAATAATGTATTTTTTGTCTTTTTTCAATTCTTCTGTAAATTGCTCCGTGCCCCTCCGCGCGCTATCCCACTCAATAACTTTTTCGTTAGGACCTAAACACTGAATTCACGCTGGAAAACCTTGCGGATAGTTGCGCAATTTGTAATAAATGCGTGTGAAAAAAATTGGGATTTTTTAATTTTTTTATTTTTTTGCTACTGTGACGTCGGGAGTTGAACGATAACCCGACGGTGGTGGTTGGCACTGCTGTCACCTTTTAATTGTATATTTCTTCTCTTACCTTATTGGAGCGGATTTTCTTCGGGCGAGCGGGTAGGTGGTCCTTGTGAAGACCCCTCGGCTAGATCGTTAATGTGGGTGATGATTTGGGTAGCGCCTTGATATTCCAGTGAGTGGTGTGTTGTCGATGCACTACACTGGGGTTCGGGGATGAACTCACAGGTTTTAATTAGTTGTTGTATTATGGCTCGGCACCTCCTTTCACGCACTTCCTTTCCACCGCGGTGTCCGCGCTGCCGTTTGCCGGTACGGCGGGGCATGAATTGCGTAGGTAGGATTTGGAGACGACGAGTGCCAAGACACGGCACGCTCGTCTATAAGGATGTTGGAAAATAGTGCGAATGCCAAGAAAGGGGCACGCTCGCGGGATTTGAGGACCGAGACTGGATATTGCGAATGCCAAGAAGGGCACGTTCGCAAGATTGAAAGGGTGCAATACTCGAATATTAATTATATGCGTAAAGTTTATTATAATTGGATCGCGAAGAGAAGACAGATTTATCAAAACCAGTAAATGACTTATTGTCTTAATTAAAATGAATAATACACGACTGGTTGGTAGCGAAGTGAGCACTGCCCTTTGGTCGCCCAAGTCTTTTATGCCTTTTGCTATCTGGCTTCTCCATTTCTTAGGCAAACGACGGCTGCCTGAGAACTCGAAACTGCTGGATTGCAGTTCTCACCAAGCAGGCAGTCGCCGTTCGCTATGCGATGCAGCGCTCCTTGTCCTGTACATATTCTAGGACAGGAGCGTCAAATAGGTTTACATGTATATGGGTGATTACATAATAGAATCTTATATTCTAAGGGTTATCTATATATATGTTTCTGTATGATAGTGCGAGCCGGAGACCGTAGGATCTACCGACGTCACACTACATTTCCGAAATTCTCCTATCAAAATTTGCTCCAAAATTTGTGGCTACTATTTTTGATCCGCTAAGTAGAATAAAAGTATAAAGAGTGAAGTTTCGGATATTGTACCTTTAAGGTCGAAAGATAAAAATTATTATTTGCTTTTGAGGTATAAAACGTGAATAAATCACTTGCTCCAAACTCAAGCAAATCACTTTGAACGTTGACTCAATTTGTCTAATTCGGTCTGGGTATTGTATGTTAATAAATATTTGTTCTTCAACTTCTTGATTTATTGTGTTTGTTGTTAAAGTATATTCAAAATGAGTTATACTGCATCTGAAAAGCAGTTGTTTGAGGTCTTGCACGAGAAGAAGAAATTGAATCGAGAATCACAACAGTATCATCTATTAGAATTTTTGTGTGAAAAATTGGGTGTAAGTAGAAGCGAAGGAGAGGCAAGAAATGATCTACTAACGAGTGTCCGCCGTTTCTGCAGTGAAGCGTACGCTAGATTTGACAAGACAAATCGTCATGTCAAAGTGTTTGTCAGTAAATATGGTTCTTGGCTTGCAAACAACCTAACAATGGATGAACCTACCATCGATTCGTCAGTTCCAGCATCGTCTTCATCGTCGATCGGAGGAGGAAGAAGAAAAGGCCGTCGAAGTCAAGCATTTGCGAAGTCGTCGGAGCGGTCGAAACGAAGAAAAACAGAAGACTTACGGAAAAGCGCAGAGACCGATACACTTGTATATGCCACTCAAATGAAATTACGCAGCCAAGGACAGAACGCAGCAGCAAAAGTTGTTCAGAAAATATCCAGTATCCCTCAAAAGACAACCGAGCACATTGTAAAGATATTAAAAGACTCTGAGTCTTCACAGCCGCAATCTACTATTGTAGCTTACACCGCAAATGAGGCGGTTTCAATGATTACGAGTAATAAGCTCACGAAGCACCGGTACTTAAGTATTAGAGGCGGCGCAAAAGAAAAAGGAGTTGATTTATATCCTTCGTATCACAGAATAAGGGAAGCAAAGGATTTGTGTTATCCAGGTTTAATGAATATTACAGTCAATGATCGAATGGCGGAAGTGAAGTTGCAAGGCTTATCAAATCACACAGCTAAACGGTTGATTGAGATATGTGACCCTGTTCTTTCTACTATTTCTGTGTATAGCCGACAAAATCTTGTTTTGATCTGTGAATGGGGATTTGATGGAAGTTCGGGTCAGTCTCAATACAAACAAAGAATTTCAAATGCTGCTGAAGATTTCGATGACAGCAACCTTTTAGTAGCTTCGTTGGTTCCTCTACAACTGTTTGCAAAGATTGAAAACTATTCGGAGAAAGTGATCGTTTGGCAAAATCCACGTCCATCGTCAACAAGATACTGCAGACCTATTCGCTTCCAATTCACGAAAGAAACTACTGACATTTCAAAGAACGAGCATATGTATGTTCAGGATCAAGTTGACAAACTTCGTGCAGCAGAGTGTGCATGTCAAGCAGGTTTAGTCACTTTTTGCTATGAAATGGTATTAACTATGATTGATGAAAAAGTGTGCAATGCAGTGACGTCGACAGCTTCTGCACAAACTTGTTATGTTTGTGGTGCAAAGTCGAAGCAGATGAATGATTTGGAAAACGTCAGTAAAAGAAAAGTAGACGAAACGAGGTTGCAATTTGCTTTGTCACCACTTCATGCTTGGATTCGATGCTTTGAGTGCTTTCTCCATATTTCTTACAGGCTTAATATTCAGAAGTGGCAAGCTCAGAGTGATGCTGATGAATCAAGTGTTGCAGAAAGAAAATCAGCGATTCAATCAAAATTCAAAAAAGAAATGGGTTTGTTAGTTGATGTACCAAAATCAGGAGGGAGTGGCACGACGAATGATGGCAATACAGCAGAAAGATTCTTTGAAAATACTTTGATATCTGCTGAGATAACTGGAATTGACGAGACCTTGCTTAGGCGATTTCAAGTTATTCTTCAAACACTCAACATTGGGGTTGCCATTAATGTTGAAGCCTATGATTTCTATGCGCGTGAGACCGCAAAGTTGTACGTAGCCAAATATAATTGGTACAATATGCCTGCTTCGATGCATAAAATTTCATTACATGGAGCAGTCATAATTGCAAACTCAATTTTGCCGATTGGTCAACTTTCGGAAGAGGCTCAGGAATCCAGAAACAAAGATTACAAGCAATTTAGATTAAATCACACACGAAAGTTTTCACAAACAGATACGAAGACAGACTTATTACATGCACTGCTTGTTTCATCTGATCCGTTAATCTCAAGTTTGCAGAAACCTCCGAATAAAAAATCGAAATCGATTTCTGCTGAAGTTGTTGCACTTTTGAAAGTGCCAGATCTATCCCAAAGTAGCACAGAATCAGTGGAATCGGGAGGAGAAGATTCTGGCAAAAACTAACTTGTGTGAAAAAAGAAACAGTTAACAGGAGTAAAAATATAAATAAGAAACAAAAAAAATATGCAAAAAAAACAAAAAAATGTAGAAGGTAAAAAAAAAAATAAAATAAAAAATAAGAAAAATGCGTTTCAAAGTTCCCCCACGAAACCTTCTCGTTGGTGAAACGCGGCAGTAGATTTTTTAAATCGAAACTCATTGAGTGTGGGCAAATCAAAGTATAAAATATGGTTTGACCTTGAAATGACCTTGAAGGACATATATCCGAGACTTAACACTATTTTTTTCGTACTCAGCGCATCAAAAAACATGAGTACACCAATTTTTGTACCACATTTTTAATTATTGCATTTTTGGCCAGGTTTTCGGATATCTCGGCCCACTGTGGCAGCACTTGAAAAACGTTGGAATAGAACTCGTGGGCTGAGTCCATTGTATCGGCACTCAGCAAGATTTGAATGCAACTCGTGGCTCGAGTGAGTACACGGGTCAATACGTCCACGCACCTCGCAAATTACCAGACGAAAGACGCTAGTTCAAGTTCAGCAGTGTCCAGCTGCCCGCTCTTGCAATTGTGCATGTATTATCACGCGGAAGGATTAACCAATTAGCAGCGTACTCAGCCGCTAATTAGTTGCTCTGATTGGATTATATCTCAACTAGGCCCTGCGGAAGCAGTCAGACCCTCGACGCGTTTGTCGGTCCCATGTCTCACCCATAGTCAACTCACACTAGGACCAATTATTCTTGATTGGAAATACTAGACCGTCTTTAATGCTACTTTTACACACATTCGTTCATTCATGAATTTTGATAATATGTCTTATACCTACAACATTAAAATATCGGCTCGTTAGCCTAATTTAGAGAGTTTCAATAAGTTTTTGGACAGAGAGCATAAATATACTTATAGGTTGGCGTATGTGTGGTAGTGAGGTTCAGCAAAAGCTAGAGTTCCGCGAATTACCTCCCCTTCCACTAATTCGATTACAAAGTATCATTGTGCAGAACCGTTATCGGTATCCGCGCAGCGGATGTGACTGTACGAGAGGCTTGGGCTTGTTGCTAAGGCGTTATAATAATATAGCTAGGTGTGAAATGATATGTTTGACTGCTCGGGTCTTTGTTCCAAATCACGTTCAACCCATGCTTAGGAGAAACAAGGGGGCCCCAAGGCATGCAACTGCTCACTCGTGGCGTCGCAGAGAGAAATTTGAAGAATTATGGAATAATTTGGCGAATCGGTATTGATCTCCTGGTCCTAACTGCTGCGGATTGTTGCGAGAAATTGAGTATGTCAGGCAACGGAACTCATCTTCGGCTGTGCATCACTGTACACATTCCGAATGATGATCAATTTTTATGAACACTGGAATTCCGATCGGCTGAAAGGCCGGGACTGGAGTATCGGATTACACTATTGGATCGATTTCGAGTACCAGGTTTGACCTGCTGAAAATCGTTTCGATAACCTGAGTATTTCTGAAAGCGAAATGCAATTTCGTCCGCGCATCGCTGCACGCAATCCTAATAATGATCAATTTTCATAATTGCTAGAATTTCGTTCGGCTGAAATGCCGAAGTTGGAGCGAACGATTACGCCATCGAATCGGTATTAATTCCCCGGCTCTACCTGTTGCGAATTGTTGCGACAAACTGAGTATTTCAGGCAGCGGAACTCGAATTCGTCTGTGCATCGCTGGACGCACTCCTAATCATATTCGATATTGATGATTGCAGATAGCCCAGTCAGTTGAACCGCCGGAATTGGAGAAGCCGACTACTCTATCGATTCGATATTGATTCCCTAGTCTGACATGCCGCGGATTGTTGCGACGAACTGAGTATTTCAGGCAACGTAACTCAGCTTCGGCTGTGCATCGCTGGACGCATTTCTAATAATAATTGATTTTTTTTCGTACTGAAATTCCGATCGGCTGGAATGCAGAGATAATTGGAGTGACCGATCACTGTATCGAATCAATTTCGATGCCCTGGGTCCACCCGCTACGGATTGTCGCAACAAACTAAGTATATGAAGCAACGGAACTCGAATTCGTCTGTGCGTTGTCGGACGGATTTCTGATAATGATGAGTTTTCATGATTACTGGAATTTTGATCGGCTGGAATGCCGAGACTGGAGCACCCGATTACTCTATCCAGTCGATATTGATTTCCTGGTCCTACCTGATGCGGCTTGTTGCGACGAACTGAGTATTACAGGCGAAGAAACTCATCTTCGGCCGTGCATCGCTGGAAGCAGTCCTAATAATGATCAATTTCTATGAGTACTGGAATTCCGAACATCTGAAATGCCGAAATTGCTCTAACTAATCGATATCGATGCCATGGTCCTAGCCACTGCGGATTGTTGCGACAAACTGAGTATTTCAGGCAACGGAACTGATTTTCGGCTGTGCATCGCTGGACGCATCTCTAGTGATTATCAATTCTACTGTTTACTTGAATTCCGATCGGCTGGAATGCCGAGATTGAAGCAACGGATAGCTCTATCGAATCGATCTCGATTCCGTGGTCCTACCCACTGCGGAATGTTGCGAAAAATTGAGTATTCCAGGGCTGTGCATCTATACTATAAAACGATCCGTATTACGTCAAGAATTAAGAAAAATCAGAACTAGAAGAAACCAAAAAAAAAATACCTAATAATTAACTAGAAAGCTTAACCAGCTATGGTTAGGCATTCACGACGATACAATGGTCGTACCCACTGCGGATTGTTGCGGCAAACTGAGTATTTCAGGCAACGGAACTGATTTTCGGCCGTACATCGCTGGAGGCATTTCTAGTATCTAGCTACCGTACCGCTATCGTTATCGTGCCGCCAGTACCTCCTCGGAACACTCCAATCTCGCCTAGTTTAAGCTCACTGTCTGCCGTAAGATTCCCTGTACGTTTCAGGATCAACAATCTAGCAGCCGACAACGGACTGGATCCTCGGTCCTGGAGGACCCTCAACGCCTAGGCCGTAGTAGTCGCGGCTAGGCCCAAAAGTCCGTCCGCACGCTCGCCAAAAATCCTCCGCCAATAACCAACCGGCCTGATCAACCGGTTCGCACGCCTCGCCAGATACGGCAGGGACCTAGCCCGGCGAAATCGCCTAGCGCCGCGAGACCTCCAGGCCAGAAACTAGACCATCGACCGGCGGATCTACGGAGCAAGGACTAGGCTACTACTAGAGATAAAGGCATCAGCGACCACGCATGTGTCGAACTACTTGCTCGAACTCTACCGTATTATACCGTTTTCTCGCCCTACGCCGTTCCGTTATTTTTCTGAATCCCGTTTTTCCCCGTCCGGGAAAAACAAAGTGAATTTAAACAATCTGTGAGTGTGAGGTTGGTGACCTAGGACCCGCTGCCACCCAGATTGCTGCCGTGCCGTTTCGTCCAGCGAGGTAGGCCCGTTTTCTGTAATTTTCCTCGACCGCCCGGCCATTGTCCCAACCGTTTTCGGCCTAGTCTTGGCTGCGGCGTACTCGTCGGGAGGCTCACTGGAGTCGGGCTGTCGTGGAAGGCGCCTACGCCTTGCCTAGACTTTTTTATTCTCGTTCGAACTGCCGAGGGGCATAGGGTGTAAATTAAGTGGAGTGTTCGAGGCAGGGAAAGATCTCCCTGGATTGCCGTGCCGTCCTTCGTTTGAATCTCACGCGACGCCTGATTGGTTCAGAGCGCTCGCGTGGGTGACGACCGAGCGACGAGTGAGTGTGTGTGTGTGTGCTGCTCCCCCCCCCCCCCCCCCTTCCGACTACCGTCGAGAGTATCGCTGTCGCGCATAGGAATTGTTGCGCTCGGCCGCGTGACTCGACGGAGTGAGAGAGGCGTACTCAGCGACGCGACCCGGGTTATTCCGCGTCGCTCCTGCAAGAGCGCGCCCCGTCTCTGCCGTCTCGCTCTCTTCTCGTTACCGTTAGCCTGGTGGCTTAGTTTTAATATATAAGCTATCGGCGTACTTGCCGCCTTACCGCTGAACTTTGTGGAATTGTTGTATCGCCCCCATTAACTACGTCCCCCCCGACTCGCTCACCCTAAGCAGTTCCGTTCCGCGACCCTAGGGGTCGGTGACACCTATACTACCCACTTGTTTTTTTTGTCACTTGTTTTTTTCTTTTCGATACTATCGTTGTAAGTGACGAGCGGGTGGGCGTGGCTCCGGAGTCCTCGATCTGTCAGGCTCCACAATAAAGTAACCATCTTTCGCAACCCTGATATCGCCGCGTGTTTGCTTTCGCCCCCACGTTCCCCTCTCCCTGACTAGCTGAGTCTGTCGCTTTCGTCCCGTGGTTGCGTTTCGCTTCCGCTCACGTACCGGACGGCACCCTTTGGTGCCCGGGGCCCAACTACAACCAGTATCGTTCTCGTCTTGGCTATATCTTCTCGATCTCGCTATCGATCCTAGCAGTTGAGGAGCTAATCTTTGTGGGTAGGTTCAAGTCTTACCTTTCCCGGCCATGTGCGGGACCGGCTCGAATTTACCGTTACAATATATATCTATATATATACCTTTAGTGAAATACTGTATTGTAATTATTACTTGAATATTTGTTCATTTCCTTTTATAAATTCTTTTGTCAGGAAACAACCAAAACTCCTAACCCATCATAAACGGTCCCTCTTACCTACTCCTCGCAAACCCCCTATTTCTGTAAACATTCCATAGTTTATGGCCTTCTTTCTTCAAGAGTCCCTTGCAGCTGCACTTCCAGGAAAACCCCTCAGAAAACAAAACTTTCCATTTCTAACCCAAACTCCAGCCCCTCTTCTTCTAATTGGTACCCCTCTACTGATAGTTACCACCCACACCTCCTTCCAATCACTTTTCCATCTTTACTTCCAAAATCCAAAAACCCTCCAAATGACAATTCATTCGAATCCTTCAACCAGTACACTCCTAAAATTTTGAATCCGTCGAATATTTTATATAAATTGACCAGCTTTTACATTGAAATATAATTTTTGTTTTCACCTTATATCTTGTAATTTCATTCTCGAAGAACTCCGAAAAGAATTTGGGTCTCTTGACTAAGAGATTCATTACAAAGAGATCAACCGATAATTTGTTGAAACAAGTTATTAATTCTCATTCGTTAAGTTACGGCTCAATACGGTAACAAGGTATTTAACTTGATCTCCTGGAGCATATAATATTTATACGTATACATGCTGTAACTCGTAGTTGAACTTATAATATTGGTATTTATTATATTCCAGCGGGACAATGATTAAATGTCGGTGTTCAGATGTAAAAAAATTGTTTAAGGATATGGAATTTATGAGTGTGAACATTCGATCATTGGTTTGCTGTTGAATTATATTATAGAATATATTTATGGTAACAATATGGGTTAATAGAAAATAGTTCATTTATAATATCATATGTTGAGTGTGGTAGAATTCATATTATATTGTGTTTTGAAATTAACATATAGTAGTTATCACCGAATACGCAAAAGTATTACAGTGTTCTATGCATATATAGGATGACCTTTTTATTGGTGATATTAACCTTATATTATCGGTAATTTATCCGTGATGCATTGAATGACTGTTGATTATATCGACAGAGTTTTGTACGTAATAACTCATATAGTAAAAGATATCCATTTTAGTGGGTCATTATCTTACGAGTATAATATTTATGATCGAAGCATGAGGATCTTTTCGGCTAGATTACCTAGAGGTAATACGGATCCATCTCGGGAAAAGTTAGACTCGAAATTATATTGAGGTAGATTTCTACCGTAAGATTATCTTACTTGAAACATATAGTTATTTTAGTGGTAGATTGGTACTTAGTGAAAAATGGTAGTGGTATTCCAGTCGTATGTTACAATACACTGACCGTCATCACGTATCGGTACGAAAACGTCGATACAATTGGAAAATATCGCCATGACTAAGAGAATAAATAAAGCTTCGTGATTACGATCGAGAGCGGTGCGGTTTTAGACCGAGCAACCACCTTCGCGTTCGCGCCTAGCGGTCCTGGGTCTCATCCCGCGGACCGTACGTCGGATAGACGGAGTTCAACTAGTGGTCAGAGTATATGACTGGTGGCTAGTGATCTGATTACTCCTTGTTGAGCGCGGCCTCCTATTCTCTCGCGGCTCCGCTTTACTTGTGCGAGCGCGTAGCCACCACGCGGCGAGAGCGGTGTACTGGATCAGTCGACTGACTATGAGCGGTACTGGGATGTCGCTATTTGGTGACGGAATAGCTCGTAAGTAAATTAGCTGTGGCGCTGATTTCTGAATGACGGAGGGCTAGGACTGTTACAAATTAATATAAGCCTAATGAGCAATAAAAAATGACGATTATCCGGAAATGAGTATGTATCGTCTCTTTGATTTTACGGAACCATCGTCATCATGTAGCCGTACTGAGGCGACTAGCTCACAATTGTTACGCTGTACAATGATCAAGACGTAAAAGCATCACTTTTTTTCCAAACTTTCACTTATTTGAGTGTTCATTGAGATTGGTAAGTAATAACCCAACGGTAAACTATTCATTGAATATCCTCACTGCTGATTATTTGATTCCAATTTCGATCGGAGATACCATACTTATCACACCCACTATGCATATGGTAACGAATCATCACCTCATGAAATATAATATCTGCTTTTCGATGGGAACACAGAATATGCATCTAAAACACTACGCTTCAAAATGAAAATTATTTTTTAATTTTACCGCTCAGTTGGGGTATTTTTTGAATTTATTAACGGTCCTGTGACTATTCAGATCCCATGCATTATTGGTAGAATTAATAGATATGAACTACGTATAATAATAGAATCCTATGGCTTATATCACATAGGACGAATAGCCAAATCTATACGATATGTTTCTTTCACTACAGATTCAGGAATTTTTCTACTAATTACTAAATTGAGTAGTCTGCACCATGAATAATCCAACCATTTATTCATTCACTAAAATTATTATTTTTTGTTCATAGAAACGGAAGGAGTTTTATTCGATAAAAACTATAGGCGATATAATTAATTGTACTGTGACGCTTTTCGTACACTCGAATTTCATAAATTTTAGATTAATGCTTCTGTGAATTATTTTCCCAATGTAGGGTTCGGGGTGATTCGGAGTTGGTGACGGATATTTTAAAGGGAAATTGCCCAGATAGCACAATACATTCAGGGAATTTTCAGATTAGATGCCATCATACTTTGTCAGAAAATATTCACATAGGAGGTTCCAGGAACATTATGGGAATGTTACGCATATTAAGGAACGTGCAGATTAGATGCCAACTTATACTTTATTAGGGAATATTCACATAAAAGATTTTAGTAACATTATGGGAATGTTATGAATATTATGTATCGATGTGCGTTCTTAGAATGTTCTATGTGATCCAATATCGTATTTTCGGTAATTTTTCAAGTAATATGTTCTTTCAGTACATCGAGTTGGATGCATATATTAACGAATACAGACTTAACCTATATATCAATACGGCCACAGTTATTAATCCAATTTCAATTGGGTATTCAACTTACCTTTTCTGTTAATTAAATAATTCTAGAGCATCGGTTACACTCAATAAAAATCATGATCAAATCATCAGGTTAACTCACGGAATTACGGGTGTTTGCAATATTGCAGTTCAACGATCAATTGTATTGCGCACCTCTTCCTCTAGATCACCATGCAGTCCCCCTACTTTACACCGATGTCACTACAATCTTCAAAGCTTCAAAAACGCGCCTTCGTCGCGCGCCATACTGTATCGTCATTCTTCTTCTTTGTGCCGTTAAGCCACGACGTAAAAATTATTTTTCACAGAAATGGGGACGAAAAGAAGCAGAAAAACGTCGGCAGATGAAGAAAGAAACGAAGATAATTTGAAGAAACGGTTTAAGCGACTAGAGAAAAAGTGACGGAAACAAGAAAAGCGGAGACATCACGTAAACAGACATAGTAGGTACCCAAGAAACCTAACCTTACTTTTCGTAATTGCGACGACTAGGTCCAAAATGCCACATGGTTCGGTTCGACTGAGCCATGGAGCTTAGTCTCGGGCAGCTGTTAATACAGATCTGAATGCGCCACACGTGAGAGTCCGACCCACGTGGAGCTTTGTCTCAGGCGGGCAATTAAGCAGATAATGCGATGCATCGGGTTCAACGTACGCAAAATTCGTTATTGTTCACGCGCGTCGAACATGCGAAAAAAATGGGAAAAACCTTTTGCTTCATTAGAAACGTTATTTTTACGTTTATAAACGTATTTTAATAGTAGAAACGTATCAGACCTCGCAAGCCTATGCGAGTGGAACTGGTAGAAAACGAAATTAATTCAAAAATTGAATTAAAAAAAATAATAAAAAAGTAATAAAAAAAAAATCCTCAAAGCCTTCCAGGCTTGAGGTTGTGTCCTTGCTAACCAAGCATTCTATGCATGATAGTCAGACAGGTTTTTTTTCTGTTTTGATATAGGACGACGAGTCATACAAGATTCAGATGCAAGAAGTATGTCTGGCAGCGATGGAACAAGCACTCATAATAAGGAAAACGAGGACGACAATGCTATAATCCCAGAGTTATTAGAAGTTCCTCCGTCCAACGCTCTGCGAGTTCAATTGGATGACATTCTAGATGGCGTTACTATTAATGCTACCCTAGCATATAATGTCATGGGGTCTACTCATCCAGAGGATGAGTTGCACGATAGAGTTCTAGAACTAATGGGCAAGCGTCTTGAAGAAGAACAATGTTTCAGAGAAGACATTCAGAAAGACCTGACCGTGCGGTGGAATGAGATGATAGTGAAGGGTATTCCAAAAGAGGAGAAAGCACAACTGCGTAGAAAATATCCCCCGCCTATAAACTGTAAGATGATGAATCGACCTAGGTTGAATCCTGAAATATAGGCATCGCTGCAGGAGACTATTATTAAAAGGGACGATCATATCGTTGAAAAGCAGGAGCGGATATCATCCTGTCTCTCAGCCTTAGGATAATCATTACCAATGATTTAAAAAAAGAGCTGCCAAGAGAATCTGGAGCTGCTTGAGCAGCTCAGTGATGCAGGAAGAATTTTAGTTGACTTGCAGCATGGTGAGTCTCAAATTAGGAGAAGCCTGATCTTACAGAACATCAACGTATCATTACGGGAAACACTCATTGCCACGTCAATGGACGAATTTCTTTTTGGGGAAAATCTAGAAAGCCGTTCAAAAGCGGCAAAACAGTCTAGCTAGGAACTCAAAACCACCCAAAGGATAGGCCAAGTTCATGAAAAACCAAAAAGCTTCAAGGGCCCGTCCCGTCGACAAGCACAACTGAAGATGGCGGGCGGGCACGGACAAAGACAACCACTTTCAAACTGAAGGAACCACACGACCGGGCGGGAGCAGACAGCCAACAGTTGGGGGAACCAGTCAGAAGGGCAGAGACAGTCAGTCCACAATTAGAGACGACAGAGATCCAGACAGGAACAACCTCGTACACTCAGGAAACGATACCAGAATTTGAAAATGTGAGTAGCCTAGCGGGCAGGTTAAAAATGTTTATTGACGGATAGAAATGCATCACATCTGACCGTGTAATCTCGAACTGGGTTGTAGATTACGACATTCTCTTGAGGTATTTTACTCATCGAAATACCCCTCCGGTTGAACCAAAATGGTCCCGGTGCGAAATGATTCGGATTGCTTAGTCAATAACTGAATTAATTGCAAAGGGCGCGGTTCGTAGATGCACTCCCTCTATGAATGAGTTCATTTCAGATATATTTTTGGTTCCAAAGGTAGATTGATCAAATCGGGTAATTTCAGATTCAAAGAAACTTAATAACTTTATAGAGACAGAACATTTCAAACGTGAAGACAGTAGGACAGTTAAGAGATTGGTGACTGAAAATTGTTTTATAGTGACAATAGATCTCAAAGATGCTTACCATTTAGTACCAATAGTAGAATCAAGTAGAAAGTTTTTGAGATTTTGCTTCAACGGAGAATTTTGTGAGTACGTTTGCTCACTTAAGGAAAGCAGGGTTTATTTCAGTAATTCACTTGGACGACCTACTGCTTATTGGGAACAAATTTTCAGAATGTGTAAAGAATTTGACAGTTACAGTGAACCTTTTACAAAAATTAGGATTTACAATCAACAACGAAAAAAGTCGGATAATCCCATCTTATAGATGCAAGTTCCTGGGATTTATATTTGATTCGAGAAAAATGACAGTTGAACTGCCCGAGAATAAGATAAAGAGAGCGTTAGAACAAGTAAATAAGTTTAGTTTCACTAGATATTGCAAGATAAGAGAGTTTGCTAATTTTATAGGGATTCTAGGGTCATGCTGCCCAGCCGTAAAATATGGCTGGGTATACATGAAAAATTTCAAAAGACAGATATATTTAGTCCTTAGGGATAATGATGATAATTTTGAGGCTTGCATGCGCATTACCAGTGAGCTTAAAGAGGATTTTGAGTGGTGGAAGACACATATGGACTTGCTGTGCTAACGTTCAAACTCATGGTCACTGGAGTGACCGTGAAAAAGAGCTACACATCAATTATTTAGAGCTATCAGCTGCATTCTTGGGTTTGAAATGCTTCACAAATGATCTCAGGGACTGTGATGTTCTGTTAAAAATTGATAACACCACAGCTATTGCTTATTTCAATAAGATAGGTGGTATTCAGTTTCGAGAGTTGAGCGCATTAGCCAGAGAAATTTGGAAGTAGTGCGAACAGAGAAATGTTTGGGTATTCGCGTCATACATCTCATCTGCGGAAAATTCGGAGGCCGATTTCGAATCAAGAAAATTAGAGCCTGAAAAGAAATTCGAAGTATCAGCGAGAATATTCAGTAGAATAGTTGAGAGCTTTGGAGAGGTGGAAATAGATCTCTCTGCAACCAGAATAAATTCTAAGTGCGACAAATTTGTTTCATGGTTTAAAGATCCAGACGCGTTAGATGTAGATGCATTCACCATCTCATGGAAACCTTTTTTTTAAATGCATTTCCACCTTTCACATTGAGCCTACGCAGGTTACAAAAAATGAAATATCAGAGGAGCAGAGGGGTAGTAGTGGTGCCACTCTGGACAGCACAACCCTGGTTCCCTCTGTTCAGAGATTTGAGTGAATCAGAACCTATTTTCTTCAAACCTGACATCAACAGGTTAATTACTCTCTCCCAACAGGGAACCACACCCCTTGTGGAGGAAAATTACTCTGGCTGCCGCGATATCATCCGGAGAGCGTATATGTTGAAGAAGATACCAACTGAGGCGATAGATATCATGATTTCATCTTCAAGTACAACGTCATTGAAACAGTATGATAGTTCTCTATACAAATTCTGGAATTTTTGTAATTCTACAGGTATACATCCTCTCTCTAGTTCAGTCAACGAGACACTCGTGTTCTTCACTGAGGAATTTAGGAAGGGGTTATGATACGGCTCCCTGAAGAATTGCACAAGATCTGCAATCGCCTGACTTTCTGATAACGATCCAGGCCAGGATACCAAAGTGAGAAGATTTTTCAAAGGTGTAGCCAAGCTCAGACCATCTGAACCCAAATATGATTCGACATGGGACCCCAGGAGTGTCTTTAATCATACCTCCCAATGGCCTCTCAATGACCAGACTAGCCTTGAAGGTTTATCATTAAAACTTATCACTTTACTCACACTAATGACAGGACAAAGAATGCAGACTCTCTCTCTAATGGACATCAGAAACATAGTCAAAACGGGAGATCACATTGAAATTGAAACACCGAATCGAATAAAAACTACAGGACCTAGATGGCTGCAACCAACTCTGATCTTGCCATTTTACGTTAAAGACGTCAATATATGTGTGGCTGCTACATTACAATACTATATTAAGAGAACAAAGAGTCTACGAAATTCAGTATATTCTCTATTTATATCGTTCAAAAAACCGCATAATGCAGTCACCACTCAGACATTAAGTCGGTGGATTGAAACTACCCTTTGCCACAGTGGCATAGACACAGACATCTTTTCCGCCCACAGTACGCGGCACGCATCGGCATCCGCTGCTAGTAGGAAAGAGATTAATATTGATGTAATCCGAAAGGCTGCAGAATGGACAAAGAATTCATGAACCTTTGCAAAATTTTATAAACTCCAGATAATGCAGGATAAAGATTTGTTTGCTCAGACAATTTTAGATAGTTAAGAAAAATGTTATTTATGCTTTAGTTTGCCTTATATAAACCCCGAAAAAATAATAATAAAATATATTGAATCATATCAAGCTGTGACTCGTGCACTACATGCATGCTGCCGTAACGGGCGTTAAACATCTACATGGGGATCTGGAGGAAGAGGTGCGCAATACAATTACATGATTAAACTAACTTACTCGTAAGTGAAGTTCTATCATGATTGTACGAAGCACCTCTTCCGATACAGGCAAAATTAAGGGCTTCTTGGTCGAGGTCAAATCTACCCACAAAAGAATCGGCGAACCTGTTCTCAAAAATAATAGGAGTCAATGCTTACTCGGCTGGACTACGTCTCGCGTTCAATCGTCCAAGTAGATTATTGTCACAAAAGCGTGTGAGCAACGACACGGTAGGTGGACGGAGGACGACACCACCCATCCACAATCCCCTCACAATGTTGTTAACAATTGCATTGATTCCAGTATTTTCGAAAACACAATACATTGTCTCAACGCTGCAGATATAGACGCGGATTATCATCACAGATTGTGAGTATTTTATTTATATTGAATAATGAAATGGAATGAAAAGCGAAAAACATTTAGATTTCAATATGTATATAGTAACGTCAAAATTAGATTTTCATTGACCATAGCATACGCGAGAATAATTATATTTTTGCTGATTTATTCTACGATAAATTGAAATTTTGAACATAATCTGTAAAATATTACCATAAATAAAATTGCGCACAAAAAATTACTCAGAGAAAAGTGAAATCGAAGGTGACGAGGCCCTAAAGTGATTCGCTCCACGTAAAATCCCTCATATACTCTTAGTTATCATTATTGTTTATAATAATTTTATTGTGAGAGGCGAGGGGGCTGAAGTGATACAAGCATCCCGACATCATTCTCCAAGATAATCATTATGAACGAATTATTCGACAATGCATGTTACTACAATTCCTTCATCAATTCATGGTAGTAAATCTGCGAGACTGCGAGTCGTGCGAATTATTGCAATCTGCATTGTTATCGCAATTCATCACTGCGGGGAATTTTTGATAATTCCAGCTGCAATATTATGGAGCGGAAATTCTGAATTCTCCACTTGCGAACAAACAATTATGATGTTAATATTTTTTGCGTCTTTTTATTTAACAATGAAGAACTTGAAGTTTCTCCGCGTGAAATGAGATAATAAATTTTCTTGCAGGATCAATATTAACCGAGTTATCGATTTTTCAATTGATCCGCATGCCAATTTTCAACGCTGGCCGCCACGCCGCGCCGTGCTGGAGTAGAATCATCTTACATTCGATTTTTCCAAGCTGTTAGCAGTTGCCGAATTCAAAGCACCGTAGTCGGTGAAAAGATTGGATGTATTGTATGGCTTTTACGCGTAATTGTTGCATGTGTTGGTAAGCGACCGTGGCGCTCCACTTAGCGGGCGGCCAACTGAGCACGCCAGTGGCGTACCAAGTGGTTGGGCGGGAAGCTCGGCTCATCGGTGAGCCGATCGCATGTGTTGCTTCTCATATACACGACGGTCTCTCATGTGTGCGTAAAATGGAGCTAAATTCGTCAGCGCCATCTCCGAGTAGGGCGGCAAAGTTCTTGTATACCGAGAGAGTTTTTTGCAACAGAATGCTCAGACTGCGCCGAGTCTGTACAGGCGGCCAACTTCGTCAAAATGTTACCAGGATGATTCATTTGCGAATTGCGTTTGCTACTGCAGACAGCTGGCTATCAAATGTCGATAGGTTATGTTACGTTTGTCGGAGCGTAATTAGCAGCACTTGAAAATTATGCTACTGATGGTTATTACGAATAAATCGAATAATTGGAAGCGATTAATCAGTGAACTGTGCTATTTTTGTTTAAACGAAAATGATTATTTTTGTTATTGCGAATATGTCGAAAATAAAAATTATCTGAATTCATGTCGATCGAAAAATCTAGACACTGAAAGTTCGACAACAATTGATTTTTGTTTTCATAATCATCTTAAGTCCAATAAATAAAAAATCTCAGTCAGGTCTGTGTGTCAGGTATTCAAAGTCTATGAGTTGACTCAAAAGCTAACATAAAACAGCGGGTGCGGAGAATCAGGTATGTGAAAATGAATTCTTTAGTTCAATTTCGTGTTTATTCAATAAATGTCAGCAAACCTTCTTATCGAGTTTACAATTAAATGAATTAAATCAATGGTGCGTGATTTCTTCTCGTGGAAGTGGAAGAGCTGTGGCGAGTCGTCTGTTTTTGACCCCTGCATCGCGGTTCTTCGTTGCAGTATCGTCTACCGTACCTTACGTCGAAAACAGCCTTTCTGGTTTTAAGCTGTTCTAGCTATCTCATTTCAAGCTGCTGAGCATCTGAAACTTCAAGGTAATAATTATCGTCCAATCAACAAAAATTAAGGGAACGTGTCTGTTCAAAATTGGAGTCCGTGGGGTGCTGCCCTCACACAGTTGGGCACTCTCTGACAGTTTTGAATCGGAGTACCTGTATGAGCCAGTGTACCTAAGTTAGTTATCGCTTGACCCGTGCAGCGAACTGTCGCACACGCACTTCAGTACGACGAAACAAAGAAAACTAGCATTTCGAGCGAATCACTATTCCTCATCTGAAAAAAGTTATAAAACCTGAATCGTTCTTGTAATAATAAATAATTGTAAACCGAAAGACGACTGAAAGTTTCATTCCCTATCAATCCTCTACCCGCACGTGCCACAAGTGCAAATGAACAGAAAAAACAGTGTCTGAAAATCATACTTCCTTTAAACCTCATTTTCTTGGAAACAAACAAACATCGCTGTGAAACAAAAAACAAAAAAAAAACGTACGGCTATCAAAATACTAAATTTTGCAAAACAAATGTGGAATTTGTGTAAAAGTTAATGCAATTCAACTTCCCGTTATAAAATCTGGCAGTATTCCAACAACAGCTTCCTCCGCGGTCAATGCTGAACAGATTGGCTCCGTCGTGCCAACGTAGATCAAGATTCGCGGTAGCGAATCGCCACCGAGTACAAAAAAAAAAAGAGGAACATGTGACAACGGCGGGCGCTAGCCGAGAATCATTTACTCTAGGGGACTTCTATACCTGTAAGCAGAGGCCTATATCTCCGAAATGAGTAAATATTTTGAGACGAAATTTATATGGCTGGAAGACCCCGACGATATGTGAATTTAAAAAAAATAGATTAATCAATCACCGAGATATTAGCACCCAAAGTTGATGAAAAATCACAATCTTCTTCTTTTTCTTCTTCTTCTTCTTCTTCTTCTTCTTCTCCAGCCCGTGTTGCTTGGGACCTCGATATCTGTCGAACCGTTACATGGATTGACTTGAAATTTTTATTGTGGATATTTTCAACTTAGATCTCGCCCCCTATTGTTTTTGGGTTTCATTTATACACTAATTCAGCACATAGATTTTATTAAAATAACAAAGTGGCCTAATAGCCGCCCGGACCTCCGTGACGCCATCGTAACGAACAATCGATTGATGTAGAAGTAATCGCAGGACGATGATTTAAAACACAATAATCGATTGTGGACAGTAAGAGAAAAGATTGCTATACGCATGGCCTGTCAGAATAGCTGCAACCGTACGTGTCAAACTACGGGTCCAGTAATATTATTAAATAAATTATCGCACTGTGTTACTTTCGTAGAAAGATTCGGTATAATAAAATTTGAATGACGTCGTTGAGTGAATATCAGTGACACGACTGATGATTTGATTGTCTTATAAAATTCTAACCCACTCCAACGTAATTTTACAGGTAGGCTAGATTCACCCGAAATGTGGCGCGGTTTTGAAGATATTATTATTTCATACTACCTTGGGAAAAAATGGGAATAGGTGTGTAAGAAAAAATACGTTTGCGTAAGATTAACCATTATGATTTTTAATGAACAAACTTTTTATACACACTCACCTAACTCAGAGTTTTGATACGTGGAAAATTGATTGATATTTTTATGCATCTTATATAATAAATATTACGACGTTCGAAGCTCAATTTATTTACGTGTACTTATGTTTACTGTACAGAAGTCGCCAAACTCAATCAGTGATGATGCACGGTGAAAGAGTTGTAATGTCGGGATGAATTTTCATGTGTAGAGTGAAGCTCAGGAAGGGAAGGAGGAAAGGAAGAAGCATGGCATTAAAAAATGTGGGATACAAAATTGAAAAAATCTTTCGTAGAGAAGACTCTGAATGCGAAACTCAAAAACCGTACTGTACTCGTAAATTATTATTATAATTCATCACGGTTAAATTAACCTAATGTATGCGCTACATAACGAAATTTAGATAAACTAGTGTAATTAAAATGAATAATGAGAATATTTAATTATTATTACATTTTAATAAATGTATCATTATAAACTTATCAACCTACCACTAATCATTATCTTATTGGGTGCGCAGAAAACCAAGAAGTAATTACTCTTGTTTACATGCGTTTAGTGATGCTGTGAGAAGCAGAAGAATGGACACAACACAAGACGACCATATAGAAAGACAAGACGATAGCATGATTTTTCTTATAAAGGAAATGAGAAGACCAGGCGACGATTAACGCACTATATGCTGTATGAGGTGTATAGGACAGAAAAAATGTTAAACGATACATGTACATATGATGACCATAATGGGGGGGGGGGGATTAATCATCAAATATGGGGCATGTAGGAAATTGTATATAAGTATTTGACTAAAAAAATGTGGGCTAAACCTGGGCTATTGAGCTGAGAATGCGCTAAGTATATAATATTTAAATTGTTTATTGTTATATGTGATGAAAGTGCATTAAGTTTTTGGATCAAATTAAAATTATAGACTGTAATTGATGTGTTGATCGCATCTTAGATAACTCAATCTACATATGCGTATCGCATCAATGTACAGTAAATACAACATGAGACGATAGTTTAGTGGTACGAAAAGTTGGGTTCGGGTGCAAACGTCATAGTTGCGTAAAAAGTTTTGTAGAAAATTAGTTAAAATTTGTAATTTCACTGTGAATATAAGTTGAAAAGGGATTTTTTAATTGAAAATTGTTGTACAGGCATATTGGTTCTATATTTGTCGCAGTTGGGAAAGGCTTCATCTTTGTATTGAAAATTTGTAAATCGCGCTGGGATACTTCAATTGATGAAATAAATATATTAATTTTAAATATATTTTGATTATTTTAAAATAAATAAATTGTTTTAGGATGTTTGTCTATCGATATGCGATTATTGATTGTAATTAAGATTCGCACGAGCGAATCGCCGCCGAGTATAAGAATAAAAATAAAATATTTGTTAGGGGTCATGTATAGATTCAAAATTTATGAAAGAAAAATAATGAAGGAAATAGGATATTTATGAACAACACTTCATTAATTTAATTCAAATACAAACTGGGTGACATGACCTTGGCGCCACCTGCCTCGGTCATGCCACCCACGATGATTCAAATTTCGTCGGGGCCAGCTACGGCCCTCGTGGCCCGAGCCCCGAACCTAGTGGCCTCGGCCATGGCCCTTGTGGCCCCGGCCCCATCTTCCGCCGCGGCTCTGGCGGTCCCCTCGTCCACCGCGGCCCTAGGCGCCACCTCGTCCGCCGCTGCCCTGTGGCCCTATTCTCGAGTTCGTACGACTTCGGTTTCGTTCGGATTCCCCTGGAAATTCGAACGAAACGTAAAAATAGCTATTCTCGAGCGTCATGCGATTTTTTCGTTCGAGCAAATACGAACGGAAAACGTTGAATGGTCCATGCCGTTCGAATGTTGAAGTCGTACGTGAATCCGTACGATAATTTGGTGAATTCTTGGTTCCGAGCGTTCGTCTACGTCGCAAGTGAACCGCGAGACTGCACGAGCAATCAATAAACAAACGTCAATTGGATTTGCGAGGTGAGATAAATCATGCATACGTACCAAATTAAATAATTTGTCCCAATAACAATTGTACTGTAAGGTATGAAGTGTGATATTCGTAAGAATATCATAGTGGCACAATTTGAGGTTAGGGTCAAGTAAATTACTATTGTGTTTGTAATATACTGTCCCAACAGTTACGTTGACAATCTTTCGACCACTCACGAAATGTGCACGTCCTAATGTACAGGGGAGAATGGCACACGCACTGAACAATTTCGCATTTATCGCCAATTTGGTGGATGAAGTAGAGCTTTATCACGGAAGGAACAATCGAGTGAGTAGATAAGCAATGAGAGTTCTGGACCCACTACGTGTTGGTGCACACACACACACACCCACACATGCACACTTCGCCGTGTCCGTGTGACCTTCTGGATCCTTCTAGAAGCTTCCATGATGACGTCATCGTACTGACTCGAATTTTGCCAGGATATCAAGTTTCACCCCTTTGTACATTGCCGACGGTATAAACAATTCTCAGAATTATCACGAGGAAAATAATTCCTAAAATTTCATGGCGTCTTCTAAAGTTTACCAGGGGTATCAGGTTTTGCACGAAACTGCCCTGACGTAGAACGCAATTCCGAGAACTTCGCTCATGAGGCTTTGTAGGAAACCGCCCCCTGGCCTAGATTTCCGACTTCAAAGAGCCCGACTCCAGGGATAACAATCCTCGGCATCCACCCTTTGCGATCAGTACGCAACTTTTTGCGACCCATAAACAATTCTCAGAGTTCTTGGAATCATCGCCGATAAATAACTTTTTGAATATCATTCGAAATACGATCGCCCCTAAGATTCCAGAAGCTTCCTCTTATATATCGGATTTCATGACGATTCCCCGAATCTTTTTGAGATAAAGAGAGTTCCTAGAATTACAGCCGAGAGGAATAACCTTGAATATTTATTGGAAATCATCCTCTTTATGCTAAAGTTTGAGATCTTCAAATCTTTTATCTTTATATTCTGACCGTTAACTACAGCTTAACCTTAAAAATGTGTGGTTATCAAGATTCAGACACATATTTATGAAAAATGTTTTATTCATGAAAAAACTTAGTATTTAAATATACAATCTTCAGTTAGGTAAGATTAGGATTAGTTAGGTAAGGTGAATCGGATCTTGACAATTATGACACAGACTCATTCTTTGTGATGTCGATGCATCAGGCTCATCGATACCCAAGTTTGCAATACTCTGCGCTAATAACCAATTTTGTAATAGTTTCACATTTTGAGCAGCACAGTTAAAATTTAGAATATTACGATGCGTACAGCTGGTAGTGCTCGCTGCTTTCTTCAATTTTTCCAATGCGCGGCAACCTAGATCCAACAGATCTATTATTTTGCAACGACTATATTCAGGAAATTCGCACTGTAGCCAGTTCTTCTTTTGTAGCCCCTTTACAGAGATTTTTGCAGAGCTATTCGCAAGACCTGCGAGAATCTTTTTCACATCATCGTAGGGTACATCACCAGAGTCCCACATCAAACCATGAAAATTTCACTCCAGCCATAGATTTTCACTCTTCTGCTTAGCTGACAGCAGATCCCACTTGAATGACGGTTGAAATAAAAAGTTTGAGGGCTGCTCTTCTTCATCATCGAGCAGGATAAAGGCTAGCTCCTTTACTATGAATCCAACGCGGCATACTTTGAAGCCTTGTAGATTGACTATGAACTCCATCGCAAAGTAAACTCATTTGTACAGCTTTTGTGCGCGGGTTTTACACCAATTTTTTCACCCCACCACTGATAGGGTTATATTCAACTATACGATCATGCAAGATCAAGTAGTATGCTGACGTATTGGCGGGGAAATTATCTTTTGATTCGAACTCACGACGGATATCCACCGGTCCAAACTTGAGCGACTCGTTTTGCTTTGAACAGTCAATGATGAACAGGGGTGCAAACTGTAGAAATTCACTCTTTTTCAGCAACGGTTCGGGGTCTTTGCTGTAGTAGGAAGCTTGAAAGTTTGCGTACATCTCGTACAGCAAAGCGTACGGGTTGTGACTTATATCGAGGTTCAGGTTTCCGTACGGGTAGCATTGCGAATTCAGGAACAGTTTAACATCGGTGATATTGCAGTGATCGAAATGGCTAGCATTTTTGGTTGCGTTGTTCTTACGGCCAGTTTGGAAACCAAGCAAAACGTATCGAAGTTTCTCCAGCTGAGTCGACGTCTTCACAGTCCAAACGTGCTTCGATCTGGTGGGGAGTAGGGGATATTCGTAAAATTTCCAGCTTCGAAAACTCATGGGAATCGGTGCATCTTTCTCGATGAAATTCAACAGTTGTACTTTTCGCTGATCTGAGAGCCGCACGTATGGCATGAGCCATTCGACTTTATCGATTTGGATTTTAATTTCTTCCTCTACAGCTAGTAAAATCGCGTTCGTATCGCTTTTCGAACGTGTCAGAATCAGCTCATGTTTAGCGTTGACGATGATCTTGCGATAGTCTTCAGCGAAACCCAAAATCATATTGAGCGGTATACACACATCAAAATAGCCGGAGGCATCTGTCAATTTTGGATTTTCTATCACATCAAGCCACCCAGCATTTTCCAGTAGCCAATTCTGTCCGGGGTTTAGAGAAGCGTAACCCTTCATGAGACTTGTGGGGCCCACGTTCTTGCTCCTATCAATTTCTATGGCATTTAATTCATATCTTAGTTCTTCAAACAAGTGTCAAACAGCGTTGCTGACGAGAGTCGAGCTCGCTACGCTTCCATCGGCCTTGGTTATCTCGCCATACACATGCAGTGAACTCTTGGTCGGTAGTAAACACAGTTCTTGATGCTGGACAGCTATACGAATCTCATCACTGTTATTGAACGACGACGACGCATACGGTTTGTGTGCGTGAATCTCGTGGTGCGCGATAGATTCGTCAAAAATAACGGGTGTCTGAATATTTAATATTTCCTCTTCCATCGTATGTAACAAACGATGCAAATGCAGAGGAATCTACGTTTCACTTTACGGAAATTCTTTTCCCAGAAGCCTTGACCTTGTGGCCTAGATTTGTCAGAAGCAGCACGATTTGACGTGTTAACGTGTTGAAAATCGGGTGACGACTGGCTTGATTGAGGCATCCTGGTATATTATTATAACTACCGCCAACCTTCCTGTTATAAATGATTCCCATTACTGAGCTTCAATATGCAACCTTATAGTTATAATTCCTCCACGAAAATTAACCAAATCGCCGTCTTGATCGACGATGCGCAGCTGAATATGATCTAGAGTCTTCACGGTGACCGGAAGATAAATGACGTGAACGGCACTTCAATAATCTCATATCCTGGTGGAACAACGGGGAAGATGTCGTGGATTGTGTGAACTATGCGCTCATTGATGTGGGCACCTGATGTTATATTGCATTCGATTCGTAACGCGTTTACTTTTAGAATAGTTACAGGGAGGTCAGATTCGTGAATTTCATCTGCTTGCCGAACGCGTGGAGTGAAGCCTAGTAGACTGCCTATAGAATCGCTTGGTTCGAAATTCACAGGGTGATTACATTCGATTTCGCTTCGTAGCGTATTATTGTTTGGTTTGATGTAAATATTTATACCTGTATCTATCAGCACACCCTGCACATAGCTTTCGATATCTTCTATTTCATAACTGCCGGTGGGTATAGTAACTGCTTCTTCACCCACATGAATCTTATTGTGTCCTTCGTCTATATTAGGAATCGAATTGAAGGTTAACAATTCAACGAGGCCTAGGGTATAATTTTTGTAAGGAGACAGTTCAATCGGTGGAAAGTATTGGGCCTCAAGAACAGAAGAGTTCCCCGATACAGTTAAGGTAAATGAATCATCCATGACTGCGAATATCAAACTGACTTCGTAGAATTACATGCTATCTTTATATAGGTCCAACTGGCCACAGAGAAACTTGAGACATAAGTGGCCACAGTCAACCGTGTCATAGTCCTTGATAGCTTTCATGCTTATATTCGACGCTACCAGCACCAAGGTATCTGACGAGATCCGATGGTGGCCGAAGATTGCCGAAACTATCAAAGTAGACGACGTTGTCGCCATTTTTGTGTATGCAACCCGAAGTGTGCCGGGGCCATCTTTATCATCTAGATTAATGATTGCCGATTCACGTTTGCGCGGTCCACTCCGTGGTAAATCATTTCGCATCAAGACGCCACGGAAATGTGGAATTTTCAAAGTTTTTGCATACTTCAACAGATCCGCATCAGTTATCGCTCGCTGCGGTAGCGTCACTTTCAGTTTTTCAATGGATTATATGGTTTCAGATGAAGACCCAAGCCTTTCCTATATGGTTTCAAGTGAAGTCCTTTGCCTAACGCGAAAGCTTCCATAGTTTTATTATGTCGCTGACTTTCTTCTAGCTGCCGCTTGGCAGAGCTGGCATCGTTAACCGCTTTCGCGATGCCTGCTGCACCACCAGCTAGCGCACCGGTAGCACTGAGCCCAGCGAAAAGGGGGATGAGAAACGGTAAAAAACCCCCCACTTTGATTAGTAGTGGAAGGATTCGCGGAGAGCGCACATTGCGTTTACCGCCTGCCTTTCTAACGGCTCCTCGCGCACCCTTCAATGCTGACTTTATGGCAACTTTGGCGGTTTTTCCCGGTGCTATAGACCGTTTAGCTTCATCGATAACCTTTCTTAATGCAGTCTTCGGTCTCCTAATTCCCATACCAAGCTTCACCTTGGCTTTCATTGCATTCGTTACATCCCAGGCAGCCGCTTTTCCGCCAAAATCTGCGTCTTCAGCGGAAACCCGTTGCCAAGCTCTCTCTGCTAAAATCTTATCTGCCACGCTTCTAGCCTCGAGATTTTCACGATTCTGGGAATAGGCAATATCGTATTCCTTGCAAGCCGCGTCACGGGGGTTAATGCCAGGATCACCGCGCGCGAGTCTTTTCGCTAATTTAGTTCCAGGCCCGCAGTATTGATACCCGGATAAGTGCAACTCTAGTGGAAGATTGTTAATAATCCGATTGAGCAAGCCTTTTCCGCGGCGCCTCTTCTTCTTCACAGATCGCTTGTGACTGGACGCTTTTTACTTGTGCACGATCATTTCAACGTTCTGTGCGTGACTGAGGAAAAATATTTATAAAAGTGGCATTTATAAAGTTTCACGTTAGTCTAAGTCCAGATGAGGTTCAAGACACAGTCGACCAAGCTACCTGTAGTGAATTTCGATCAATTCATGCAGCGGAATGTGAAGACTGAAAAACGACCCGGAGATTTGTTACCGAACAGCGTACGTGCGGTATTTAGTGGACCATCAAAGTGCGGCAAAACTGATGCGTCGCTGACTCTCATAACACATCCGAATGGATTAGGATTTGAAAATGTCTATATCTACTCAAAGCCGTTGAATCAACCAAAGTACAGGTTCCTGGTACAATTACTCAAAAATATAGATCGCGTTGAGTATTTTCCATTCAACGAGCATGACGAAGTAGTTGAACCAGACACTGCGCTACCCATCTCGATAATAGTTTTCAATGACGTGGCGTGTGAGAAGCAGGATAATATCAGGGCTTTCTTCTGCATGGGATGACACAAAAATGTGAATTGCTTCTATCTCTGTCAGACGTACGCACGCATCCCCAGACATCTCGTTCGTGAGAATATCAATCTACTAGTTTTGTTCAAGCAGGACGAAATGAATTTGAGACACATATACAACGATCATGTGAATACCGATATGACTTACACGCGATTCAAAGATCTGTGTTTTGCATGCTAGAACAGCGATAACTACGGGCTCGTGGTGATTGACAAGGATAGCGAGATGAATGAGGGCCGATACAGGAGGGAATCTGACAGTTTCGTGAACCTGAACAAGTAATAAATGATAAATATTCGTCGGAATGGAGTTAGAAGAGTTTCTAACACAGCTGCGTCAACATGCAAGGCACGAAAATTCGGGAACAAAAAGAGGTTTTGCATCACATTGCCGAAGCGAGTGCTGCAATTCGGCAAAAACACAGAATGATAAAATCGGGTAGAGAGGTTGCCAAGCAGGCGATAACCGGTGTTTTCCAACCGGTTATTGCGCCACTGGAACAATTGGTGAAGGTTTCCGACGCTACCAATCCTATCAAGAAATAATTGAAACCTATGAAGAAAGAAGAAGAAGAAGTGGAACTAACTGAAGATGAAACTATTCGACTGAAACAAGATGAAGATGCTTATCTAACGTATGACGAGGAAGATGAGGATGAAGCGAATACAACTATTTTACCAAGTGCTGCAAAGCCCTCTGATGAATCCCCGAACATATATCTCGATATGTTACGAGATGAGAGTAGAAAGCATGATCTTGATACTAACTATGGTGTGCGCAAACTTGGCGGAGATAAGTTGATGATTGGCGATTCACCGATAGACTTTGAGAGCGATCATATTCGTATAGGCGATGCCCGTTACTCTGATACCAAGGGCTTATTTGAATTGTTATTCAAAAAAATGCCTGATGCGACCTACGTAACTTCGAATGATATCGACAATTATAAAAAAATTGTCATTGCAACGAATGTGCATCGGAAGTATTATAGAGCTGATGAATCTATCCGCGATAACAAGAACCACAAGTACAAAAATTTCATTGCGCAAATGTTCTCAATTTCACCTCCAAAAGCTAAAAAACGTAAATGCAGCGGTATTCTACCCGAGTATATGGTTGATCAGGGACACCAAAGAATAGATTACGTTCACTGGGATGACCCCAATGAGCTGGTGGGTCGTCTTCGTTTGCTCCTAGCTTCACAGGCAGCTGGAAACTCGAATCGTTCGAATGAAATCATATCCATCATCGAAGAATCACGCGAAGCTGGAATTATTTATTAGGCTGCGTCTCATCGTTATCACGTCATGTCCAAAATGAGCTTGGATGTGTTTGGACGTCAGTTGGAGAAGAGCGCAACTGCTGCAACCAATCGCGGCCCTCCTGGAATTGGATTTGAATTCACCGCCGATGGAAATTATAACATTGAAAATGAAAGACGTTGCAGTATTGCCAATCCTGTTCTGCAAAATGACGCTGTCACTCTGAATTTCATGCTACAAAAAAGTAAAGCTTTGCACAACGAAATCCATAGTAACAATTCAATGATACGCGCATTAGAGACCGCAATAATGGCAGCTCTGCAAAACCTTGGTGCTGATATCAAAACTGGACAAGACTTGGCGATTCGCAATTCTCAGGCCATTTTTGAGTTGTAGGGCAGATTGAGAACACTGGAAAATGAACGAGAAGAAACTAGAGCTCGTGGAGGAGCTGCATAAACCAGCGAGGAAAAATTATCAACATCGGCGCGTGGACATTCGTGGTATAGACGAGACCTGGCAAGCCGATCTTGTTGATATGACGTCATACGCGGGGGTAAATAAGGGTCACAAGTACATGCTTACTATCATCGATATCTTCCCAAAGTAGGCGTGGGCCGTGCCAATAAAGAGTAAAACAGGCAAAGACGTGACAGCTGCGATAGAATTTGTACTCAGCCAGGGGCGTGTACCGAAAATCTCCACGTTGACAGAGGTACCGAGTTTTACAATTCCATTTTTGAATCTCTCATGAAGCGATATGGTAATAAACTATACTTAACCTTTAGTAATCTAACGGCATCTATCTGCGAACGATTCAATCGTACGCTAAAAAATAAGATGTGGAAGCAGTTTAGTCTGCAAGGGAATTACAAATGGTTGGGAATCTTATCTGATTTGGTATCGGATTACAATAATACCAAGCATCAAACTATACGCATGAAACCAAAGGATGTTTCCACTCAGAACGAAAAGAAGTTATAACGTACAATAAATCAGAAAGTTCGAGTAAAACCGGCTAAAACTTCAAAAATCAAAGTTGGAGACAGAGTTCGAATCAGCAAGTATAAAAACGTTTTTGAGAAAGGTTATACACCAAATTGGACAACTGAAATATTCACCATATACCAAGTTGTAAATACCGATCCTGTGACCTACAAGCTCAAAGACTACCTGGATCAACCCATCGCTGTTGGTTTCTATGAACAGGAACTTCTCAAAGCGTGAAATCATGACATCTACCTGGTAGAGAATGTGCTTAAAAGACCTGGAAGAAGACTTTATGTTAAATGGCTAGGTTTTGACAATACACATAACACTTGGATAAATGAAAGTGATTTGTAAGAATTGTTTGATTAATAAAAGATTGATCTTTATTTGACATTATAGAATATGCATTATACAGTTTATTAACATGCCCTATACCCCCACGGTAGCGTATCTGTAGTAGCAGGAAATATGATCCGTTTGTCATCATTCCAGCTCAGCGCTATCTTATTTTGCCTAACAGTAAAGACCTCGTGCTTCTTGCTTTGAATCAATTTCTGACTTTTGACCAAATTTTGTTGATTTAAGGCGTATTCCAGATAGTCATCAAAGGTTATCTTTTTCAGCGTGGCGGCTTTGACTCCCTTGGCACGTTTTTTTTCTGAATTATTTTCCTCCAACACTTTGAATGAATATAGTGAGCTGAAATGAGGATATGATCTTGTTTCGGTGGAATGGTTGTCGGCCGGACAAAGAGCCGCCGTGATTGCCCAAAGGAAGCAGTAGGCATCGTTGCTCTGGATGTTTACAACTGCCTTCTTATCTTGTATAAACTTAGGTAGTTCGGTGTAAGTGGAGAGACCACCTCGCAGTGGTACGTATCTGTTTCTGTTCACTGACAGATTTATGATGTCAACCAACGACCAGCCTGAATCCTTCTCTTGAAAGTCTTCAACTTTTGCCAATAATTTCTCTTTCACGCTCTCGTCGAGCCACTCATCAATATTCGTTGATTCGAGTATTACGGTATTTTTGGCGTTGAAAAATTTGATTTCCTCAATAATTTCACCATCTTTCATAATGTCGAATCTACAGGATACGACGACGTTCGCCATCAAACTTCTTTCTTTTCGTAGAGCGTTTTTAAATCGCACAGCAACCAGTTTTCTCGAGTCTTCCAGAAAATTGATTAAATCCTTGTGGCATAGATTCATGACAGCTTCGGTTCTAATACGTCCTCCAAAAGCAGTCTCCAAATCTTACCACTGTACACGATCGCTCCTTCTTTGTCTTCGTACACCGGCACCCGTTTTTTGAACTCGTTAAAATTTTGCCGTTACAGATTTCGAAATACCAATAGTTGTTAAAATTCGTGTTTCTTGTCCAACCGTTGAAGCACTTTTTCTCAATATTTTGTTCAATAACCTGATGTTACATCTTCCGAATGTGATCCACTTCTCAATCTCGGTTGGTGAAGATCCGTCTCCAAGAAGTTTGTAAGCTTTCTACATAATGTTTATGAGTTTCAGACAATGGTTGGAATCCATTGTTACTTTTCTCTTGATGATTGAATAGTAGCAGTAGCACGGTCAAATAATGAGTGATCGTTATGCGCTGGTTGAAACCCTTTTATAAAGCAAGCTAGCGAATAATTCCGAAAATCATACCATGGGAATTATTGGGTTCTCATATTTCGTTGTGTGGCAAACCCTCCTTTTACAGAATATTCCAGATGCAATAACTATAATGAGTGAAATTTCGATATAATGCATACTATCAAATGGAATATTCCAGAAGTGGTAGTCCTGCTTACGATCTAATCCCCGGGAGGAGTTTCCAGCACCGCGCGCTTATCGTATTCGTTACATTCGTAAGCAAGGTGGACGGTTGAAAATTTTAGGCTACAGTATTTGATTAAAATCATAAATACCATTCGTTTCTTAGACCTAGATCGTTCGCGAACTTTCTCATGCCCAGCATTATCTCAATTACGATTTGAACCTTAAACACACGGGTATATAACGGAGTTTGATCCTATACCAGTCAGCCAGTCAGTCGATGCAAGTGGATGAAGTCTAGTGTTAAAGTGAACAGTACAGGTGAGTGTAATACATTGAGCTTAAAATTGTCTTTTTTCTTGAGTATATTTCAGAACATTAGAATATTGATAATTTTTTTAATCCAAATAATAATTAATTCGCCTGAGGAGACCGATTTTTTTTCTCTTTGAAAACTGCTCATGTAGTTCCAATAATTTGATGAAAATTCTGTGAGACGCAACAGGATTTTTTTTGAAATCTGATGTATAATTTGTTTCTCAAAGATTGTGTATTCCCTCTGATTCTATTTTCAATAATCAAGGACTTTGTAATTCATTACTAATTAATTTTCTCTTGATTCTAGTTTCTTCTTCTTCTTCTTCTTCTTCTTCTTCTTCTTCCGACTTATTGTTATTCGTGCTGTTTTTCAAAAAGTGTTGGTGACATTTCATAATACTGGTGCGTGTGATGTTTTATTTTGTTTTATTTGCAAACTCAATATTTAGCTCTGTCCTAATAGAGAATTTTTTGTTCTACATGGAACATTAACATTGTAAAATTTTTTGTTAATGTTGATGTTTCTTTGATTTCCTCATAGTTAAAAGAAAAAAAAAAAATGGGGGACATTCCACATTTTCGTATCAGAGTGCCTAACGCATGGACTGCGGGGGCAGACCCTGCAACGATTGAGCAACTAATGGAAATCGTACAGGCAACAATAGAATTCGCGGAGGAGAGCCCTGGGGAGATCACATGGATGGTATACCGTGGGGTGATAGCGCAGCTGGAACGAGATCACCGCGGTTATTTGTTCCGAAAAGTTGAGACGTCCTCGTAATGCATTCCTCTCAATATATTATGAATTGTATAAATATATATGAAATAATAATTCATTTCAATATCATGTAATTTGATCTTCGCTAGAGTGGTTGGATAAAAAATAAGGAATAATACTTTGTCAAGGAATGCTACCTTCTATTTAATTCCAATATATATTAATAATAATATGATTATTACATCTACTAAGGTTATTCTTAACTAACTTTGATTCATGGGTACACACAGTTTTTTGATAATTCTTTCAGTTTATTAAATCGAATTACACGAATGAGTTGATCCTTTTTTGAAACTTTTGATGAAGGTAATAGTTGACAAAATTTATAGATAGAGTGAATATAGCAAACTATTGACATACTTTATGTATATGAAATTAGTTCATTATCAAAAGTATTCATTCAAATTCATAAGTAGATTGAATTTATAGTAAATTATAAACATATTCAGAATGAATAAAATCAATTTGAGGTGAAGATCTTTATTTAGATTCATAGGTAGAGTAAACATAGCAAATTATTAACATATTTGGATGAATGAAATTAGTTCATAGATGAAAATCAAAATTTTTTTCTTGAATAAAAAAATAGGGTACAATAGTATGATAATTAAATGCGTGATAACATATCTTCATGTATGGATTTAGTTACACATAATTGAATTCGATCTGATTAAATTGGCCACCGAGGTAGCGCATCTGAAGTCTATTCTCTTCGCATGCTTCAGTCATCTTCCTTAACAGATCACTGTCATCGTTCAAGATCTTAGCCATCCGGGCAGGTAGAAATACCGTAAAGCTTTCTTCCACGTTAGCGATTATCCTGACGCCGTATTTGGTTTTAACTTGACGCAAGTTCGTAATTTGCAAATCTTTGGATATTTCCAGATCCCTCAATTTTTTTATTGGTAGATATTCTTCCAGTCGACCAACCTTATTGATTTTGGTAAAATCCATGGTATCTTTTTTATTATATATTGTGATACAAAGATTAGAATTTTACTTGGCTTCTTTCGCACGCTTCTTCCATTATTCACTTTAAATTTATATTTCTGAATTTTTTTGTGAGGTTATTTAGATTCGACTTGGCTTCAATCAAATGTTTAACTTCTTCGATATTTTTGAGTAGTACCTCAATTCGTACTCGTAATTCACGCTGCTTCGGAGTGGTTAGACTCATTCGAGAAATAATTGCTTAGTGATGTTCAGATGTGAAATTTTCTCTTTCTATATCTTTACAGCCGGTGCAGCTTCTAGAACAATCTTTTGTACATTCGTTCGGGATCTTCATCTCGAAATTTCGATTCAAGTGGCAGTTGTGACGGAAATTTCTAGCACATAGTGATTACATCGCATGATTCTTGGAACTGTTTGTTTGATAAATTTTTGTAGGAATTGAGTTATCCATGGGAGTTTGCAGGACTTCTCAAATTTCAGATAATATTGAAGTCGGTTGCTGTTATTCCAAGAACTATTGATGATAAAAATTTCAGAGGATTCCAAACTTTAACGTAAGAGTAATGAAATCCGATATATAAGAGGAAGCTTCTGGAATCTTAGGGGCGATCGTATTTCGAATGATATTCAAAAAGTTATTTATCGGCGATGATTCCAAGAACTCTGAGAATTGTTTATGAGTCGCAAAAAGTTGCGTACTGATCGCAAAGGGTGGATGCCGAGGATTGTTATCCCTGGAGTCGGGCTCTTTGAAGTCGGAAATCTAGGCCAGGGGGCGGTTTCCCACAAAGCCTCATGAGCGAAGTTCTCGGAATTGCGTTCTACGGCAGGGCAGTTTCGTGCAAAACCTGATACCCCTGGTAAACTTTAGAAGACGCCGTGAAATTCTAGGAATTATTTTCCTCGCGATAATTCTGAGAATTGTTTATACCGTCGGCAATGTACAAAGGGTGAAACTTGATATCCTGGCAAAATTTGAGTCAGTACGATGACGTCATCATGGAAGCTTCTAGAAGGATCCAGAAGGTCACACGGACACGGCGAAGTGTGCATGTGTGGGGGTGTGTGTGTGTGTGCACTAACACGTAGTGGGTCCAGAACTCTCATTGCTTATCTACTCGTGAAACCGTACGGCTTTAGTGTTATTATGGGCTCAGACAAGGTACAAATAATGTCATAGAATCATATCATAGCCGACTTGGACATGGACTAGAAGCCCATCCTGCGGCATGGGATTTTGTATGTAAGTATTGATAGGAGAGCATATGATGCTGCAGCTCGCAACATTGTAGTTGATACATTGACTGTAATTCCGTTTAAGGCAAGCTGCTAAAATTACAAGGCAATGTGAGGTCAGACATCCAAAGGTTGGGTAATAACCGTCAAATCGGCCGACACGCAAGATACGACACGATATTTAAACAACAGCGACTTGTTAAGGGTGAGCTATTATATACCAAAAGAAAAGCACGAATTTTGCATCATTTCAAGTACAGTTTCTATTTTTTACGGCTGAAGTTTGTAACGTTAACGCAACGCAAATTCAACGAAGGAAAAAGAATCGAAATCAATATTTTTTTCTTCATCAAATTTGCGTTGCGTTAACGGTACAAACTCGGGCCAAATTCTATTTTGAAGACTTGAACGTCAAGCAATAACCGTACCTTATTGAAAACTAACGCCTAAATTGAAGACTTTCACACATAGTAGTATTAAAATAACAGCGTTCGCTAGGACAATGTCTGTTATTTGGAAATGGGAACGGCTAGAAGTATAGTTAATATAGATATATTTTTGAGCATATGTATAATGTATATACAGTATATTCACCCGCCGGGAATGACATTTTTTTTTTTTTTTTAATAGCGTGGAGAGAGTTTTTTCTACATCAGATAACTGTTGAAGAACTTTTACACAAAGCGGCGTCTTTGAAAGGTAATGTCGAGGACTTAGTTGAACGAGCGTCTAATGGACGGGAAGGTGCTGAATTTGAGCTACGGGAGCCTCCAAAAGCTAAACGTTTGGGTAATGATTGAAGATATACATTATTATAATGCTTCAATTGCGAATTCATATGTACCAGTCTGCAATAAACATTGATCATACTATACAGGGTGGGGCATCTAAAGTGATCCGGACGATTTTCTCAAAAACGAAGCGAGATATAAAAAAATATTTCAAACAGGAGTTGTAGGGTATCAAGGGAGACACAAGATGGTGCTTCTGAATTTCTTCCTGAGCGGATGCATCAAGGTTATTTGAAGGTTAACTTCGATTCTTTAAACGGAATAGCATATTTCTCTCCCCGAAAATCGAAAGAGCGTTCAATTTAGAGTCTGAAAGTGTCGTATACTAATAGCCCAAGATCTCTAGTTCATGAGATATTTCGAAAATAATACCGGAAAAATACGTCTTTCAAGATAGCGAGATCAATCGCATAGACGTTGCGGAAATATTCCTTGTTTGCGCGCGTTGTCAGTTGTATATACGTTCATATTTTCGACATTATTTTTCATTTGTAGTTTGTGCATGTTTTTACAAATTTTTTTTAGATGAAAACAAAAGTTTTGTACTAATTTTGTTTCAGTTAAACATAAAAATTCCAATTTTCTCTGTTATACAGCACGTTTTGACTCAAAAATTAACGCTGTTCCGATTTCCGGGAGAAAAAATATGCCGTTCCATTTAGAAAATCAAAGTTGACCCTCAAATAACCTTGATGCCTCCGCTCATGAAGAAATTCAGAAGCACTCTTGTGTCCCCCTTGATACCCTCTAGAACTTCAGTTCCAAACATTTATTGATATCTTACTTTGTTTGTGATAAAATCGCCCGGGTCACTTTAATTGCCCCACCCGGTATATGAATGCAGTCGATCGGTAGTTTATTTCGAACTTGATGATATCTGCTTTGGGTTTCCGGAACTATATACATTCACGTTTATCCATAAAAGTATTTATTTTTCATCCGTGACCAGGCATCACCGTACTATCACCATTTTGTTCTACTAATTCACAGAGAATGATCCAGACTATAACCGAGGGCTATCTGCCGAAGAGCCACCGCATTGGCTCATCGACAATGCGGGAGCTGCTGCAGTACCACAAGAAAATGGTAATCTAACGTGTGTATATGTCAATGCATGGAAAGTTAACGATTCACTTCCTTTTTTGCATTGGATAATCATAGGTTCATATTTAATAATGTTATTGGATAACAGAATTACTCTTTGAAAATTTTGTTTAGATGTATTTGATAGTGACGATGCTACCAATGATGAAATTTCAGGAAGATCTGAAGATGAGACACGTCAAAATATGATGGATGTAATCGATAATACTAAATAGTGAAGCAATTTTCGTAACTCATTTATGGGCTTATTTAGATAACTCGAGACTCGTTCCCTCTCGTCCTGCTCTATTAAACATATGAGTGTAATCATTCGTTATCATTTTTCACGGGCAGAAACCGACGATACCGATGAGGTAGTCGGAGTCGAACGCATAGATGATGACGCCGGTCGTCAAACACCACCCGTTGTAGATAAGGGTAATTGTACAAAATCTCAATGAACTCAGTTATCAATCTATTGAACGACTCGTTCGTGATAATTTTACACGAAAAATTACCACTTTCACCATCCCGAACTCTCCTTCAACAAATTCCAATAATTCGATATTATTTTTGGCGTATGGAAGTCGAAGATGATAATGAGGTAGCCGATATCGAGGATGACGCCGATCGTCAAACACCAGCGGCTGTCGATAATGGTAATTCTTATTATAAAATATTGAAGTCAAATATTTGATCACAAATCAGAATGTAATATATATCGTAACTTCAGAAATGGTATAATGGTTAACTCAATGCACTTTTTGTAGCGCGACGTACTGGAAACCGCAGGCGTCGTAACAAACGACGGCAAGAGGCGGTAGGTGCTGACGAATCGACGTCAGATAGGAAAAAAACCAGAAATAAAAGACGAAAAAGTAAGATTTCAATGTTAATTAGAAAAAAGCCGAAGAATTTACATCAATTTCGTAAAATTTACAGATAATCGAAGAAGAGCGCAATTGCGCAGAGTACAACAGCCGCAGAATGAGGCTGCATTGTTACAGGCAGAAGCTGAGAGGTTGCGGGCTCAAGTAGTTGAACTACAGCGCCAAGCTGCAACCGCTCAAGCTGACGCGACGGAGCAGCTCCAATTGGTCGAAGAGAATGGTAATAACATCATTGTTCATTAATTCACTAATACAGAATCGAATATTTTATAATATTATAAATTAGTGTCCATGAACGTTTATACTGAAACTTATATAAGTTTCTGTCAGTGCAAGACAAAATTAAAATTTAACTTCCAAATTGAAGCTCGCAGCTAAAAATAGCTACATTTCACTTCAGTTCATGTGACCAAGCAATTCAACTTATATTTCCAAAAAATAACTACTCGTCTTTTTTCTGATACATGTCTTTTATATAATAATGATGTTATTACTGGTATACATTTTTTATTCTGTGCAATGACATGGACGTTTGAATGAAATACTGTCTTTATTAGTGGGGAAGTCGGAATCACGTACTTAATTTTTAAATCATTGATATTTGAATTAATATAAAAGCTGAGCCTGTAATGTACTATCCTTTAAAAAAATACTATCATGATATGCGTAATAATTCGTATATTTGTTCATCGTTCATTGAATAAAATCGTCACTTGTCGTATTAGTAGATCGCGGTACAATAGAATTCAATCGGGTGCATAACCGCAAAAAAATACATGCAATCGACCTTAATGGATGAACGCTGAATTCTACTCATATAGGTTATTTGGGATTGTAGCGTCGACAGAGTACCCTTCCGTTATGGCACGAGATACCGCACGGCCGCTTCTCCGAGTTAGCTTGGAGTTAACGTGGCCCGAGCTGACTGCCGGCGCTCGAATTTGAATCCATTCTGGTGCTGGTGGGAAATGTGACGCTGGTTCTTCTTTGCATAAGTACACTTCGTCACTTCGAAACAGACCTGCGTGGTTGGTAAATTAGGATTCACTGTTTTATCTTTGAAACTATCAAATTGTGTTTTTGTTTCATACGAGCGCATGTTTAGGAAGCCCCGCGCCTTCTACTGCAGTTTATCCAGCCTGAGGTGTCAGTCACCCAGGAAACTGATTCATTTCGATATACGAACTTGATACGTAATTCACTTTCAAGAAATGTAAGATTTTTCAACCCGAGTAAATATGCTATTGCTATTATTTATTAGTTTGTAGCGGAAGCGTGTATGTACACTCGTTGTTACTGACATTTTTTGTTTATTCTGAAATTATTCACTCCAGATAACCGAAATTTAATATATTGAATAGAAGACAGACCCGGTGTTTGGTTGATGATGTTTTATAATTGAACTTTTACTTCGATTTTCGTGATTTACAACAAAGCAAACAATCAATGACTACCCTTGTACCCATATTAAGTAAAAGATTAGGCATTACATTAATGGCGAATAACAGCAAAGTGTGAGTTACGATTGGTTTAGTGTTAAGTTTGTCGATGGAGTCTTCTTGTATAGAACGAAACGCCGAAGTTTTACTCGAACCTGTGATGCAAGACCAAGTTTAAATGTCGTGGAGCTCGATTCAGATTTACTAGTAAATAATTATGTATTAATTTGAGCGTCTGTGTCATTGCCACATATTTTGCACTGCGATGTGCGTTGCATGAAAGTATGTGTACTCCTTGTCAAAATTTTATATTATAGCATTGTGTCGCGTTTGCCTACTGGTACCAGCAACGTACACATACCTGCCATGTGGACATTTCTGTTGCCGCGCCGATTGCGTCGTCAGGATTTGGGACGAAGAGCAACCGCACCGCCGCCACTGTCCTATCTCTCTTGACTTCATGGCCTCTTCACAATTTACTGGGTCAGTACGGATGCTAACTAAAAGTGCATGACGTATCTCATCATTTAATTCATTGACTTCCATCTCATCTTTATTGGCCATATAGCATGTTTTTGAAGCCATTTCCTTTGAATTTTCGTTGATGGGTAATTCAGCAAAGCTTGAATCAACTATCTGCTCTTTAATTTTCTCCGTTATTGTGCTCTTGGTTGGAATTTTGGCTTTCCTGTTCGATCCCTACCTCTCTTCGCTTTTGGTTCACCCTCCGGTTTTAATATCTCCCCCTCCGGTTTTGATAATTCTCTGGTCTCATCTTGGTCCAAATCGAAATCCACGAACCACTTTTTATCATCTGGCTTTTCATCTTCTTTTGACATGTCTTTGATACTGTCTTTCTGGCACTTGTCCCCATAGACTAACTTCTCATTAAATCTTACATGTCGGCTCTCATAATATTTCCCATTTTCTGGTTTCGAAAATTGATACCCAGTTGGGGTATACCCTACGAGTATTACTCGCTGCCCTACGGCTCTGAATTTCGGGCCTACCTTTCTTTGGACTCTTATGTATGCTAAGCATCCAAATCTTTTAATTTGATTTATATTGAAATTATGTTCTGGTACAAATTTTTGAAGTGGAGTAATCATATCATTAGATTTGTGGGGAGTACGATTATATGCGTACACTGCTGCTGTCACTGCCAGATCCCACATAGTCTGCGGTAATTTCGCATCGTACATGTATGCTCTCACCTTTATCTGTATCGTCTGGTTGAATCTCTCAGACTCCATTATGCTCTGGGGTATCCGGACTAGATAGTTGTGACTCAGCCCCTAACTCCCTCAGGACTTCCACTGTGTAGCCACCAGTGTACTCTGTACCCTGGTCAGATCTAACAATAAGATAGCAAACTTTTTCATCATATCCTAATAGGTGTCATGCACTTCTAACAAACATTTCTAGGCATTTACCTGTATCACTCTTTACTCTCATATGATATGCCATTGCAAACCTAGAATAGTCATCTATAAATACAGATATAAATCTGTAACCTTTGGGGTGAGAACTTGGATTTATTATACCCATTGTGTCAGAATGAATGATTTGGAGGGGTTGTGTAGCTCGTCTTCTAGTAGTTGGGAATGATAGCTTATTAAACTTAGCAATCTTACACACTTCACAGTTAATTGTGTCATCAAAAACTGCTTCATTCAACTCTTTATTTCCAGGGAACTTAGTTTGTAAAGTTTTGAGATACGCAACAGATGCATGTCCAAATCTTAGATGCCACAGTGAAGCTCTATTGTTTTTCCTGAAGTGCTCGTCCCAGGATTGAAGGGTGACCCCTCTTCGATTGTCTCTGTATACGGCAAATAGTCCAAATTTCGAAACTTTCGATCCCAGATTGGGAAATCGAAATTCAACTGGTCGTATGGAACCTTTCTTTTTGTAATTTCGTTCTCGTCTTTAGAACTTTCTTCTGTTGCCTCGTCTTTCTCTTGAGTCTCTCTTGTCTCAGTCTTGGTCTCTTCTTTACTCTCATTCGCATTTTTCTGTGAATGTAATATTCTAGTTGCACTTGTTGTCAGATATCTTTTTATTCCTGGTTCTTCTTCAGCTAAGTTTGCTCTCATCCTCCTTGCTATTTCGTGATTTGCGTTTTCATTTCCCTGGGCATTGATTTCTAATTCTATTATCCAGTAAGGGTGTTTATATACTCCCGTAATGAAAGATTCTTTCGAATGTTCGTCTACTATATCAATTTTTTCGTTGTCAAGATAAATTCCTAACCCCTTTTCAGCGAATTTACTTAGAGATAATAAATTCTCTTTCAGCGATTCCGCATAAACTACGTTATCTATCTCTAGGACCTTTCCGTTGTTCAGTTCAATTTCTAATTTTCCCTCTCCATCTGTCTTTGAATTGGCTGACTCTTTTTCATTTGCGCATCTAATCACTCCTTTACATGAATCATCGAGCGTTTGGAAAATTAACCTCGAATTTGTTAAGTGTTCCGTAGCGCCTGAGTCTGCTATGAACTCGGAAATAAATTTATTTTGAGTTATTTGAGTTGTCCCAGTACACATTGCATCTCCGGGCACGTCTATACATCCACCTCTTATTTGGTCAATCCGGTCAAATTTTTGTACAATCATAACTTCCTTACCTTCAGTTGAGTTGCTCCTGTCTGATGACTTGTCCCTGTTCTGCTGTTGGTTAGTATTGTTAGCATTACCCTTGTCACCTTTCAGACAATATAGTTCTTCTTAGATTCATATTTCCCCTTCTTTGCATTCTTCGTATGCGCGTCCTGTGACTTTCTGTTGAAGAATTTTCTTGGCTTATCGGTGGCACAAGAACTTCCTTGATAATTGCTCCGACTGTTGTACCTTGCTGTTTGATCATTTTACCTGGTTGGCGCTCCAGTGTCCTTGTTTTGTCTACAGGCATTTGCTGTGTGTCCAAATCTGTTACATTTGTAGCATTTTGGACCCTTTCTTTTGTTTGGACACTGATGGCCGTAATGTCCGCTGTCTCCGCACTCGAAGCAACGAATTTTTACTTTGCGCGCCATGTTTACAGCTTTCACTGAACTTTCTTCTTCTGATGCCTGTTTGCGTGATGCTTCTTCCTGTACGAGAAGAGTCTTCAATTTGTCATATGAAAGTCCTTTGCCATTGCTTTGTCGTGATATAAATTCAAGATTTTTAATTTCCGGAGCTGCATTTTCGCCTGCATCGAAGAAAATATCTCTCTTCTCATCTTCTAATAATGGCTCTGCACTGGGACAATTATCATATAGCCTAACCGCGTCTTCAAAATCTTCGCAAAATTTTACTGCTGTGATTTTACCAACAGTATACTGTAAATTGTATATCATTCTGTTCGCTGCATGTGGAGTAATATTTATTTCACTATTTTTGAGTATTTTCAATTCATTCAAAATTTTAACTGGCTCTTCAATTTGAACAACTTGGGCATGGTAGTTTTTATCTATGTGGTTAATGATTATGTCTCAAACTTTACATTTTTGTTCTTCTAGAACATCTTTATTCATATCAGGAGGGATTTTGTCTTCAATTATGTGTAGCAATTCGTGAGATCTCAATTCACTAGTTAATAGATCATAGAAAAACCCAAACTTTATTTCTTTATCTAATTTATAATCCCTCTTAATATCACTCGCTTTGGCTATTATCCCCAACTTTATTGTATCTTTCATATCTTTAACTATTTCTTTTATTGACTTATTTGTATCATCTTTTGACCGAATGCTTTCACGGAACTTGAATTTTTCTTTCAGTATTTTAGTTACTTCTTTTGCTGATTCATCTGTGTTCCCAGATGCATTACTCTCTTTATTTACTTCAGACTTTCCTCTCATATTTTCTTTTCCGTCTTTCTCGTCATTATCATCACTAGCATCAATTACCAAGGTTTTAATCATTATCATGTCCTTTTTCATTTCATTAACCCCTTTTAATATTTTTCCTGTTTGTGTTATCGCCTGTGCAGACGTCTCACAACTACTCTTGACACTCTTTGTTAGTTCAATCATCGGCTTTTTTTGTTTATCTATTCTTTCTCCAACTGTCAATTTAGTTTGGCTGCATTGACTTGATACAAATTTATGAGGGTTGAGGTTAATTTTGCTTTGATCAGCCCTCGCAATTTTGGGTTTAGCTCTGTTTTTGTTGATTGCCCCCATCAGTGCCACGTATTCACTCTTCTTCATTTTTATCTCTTCTACGCTCTTTCCCTCAGTTTCATTTCCAACACTCTTTCTTTCTATCCCGTCATCATTTTGGCTGTCTGATGGAATGCCCTCTGGAGGCCTTTTTGGCATAAGTGTGGGCTCATTTGTCATTTGTTTTATTTTGAACCACTCGGTCAAATCGTCCCAGAGTAATTCTGTCATATCAGTTTTATCTGTGTGGAATAATTTTAATTTCAGTGTATTCATTAATGAACCAACGAGTTGTCTCCTTTGACCAGTCAACCAAACACAGATTTGACTAGCCGCGGAATGAATAAACATTTCGAAAAATCCGAACACAAAATTTCTCTCGTGTTTATTCCGTACGACTGGATTGCGTTTACTGAACACAAGTATACTCTCCCCAATCGCACCCAGAGTATTTATTACTATACATAATTGAATTATTGTATTTTACTTATTCATGCTGTGCATCGTAATCGCTCTTACCAAACTTAAACGATGTTTTCTCTCCTTGACTGATCTTAACTCTTTCATCTTCTAGTTCCAGCATAATTTGTTCTGAATCATTTGACAGATCCAAATTGAACTCCCACACAAAATTTTTTCAGAGCTCTTGTAAATTTTCGTCGACTGGAAGTTAATTAGTAATTTTATTTGGCCTGAATTATCACTCTTTTCATCAATTGAACTCTCTTGATTATCCAATTTTAACGCGCGCTATTTAATACTAAGCTTAGTTCATAATTAATTTATGTTCGATTGCCTGAGCTATTTATTTTGTGTCGTGTCGGCAGCTTCGTTTAAACTGGCGGGGTTTGGTTATGCGCATGCGCATAGTGTCTCTGTTTACCGTGTTCCCCATTTCGTTGTTAGCCATTTTGACTCCGACCTCACGTTGTAACTCGTCTATCCCCGCCATCTTGGAAACACCACCCCGGTCCCGCCAATTTACCCGACCGACGCTATTATTGTTGTCTACTTCACTTTTCCCTTGAATTAATCATATGATTGGTACTTACGAATTTCAGGATCATATGTTTCACCTCTCTTTTCCATATTTTGTTCTTGTAGCAAGTAGTTAGACGTAGGAACGCTAGCTACCAGTAGGAGAGTCGACCATCTAGAGATAAGTAGTGTGTGCAACCGGTAACCCATGTTATGTAAAAGAACCGTGACTTGAAATAAAGGAATAATAAAAGTTAAATGGTCATTATTTGAGGAACCTACCCGACATGCAAAACACTGATAAAACAGTTCTTTATTCTCATCATTTCTCTGTCCGTTTTCCTCATCTTTTTCCTGCATTTTCGTGCGAATTTTTCACAATTTTTTTTCACTTTTTATTATTTTCCGCGCAGTGGAAGCGTGCTAGGCCCATAACCTAAAGCGTTCATTTCGGTAAAAGTAGAAGAACTTCTTATCTTGGTTTGGATTGTTTTATTTTATTAGAACGCTCGTTCCGTCCGTTTAGTCTTTTTTCCTTGCAGAGAGTGGACGTGCGTGGTCTAGCAGGCACACACATGATCTACCATAGAGTAAACAGTAACATAAAAGGGAGACCAGGAGACCGGGAGTTGTCGCCCTCTAGCAGAATTTAACAGATTATCTTAAAGAATGATGTCGGGATGCTTGTATCACTTGAGCCCCCTCACCTCTCACAATAGCATTATGGAAAACAATAATAACTATTAACAGTATATGAGGGATTTTACGTGGAGCGGATCACTTTAGGGCCTCGTCACCTTCGATTTCACTTTTTTTTTAGTAATTTTTTGTGCGCAATTTTTTTTATGGTGAAATTTTACAGATTGTGTTCGAAATTTCTATTTATCGTAAAATGAATCAGCAGAAAAATTATCTCGCGTATGCTATGGTCAATGAAAATCTAATTTTGACGTTACTATATACATATTGAAATCTAAATGTTTTTCGCTTTTCATTCCATTTCATTATTCAATATAAATAAAATACTCACAATCTGTGATGATAATCCGCGTCTATATCTGCAGCGTTGAGACAATGTATTGTGTTTTCGAAAATACTGGAATCAATGCAATTGTTAACAACATTGTGAGGGGATTGTGGATGGGTGGTGTCGTCCTCCGTCCACCTACCGTGTCGTTGCTCACACGCTTTTGTGACAATAATCTACTTGGACGATTGAACGCGAGACGTAGTCCAGCCGAGTAAGCATTGACTCCTATTATTTTTGAGAACAGGTTCGCCGATTCTTTTGTGGGTAGATTTGACCTCGACCAAGAAGCCCTTAATTTTGCCTGTATCGGAAGAGGTGCTTCGTACAATCATGATAGAACTTCACTTACGAGTAAGTTAGTTTAATCATGTAATTGTATTGCGCACCTCTTCCTCCAGATCCCCATGTAGATGTTTAACGCCCGTTACGGCAGCATGCATGTAGTGCACGAGTCACAGCTTGATATGATTCAATATATTTTATTATTATTTTTTCGGGGTTTATATAAGGCAAACTAAAGCATAAATAACATTTTTCTTAACTATCTAAAATTGTCTGAGCAAACAAATCTTTATCCTGCATTATCTGGAGTTTATAAAATTTTGCAAAGGTTCATGAATTCTTTGTCCATTCTGCAGCCTTTCGGATTACATCAATATTAATCTCTTTCCTACTAGCAGCGGATGCCGATGCGTGCCGCGTACTGTGGGCGGAAAAGATGTCTGTGTCTATGCCACTGTGGCAAAGGGTAGTTTCAATCCACCGACTTAATGTCTGAGTGGTGACTGCATTATGCGGTTTTTTGAACGATATAAATAGAGAATATACTGAATTTCGTAGACTCTTTGTTCTCTTAATATAGTATTGTAATGTAGCAGCCACACATATATTGACGTCTTTAACGTAAAATGGCAAGATCAGAGTTGGTTGCAGCCATCTAGGTCCTGTAGTTTTTATTCGATTCGGTGTTTCAATTTCAATGTGATCTCCCGTTTTGACTATGTTTCTGATGTCCATTAGAGAGAGAGTCTGCATTCTTTGTCCTGTCATTAGTGTGAGTAAAGTGATAAGTTTTAATGATAAACCTTCAAGGCTAGTCTGGTCATTGAGAGGCCATTGGGAGGTATGATTAAAGACACTCCTGGGGTCCCATGTCGAATCATATTTGGGTTCAGATGGTCTGAGCTTGGCTACACCTTTGAAAAATCTTCTCACTTTGGTATCCTGGCCTGGATCGTTATCAGAAAGTCAGGCGATTGCAGATCTTGTGCAATTCTTCAGGGAGCCGTATCATAACCCCTTCCTAAATTCCTCAGTGAAGAACACGAGTGTCTCGTTGACTGAACTAGAGAGAGGATGTATACCTGTAGAATTACAAAAATTCCAGAATTTGTATAGAGAACTATCATACTGTTTCAATGACGTTGTACTTGAAGATGAAATCATGATATCTATCGCCTCAGTTGGTATCTTCTTCAACATATACGCTCTCCGGATGATATCGCGGCAGCCAGAGTAATTTTCCTCCACAAGGGGTGTGGTTCCCTGTTGGGAGAGAGTAATTAACCTGTTGATGTCAGGTTTGAAGAAAATAGGTTCTGATTCACTCAAATCTCTGAACAGAGGGAACCAGGGTTGTGCTGTCCAGAGTGGCACCACTACTACCCCTCTGCTCCTCTGATATTTCATTTTTTGTAACCTGCGTAGGCTCAATGTGAAAGGTGGAAATGCATTTAAAAAAAAGGTTTCCATGAGATGGTGAATGCATCTACATCTAACGCGTCTGGATCTTTAAACCATGAAACAAATTTGTCGCACTTAGAATTTATTCTGGTTGCAGAGAGATCTATTTCCACCTCTCCAAAGCTCTCAACTATTCTACTGAATATTCTCGCTGATACTTCGAATTTCTTTTCAGGCTCTAATTTTCTTGATTCGAAATCGGCCTCCGAATTTTCCGCAGATGAGATGTATGACGCGAATACCCAAACATTTCTCTGTTCGCACTACTTCCAAATTTCTCTGGCTAATGCGCTCAACTCTCGAAACTGAATACCACCTATCTTATTGAAATAAGCAATAGCTGTGGTGTTATCAATTTTTAACAGAACATCACAGTCCCTGAGATCATTTGTGAAGCATTTCAAACCCAAGAATGCAGCTGATAGCTCTAAATAATTGATGTGTAGCTCTTTTTCACGGTCACTCCAGTGACCATGAGTTTGAACGTTAGCACAGCAAGTCCATATGTGTCTTCCACCACTCAAAATCCTCTTTAAGCTCACTGGTAATGCGCATGCAAGCCTCAAAATTATCATCATTATCCCTAAGGACTAAATATATCTGTCTTTTGAAATTTTTCATGTATACCCAGCCATATTTTACGGCTGGGCAGCATGACCCTAGAATCCCTATAAAATTAGCAAACTCTCTTATCTTGCAATATCTAGTGAAACTAAACTTATTTACTTGTTCTAACGCTCTCTTTATCTTATTCTCGGGCAGTTCAACTGTCATTTTTCTCGAATCAAATATAAATCCCAGGAACTTGCATCTATAAGATGGGATTATCCGACTTTTTTCGTTGTTGATTGTAAATCCTAATTTTTGTAAAAGGTTCACTGTAACTGTCAAATTCTTTACACATTCTGAAAATTTGTTCCCAATAAGCAGTAGGTCGTCCAAGTGAATTACTGAAATAAACCCTGCTTTCCTTAAGTGAGCAAACGTACTCACAAAATTCTCCGTTGAAGCAAAATCTCAAAAACTTTCTACTTGATTCTGCTATTGGTACTAAATGGTAAGCATCTTTGAGATCTATTGTCACTATAAAACAATTTTCAGTCACCAATCTCTTAACTGTCCTACTGTCTTCACGTTTGAAATGTTCTGTCTCTATAAAGTTATTAAGTTTCTTTGAATCTGAAATTACCCGATTTGATCAATCTACCTTTGGAACCAAAAATATATCTGAAATGAACTCATTCATAGAGGGAGTGCATCTACGAACCGCGCCCTTTGCAATTAATTCAGTTATTGACTAAGCAATCCGAATCATTTCGCACCGGGACCATTTTGGTTCAACCGGAGGGGTATTTCGATGAGTAAAATACCTCAAGAGAATGTCGTAATCTACAACCCAGTTCGAGATTACACGGTCAGATGTGATGCATTTCTATCCGTCAATAAACATTTTTAACCTGCCCGCTAGGCTACTCACATTTTCAAATTCTGGTATCGTTTCCTGAGTGTACGAGGTTGTTCCTGTCTGGATCTCTGTCGTCTCTAATTGTGGACTGACTGTCTCTGCCCTTCTGACTGGTTCCCCCAACTGTTGGCTGTCTGCTCCCGCCCGGTCGTGTGGTTCCTTCAGTTTGAAAGTGGTTGTCTTTGTCCGTGCCCGCCCGCCATCTTCAGTTGTGCTTGTCGACGGGACGGGCCCTTGAAGCTTTTTGGTTTTTCATGAACTTGGCCTATCCTTTGGGTGGTTTTGAGTTCCTAGCTAGACTGTTTTGCCGCTTTTGAACGGCTTTCTAGATTTTCCCCAAAAAGAAATTCGTCCATTGACGTGGCAATGAGTGTTTCCCGTAATGATACGTTGATGTTCTGTAAGATCAGGCTTCTCCTAATTTGAGACTCACCATGCTGCAAGTCAACTAAAATTCTTCCTGCATCACTGAGCTGCTCAAGCAGCTCCAGATTCTCTTGGCAGCTCTTTTTTTAAATCATTGGTAATGATTATCCTAAGGCTGAGAGACAGGATGATATCCGCTCCTGCTTTTCAACGATATGATCGTCCCTTTTAATAATAGTCTCCTGCAGCGATGCCTATATTTCAGGATTCAACCTAGGTCGATTCATCATCTTACAGTTTATAGGCGGGGGATATTTTCTACGCAGTTGTGCTTTCTCCTCTTTTGGAATACCCTTCACTATCATCTCATTCCACCGCACGGTCAGGTCTTTCTGAATGTCTTCTCTGAAACATTGTTCTTCTTCAAGACGCTTGCCCATTAGTTCTAGAACTCTATCGTGCAACTCATCCTCTGGATGAGTAGACCCCATGACATTATATGCTAGGGTAGCATTAATAGTAACGCCATCTAGAATGTCATCCAATTGAACTCGCAGAGCGTTGGACGGAGGAACTTCTAATAACTCTGGGATTATAGCATTGTCGTCCTCGTTTTCCTTATTATGAGTGCTTGTTCCATCGCTGCCAGACATACTTCTTGCATCTGAATCTTGTATGACTCGTCGTCCTATATCAAAACAGAAAAAAATCCTGTCTGACTATCATGCATAGAATGCTTGGTTAGCAAGGACACAACCTCAAGCCTGGAAGGCTTTGAGGATTTTTTTTTTATTACTTTTTTATTATTTTTTTTAATTCAATTTTTGAATTAATTTCGTTTTCTACCAGTTCCACTCGCATAGGCTTGCGAGGTCTGATACGTTTCTACTATTAAAATACGTTTATAAACGTAAAAATAACGTTTCTAATGAAGCAAAAGGTTTTTCCCATTTTTTTCGCATGTTCGACGCGCGTGAACAATAACGAATTTTGCGTACGTTGAACCCGATGCATCGCATTATCTGCTTAATTGCCCGCCTGAGACAAAGCTCCACGTGGGTCGGACTCTCACGTGTGGCGCATTCAGATCTGTATTAACAGCTGCCCGAGACTAAGCTCCATGGCTCAGTCGAACCGAACCATGTGGCATTTTGGACCTAGTCGTCGCAATTACGAAAAGTAAGGTTAGGTTTCTTGGGTACCTACTATGTCTGTTTACGTGATGTCTCCGCTTTTCTTGTTTCTGTCACTTTTTCTCTAGTCGCTTAAACCGTTTCTTCAAATTATCTTCGTTTCTATCTTCATCTGCCGACGTTTTTCTGCTTCTTTTCGTCCCCATTTCTGTGAAAAATAATTTTTACGTCGTGGCTTGACGGCACAAAGAAGAAGAATGACGATACAGTATGGCGCGCGACGAAGGCGCGTTTTTGAAGCTTTGAAGATTGTAGTGACATCGGTGTAAAGTAGGGGGACTACATGGTGATCTAGAGGAAGAGGTGCGCAATACAATTGATCGTTGAACTGCAATATTGCATACACCCGAAATTCCGTGAGTTAACCTGATGATTTGATTATGATTTTTATTAACTGTAACCGATGCTATAGGATTATTTAATTACCAAAAAAGGTAAGCTGAATGCGCAATTGGAATTGGATTACTGACTGTGGCCGTATTAATATTTAGGTTAAGTCTGTATTCGTCAATATATGCATCCAACTCGATGTACTGAATGAACATATTACTTGAAAACTTATAGGAAATATGATATTCGATTACATAGAACATTCTAAAAACGCACATCGATATATATAAATATCGATATATATAATATTTGTAACATTCCCATAATGTTACTGGGATCTTCTATGAGAATATTCCCTGATAAAGTAAGTTGGCGTCCAATCTGAACGTTCCTTAAAGGGAGACTACGGTGAAATGAAAAACTTTCATATCTTTAGATCAATATTTTTGAAATTTGGACCACTAGTCGAGAACCCTCATACTAGAATCTAATCTAAATTTGAACCCAATTGATCGAGTAGTTTCAAAGTTATGAATATTTTTCAAAGATTTCTTCAAAATGTTCCTTGCGCACTGGGCTTCATCGCAGAAGGCTGAAACTTCTTTTGAACACAGTTACTACCCAAGACTAAAAACTGCTGGAAGGAATTTCTGATCAGAGTTCTCTAAGTCATTTAAATTATTGCTGGAACTGGGTCTATTTTTATCTCTCACAATTTTTGGTACATCTCATGCTGCGAAACGAGGTAGATTCATCGGAGCTCAAATTCCTTCCAGCAATTTCAAGATAACATGCCTAAGAATATGTCTGTCGAAGAGCAAATCGTTTGGACGAAACCTGAGACGCAAGAAATTTTGTGAATACCCAAAAACATAGTTCTGAGATAAACGCGATTTAGTGAATTTCTCGAAAATGATTGCTAAGAAGCAAATAATCAGTAGGCAAAAAATGAGTTATTCACTGTAACGATAACTAGACTTGGCTAAGTTGATTTTGAAGTTGCGTATCACCATTAAAAATGAAGTAAAAAAATGCACAGATCAATAGTATCAATTTTTCCAATTGGATTTATTCAAAACACAGACAAATGAAACATTTGGATTTGAAAAACAATAGTTGGTGCCTATCGCTGTTTCGATATATCTTCCAATCAGCTTCTCCGTGGCAGTTTGTACGTAACGAGCTCCTGCATATCTGTTTTCTGTTGAATTTTCTTCTTACGCCGCTTTCTCCTTTCAGGAACATTGAGTGTTCCGATGAACTCACTCCGGACAATCAAAACAAACAATAATCCATCAATTATTTTGTGGGATGACAATCAGGGCTAGATAAATATTTCAATAATATATTATTATAATAATATATTGAACATTGAACAATCAAATGATATTTATCTAGCCCGCACTTTAGTCTACTGTTCAATAACGGACCTGAAATAAATTTTGGAGCTCAACATTTGGAGACTAGTCCAGCGTAGAAGCCATTAAAATTCCCCCGCACCATACGTTGTCCCCTCTGCATTTGTTGTAGTCTTCTCCGTAGCAATTTTTTCTATTTTTACGGTTCGTCTCGCTTTCTTAGATTCCGTCGTTGCTCTCCATTCGCCTTTACCAATACCTTCTCCATACAAAGATGAAAAGCCTCGTTTGTGCCACGTCCCGTCGTACGATACTGCGACGTCAAGTACTGCGGCGCTCTCTAGAGTGGGATCTATTGCTTCGTGTGCTCTCCGAACAGCTTTTCTCGCGTTTTCTAGAGATCTCGCTTCCAATTTTTCAGTCTCCGCAGTCAACTGGTCTACATGACTTTTGAAGTTACTGCCGCTCATGCCTTTCATACTCATTACTGTACAGAATTTTTCCATACTCGAGTGGCCTAGTCCGACGCCAATCATCTCGTCGACTACTCGTTTATTTACTTCAAAGGGTGGTCTCCTAGAAATACCTTTAGATCGAGGGCTCGTGTAACTTTCTCCCATCTTGTATCCGCAGCTTTGGCACTTGTTAACGAGCTTCGCACAGAATCCCTTTTGCTCTCTTACCTATACGACAAGATTGGTCTCCCTACACTCACTACATGCCAGGTTCTTGGAAAGTTCTGTCCAACACCTAGAATGTACGCACAGAAACTCGTCTATGGCTTCAGTTTCAGAACTTCTCTCTTCTGGTGTGCACATCATGTCGAAAAGACTAAGCTTTCCAAAGCTTTCTGTTGCGTCAATTTCTGCCAGCTCAACTGGATCTGGGATTTGAGGTCCTGATCTCACTCCAGATGGCCCAGTCACTGCGTCAATATTCGTCTTTTGATTACCTGTTGAAGAAAGATGAGTACTGGGCAAAGAGGTTACAGAAGGAGATAGGTTAGGGTTATGTAAGGTAGGAGCCCGATGGTGCAGATTTTTTCGAAATTTTACCGATTTTTTTGTTGAGCGCTTCTCAGAAACGTGCTAGCGACTGTTTATTCGATTCATTTTGAGAGGTAGATCTCTTGAAAATTCACGTATCCAATAATTAAATCAAATTCAATGACAATTCACAAGAATGAACTTTGTCAGAGTTTATCGATCTTTCGTTCGATAAACAATATAGCGGATCTATATGGCGCCAAACGATGACTGTCCACTGTATGGAGCAGTGTTGGCAGATGCTAGAAATGAAATTTCCCCGCGGGCGGTTTGAATTTTCCCCAAATATAGGGGAAATGTCAAAAAATTCCCCTGACATTTTTTTGAGTGTCTCCTGTCCGTTTCTCATTACTCGGCAGGACATCTCCCAACACTCTGGTATGGGGAATGATCGTCATAGATATCTAGATGGTAAAAGCGTATACCACAAAATAGTTGGCACGCAAATCATCCGCAATTTTCCCGACCGCTGGTGCCAGAGCGCCGTTTTGAATCTTTATCGCGCCAAAAGACACCTTTAAAAAATTTTGTTCGGCAACGTCAAATTTTTCAGAGGTGGGGGAAGAATCAAAGAACATTTTACCGTAAAAAACGAAAAATCGATTTTTTGGTCATTTAGGCCGAAAGTTTCACCGAAGTCTCCCCTTAATATTCGTAACATTGCCATAATGTTCCTGGAACCTTCTATGTGAATATTTTCTGATAAAGTATGTTGGCATCTAATCTGAAAATTCCCTGAATGTATTGTGCTGTCTGGGCAATTTCCCTTTAAAATATCCGTCGCCGACTCTGAATCACCCCGAACCCTACATTGGGAAAATAATTCACAGCAGCATTAATCTCAAATTTATCAAATTCGAGTGTATGAAAAGCGTCACCGTACAATTATTTATAGCGCCTACAGTTTTTATCGATTGAAACTCCTTCCATTTCTATAAACAAAAAATGAAAATTGAAGTAAATAAATAAATGGTTGGATTATTCATGGTGCAGACTACTCAATTTAGTAATTAGTAGAAAAGTTCCTGAATCTGTAGTGAAAGAAACATATATCGTATAGACTTGGCTATTTGTCCTATGTGATATAAGCCATAGGATTTTATTATTATACGTAGTTTATATCTATTCATTCTACCAATAATATATGAAATCTGAATAGTCACAGGACCGTTGTTAAATTCATAAAGTACCCCAATTGAGCGGCAAAGTTGAAAAATAATTCTCATCTTGAAGCGTAGTGTTTTAGATGCATATTCTGTGTTCCCGAAAAGCAGATATTATATTTCAATATGTGATGATTCGTTACCCTATGCATAGTGGGTGTGATAAGTATGGTATCTCCGATCGAAATTGGAATCAAATAATCAGTAGTGAGGATATTCAATGAACGTTGGTTTATTATACTTACCAATCTCAGTGAACACTGAATTGAGTGAAAGTTTGGGAAAAAAGTGATGCTTTTATGTCTTGATCATTGTACAGCGGAACAATTGTTAGCTAGTCGCCTCAGTACGGCTACATGAGGACGATGGTTCAGTAAAATTAAAGAGATGATACATACTCATTTCCGGATGATAGTCATTTTTAATTTTTCATCCAACTTATATTATTTTCCAGCAGTCCTAGCCCTCCGGCATTCATGAATCAGCGCCACAGCTAATTTACCTACGACCTATTCCGTCACCAAATAGTGACATCCCAGTACCGCTCACTGTCAGTTAACTGATCCAGTACACCGCTCTTGCCGCGTGGTGGCTATGCGCTCGCACAAGTAAAGCGGAGCCGCGAAAGAATAGGAGGCCGCGCTCAACAAGGAGTAATCATATCACTAGCCACCAGTCATATAATCTGACCACTAGTTGAACTCCGTCAATCCGACGTACGGTCCGCGGGACGAGACCCAGGACCGCTAGGCGCGATCGCGAAGGTAGTTACTCGGTCTAAAACCGTACCGCTCTAGATCGTATTCACGAAGCTTTATTTTTTCTCTTAGTCATGACGATATTTTCCAATTGTATCGACGTTTTCGTATCGATACGTATTGACGGTCAGTGTATTGTAACATCCGACCGGAATACCACTACCATTCATCACTAAACAACAATGTATCACTAAAATAACTTTATGATTCAAGTAAGATAATGTTACGGTAGAAATTTACCTCAATATAATTTTGAGTCTAACTTTTCCCGAGTTAGATCCGCATTACCTCTAGGTAATCTAGCCGAAAAGATCCTCATGCTTCGATCATAAATATTATACTCGTAAGATAATTACCCACTGAATTGGATATCTCTCACTATATGAGTTATTACATACAAAACTCTGTCGATATAATCAACAGTCATTCAATGCATCACGGATAAATTACCGATAATATAAGGTTAATATCACCAATAAAAAGGTAATCCTATAAATGCATAGAACACTGTAATACTTTTGCGTATTCGGTGATAACTACTATATGTTAATTTCAAAACACAACATAATATGAATTCTACCACACCCAACATATGATATTATAAATGAACTATTTTCTATCAACTCATATTGTTACCATAAACATATTCTATAATATAATTCAACAGCAAACCAATGATCGAATGTTCACACTTATAAATTCCGTATCTTTGAGCAATTTTTTTACATCTGAACACCGACATTCAATCATTGTCTCGCTGGAATATAATTAATACCAATATTATAAGTTTGACTACGAGTTACAGCATGTATACGTATAAATATTATATGCTCCAAGAGATCAAGTCAAATACCGTGTTATCGAATTGAGCCGTAACTTAACGAATGAGAATTAACATGTTTCTACAAATTATCGGTTGATCTCTTTTCAACAGCATATAACTATGTGTATTCATGTATACAAAATGGTATATACTTATACCTATATATATATTATATATTATGAGATTAGATTATTGCTAGCATAAATTATAACAATATGCTTCGATTAAGATGTTATAGGTATCTCGAAACGAGCAAAACCCTAAACACAAATTAACCTAATCCAATATCTGACCTCTTATAGAATACTATTGATCTTACATGGAAATCGAAAGAAACACGGGAATTGTGAAATGGGAAAAGTTGAGCAATAATATAGAAATTACGAACAGGAAAGTACGCAATATAGAAAGCCGCGACTACCGTCCGATAAAATGAACTGGAACGATAACCACAATTGGAAAAGAGGCCACTGTCGCAATTCTTATAAAAGATGCTATCTTAGATCTACAAAATGCAACATCCTGTCATATAATGAACAAAGTTCACAGGACACTAATCTTCCACCACCATAGAAATTACCAGGCCTCGCCCAGATTACAGAATTATAAAAAGGCAAGACAATTGACGATCGGTGTGTTAAGTGTATCGGAGATTGTCAGGGTAATGTCAGAGTGCTAAAATATATCGAAGATTATCAGAGTAACATTTGACGATTAGATTCAAAAGACGACATCAAACTGGAACCATTGAAGTATATTTTCTAAAGTATAAAATAGTACGAATCATATTCGTGATTATATCTCAGCACCCTAATTGCTCAGAATACTTCTAAGTCTCTCAATAAAACAACTAGTAAAACTTATTCAAAGCATATTTCTAAATCCAAGTTAATCTTCTTAATTACTTTATTATGTCTTTTCAACTTATAAATTATCACTCATATTACATAAATAAATCGGAGGTATAAGTGTTAATGACTCTCGTTGTATATTAAATTATCCAATTCATAACCCTGAGTTTGCTTCATCGACTTCAGTCAACGACAGAATTCTCGAGGTCAGACAAATCGAACTTAAATAATAAAATAATCCTTTCTCTTGAATCAACACCGTTATAATTTCCATAATAGAGGAAATTCCCTGAGCGTTATTGAATTTTTATCTTGTCCAGTATACTTCAGTACTTAGTCGGTAATTGGTGACCCACAACCACTGATTGTGAGTCTGGGTAGTTCATTGCGATGTTTCTGGTAGTCATGTGCTAGTCACATTCACGAACGTCCGATTTGACGTCACAGCAGGTCGGAGTAGGGAATCAATATCGAATTGATAGAGTAATCGGTTGGTCCGATTCCAGCATTTTAGTTGATCGGAATTCCAGTACTCATAAAAATTCATCATTAATTCCATTACCAGGAATCTTCAGCTTGTCGCAACAATCCGCAGCAGGGAGGGGGGACCAGAGAATCAACATCGAATTGATAGAGTAATCGGTTGTTCTAATCTCGGCGTTTCAGCTGATCGGGCTTTCTGCAATCATCAAAATTAAATATGAATGTGAGTGCGTTCAGCGATGCACAGACGCATTTGCGTTCTGCTTTCAGGAATACTCAGTTTGTCGCAACGATCCTTTTTTTTTTTTTTTTTTTTAAATAGTTTGTTTATTGTTGATAGTACCGTATACAATGGGTTAGGTTAACAAACATAGAAAATAAAACCTTAGCTTATTGGGTGTGTTGGGATGGGTGGCTTGTTATGAAGCGCTCTCCTTCCATGATGCGGTGAGGATGTGTCTCTCTGGGTATGCTTAATTTAAATTAAATATTTTTTTAAGAGCATTTCGTGTAAACTCTGAACAGAATGGGTGATTTTGAGTATAATGGAGAAAAAGGCCCAGAATCATTTCTGGGGGGAAACCATAACATCAGCGTGTAGGATAGGGGACTTATATCTAGTTGGTATTTACATTATTTACAGATATTTTACATTATTTACACTATTTACAATGGTTATATATAGATAGTTATATATATATATATATATATATATATATTCAATCTCTAGGGAGATCTCTGTATCTATACGGCTTTTTGTATCAGTTTTCTTCTGATTTTTAGTATGTTGTGATGTGTGGAATTAGAATTTGTCCACCAATATTTTTTATAGTTAAGTCGGGTGAAGTTATTTTTGTCTGATAGTGGGATTGCAGTGGAGTATGCAAACTTGTAGTGGTCAGTAGGGATGTCGTGGCTGTTCCATGCAATGCGTTTGTTTGCCCTGTTTCTCCTCCAGTGGTATATTATGGGCGTGTTAGTAGCGTCTTGTATGTGTCCTATATGGTCGAAGTACAAAAATGCTTGAGGTTGTAGGTAATTGGTCTGTTTCAGGTTGTTTATATCTGGGGTATTTATGATTCCGAGTGATTTGATCGTGTTGTTAGTGGATGTTGGTATTTTGCTAAAATAGTCTCTTGTCAGTTTGATCATGAAATTATCTATTCGGGGGATGTTCGCCATTTGGTATATCTTGGGATTACTAATCATGTGGTGGTAGTTTGTGTGGCTAGATCTGTAATTTCTCAGGCATATTCTGAGGCACGCCCGTTCGAACATTCTTATTGTTTCCATAAGTGCCGCTCCAATATTCCAGCCTATTGGTGATGCGTAGGTAATGATTGGCCTTATAATTAGCTGATAGCAGATTATTTTGGCTCGTGGTTCAAGGTGTCTGCAGTGGAAAAGTCGGCTATTTGCTTTAAGTGCTTTTTTGGCTTTGTTAAGTTGGGTTGTAAGGTGCACATTGCCTCTAACTAGGTGGTCAATGTTATATCCGAGGTATTTTACTGTTGTTCTATGAGGTATTGGAATTATTTCGTTGGTCCCGGGTCGTTTTGTTTTAAGCTGAAATTGTTTGAGTTGGTTTTTGTTATTAGTGGAGTAGTAATGTACCGGTTTTCTAAAGACGATTGTCTCACATTTTTCTGGGTTTATTCGAAGGCACCAGGATGTATAGTATTTGTTGATTTTGTCTAGTAGTTCATTTAGGGTGTCTTGTGTGATACTGACGCTGTTTCCGCCAGCGTATACTATGAGGTCGTCAGCATATGCGATGGAGTGAGTGCGATTTCCTGAGTTTAGTTGAAATGCGTTTAGTATGTCTGCCGTGAAAATGTTAAAAAGGATGGGTGAATTGACGGTGCCCTGCTGTAGGCCTTCTTCTAGTTTATATATTTCAGTGGAGGTGTTTATACCATCCCAAACTACGAATGATTTTTGGGATATCATGTCCCATATTATGTGATTCAGCCAGATAGGGAAGTTTTTTTTGTGTAGCTTGAATATGAGCCCGTTTAGCCATACGGAGTCAAAAGCTTTCTCAAGATCTATGAGGACTGCGCCAACATGTTGGGAGTTTTGTAGGTGTTGGTTGACATCGGATAAGAGTTTGTGTATCGCGTGTACAGCAGAGTGTTTTGTTCTAAATCCGAATTGGTTTTCTGGTATTATGTTGTTTGAGTTGCAGTAATCTGTGATTAGATTGTTTATAACTGATTCGAAGACTTTACTGATTGCCGGGGTTAGGCTGATGGGGCGATAGTTGGTTGCGTTTCTGGCTTCTTTATTTTTCTTTAGTATCGGAAGTACTTTGGCGCATTTCCACGATGTTGGGAAGTAATAATGGTTAAGGGCGTTATTGAAGATTATTGTGTAAGCACATATGATTTTGGGGGGTAGGTGCTTTAGAATTATTGGCGGTATTTTGTCTAATCCTGCTGAAGATTTGTTCGGTAGATTGCGGAGGATTTTTTCTATTGATTTGGGTGTGCAGAAGAAGTTTTTGGTGTCTTGATCAGGAGTGGGGTTCGTGGCGTTGTTCGTTGTCGTAAATTGTATGTGAGTTTTTTGGTTGTCTCTAATGTCTTGATGATCTGTTTTAAAGGTATTGGCATGTGTATCGATAATTTCCTTAAGTCTGGTGTCTGCGGTGTAAGGTTTGGTGGAGTTAATCTGTTCGTAGTGCGCTCCGATTATGTTTAGTTTTTGAATTGGGTCGGAGAATAGGAATTTGTCTGCGTATTTCTGCGCTGTGTTTGGGTTGCAGTTACTTCGGTTTATTATGAGTTTATCGTTTTGGTTTATTTCCATATCGTGAATTTTTATTAGTTGTCTGGGTCTTAGAAGTTTGTTTATTTTAGGGAAGAATGTTTCTGTGTTTTTATAGTTTATCTGTTTAAGTTGGTTTTCCCAGTATTTGGTCACGGCTTTGTTAAATTCAAGTCTGAGGGCGTATTTGGTGTCTGTCAGGGTTTTTTGTGCTGCGCGTGTGTCATTTCTTTTTATTGTTGGGTCTGTTCTTTGTAGTCTGTGAAAGTACGTTAGTAGTTGTGACTTATTTTTTTGTAGTTTTTTAATTTTGGGTGAAATATATTTTAGTATTGTAGTTTTCGGAGTGGTTCTTGGTACTGTATTTTCGATGGTCTTGAGGATTGCCGTGGATAGCGTGTTTATGTGCTCATCGATTTCAGTTATCGTCAGGTTTTGGTCCTCCGGGATTTGTGTGGTGTATTCTTCATGCAATTTTTTGGAGAACTTGCTCCAATTCGTCGCTTTGTAGTTGTGAAAGTGTTGAGGGTCGTCTCTGTCTGTTAGTGGGTTACGTGCTATGGGGGTGTTAATTGTGAATTGGATTGCTTTATGGTCACTGTCAAAAGGTAATGTGGTGAGTTTATTGTTTATCTTATTTAGGAATGTTAATCTGTCATCGGCTAGGCATACATCCAGGTATGTGTTTGCAGGTATGAATGTAGGTTCGTCCGTTGTGTGTAGTGTGAGTTTGTATTGTATATGTTTGTCTCTTTCCCATTTTTTAAGGAATCTTCCGCGTGGGTTGTATGCCCTGTCACCCCAGTCTTTTAGTCGAGCATTTAGATCTCCTGCAATGATATAGTAATTGTTGGGGTTGTTGAGTTTTAGGATATTAAATAGGTTTTCTAGTTCTGTTATAAAGGTGGCCCTGTTGTCGTTAGTTGCGTATATGCTTATAATATATAAGTTGTCTGTGGGTGAAGTTTTTATCTTGATAATGGTATGTTCTAAGATTTCGTTAGCGTTGGATGATGGGTATGCTATAAGTTGGTGTGGGATGTGTTCTTTTATTAGGATCGCCGTTCCGCCTCCGGCCATGGCCCCTGGTCTATCTGTTCTGTGTAGTTTATAGTTGTTATAGAAGAGTTTGTGGTTGTTGTTTAGCTTTGTTTCGGAGAGTAGGAGTATGTCGTGATTGTGGTTTTGCATGAAGCTGTCAAGTTCGTAACGTTTATAGTTCGATGCGATAGAGTTTACGTTGATGGCTGCTATATGTAATTCGTGTGGCATTGTGTCAATCGGATCGGGTATGTTTGGTATTTGAGGGTTTACTCTGTACATATTGCTGCAAATAGGTAGTCAATACGAGCTGTATTATCTGATATTTGTTTTAGTACGTTTGAGAATTGTAAGGATATTTGTGTTGCAATTTGTGTTGTTAATGTTTGTGTAATATCGTTTTTGAGGTCAGCTAACCAGTCCGGTGGTTGACTGGGGGTCGGAATTTGTTGAGATTGTAGGTACTGCTGTGGGTGACTTACTTGGTGTGCTATGGGTTGGCGAGGGGCGCTATTGTTTTTGTTTTGTAATGCTTGTGCAAATGAGGTATGTTCGTTAGTTACTCTTCTGGTAAATTCTCTGGGCGTTTGTGTCGGATTTGGGTATTGTGTGTTAGGTTTTTTGTTGAGGTTTACTGCAAATTTTAGGAAAGGGCAGCCCATATATGATGCCGGGTGTCCGTTTTGTCCACAGTTGGCGCATTTGAGTTTCTCTTTTGCTGAGTCGGCTTCTAGAGAGCATTCTCCGGGGGGATGCGAGAGTGCACAGCGTACACAACGGTATTGTAGGTGGCAGTTCTTACTGGCGTGCCCAATTCTTTGGCATCGCATACACTGGAAGATTTTCTTTTTTTTAAGGTGTTCCCATTTGACTTTTTGATAGAGGAGGTGTTTTATTTTGAAAACTTCTGCTAGTGGAGAGTTGCTGGTGACTTGTACTATGTGGTGGTATCGTTCTGGGTTATCTTTATTATACTGGAATTTTGTGACCTTGGTGGCCACGCAGTTTGTTATATTGATGTCTTGTATTTCTTTGAGTATATCCGTGTCGCTAAAGTTGCCTTTTATTCCTTTGAGTATTAGCGTTCTCGGTTTTTCGTGTTTGGGTGTGTAGGAGTAGAATTGCACGTTATTTTTGTGTAGGATGTCATATATGGCTGCGTGATCGCTAAATTTTGTGGTGGTGAGTGTGGAGTTTTCTTTATCAATATACTTGATTTGGAATGCGTTCTTTGGGATGTTTTTGGTGATGAGCTGGCTGATGGTGGTGTTTATTGATTGGTTTTGGACGTGTATTGGGGGGGGTTTCCCTTTGGGGGTTGGGGTATTAAGGCGTTTATCAGTTTTTGGGGTGTCTAAATGATAGATTTTTATGGATATGCCTTGATCTGTGAAGATGTTGTTTAGTAGTTTTTTAACTGTGATCCAGTCCAATTTATCGATTCCGCAACCTATGCGTGGCATCGCTAGGTCGGTGATTTGTAGCTCTTTACATTTGTTCAGCATGGCTGTTAGGCTTTGTTTGAGGGTGTCGTATGTGGGTTTGTCTTCGCTTTTTGATTTTGTGACCAGGTAGAAGATATGTCTGTCTTCGTGTTGTAGTGTAGCTACACCTCCGGCTTCTGTCTTTTGGGCTAGAAGGTGTTGGACGGATCCGAATTGGTGTTTGAATTCGATGGCTATTCCGGAGCTCATTTTAAAATCTGCGCCGACGCAGTGTGCGAGGCATGTTTTTGTGTTATTTGCGAATAGGTCTCCTGTATATTCGGTGATGCATGATGGCCCGCTGTCTGGTTGTGAGTGGTCGGTATTGTCGATCATTTCGTTGGTATTGTCGTAATCCATTTGTTCGGTGTCGGTACTGGTACCGGCTAAGGCTTCATAGCTGTTGCTGGTGTTGAGGGTAGGTGGCGCTGCGCCTACATTCTTAGCGTTTTTTGATGTTTTGGTGGGGGTGATCCATTCAGGATTTGACGGGGGTTCTGTGTTTTGCCGTGGGGGCCTGGTTGTAGGTAGTTTTGGTTGGATTTTATGCACGTGTTGCATACCTGAGAGTTCTTTCATGGCTTTCCTATATAGCTTGTCAGCTGTGTGGTGATCCACGCTATTTCCATAGGGTTTCTTAGTTTTGGGGGTTTGGTTAGGCGCCGATGCATCTGGTGGTTCTGATTGGAACTTCCGTTTGTTCGGGGGGTCGGCCATATTGGCCTTTATTTTTTTGAGGTTAGCTCGTTGTATTGGGTTGTTTTGCGTGTTTTTTTTTTAAATATTTACCTGTTTTCCCACCTGATTTTTATTTTTTTGGGTTTTTGAAAATGGGAATCACTATCACTGGTATAGATTTTCACTCGAGACTGTGATATTCTGGGCTAATTCTAGAGATACTCGACTCATGTGCTACACGCGTCCGTCTCCAGTCTCAGTCTCCAGTCTGATCCAGTCTGATCGTCGCAACGATCCTCAACAGGTCGAACCAGGCGATCGAAATCGATTTCATAGAGTAATCGGTTACTCCAATCTCGGCATTTCAGCCGATGGGAATTCCAGTACTCATGAAATTTGATCATTATTGGAATTGCGTCCAGCGATGCACGGCTGAAGATGAGTTCCATGGCATGAAATACTCAGTTCATCGCAACAATCCGCAGCAGGTTGGAGTAGGGAAACAATATCGAATTGATAGAGTAATCGGTTCGTCCGATCTTGGCGTCTCAGCCCATAGGGATTTCAGTAATCGTTAAAACTAATCATTATTGGAAATGCGTTCGACGACGCACAGATGAATTCGAGTTCCGTCGTCTCATATACTCGGTTTGTCGCAACAATCCGCAGTGGGTACAGTAGATAAAATAAGGGAGTTTATTTACCGTGTTTTTCATCGTTTCTTGTTCTTTCTGGAACAGTGTTTTTATCCTTTTTTTTTTTTTTTCTCAACTCACGCATGATGCGTGGGAGGCTGAGTATGAGGTGGACCTCGCCAAGTTTTGGGTTATTATAACATAAAATCTATACATCCATTTACTGAATATTATTACATCCCCACCCCGAATACTGTTACTGCGAACCCCATGTCGCAGACCGCGAGCACATGAATCGCTTTCCTATTTCATTATGGCGAAAGGACATAATTGCATGTTAGCAGAGGTATTGCTATTAGGTTTGAGATTTTAACCTGAGGATATTTTCACATACTTTCTTGTTTCACTAATGACGATTGAGGCGCGTGATTATATCCGATTTGCCCAGGTATACATGGCTGTAACTGGCGAAATTTTTCAAGATGTAAAATTTCTATTTTCCATAATGATTGGAGTGTACCTATTTATTTCCCAATAGCCTGAGTGTGAATTTTGCTGTAAAACGTGATACATGGTGCTATGAATGAAATAAAAACAAGTAGAAATAGGTTTTGAATACATTTTGAATATATTCATTCATCCCTACACGCTAACACATATTTCTGCATAAAATTCATAACAGAAAATATATTTTGGATACATTTATTCATTCCTACACACTAGTACATATTTATCCGTAAAATTTCAAAATGCTGCAAGCTTCTTCACATTACCACTAATCGGGTTATAATCAACAATACGATCATGTATAATCATACAATAGGCTGGGGTATCAGCAGGGAATTGAGCCTTGGCGAAAAGAAAGCTAGAGATAAAGGAAAAAGAAATTGCTCAGGATTGTTCAGAATCGCTAAGAATTGCATATGATGCGCATACACTTTTTCTCTTTCTCTGGTTCTTGTTCTTCTCAAAATGAAATTGTAAATGTGATTTAAAGTAAATTCTTTTATCACAAATATATATATATTGAAACGAAATTTCATTAACAATTGTTGGTGAAGCATTGTAAAATAGTAAATCAGGATCAAGATCAATAAAAGAAAAGAATACCAGCAAAACTTACTGAAAATAGTATTTCGGAACAAACCTATAATGAGGAATAGGCTTGTGTCATGGAAAGGACGAACCGTAGATTAATACGCAATAACGTTTGCCTATATAAGGCCGAGCGGCCCACGCTTGGGAGCGCATTTCTATGTTAGAATTAGAATTGGTAACTTCGCTCAAGCAACAGTAAGTTTTGCTACAATTCGCAAGACTATATAACTCAAATAATAAAAGGAAACATTATTATTATACCTTCGCAATATTCAACGCTAACGAGTGTAAGAACTCTGCAGTTGCGAATATAATAATTATCCAATCCTCTTGATATATTCAACACTAACAGGTGTAAAAAACTCTGCAGTGCGAATATAATAATTATCCAATCCTTCCGATATATTTAACGCTAACGGGGATCAAACCTCTGCAGCCGCGATTATATTATCCGCATGTGGATTGATCAACGCTAATGAGTATGAGACTCGACAGCTGCGATTATCCTCTGATTTCGCGGGTCGAATAAGTAAAAAGAGCTCTCTCGTTCTTGGTTCGGTATCAATATGCTATGAATGAAATAAATGAAAAGGGAAAAGGGGAATAGAAAGATTTTAAGAAGATTTCAAAAATGACGAGTACATTATAAATTGCGTGAACAATACCGGAGATAGTCGGCAAGTCTGCTTAAGTAGCCCCGAGATATTAAATAATCAAAGAATAACCACTATGGCCTAAGGTCCTTACAAATTCGGGTTCAAGCAAAGACTCAGCTTAGCTTAAAAGAATCCCGTTTTGCTTCAATATATACTTATCAGTCACATACAATCGATATATTTGGATATTATTAAACTTGCATTGGAGTGGAGTGGGCGGAAGGAATGTGCCTGCCAAGTAGGTTTTCTGGTAATGGGATGGGTTCAGGCATTCTTATGTTGATGTTGGTAGCAGTTGTCACTAATCACGATACATCCTTGCCTGTAAATTCGCATTTTTTCGTCAGCAAATGTATTACACTATCGTAAAAATTTCAGGACTCGGCATTGTTCCGATTCAACTACGGAAACTAGTGCTAAGATTTCATTCCTCTTCGAATAATAAAAATATTCTTTGCGGGTATCGTAAAATGTAAATTTTTGAGTCATTCGTTAGTACTTGGCGATTTGTTTGATTTCACTACCTAGACGAGCGGAAGTTTTTGAATTGTTTATGGCTGGACTTGGTATTCTTTTTTCATTTCACGACTTGTATCGGGCTCAGTGTTGTTGCCATATATGAAATTTTGTACTTTGCTGAAATTTTTGCAATGAAAACGTCTTCGCCTGTTACGAATTTTTCTACTTGGCGGAAATTTTTACATTGAAAATTTTTTTGCCGTTTCATAGAAACCCAGAGTTTGATGGTCCTCTAACTGTACTTGAATTAGAAATCTCAATGCTACAACATTGGTTACTTTCTCGTTAAAGTATACCAAATAAGTAAGCCGGATTACGGGAAAATTGGAAGAAAAAAAATTCGTGAATGCGCGCATTTCCAGTCATTTTCGCCCACTGTGCGTGGGCCACGGAAGCAGAGCATGAATTTTGTATTATTTTAAACTGTTTTTGAATTCCTTACGAAAACTAATTTTGTCCCCAAACTTTGTATCTACGCTTAGACCCCTCCTCCCCCCCCCCCCCCCCCCGTGCCCACCTCGACCTCCACGAATTCTGTCAACCTCGGGAAATCTATCCCTATTCAACGCCAAAAATTCTTTCAATTCGACTGGCCTATTATCTACCTACGTGACTATTGGAGGAGCTGAGAATTAGCATGGCTATCGACATTCTACTGTTAATAACTACAACGAAATTCCCCATGACATATTTCGGTTTTGTTGTTGCCTGAAACAGAGATGTTTCGGTATGAATGTGTTCGGTATTTCATGTAGAATGGTGATCCTGAACCTTTCTTTGCATCAATATATTCTGATAGTTAAAATGTCCAGGATTCCAATTCATCCCCATGCCAAATATGCACGAACAAATCATATACTGTGGGAATTCTCTTGTTAAAATAATCTCATTCAATGCAAAAAGAAACTTCATCTCGTTTCGACGGAGTTGTACACGTTTTTTTCATCGAAAGCGGTTGTGTTTGTTGATGAATTCCCATGGATTGTGATTTTTTCGGTCATACTGACAAATAAGGATGAATTAAGATCCTGAACTCTGTGGGAACCCGTGTATTTTAAACGGGGAATTTGAAGTGCTGTGGGGCGCCATTTAACGTAAAAATATAAATCTGACGTAGGGCTGTTACGCAGCAGTATTTGTTTATTTGACTTGTTACTTTTCCGGCGGTTGTCGTATCTTTGGCTCTGTATATAGTTTACTCACCAGCTGGAATAACTTGATAAACGCACGGTGAGTCCTGTTTCCCAATGGCATTTTTTCCCCAACACGTTAAACTGCCGTAATCTCGTTCGGAAGCTGGAGTGTACATCAATTCACTTGTTGTTCCATTATTTCTATCAACAGTTATTGGCGTCGTATCCAAATGTTCCCCGCTATTATTGAACTCCCATATGAACTCAATTTCACCAGGGTCGGCAATTACGTGACACCTTATTTTCACAGACTCTTCCAACGATGCGCCTATAAGAGTTACCTTGAGTTCCGCACACAGGAGCGACTGAAACACTAATTCTGCAGCTTATAACATTATTTTAGACATTGGTTTACAGCGCGATAGCGCGCATATCTACTAGTCCCGTGAAAGTCTAGTCCTTTCAATATGAATTTGAATAACTTCGCCAAAGCCAATGGTATTGAGATGCAATTGCTACAGTTGGGAAGCTTGAAGAATTTCTCGTCAAATGCTTCCGACAAGACGTGTTAGTACTAAGTCATATCCTGGCCCCATGCCCCTAAATTACAAGAAATTTAATTGATTTTTCACGACTCACTTCCCACATTTGTTACTTCAATGAACTGAGTACCATTTGAATGTACATGAGATAAAGAGCTGAAAAAAAAGGTTTCCATTTTTGCTTAACCCCCGTACCAAGTTGGGAGGTTTGAATAGGTGAGTTCGTTTGATCAATGTACTCTCACCTGCTATTCAAGAGAATCATGAATCTAATTGAAGGACATTCATTTCTCTATCAGTGAATAAGATAAGGGTGTAACAAAGCATAGTTTTTTATCGTGTTTTTCGAACTGTAGTTTTGTGTCCTTTTTTTTCTATGTTCTCGAATGATACGTAGTAGGATGAAGCTGAGGTGGACGTCGCCAAGTTCTAGATTATTGAAGAATACAATTTTTTCGTTTACTTATTCATTTTTCAGGTCTCTATGTACATGTGTTAACGACATATCAAAAAATGTTCACGCGTTCTTAGACCTTAGGATTTTAAAAACTAATTGACGTGAACTCCTACAACACTAATTAAAGGGGTGTAGGTATTTAATAAGTTGTTGAATGATCTTGTATGATTTTAAACTAAGATAATACTGGATATTTATTGAAGTTAACTTAGTACAGAAAACTTAATATGATAATGATAAGAATGTAGAATGAGAGTAACGAGAGTGACGATTGGCAGGGAAGGCTCCTGGAGCATGCACGTGGATAGTTGTAGAATGGTTGTGCAAGACTGAAGAGGAATTGGAGAACAAGACGTGCCTGCGACGAAATAGGAGTGAGAAAAGCTAAAGATGAGTGAGACAAAGAATTGAGAGAACGTGCAAAAGATCGTAAGAGTGAAATGTTTAGAAGTACGGTCTGGGAATCTGAACAAAATAGTTAAGGTCTGAAGAAAGAAGGATCTGGAAAATATCTTGGAAGATCCTTGATGATGAAAATGAAAAGAGCGTGAGAACGCGATAGATTGAAACTTAGGAAGGAGAGTCATGCGACTGAACATACTCCCTCCGTTGAGAGGGTGTGACCCGATCGAAATACTTATGAATTAGAGCTAATCACTCATTGCTACTGTTCCTTTCTTGATAGACGGCTGTCCTTTCGTCCATTTATGACGAACGGTTAGTTCGTGGCTATATTCGCGAGACCATCGTGACCAGAAGCGTTGTCAAACCTGCTGAAGGTGTTGCCAGCTCGAAAGACGATTTGTAAGTACGTCTTCAAGCTCTCGTTTAGGCAAGCTCATTAATTTTTTTTTTTTTTTAACATTAATATTACTTTACAATCAGTCCTTTTTGGACAATAAGTAAAATTGTTTACGATTACACGTATAAATATAAAAAATAAATATATATATACACATAAATAAATAATAATTAGCATGTGAGTACCTTCCCAATGGTCGGTACTCCTTAAAAAGAAAAAAAACTATTTAATAGTGAACTAACAATAAGATAAAGAATTTAACAGCATAACAAAATTATAAGTACAGTCTTAAAGTATTTTTATCTAAAATAAAGATTTGTATTTCTTGAATCTTGACTCTTTTGGTTGGCTAGTGAGTAGTGATCTTGCCAGTTGGTTAGGATGGTTTTCCAGGCGATCTTTGAACCTTCCACAGTAGATTTGCACCTCTTCGTGGACGGTGTTGATGTGCAGATCTTTTCTGATAAGATCATTTGTAACGTACCACGGTGCGTTGGTGAATCTCCTGAGCGCTTTGTTTTGAAACCTTTCCAGAATGTCAATGTTTGACTTTGACGCTGTGCCCCAGAGTTGGCAGCCGTACGTCCACACTGGTTTAAGTATGCATTTGTAAATCAATACTTTGTTTGCAGTCAACAGTTTTGATCTGCTTCCGGTTAGCCAGTATAATTTTCCGAGTTGCAACTCAAGTTGTTTTCTTTTGGTCCATATATGATCTTTCCATGTAAGGCGTCTATCCAAGTGGATTCCTAGGTATTTTGCTTTGTCTTCTTGTGGTATTGCGGAGCCGTTCAGTGTCACTGGTGGGCAAGTTTCCCTTCGAAGTGTAAATGTGACGTGCACCGATTTATCTGTATTGGCTTTGATTCTCCAGGTCTTACGCCATTTATCATATTTGTTGAGATACTTTTGCATATGTTTTGAAGCGTGTGAAGCTATTGGGTTGGTAGTTATTGCACCCGTATCATCGGCGAAGGTTGTAATGGTGATTCCTTCCATTGTTGGTAGATCGGCTGTGTAGATTAAGTACAAGGTTGGTCCTAGAACACTACCTTGCGGCACACCAGCTTTAATCGGGTATAGCTGCGTCGCTTCGTCGTTAATTTTTACTTGAAACTTTCTATTATCTAAATATGACTTCAGTAACTGGTAAAAGTGTTCTGGTAGAGATTTTTTTAGCTTACACAGCAGACCTTCATGCCACACTTTGTCGAATGCTTGAGCTACATCCAAGAATACCGCCGTGCAAAAGCAATTTTTCTCAAATGCATTCCGAATTACAGTCACTACTCTACCTACTTGTTCAATTGTACAATGCTTATTACGAAAGCCAAATTGATGATCTGGAATTAACTTCTCACTGATTAGTAGAGAGATAAGCCTTTTTACTATTAATTTTTCACATAGCTTTGAGAGTATTGGTAATAAACTTATTGGTTGATATGACGTAACTTGTTTTGGAGGTTTTCCTGGTTTGTTTATTAATATTATTTGGGCTATCTTCCATTGTGAGGGAAAATAACGTAGTCTTATGCCGGCATTGATTATAATTGTTATTAGTCTGACTGCTTTCGCGGTAATTCTTTAATCATTTTACCATTGATTCTATCATACCCTGGAGTCTTTTTACCGTTAATACCTTTAATGATGTTTTTCACCTCCTGCACTTTCACGTATTCGATTTTGTATTCTGCGTACTTGGGATCTGCCGTAACGCCCAAGACTTCTTTTTCTTCGTCTACGGATATCTCACGTTCAAATGGTTCAAATACCGATTTCAAGTGTTCGGCAAAGGTAACTGCTTTATCACAGTCTCTTCTAGCCCAGACTCCGTCTTTTTGCTTTACTGGTGGTATGTGCATTTGTGGCCGATTTATCTTTTTCGTTGCTTTCCAAAGAGAGTAATCTGTAGAGTCAGTTGCAGTTAAGTTTACTAAGTAATTTTCAATATTAGAATTTTTTTCATCATTGAGAAGTTTCTTGAGTTCCTTTATAGCTTTGTTCAATCGTTGTTTATTTTACTTGGATCTGTGCTTCCTCCAAATTTGTCGCAGCTTCCGCTTTTCCTGGATTTTATCTGTTATGATTTTACTATTAAATATTACTTTTTCTTTGTTTTTACTGTTTGGAGTCGAGTAGGAGGCTGCTTCTTGTAGTTTGGCGTTTAGATATTCCACTGCTTTTTCTATATCACTGTTTGTTTTAAGAGGTATATTACAAGAGATTTCTTTGTCCAGAAACTCTCTATACTGGGTCCAGTTAGTGTTTTTATTGTGTAGATGTGTGGATTTTTGTTTTCTCAAAACTTCAGTGTATATATGTATAATAACTGGTGAATGATCTGATGACAAATCAAAACAAGATTCAGTTTTAGATAGGTTAGAGTTGATACCTTCAACTACTGTGAAATCAATGAGGTCTGGTATTTTATTTCTATCTGTAGGCCAGTAAGTGGGTTCGCCTGTGGATATTGTAACTAGATTTTCAGCCATAATCGATTGATATAATTGTCTGCCTTTTGGATTTGGTGTAGTAGAACGTGATCCCCACCATTGATGTTTTGCGTTATAATCACCACCTGCAAGAAATTTGCTTCCTAGTGACTTGAAATATTCCGTGAATTTTTCTTCGTTTATTGAAGGGTTTGGTGGACAGTAAATAGCTGAGAATGTGATCGGCTTTACTTTCAACTGCAATATTTGTTGCTTGAAGGTAATCTTTTTGAGTATGTTCCAGTTCATAATGATTAATACTGGACTTGATAATAACGGCAGTTCCACCATGTGCTTTATTAGCTGGATGATTTGAGCAGTATACCTTGTAGTTTGGGACTGTGAAGTAATGCTTTTTTGTAAAATGAGTTTCTGAAATAAGAGCAATATCTATTTCACTGTTTATTAAAAAAGCTTTAAATTCTAGGCTTCTTTGAGCTAGGCCGTTTGCATTCCATAATGCGGTTTTCAGTTCACTTGTAATCACAAACGTTCAAGCAAACGTGAGATGACATTTAGCATGGTGTCTATTTTATTCATGAGTTGGCATACCAGTTTTTCAAGGTTGTTATTTGACGTTTGCGATACATAGGAACATTGGGGTTCTAGAGTATCTGCGGATTCATTTAAAATATTATCACCTACCATGGCTTGACGATATGACACACTTTCACGAACTACGTTGTTTCTTACGGTACGTGTGTTTTGAGATTGCGATTGTTGTTGACTTTTTTCTCTTAGAGTGGGAAGCAGCTTTTGCTGCAGCTGTTTATGTGCTATGCACCCTCTGTAACTCGCCGGGTGATTTCCATTGCAGTTTGCACATACCACGTTGTCTGTTTTTTCTTTTATCGGACAGTCCTTAGTAAGATGATTTTTTGCACACTTCACGCATACAGGCGTTTTGTAGCAGTAATTTTTTGTGTGCCCAAAACTTTGACACTTTGTGCATTGAGGAATAATTCTTTTCTTCCTTGGCGGTTCAAAGCTTATTATTAAGTTTAGCAGTTTGTCCACTTTGTAGATTTCTTTATTGTTTTCTTTGACTCCCAAGTCCACAAAGAATAAAGGCAGAGGTTTTTTTGTTTTATTATCCCTTATATTCGAAATTCTAAGCACTTTGTGTCCAAGTTTTTCGATTTCTATCTTCAATTCACTTTGGTCAACTGACGCATGCATGTTTCTCAGCACTGTTTTATACGGTCGGTTGAATGTTGCTTGATGTGTGTGAAATTCAGTTTTCTTCTCTTCTAGCAACCTTACTATTTTTTTATAAGCTTCAACTGAGTTTATTTTTACTTTAATTTCTTCGTTTGCTAAAACTTTCAGAGTGTAATCGTTACGTGCTACACTATCCAGTAGTTCGTACAGAGGACGAATGTTACTAACTCCTTCAATAAAGAGTATAGGAGGAACAAGTTTTTTTTCTTGTACTTCAGTTTTTTCGCTATTGACTTTGGTTTTTTGATTCTCACCACTAGTATCATTCTCTTTTTTATTTTTGTTTTCCAAGTTTTCTAGATTTTCTAAAATTTCATATTGATTATGGGTTTCCACAGGTTTTGATGCAAGCCAGTAGTCTTGTATCAGTGTTTGCCTTTTATTCGTCTCAAATGATTCAGGGCTAGTCCGTTCTCTTTTTCCTGCTTGGACCCGCCAGTTTTTTTCTTTATTTTGGCTTGAATTGCCAGAGGTGTAGTTTGAATTTGCCGCGTTAGCGGTTTTGGCTGCTTGACCGCCGACTGCCGCGACACTAGCGGCTGTAGAGGTAGGCATCTTGCCGGTCTCGAGGCATGCGCATTAGCTCTGCTTCACCTGAGTGAGCGAGCGCGCGAAAATGCTACCTGACGCTACGCTGTTTGTCAGTAGTGCGAATTTGTAGGTTAGAATGTGTAAGCTAATTGGAACAACACTTTTTGTGTAAGATTGTTTATCTCACTGAACACTTGTTATTTAGAACTTAACGTTTTGGTTTTATGCATCAAAATTTATGTAATTTAAATTTAATTTACACTATGAACACTTTATATGTAAATTCTTGTAACACACTAGCATGACTCTATGTTGCGATGCTACGTGCTAGCAGACGATGCTCGTTAATGAATCGCCAATAAGAAAATGACCGGGTGACAGGACGAGGATCGTTGGGATCTGAGGAGATAGGAGTTAGAGGACGCGAATTTAAAATAGCTTCAATTTCCACTGCAATCGTGTTGAAGTCCTCATATGTGAAAAGATTAGTTCCAAGTACTCGGCGCAGATGATGTTTAAAAGACTTGACAGCTGCTTCCCAAAATCCGCCGGAATTTGGAGAGCGAGCGGATATAAAGTGCCACTTGATCCCTTTGTGGGAGGTAAAGTTGTTTACCGTATGTTGGTGTTGAGGATCGGTTAATAATGAGTGCAATTCCTTGAGCTCATTATGCGCTCTGACAAAATTGGTACCATTGTCAGAGTAGATATCCGTGCTGATTCCTCGTCGGGCAATGAACCTGCGTGAGGATGCTAGGAAGGTTTCAGTTGACAAGTCGCTGACAACCTCCAGATGTACGGCCTTCACTGCTAGGCGGACGAAGACAGCGACGTAGATCTTGATTTTGTTTCGATTTCTGTGTCGTTTCTCCTTTATGAAAAAAGGTCCAAGATAATCAATGCCGACCTTGCTAAATGGCCGGGCTGGAGTGACTCGTACCGCAGGTAGATCCCCCATGATGTAGTCAATTGACGGTGGTTAAAGTTTACAACAAGTGACACATGTGCGAAGAACCTTGCGTACCTGATTCCGGCCGTCCCGGAGCCAATATCGACGCCCTAAAGCGTAGAGAGTGGCTGGGACTCCGGCATGGAGATGATTGCGATGCTCCGCTTCGATTAATACACACGTAACGTAATGCGATTTTGGAATTATGAGTGGATGACGTTGAGTGAACGATAAGATTGTATTATTCAATCTTCCTCCGACGCGTAAGAGATCATTTTTATCGAGGAATGGATTGAGTGAAAGAAGCCGACTGTGACGATTGATTGGCTTTTTCAAGCGGAGACAATGAACTTCTTCTGAGAATGTTGATTGTTGTACTAATCTGATGATGATTTCTGAGGCTGCTCTGATCTCTGTGATTGTGAGTGGGCCATTAAGTTTGCTTTAAAATCTCATACAGTAAGCGACGATTGTTCGGAGTTTGTGTATAGATGAATATCTTCCCAGTAAACTGGTGTCGGCCGCTATTGTATGTAGGCATTTGACTTTACGTTTTTCCAGCAAGTCTTCCCTTACTGGTGTGAGTGCTAGGTTGAGCCATGCGTTTTCAGCCTGCAGAAGCCACGACGGTCCCTTTTGCCACAGAGATGGTTGAATGAAACCTTCGGGTAGTTGACCTCTTGAAACTAGGTCAACAGGATTATCATGTGTTCGAACATGACGCCAATTATTGATAATGGTTTTTGCTTCAATCTCTGCTACTCTGTTGGCAGCAATGGGTTTTAGTGACGATGGAGAGGTTTTTAGTCAATGTAGAACGATTGTTAAATCGATCCAGTAGATGATGCGATTGGTATCGGTAGTATCAAGAGCTTCCTTGACCCTTGAGATAAGATGTGTGAGTAGGAGAGCTCCACACAGCTCCTATCTTGGAATGCTCATCGTTTTTACCGGTGCAACTCGCGATTTGGCACATAATAATACAGTGTGCGATTGTCCTAGGTGATTGACAGACCTCGAGTAGATGCAGGCGCCGTAAGCGCGTTCACTTGCGTCGCAGAATCCGTGTAATTCAACGCGTGTTGGATTTCCAATCAGGATTTTACGATCGAAATTCAGATTGTTCAGTACATCAAGTTGACGATGATAGTTGGTCCACTCAGAGTGGAGGCTGTTGGGTAGTGACTCATCCCAATCCAGTTTCAAGGCCCATAATTTCTGCATTAGGATCTTGGCTGTGACAATTATTAGCGCCAAGGGTCCTAGTGGGTCAAAAATTTTTGCGATCTCGGATAGAACAGTACGTTTGGTGATTGCTGTAGGTGTTGTAAGTGGCTTGACTGAATAGACGATTGTGTCTGTGTGTGAGTTCTACTTGGCACCGAGAGTTTCTAGGGTGTGTGAGTCCCCGAGTAATAAATGACGGTTTATGTGTTCTGGCGGTAAACCTACTAATAACTCTGAGGCGTTGGATGCCCATTGTCGAATCTTGAGACCACCCCGATCTAGGAGTGCGGTGATTTGATTGCGCAATACGATCGCTTCTTCTGCCGTTTCAGTACCTGTGAGAAGGTCATCGACGTACAGATCGGTTTGTAGAATGGCGGATGCTTTGGGAAAGTTATGTTTCACGTCTAGAGCTAACTGGCGTAAGCATCGAATTGCTAAATACGGCGCTGAAGATATACCGAATGTAACTGTTTTCAATTCGTAGACCTGCTCTTCGCGGGAATTTTTCCACAAGATACGTTGGTATTTACAGTCTTCAGGTCGAACGAAGAATTGCCGGTACATTTTCTCTATGTCACCGGTGAGGACGATAGAATGCTTCCTGAAGCGAAGGATTAAAGAGAAAAGATCGCTCTGAATTGTGGGACCTACGAGGAGAGTATCGTTAAGTGAGATACCCGAACTGCTTTTCGCGAAACTGTTGAGACGGAGGCTTTTGAGAATTTCGCTAAGCGCGCGTGTTCGCATTTGCTGTACGTTACTGACTAACTCGCTTGCTCGCGTCGGCCGCGCACGCTGCCTCGTTCGGCTGATTCCGCCGTCGCTCGGGGGCTCGCGTTGCGCACGCATCAAACGCGACGACACTCCTCAACACTTCCGCCGTCTGAGTGTTTTATGCGTAATCCAAGATTTGAATATAATTCAACGAAGCGATTTTTTGGGAGTGCTTCAGTGAACATGTCCGCCAACTGGCGTTCGGTCGGAATGAAAATAACGTCAATTTCGCGATTCTCGACTTTCTCTCGGATATAGTGGTATTTTATATCGACGTGCTTCGTTCGTTTGTAGAATTCAGGGTTACGGACGAGACGTATCGCGCTCTGATTGTCTACGAATAATGTCGTTGGATTCTCGCATCGTTGTCCTATACCGTTCAACAGTGTGCGGATCCACACAGCCTCTCGAGCCGCGGTCGCTGCGGCGATGTATTCGGCTTCAGTTGTGCTAAGCGATACGAGTTTTTGCCGCTGTGACGACCACGTCACAATTCCTGCCGCGATACAAAACGCGTACCCCGTCGTCGACCTACGCGTCGCGACGTCGCTTGCAAAATCGGCGTCTGAATATCCCGTCAGCTCCGTTTCCGATTCGCTAGCACGATACTCGATTCCTAACTCGATTGTCCCGATTAGATACGAGATAATGCGTTTCACGGCGTTCCAATGACTCTCGTTGTGGTTGTTCAAGAATTTACCGACCGCGTTTACCGAGTATGCGAGATCCGGACGAGTTACCACCGTGAGAAACATCAACGACCCGACTGCCTCGCGATACGGCACGTTTTGTTTTTCGTCATCGTTTTCTGCCGGGTGCAGCACCGTGTGCGGATCCGCAGGTATTGAAAGCCCTTTTGCTTTACTCATACCGAACCGATCTATGATTTTTGTCGCGTACGCCGATTGGTGTATGAACATTGACTTATTGATTCGATCGCGGCTGATCTGTATTCCGACAAAGACCCTGCAGTCGCCGATCGTAATCTCGAACTCTTCGCGTAGCGCACCGATTATACTTGAAACTGTTTCTTTTGATTTTGACGCGACGATCCCATCATCGACAAACAACGCGAGGTAGACGTCATTTCCGTCGTGGACGCCGAAGAAGACGCATTTGTCTGCGTCTGTCCCCTCGAGGTTGAAGCGTCGCAGGAAGTCAACGAACTTCCGATTCCAGCACCGTGGCGCTTGCTTGAGCCCGTAGAGCGACTTTCTCAACAGACACACCACGTCACCTCGACGTCTCGTTTCGTCGTCGTCGTGAAGTCCCGTTGGAACCTCCATGTAAATTTCCTCGTCTAGGGTGCCGTGTAGGAAAGCAGTTTGTACATCGAACTGCGTGGTCTCGAGATCCAACTGCGTGATGACTGCCAGGAGCACACGGAGCGAGTCGTACCTCACCACTGGGGAGAAGGTTTCAGAGTAGTCGATGCCCTCTTTCTGCATGAACCCCCTGGCGCATAGACGTGCCTTGAATCTCGCCACGTTGCCGTCTTCGTCGTGTAAAATCTTGAAGACCCATCTCGAGTTGATCGTCTTCTTCCCTGGGTCTCTCGGAACGATCTCCCACGTTCCGTTTTTCTCGAGCGACTCGAGTTCCTCGTCGATGGCTTCCGCCCACTGAACAGCCTCTGCGCTTGACATTGCCTCTCTGTATGTCGTGGGAATGTTGTGCTCTACCAAGCACAGCACGTATCTCGCTGGTGGGTTTATTCGCGCACGATCTCGCAGTCTTCTCGGCTCTCTTTGGTCCTGACGTGGGTCTCCTTCTGCCTCGTCGTCGTTTATTACAGTGACGTCCTCTGCTAGCGCGTTTTCGCCGACGTCGTTCACACCGTCTGCTTCTTCCACAGCAGCTTCGTTTCCGTTTGCCTCGTCCTCGTTCGTTAGTGGGAAGACGATCTCGATGTTCGTCTCAAGCGGCTTCTGGTTCATGTTTTGTTCGTTGAAAGTGACATTTCTGGAAACAGAAACCTTCCGAGCCACGGGGTCGTACACCCTGTAGTTTGTTGACTCACTTTCATACCCCACCAACACGAGCTTCTTGGCCCGGGCGTCGAGCTTCGTTGTCTTCTGCTTCGGTACGTGTGCGTAGGCATCTGATCCGAACACCTTTACGTGTCGGAGATCCGGCTTCTTCCCAGTCCATTGCTCGTACGGTGTACGGCCCACTTGGCTTCTCGATTCGCCGGTCCTGTTGAGCACGTAGACGGCCGTTGCCACTGCTTCGGCCCACAGATAACCGGGCATATGCTTCGCCTGAAGCATCGTCCTCGCCGCTTCGACGATGGTCCGGTTGTCCCTCTCGGCTTTGCCATTTTGTTCTGGCGTATATGGCGCGGTCGTCTCGTGCGTGATCCCTCTGGCTTTCATGTAGTCTCTCATCCCCGTGTTGCAGAATTCTGTCCCGTTGTCAGAGCGAAATGTCTTCATCGTTCGTCCGAACTTATTGTTCAGCAGTCGCTCGAAGTCTGCAAACCGATCGTATACATCAGCTTTATGGCGAATGAAATACACGAACCTGAATCCCGTTGCATCGTCCTTGAACAGGACATAGTAGCGCGCTCCGCCTATTGATTCTATCGACAACGGACCACACACGTCGCTGTGTATGGTTTTCCCCGGCTTGCTCGACGTGTCTTTCTTTTCTTTCCGAAATGGCAGTTTGTGTGATTCACCGAGCTGGCATGCTTCGCAGAAGAAGTCCGAGGCGTCCTTCAGATTCACCCCTTCCACTAGTTCTCGACGAACCAGCTCGACAAGTGCTCGCTTGTGGATGTGGCCGAGCCTCTCGTGCCACGTCTTCAGATCCGTGGCTGCTACATTCGCTTCACAATTCTTCCTTGGTCTTCTGAAGAACATGCGACACAGCCCGTTCGCTTGTTTCAGTCCTGTTGCTTCGACCACACCGTCGCGTGACAACTCGACGAATTTTCCTTTGAATTTTACTCGGAAGCCATTGTTTGTGCAGACGCCGACCGAGAAGAAATTTCTCTTTACTCGAGGAACGAGTAAAACATTGTTGATGATGCCGTTCTCCCATTTTCCGTTCACGAGTTTCTCGATTCGAATGCTGCCGACACCCTCTACCTCGCACTCACCGTCGTCGCCGAGAACAACCTTCTCTCCCGTTACCGGCCGTAGGTTCTCGATCCAGTCACGTCGTGGTGTCACGTGCCCCGAAGCCCCGCTGTCGGTAATCCAGACGTCTGCCTTATCCGCGGTCTGTATGTCACGGATCTGCTCGTCCGACAGTGTCTGCCGCTCCGCTCCTGTTACCGACACCTCAGCGCTCTTCGTATTTGACGTGATCACGAACGCGCACCCGGCACCGGCGCTGTCTCTTGGTTTTCTCGGTTTTTCGCACTTGTTCGCATAGTGACCTTTTTCACCGCAGTTCCAGCACATTATGTTTTTTTTTCCTTTTACATTTCTTGGATTCGCACTTTTCGATGTCACCGCCAATGCACTCGCTGACTCGCTGTCTACCCCGAGATTTGACTCTTCCTCGATTAGGCGCTCCATTAGATACGACACTTTTTGCCGTGCGGGGTCCACGTTCGCCCAGGCGGTTTTGAACATCGCATATTTTGACGTCAGACTCGACATGATTTTTGCGATTATTGCCCGCTCTGTTTTCTCCTCTCCAAGGTCTTTGAGCTGACTGGCCATGTTTCGAATCGTACTCACGTGATGTACGACTGTGTCCATCGATGCCATTTTGTACGCGAAAAACCGTTCCTCGAGCGTCCCGACGTTCGACGCGGACTTTTGTTCGTGCATCGCACTTAAAGTGTCCCACACATCTTTCGCTGTATCACACACTAGCACGCACTCGACATGTTCGTCCTCTAGCGCTGCCGTGATTATCGCCGCTGCCTTCGCATCATCCTGAAGCCACGTTCTCATTCGACCTCCGTTCACGCCTTCCGCGTTTTCTGGTTTCGTCCTCGAACCATCGACGACGTCGAACACTCCCTTGGCTTTCAACACGTTGGTGATGCGGTATTTCCAGGCCTGGTAATTTGTTCCATTGAACCGTTTCAAGGACGCCACTAACCCGTCTTCCGGCATCCTCGATCTTCACTGTTCACTTTGTCGCACAATAAGATAAACCCGGTACCTCGGGAAATCTGTCCTCGATAATGTTCGCCAAAATCCGCGAAACTCCTCGATATCTTTGTCGCGACACCCGAACTCTCGATTGCTGTGAAATTTCCCGATTCGAATTTCCGGTCACGTACCTCGTGCTTTGCTCGCACGCCGTAATGGCCGACTCGACCACGCTTTCACACCGCGCACTTTAGACACGCCGTTTCTCTGATCCACGTTCTGGGCCCATAACCAGTTGAGACGCAGGCTTTTGAGAATTTCGCTAAGCGCGCGTGTTCGCATTTGCTGTACGTTACTGACTAACTCGCTTGCTCGCGTCGGCCGCGCACGCTGCCTCGTTCGGCTGATTCCGCCGTCGCTCGGGGGCTCGCGTTGCGCACGCATCAAACGCGACGACACTCCTCAACAGAAACCATCGAAGACTACTCGCACGGCGGTAGTGAGACTACCTTAGTAGATAAGCAAGGCGGGTTCTACACCATTTCTGGACCAACTCTAGAGTCAGCCATCTTGGATTCTAAGATGGCGGCAAATCCAAAATGGCGCTCGCAGGCGCCATCTTGTGACGCACGGTCGCACGCATCGACATATAGTATGGACTGCGCGATCCCAACATAAAGCCCTTCGAAAAGTGTCCGCTAGAGTTAGACAAAGAGGGAACGATGTGGAGGTCTATTGTTCTCTCTTTCTAAGAATTTTATTGGCTGTGTTGATTGGAAGATCAAACGAGCCCGCCGAAGGCGGGCGAAGTTTGATCAAAATTATATGAAGAGTCTCGTTCGAAGATGATAATAATGTAGTCATGTTTGTCATGCTCACATCACAACGTTTTAGCGCATAGATTTAAACTTTTTTCGCGCCAAGTAGCCCCCTTGGCTACTCAGCGCCATCTATCTCCAACTAGCTTCATATTGTTTTGTGTGTTACTTTTTCAATTATCACACAGTATCGTGAAGATGATAAAGGGACTGCGTCCGGGAGATTCATGGGTGGGAGATTATCATCTTCGAACGAGACTCTTCATATAATTTTGATCAAACTTCGCCCGCCTTCGGCGGGCTCGTTTGATCTTCCAATTATATTGCGAGTCTCGTTCTGGATGATAATAATGTAGTTTTTTAGAGAGTGTGATAATTTCTTCTCTCATTGTTTAAATAGTTTTATTATTTGAATTTTTTTTTTTTTTTTTTGCATAGTCGAGAAACATGGGGATTATGTATAAACATATGAAAATAGATTAGCAAATTAACTTAAGATTGCACGAGCAAACTCAGCATTGGATGCTTGGATAGGTCTATTGTAAAATTTGAAGAACGTTTGGGATCCTTTGGCCCATCCAGCCGTTCTTCTGATTGTTACAATGTCCACTCCCCTCTTGTGAGCAGTGGATACAGCTGCGTGCTTAGTGCTGTATGCTGTGAACATTTCAGTATCAATTCCAGCTTTATTCAAGAGGGACTTGATCCAATGTCCAATTGTTTGAGACGATGCTGTACCATGAGGTTTCATAGATGTAATAAATAAATACTTTGAATTCTTATTTCGTAACTCTTTGGTAAGATCCAAGTATTCTAGTATCATGGAAGCGACACATAAGCCTGGCCTTTCTTTGTAGAAAGGAAGTACTAGTTCAGGTTGATAAGCCCCAGGTTTCGAGGTTTTTATTCGGTCACTTATTTTTATACTTATACCACTAGCAGAAATCGAAATGTTATCTTTGTTTATCAATGATAAAGTTTGAAGCCTCTGGGCGGTCGTGAGAGCTAAGAGGGTTGATACTTTTTCGGCTGCTTCTTTTAACTTTAATTCTTTGAGGGGAGGTAACTTATCCAGGTAGTTTAGTACAGGACTAATATCCCAAGTCGTATTATACTTGGGTTTTGTAGGCTTTTCTTTGAAAACGCCTCTGAAGAAACGTGAAATTAAATTATCCTTATTAATATCATAAACCGTGATCAACGAAATTGCTGAACGCACAGTATTGAGTGAGCTGTAACCTGCCCCCTCTTTAAGTCTTTTGTTTAGAAAGCTAATAATATCTGAAGTTGTCGCGTTAAATGTGTCTAGGTTCATTTTGTGGGTATAATCCCACCATAAAATCAGACCACTCTGATATTGTTTTCGGGTTGAGTCGGTTATAGAATTCACCATCACGTCGACTGAATCTTCACTGATGCCTTGTCTTAAAAATGCTGTCCGGATAATTTCCCTGCCACCAATGAAAGATGGGATGACAGTGGGTGAAGGTTCTCTCTGTAGGGGAAATCAAAAGTGAATTACTCGGTTTGAGAGTTAGGGCAGGTTCAGTTAGCAGAGACGTGAACAGGGGGTACCAGGGCTGTGTGGGCCAGAAGGGTACAACCAATACACCCGCTGCTTTATCGTTTATAATTTTCCTAAGGGTACGTAGGATTAGTGCAAATGGAGGAAAGGCATAGAACATCTCGTTCTGCCAAGAAGTTGTGAAGGCATCCACCAGTTCTGCTTCTGGATCTGGGAAACGAGAGTAAAATTTTTTACATTTTCTGTTGATTCTTGAAGCGAATAAGTCTACTGAAAAAGGTCCAAATCTGTTTTCGATTTTTCTGTATGGAGTCTGGGATATTTCCCACTCAGTGTCGTCATTAGTATTGCGGGAAGCTGTGTCTGCCTCCACATTCTCAGCCGAACGAATGTATGATGCTCTCAACCAAATCTTTCTCTCTTCGCACCAATCCCAGATTTTTCTAGATAGTTCACTAAGGTGCGGAAATTGAACACCCCCTGCTCTATTCACATAAGCAATAGCTGTGGTATTGTCCAATCGTAATAATACTTCACAATTATATAAACTTGAAGCAAAGCATTTCAAAGCCAGGGAGGCTGCGAGCAGTTCGAGGTAATTAATGTGTTTCTTCCTTTCCACTTTGTCCCAAAACCCAGATGCACTCACTTCATTACAGAAACATCCCCAACCTGTTAATGAAGAATCAGAAAAAATCTCTATCGAAAAATTATGACTTCGAATTGGGTTTGATCCAATTAAAGCATTCATCTTCCACCACTCAAGATCCTCACTCATATTTTCTCTTATTTGAATTTTTCCCTCATAATTTCCCCCATTAAATTTGAGTGCTAAAAATTTTTGTCTCTCAAGTCGTTTGCAATGGATGAAGCCATATGCTACTGCTGGGCATGCCGCAGTCACGACTCCCAGGAATGTTGCAAAATCTCGTATTTTGTAGCTATTTCCCACTTTAAAATTATTGGCCAATCCTATTATTTGCTTCTTCTTTTTATCCGTTAGATTTAGAGAGAAATCTACTGAGTCTATTAGGAAACCTAAGTATTTACATTTTTGGCTGGCACTTAAAGAACTTTTTTCAAAATTTATGATAAAACCCAGATTTTCTAAAAATTTGGTAGCTTCTCTCATATTTAATTCACAGCCATCTTTTGACTGATGGATAAAGAGGAAATCATCTAAGTATAATACTAAGAACATTCCCTTCATTCTCAAATAGTTGACAACAGGTTTCATGATTTTTGTAAACACGTATGGGCTGGTGGATAATCCGAAAGGAAGGCATACGAATTGGAAGAGCTTTCCTTCGAATTTGAATCTAAGAAATTTCCTATGTTTTTCATAGATTGGAACTATGAAATATGCATCCTTCAGGTCTAAGGAGCCCATGAAATCTTTTCTAGAAATCAAACCCAACACCGTTCTCATGTCTTCCAACTTGAAGTGTGGAGGTTTGATGAATTTATTCAATTCTTTTAGATTGAAAATAAATCGAAAGGATCCATCTGGTTTCGGGACGAGGAAATATGAAGAAACGAATTGACTTTTACACTCCATACATTCTTCTATAGCTCCTTTTTTGAGTAAATTTTTTACTTCGATTTTAATCTGCTTTGCCTCGTTCTCAGAGAATATCCTTTTCTTAGGGGAATATTTTTGGATTGGTACTTCTGTGAAAGGAATTCTATATCCCTCCAAATAATTTAGAATGAGATTGTCGGGTGTAATGTTCTTCCAAACTTCACTGAAGAAGCGAAGTCTTCCTGCTGGCTTCTTTACCTGGCTTATTTCTTGTAGGATGACCGGTTCGTCGTCGGAGCAGAGTTCTTCGATGAACTCTGTGTTGCTGTCTGGTATGTTCTCGGCTTCTTGGGTTTGAAAACACGACGTTTTGGAGGCTGACCCGTCTGCTTGTATGCCGCAGACGGGTATTTCGGGTTTCCCTGGTCTCGAGGTTTGTAGGCATCCTTCTTTGGTTTATCTTTGATTTCAGCACAGGCTTTCTCAATCTCTTTTACATCTTTTACCTTATCTCTCAGATTAATACCATAGAGCCATTCGTCCGAAATCATAGAGTCTACAGTTGGTTTGATCGTCTTGTTAAATTGTGGAGTGATGAACGATTTGCGAGCTATAGATTGTTGATGAAAAACATCGGCCAGGATTTGACCCGCATGGCTCAGATAGTCAGTGAAAATCCCTTCGTCCACCCCATCCTCTGGGGGGTCAATCATCATAGAAACAGCGGCTCCCAGAGCTACTAAGGCAGTACCGATACAGTTTTGTGTGTCCAAAAAATGCTGATCCCTTTTCTTCGCAATGTCTGATAGAAGTGAAACTATTTCTAGATTTACCTTGGGAGCCTCTGTATAAAGTTCACCCTTTCTGTTATACATTTCTAGAATTTCTTTTTTATTTTTATCTGGAAGTCCTTCTTTAAGCCATTTTTCCCAAGCATTTTTTAAATCTGGATGATATTTCACTTCTTTAAACCTTGATTCGTTCAAATCAACGCCAAGTGCTTTCAGTACATTGTCTCTTTCTTGGGGAATCACCTCTTTTTGAGTTGTTGGATTATTTCCTGAAGCTGCATCATTCTCCTTGTCATTCTCCTCTGTGAAGAAAGAATAGGACAATCGGCGCAGGGTACAGATTTTTGGGAGGGGCACTTGTTGTGCTTGTGGAATTATACTCTTGTTGAGTTTTTCTCACAGTGGAAATTCCCTGTCAGACTCGTATGGATTCTGACGCTCAATATTCGTATGGAAATTGAGAAATTTTGTCTTGTTGACCGAAGGTAGGTTTTTTTTTTTTTTTTTTTTTTTTTTTGTACTTACCAACAAAACTAATATATTCAACAGCATCAGCTTTGTTAGCTGTCTGTTGTTGAGGTTGTTGTATCTGAGGCTGTTCTTTTTGAACCTTGACCAGAGACTCCACGACTTTTGTGAGGTTAGAAATCTGGTCTTGCAATTTGTCGTATTTGTTATCCTTCCTTCGTTTGTGTCGATGCTCTCTGGACCTCGAGCTTGATCTCGAGCGTTTTCTTCTGTCTTCTGACATTTTGTTGCACAATGAATGTTGTTTAAATCAATTTTTTATAACTTAAGTTGAAAAAACGTATGATGCGTTAGCACAACGAAACAATATGAAGCTAGTTGGAGATAGATGGCGCTGAGTAGCCAAGGGGGCTACTTGGCGCGAAAAAAGTTTAAATCTATGCGCTAAAACGTTGTGATGTGAGCATGACAAACATGACTACATTATTATCATCGAGAACGAGACTCGCAATATAATTGCTGCGTAGAACGCGCCAGGGACGTAATACATACAAAATTCCCCCCATGCTCCAGTATCATAACAATCACGAATGGCCTTCTGGTTTGTGTAATGCGTTAAATATGTGTTATGATAATAAAATGTAAACATACGCAATATATACCAATATTTTTTAACTTGTAATTTATGTACATTTTTCATTTATCCTAACTTATTCTCAATGTTTACTAAGAACATTGAGTTTCCACACAAATTTGAAGTTTGAAAATTTTGAAACTTACAATAATTAATATGTTACAAAAAAAAAAAACCTGGCAATTTCGGTCGCGGCTCACAAAATTATTAATCGAGGATCCTGCCTATATCAATATCGTCACCCGATCGCACGTACAACGACATTGATATATTTTTTATTTATCTAGCGCTTGCTTGTGGTCGCAATTACTTTTTTGGGTCCCTATAAGCATGTTAATTTAATTAACGTTCATTTCATCGGGTCTTTCGATTTTATGGGGTTATCATTTTATTGCAAATCCGAATGCGCAGTGCGCGCATCAAAATTAAAAAATTGTGTTGGCCCAGTGCGTTAAGGGCTCTAAATCATATTGCTACGCTCCTGAATAGAAAGAGACGGAGATTGACCTCCACCGGTCGCTATCTCTTTCTAACAGTCGGCCATATTTTACCGGCCTAAGCGTAGCCCATACTATACGTCGATGGTCGCACGTTTCTGCAGGTCAGACCAGCGCGCTGAATGTATCGTATTACACCTACTATCGACAGAAACTGCTCTCATACAAACGTCATCCAGTGTATGATCAAAGGATGGGGAACGGGGAAATTGAAAGACACTATATATGAGCGAATTATTTTCCATCTGATTTATTGATTATAAAAATTAAATTCCTTAACTCTAGAATATAGAATCTGATTCACGGACAGTACATGAAAAATCGTACCTCAATAGCTTCTATTTATCAAAAGAAATTCTTTGAAACTCTAGAATATAAAATCTAATGCGCGGACATTATATGAAAAATCACACTCTAACAGCTTTCATTTTTCAAATAGAAATGCCTTAGAACTCGATCATACCTGATATGACAATATTACTTAATTGGCCTAATTGAAATAAAATTTCAGTTTCGTAATTCTAAAATATAAAATCTGATTCACGGACAGTACATGAAAAATCGTACCTCAATAGCTTCTATTTATCAAAAGAAATTCTTTGAAACTCTAGAATATAAAATCTAATGCGCGGACATTATATGAAAAATCGCACTCCAACAGCTTCCCTTCTCAAATAGCAATTCCTTAGAACTCGATTATACTTGGTACAACAATATTACTTAATTGATATAATTGACCCGTGCAGAAATTAAAAATGGGCGCTGGCTGGACCCTGTCCAGTTTTCCTTCTTTCTGACTAGTTTTTGGGGAGTAAAACTGTCCAGTTCCAGACTAGGCTTGTAACGCAAATCTGCCTAGTGCCTATCTTGGCAGACTGACTAGTTGCTGGTCGAGAGATCTCAGCAGCTGCTGGCCAGAGATCTCTACAGCTTCTAGGCAGCAAACTCGGCAGTCGCTTGTCAGAAAACACGGCAGATCCGAGTAAGCGAACTCGGCAGCTGCTAGTCATGAAACTAGGTAGATTCCAATGAGAGAATTCGGCAGTTCCTCGTCAGGAAACTTGTCAGATTCTAATCAGAAAAATGATCAGTTTCTAGCGAAAATCTCGCCAGCTCAGTCAGCGATCTTCTTACAATGTTACGTGTTATAGAGGGTACATTCGGTTTAAAGTGACGTCTCATAATGAAATACTTTTATTAAAGTGGACATGCCGATTTGTATATCAAATATATGATTAGTTTGAGAACAGCAGTAATAGGATATTATATCAGAGATACGTAGTTCTAAAACACACGTAAACTATACTATTATGTATATTATAATATACATATTGCAACACCAAAGTGAGGAGAGTAATAACAAAAGTTCTTGAACAATAAAAATTGATTTGGATATTTTTGACTCTTGCTCAAAGGTAACAGATGAAAGAAGTCAGTCCGTGACACAGATATGTACGTTACAAGTTGATATAAACTTTAGCCATCAAATCAGATTTTCTCTAGTCTTGATCAAGAGTGAAAAATAATTTTAAAAAGTTAGTCGTGACAGGGATACGTCAATTTAGAACAGACTCTCACTATTCTCTCAAATACAGGGGGAATTCCTGACGACTAAACAGTCTGAAGTTGGCTGGAATCAACAAGTTTTCAGACAGTTCTGAACCGATGCAACTGACTGAAAGATCATTTCTCGATTCTAGTCAACTTCACTGTTCAGTCGCTAGGAATTCACCCTGTATATTGCAATACCAAAAAGGCCAGAGTAGTAACGAAGGTTTTTGGATATTAGAAGTTAGATTGGATATTTTTTACTCTCTACCGAAAGTTGAAAATAATAAAAAGTTAGTCGTCACAGAAATATATACGTTAAAAATTAAAACACAAAGGTATAAAAAGTAAAAAATAATTTTAAAAAGTCAGTCGAGACAGACAAAAATAAGAATAGCGTAATATTTTCAGCAATTAGATTTTATTCCTATCTTCTTTCTCTCTCTAGCTGCAGTTCTTGCTCCAGCTCTTTCTCAGGCTCTTTCTCTGTCTCTTTTCCTGTGAGGCTTTTTTCTGCAGGCTTACGCCTAGTGACTCGCTCTTTTCGCTTACCGTCTCAGTCAACGGAGTTGCTTAATGCATTTCCCAGCTCATGATAGTATAGCTTATCTGTTATTGGTATTGTATTGTCCTTCTCAATAGATTTGCACTTCATGCGTACAACCTCTGCAATGAACGAGAATAGTTGAGTATTATTTTTCCCTAGAAATATACATCAGAAAAATCCTAAAAATGACAGTCAATCGCATTTTTTACCTAGCATACACTTGCAGGAACAAGTGTCTTTGAATATAGATTTTTCGCCTGAAGCTTTGACTGCCGTGAAATTGAGTGCTACATCTCTGGTTAGATGTTTTTTTAGCACGCCAGTGATATTTTGTGACAGACTTGTTCGAGGATCCACCAAGTAGTGCAATGTAGCAGCCTGTATATTTTGTAACGGTTAGAACTTGGGATATTCTTCACAACGACTAATTCATGTAAACTATATTATAAATATTTGTCTTCATCACTTACAAACTCTTTGCGGAATTTTTTCTCTTTCTCGAGACGCTCATCGAAGTCCTTAAATGCATCCATAGTCTTTATCGGGAGAGATACATCATATTTCAACGTTAATCTCTGCACATTTGCTCCGAATGCATCTTGTGCCAGGGCAGACTTTTGAACGACCCCTTTTAATTCCCGAAGCTCTCTTGTCATGGTTTGAATGTCAACACGCAATGCATCAACAGCTGATACAAGTAATCCTTTTGTTTCTTCTTTGCTACATTAGGCGATATCGTTGGTGACAGAGTCCTTACTGCTATAAAAATTGAAATTGATCAACACAGGATACGTATAATTCTGAAAACAAAAATATATGAATTGTGAGTTGGGGAAGAATTTTAGTGTTGACTTCATGGCGATAGAGTTGGTCACCAAACTATTTGCACTCAAGAAGCGATTAGTCAACTTATTGACTAAGTGATATTCCGATACAATCACTCAGATATAATTTTCAACTCAAAATTCTTATTTATTAATCATACATACGTACCATTGGAATTCGTAGCAATGGAACTTAAAGATGTTACCGATGAAACAGAGGCAGCTTTCTTGGATTTTGCAGATGCGTTGGGTAAACGAGGAGCTTCGGTATCTTCCTTGGATCTTAAAGATACGCTAGGTAAACTAGAAGCGTCAGTCTTTTTGTTGGATTTTGAATATCTACCAGATGCAACAGACGAGTCACTTCCTTTTTTTGAATGGAGAGCTGGACGTTTCACAGTAGGATTTTTTGAGAGAGCCTTTTTCCCGGATGGCTTCAATTATTTTTTTGGAACTCCTATGAATTTATCATACTGAATTACGACATTGCAACGTAGAGATAATTTAATGATACAATTAAATTCGACCTGCCTGTCACATAATCTTCATCACGAGGAAATTCAAAATTGTCCAGTTTATTGGTATCTTTTGCGGCATTCTTCCATACTTTTTTGAGATTACTATTCTGAGTTGCCCAGTCGTTCTCGTTTTCATCCTGGGATCCTTCGGTTGAATTCTCATTTGAAGTAACATTGCTTCTGTCAGATGCTGTAAAATTAAGTATATTGAAATGGTGATTAATTTAAATTGTCGTCTCAGCCACCATTCGTTGAACGGTTATCCTCATCTGAAGATTCGATTCCTGGTACACGCAACAATTCGTTTGTTAGTTCAGCATTGCTTTTTATAACTCTTGTTCGGTATGTCTTAGTATCTGCTGCAGCTTTATCAGCTTTAGGAGTATTTTCATCGGTTGTGTAGGCGTATTCTTCTATTCTGAGAATTTCTAGCCGTTGCATTGCTTCATCATGAGTTTCTGAATAAAATAAATTACATTATATTATTATGGCATGAATAAGAGGCATGAATCAGTTGATATTGTAGCCCCAACATGGAAAGCCTTAGAGAAACTTGAAAAAATACTTACTTGCATGTCCACGCAATGTCATGGGATATGATGGCCAACTTTTTGGTGGAAGCGCTTGGTTTTTTACCAAGTCGTTCAGAAGATCAAAGTCGTCGTCATCGTACGGAGGGGGTAAATATTTGCACTCACATTTTCCTGTGTGAACGTTGAAGGTGATCCACGTTGATAGCACGCAGTCAATATCAAACTGACCTTTCGTATTTTTAGTAAAAAATCTTACCAGTTGGTGTGGATAATACTCTTCTTCTGCAGCCTCGTCTTTTTTTCCTTTATCTAGTGTAGCCATCATTCAATTTTATCTGTCAAATTGAATCTATACAAACTCTGTCAATCTCGATCAGGTGGAAATGAATGGAATAGTGTTGATTTCACATAACATTTTACCTGGAAAAAGATTAGGATTAGAATTTTCTCGACGTAGAATAGGGCCTTAGCTGGGGCTCATAGACAATACGTAAATCTAAATCATGAGTTCAAGCAAACAAAAATCGAATACATACCAGTCAAAGAAAAATATAATCTCTAACCCTCCGTCAGTAATATGGGTATTCGAAGGAATAGTCGGCATTTCAGTTTTACTCTGATTGCGACTCGTATAAAGAACCAAAAGAAGAATCAGACTAATATAATGGTACAAATACGTTCTTGAAGCCTTCAAGAATATACTTGATTTTTTCCGATATTTTATACTACTTTGATTGCTTGAACACCTTGAACCCAGCTGGCTGACGGAGGTAGCAAAATTACCGTTTGCTGACGGAGGATTAAATATGTAATGCCCAGTTTTAGAAAGGTGGGGTGAAATTCACTACGGAGGCGACGTTCACATCTTTTATACTGTGACCTGCAATCGTTTCTACTCAATCCAGTCAGCAAACACGGCTTGAATCTAACATAACGGAGAAGGATAAGGGAAGTTTTTGGGCGCCAGGTACTCGCATAGTACCGTTACAACCCAATAAACCACTGATGGTGGAATATACGTTGAAATCGAGTCAGAACCAATAGTATAAATTTAATGTATATGTGGTCTATCAGAACGTATATTTCTCAGTCAAATGTCCGCCTGTTATACCATTTTTTATAGCAAAAATTTACGTATAGTCTTACGGTAATAAACGTATTGAATCAACGGTTTTCTTCAGTATACAGTATACGTTTATCTTGACATATATTGATAACGTGGAAAAATTGTATCACGCTGCAGATGAAATACACGTTAAATTATCGGGGGAATAAATGGTATAAAATCCATTTATATATGGTCCAGCGAAACGTATATTTTTGAGTCGAATGTCCGCCCGTTATACCAATTCGCATACTAAAAATGTACGTATATTCTCACCCTATCATACGTATACAACCAACAGGTTCACACAGTATAGTGTATACGTTTATCTTCGCATATATTGATAACGTGGAAGAAACGTATAACTCTGTAGATGAAATTTACGTTGAATCATCGGAAAATTAATAGTCTATTTGCATATGTTGATCACGTCGAAAGAACGTATCATGCTGTTGATAAAATAAACGTTGTAATTACTGCGAAATGGATAGTACAATATCAATATATATACATAGGTATATATTGAAAAAAAAGAAAATGTTGAAAAAAAATCTTCAAATGAAAGGATTTTTTTCAATATTTTTTTATCAATAGTTGCAGTAGGATTTTTGGGGTTAATCATAGTGAAAAATATTTTTGTGGACCAAAAAATATTGATTTGACTATCATTTATCGCATGCATTTTTAACTTCTGTATCGCGGTAGATATTGGCTACAAGACATGCATATTTGTGTATAGGAAAAATAATTCATAAAACTTACGTTCCGTGAAATGAAAAACTTATATTATTAAACATATCGAAATTTTGAATGATCTTAGAATATTAAAATAATATGTACGCGACCATTTAGGTTGTACTGAATTATCACAAATCTGAACTTTCACAGATTTGAAGGAATATATCCTACAATATATATACTATATATTCTACTATGTTTATGAAAAGGTACTTGTGGGTACCAATTCTGGAGTCTAACGGTTCATACGGGGACTTTTAACACATGTAAGGACCGTCCCAATAAGTTTTTATACGCAACGTACCCTTTCGGAACCGGTCCCGATATTCCCTCGGATAATTATCATGACATACAGGAACCAGTGGATTTTATATACACAAAGGTAATTTTGGGTACCGAAATATTCAATACAATCTGAGTGTCATAAAACGTTGGGTGAATATTAGCTAGCGAGCATCTCAAGTATAAATGATCATGATTACATGAAAATCGATGATTTGTTAAACACAATGGCGTCAAGTGCCACCATGCTATGAAGCCGTTTTATTTCATTCTTTTACCTACGATTCAATAGATCAATTAACTGTTCTAATTTTTCAGAACTTAAGGGGGTACATTAGGGTCATTAAAAAAAAAATGTTTTTTTCATTTTCAAACGCGCATCAAAATTTCGGTAGAGTATCTTAAACAACATATCTAACGATAAGCCAAATATGAGCTCTCAATATTGATATTAAGACGTGCTCATTTTATTATTTCCATTTTTGATTTAAATAACACGTAAAACAAAACAGAAAATTTTCTCATTTTTTTCTCTTCCAAAGCAGTAACTCTCACACCGAAGAATTTTTATAGTAATGAGAATTACTGGTGGTTTAAATTCGCAATAAACACGAAAATTGAGGAAATAGTAAAACCCAACCTCGAAAAGATTTCAATGACAGCGAGTTTATTTTGCCCATGGCGCTGCATCATCTCGCGTAAAACCCGTAAAACTTTTCGCAGACTTATACCATATAATAGTCATATAGTGCCAGATGAGAACATGAAATGAAGTCACCGAAAAAGATCCATAGTAATTCACAAGTTAGCTGTTAATAATGAGAGTCAATAAAATGAATCACTCCTGTACGAGTCTTTTAATAAAGCAACCACAATTCAAAAAAATTTTTTAAATACCGTGGTGGTCCTTTTTCATACCAACATTACCGGACAGATGAGAATTTTCAATAATTTGGAAATTTCAAAACTAAATTTCCGAGAATTGTGAAGATTGACTGTAACTATACCAATTTTTTTGCACGTAGATTAGGTCACAGGCATTCAAAGAATGAAAGAAAAAAAAAAAACGAATTTTTCGAATTCTAAGGTGTATGTTACCCTTAGAAAATATACAATTATTCTTGGAAACATTGCTTTTAGATAACAATTACCATTTAATACCATTTTATAAGTTGGAAAACCAAATTGAAATAGTATATGTTCATATCATAAGGTAAGTACACATTTTATATAAATGTTTATATTGTAAGGTAAGAACGCATTTCATATAAATGTTTATATTATAAGGTAAGTACACATTTTATATAAATGCTTATATTATATGGTGAGTACACATTTTATGTAATAGCAAGATTCTTGATTCTAGAATCTGTTATGCTTGTTCTGTCCCAGTATGGGCGTTTATAGCTCTGTTAGCGGGCTGGTAATACATACAGCAGAAAGGAAATAGTAATATTCTGGTTGGTTTTTTTTTAACGTTAATTTTTGGTATTCGCGCTTTTAAACTGATTATGTATCCAGGTTTTTATGGTAGCTGAATTGCGATTCAAGATACCAGGATTGGTATCTTTTAGTTTTTAAATTTCCTCCAAGGATGGTAAAGTTCGAGCAGCAAAATGTTTACTGGAGGCGTTTACGACTAAACTCCTTTCAGCTGAAGCCCAACGTTGTCGCGAACATTTTTCAATTGGAGATTCTGTAAATGAACAAGGTAATATATGTACCTACCAAGAAATCGAATCGCTTGTCTTTGTACATTTGTACATATTTCTACAGTCCGTCATTTATATAGTGGCTGTACCATGTGGTTGTTATTAGACTGAATACTTTAACTCATTACAACTCACTTGACCGTTTCTGTTTTCTTTTAGGATTGTTTCCTGCTGATGGTGATGGAAAACTGCAGTCGGAATCGGCTTCATTCTCAAGTGGTTGACTAATTAGACTTGAACGTGACATATAGCTGCTATAAAATATGATATAATCAATAATATTTACGTGTACTATGAATCGAGAAAACGTAACAATAAAATTGTTGACATAAATCTGAAGCATATCCTATTTTTCTTTCTCATACAATTACCAATTCTCATTTCTAAATTTCCATTGTGAAAGTAAAATTCTCGGTATATATTGAGACCAGACAATCAAAAAATATATAGTACCTTCGCAAGATTCTTCTTGAACAAAATCATCATCATCTTCATCGGATGTTTCATTTCCTCTATTTCCGTCATTAACCACCTCTAATAGCTTAGAAACATTTAATATTTCCCTTGTCAGGATAGGTTGCCTGTAATGATCTTTGTGAATTTTATCGGCGTGACCAATAAAATTAGCTAATTCGGAAACTTCATCATCTTTTAGGTTTAAATTCGTGCACATTGTAGCTATATGCTTCCGTAGGATGGTTCCTCTTAGCGTTTGCGGATTTTGTGCTCCGCATTCTTCTGCAAATTTTCGCATTAGGTCACAAGCCCTCAGATAACGGTAGTCACCTTTTACAGTACCTGGAGTGCCGAAAAAATATGGATTCTTTGGATTAACCCTTGCAGATTTTCGATGTTTTAAAATAAGCTTCAATGATTCCAGTACTTCTGTATGAAGTAATACAGCAACTGTACGCCCCAACTTGCCTCGGATAGTAAATCGTACATATTTAAGCGCCACGATTTTATCTTTATCATTAAATGATTGAAACGCCTCACCGATTGTTTTCTCATTCACTGCTTCGTAATTTTGAAAGTCTTCTATCAACGTTCTCTCTATATCTCCTGTTCTGCGGCGATTGAATAATTGAATAAAAGTCGGGCAACTTTCTGCTAAAGCAAGCCAATCTCGATATAAAAATTCCTGTTCCAAGGAATTTCCAGCGCTTCCGAGTTTATTCCTTCAACAGAATTGTAACTTGTTTGTGTCATCTTTGTGCGGTAAAATAACCTTAGACTGTCTTTTTTTTTTAAATTGAGACTCAATTGCTGTGCGGGAAACTGTTGAAGAGTAGTCCTCGATCAATAATTTCAAAAAATCTTCAGCGAAAGTCTGCTTCTCTCTATTTTGTCTTTTTATGTAAAGGGAGACGCCTAATCGTCCAACCTGCTTAAGAAGAGTTCCTAATGCAGTTGCAAGTGATGGGACTTTAAAGCCAGTTCCTGAATCGTTAAAACCAGCTAAAGTTTGAATAGTGCTGATGCAGGAGTCATAATTTTTTGGGTAGAAAACGGAGAACAGATCATGGATGTTTTCATTGTGTTGCTTGATTTCGCAAAGGAAGCGTCCAAGTTGCCGCGATTTTTGTCTGATCATGTCATAATGACGCGGATCTTTATACTTGTCGCATAATTTGTTTCCAAAGGCTATAGTTAGTTCATCATACCGGATAGTTCTTGTGATCCTATCATCCTTCAATGAAGGAAAAACTCTCGTTCGTAGAACCTTACATGCTATTGAATGAATTCGGCCTTCGACTTGTCTTGCTCCAGATAGTACTGTTCTGCATTTTGTGGAATCCTTGTTACTACATCTCCGGTAATGACGGCGTAGAGTTGATTTGGCATAGCTACCCATGCATAACTTACACGTAGCATAATCCCCAGATAACCAAGTGTGCCTGTGCAAGTTTGTGTACTTCGAATGCTGCAAATTTTGTTGCATTATTGTTGTATGTTTGCTGGCAATACTTGATCTCAACAAGAGTTCACAACAAATGTACAGCAATAAATGTTGTAGATGGTTGAAAGCTAGTTGCCATTAACCTTTGCTGCATATACGCTAGCTACGAGAAATAACTTAAAATCATATGCTCTTAATCGCCGTACTTCGAGACCACTCCGAATAAATCACCCATCATGGCTATCAAACTGGCACAGCGCGCGGGACGAAGCGGGCAGCGCAACGTGGGCACCAAATTCAGCTGAAAATGAAGAAATATTATTTTTGACATAGTATGCGTAAAATTCGATTTTACACACTCGTTTGTGGGTGTAAAATCGCATTTTACGCACCGAACCTGGTACCCGTGAAATGCAATCCTACACCCGCGAATTCGTGCGTATAAAGTTGCAATTTTACGCATATAATGTCAAAAAATATTGTTCGATACACGTGCGTAAGATTCCACACCCTCGTGTGATCAAATGCGACACTCGGGCCGGCTTCGCCGACCCTCTTGTGCTTTAATCACACTCGGTGTGTGAAATCTTATTTTACGCACTAGTATCGAAAAGTATCACTATTCTTTACAAATTTTCCCACAGTTTTTGAAGAAAAAAGATTTTTGGAGAAAAAAAAATTTTGAAAAATTTGCGAACACAACAAATTTTTGAGGGAAAGTAAAGATTTTGAAAACATTTTTCTTCGAGGTAAAAAATCTTTTTTCCTCGAAAATTGAAGTTTGAACATTTTTATAGGGAGATATTTATTTTTTTGTTTCTCGCTAAAGTGCCCACTGATTATTATCCCGCTCTGGACGACCACTTGAAACATAATTTTTATTAATCCATTCTCGCCATCCCTAACGTGGATGTCAAATTTCGGTTAGAGTTAAAACGTCGACTGTTCGGAAATCAGCTGTCAATCGACAGTGGGTGTTGAGGTTACGCAAAGAGGTTACATTCAGGCGAATGATGAAAATCTTTTAATAAACGTGTGAAGCACGTAATAATTTGGAGAATATCATTTAAATTTACCGCTTTGCCGCTACGTTCGATTGAAAACTACTCCAAGTAGAATACGTCTGAGACCTATAATTTATGCTTGTTTTATAAAAACCTTATATCTTTTATGATCGCTATAATGCAGCTATAATGTAATACACACACATAAAGTATAAATGTCCAAGAGACAATTATAAAAAGTAGAATAAACCGTAATTTGAATTTGGCGCGGAGGCAATTTCGTGAAAATGGAATTCCCTTGTCTAGTGTAAGAATCGTGAAACGCTGGACACACGGAACGACCGTTGACGACCACGTTTCTTTCATTCCTAGAGAGTGCGAAAGAGTTGAATAGTGCCACATTGCGTGTAATGTGTAATAATCATCACGAGCGGAAGCTAGTATAGGAACATCAAATGTAAGTATATGACATATATATGTGCATTACAATTATTACAGATTCGATAAAAATTGTTTTGTATGACACACATGAACAATTAGCAAAATCTATTGTGGTTATGAAATGGCCGCATGCAGACATCCACGCATGATCTACAGTTATAGTTTTACAGACATAATCGCGGTTTTAATATTTTGTCGAATGAATTTGCTTGTAAATGATTCCTATGTCTTTTTTACTATACTAACTGCAGTAAGTTACATTCCCTAGTACTAGTTAATTTATTCTATTATATACTATCATACGCACATATTATGTTTATATTTATGGTAAGTGGTATAATTTATGAATTGAATTGAGGTGACCTATTACATCAAATGCATGTGTGCAAAAATTGTATGATCAGCTGGGATTGAACAAGAGTTCTGGTTAACTTATAAAAAATATACATTATTTCACGGCTAATTTGCAGCGGTTGTGTCCGTACTGCAGTTAATTAATAGATTCGTTTCTACTATAGTATGTATAACGGACGATAGTGTCAACATATAAATATATCAAAAATATTTTTGTTTCTAGATAAGGATCTTTTCTGTCTTTTATTGGCATTGTTGATTCACTTCTTTCAATATAAATTGTAGGTGAGTTACATTTGTTAATCAGTTATAAACCATTGTATATTATAAAAAATCAAATGAATTCCTATTATTCAGAAACTGCATAACAATCAGCGGGATGGGTCGTTCAAAAAACAAAAATAACTCCCAAGTGACTCGTAAGCCCCTGCGCCTAACTTCTGTGCGGCATAGAAGGAGAATCGGGAAGAGTCTAATGCTTCGTCGCATGGACAAAGTTGTTTTACAGTCTCCCGAAGCACTACCTCAACAACACAGCGCTGTCATTGGAAATCACAATAGAGATAATTCAGAACCTTCTTGTTGTGGTTCTTCTCATAATGCATCTCAGTTGGCTACTGTAGACAATACCATGGCAGATTGTGCTGATGTTGAAAATTGCGATTCATCCAATAATAGTGTAATAGATTCTAGTATTAATTTCGATGACAGGGATAACATTATCAATTATCGAGGAGATTGCAATAGAAATGCTTTTGATCGTCGATTAGCATCAACATTTTTACAGGGTTCTCTTACTCATAAACAAGGCAATTTAATTCTACAAACTTTACGGATTCATACATGCTTACAATATTTACCACAAGATATGCGAACTTTTCTCAACACTCCTAGAGTTTGCCCGGATGCAATATACAATGTTGCACCCGGAGAATATATACAGTTAGGTTTTGAAAAATCCTTGATGAAGATTCTTGAAAAAACTCAAGTACATTTAATTCCCGAGATATTACAAATTGATTGGAGTACAGATGGGGCTAGACTCAACAATAAATGTCAAATTTGGCCGATTCAAATTCGAGTTACGAATATTCCCCATTGTGAGCCACAAGTCATAGGTATTTTTAAAGGCAAAAAAAAACCTGCAGATCCTGCAGAATTTTTGAATGATTTCATAACAGAAGTAAATAATATAATAAGTAGGGGTGGTAAAAACTATAATAATACACAACACATAATAGACCTGCGTGCATTTATTGCAGACACAGTAGCGCGATCTTTTTTTCTCGGTAATAAAGGTCATAATTCTTACGCACCGTGCCCGAAATGCAAGGTATATGGTTATCGCCATAATAATACGATGAGTTTCCGTGGTGTTGATCACGAATCACGAACCGATCAAGAATATCGACGCGCTGATGATGAAAATCATCATCTGAAACCAAGGCCTTTAACAAAGTTACCGATCGACATGGTATCTCAAGTACCCAATGATGGCATGCATTTGTATATTGGAATTGGTGATAAATTGCTGACAGCTTGGACGAAGGGGTCGTATGGTAAACGGGTTAAGCTGAGTGTTAGGCAAATCCGTTTGGCTTCTGCGAGGCTCGAAATTATCGCACGGTATTGCCCAACTGATTTCTCGCGAAAGCCTGAACCGTTAGAAATGTATAAGCATTACAAAGCCACTCAACATCGGCAATTTCTTTTATACTGTGGCATGGTCGCTATGCACGGAATTTTAAATGAAGAAGTCTTTCTCCATTTTGCACTTTTGTGTACAGCAATGCGATGTCTCGCGTGCGAATCGCCTTCTGATGATCAATTATTGTTCGCTAGATTGGCTTTGAAAACATTTATTCTAAAATGTGAAACTATTTACGACTTGAACTTCCTTTCGTATAATATTCATGCTTTGCAGCATCTTGTGGACGATGTTGAAAGGTTTGGTCCTCTGGATTCGTTTTCAGCATTTCCTTACGAAAATAATATGAAATTCTTTCGCAAGTATTATTGTAAACCAGCCCAGCCATTACAACAAATATCTTTTAGGTTGAAAGAAATAGAACAAGTTGAAATAAATGACACAGAAACAAACAATGATAGTAGCGTAAAACTATTCGCAAGAAAAGAAAGGGGACCATTGCCTCCTAATGAGACAGATGATGTTATAAGTACATTGCGTACGTTCCGGAAAATAAAAGTGGCAAATATGTGTGTATCAATTTATTCGGGTGATAACTGTTGCATTCTGAAAAATGCCGCAATATGTATTGTTTACAATATTTTCCAAAAAAGAGATGATTCAGTTCACCTGTTAGTGCGCAAGTTCACTGTAGTTGAGGATTTCATCGATGCTGGTATTCCATCATCTTCAGTAGGAATATTCAAATGCTCAGTGTTATCTGACTTTATGACCGTTCCTTTCGATGATGTTAAAGCTAAGAGTTTTCGAATGCCGTATTGGAAAAATTATTGCGATAATAATTCCGAAGACGAAAATGACAATGATAACCCTGTGATCGGCAGATACATCGTCTCTGTTCACTTATGAAATATTGTACTGCTGTGTTATTATCATTGACCTAGTTAAATTAAATTGTATAAAAAATTATAACATACATTCAGGATTAGACGTAATCGAAATTTACAAATTTATACTGTTGTTATGCCGATGTCTCTTAACCCTTTCACTACCAAGGTTCGTTTTCATGATATTTTTTTTAATTTTTTTCTCTATGTACAGTACTATACCTCACAGAACTTTGTTATATATCGATTGGGACCATTATTACAATGTCTGACTCAAATGTATCCTACGTACAGAGGCATTTGGTAATGCAAGGGTTAAGTAATACGAATATACTAAGCTATAGCTAATAGAATTCATGAGCGTTGTGAATCCTTAGTCATTCTTCACAAGAATTTAATTCTGCATGCCTACAAACGTTATATATATTAGGATGTTGATGCATTCAAATTTTTCATGTAATCGATATGAATATGCCAGAATAATAGTACGCAAAGAGACAGCAACGTGTACAGCAACGGTACGTTACATGTTCCGGGAATGTAACATAATTGTGCGTTCATTTTCTGAATAAACATTTCTTTACAGATATTTATATGAAACATGAAGACCCCCAAGTCCGATGCAATTCGCCCTAAGCGTGCGGCAAAAAAACCTAGAAGGTACAAATCGACTACATCTGAGAATGATGAGCAGATCGCCCCGAAAAAAGCGGAAAAAAGGTCTTCTTTAATAAATGACATTGACAATATCAAGAAAAAATTACTAAGTGGTATGTAAGGTTGACATAAATTGAACGTTTTAATTTATATAGGTTTTTTTTTCCTGGGCATAAAATGACTATTGAATTTAAAACCATTGTTTTGTACTGCTAGCTGAAAAAAAAAGATGACTCCCTGAATCAACGCCTATGGCATCCAGTTCATTTTTGAAAGTGTCGCTCGAAAAATCTAACAATGTGACAACGCAGTTCAAGAGTATTTCACCTGTGGTTCACAAAACTCTCAGTCTTGATGGTAATCCATGTACTAATTCTGTTTTCAATGGTGTGTGGCGGAAGTATGGACGGGAGGGGGCACCCACCCTTCTATTTCTAACGGGAGCATCAATTACATAGCGTCGATGATGACAATGAATAGAAGCAGTAACCCTACTCCAACTACCCCGTTAAAGAAAGGTGCCCCCCCCCCCCCCCACCCGCCAGCCCCTCACTGCTACTATTAATAACATTCTTAAGCCACTGCTATAATCTTTCAGAGACGGACCAATTTCTCCTAGTCGAACTATTGATATGCTGTTGATATATTTTATGAACATATATTTCATATAGTCTGTCTTACAGATGTTTTTGGAGGAAAATCAACATCGATCGAAAACAAGTCCACGTCCCAAAATGCATTACGAGGGTACCGGGAAGACACTGTACCTGATCTCAGGGACATTCTCGATATCAACCGTAATCTTACTTCTGACAAAATTTCTGCAGCACTTACGAGGGATAAGCCGCGGCGCAGCCCACTTCCCCTAACACCAACTACTGATGATGCACATATTCCACCTGGTAGGTGATATTGATTGATAAAAAATACAGAGAATGCCAATGCATGTTCAATTTCCTAAACGCGATTCCGCTGAATTTACTCAGCAATCAATTACAATAATTATATATCAAATTTCATATCAAGAATAGTCATCATTGATTTTTTAACTCTGTTTGATCTTTGAAATTCGATCAGCTGATCCGGGACACATTGAAAATGAAAAATCAAAGACGAATTCTGCGGTTAGAAGGATTTTGCCTCGTATGAATGATACCACAATTGTCGTGCCAGGTGAAACGTATAATTTTTTTGAAGATATACTCTAAAATAAACGAATTATGTTCTGCTGGTTTTTTTAAAACGAATTTACTTCGGTTGAGTATCTGTGACACAAAAATGCTCAGTAATGAAACACTCTCTGACATTGACAGGAAGGTCAGTCAACGTACAAGATTCGGAAAGGGTCCAGTCTAATACTAGGGTGATCCAAAGTGATGATCACATTATACAGGAAAGCTCATTGAATACCAAAATACAGTAATGTTCTTTCTTTCCGCTTTTCATTTTCCTCATAATTCATAACGACAAAATGTAATAATTAGAATATACAATATTCGTAATACAATTTCAGATGTTTGCACGGTGCGATTTCTGATTTGAAAAAACTGTTCACCGACGAAATGACGTGAGATATGTTATATAATATATATGTGCATATATAACAGAACGACTTTATCAATAATTATTATTCGTATATTGGTCTAATAATAGTTACATTCAATATTCGAATTTTCTCAACTGCACTTAAATTGTAGTGTATAACGCACTCCTTTTGTGAACAGTTGTGCAGAAAAAATATGCAGTTACCTTATGACTAATTTTGATTGCAGATTATTGAAGGATAAGATATTAGAATTGAGGGACGAAGTTAGGGACAAAATAAGTCCCAGGATGCCTTGTAAACCAAAGTTTATACCAGCGCAACGAGTAGCAGACGTTCTATGGATAGAACAAATTAACGCCACCGACTATAGACAACTTGTGCGTACATATTTCGTTTTTGTTATATATTATATCATTCCAATTAGATACTCATACAGTAAATATCTAGGTGCAGTATCTGAAATATGTGAGCGGCTTAACAATGCGAGATGCATTTGATAATTGCCTTAAAGAATGCATGACGGACGTGTGCTGTATGAGTTTTACATACTGGGGTACGGAGACATGCAAATCTTTTTACGACAAAAAACTTGCGACCGCAATTTTTGGTTAGTTATTCGTTATTTTTACATTGCTTTAACGTTATTGAGCCATCGATAATAAAGATTGTTTCACGATCATGTATCGATTGATTATTCAGAAATAAGATTGTATGAACTATAATTTTGATGCTTTTCATAATCGAGGATAGAGAAACGAAGTTATGAAGTGCGCTTAGTCGTTCGAAATATTATTGTTGTAAAAGCTGTAACGGCTAACCGTCACCTACCGTTCCGACCAACACTAGCACATTTTGAAGAAGAAATGAGGGAGTGCCTAAGGACAGCGAAACAGCGTCGCAGAAACGCCTTAAAACTTGACAAACCTAATCGGAAGGCCGGCGCAATATCACAAAAAAGGAGCAAAGCTCGAGAGCTATATGGACGTATACAGCGGCGAACGAACCAAGATCGGAGCAGGGAAGACGAAAGGCGTGAGGAAGATGAAGAAAATGAGTCGGGTGGAGGGGAAGAATTAGGTGATGAACAAAGTGAAGAAGAAAGCGAGGAAAAAAGCGGAGATGCAGGAGATATTGAAGACGAAAATGAATAAAGAAAATGAATATATGCCACATATCATTTTTATAATAATAAAAATATATATCTATGCATAAATAAAAAAACATATATCTATATATTTTCGCACGTATAGCAATAATAAGACTTTCAAGATAATAACACATATAACAATTATTGAGTTTCTTATTTCTGATGGCTACACTTTTTACACTTGGACGAAAAGTTTAGAATTTCATTGTTCGGTATTTTTACCAGCCAATATATATATAGGTTGTGCACTTTTCGTTCAAGTATATATAATTGAGAGTGTAGCTCGGGAGAACAAACCTATATTTAGAAATAAATGATGTACTATGTGTTCGAGACGAAGGTAGAGGCACTCAATCACAATTGTGAAGGTCAAGGCTACCTTTGTCCCCACTACATGGTACGGAACCAATGTTTTTTTCAGTGGAAAAAAAATGACTAAAAAATAGACCTTGCCGACATTTTGTCACAAATTTGCTCTGAAGCAGTTCGTAAATGGATTTCACCTAAAGCAAAGCTTGCTTGCATTTTGCTGAAGTTTTGCTAAAAAAATTTGTTGGAATAGTTTGCCCTTGTTTTGCTAGCAAATGAGGACACACCTTGTTCCGACATCGCTAGCAATTCCTTGCACGAATTTCTGCCATTTTGCTGCAAAATTTGCACGCACGTTGTTATCTGGGTCCGTGGCATTTTTTTTGTATTCCGGATTAGGCCTCCGAATAACTTCGAGCTCTCCAGTATTAGCATCCATATTCGTATTAAAATAAAACTGTCCTTGTTTACGAATTTTCGATATAATTTTTTTCCGTGCATCATGGCCTTTCGGTATATCAAGAAACGATTGGACTTCTTCAATATCTGCATGTTTCCTTGCAAGGTGGCGACTTAATTTCGCTTGTTCGGTCTTGCAATGATGACGAAAGTCTTTTTTGGTGCCAGATTTTGTAGATTTCACGATCATTCCTTCATCGTCAGGTGCACTATGCCCCGGTTTACAATTTGGTATTGAGATGTCTAGAGGAAAAGATTTATTCGCTGAAGATTCCGACATATTTCGGTGCTTATTAACATCTGATGTTGACGGAGATTCGTTTTCTGCGCTACTATCAGAAGAATCCGTTCCGGGAATATATGAGTCACCTGAGTCATTACATAAACCATTTTCTGCTCTGTCATCGTCATACTCTTCTAAAACCAAATCACAATATAGTTACAATTACTTCACCGTAATAGTTCGACAATTACTGTGGGATAAATAATTTGGTTCAGTATTTTTACCGTCTCTTATACTTGTCAAACTAAATTGTGGAATATAGGACAAATCTTCAAGACTGTGATTTTCATAGACGAGTGGCGCTCTAGAATAAACTTCATTTTGAGACTGTGATGTCGGTGTCATGGTATTATTATTTCTGTGCAATACAAAACATGCTTTAAAAAATACAGGAAAAACTAGTTTTTTTTATAATGAAGTCGGCTTACTAGGAGTGCATCAGGGTTCCGGTGCACGGATTTTGTTAAAATTTGGAGAGGTATTTCTTTGGCCCAAAATACGAGCCCTCTGATTTTTAATTCCATCCCATGGGCCTTTCTTCTCATAAGAAAAAATATTATCGTGCAATTTATTGGTCCTTCGCCATAGCTCTAGATTGATGTAGTGAACCTAAATATATCACTGAAACTATAGTCATTGGACCATGAAAATGATTATGTAATGCGTTAGCTTACCATATCATTGTTTTTTCAATTTTTTTTTCTTTTTCGTTTCAATTTAAAACAAAAAATCCTTGATTGAAAAAAAAACAAAAAAAAACAATGTAAGGTAAATTAACGTGTTGAAGAATCTTTTTTTATGGTCAAATGACTATGTATCAGTGATTTATTTAGGTTCGCTGCACCTATCTAGAGCCATGACGAAGGACTAATAAATTGCACGATAATAATTTTTCTTAGCAGAAGAAAGGCCCATGAGACGGAATTAAAGATCAGAGGGCTAGTATTTTGGGGCACAAACACACCTCTCCAAATTTGAACGAGATCCGTGCACTGAAACCCTGGTAGACACCTAGTTAGATAAGATTATCAATTGAAATTTACGATTTCTAATAGCAGCTATCGCTAAACAAAGTCACCTAAAACTTTATTTTGTATTCGCTGTTCTAAAGCGCTGAATTGATTATCCAATTTTTTGATTTGGCATGATTGATATTCCGTGAACATAATCAATATTGAAAACAGGCAAAGTGAGAAGTTAATTTTCCGTGGGTCCACATTTAGGTATCGAGAATCGCAATCACGTGTCATGATCAGAACTATTCGAGGAAGTAGGAACAGCTTTCGTTACATTATTGAAGTCTGAATTTTGTTCAAGATCACTTTGTGAAGCATATACTTCAATGTTACATTCATCCCATGCCCAAGATGAATTGTCGGCTGAAATAAAATTTCAGATTAGTTCCTCGTTTCTGATCGCAATATCATTGAACGTAAATATTGTACATAAAATATCTAAGAAATTTCGTTAATTTCTCTGTATGTTCGCACCGAATGTTATTGTTCGTGTATAACGTATTGTTTATGATTAGTAACTCTCATAAAGAAGATCGCATAATATAAACACTCAGCTTATGTGTTTTGCTGAATAAGTATGACTGAAACTAGTACAAACCTACGACAGAAGCTGATGCATTTGAATAAAAAATAGGTGTAGACAATTGGTTCAAGTCATCTCTCACAACACTACAATTTGAAAGTCTATCTTGTATATCAGTTCCGGAGAGGTCTAGCTGAATATCTCCGGTCAGGACTTGAGAAATATGACTGTTCATATTCTTTTCTTTTTCATTTGGTTCTTTGCAACCATCTGACAATGTTATAATATTTTTGTCTCCTGGACTGTTCGGGCTCTGACACATTGTTGGGAGTGATTTCAGCAATGTCTAACAAACAATAAAAACAGGGGCTGAGAGAAAAAAATCATACGTGTAAGGGAAGACCCCACTAAGATCTTGATAAAAAGCAGTTTTTTATTTTCCAATCGGCCGAAAAAGGTCCAATCTATAAGTCATACAACCAATTCTAGATTGTGGTAAAATATGTTTTCAAACAAAATCTTAGTCTTCTACGATGAAAGTGTATGTGCAGGGAACCTTTCGCAGCGCCGCGCAGGATAGATTCTGTGAAAGGTTCCCAGCGCATACACTTTCATCGTAAAAGACTGAGATTTTGTTTGAAAACATATTTTACCATAATTTAGAATTGGTAGTATGACTTTGTAGATTGGACCTTTTTTGGCTAATTGGAAAATGAAAAACTGCTTTTTGTCAAGATTTTAGTAGGGTCTTCCCTTAAAAACTTTCGTAGCAGTGCTCACCAATTTTGTTTTCATCTGGTGGTACTTTGTTTCGTCTTGATACTTTTTTTTCAGCAATCTGAGTCTCGTGCGAAGTACAGCTTTTATTTTTACTTTTGCCTTGATCTGAAGAATCTTGCACCATGGCTGTGCCTCTTTGTTCATATTTCATTTTTATAATATCCAACTCCCTTTTACTCGCTACAAATGCAGATCGAAGAGTAAATTTATGGAGGAGTATTTTCAATCCAATATTGAAGGGGTGAGGTAAAACCAAATGAGGGCGTTTTTTTATTCATGCTTTGTTCGAATACGACACCAATACAGAGGTGAAATTCATTTCATAGTCAGTAAAATTAAGCTACTTTACATAAAAAATACTACTTACCATTCCGAGCGACAATTTTACCCTCGTATCTTTTTCCATCTTTATATTTAATACTTGTACCGTATTTTCGTTCAATTACGTCCACTTCTTTACATATATAATGAATGCCATCATCAAACAAAACGAGGGCAAACGTGGCCATAGCTGCAGCAGCCTCTACTTCTGATCGTAAGATAATAACTGCGTTCTAAGCACGTTCTAACGTATTCACAACGCGCAATATGTTGAGTACGGGGATTCACAGAGGTGCGAGGTTGGCGCACGGACACAAATTTTAGTTGTGGGGTTAGCCGTGTTAGAATCCCGAATTTTTCGCCGCTACGCAGCGCTATCGGTTACGCATATGCAAGGCCCCTATCCCATAGCGGCGGATCGACAGAACGGAGAGCCGGATCCGAAGAAATTAGTAGATGTTAGCCACTAGAATCTATAGAAGTCACTAGGTTTAGGCATACCTATGCTAAAATCTGGTAACTTCTGTATATTCTAGTTACTAAAGTCTAGTAACTTTTCCGGATCTGGCTTTCCGTTCCGTCTACCCGGCCGCCATGTGACAGGGGTCTAACTGATATGGCCTATAGAAGCCGGAGCCGGAAGAAAATGAACTCGCTGGCCCGTATTCATAGACGGTCCCGTAATTGTAGTTCATTAACGCCGATTTCCTCCAACACAGTTCAAACGGCGTTCAATTTTTTATGTATAGTTTGGAGATAGCCTGAACTTAGGTTGAACTTCGATTGAAGGTGCGATTTCATGCTGACACTTGACGCTGATTTTGAGCGTCAGATTCAGTCACGTGGTACGATTTCGACAGCAGCGTCAAAACTGAACATTGTTTAGCTCTGAGCACGATGTAAGAATATTAGGTGGCCCGACTATCCTACCCAGGCAATACTAGACCCTGTGATTATTTTATCCTAATTCAGTACTCTTGCACAAGGTGGCGAATGGGTCTGTAGGACCGATGTAAACAATAATGTCGGCCTAGTTTTAAATCTGTTTTGACAGCTTGAACTGAACGTGCGGGGAGGTAGGTATATTTAATTAAATACTACGTGATTATATCCCTACAATTGGAAAAAAAAACTGATACTTCATGGTTTAAGGAAATACAAAAAAAAGAAATTTCAACTATGGGAAAATTGTGCGCCGTCTGTGGGACGCCACCGGGAGGTTATGACGAGCCTATATCATTATTTTCGGTTCCCAAAGAAATTGCTCGATACAATAAATGGAGAGACGCAATTTCATTGGGTGGAATTAACTTAGCAAAATCTGACTGCATTTGCAGCCTTCATTTAGACCCTACCCAAATACAAAAGAAAGTGACGTTATGTGATCAGTTTGGAAAAGTCATATCCGAAGTAAATAAATGACAAACTGTTACTGCGAGCATGTTATAGTATTCAATATTTGACATAGGTTGGATTTTCATGGCAGTAAAATGCTGCTTATAGAAACGTGCGTTTCTGTAAGTAATCGCGAGTTCATTACTAGTATTTCTCTGTCGCGGCAACACGCTATCACAGCATTTTACTACTGCAGTAATTTACTGCCATGGAAAAAATTTATTATTTATTAAATTCCATATTTGTCTGCTTTTTTCGGAGGATGGTGAGTATATTGAAATATAAACCAATATCAATATATCATTGCAGAATAAAAATAAAAGAATTCGGCTAGTAAAGGGAGCTGTGCCGTCGATTTTCAATTGTGCTAGTTCCATAACACCCCAATGTTCATTTACAGAATCCAGCACAACTGATGAAATATCAAATAAAAGTCATGGTCAAGTTGTACTATTAGATGCAATTAATGAGTTCAGAAACAAAAAATTTAACTTTTTTTGCAACCAGACTTCATGTTTGTCTAGTTAAATTCAATATATTTGAATTCATTTTGCGATGTTAGATTTTGATCACATTTGTTGTTTCAAATAAAAATCATTGGAAGTCAAAAATTTTTGCACCTCGCTTGCCCGGTCTTTTATTTTTCACCTAGTAAGCTAACCTTTTCAATAGTGAGTTCAAACACCAAGTGCGCCGCCATTATTGTTTACAACGGTCCTACAGACCCATTCGCCACCTGGTGCAGAAGTACCGAATCAGGATAAAATAATCACAGCCATCACGACATACTCGGGCCACCTAATATTCTTACATCGTGGCTCTGAGGCTACAGTAAAGGCCCGGGCACGATCAAACGCGAACGCATGCGTAAACGCAAACGCAGGAGCAGAGCAGCGGCGCTCCTGATTGTTGGTTGACACGACTCGTCCTACTCTAGACCAATGAAATTTTGTTGTCCAATGAAGTTGCACATGATCCTGGACAAATACCTAGGGATACAAGCGCACGCCATTTTAGAACCGGTTCTAAATTTGCGGTTGCGTAGGAAGGAAGTGTTTTCTTGTGACATTGCGTGGCAGACGAATACGAATTTAAAATGAGTGACGAAATAAATGATATCATCATTACACATATTCAGAGCTTTCCTCACTTATATGATAAAAAAGATCCTTCTTATAAAGATCTAATGAAACGTGAGAATTCATGGAAAACTATAGCTGTACTCACAGGAATGACTGGTACGTTTATATGACTATTATTCATAACTTTAATCAATTTTATCATCATCAACACTACTACGGTGTGCCGTACTCTATTATTAAAACTTATCATTGTGGATTTTGCATGTTCAAAGTGGATGACTGCCAGACAAGGTGGAAATCTCTGCGCGACAGATACTGTCGAGAGAAGAGGAAGTTTGATGCACCAAGTGGAAGTGGTGCGATCAGCATCTCCGGAAGTTCTCAGCAATTGCTAAGGAGCTTGAGTTTTTTCGATACAATTATACATCATAGAAAGTACGTATAGTCAATCGAAACTTCAAATACACTGAAAAATTATGTAAAATAACTGATCTCTAGAGATCAGTGTGTAAAATATTATGATTATTTTATTGCTTTATACGTTATATTCCAGAACCACGGGAAATTACTCAACACAAGCCTTTACTGAGACGAATATAGGGTGCACTGAGTCTCGAACCACACCTATCGACAAGACCTACGCTCCACCGCAGCCATCATCATCTGGCATATCCACATCATCTTCTTGCTCAAGACAAATAATTTCGAGTACGACCGTGAGAAGGGTTCAAAATCGAGCTCATGATGGAAGTACTGCTCCCTCTCAATCACTCATACGTATCGCACCTCCATTATTGTCTCCGGTTGCTAATCCATCTCCATCGCCCACCGATATGTTCAAAGCATCCACCCCAGTCGGCAGGTTTCGTACTATATCAAGTAGTGACAGAGGAGAATCATCCAGCTCGAGTTGCTATTTCGACACTTCTCCAGAAGAGAGCCTTTCAATCGAAACAGATAACATTGATCCAGTGATTAGAACTCCAAATACTGAGGCCAAAGAACGTAGGCTAAAGCGAGTACGTAATGATGAGGTGAATACAGCTATCGTCAATGCTCTCACATCATTATCATCAGCTAAGAAACGTAAAGAGCATGAACCTCCACAAGCTGATCAATTATTCGCTCAGACGATTGTGGCAGAATTGCAGCGATTCCCATCTCGAAAAAGGACTTTCATAAAGGGGGAATTGATGCAGCTTATAGCCCAATACGATGAAACAGAGCTACAATAGAACATGATATTTTTCGTACCATACTCAGTTCGTTACGAACATTAATATTGTGATAATATTGGTAAGCTATAAAATTTAAGTATAAGGTATAATATAATCTCAAGTGAATAAATATTATGTTTGTTTATTTTTACAAGGAACACAAAGAAATACAAAATTATTTTATATGCTTACATAGTATTAATATTGCTGGACAGTCAAATTAGAGTATATTAAAATAGAAGATAAATATTATAAGTTTGGTTATTCTAAGTCAGGCACAAGAACAATGTTTATTTTATTTGCTAACATAGGACTGACATAGTGATATGTTATAATATTATTTTCCATATTGTTATTATTTTTATAATACTGTTTATTGTCATGAAAAACTTAATAAAAAACGTACTTTGATCGTGATATCTAATAAAATATCTATATCTTAAACTCTACCCCTATTCACATATTCGTTTTGCCAAGGTACAGCACCGTGGTGAGTGCAATATTCCGCTAGCTTATCTCTCAATTCGATAAATGCACGTGCAGTTCGATTACCACCGCGTAATATTGGACGGTCTCCGAAAGCCCTACCATCGATTCGCCAATCTCCAGGCTCTATCTCACCTGTTTCAATGTTTTCGGTATCTATATAGGACTCTGGGCAATATCTTCTCTCAGCTGCTGGTAGCATATCTTGATGTGTCATTAGATAGTTATGCAAACAAATGCATGCTAACACCACCTTGTCAACTATCTCAGGCTGTGACAAGAAGGGCTTTCGAAACACTCTCCACCTTGAAGCAAATATTCCAAATGTATTTTCAATAATACGGCGTGCCCGAGAGAGCCGTTAATTAAAAATAGATTTGTCTTGTGTCAATTGTCGTCCAGGATAAGGCCGCATTAATGATTTATAGAGCGGAAATGCCTCATCGCCCACAAAGTAATGTGGAAACATGATGTTGCTATTAGGAAGTTGAGTGTCTGGTGGCAAGTTGAGTTGATCACTCAGCAACGCTTTCCCAAATTCGGATTTTCCAAGAATACCAGCATCATTATCTGACCCGAACGACCCAACGTCGGCCATTGTAAATTTATATTTCGCATCACAAACAGCCATAAGTACTATGCTGTGCGTTTTTTTATAACTAAAATATAAAGAACCACTATTTGGTGGTGCTTGCATCGTAATATGTTTGCCGTCAATAGCGCCCACGCAATTTGGTAAATTCCATCTTTCGTAGAAATCTTTGCCTATTTCATACCAGTCCCGCGGTGTTTTTGGTGGTAGATAAGCAGTTGACAATGCAGTCCAAATGGCGTCACATGTCTCCCTAATCACCACTCTTGCTGTACTCCGGCCAACACGGAAGCCCCAAGCAATCGAGTGTGTCTGGTCTCCTGTGGCCAAATATCTGTACACATACGAAATTGAATACCTTGATGAAATAAATTGATGTAACTAAAAGCTGTGATAATGTAAATATACACTCAATTTTCTGACCTAAGCGTCAGAGCCAAACGCTCTTCTGGTATCAGAGTCGTTCGCATTGACCTTTTCTCGAGATGAGGTTTCAAGATTTCAAGTAATTCATCGAATTTAGCACGGTCCATGCGGGTGTATCTAAAAAACTGTTCAGGATCACTCCGTTTCATTTCGAGAAACAGGTTCCAATACTCTCCCTGCTCTCTCCGTAGTCTGTACAAGTGAGAAATGCTAGTCAATATTTAACCATGAAAAAAAAAGTTAGAATTGATATGAAATTGATATTCTAGAAGATGATGAAAGAATAAAATAAAATACAGTACAAACGGGATATTAAAATATTGCACTCGACCTGTGAATCGGACGAACGCCCCATCGCCGCGATCTGATGCGGAGCCACAAAGCAATTGATATAATTATGATTACGGTATCAGCTTCATCCTCGGGTACCATTTTGTAATTATTAACGCTTCCTCATTTGGTAATGATTTTTTTTTCTCCCTCTCTTTAATTTACACATACGATAGGATTCATTTCACCCAAGTTTACTTTTTATAATCATAACCTCTTTCATCCTAACCTCTCAATTTCTCAATCTTTCGAAAATTGGCATTTCACAACCATGACCATAAAACGTGAATGCGACACAGATGCGGAGTTCAGTTGAAAATATTTCTGCTCCTGCGTTTGCGTTTACGCACGCGTTCGCGTTTGATCGTGCCCGGGCCTTTACAAATGCTTTTATTTATACAGCGTCGTTGCCGCTTACATTTGACGCTGCAATCTATCGCCAGGTGGCAGTTCTATCGAAATCGTACCACGTGACTGGATTTGCGTCAGCATGATATCACACCTTAACGTTGGAGGAATCAGGTCTACGTAGATTGAAAGATCTGATTCAAAAAACTAATTTCATCCGATCGGAAATGTTGAGAACGATTGTTGACAGTGTCAAATCAACGATTGATTTTCCAGTAACTTACCCAGTTTTCTGCGGATCGGCACGTGCGGGGACCGCTGTTCAATACGTAAGGATACATGTCAGGACCGGAGAAATTTATATTTTTCTTCGTAATTATTTCAGAACCCGACGACCGGATTGTTTTACCTTTCCAGCTTAAATGTTGTTAAAAAGCGGAATTGATATGCATCAGAGGGAGGAATATCTACGAATCGTCCGCTTTTCAACAACATATAAGCTGAATAGGTAAAACAATCCGGTCGTCGGCTTCTGAAATAATTACGAAGAGAAATATAAATTTCTCCGGTCCCGACAAGTAACCTTACGTATCGGACAGCGGTCCCCGCACGTGTCGATACGTAGAAAACTGAGTAGGTTACCGGCAGAACAATCGTTGATTAGACACTGTTAACATTAGTTTTCAACAATTCCGATCAAACGAAATCAGTTTTGTCGATCAGATCTACCAATGTACATAATAAACTACAATTGCGGAAAATTCGGTAAAAGTATTATCCAACCTGGCGCGGCGCTGGCACGAACTCGTTGTCGGTGACCCGTTCTCGTGAGACCGAAAAACAAATTCAGACAATGAAACCAAATCATAGGCACAAACATCTACGAATCGGCCGCTTTTCAACAATATTCGAGCCGGAAGGGTAAAACAATTCGGTCGCGGGGTGTGGAATAATGACGAAGAGAAATATAAATTTCCCCGCTCCCGACATCTATCCTTACGTATCGGACAGCGGTCCCCGCATGTGTCGATACGTAGAAACCTCAGTAAGCTACCGGAAGAACAATCGTTGATTAGACACTGGTAATATTCGTTTTCAATAATTCCGATCAAACGAAATTAGTTTTTTCGATCAGATCTACCAATGTACGTAATAAACTACAATCATGGGAAATTACGGGAAATGAAAATATCATCTAGCCTGGGGGTGCTACGAACTCGTTGTCGATGACATGTTCTCGTGATACAAAAAAACGAATTCAAACAATGAAACTGAATCACAGGCCCAAATATCCATGTATCGTCCTCTCTATGACAACATTCAAATCAGAAGGCCCAAGCCATGCAGTTGACGGGTTTCGCAATAGCTTCATGAAAAAAATTGAAATTTCGCCGGTCCCGACATGTATCCTTACGTTTCAGACAGCGGTTCCCGCATGTGCCGATACGTAGAAAAACCGGGAGGTTATTAAAAAAACATTCGTTGATTCCACACTGTTAACATTTAGTTTCAACAATTCCCATCAGACGAAATCATTTTCTTCAATCAGAATTACCGATGTACGTAATAAACTACAATTACGAACAAATCGGTGAATATTGTATCTGCAGGTGAATATAGCATAGTGTATTATAGTATAGTATAGTATAGTACTCTGGCGGTGACATGAATTCGTCATCGACGACCCATTTTCGTAAGACCGAAAATCAAATTCAAACAATCAAATTGAATCAACGGCACGAACATCTATGAATCGTTTGTTTTCCAACAACATGTAAGCTGAAAGAGTCAAACAATCCTCGCGACGGCCTATTAAATAGCTTTTAAGAAATAAACGAATCGGTCTCGACATGCATCCTTACGATTGGGATAGCGGTCCTCTTCTGACGGTTATACACCGTTCACGTATTGGTATATGTAGGGACCAAAATATTGAAAATATGTGTCGATGAATCAATATATCACGGTACTGTGATGTCACGGGTTATCAAATATCCAAACGGTTCTGTATAGTATCGCATTGTATATAAACTCTAATTTCATTATATCTTTTAATCAAGAGTATACAAATGAAAATAACTTACAAGACATCAATCATAATTACAACGTAGAGTTATGTATACTAATGTATATGGGTCGATTTTCTGGACCTGGTATGTACCCTTTCATAAACATATATACACTTATATACTACATATATATATAGTTGTACTATGGAATGAAAAACTTATATTAAAAAACGTATAAAAACTCTTGATTATTCTAATTTAATAGTACAACAGTATGTAGTCGACTGTCTAAGTTAAATTGAATTATCACAAACCTCAATGTTCAGGTATTTGAAGGAATGTAAATTCTATGAAATAAAGAACGTGTATAAAAAACGTATACAAACTTTGGATTATTCTATTATAATAATAAAACAAGCGATGTACTCGACTAGGAGTTGTACTAAAGCATCACAAATAATAACGTTCAGGATTTGGACGGAATTTACATTCTATAAAATGCAAGACTTATATTAACAAACATATAAAAACTCATGATTTTCTCATGAAAGTGAAATAATATCTCTAATACAAAAAAATTTGTAGGAAACGAAATACAGTAAAGTAGAGAAAAACAGTAAATTATGAAGAAAGGAAAGTATAAGGGTTCAATATAGGAGGCTGGGAAAATCTGACAATTTTCAGGTTGCCTTCTTCGTCGTCTCGTATACGTGCCGGTTTTTCGCCAGCTTCAGGCAGTCTTGTACGGCGCCTATAATGTTTTAGTCCGAAGAGTGATGTTTTCCTTTGAATATTATCTTCGCAGCCTCTGTGGGACCATTTGAATATTGTTCTTAGTCAAAGTATTAAAACAGGTTTACAAAAAAAGTTTATCAATGAGGTCGTTTATTTTTCGATAGGGAAAAATTGAGTCGAGTAAATATATCGCGTTACGTAAATTAATCGAAATTGTAAAATTTAGCTATAAGCTTTGTCTCGAGATAAAAATCATAGGGGTACATCATTTTGAGATCTCTTTAAAAAAAGGTTTACTTTATCAATATCATTTATGGCTTAAACAGTATAAAATCTTTCATATAATTAATGTCAAATGTTGCTCAAACTAGCCCAAAAAAATAAATGAATTTATACAGTTTGAATACTGTAGGAATAATATGCATGAAAGGAATATCACTTACAAGGTACGTTGAAATTGTATCATCTGTCTTAAGTTCAGTTTCGAAATCGTCGAATGTTTTGACGTCTTTTAATGGGAAATTTGGCATGTTATTGGGCTTATTAGTTAAGCGCACGTCTGCTTGTAGAATTCGGAGTACTTCGCTGAGCATCATGGTATTTTCCTCCACTACAGTTTGAAGTCGATCAAAGCTGTATAACATTTTTTCTTGAAAAGCAATCCAAAGGTTTGCATATGCTGATTCCGGCTAGGAGTAGAATTAAATGCCGTGGAAGAAATGTTACGGTGATGGATGATGGAGGATGATGGTGTATTTGTGATGTCGGTAAGAGCACGCTGTTCTACATATTCTCTAGATTTCGGCAACTGTTTTTGCGTTGATTTTGGTAATCTGTGTGGTTCCTCAAACGTTGTATTTGTGCTACTTAGGCTGCTCGTTGACCAGGTTTGCACAGAGATGGGAGATTCGGATTTTTTACTTTTTTTCCCCCGTTTTTTTCTTTCTTTAGAATGTTTCCGTTTCTTGGCTTTCTTTTTTTTGCTTTTTCTGTCTGGAGATGGAGGTTTAACATACGGGTGCAACATTCTGGGCATGATCAATGTACATACCGAATCGGGTTTCTCTGGTTGGAACATATCACATATGTGATGCGTACCATAGTTAGCGAATGTACGCAGAACGTACAGGTGCCAAATTCTGGGCATGATCAATGTACATACCGATTCGTTTTTCTCTGGTTGGCAGATATCATGTATGTGATACGTACATCAGTTAACGAATGTACGCAGAAGGTACACGTGCCTCATTTCGGGTATGATCTCAGTACAGACCGATTCACGTCTTTCTGATTGGCACGGATCATGTATGTGATGCGTACATTAGTTAACGAATGTACGCAGAACGTACAGGTGCAACATTTCGGGTATGATCTAAGTACAGACGGATTCGGGTCTCTCTGGTTGGCATGTATCGTGTACGTGATACCTACATTAGTGAGCGAATGTACGCATAACGTACACGTGCATCATTTCGGGTATGATCTAAGTACAGACCGATTCGGGTTTCTCTGGTTGGCACATATCATATATGTGATGCGTACGATAGTTAGCGAATCTACGCAGAACGTACAGGTGCCAAATTCTGGGCATGATCAATGTACATACCGATTCGGGTCTCTCTGGTTGGCACATATCACATATGTGATACGTATATTGTGTAGCGAACTTACGCAGAACTTACAGATGCAACTTTCTGGGTATGATCGGAGGACGGACCGATTCGGTTCTCTCTGGTTGGCACGTATCATGTATGTGATACGTACATGAGATATCGAGTGTACGCAAAACGTACCGTTGCAACTTTCTGGTTGTGATCAAAGTACAGACCGATCCGAGTCTCTCTGGTTGGCACATATCATGGATGTGATACATACGATAGTCAGCGAATGTACGCAGAACGTACAGGTGCCAAATTCTGGGCATGATCAATGTACATACCGATTCGGGTCTCTCTGGTTGGCACATATCACATATGTGATACGTATATTGTGTAGCGAACTTACGCAGAACTTACAGATGCAACTTTCTGGGTATGATCGGAGGACAGACCGATTCGGTTCTCTCTGGTTGGCACATATCATATATGTGATACGTACGATAGTCAGCGAATGTACGCAGAACGTACAGGTGCCACATGTCGGGTATGATCTCTGTACAGACCGATTCGGGTCTTTCTGGTTGGCACGGATCATGTATGTGATGCGTACATTAGTGAGCGAACGTACGCAGAACGTACAGGTGCAACAATCCCAAGTAACCTATGAGTAGAATTCAGCGTTCATCTATTAAGGTCGATTGCATGTATTTTTTTGCGGCTATGCACCCGATTGAATTCTATTGTACCGCGATCTACTAATACGACAAGTGACGATTTCATTCAATGAACGATGAACAAATATACGAATTATTACGCATATCATGATAGTATTTTTTTAAAGGATAGTACATTACAGGCTCAGCTTTTATATTAATTCAAATATCAATGATTTAAAAATTAAGTACGTGATGTCGATTTCCCCACTAATAAAGACAGCATTTTATTCAAACGTCCATGTCATTGCACAGAATAAAAAATGTATACCAGTAATAACATCATTATTATATAAAAGACATGTATCAGAAACAAGACGAGTAGTTATTTTTTGGAAATATAAATTGAATTGCTCGGTCACATGAACTCAAGTGAAATGTAGCTATTTTTAGCTGCGAGCTTCAATTTGGAGGTTAAATTTAAATTTTATCTTGCACTGACAGAAACTTGTATAAATTTCAGTATAAACATTCATGGACACTAATCTATAATATTATAAAATATTCGATTCTGTATTAGTGAATTAATGAACAATGATGTTATTACCATTCTCTTCGACCAATTGGAGCTGCTCCGTCGCGTCAGCTTGAGCGGTTGCAGCTTGGCGCTGTAGTTCAACTACTTGAGCCCGCAACCCCTCAGCTTCTGCCTGTAACAATGCAGCCTCATTCTGCCGCCGTTGTACTCTGCGCAATTGCACTCTTCTTCGATTATCTATAAATTCTACGAAATTGATGTAAATTCTTCGGCTTTTTTCTAATTACCGTTGAAATCTTACTTTTTCGTCTTTTATTTCTGGTTTTTTTCCTATCTGACGTCGATTCGTCAGCACCTACCGCCTCCTGCCGTCGTTTGTTACGACGCCTGCGGTTTCCAGAACGTCGCGCTACAAAAAGTACATTGAGTTAATCATTATACCATTTCTGAAGTTACGATATATATTACATTCTGATTTGTGATCAAATATTTGACTTCAATATTTTATAATAAGAATTACCATTATCGACAGCCGCTGGTGTTTGACGATCGGCGTCATCCTCGATGTCGGCTACCTCATTATCATCTTCGACTTCCATACGCCAAAAATAATATTGAATTATTGGAATTTGTTGAAGGAGAGTTCGGGATGGTGAAAGTGGTAGTTTTTCGTGTAAAATTATCACGAACGAGTCGTTCAATAGATAGATAACTGAGTACATTGAGATTTTGTACAATTACCCTTATCTACAACGGGTGGTGTTTGACGACCGGCCTCATCATCTATGCGTTCGACTCCGATTACCTCATCGGTATCGTCGGTTTCTGCCCGTAAAAAATGATAACGAATGATTACACTAATATGTTCAATAGAGCAGGACGAGAGGGAACGATTCTCAAGTTATCTAAAGAAGTCCATGAATGAGTTACGAAAATTGCTTCACTATTTAGTATTACCGATTACATCCATGATATTTTGGCGTGTCTCATCTTCAGATCTTCCTAAAATTTCATCATCGGTAGCATCATCACTATCAAATACATCTAAACAAAATTTTCAAAGAGTAATACTGTTATCCAATAACATTATTAAATATGAACCTATGATTATCCAATGCAAAAAAGGAAGTGAATCGTTAACTTTTCATGCATTAACATATACACATGTCAGATTACCATTTTCTTGTGGTACTGCAGCAGCTCCCGCATTGTCGATGAGCCAATGCGGTGGCTCTTCAATGTTTATTGCAGACTGGTACATATGAATTCGCAATTGAAGCATTATAATAATGTATATCTTTGATCATTACCCAAACGTTTAGCTTTTGGAGGCTCCCGTAGCTCAAATTCAGCACCTTCCCGTCCATTAGACGCTCGTTCAACTAAGTCCTCGACATTACTTTTCAAAGACGCCGCCTTATGTAAAAGTTCTTCAACAGTTATCTGATGTAGACAAAACTCTCTCCACGCTTTTGAAGAAAAAAAAAATGTCATTCCCGGCGGGTAAATATACAGTATATACATTATACATATGCTCACAAATATATCTATAATAACTATACTTCTAGCTGTTCCCATTTCCAAATAACAGACATTGTCTTAGCGAACGCTGTTATTTTAATACTACTATGTGTGAAAGTCTTCAATTTAGGCGTTAGTTTTCATTAAGGTACGGTTATTGCTTGACGTTCAAGTCTTCAAAATAGAATTTGGCCCGAGTTTGTACCGTTAACGCAACGCAAATTTGATTGAGACAAAAATATTGATTTCGATTCTTTGTCCTTCATTGAATTTGCGTTGCGTTAACGTTACAAACTTCATCCGTAAAAAATAGAAACTGTACTTGGAATGATGCAAAATTCGTGCTTTTCTTTTGGTATATAATAGCTCACCCTTATCAAGTCGCTGTTGTTTAAATATCGTGTCGTATCTTGCGTGTTGGCCGATTCGGCGGTTATTACCCAACCTTCGGATGTCTGACTTCACAATGCCTTGTAATTTTAGCGGCTTGCCTTAAACGGAATTACAGTCGATGTATCAACTACAATGTTGCGAGCTGCAGCATCATATGCTCTCCTATCAATACTTACATACAAAATCCCATGCCGCAGGATGGGCTTCTAGTGTATGTCCAAGTCGGCTATGATATGATTCTATGACATTATTTGTACCTTGTCTGAGCCCATAATAACACTAAAGCCGTCCGGTTTCACAAGTAGATAAGCAATGAGAGTTCTGGACCCACTACGTGTTAGTGCACACACACACACACCCCCACACATGCACACTTCGCCGTGTCCGTGTGACCTTCTGGATCCTTCTAGAAGCTTCCATGATGACGTCATCGTACTGACTCGAATTTTGCCAGGATATCAAGTTTCACCCTTTGTACATTGCCGACAGTATAAACAATTCTCAGAATTATCGCGAGGAAAATAATTCCTAGAATTTCACGGCGTCTTCTAAAGTTTACCAGGGGTATCAGGTTTTGCACGAAACTGCCCTGCCGTAGAACGCAATTCCGAGAACGTCGCTCATGAGGCTTTGTAGGAAACCGCCCCCTGGCCTAGAATTCCGACTTCAAGGAGCCCGACTCCAGGAATAACAATCCTCGGCATCCACCCTTTGCGATCAGTACGCAACTTTTTGCGACTCATAAACAATTCTCAGAGATCTTGGCATCATCGCCGATAAATAACTTTTTGAATATCATTCGAAATGCGATCGCCCCTAAGATTCCAGAAGCTTCCTCTTATATTAATTGGCTGGGTTTAGTGTTCATACATAAAGAAATAATATTTTCGAATGCCTTGAAAAACAAACTCCGAAAAAATTGTTTATAAAGCCTGTGAAATTTTTATTTATTTATAAGATATCACATTTGCAACATACATCGCGGTCGGTTTGATATATGGGGTACATATACCGAATAAGCTCTATAGAATTGAACATGGGAAAGGGCGAAGTATTATAGCAAGATTATTCTCATCTGCTTATTTTTATTTTTATACATATATCTGTAGAAGGACTATTTCTCAGAACGGATCGAACCTGCACATATATGTAAAATAAACATAATTTTTTCCCAAGCGTATAGCAATCTTTGCAAATTTATAGCTGAAATTGAAAACGGTAGATTGCATTAGAAAAAAACAGTTATCTACCTGAATATGTATTTTATACCTGCCATGTGGACATTTCTGTTGCTGCGCCGATTGCGTCGTCAGAATTTGGGACGAAGAGCAACCGCACCGCCGCCACTGTCCTATCTCTTTTGACTTCATGGCCTCTTCACAATTTACTGGGTCAGTACCGATGCTAGCTGAAAGTGCATGACGTATCTCATCATTTAATTCATTGACCTCCATCTCATCTTTATTGGCCATATAGCATGTTTTTGAAGCCATTTCCTTTGAATTTTCGTTGATGGGTAATTCAGCAAAGCTTGAATCAACTATCTGCTCTTTAATTTTCTCCGTTATTGTGCTCTTGGTTGGAATTTTGGAGTAGATATAATAGGAGAGTTCTGGATCCAGCCTTCTTTACCGGCCATCAGGCAGTAGGTAAGTTAGGTTCCTGGGTGGTAAGTGGCCGACAGTTCGATGGTAACGATTTGGATCGTGGTAGCGATTATCAATATTTTGTTACCAACAGTCTGATGGTAACAGGGTAACGATTCTGGATCATGGTAACGATTGCCAATATTTTGTTACCAACAGTCTGCGCCAATCGGGTGGTTGCGATTGTCGGTCATGCGATGGCGCCACTATGCATGTCGATCTTTTTGCCTACCGACAGGCTGATGGTGACGATTCTGAATCATAGATCGTCGATCTTCCGCTACCGACAATTGGATGGCTGCAATTTTTCGCTATGCGATGGCGCCACTACCGATTCGCTTTCGGATCATGGTAACGATTATTGACTCCCGATCCCAGATGGCTGGAATGGCTGCAATTTTTCGCTATGCGATGGCGCCACTACCGATTCGCTTTCGGATCATGGTAACGATTATCGACTCCCGATCCCAGATGGCTGGAATGGCTGCAATTTTTCGCTATGCGATGGCGCCACTACCGATTCGCTTTCGGATCATGGTAACGATTATCGACTCCCGATCCCAGATGGCTGGAATGGCTGCAATTTTTCGCTATGCGATGGCGCCACTACCGATTCGCTTTCGGATCATGGTAACGATTATCGACTCCCGATCCCAGATAGCTGGAATGGCTGCAATTTTTCGCTATGCGATGGCGCCACTACCGATGCGCTTCTGGTTCATGGTAACGATTATCGACAATAGATCCAGGATCACTGAAATTCCGAATCCTTAGCGTATATATTCATATATATATATATATATATATATATATATACCCATTGCACTAGCTGAAATGTTTAAAGGGTGGCGGGGTGTTACACGCAAGCAATAACGCGGATCATCTGTTCATATTTTTTTATTAGCTATTTCCTAAATCTACCTTATTCTAAAAATGACAATTTGACCTAAACCTAACCTAAACTATATACCTTAAGTCTAACCTATTCTAAAAATGATCATTCTTAAAACTAATCCCATTTATATTTTGATTCTAGCCCATGTCAAGCCGCTATTGGTCGTCTTCCATATCCCAATCCTCTTCCTCCTTGTTTTCCTCCTCGCATTCCTTCGCCTCCACCCCCACCTCTTCCTCATCACCCGCACCCCCCTCCTCTTCCTTCTTCTGGGGTAACCGGATTATTGGAGGCTCGCCATCGTCGTAATAAATTATGCGATATACATCATCGCAATTCGAACTCTCGTACCCCTCATCCATCTCATCATCCTCCCAGGCTTGTTGGGGTACGTTAATTTCCAAGTATTGATGATTCATATCTACAATAGGAAATAATAATAATAATAATTACAAACTCTACTCATCATGATAAAAACTATGATAACAATGAATATTGATACTTACTTCTTGCTTCTTTTTAGCCGATAGCTGCGTTTCTTTGATAATTTGACTTTCTGTGCTGAGATTTGCGGAATGTGTGAAACACGATGCAAACTCGCACTTTTATACCCAACTAGACCCCCGAAATACACTCGCAATATTGGAGGGGTTGACCAATGACAAACTTGGGTAATATTTTTTTCATAAAAGTGTAACAAGTGCAAAGCCCTCAAGGGTTAAAATGCCCGGCTGATGGATGGAAGCGCTTGAATTTTCATGGCACTCGAAGGTAGAGTAGGGGTGGGAGGCGTGTGCCTGCGAAAGCGAAAGCTTATGGTGGGTGTGAACAATCGTATAGTATCAGTGTGACTGCAGAGCTGTGAGATTACCCGAAAAAAAAATGGACAGCGCCGTGTATATGAATCTCGTTGTGATGATGGAGGATGCATACAAGTTATTGTGTACACTACCCCCAGAACAAATGGATGAAGATATCTTTATCCGCTGGCGTGACATCGCACTTGAAAATATTCGATTTTTGAATAATATTTTGAAGCAATCGGAACTGAATGCGAGTGAAAAACAGCAACTGCAGCATATAATTTCACTCCTCCAATCGTGGGTGGTGAAATTTGAACGACCACGTGTGGGTATTGTGGGAGGTAATATTGGTGATGATATTCGCAATCGCGTCCGATGGGATGATATGGCGAGTGCTTTCAAGTGCCGTATACGCACCGGAGTCGTAACAAATCTCCAACACAAAGATTTAGCGAAATTTTTGACTGACGCTGACGCAGTAACGATGGAGCGCTTAAAGAACGTGCTACGCGAAGAAGGAAGTATCAAGGTGAATGTGGGGGTTTCGTGAAAATTTGAAAACGTAAAAAACGATGAGATCAGTTTGGAGGTGAAGAACTTCAATACACGCAACGCTACGATTCTGCCATCGACAGATCTAGAAACTTGGTTCACGGATAACGTGACGAATCCTCTGCTTACCATGGTGGAGGATTTTGAACAACGAGATTCTGGTTGGAGTATGGTTGAGATCATAAATGCCGTAATCTGCATCAACCGATACGAGCCTCTTCGCGGCGGACTCTCCACATTTACATCACTACCTGTGGATATTCAGCAAAAGAAAGCGGTAGTCAACGTACAGAACGATGATGACCGATGTTTGCTGTGGTCTGTTGCTGCAGCTCTCCATCCCACAAACATCAACGCAACCAGAGCACACAGCTATCGGCGGTATATATCGGAGCTAAATTGTACAGGTATCAAATTCCCAGCAACCGTGCATAGTGTACAAAAATTTGAAAAGTTAAATAATTTAAGTATTAACGTATATGGGATCAAATTGGAAACTATCCAAAGTAAGAAGGGGTCTAATAATAGTGTAATTATCCCACTATATTTGAGTAAAAATGTTACAAAGAACGATACAATTCACCTACTCGTAATTGAAAGTGGAAGCAAACTATGTGATGATGATGATGATGATTTAGATAATTTTAAACCCAGATTCCACTTTGCTTGGATCAAGAATCTTTCGCGTTTAATTGGTAAACAGTTATCAAACCATAATGGCGAACAATTTTTGTGTGACCGATGCCTGTGTTACTTTGGTGCTCAGAAGGCCTATAACAATCATAGGCAAGATTGCATGCGGCTGAATAAAGTGCGAATAGAATTCTCCAAGGAGAAGACTTTGCGATTCTCCAATTTTAAAAATCAGGGCACTGTGCCATTCGTCGTATATGCCGATCTTGAATGTATGATGAAGCCCTCGGTAAAAGAATCTCAAAAGCATATCCCGCATAGTGCAGCGTATTATACACATTGCGCGTATGATGATGCATTATCGGAATACAAGAGCCACCGCGGATCCGATTGTATTAAATGGCTGATCGAGGAGCTCCGCAAGTTATCCGTAAAAGTAGAGTCGCGTATAAAAAATATCATTCCAATGGAGGCGTTGAATCAGGCGCAACGTGATCGTCACATTCGCGCAAAAAATTGTTATATCTGCGAGAAGCCATTCTTACCGGAGGAGAAAAAATGTCGGGATCATTGTCATTTTACCGGTAAATATCGCGGAGCTGCACACAATCGATGCAACCTTAATTTTCAAGAGTCGCACACGATTCCGGTAGTTTTCCACAATTTATCCGGTTATGATTTCCACTTCATCATAAAATCTCTGGCTACAACTTTTCCCGGTGACATTTCGCTGCTACCCATCAATAAGGAAAGATACATATCATTCACAAAGAAAGTCGCTGGTACTCTGATTAGTTTGAGATTTATAGATTCACTTCGATTCATGGCTAGCAGCATAGAGAAATTAGCATCATACGTTGACGATGCCGATAAGCAAATCACACGGAAATTTTACCGTGATCAAGATGAATTCAGTTTGATGATTCGTGAAGGTGTCTTTCCATACGAGTATATCGATTCTTGGGAAAAACTCGACGAAACGAAATTACCTGACAGAACAGATTTCTATTCGAAACTCAGTGTCGCGGGTATTACCGATGCTGATTATAAGCACGCGAAGGATGTCTGGATCAAGTTTAATTTAAAAACGTTGGGCGAGTATTCCGATCTGTATCTGAAAACCGATGTGCTCCTATTAGCTGATATATTCCAAAATTTTCGAGGCAGCTGCTTCAAAACGTACAACTTGGATCCTCTTCATTACTACACCGCACCGGGACTTGCTTCTGATGCTATGTTAAAGCAAACGAAAATTAATCTTCAACTCTTAGACGATCCTGAAATGCTATTATTCATTGAGAAAAGCATAAGGGGCGGTGTAGCACAGTGCTCAAATCGCTATGCCAAAGCAAATAATCGATTTATGGGTGAAGATTTTGATTCAAGCAAAGCAGAATCATATTTAATGTATTTTGATGTTAACAATCTGTATGGTGCAGCTATGAGTGAGCATTTGCCGAGTGGATCGTTCGAGTGGGAGAATGAAACCATTGATGTAATGTCTCATCCGGATGACTCCTCAATTGATTATATGCTAGAGGTAGATTTAGATTATCCCATAGAGCTCCATAAACAGCATGCAGACTTACCTCTCTGCCCCGAACATTTCACTCCACCGGGTAGTAAGATGAGAAAACTTGCGACAACGCTTCTACCCAAAGAAAAATATGTGTTGCACTATCGTAATTTGAAACAATGCATCAAATTTGGTTTCAAGCTAGTTGAAGTGCATAGAATTCTAAGGTTTGCACAATCACCATGGTTAAAATCATATATCGATCTCAATACAAATATGCGGAAGCAATCGAGAAACGAGTTTGAGAAAAACTTTTACAAACTCATGAATAACGCTGTATTCGGTAAGACTATGGAGAATGTTCGCAATCATAAAACTGTGAAAATTATCATGAAATGGGATGGTAGGGGTGGTGCGCGTGCTCTCATTGCAAGACCCTCATCCATAGCTGCGCCATATTTGATGAAGATATGGTGATTATCGAGCTAAATCGTGCCAAAGTTTATTTCAATAAGCCTATATACATTAGCGCTGCAATTCTAGATCTATCAAAAATATTTCTCTACAACTTCCACTATGACTATGTAAAAAACAATTTTTCATATAATGAAGCAAAATTAATGTATACCGACACGGATAGCTTGATATATCAATTCACAGTACCAAATATCTATGAAATTATCAAACGTGATGTTGTGACAATGTTCGATACATCAGACTATCCACCTGATAATACCTACGGTATCCCCTTATTGAATAAAAAACACCTTGGTTTGATGAAGGATGAAAATAATGGGAAAATTATGACTGAATTTATCGGACTGCGTGCAAAACTCTACACTTTCAGAACTCGCGGTGAGACTGATAAAAAACGTGCAAAGGGTGTAAAAAGTTCAACATTGAAGTCCATCACGTTTGATGATTACAAACGATGTCTCATTGATTATCAAAATTTAGTTGGCAAACAGTGTATGATAAAAAGTAGTCGTCATACAGTTAGCACTATCGTACAAAATAAGTTAGCTCTAAGCTGGCGCGATGATAAACGAAATTTAATACCAGGTAACACAGATACTTCACCGTGGGGTTACCAAGATTTTGTAAACTCGTAAATTTTATCAAATATGTAAAAAGAGTTTTCTCACATTTTCTCACAATTGAAAAGAATTTTCTAAAGTGAAATGAAACAATTTCCCATTCACTTTACATGCAAATGTATGAAAAACTTTTCAAATGTGAGAAAATGTGAGAAAATGTGAGAAAATGTGAAAAAATGTGAGAAAATGTGAGAAAATGTGAGAAAATGTGAGAAAATGTGAGAAAATGTGAGAAAATGTGAAAAAATGTGAGAAAATGTGAGAAAACTTTTTGTTGCTTGATAATCAGGTAAACTAGCGTTGGGGTTGGGAAGAGTGAAGCAACAATGTAAATATATTGATAATAAATTTATTCAATAAAATTATATCACATATCTGATTTATTCGTCCAACTATTATGCGAATTGTCAAATCCCAACCATTCTACATAGAGTTGATCACCACGCCTCCGCAAGACCTTTTCTACAAGATAGCCATCGGGATATTGCACCCTGCTGAGCTCCTCCTCGTAAAACCCGCCTTCGATGGGTTGGTTCAGGTAGTCGACGAGTTTGTAAGTTGGAGGGTTGGTATTTTTCACCTCAGGAACCGTAAATATTTCTGTGGTCCAATTCGGCGTGTAACCCTTTTCAAACACATTTTTATATTTGCTAATTCGAACTTTGTCGCCAACCTTAAATTTACGTTTTCGCTTGCTTCTTTTGATCTGACGAGGCTTATACACATCCCGATATATCTGCTTCTCATTAGCTATAGTTACATCTTTCGGTTTCATTCTAATTGTACGATGCTTGGTGTTATTATACGATGCAATTAAATCCGGTAGAATACTGATCCACTTATGAGAACCCTGAAGTGTGAATTGCTTCCACATTTTATTCTTCAGGGTTCGATTGAAACGTTCGCAAATTGATGCCTTCAAGTTGCTGAAGGTTGAGTACATGTTAACACCATGATGTTTCACGAGAGTCTTGAATCGTTCATTGTAAAACTCTTTGCCTTGATCAACGTGTAAATGTTTCGGTACACGACCACGAGTCAGCACAGATTTCATGGCAGCTGTTACATCTGTGGCGTTTTTACTTTTCATTGGCACACCCCAGGCAAATTTTGAGAACACATCGATAACTGTGAGTAAAAATTTATGACCCCTGTTGACCGTCGAGTAGGCTGACATATCAACTAAATCAGCTTGCCAAGTCTCGTCCAGCCCCCGTATATCGACATAACGTCGAGGATAATTACGGCGTGCAGGTCTATGAAGCTCGTTGGCTATTACACGCTTTATGTTGTATCAGAACGCTTCTCCTGCTCCTCCCACCCCTCCGCCTCCTCCTCGTCCCTCTCGTCTTCTACCTTCTTCCTTCTTCCTCTTCCTCCTCCTGCGGATCTCCCGCACAATGCTAGCCTCTACTCTGGTCAGGCGATTGTTTACCTCTCCACTAGCCTCCCTTGCAAGGCTCAACGTATTCTCATCTCCTCCCCGCGCAAACCTCAATGCTTTTTGAGCCTCTCCCCAAGCATATATTGTCACCTGTTCTATGTCTTTCAGGATTTTCTTCTCTTGAATGTCGAGCTCTCGTTCTAGAGTGGAGCCAAAGGCTTGTTGCATGGCATTCTGAATAACACCAATTGACTGCCGCACAATATCCTCAAGGATTTTCAGAGAAACAGCATCGTTTGGTTCCCGGGGGTCAGCGATATTGCACAATCGTTTGCTATCTATATCGTAGTGGTTGTCTTCGGTAAGCCTAAATCCAATGCCCGGAGGTCCTCGAGTAACACTTTTACCACTGCCGCTAACCAGCTGCCGTCCAAATATGTCAATGCTCATTGTTCAACGGTTGGTTGGTGAATGATTGCTTTTATTACAGATCACACACTAATAAATTATTCTCGCCTCTCGTAATTCCTCAATAATGGAAACTATTTCATTGTCATGGCTGGTATTACCAGCCGCTTGCGATGCCATGAGTAACCGAAGACGATCAATGAGCTCATTAGGATCATCCCAATAAACATAATCCATGCTTTGTCCATGTGCGATTTTATGGGTTGGTAATAAACCTTTTCCGGATCTTTGCCCAGATTTTTTCACCGGTGAGCTGATGTATGGGGCAATGAAATCTCTATACTTTAAACTTTTTTCCCTATCATGATGGGGGCTTTTTTCAGCTTTGTAATATTTTCGATATGCATTCGTTTTCTTCACGATTTTGATATAATTCAACTTGTCGTTTTTATTCACAATCGTAGAATCGGGCAACTTTTTGAACAGCAATTCGAGCAATCCTGGTGTAATATCATAGCTTTTATCGCCAACATATATCTCGTCATCACCAAATATGATATCCGAGTCACCAATCTTCATTCCACCGACCAACTTTCGAACACCATATTTCGTATCCAAGTTCTTGCGCTCTTTGGATGATGTAAACATGTTTAAATAGCGCGTCGTCTTAGCATCTTTTTTCAATATTGGTGTGCTTGTAGAGGCAGCTGCAAACGTGCCATCCTGGTTGTTATCATTATCATCATGCGTATGATCTCCGTCATCCATAGCAGCGACGGTTCTAGCATTGTCTCCAATAGAAATGTTAGTCGCCAGGCTCTCCGCATTCACACTTTTATATGCATCATCGTCATCATCATCATCATCATCATCATCATCATCGTTCTCATAAGCTTTGCTTTTCGCAAAATCTCCAGTCTTCTCTGCCTTAACCAAATTTGGTTCCGATTTTACTCCTCGCTTCATGAGTAACCGCTGCTGCTGTTTCGATGAATCTACTAACTTATGCAGAGGTGTAACCAGAGGTTTGAAGATTTCACTCATAGCCTGCTCATCGGTGTCTTTTCCCATTTTTATCATTTTGTGTTTACGCCGTATGATATCACTGGCCCTCGCTATTCGTCGCAACACATCATTTTGCTTACGTATCTTGGAGCTTTCCATGCTGCTGCTGCTAGTTTGATCGATGTATTGTAACTGTATGCCATTCATTGATGATTCAGACTTATAAAGCAGTCGAAACCTCGCCTATATCGACCAGCGTTAATCTCACTTTCTTTGTCGATGGTGACAAAACTATATCTACCGTCATTCCAGCACGTCAAACACAAATCTTTGAATTGTTGATAGGGCATATCGGTGTTCACGTGATCGGCGTATATGTGCTTCAAATTCATTCCATCTTGGCGGAAAAGAACCAATAAGTTTGCATTATCACGCACCAGATGTGTGCCGCCCCATGCAGAAATAGGCTCTGATATTATCTTGCTTCTCACAGGCCACGTCATCGAAAATCATGACCGAGTTGGGATGCGCATCTTTCGGCTCTACAACCTCTTTGTGCTCATTAAACGGGAAATAACCCAACCCCGCCACAGGTTCCAACAACCTCTTCAAGAATTCATACTTTGGTTGATTGAGGGATTTTGAATAGACGTACACATTTTCAAATCGTAGCCCATTGGCATGAGTCAGTAGCGTGAGAAGGGCAATAGTTTTTCCGCAATTCGAGGGCCCGCAAAAGACGGCTCTCACACTATTTGGTAGTAGAGACCCGTGACGTTTCCCCTTCTTCTTTTTTTCGTTCGACCAATTTATCGAAATTGGCGATGGGTAGTTTAATTGTTTGATCTTGAAATTTCATGATGCTTGGTAAACGCCGCAATGGGAACTAATATATTTATGCATAAAATATGCGCTTTTATAGAATTTGTGTCAGTTCATGACCAGTCATGGCTGGACAAACACGTGGGCAAAGGAGCGGTTGTGGTTTAATAAATAATATAATCAACAAGCTTCCAGTCGAATTACATGCTCCCGGCTATCAGTACTGCGGGCCTGGTAAAAAATTGGTGAAGAGGTTAGCTCGAGGTGATCGAGGTATCAATGCTCTAGATGCTGCATGCAAGCAGCACGATATTGCATACTCCAAGAATCAGGATAATATCGCTGAGCGTCATAAAGCTGATAGAGTGCTTGCCGAAAGGGCTTGGAATCGGGTTTTGGCTAAAGACGCAAGTGTGGCTGAAAAAGCCGTCGCTTGGGCGGTTACCAACACAATGAAAGCAAAATCTAAACTGGGTATGGGTATGGGGATGCGCATGCCACAAACACCGAGCAAAAACAAGAAAAGAACGCTGAAATTTATTATACGAGCAGCAAAGAAATCTATGAAGCCAGGCTCCAAAGCTATTGGGTCGGCGTTGGCGGGTGCTCGTTCGATTGTATCTAAAGGAAAAGGAAAAGTGTACACGCCTCGTATCTTACCCATCCCTAAGAAAATTGGTGGATTACTACCGTTTCTTATACCAATCTTTGCAGCCCTTAGCGCCACAGGTGCCCTAGCGGGCGGTGCTGCGGGTATAGCAAAAGCTGTTAACGAGGCTAAGGCAAACAAGCACCAGTTACAAGAATCCAAGCGTCACAATGCTACAATGGAGGCGATCGCTTTGGGGAAGGGTTCATACCTGAAACCATATAAGACAGGTATGGGGCTGTATTTGATGCCTACAAAAAACTGATAAAGCTACCACACCGAGCCCTCACAGATGCCGATTTGCTCAACTATGCAAAAGCTATGAAAATTCCGCATTTCCGGGGTGTTTTTATGCGAAATGATTTACCTAGTTCAGGACCTAGAAAGCGCGAATCTGCAATTATCAATCTTGATGATAAAAACGGTCCGGGAACGCATTGGGTTGCATATACGAAAAACGGCAACGAAGCGATGTATTTCGACAGTTTCGGCGATTTACAACCACCGAGAGATCTACTGAAATATCTCGGTGTTGGTAGCGTAAAATATAATCATGAGAGATATCAAGAGTATAACACAATTATTTGCGGTCACTTGTGTCTCGAGTTTCTCTGCGGACAACTATAAAATGTGCGCACGTCGTTGATCCGTTATTAGTCATGGCTGATTCGTTCACGTTGACACTCTCCGGAGAATCGTCGGTATTGAGGGCTCAATATTTCCCACCCATCGAGCTATCACCAACACAGACATGTGTTCTCGGACTCATAGAGCTCCTGACATTCAACGCAATCCCCAATATAGATGTGGGGTGTAATAAGTTTCATACATCGCCCAACACAATAATTACAATACCCACTGGGAGCTATGAAATTGAAGATATCGCAAATTATCTGAATAACGTACTACCTGAGGATTATAATATCAATCTGAAAGCTAATAACAATGAGCTAGTCTGTGAAATTAGATGTAGTCATTCTGTGGACTTCAGACCAAAAGATTCTATCGGCCGATTGCTCGGTTTCATCCCCAGTGTTCTAGAAGGTGGTATTACCCACAAGTCCAAGTTACCCATTCGCATACTCAAAGTCAACGCTTTGCGAGTTGAGTGTAATATTACCACAGGCGCATACATAAACGAGCATCGAGCACATACGATTCATCAATTTTTTCCAACCGTACCACCTGGATATAAGATCGTGGAAGTGCCGACAAATGTCATTTACCATCCAATCACCGTGCGGTCAATACGCGATATACAATTGAGAATAGTTGATCAGGACGGAGAATTGATCAATTTTCGAGGTGAAACTGTAACTATACGATTACATGTGAAATCTTTGCGATAATATGGGTATTGTGTTTGAGAGGACAAGAAAATCTGGTTGTAGTTATAAAAGCCCGATAACATGCCCAAGCATCATCAGTCATCGAGCAGCTCTGATTCGAGTGACACATCAGAACGCTCAGTTTCTCCAGAGCCTAGGACTTCGACTTCGTTGTGGTGGAAAATAAGAATTGGCTGCTATATCTGCATATGTCCATCACGAAAATGATAAAAATTCAAACACCTGTAACCTTCGACGAGTCGATTGCCCACTGTGAAACACATGCGCATCAACCGTATGCAGCGTCTACATTCAGAAATAACGACGAGATCCGCATAGCTGTGCAGAACCAAGATGCTTGTGTATTACCCAGTAAAAGTTCGCTCCACATCTACGGTCGGATTACAAAATCAGATGGCACCGCTGTCCACGCAAGCACGAAATTGGTTAATATGGCTGTGTGTCACATGTTTGGTGATATGCGTTACGAGTTGAATGGTCACGAGATTGATCAGAATAAGAATGTTGGCATTACGAGTATTATGAAAGGGTACTTATCACTTACTCCAGGACAACAGCATCTCCTGGAGAACACAGGTTGGCTGGTAGATGATAATAATAAACTAGCCAACAGCGATGGATATTTTGACGTTGTTATACCGCTGAATTTTCTGCTCGAATTCTCCGAAGATTATAATAGAATCATCGTCAATGCAAAACATGAGCTAATTTTGACGCGATCAAATAATGATTTGAATGCCATACATCAAACCACCGACGATGTGATCAAGATTTCGCTTGAGAAAATTGAATGGTTATTGCCATACATCAGACTATCAGATCCTGCAAAAATCAAGATGCTCAACTATATCGCCAAAGACCCGGCTGTATCTATGAGTTTTCGTTCGTGGGAAATGTACGAGTACCCAATGCTGCCTACAACAACGAGACATGTATGGGTTGTCAAGACCTCCACACAGCTAGAGAAACCAAGACACGTCATACTAGGATTTCAAACCGCACGACGAAACGATTCGAAGAAAAATGCCAGTCAATTCGATCATTGTACGATTAGAGATGTGAAACTTTTCCTAAACTCGCAGTGCTATCCCTATGGAAATTTGAATCTTGATATTGCACGCAATCAATATGCCATTCTCTACAATATGTACACAAACTTTCAAATTTCATACTATGATAAGGAATCCGAGCCTCTTTTGTCAAAGAGAGATTTTTTGGGGAGAGCCCCACTCATTACTATAGACTGTTCCAAGCAAAATGAATCGTTAAAGAGTGGGCCGGTGGATATTCGTTTGGAATTCGAAACGAGCGTTGCATTTCCAGTAAATACTTCAGCCTATTGTATGATTATACATGATCGCATTGTCGAATACAACCCCATCAGCGGCACAGTCAAAAAATTAGCCACATTTTAAGGATTCTGCATGCTTGAGAACTATAAATTAAGCTTATTCTAGAGGAACAATAAATAAATAAATTAAAGTGATTGCAATTCCATTGTTATTTATTCAACCCTATCCCATCTCCATTACATATATGCGTGTGTGTGTGTAATCAGATTTTACCACAGAATTCGAATTTATTATATGGTCCTCCAAGATAGAGTATCTGCAGACGTTTCTGATCAGCCTCGTTGTTCAGCTGATCCAGCTGGGTGGAATCGTTCTCTAAAGCCTTTCCGATTCTTGCAGGCAGGAACACGGTGTATTCATCGGCAATCGTTGCGATAATTCTACAACCGAATTTCGTTTTCAAAAGCCTCAGTTTTGTGATGTCATACTTTTGTCCAATCTCCAGCTCCGTCATCTTTTTCATCGGCATGTTATTATCCATACGGCTGGTGCTGTTTAGGCTGCTGAAGTCCATCTGCACGAAATGAATGAATAATTCGGAATTAGTTTTATAACAGAATTGAATATAATTATCGTGTAATAGAATTCTTACCTTGTTCGAGAGAGTTTGCGAGTTCGAATAAATGAGGAAGATGCGTTGATGGCGAGAAGTCGTGATGTACGAGTGGAACCTTCTGCGAGCTCGAGGTTTTTAAACCATCACCCCCTGCCACCAAGGCGTGCGGAGAGGGTTTTTTATGCCCCTCCTCTAAATACCAGTTTTTCAAACGCTGAACGTTCTCGAAAGCACATTGGTAACCTCCAGGTACAACGTCATGGCAATCTCCATGCCAACGAAATACATGCGATTCCAATCGCAGTATTCGAAGATTCGGGCATCCCAACACATCCAAATCAATCACCGGTTTAGAGTCGTCATTGAGGATTTCTTCGATCCATCGTTTCTTCTCCAACCCCTTCACATAAATGCAACTTGCATCTTGCACAATTTTTCTCACAGTTTTCACTACATCTCTATACGGTGTTTCTCCAGCAATCCAGGGTATTCCATGATGATGCCATGCTAGCCATGAATTAAGATTTTTATTCTCTCATGAGAGAGTCACCCAGGAGCATGGTGCTTTAAAAAGGATGCGTGTGATACCCTGCTGATATTCATCATGCGCGCGAATGCTTATTGCAGCCAGCTCTTTTATTACAAATTTTTCACCGAATCGCCCAAAACCCTGTAGGTCCAATATTAGCTCCATATTAACAGTCGTGTGTGCACTGTCAAGCAGCGTCGAAAGTTGACTGAGTTGTTGATTTATTGCATGGGATCGGTATGCGTGCAGGTGTGCAGATGATACCTGAAAAGGGCGTGAGAAACCTCTGAGTGATATTTATTGCTTGATCCTACGCGACCTTACTGGCTTTTACTGGCTGCGGGGGTGTCTTGTGATTATGATCTTCGTGTTGCGAAAACCGTAGCGTCTTCGAGTGGCGAGTGTATAGCGAAAAACTTTGGGATGATATTTATTACAGTGTCCTTTGAAACTTGTCTATTTTAATTAGTCGAGGCGAAGTCTTTTGGGTGGGGGTGATGTGCAGTCCATCAATGTCTAGTTTGCAAACGAGTGTATAGCGAAAAACTTTGGGATGGTATTTATTACAGTGTCCTTTGAAACTTGTCTATTTTTATTAGTCGAGGCGAAGTCTTTTGAGGGCTGTTCTCGGGCTAGTTAGGCTCGACGTTATTTTGGATGGGGGTGATATGCAGCCCATCAATGTCTAATTTGAAAACGAGTGTATAGTGAAAAACTGTGGGTGATATGCAGTCCATCAATGTCCAGTTTGAAAATGAGTGTATAGTGAAAAACTTTGGGATGGTATTTATTACGGTGTCCTTTGAAACTTGTCTATTTTTATTAGTCAAGGCGAAGTCTTTTGAGGGCTGTTCTCGAGCTGGTTAGGCTTGGCGTTATTTTCGGTGGGGGTGATATGCAGCCCATCAATGTTTAGTTTGAAAACATCGGTGGATAGTGGAAGTTTATAGAATCAGCAAAATACGTCAATACGAAGGAGAAGACTAAATTTTCAAGATGAATCCGGTTCATGGTGGAGTTACGCAGCGGGCAGCTCAGCTACGACGAAGGGCTGAGTTGAGGAGGCGATTCCTTCGGAATGCGCAGGCGGTGTTGCATATTTTGCGTAACAACCATGTGGATGAGGGTTTTGTGAACGAAACCGCGAGCATTCACTATGAAATCATCGAGAACATCACCCGCCAATACCAGATGAATGACCATTGGGTAGTGCATGCAGCCGCCGCTGGAAATTCTACACCATCGGTCATCCAATGCATGGAAATAACATCTTCCATACAAGAAGATGCGATAAATTCAGATGCTGAGACAGTGCGCATAAATGGGGAAAGGAGCCGATCACCATCATCTGCATCGGTCTCATCTAGCTATTCAGAATCGGGACCAAGATCGCCATCGCCATCGTTGTCGAGATATTCATCCCCCGATATACCACCGTCGCCAAGAGTAATTCCACTCGAGCGGGAATATGACTCGGACTGAAAATTTCACTCTTTTGTTTGGTAAGTTAATCTCATTTTCATTGCATTCCGTTCGGTTATTGCAATACATGTATGTTTCAGATACGCGTGAACCTTGGACCTAAGAAATAGCTAATAGTGAAATATCATATAGTTTAGGTTAGGTTTAGGTAAAATTGCCATTTTTAGAATAAGGTAGATTTAAGAAATAGCTAATAAAAAAATATGAACAGATGATCCGCGTTATTGCTTGCGTGTAACACCCCGCCACCCTTTAAACATTTCAGCTAGTGCAATGGGTATATATACATATATATATATATGAATATATAAGCTAAGAATTCGGAATTTCAGTGATCCTGGATCTATTGTCGATAATCGTTACCATGATCCGAAAGCGAATCGGTAGTGGCGCCATCGCATAGCGAAAAATTGCAGCCATTCCAGCCATCTGGGATCGGGAGTCGATAATCGTTACCATGATCCGAAAGCGAATCGGTAGTGGCGCCATCGCATAGCGAAAAATTGCAGCCATTCCAGCCATCTGGGATCGGGAGTCGATAATCGTTACCATGATCCGAAAGCGAATCGGTAGTGGCGCCATCGCATAGCGAAAAATTGCAGCCATTCCAGCCATCTGGGATCGGGAGTCGATAATCGTTACCATGATCCGAAAGCGAATTGGTAGTGGCGCCATCGCATAGCGAAAAATTGCAGCCATTCCAGCCATCTGGGATCGGGAGTCGATAATCGTTACCATGATCCGAAAGCGAATCGGTAGTGGCGCCATCGCATAGCGAAAAATTGCAGCCATTCCAGCCATCTGGGATCGGGAGTCGATAATCGTTACCATGATCCGAAAGCGAATCGGTAGTGGCGCCATCGCATAGCGAAAAATTGCAGCCATCCAATTGTCGGTAGCGGAAGATCGACGATCTATGATTCAGAATCGTCACCATCAGCCTGTCGGTAGGCAAAAAGATCGACATGCATAGTGGCGCCATCGCATGACCGACAATCGCAACCACCCGATTGGCGCAGACTGTTGGTAACAAAATATTGGCAATCGTTACCATGATCCAGAATCGTTACCCTGTTACCATCAGACTGTTGGTAACAAAATATTGATAATCGCTACCACGATCCAAATCGTTACCATCGAACTGTCGGCCACTTACCACCCAGGAACCTAACTTACCTACTGCCTAATGGCCGGTAAAGAAGGCTGGATCCAGAACTCTCCTATTATATCTACTTTTTGGCTTTCCTGTTCGATCCCTACCTCTCTTCGCTTTTGGTTCTCCCTCCGGTTTTAATATCTCTCCCTCCGGTTTTGATAATTCTCTGGTCTCATCTTGGTCCAAATCGGAATCCACGAACCACTTTTTATCATCTGGCTTTTCATCTTCTTTTGGCATGTCTTTGATACTGTCTTTCTGGTACTTGTCCCCATAGACTAACTTCTCATTAAATCTTGCATGTCGGCTCTCATAATATTTCCCATTTTCTGGTTTCGAAAATTGATACCCAGTTGGGGTATATCCTACGAGTATTACTCGCTGCTCTACGGCTCTGAATTTCGGGCCTACCTTTCTTTGGACTCTTATGTATGCTAGGCATCCAAATCTCTTAATTTGAATTATATTGAAATTATGTTCTGGTACAAATTTTTGAAGTGAAGTAATCATATCATTAGATTTGTGGGGAGTACGATTATATGCGTACACTGCTGCTGTCACTGCCAGATCCCACATAGTCTGCGGTAATTTCGCACCGTACATGTATGCTCTCACCTTTTTCTGTATCGTCTGGTTGAATCTCTCAGACCCCATTATGCTCTGGGGTATCCGGACTAGATAGTTGTGACTCAGCACCTAACTCCATCAGGACTTCCACTGTGTAGCCACCAGTGTACTCTGTACCCTGGTCAGATCTAAGATAGCAAACTTTTTCATCATATCCTAATTGGTGTCATGCACTTCTAACGAACATTTCTAGGCATTTACCTGTACCACTCTTCACTCTCATATGATATGCCATTGCAAACCTAGAATAGTCATCTATAAATACAGATATAAATCTGTAACCTTTGGGGTGAGAACTTGGATTTATTATACCCATTGTGTCAGAATGAATGATTTGGAGGGGTTGTGTAGCTCGTCTTCTAGTAGTTGGGAATGATAGCTTATTAAACTTAGCAATTTTACACACTTCACAGTTAATTGTGTCATCAAAAACTGCTTCATTCAGCTCTTCATTTCCAGGGAAATTAGTTTGTAAAGTATTGAGATACGCAACAGATGCATGTCCAAATCTTAGATACCACAGTGAAGCTCTATTGTTTTTCCTGAAGTGCTCGTCCCAGGATTGAAGGGTGACCCCTCTTCGATTGTCTCTGTATACGGCAAATCGTCCAAATTTCGAAACTTTCGATCCCAGATTGTGAAATCGAAATTCGACTGTTCGTATGGAACCTTTCTTTTTGTAATTTCGTTCTCGTCTTTAGAACTTTCTTCCGTTGCCTCGTCTTTCTCTTGAGTCTCTCTTGTCTCAGTGTTGGTCTCTTCTTTACTCTCATTCGCATTTTTCTGTGAATGTAATATTCTAGTTGCACTTCTTGTCAGATATCTTTTTATTCCTGGTTCTTCTTCAGCTAAGTTTGCTCTCATCCTCATTGCTATTTTGTGATTTGAGTTTTCATTTCCCTGGGCATTGATTTTTAATTCTATTATCCAGTAAGGATGTTTATATACTCCGGTAATGAAAGATTCTTTCGAATGTTTGTCTACTATATCAATTTTTTCGTTGTCAAGGTAAATTCCTAACCCCTTTTCAGCGAATTTACTCAGAGATAATAAATTCTCTTTCAGCGATTCCGCATAAACTACGTTATCTATCTCTAGGACCCTTCCGTTGTTCAGTTCAATTTCTCATTTTCCCTCTCCATCTGTCTTTAAATTGGCTGACTCTTCTTCATTTGCGCATCTAATCACTCCTTTACATGAATCATCGAACGTTTTGAAAATTAACCTCGAATTTGTTAAGTGTTCCGTAGCGCCTGAGTCTGCTATGAACTCGAAAAAAAATTTATTTTGAGTTATTTGAGTTGTCCCAGTACACATTGCATCTCCGGGCACGTCTATACATCCACCTCTTATTTGGTCAATCCGGTCAAATTTTTGTACATTCATAACTTCCTTACCTTCAGTTGAGTTGCTCCTGTCTGATGACTTGTCCCTGTTCTGCTGTTGGTTAGTATTGTTAGCATTACCCTTGTCACCTTTCAGAGTATTGTAGTTCTTCTAAGATTCATATTTCCCCTTCTTTGCATTCTTCGTATGCGCGTCCTGTGACTTTCTTTTGAAGAATTTTCTTGGCTTATCGGTGCCACAAGAACTTCCTTGATAATTGCTCCGACTGTTGTACCTTGCTGTTTGATCATTTTACCTGGTTGGCGCTCCAGTGTCCTTGTTTTGTCTACAGTCATTTGCTATATGTCCAAATCTGTTACATTTGTAACATTTTGGACCCTTTCCTTTGTTTGGACACTGATGGCCATAATGTCCGCTGTCTCCGCACTCGAAGCAACGAATTTTTACTTTGCGCGCCATGTTTACAGCTTTCACTGAACTCTTTTTCCCTGATGCCTGTTTGCGTGATGCTTCTTCCTGTACGAGAAGAGTCTTTAATTTATCATATGAAAGTCCTTTGCCATTGCTTTGTAGTGATATAAATTCAAGATTTTTAATTCCCGGAGCTGCATTTTCGATTGCATCGAAGAAAATATCTCTCTTCTCATCTTCTAATAATGGCTCTGCACTGGGACAATTATCATATAGTCTAACCGCGTCTTCAAAATCTTCGCAATATTTTACTGCTGTGATTTTACCAACAGTATACTGTAAATTGTATATCATTCTTTTCGCTGCATGTCGAGTAATATTTATTTCACTATTTTTGAGTATTTTCAATTCATTCAAAATTTTAACTGGCTCTTTAATTTGAACAACTTTGGCATGGTAGTTTTTATCTATGTGGTTAATGATTATGTCTCGAACTTTACATTTTTGTTCTTCTAGAACATCTTTATTCATATCAGGAGGGATTTTGTCTTCAATTATGTGTAGCAATTCGTGAGATCTCAATTCACTAGTTAATAGATCATAGAAAAACTCAAACTTTGTTTCTTCATCTAATTTATAATCCCTCTTAATATTACTCGCTTTGGCTATTATCCCCAACTTTATTGTATCTTTCATATCTTTAACTATTTCTTTTATTGACTTATTTGTATCATCTTTTGACCGAATGTTTTCACGGAACTTGAATTTTTCTCTTAGTATTTTAGTTACTTCTTTTGCTGATTCATTTGTGTTCCCAGATGCATTACTCTCTTTATTTACTTCAGACTTTCCTCTCATATTTTCTTTTCCGTCTTTCTCGCCATTTTCATCACTAGCATCAATTACCAAGGTTTTAATCATTATCATGTCCTTTTTCATTTCACTAACCCCTTTTATTATTTTTCCTGTTTGTGTTATCGCCTGTGCAGACGTCTCACAACTACTCTTGACACTCTTTGTTAGTTCAATCATCGGCTTTTTTTGTTTATCTATTCTTTCTCCAACTGTCAATTTAGTTTGGCTGCATTGACTTGATACAAATTTATGAGGGTTGAGGTTAATTTTGCTTTGATCAGCCCTCGCAATTTTGGGTTTAGCTCTGTTTTTGTTGATTGCCCCCATCAGTGCCACGTATTCACTCTTCTTCATTTTTATCTCTTCTACGCTCTTTCCCTCAGTTTCATTTCCAACACTCTTTCTTTCTATCCCGTCATCATTTTGGCTGTCTGATGGAATGCCCTCTGGAGGCCTTTTTGGCATAAGTGTGGGCTCATTTGTCATTTGTTTTATTTTGAACCACTCGGTCAAATCGTCCCAGAGTAATTCTGTCATATCAGTTTTATCTGTGTGGAATAATTTTAATTTCAGTGTATTCATTAATGAACCAACGAGTTGTCTCCTTTGACCAGTCAACCAAACACAGATTTGACTAGCCGCGGAATGAATAAACATTTCGAAAAATCCGAACACAAAATTTCTCTCGTGTTTATTCCGTACGACTGGATTGCGTTTACTGAACACAAGTATACTCTCCCCAATCGCACCCAGAGTATTTATTACTATACATAATTGAATTATTGTATTTTACTTATTCATGCTGTGCATCGTAATCGCTCTTACCAAACTTAAACGATGTTTTCTCTCCTTGACTGATCTTAACTCTTTCATCTTCTAGTTCCAGCATAATTTGTTCTGAATCATTTGACAGATCCAAATTGAACTCCCACACAAAATTTTTTCAGAGCTCTTGTAAATTTTCGTCGACTGGAAGTTAATTAGTAATTTTATTTGGCCTGAATTATCACTCTTTTCATCAATTGAACTCTCTTGATTATCCAATTTTAACGCGCGCTATTTAATACTAAGCTTAGTTCATAATTAATTTATGTTCGATTGCCTGAGCTATTTATTTTGTGTCGTGTCGGCAGCTTCGTTTAAACTGGCGGGGTTTGGTTATGCGCATGCGCATAGTGTCTCTGTTTACCGTGTTCCCCATTTCGTTGTTAGAAGCTTCTGGAATTATTATTCTTCGGTTGGACTTTGCGTAACTGCCGGCGAATTCCAAGAACTAGGCTTGTACGAGAATTCTGAGAATTGTTTATGAGTCGCATAAAGTTGCGTACTGATCGCAAAGGGTGGATGTCGAGGATTGTTATTCCTGGAGTCGGGCTCTTTGAAGTCGGAAATCTAGGCCAGGGGGGCGGTTTCCTACAAAGCCTCATGAGCGACGTTCTCGGAATTGCGTTCTACGGCAGGGCAGTTTCGTGCAAAACCTGATACCCCTGGTAAACTTGAGAAGACGCCGTGAAATTCTAGGAATTATTTTCCTCGCGATAATTCTGAGAATTGTTTATACTGTTGGCAATGTACAAAGGGTGAAACTTGATATCCTGGCAAAATTCGAGTCAGTACGATGACGTCATCATGGAAGCTTCTAGAAGGATCCAGAAGGTCACACGGACACGGCGAAGTGTGCTTGTGTGGGTGTGTGTATGTGTGCACTAACGCGTAGTGGTCCAGAACTCTCATTGCTTATCTACTAATTTGCATCTATAAGATGGGATTATCTGACTTTTTTCGTTGTTGATTATAAATCCTGATCCTTGTAAAAGGTTTACTGTAACTGTCAAATTCTCTACACATTCTGAAAATGTGATCCCAATGAGCAGTAGGTCATCCAAGTAAATCACTCAGGGTTGGTACGCTTTTCGGGATCTGAAATTCCCTGACTTTTCCAGGTTTTCCAGCCTGGAAATAGGATTTTTCCAGTCACTTATCAAGAAATGTGCCGCTGAACAATATATTTTTTTTTTTTACTGATATCAGTATTTTCACCAGTGCATAGTGAGTAAGTGATTCTAAAAAATAAAAATAAAAAAAAAACGACAGCCTACGGTTATCAGTAGAAAAAAGCCCTCCAAGGTTGGTACTAAACAATGTAATATATATTTTATTCACTTTTTTGAAAACAGAACTCTACAAAAACAAGTTACACAATGTTACCGATCTCACAATTTAATGTTGGACTAGTACGTATAGCTTCATGTATTTTATAAAATACAGTAAATGAAAATATCTTTATATCACAGAAGTGTAAGAACTGTGACGTGGTGAATAGTACCACGTCGTGACCGACTCCTCCGGACCACGGAACGACCTATTTCTATTAATTAAATATTACCCTATTGACGAGAAGTCACTTCCCTTTAGGTTAAGCACCGCTCAATTTTCCATGATTCATGGTTAGAAAATTAAGGATACTTTTTAATGACGATTTGGTATGATTTTATTTGTTCAACGGCTCGGAACCACTGACTACGACTGTATGATTCCGGAAACGAGCGCTCGGATTCTACCCATCCAGTCAGCCGGCTAGACTCCAGCTCCAAGCCGGGCCCAGGCCATCAGCTGGGAGCAGCGGCGTTCAACACGAACTATACCTAACTATCAACAAGGATGACGACATAACGTATACGGGGGATTACCCTTTTTCTCTACCGCTGGATCAACCCTGCTCGCCTTCAAACTAACCTAACGAACGTGGTGTAAAAGACCTTCTTAAAAATTCTGTGGGAAAGAAAAACCCGAGGGAAAAGAGGACTCAACTCTGAACGGTCCCAGAAAAATTAACTGGGTCGGTATAGAACCTTTAATTATTTGGAAGTAATACTGGACAACTCTTCCCAGTATTGGACTAAATAATGTTGGGTGTGTGGTTAACCGGAACTAATAATCACCGTGCTGATAAAACCGGCGGGGTAGAGAACAAAATCTACGTGTTCGCCCCCTAAACTACCGTACCCTCGTGCCCTATTTACTTTCCCATTACCGCCACCTAAGACTCTGATTTGAAACTAGTGATCCAGATCTTCGAAGTATTTTCGCCATCCGACGGGAATCTATTGAACCCCTTAGCCAAATGAAGCTGGGAATGTCGCCTAGACGATCGAGAATCGATTGTCACATACGTCCGCAAAGTAGAATCTCGACTTGACTCTTCCGAAAATCGTAGTTCAAAGACACTTCTCGTCAGAACCTCCGCGCCTATAGACGTTGTTTGTCGCTCGAGAGCTTATATTTAAAACAAGAAAAACCAAAAAAGTAAACTGTGGTTATAATAGTTGTGGTTTCCGGTACTGCTTATTCAGGTAAGCTTTCGCACCTCGACACACGAATTCCGACCTTTTATAAAATTTAATAGTATTCACGGTAGGGCGTCATACAGTAAAAGAGACGCGTAGTTGTTCCGGCAGGTCTTCGTGTTGAGCGAGCGTTTACATATTGTTGTAGAGTTTTGTGCCCCTGTTTAAAGATCGTTGCTATAACGAAGGTTTATAACTTATCAGTAATTTTAAGGATCCGTGAGGTAGAAAGCCCTACCGCCCCCGTTGTCCCTCGACCTTCAATCGGGGTGAGCCCCTACCTACCCCCCCTCCCTTATGGACTTTCCCGGTTTCTTGTCTAACTACTAGACTGGTTTCCTGGGTAAATAAGGTCCAGGCCTTCTTTGAATCACTCCCCCCCTAAGTTGTCATCCCTAATTTCAGGTTTTATTGATGGTTCCTAATTGTTAATCTAAGATTTCATGGAAAATTGAGCGTTCCGGTGAATATCGCCGACATCTCAGATCATAGAGATAATGTTATTTGTACTTTTATCCTTGCATTAGGGGTGTTGTTTTAGCCTACCTTTACATGGTGGCATATTGCGTCGTAGATTTAAGGTGCCCCCCCCCCCCCCCCTTGATACATTGTAACTATTTCTATACCGCCCCTTCTTTCTCCAAAACCTCCATTGTGTACGCGCAGCGCCCTGCGCAGTTATTTGAAGTTATAGCGGTGCGTCATGATCGGCGCCTATTGTTTTCCCCTTTAATCGTCCGGTTCCGCGGTTCTCATTTCAATGTTTTTAGTTTTATTTCTTGTATCCTGGAACCCGGTACCGTCCCCTTGCCCTTTTCGATCCCCGGTGGCATTGAAGACCCTCCGGGTTAGAAATTCGATTCCGTTCCCCTTGAGCTTTACTAATTATAGTTTGTTGTAAGTTACGATAAGGTGAAGGATTGTTCGTCCCGAATATCATCTCTGTCAGTCGGGGCCCTTGCCAACTGTTTTAAGTTGCTATTCTTTTACTCAGAATAAACCAAACTCTCCACCACATTTTTCTTACATACCCCCCCGGTTTTTGTTTATTGGACCTCCCCGCCCCCGACCCACTCCACTCTCCGAGAGCTCAACCCCGGCCTGCAATTATCACGATTACTTTCGATCTGATTGCATTGGTTCTTTTTTTTTTCTCACTATTGTCATATCGGTCTCGGCGGTTGCTGTTCGGACTTTAAGTCTCCTAGATTCCTGGTACGAATGTGCTCCTCGCCGATACTTTTTCGGATTATAAATATTCTGGAGGTCATTGTTGCCCTCATTCTGGTAATCTCGTTATTAGTTCTCGGGATAATCCCGCTGATCAAAGTGCTCGGAAAATCCCTTGAATCAGAATAGGGCAGAGACCATTCTCGGTACTAATCAGAGTACCTGGCGCCCAAAAACCGGAAAAAGGTCGATACCCTTCTGGATAAATAAGTTCCCTTTCCCGGGTCCAAAATTTTTGTAGACAGGTCGCCGTGGAAACGATCTCGGTCACAGAACATAGGACTAAAGTACTTGCGAAAGATTAAACTAAGTTTTGGAAATAGCGCGGATTTGCTCATCCAAAATCTCAGCTTCTTTGTGTGCATCTACCATTACTTTTCGTCTTTTACACTGTAACTCTTTCACAACCTCATTTCCTCTCTTGCGTTCGTTTTTTTGCCGTTCTTTCTCTGCATCTTCTTTTTTCTGGTCTTTAAGTTCTGCGTGATATCTAGAACGAGAGTTTCGGGCATAGTGGATCATCTCCTTAGTGAAAGGAACTTTGGCAACGCCACCTGCGTTCTGAACACCTTCCCAGATGAGTCTTTGGGCAATCAAGGATTTCTGCGATTGATTTTCCACTAGACATTCACCGTTTACTAAAAACCTCGTTCAACCGATGCATTTCCGTGAGACATAACAAAGATCTTCTTTAGGAATGATATAAACTCTGTGGAAATATTGTTGCTTACTATCACCTTCTTCCAAAAATGGTCCAAACGCTCATCTCTTGTTAATCCTTTCATCAGTTCAATCACTGCTGTTCTTGTGCATAGAGCTTTGAATTCCTGCTCAATTCTGTCTCCTGAGATGCCACTGATCCACTTGTGGATAACAAACTCAGCTAACGCGGTTGAAAGACGTTTCGAAGCGATGTTTTGATAGCCCAGGATAGTTGTAGGATCACAGAATGTGAGAGCTTTCGTCAAACAATATTTGATAGGGGACTTATCTTGGAGTTTTCGGCAAAATACTTGCAGACACCGTAGACAATCTCGCCTAAAAAGAAGAACATATTTTGCAGAAGCTCCTTACATTTCTCGAAACGCTGAACCAGTGTCGTGTCCGATGCTGACATTCTTTGCCTCTTTTGAATTGGCCGTTTGGAAGACGTCCACGTCATATACTGATGTGGTCTTTTCAAGCACTTCGTCTTTAACAAACCGTCCCATTACTGATACAATTATTGCTGTGAGATCAGTGTAAAGGTATGGCACCATTGGTTGTTACGCTTGGTAGGCAGTTAAAAATGGCTCAACTTCCGCGGCAATAGTCTTAAAAAATGCGAGCTTAGCCCTGATGAATTTATCTTCCACTGCTTGTTCCATGAACTCGTAACTGTCCGATTTTGGTTTTTTTTTCTCTTTTTGTACTCCCGCAATATACTTCTCTAGATTTTTCAAAATCAAGCCAGCTCGTTTCGCAACAGCCCCGTTTTGTAACCACCTTACTGCACGAAACTGCATCAGAAATCCTTCGGAACCAGAGAACCGAATGTAATCAGCTCTGCGGGCAGGTACGTGGGAAAAAATACTGCAGATAGCCCGAAGGAATTTAACGATATCCCAAGTAGTTGCTTTCACGGCAGCTTTGAACGCATTGTGCAGATTATGAAGTCCACAGCTTCCAATATCTAAAAGGACGAGACTGTCAGGACCATGCCGGAGCTCCTCCTTAAGGTCACGTAGAAACTTGAGGTTAACGTTAGGCCCATCCATGGGTACTTGCAGTAGATTCTCCATATTCAGCAAGGACAATTCTTTTTTAAAAGCAACCAGAAGATCAGCAGAGGTAGAATGGCCTAAGAAAGCTGACCCAAAATATCTACTAACGGTCTCCTCTTTAGATTTGCTCCGGTATCGCAAAACGAAATCCATTTGTTCTAATTGGCCTACTTTATTCAGACTTTCGTCGAATGCTACGACAAAGCACTCGTTCTGAGAAATATCATTCAGTAATTGAGCTCTGAAGAACGGACCAAGACCGTGCAAAATCGTACATCCCATTTTGTTGCGGGCTAATGCCATACCTCCGGCAGTACTATTCTTTTTAAACATAAGTTGGAACGTATCCATGCATTGCCCGGCTGCAGAAAGAGAAAGATGGTAAGATATGGTCTGTAGACACCAAATTATCTCTGCGCGTGTGACCTTGTTCTGTTCAATGAAACGATCCATTCCTCGTAGTTTCGGCTGTGTGTTAGAGAGGGCCGTTGATTGAGCTTCTGTCGACGTGTTAGGTTGCAAGGACACTCCTGTCTTTTGGGTTGATCGTGCTTCAGGTTCTATTTCAATGTTTGCAACCAGATTTTCATCTGGAATAAAATAACACGCAGTGTTCAGGTCGTGGATTTTTCTGAGTGAAGCTGAAGTATTGAGCAGGTGAATGTCACGGAAGTTCGAAACGAAAACAGAAGTATAAATTGCTAATCGAAGGTAAAACAGCTGGAAGTGCTAGAAGTATAGACCACTCGCCGAGTCTGGCAGATTTGGGGTCGTTCGTAGTACTCGGTCTTAAAAATACCCCAATCCCGAAGGTACTATCTTACCTTCTTACAGCATGTTCATGTTTGTGTCCTTTCATATGACTCGTCAAAGCTTGTCGACCCATGTTGCTCAGCGAAACAGCTTTCTTGCACATCGTACAATAAAATGTAAACTTATCCTTTTTGCATTCTTTTAGCCATGGCATAAACTGACTGTCAGTAAGCCATTGAGTATTGAAACTTGATTTCTTCGGTTTAGAAAGAGGCATTCTGGGGAAAGAAGAGGAAATTTGATCCTTTCAACTAAAATCACGAAGCATTGCAACTCAGTCTGGAATGCATTACATGACAGACTTTGTATTCAACGACAAATTCATTCCAACCAAGATTCAATACAATGCATCGTCGTAAAATATTTCAAGTTTGATAGCCGCAATATTAGCATTCAGATCTGTATTAACAGCTGCCTGAGACTAAGCTCCATGGCTCAGTGGATCCGAACCATGTGGCATTTTGGACCTAGTCGTCGCAATTACGAGAAAGTAAGGTTAGGTTTCTTGGGTACCTACTATGTCTGTTTACGTGATGGCTCCGTTTTTCTTGTTCCCTTAATTTTTTCTCTAGTCGCTTGAACCGTTCCTTCAAATTATCTTCGTTTCTTTCTTCATCTGAAGACGTTCTTCTGCCTCTTTTCTTTCCCATTTCTGACAAAAATAATTTTCACGTCGTGGCTTAACGGCACAAAGAAGAAGAATGACGATACAGTATGGCGCGCGACGAAGACGCGTTTTTGAAGCTTTGAAGATTGTGGCGACATCGGTGTAAAGTAGGGGGACTACATGGTGATGTAGAGGAAGAGGTGCGCAATACAATCAATCGTTGAACTGCAATTTTGCATACACCCGAAACTCCGTGAGTTGACCTGATGATTTATTGATGATTTTTATTAACTGTAACCGATGCTATAGGATTATTTAATTAACAGAAAAGGTAAGTTGAATACGCAATCGAAATCGGATTACTGACTGTGGCCGTATTAATATTTAGGTCAAGTCTGTATTCGTCAATATATGCAACCAACTCGATGTACTGAATGAACATATTACTTGAAAACTTATAGGAAATATGATATTGGATGACATAGAAGATTCTAAAAACGCACATCGATATATAATATTCGTAACATTCCCATAATGTTACTTGGAATCTTCTATGTGAATATTTCCTGATAAAGTATGTTGGCATCTAATCTGAAAATTCCCTGAATGTATTGTGCTGTCTGGGCAATTTCCCTTCAAAATATCCGTCACCGACTCTGAATCACCCCGAACCCTACATTGGGAAAATAATTCACAGCAGCATTAATCTCAAATTTATGAAATTCGAGTGTATGAAAAGCGTCACCGTACAATTAATTATAGCGCCTACAGCCAATCTCAGTGAACACTGAAATAAGTGAAAGATTGGGAAAAAAGTGATGCTTTTACGTCTTGATCATTGTACAGCGTAACAATTATTAGATAGTCGCCTCAGTGCGGCTACATGAGGACGATGGTTCAGTAAAATTAAAGAGATGATACATACTCATTTCCGGATAGTAGTCATTTTTAATTTTTCATCCGACTTATATTATTTTCCAGCAGTCCAAGCCCTCCGACATTCATGAATCAGCGCCACAGCTAATTTACCTACGACCCATTCCGTCACCAAATAGTGACATCCCAGTACCGCTCACTGTCAGTCAACTGATCCAGTACACCGCTCTCGCCGCGTGGTGGCTACGCGCTCGCACAAGTAAAGCGGAGCCGCGAGAGAATAGGAGGCCGCGCTCAACGATGAGTAATCAGATCACTAGCCACCAGTCATATACTCTGACTATTAGTTGAACTCCGTCTATCAGACGTACGGTCCGCGGGACGCGACCCAGGACCGCTAGGCGCGATCGCGAAGGTATTTAATCGGTCTAAAACACTACCGCGCTAGATCGTATACACGAAGCTTTATTTTTTTTCTTAGTCATGGCGATATTTTCCTATTGTATCGAGGTTTCGTTTCAATACGTATTGACGGTCAGTGTATTGTGACATCCGACCGGAATTCCACTACCATTTTTCACTAAGTAACAATGTACCACAAAAATAACTATATGATTGAAGTAAGTATCTTACGGTAGAAATTTACCTCAATATAATTTTGAGTCTAACTTTTCCCGAGTCAGATCCGTATTACCCCTAGGTTATCTAGCCGAAAAGATCCTCATGCTTCGCTCATAAATATTATACTCGTAAGATAAATACCCACTAAAATGGATATCTTCTACTATATGAGTTTATTACATACACAACTCTGTCGATATAATCAACAGTCATTCAATGCATCACGGATAAATGACCGATAATATAAGGTTAATATCACCAAAAAAAAAAGGTAATCCTATATATGCATAGAACACTGTAATACTTTTGCGTATTCGGTGATAACTCCTATATGTTAATTATAAAACACAACATAATATGAATTCTACCACACCCAACATATGATATTATGAATGAACTATTTTCTATCAACTCATATTGTTACCATAAACATATTCTATAATATAATTCAACAGCAAACCAATGATCGAATGTTCACACTTATAAATTCCGTATCCTTGAGCAATTTTTTTACATCTGAACACCGACATTCAATCATTGTCTCGCTGGAATATAATTAATACCAATATTATAAGTTCAACTACGAGTTACGGCATGTATACGTATAAATATTATATGCTCCAAGAGGTCAAGTCAAATACCTTGTTATCGAATCGAGCCGTAACTTAACGAATGAGGATTAACAACTTACAAATTATCGGTTGATCTCTTTTCAACAGCATATAACTATGTGTATTCATGTATACAACATGGTATATACTTATACCTATACATATATTATATATTATGAGGTTTGATTATTACTAGCATAAATTATAACAATATCCAGATAACAAAATGATTGCATAGTGATGGCGTATACGAACGCACGCGTGCGGATTTACCCGCACCGTGTGCTCTCACCTCATCAGACATATGCGTCATCAATTGAGGCGCATATCGCTCGCACGTCATGAGTCTACATCGCGTGCGACACATTTCGCTGGCACATCGTGAACATGATTAGGGCCTTCCAAATTATTTGAAACATAATATATTATATATAAATAAAGGTACATAAGTATATTTTGCACAAATTTTATTCCAAGAACTATGTAATCTTTTTGTCCTAGATGTTTCTCATACAATCTAGCGGCTTAAAGTTTTTGAACCTCTATCACAATAACTCTCCAGCTCTTATCTAATTATACATCATGTACCATCTGTCTTTTCAAACAATACAAACTATATTTGGTTACAGAGAAAGTCTCAAGTTCCTCTGTACACATGACTTAAACTTATAGGTACGATGTAGTCACAAATTGCATTTCAAGTTTTATAGAGATAACTAAAATTATAAGTCACATACAGACTATCATAATGCCAACGGGCAACAAGATCACAGAATATTTTAAAGTTATAACAACGAAGTATTAGATATGACACATATAATATATATATGTATAGGAACGAATCAGGTACTAGTTTCGTACGTTTTGTTCTATAGGAATAACTTAAATTAATAGTACAACAATATAAAACTGGGTTTTCAAATATCTTCTATGATAATTCAGCCTTTTGATAGTTCCTCGAAACATAATGGTACTGCTTCAATCCTGCTCATCATCACCAAATTCACTTTCTCCTGTTGAATTAGCGTCGAAGTTGTCATTGACCTCGGAGTCCTCGAGATCCTCCAACCGTTTCAATTGCTTGGCTATTTCTTCTGCGCTAAGGTGATTGGCATCGTGCAGTTCAACAGCGCTGTTCCCGACGTCTTTTTCTTCATCGAACTTATCATTGTTCGACGCTTTCTTTCCTTGCTCCATCGATTTTTTGTTTGAGTTGCGGAATCACAAAATACAGAAGAGGTTAGGTTTGATAGAATTTTATTATTTACTCACCGTGAATGATGGATAACTCCTGTGGAGCGATAATTCCCACTCAGATTGAGAAGTGGACGACATGAATTTACTGGGACACTGAACTGTATTGAAGATCGAGCGTAAGGAACAAAACCAGATGACCGAAACAAAAGCATGAAATTCGAAATCAACAGGTCTACGCGTCTAGTACGGAACTTACATAGACTATATAGTCCACCAAGTTTCCACCGATGTAGTCTTGGGTAGTTCGTGAACGACCTAGGTAAGAAGTGCGCTCTTTTAGGTGATCTATGCGAACTAGTTCGTCGATGATCTTGCTCTCAGCTCTTTGAATATTTATTTTTCTGGCGTCCGCTCTATCATGGAGTGGCGCTGCATGACCAACCGTCTGATTGATTTTTGCTCTTACCTGAGTCTTTTATTAATTATCTCTGCTGAAATATTAAAAAAAAACTGACGAAATAAAAGAGCGAACTAGTTCGCCATAGTACTGCGAATTAAATTGAGCGCTCCCAATGGCGACCGACTATGCCCAAGACTACGATGAGGTTGGGTCGGGGTTCGGCGTGAGTGCGAGAGAGACATCAGAGCGGACCTCTGTGTTAAAATTTTGTACTGTGTACATGTTGCGAAATGTTGAAGAATTGGCCTCACGATGCCTACAGTACATGCATCGCATTATGTCGACATTTTGTGATAGCACATATGACGGCGAAATGCGACTCATAACGCACGCTGTTCTATGCCCATCACTTAATGCTAGCGAAAACATGGCGTTGTCGCACGCATGGCATGAGAAACACGCAATGCGGAGGACGTGCTTCGCACGATTGTTATCTGGGTATGCTTCGATTAAGATGTTATAGGTATCTCGAAACGAGCAAAACCCTAAACACAAATTAACCTCATCCAATATCTGACCTCTTATAAAATACTATTGATCTTATATGGAAATCGAAAGGAACACGGGAATTGTGAAATGAGAAAATTTGAGCAATAATATAGAAATTATGACTAGGAAAGTACGCAATATAAAAAGCCACGATTTCCGTCCAATAAAATGAACTGGAACGATAACCACAATTAGAAAAGAGGCAACTGCCGCATTTCTCATAAAAGATGCTATCTTAGATCTACGGAAGGCAACATCCTGTGAAATAATGAACAAAGTTGACAGGACACTAATCTTCCACCACCACAGAAATTACCAGGCCCCGCGCAGATGACAGAATTATAAAACGGCAAGACAATTGACGATCGGTGTGTTGAGTGTATCGGAGATTGTCAGGGTAATGTCAGAGTGCTGAAATATATCGAAGATTATCAGAGTAACATTTGACGATGAGATTCAAAAGACGACATCAAAATGGAACCATTGAAGTATATTTTCTAAAGTATAAAATAGTACGAATCATATTCCTGATTTTATCTTAGCACCCTAATTGTTCAGAATACTTCTAAGTCTTTCAATAAAACAACTAGTAAAATTTATTCGAAGCATATTTCTAAATCAAAGTTAATCTTTCTAATTACTTCATTATGTCTTTTCTACTCATAAATTATCATTTATAATACATCAATAAATCGAAGATATGTGTGTTAATGACTCTCGTTTTATATAAATAATCCAATTCATAATCCTGAGTTTGCTTCATCAACTTCAGTCAACGACAGAATTCTCGAGGTCAGACAAATCGGACCTAGATAATGAAATAATCCTTTCTCTTGGATCAACACCGTTATAATTTTCATAATAGAGGAAATTCCCGGACTGTTATTGAATTTTTAACTTGTCCAGTATACTTCAGTACTTAGTCGGTAATTGGTGACCCACAACTACTGATTGTGCGTCTGGGTAGTCCATTGCTATGTTTCTGGTAGTCATGTGCTAGTAACATTCACGAACGTCCGATCTGACGTCACAGCAGGTCGGAGTAGGGAATCAATATCGAAACGATAGAGTAATCGGTTGGTCCGATCTTGGCGTCTCAGCCTATATGGATTTCAGTTATCATTAAAACTAATCATTATTGAAAATGCGTCCGACGATGCACAAATGAATTCGAGTTCCGTCGCCTCATATACTCGGTTTGTCGCAACAATCCGCAGTGGGTATAGGACCTGAAAATCGAAATCGATTCAATAGAGTTATCGTTTGCTCCTAGGGCCGTATTCATAGTCAGGTCTTGAGACCGTGCTTGATCAAGACGGTCTTGTTTGCGGTCTCAAGATGACGCTCTAGTTGCATAGTCGTCAAACAAGACGGTCTTAAGACTCGGCAAATAAGACGGCCTTCATCAAGATGGTCTTGTTCGGGACGTCTCTTGACAAGTTTCATAGTCCGGTCTTATTTGAAATAAGCATGTCTCAAGTGCGCAAGGTTTCATAATCAATTAGCGCGGTCTTATTGGAGAAATAAGATCGTCAATAAGACGGTCTTTATCAAGTCAGGGTCGAAGATGACTTAAGCAATTGCTTATTCCGAATAATGTAACTCACAGGTGTCCGACATTGTGATTTCGGCTAAAATATTCTCGGAGAAAAATATTGAATTCAATGACCGTATTGTTTTCTCGATATTCGACATTGTGTGATTTATATGAATAACAGTTTGCGCAGGTGTTCAGTTTAGGGGATTTTACCTGAGGGGAAATTCGGGTTAGCGGCGGTCAAAAGCGATCAGCGAAGTTGGGGTTAGGGTTAATTCCGGAGATACCTGAGAATCTCCGTATTATCAAATTTCATCCTGACCTATGTCGGTAAGGGGAATTCAGTATGAGGAGAGGTGGAATTTTCAGTGCATAAAACCGGCAAGCGAGGTTAGAGAAAATCACTCTAGCAAATATTTGTGAAAAGTGAAGTGATCCGAAATTTTGTTATAATGGCTCATGTTGAAGAAATGCTGGACCTTTACAACATGGATAATATGAGTAGCACGGATTCAGACGAATCTTCTGACGAAGATGAGGCAGTGCCCCGCGCTCCGAAACGATATGTTCGAGATGGCGAAAATCCATTTGAGTTTTATAATGACATTGAATTCAAGCGCCGATTCCGATTTTCAAAACATAGTACTATACATGGGTTATTACCAAGGATTGAAGCTGGACTAGTGAAAGTTAACAATCGTGGTTTACCGATTCCACCTGTGATGCAATTGCTAGTGTGTCTGCGATTCTACGCTACTGCCAGTTTTCAAGTGAGTAACACTTCATTGAGGAAATTTTGTACCGCCCATCGTAATATTAATGAGTTAAAATTGTCACATTACCGGTAAAATTGATTATTGATTTTATATTTCCAAACAGCTCGTTAATGCAGATTTGATGAGTCTATCCCAGTCTACAGTTTCAAGGATCGTATTCAGAGTATCTACACTTATCGCGGCTCAGATGTACGATGTAATCAAAATGCCCGCTACCGAACAAGCTCAAACGGATAACAGGCAATTATTTCGACAACTCGGGGCAGGCAGGGACGGCATCGGTCTTCCTGGAGTTGACGGTGCTATCGACTGCACTCACGTACGTTTGTCTCATACGAGATTTCAAGACTTGCAGGAGGTTTACAGAAATCGTAAGGGATATTTTTCCCATAATGTTCAGGTAATATAGCATCTACCATATAAATAGCGTTATTCTGATTTCTAAAATTAACTATCTTCATAATTATCACCTTAATATCTCACAATACAGGCAGTCGTCGGACCACGCATGGAGTTTTTGGATTTCGTTCCAGAATGGCCAGGGAGTCAACATGACAGCCGGTTTTTCCAAAATTCAAGGCTGTACATGCGTTACCATGAGAGACAACTAACTGAAACTCTTGTTGGAGATGCCGGTTATCCCTGCCTTCCGTTTCTGCTCGCCCCGCTTGCAAATCCAATTACCGATGCAGAGCAAAGGTATTTTTTTTTGTTTATATCATTTAAAACGAGTGGATTCTTTGTAATACGTTATGAGGATTATAAACTATATATACTATGTGTCAACGAAGTCTCTTCTCTTTCGAGCAGCTACAATATCGTACAAGGAAGAACAAGACGAATTGTTGAAAGAACTTTTGGAGTATGGAAACGCAGATTTCCTTGCCTATCCAAAGGTCTGGGGACTAAATTGATATGCACGACCACTGTAATAGTGGCATGCGCTGTTCTGCATAATTTATCTTTAACTTTGGATAACATTCTTCCTGAAGAAGAGTTACCAGAAGAGGAAGAAGAAGTGCCCGCTCAACCGCCACACTGGCAGCCGCGAGAGGGTTTTGCGGTACGGCAAGCCCTCATCGAACGCTTGTTTCATTGAAACAACTGCTTGACCAACGTCACAAAAGTAAAATATTTGGCAATGACGCTGAATATATGAGATGAAAATTTTCAAATTGATAATGTCGAGAACGTCGTTTTTCGCGTAGGCTTCATTTTAATGTTGTTGGGTTTTACGAGCAAATTGTAACTTATATAAACAAACAATACTTACAATAATATTGAACAAATTGTAAATTCATTTGTGAAAATCTACTTTATTCCATTGCACTGTATAATATCACATATCAAGGTTCTAAATTCCTACTTAGTACAGTTTGAGCATCTCACGAAATTAGAACAGTAGTTGACTATTTTTACGCCAATCATTGTTGTATCGAAAGCTCTCGTTAAATCATGAAATTCATTAAAATTGAAAAATTGGATTTGAAATCGAGATTCAATTACTAAAGTGTTGTACAGTAATGTTCATGAATGGGTTACCTAACATCTAACTTCTATTTCTCGATTTTGTCCAAAATGAGTTTCCTCTCTAAACGTATCTCATGTTCCTATGGCCGGCGAAGCAGGCGACAGAAGAAGCTAGAGAAACCACAGCCTCCCACAGCTGTCATCCATTCACCTGTAATTTCGCGGGACATGACTGTTCATCAAATTAGTAACCCCAAAATTGACGACGCGTCATTGATTATTTTATTGTTTAGCTGCTTCATTATAATAAATAGGTAATATAGATGAACAAAGACCCTAGATTTATCAACAGGAGTGATTAAATGATAGTAATAAATGAATATTAATAATAATAGTAATAATGATTTAATAATTGAACGATTCAGTTCTTATACATTTCTTTACCCTGTAATAAAATGATCGTAAATTACGTGTATGATTAACCTGTGTTCTAACTTCTGTACATACATTTTTGTTATTCATTCACCTGTATTATTCATTGATTCAAATGGATGTTTTATCTGTATCCTTATAATTTTGGCCGTTTGAAGCCTTCGTCACGGTGAATTCCTTGTATCGAATGAGAGATCAATCATACACGCAATTTACGATCATTTTAAAAAGGGCAAGCGAACGTATAAAAACTATCATCGTCGTGGGAGAAAATCATTCTTAAAAAAATGGTTTATTTATCGATTCATTATTACTATTATTATTAATATTTCTTTATTACTATCATTCAATCACTCTTGTTCATAAATGTTAGGTCTTTATTCATCTATATTACCTGTTTATTATAATGAATCGGCTAACCAATAAAATAATCAATGACGGGATCGTTAATTTTGGTATTATCAATTTGATGAACAGTCATGTGCCGCGAAATTACAGGTGAGTGGATGACAGCTATGGGAGACAATAGTCGTGGTATCTCTAGCTTCTTCTGTCGCCTGCTCCGCTGGCCATAGGAACATGAGATACGTTTAGAGAGGAAACTCATTTTGGACAAAATCGAGAAATACAAGTTAGATGTTAGGTGACCCATTCATGAACATTACTGTACATGCATGAAAAGAAAACAGAAAAATCCCATGAATTACGCTTAAATCATATGAACAAATTTGTACGATTTTATTGTCAAAACCACAACTGTTTGTGTTATGTCTGGACTTACAACTAGTTAACCACTAATCGACCTAGGGCTAAAATAAATAACTGAATCTGTTTCCTAAAACATTAAACATTGTCTCTTTCCCGTGATAATCTTAATTCCGCTAGTTCAGCTTCTGCCGTAGCCTATCTTAATTCTAGATCATGCATTTTAGCCAGGTGCTCTTCTCGCATCTGGTTTGTAACATTGAGGTGGCATTCTTTTACTTTGGCTACTTTCAGTTCATGTTGCCTCTTGATTTGAAAAAGTTCTTCGTCCCGGTCATGAAGGCCTGCGATCCTCTGCATTTTTAACGTGTCCCGTTTGATCCTTGATTCTGACAGTGATTGAACCGACGATTCTGTGTGGGTTCGGTGTCGCTTCTCAGCCACGCGAGGTTTCTTATGAACTTGTGTCGCAGTTCCTGCAATCATTGAAACGGAAAATGTATTTTTCATAATGCAAGATAATCAGCGTGGGCTGCTTGTGATCAGTGGGTCTTTTAAAATGTATAAGATTTCTACCAGAGTCGATGGCTTGCGAGGAAGAGCTTGAAGTCCCTGTGAGCGATCTTTCGCATTTATTTGTATTAGCTAAAGCTATGTCAGGTTCTTCCAGTAATGCCATGTCCAAATACTCAATTTCCCCTTCGTCGTCTTCCTGTTCTCGTAATTTCATCAGGTAATCTGAAATATAATAATTTAGTGTAACCGTGTCGAAAATATCATAGCCCGCCATCAAATTTATCATGTGATGTACTTCGTTCAGAATTAAAAAGAAATCGCAGTTACCGTTTTGATGTTCCGCTAAGATGTTTGAAGAAAAGTATGACGGTGCCACTTCCAGTAAGTGCGATGCAATCATTGCTACGTCAGGATCAATTTCTGCAGGGGGTGCCTGAGGACCACCACCGGTAGCCATGGAAGCCTGCTTTTCTTGAGTCAAAGCATTTCTTTGACCCTGCTTCAAATTAGTCCACAATTTTTTCAATTGTGCCACTGTTCTCTGGAAAGAAAATAAAAATTAGAACCAAATAGAAATATTGTGAATCGCTATGAGTATATATGTTGAAGTTTCATAAGGTAAGGTTGCTTAGGTAAAATTGTTACAAGTGAACATAAGCAAGTGTTCGAACAAGTGAAAATTATTGTACTTACTTCATCGTTTATTTGAAACGAGGTATTATATTTAGAACCGATCTCGGTCCACGCCGCTGCCTTCTGCCGCAATGTTGAAGAATCGCTCTTCTTCGCTTCAATAACGTCCTTATAATCTTTCAATATATCGAGAAAAATTTTCTTCTCCACCGATGTGTAATGTTTCGTTTTTGATGCCATTGCAAATAACGATTTATCACTTTCTCACCGAAAACTTTTAACAATTCGAAGTACGCTCAAGCAGTCAACAAGTGCGTTATGACGACCGTTCGAAAAATATCCCGCCTTATAACCGGTCAGCGCGTACCGCGCCAGTGCGTACCGAAACCTACCTGGAAATTGGCCTCGCGGGTGGGGCGTCCAGAGCTGCTATTGGTCGGTACACCGGCAAGTTTCCGAAGACAGCCGAACGTGAAATAAGTACGGTCTTGAGCAAATGCTTCATCAAGACGGTCTCAGAGGATATAAGACGGTCTCGAGCAGCGCTACCTTCACGAAGACCGTCTTATTTGCGGACTATGAAATGAACATTATCTTGAGGCCATCTTGATGAATAAGACCGTCCTGATGAAGACGGTCTCAAGGCACAACTTGAGACCTGACTATGAATACCGCCCCTAGTCCGGCATTTCAGGCGAACGGAATTTCAGGCGAACGGAATTTCAGGTAACATAAAAATTGATCATTCTCAAGGAAGACGAATTTGTGTTCTGCTATAAGAAATACTCATTTGTCGCTTCTATCCTTAGCCGTTCGGACCAGGGAATCGAAATCGATTCGACAGAGTAATCGGTTGCTCCAATCTCGGGATCTCAACCTATCGGGGATCCAGCATTCATAAAAATTAATCATCATTAGGAATGCGTCCATCGACGCGCAGAGGAATTTGAATTCGGTTGCCTCATATTCTCAGTTACTCGCAACAATCCGCAGTGGGTAGTACCCGGAAATCGAAATCGATTCGATATAGCTATCGGTTGCTCCAATCCCGGCATTTCAGCCAATCCGAATTCCAGTAATCAATAAAATTGATCGATATTAGAAATACGTGCAGCGATGCACGGCCGGAGATGAGTTCCGTTGCCTGAAATATTCAGTTTGTCGCAACAATCCGCAGCAGGTCGGACTAGGGAATCAATATCGATTGGTTGGAGCAGTCGGTTGCTTCAATCACGGTGATTCAGCCGATGAGGCTTTCTACTATCAGAAGAAGTGAATATGATTAGGAGTGTGCGTCCAGCCATGCACAGACGAATTCGAGTTTCGCTGCCTGAAATACTCAGTTCATCGCAACAACCCGCAGCAGGTTGGAGTAGGGAATCAATATCGAATCGATAGAGCAATCGGTTGCTCTAATCTCGGCACTTCAGTTGTTCGGAATTCCAGTCCTCATAGAAATTGATCATTATTAGAAATGCGTCCAGCGATGCACGGCCGAAGATGAGTTTCGTTGCCTGAAATACTCGGTTAGTCGCAACAATCCGCAGCAGGTAGAACCAGAAAATCAATATCGAATTGATAGAGTAATCGGTTGCTCCAATTTCAGCGTTTCAGTTGATTGGAATTCCAGTACTCATAAAAATTGATCATTATTAGAAATGCGTCCAGCGATACACGACCGGAGATGAGTTTCATTGTCAGGAATACTCAGCTTGTCGCAACAATCCACAGCAGAGGGGACCAGGTAATCAACATCGAATTGATGGAGTAATCGGTTGTTCTAATCTCAGCGTTTCAGCTGATCGGAATTCCAGAACTCATGAAGATTGATAATTATTCGGAATTCGTCCGACGCCGCAAAGATGAATTCGAGTTCCGTTTCCACATATACTCAGGTTGTCGCAACAATACGCAGCAGGTCGGACCACGGAATCAATGCGGAATCGATGGTAGTCGGTTGCTCCAATCTCGGCGGTTCGGCTGATCGGGCGTTCTGCAATCATCAAAATTGAATATGAATGTGAGTGCGTTCTGCTTCCAGGAATACTCAGTTTGTCGCAACGATCCTCAGCACAGGTCGAACCAGGCGATCGAAATCGATTTCATAGAGTAATCGGTTACTCCAATATTGGCATTTCAGCCGATCGACATTCCAGTACTCATGGAATTTGATCATTATTACAATTGCGTCCAGCGATGCACAGCCCTGGAATACTCAATTTGTCGCAACAATCCGCAGTGGGTAGGACCATGGAATCGAAATTGATCCGGTAGACTATTCGGCTGCTCTAATCTCGCCATTTCAGTTGATTGGAATTCGAGTATACTCATTAAAATTTATCATTATCCGAAATGCGTACAGCGATGCACGGCCGAAAATCAGTTCCGTTGCCTGAAATACTCAGTTAATCGCAAGAATCCACAGCAGTAGATATAATAGGAGAGTTCTGGATCCAGCCTTCTTTACCGGCCATCAGGCAGTAGGTAAGTTAGGTTCCTGGGTGGTAAGTGGCCGACAGTTCGATGGTAACGATTTGGATCGTGGTAGCGATTATCAATATTTTGTTACCAACAGTCTGATGGTAACAGGGTAACGATTCTGGATCATGGTAACGATTGCCAATATTTTGTTACCAATAGTCTGCGCCAATCGGGTGGTTGCGATTGTCGGTCATGCGATGGCGCCACTATGCATGTCGATCTTTTTGCCTACCGACAGGCTGATGGTGACGATTCTGAATCATAGATCGTCGATCTTCCGCTACCGACAATTGGATGGCTGCAATTTTTCGCTTTGCGATGGCGCCACTACCGATTCGCTTTCGGATCATGGTAACGATTATCGACTCCCGATACCAGATGGCTGGAATGGCTGCAATTTTTCGCTATGCGATGGCGCCACTACCGATTCGCTTTTCGGATCATGGTGACGATTATCGACTCCCGATCCCAGATGGCTGGAATGGCTGCAATTTTTCGCTATGCGATGGCGCCACTACCGATGCGCTTTCGGATCATGGTAACGATTATCGACTCCCGATCCCAGATGGCTGGAATGACTGCAATTTTTCGCTATGCGATGGCGCCACTACCGATTCGCATTTCGGATCATGGTGACGATTATCGACTCCCGATCCCAGATGGCTGGAATGGCTGCAATTTTTCGCTATGCGATGGCGCCACTACCGATGCGCTTTCGGATCATGGTAACGATTATCGACTCCCGATCCCAGATGGCTGGAATGGCTGCAATTTTTCGCTATGCGATGGCGCCACTACCGATGCGCTTTCGGATCATGGTAACGATTATCGACAATAGATCCAGGATCACTGAAATTCCGAATTCTTAGCTTATATATTCATATATATATCCATTGCACTAGCTGAAATGTTTAAAGGGTGGCGGGGTGTTACACGCAAGCAATAACGCGGATCATCTGTTCATATTTTTTTATTAGCTATTTCCTAAATCTACCTTATTCTAAAAATGACAATTTGACATAAACCTAACCTAAACTATATGATATTTCACTATTAGCTATTCCTTAGGTCCAAGGTTCACGCGTATCTGAAACATACATGTATTGCAAACACCGAACGGAATGCAATGAAAATGAGATTAACTTACCAAACAAAAGAGTGAAATTTTCAGTCCGAGTCATATTCCCGCTCGAGTGGAATTACTCTTGGCGGTGGTGGTATATCGGGGGATGAAGATCTCGACAACGATGGCGATGGCGATCTTGGTCCCGATTCTGAATAGCTAGATGAGACCGATGCAGATGATGGTGATCGGCTCCTTTCCCCATTTATGCGCACTGTCTCAGCATCTGAATTTATCGCATCTTCTTGTATGGAAGATGTTATTTCCATGCATTGGATGACCGATGGTGTAGAATTTCCAGCGGCGGCTGCATGCACTACCCAATGGTCATTCATCTGGTATTGGCGGGTGATGTTCTCGATGATTTCATAGTGAATGCTCGCGGTTTCGTTCACAAAACCCTCATCCACATGGTTGTTACGCAAAATATGCAACACCGCCTGCGCATTCCGAAGGAATCGCCTCCTCAACTCAGCCCTTCGTCGTAGCTGAGCTGCCCGCTGCGTAACTTCACCATGAACCGGATTCATCTTGAAAATTTAGTCTTCTCCTTCGTATTGACGTATTTTGCTGATTCTATAAACTTCCACTATCCACCGATGTTTGCAAACTAAACATTGATGGGCTGCATATCACCCCCACCCAAAATAACGCCAAGCCTAACCAGCTCGAGAACAGCCCTCAAAAGACTTCGCCTTGACTAATAAAAATAGACAAGTTTCAAAGGACACCGTAATAAATACCATCCCAAAGTTTTTCACTATACACTCGTTTTCAAACTGGACATTGATGGACTGCATATCACCCAAAGTTTTTCACTATACACTCGTTTTCAAACTAGACATTGATGGCCTGCATATCACCCCCATCCAAAATAACGTCGAGCCTAACCAGCCCGAGAACAGCCCTCAAAAGACTTCGCCTCGAGTAATAAAAATAGACAAGTTTCAAAGGACACTGTAATAAATACCATCCCAAAGTTTTTCGCTATACAATCGTTTTCAAACTAGACATTGATGGACTGCACATCACCCCCACCCAAAATAACGCCAAGCCCAACCAGTCCGAGAACAGTCCTCAAAAGACTACGCCTCGACTAATTAAAATAGACAAGTTTCAAAGGACACCGTAATAAATATCATCCCAAAGTTTTTCGCTATACACTCGCCACTCGAAGACGCTACGGTTTTTGCAACACGAAGATCATAATCACAAGACACCCCCGCAGCCAGTAAAAGCCAGTAAGCTCGCATAGGATCGAGCAATAAATATCACTCAGAGGTTTCTCACGCCCTTTTCAGGTATCATCTGCACACCTGCACGCATACCGATCCCATGCAATAAATCAACAACTCAGTCAACTTTCGACGCTGCTTGACAGTGCACATACGACTGTTAATATGGAGCTAATATTGGACCTACAGGGTTTTGGGCGATTCGGTGAAAAATTTGTAATAAAAGAGCTGGCTGCAATAAGCATTCGCGCGCATGATGAATATCAGCAGGGTATCACACGCATCCTTTTTAAAGCACCATGCTCCTGGGTGACTCTCTCACGAGAGTATAAAAATCTTAATTCATGGCTAACATGGCATCATCATGGAATACCCTGGATTGCTGGAGAAACACCGTATAGAGATGTAGTGAAAACTGTGAGAAAAATTGTGCAAGATGCAAGTTGCATTTATGTGAAGGGGTTGGAGAAGAAACGATGGATCGAAGAAATCCTCAATGACGACTCTAAACCGGTGATTGATTTGGATGTGTTGGGATGCCCGAATCTTCGAATACTGCGATTGGAATCGCATGTATTTCGTTGGCATGGAGATTGCCATGACGTTGTACCTGGAGGTTACCAATGTGCTTTCGAGAACGTTCAGCGTTTGAAAAACTGGTATTTAGAGGAGGGGCATAAAAAACCCTCTCCACACGCCTTGGTGGCAGGGGGTGATGGTTTAAAAACCTCGAGCTCGCAGAAGGTTCCACTCGTACATCACGACTTCTCGCCATCAACGCATCTTCCTCATTTATTCGAACTCGCAAACTCTCTCGAACAAGGTAAGAATTCTATTACACGATAATTATATTCAATTCTGTTATAAAACTAATTCCGAATTATTCATTCATTTCGTGCAGATGGACTTCAGCAGCCTAAACAGCACCAGCCGTATGGATAATAACATGCCGATGAAAAAGATGACGGAGCTGGAGATTGGACAAAAGTATGACATCACAAAACTGAGGCTTTTGAAAACGAAATTCGGTTGTAGAATTATCGCAACGATTGCCGATGAATACACCGTGTTCCTGCCTGCAAGAATCGGAAAGGCTTTAGAGAACGATTCCACCCAGCTGGATCAGCTGAACAACGAGGCTGATCAGAAACGTCTGCAGATACTCTATCTTGGAGGACCATATAATAAATTCGAATTCTGTGGTAAAATCTGATTACACACACACACGCATATATGTAATGGAGATGGGATAGGGTTGAATAAATAACAATGGAATTGCAATCACTTTAATTTATTTATTTATTGTTCCTCTAGAATAAGCTTAATTTATAGTTCTCAAGCATGCAGAATCCTTAAAATGTGGCTAATTTTTTGACTATGCCGCTGATGGGGTTGTATTCGACAATGCGATCATGTATAATCATACAATAGGCTGAAGTATTTACTGGAAATGCAACGCTCGTTTCGAATTCCAAACGAATATCCACCGGCCCACTCTTTAACGATTCATTTTGCTTGGAACAGTCTATAGTAATGAGTGGGGCTCTCCCCAAAAAATCTCTCTTTGACAAAAGAGGCTCGGATTCCTTATCATAGTATGAAATTTGAAAGTTTGTGTACATATTGTAGAGAATGGCATATTGATTGCGTGCAATATCAAGATTCAAATTTCCATAGGGATAGCACTGCGAGTTTAGGAAAAGTTTCACATCTCTAATCGTACAATGATCGAATTGACTGGCATTTTTCTTCGAATCGTTTCGTCGTGCGGTTTGAAATCCTAGTATGACGTGTCTTGGTTTCTCTAGCTGTGTGGAGGTCTTGACAACCCATACATGTCTCGTTGTTGTAGGCAGCATTGGGTACTCGTACATTTCCCACGAACGAAAACTCATAGATACAGCCGGGTCTTTGGCGATATAGTTGAGCATCTTGATTTTTGCAGGATCTGATAGTCTGATGTATGGCAATAACCATTCAATTTTCTCAAGCGAAATCTTGATCACATCGTCGGTGGTTTGATGTATGGCATTCAAATCATTATTTGATCGCGTCAAAATTAGCTCATGTTTTGCATTGACGATGATTCTATTATAATCTTCGGCGAATCCGAGCAAAAAATTCAGCGGTATAACAACGTCAAAATATCCATCGCTGTTGGCTAGTTTATTATTATTATTATCATCTACCAGCCAACCTGTGTTCTCCAGGAGATGCTGTTGTCCTGGAGTAAGTGATAAGTACCCTTTCATAATACTCGTAATGCCAACATTCTTATTCTGATCAATCTCGTGACCATTCAACTCGTAACGCATATCACCAAACATGTGACACACAGCCATATTAACCAATTTCGTGCTTGCGTGGACAGCGGTGCCATCTGATTTTGTAATCCGACCGTAGATGTGGAGCGAACTTTTACTGGGTAATACACAAGCATCTTGGTTCTGCACAGCTATGCGGATCTCGTCGTTATTTCTGAATGTAGACGCTGCATACGGTTGATGCGCATGTGTTTCACAGTGGGCAATCGACTCGTCGAAGGTTACAGGTGTTTGAATTTTTATCATTTTCGTGATGGACATATGCAGATATAGCAGCGAATTCTTATTTTCCACCACAACGAAGTCGAAGTCCTAGGCTCTGGAGAAACTGAGCGTTCTGATGTGTCACTCGAATCAGAGCTGCTCGATGACTGATGATGCTTGGGCATGATATTGGGCTTTTATAACTACAACCAGATTTTCTTGTCCTCTCAAACACAATACCCATATTATCTCAAAGATTTCACATGTAATCGTATAGTTACAGTTTCACCTCGAAAATTGATCAATTCTCCGTCCTGATCAACTATTCTCAATTGTATATCGCGTATTGACTGCACGGTGATTGGATGGTAAATGACATTTGTCGGCACTTCCACGATCTTATATCCAGGTGGTACGGTTGGAAAAAATTGATGAATCGTATGTGCTCGATGCTCGTTTATGTATGCGCCTGTGGTAATATTACACTCAACTCGCAAAGCGTTGACTTTGAGTATGCGAATGGGTAACTTGGACTTGTGGGTAATACCACCTTCTAGAACACTGGGGATGAAACCGAGCAATCGGCCGATAGAATCTTTTGGTCTGAAGTCCACAGAATGACTACATCTAATTTCACAGACTAGCTCATTGTTATTAGCTTTCAGATTGATATTATAATCCTCAGGTAGTACGTTATTCAGATAATTTGCGATATCTTCAATTTCATAGCTCCCAGTGGGTATTGTAATTATTGTGTCGGGCGATGTATGAAACTTATTACACCCCACATCTATATTGGGGATTGCGTTGAATGTCAGGAGCTCTATGAGTCCGAGAACACATGTCTTTGTTGGTGATAGCTCGATGGGTGGAAAATATTGAGCCCTCAATACCGACGATTCCCCGGAGAGTGTCAACGTGAACGAATCAGCCATGACTAATAACGGATCAACGATATGCGCACATTTTATAGTTGTCCGCAGAGAAACTCGAGACACAAGTGACCGCAAATAATTGTGTTATACTCTTGATACCTCTCATGATTATATTTTACGCTACCAACACCGAGATATTTCAGTAGATCTCTAGGTGGTTGTAAATCACCGAAACTGTCGAAATACATCGCTTCGTTGCCGTTTTTCGTATACGCAACCCAATGCGTTCCCGGACCGTTTTTATCATCAAGATTGATAATTGCAGATTCACGCTTTCTAGGTCCTGAACTAGGTAAATCATTTCGCATAAAAACACCCCGGAAATGTGGAATTTTCATAGCTTTTGCATAGTTGAGCAAATCGGCATCTGTGAGGGCTCGGTGTGGTAGCTTTATCAGTTTTTTGTAGGCATCAAATACAGCCCCATACCTGTCTTATATGGTTTCAGGTATGAACCCTTCCCCAAAGCGATCGCCTCCATTGTAGCATTGTGACGCTTGGATTCTTGTAACTGGTGCTTGTTTGCCTTAGCCTCGTTAACAGCTTTTGCTATACCCGCAGCACCGCCCGCTAGAGCACCTGTGGCGCTAAGGGCTGCAAAGATTGGTATAAGAAACGGTAGTAAACCACCAATTTTCTTAGGGATGGGTAAGATACGAGGTGTGTACACTTTTCCTTTTCCTTTAGATACAATCGAACGAGCACCCGCCAACGCCGACTCAATAGCTTTGGAGCCTGGCTTCATAGATTTCTTTGCTGCTCGTATAATAAATTTCAGCGTTCTTTTCTTGTTCTTGCGCGGTGTTTGTGTCATGCGCATCCCCATACCCATACCCAGTTTAGATTTTGCTTTCATTGTGTTGGTAACCGCCCAAGCGACGGCTTTTTCAGCCACACTTGCGTCTTTAGCCAAAACCCGATTCCAAGCCCTTTCGGCAAGCACTCTATCAGCTTTATGACGCTCAGCGATATTATCCTGATTCTTGGCGTATGCAATATCGTGCTGCTTGCATGCAGCGTCTAGAGCATTGATACCTCGATCACCTCGAGCTAACCTCTCTACCAATTTTGTACCAGGCCCGCAGTACTGATAGCCGGGAGCATGTAATTCGACGGGAAGCTTGTTGATGATATTATTTATTAAACCACAACCGCTCCTTTGCCCACGTGTTTGTCCAACCATGACTGGTCATGAACTGACACAAATTCTATAAAAGCGCATATTTTATGCATAAATATATTAGTTCCCATTGCGGCGTTTACCAAGCATCATGAAATTTCAAGATCAAACAATTAAACTACCCATCGCCAATTTCGATAAATTGGTCGAACGAAAAAAGAAGAAGGGGAAACGTCACGGGCCTCTACTACCAAATAGTGTGAGAGCCGTCTTTTGCGGGCCCTCGAATTGCGGAAAAACTAATGCTCTTCTCACGCTACTGACTCATGCCATTGGGCTACGATTTGAAAATGTGTACGTCTATTCAAAATCCCTCAATCAACCAAAGTATGAATTCTTGAAGAGGTTGTTGGAACCTGTGGTGGGGTTGGGTTATTTCCCGTTTAATGAGCACAAAGAGGTTGTAGAGCCGAAAGATGCGCATCCCAACTCGGTCATGATTTTCGATGATGTGGCCTGTGAGAAGCAAGATAATATCAGAGCCTATTTCTGCATGGGGCGGCACAGAGATGTCGATAGTTTTTATCTGTGTCAAACGTATGCTCGCATCCCGAAACATCTGGTGCGTGATAATGCAAACTTATTGGTTCTTTTCCGCCAAGATGAAATGAATTTGAAGCACATATACGCCGATCACGTGAACACCGATATGCCCTATCAACAATTCAAAGATTTGTGTTTGGCGTGCTGGAATGACGGTAGATATAGTTTTGTCACCATCAACAAAGACAGTGAGATTAACGCTGGTCGATATAGGCGAGGTTTCGACTGCTTTATAAGTCTGAATCATCAATGAATGGCATACAGTTACAATACATCGATCAAACTAGCAGCAGCAGCATGGAGAGCTCCAAGATACGTAAGCAAAATGATGTGTTGCGAGAAATAGCGAGGGCTAGTGATATCATACGACGTAAACACAAAATGATAAAAATGGGAAAAGACACCGATGAGCAGGCTATGAGTGAAATCTTCAAACCTCTGGTTACACCTCTGCATAAGTTAGTAGATTCATCGAAACAGCAGCAGCGGTTACTCATGAAGCGAGAAGTAAAATCGGAACCAAATTTGGTTAAGACAGAGAAGACTGAAGATTTTGCGAAAAGCAAAGCTTATGAGAACGATGATGATGATGATGATGATGATGACGATGATGCATATAAAAGTGTGAATGCGGAGAGCCTGGCAACTAACATTTCTATTGGAGACAATGCTACAACCGTCGCTGCTATAGATGACGGAGATCATACCCATGATGATAATGATAACAACCAGGATGGCACGTTTGCAGCTGCCTCTACAAGCACACCAATATTGAAAAAAGATGCTAAGACGACGCGCTATTTAAACATGTTTACATCATCCAAAGAGCGCAAGAACTTGGATACGAAATATGGTGTTCGAAAGTTGGTCGGTGGAATGAAGATTGGTGACTCGGATATCATATTTGGTGATGACGAGATATATGTTGGCGATAAAAGCTATGATATTACACCAGGATTGCTCGAATTGCTGTTCAAAAAGTTGCCCGATTCTACGATTGTGAATAAAAACGACAAATTGAATTATATCAAAATCGTGAAGAAAACGAATGCATATCGAAAATATTACAAAGCTGAAAAAAGCCCCCATCATGATAGGGAAAAAAGTTTAAAGTATAGAGATTTCATTGCCCCATACATCAGCTCACCGGTGAAAAAATCTGGGCAAAGATCCGGAAAAGGTTTATTACCAACCCATAAAATCGCACATGGACAAAGCATGGATTATGTTTATTGGGATGATCCTAATGAGCTCATTGATCGTCTTCGGTTACTCATGGCATCGCAAGCGGCTGGTAATACCAGCCATGACAATGAAATAGTTTCCATTATTGAGGAATTACGAGAGGCGAGAATAATTTATTAGTGTGTGATCTGTAATAAAAGCAATCATTCACCAACCAACCGTTGAACAATGAGCATTGACATATTTGGACGGCAGCTGGTTAGCGGCAGTGGTAAAAGTGTTACTCGAGGACCTCCGGGCATTGGATTTAGGCTTACCGAAGACAACCACTACGATATAGATAGCAAACGATTGTGCAATATCGCTGACCCCCGGGAACCAAACGATGCTGTTTCTCTGAAAATCCTTGAGGATATTGTGCGGCAGTCAATTGGTGTTATTCAGAATGCCATGCAACAAGCCTTTGGCTCCACTCTAGAACGAGAGCTCGACATTCTAGAGAAAAAAATCCTGAAAGACATAGAACAGGTGACAATATATGCTTGGGGAGAGGCTCAAAAAGCATTGAGGTTTGCGCGGGAAGGAGATGAGAATACATTGAGCCTTGCAAGGGAGGCTAGTGGAGAGGTAAACAATCGCCTGACCAGAGTAGAGGCTAGCATTGTGCGGGAGATCCGCAAGAGGAGGAAGAGGAAGAAGGTAGAAGACGAGAAAGACGAGGAGGAGGCGGAGGGGTGGGAGGAGCAGGAGAAGCGTTCTGATACAACATGAAGCGTGTAATAGCCAACGAGCTTCATAGACCTGCACGCCGTAATTATCCTCGACGTTATGTCGATATACGGGGGCTGGACGAGACTTGGCAAGCTGATTTAGTTGATATGTCAGCCTACTCGACGATCAACAGGGGTCATAAATTTTTACTCACAGTTATCGATGTGTTCTCAAAATTTGCCTGGGGTGTGCCAATGAAAAGTAAAAACGCCACAGATGTAACAGCTGCCATGAAATCTGTGCTGACTCGTGGTCGTGTACCGAAACATTTACACGTTGATCAAGGCAAAGAGTTTTACAATGAACGATTCAAGACTCTCGTGAAACATCATGGTGTTAACATGTACTCAACCTTCAGCAACTTGAAGGCATCGATTTGCGAACGTTTCAATCGAACCCTGAAGAATAAAATGTGGAAGCAATTCACACTTCAGGGTTCTCATAAGTGGATCAGTATTCTACCGGATTTAATTGCATCGTATAATAACACCAAGCATCGTACAATTAGAATGAAACCGAAAGATGTAACTATAGCTAATGAGAAACAGATATATCGGGATGTGTATAAGCCTCGTCAGATCAAAAGAAGCAAGCGAAAACGTAAATTTAAGGTTGGCGACAAAGTTCGAATTAGCAAATATAAAAATGTGTTTGAAAAGGGTTACACGCCGAATTGGACCACAGAAATATTTACGGTTCATGAGGTGAAAAATACCAACCCTCCAACTTACAAACTCGTCGACTACCTGAACCAACCCATCGAAGGCGGGTTTTACGAGGAGGAGCTCAGCAGGGTGCAATATCCCGATGGCTATCTTGTAGAAAAGGTCTTGCGGAGGCGTGGTGATCAACTCTATGTAAAATGGTTGGGATTTGACAATTCGCATAATAGTTGGACGAATAAATCAGATATGTAATATAATTTTATTGAATAAATTTATTATCAATATATTTACATTGTTGCTTCACTCTTCCCAACCCCAACGCTAGTTTACCTGATTATCAAGCAACAAAAAGTTTTCTCACATTTTCTCACATTTTTTCACATTTTCTTACATTTTCTCACATTTTCTCACATTTTCTCACATTTTCTCACATTTTTTCACATTTTCTTACATGTTCTCACATTTTCTCACATTTGAAAAGTTTTTCATACATTTGCATGTAAAGTGAATGGAAAATTGTTTCATTTCACTTTAGAAAACTCTTTTCAAATGTGAGAAAATGTGAGAAAACTCTTTTTACATATTTGATAAAATTTACAAGTTTACAAAATCTTGGTAACCCCACGGTAAAGTATCTGTTTTACCTGGTATTAAATTTCGTTTATCATCGCGCCAGCTTAGAGCTAACTTATTTTGTACGATAGTGCTAACTGTATGACGACTACTTTTTATCATACACTGTTTGCCAACTAAATTTTTATAATCAATGAGACATCGTTTGTAATCATCAAACGTGATGGACTTCAATGTTGAACTTTTTACACCCATTGCACGTTTTTCATCAGTCTCACCGCGAGTTCTGAAAGTGTAGAGTTTTGCACGCAGTCCGATAAATTCAGTCATAATTTTCCCATTATTTTCATCCTTCATCAAACCAAGGTGTTTTTTATTCAATAAGGGGATACCATAGGTATTATCAGGTGGATAGTCTGATGTATCGAACATTGTCACAACATCACGTTTGATGATTTCATAGATATTTGGTACTGTGAATTGATATATCAAGCTATCCGTGTCGGTATACATTAATTTTGCTTCATTATATGAAAAATTGTTTTTTACATAGTCATAGTGGAAGTTGTAGAGAAATATTTTTGATAGATCTAGAATTGCAGCGCCGAAGTATATGGGCTTATTGAAATAAACTTTGGCACGATTTAGCTCGATAATCACCATATCTTCATCAAATATGGTGCAGCTATGGAATGAGGGTCTTGCAATGAGAGCACGCGCACCACCCCTACCATCCCATTTCGTGATTAGTTTCACAGTCTTATGATTGCGAACATTCTCCATAGTCTTACCGAATACAGCGTTATTCATGAGTTTGTAAAAGTTTTTCTCAAACTCGTTTCTCGATTGCTTCCGCATATTTGTATTGAGATCGATATATGATTTTAACCATGGTGATTGTGCAAACCTTAGAATTCTATGCACTTTAACTAGCTTCAAACCAAATTTGATGCATTGTTTCAAATTACGATAGTGCAACACATATTTTTCTTTGGGTAGAAGCGTTGTCGCAAGTTTTCTCATCTTACTACCCGGTGGAGTGAAATGTTCGGGGCAGAGAGGTAAGTCTGCATGCTGTTTATGGAGCTCTATGGGATAATCTAAATCTACCTCTAGCATATAACCAATTGGGGAGTCATCCGGATGAGACATTACATCAATGGTTTCATTCTCCCACTCGAACGACCCACTCGGCAAATGCTCACTCATAGCTGCACCATACAGATTGTTAACATCAAAATACATTAAATATGATTCTGCTTTGCTTGAATCAAAATCTTCACCCATAAATCGATTATTTGCTTTGGCATAGCGATTTGAGCACTGTGCTACACCGCCCCTTATGCTTTTCTCAATGAATAATAGCATTTCAGGATCGTCTAGGAGTTGAAGATTAATTTTCGTTTGCTTTAACATAGCATCAAAAGCAAGTCCCGGTGCGGTGTAGTAATGAAGAGGATCCAAGTTGTACGTTTTGAAGCAGCTGCCTCGAAAATTTTGAAATATATCAGCTAATAGGAGCACATCGGTTTTCAGATACAGATCGGAATACTCGCCCAACGTTTTTAAATTAAACTTGATCCAGACATCCTTCGCGTGCTTATAATCAGCATCGGTAATACCCGCGACACTGAGTTTCGAATAGAAATCTGTTTTGTTAGGTAATTTCGTTTCGTCGAGTTTTTCCCAAGAATCGATATACTCGTATGGAAAGACACCTTTACGAATCATCAAACTGAATTCATCTTGATCACGGTAAAATTTCCGCGTGATTTGCTTATCGGCATCGTCAACGTATGATGCTAATTTCTCTATGCTGCTAGCCATGAATCGAAGTGAATCTATAAATCTCAAACTAATCAGAGTACCAGCGACTTTCTTTGTGAATGATATGTATCTTTCCTTATTGATGGGTAGCAGCGAAATGTCACCGGGAAAAGTTGTAGCCAGAGATTTTATGATGAAGTGGGAATCATAACCGGATAAATTGTGGAAAACTACCGGAATCGTGTGCGACTCTTGAAAATTAAGGTTGCATCGATTGTGTGCAGCTCCGCGATATTTACCCGTAAAATGACAATGATCCCGACATTTTTTCTCCTCCGGTAAGAATGGCTTCTCGCAGATATAACAATTTTTTGCGCGAATGTGACGATCACGTTGCGCCTGATTCAACGCCTCCATTGGAATGATATTTTTTATACGCGACTCTACTTTTACGGATAACTTGCGGAGCTCCTCAATCAGCCATTTAATACAATCGGATCCGCGGTGGCTCTTGTATTCCGATAATGCATCATCATACGCGCAATGTGTATAATACGCTGCACTATGCGGGATATGCTTTTGAGATTCTTTTACCGAGGGCTTCATCATACATTCAAGATCAGCATATACGACGAATGGCACAGTGCCCTGATTTTTAAAATTGGAGAATCCCAAAGTCTTCTCCTTGGAGAATTCTATTCGCACTTTATTCAGCCGCATGCAATCTTGCCTATGATTGTTATAGGCCTTCTGAGCACCAAAGTAACACAGGCATCTGTCACACAAAAATTGTTCGCCATTATGGTTTGATAACTGTTTACCAATTAAACGCGAAAGATTCTTGATCCAAGCAAAGTGGAATCTGGGTTTAAAATTATCTAAATCATCATCATCACATAGTTTGCTTCCACTTTCAATCATGAGTAGGTGAATTGTATCGTTCTTCGTAACATTTTTACTCAAATATAGTGGAATAATTACACTATTATTAGACCCCTTCTTACTTTGGACAGTTTCCGATTCGATCCCATATACGTTAATACTTAAATTATTTAACTTTTCAAATTTTTGTACACTATGCACGGTTGCTGGGAATTTGATACCCGTACAATTTAGCTCCGATATATACCGCCGATAGCTGTGTGCTCTGGTTGCGTTGATGTTTGTGGGATGGAGAGCTGCAGCAACAGACCACAGCAAACATCGGTCATCATCGTTCTGTACGTTGACTACCGCTTTCTTTTGCTGAATATCCACAGGTAGTGATGTAAATGTGGAGAGTCCGCCGCGAAGAGGCTCGTATCGGTTGATGCAGATTACGGCATTTATGATCTCAATCATACTCCAACCAGAATCTCGTTGTTCAAAATCCTCCACCATGGTAAGCAAAGGATTCGTCACGTTATCCGTGAACCAAGTTTCTAGATCTGTCGATGGCAGAATCGTAGCGTTGCGTGTATTGAAGTTCTTCACCTCCAAACTGATCTCATCGTTTTTGACATTTTCAAATTTACACGAAACCCCCACATTCACCTTGATACTTCCTTCTTCGTGTAGCACGTTCTTCAAGCGCTCCATCGTTACTGCGTCAGCGTCAATCAAAAATTTCGCTAAATCTTTGTGTTGGAGATTTGTTACGACTCCGGTGCGTATACGGCACTTGAAAGCACTCGCCATATCATCCCATCGGACACGATTGCGAATACCATCACCAATATTACCTCCCACAATACCCACACGTGGTCGTTCAAATTTCACCACCCACGATTGGAGGAGTGAAATTATATGCTGCAGTTGCTGTTTTTCACTCACATTCAGTTCCGATTGCTTCAAAATATTATTCAAAAATCGAATATTTTCAAGTGCGATGTCACGCCAGCGGATAAAGATATCTTCATCCATCTGTTCTGGGGGTAGTGTACACAGTAACTTGTATGCATCCTCCATCATCACAACGAGATTCATATACACAGCGCTGTCCATTTTTTTCGGGTAATCTCACAGCTCTGCAGTCAAACTGATACTATACGATTGTTCACACCCACCATAAGCTTTCGCTTTCGCAGGCACACGCCTCCCACCCCTACCCTAGCTTCGAGTGCCATGAAAATTCAAGCGCTTCCATCCATCAGCTGAGCATTTTAACCCTTGAGGGCTTTGCACTTGTTACACTTTTATGCAAAAAAAATATTACCCAAGTTTGTCAGTGGTCAACCCCTCCAATATTGCGAGTGTATTTCGGGGGTCTAGTTGGGTATAAAAGTGCGAGTTTGCATCATGTTTCACACATTCCGCAAATATCAGCACAGAAAGTCAAATTATCGAAGAAACGCAGCTATCGTCTAAAAAGAAGCAAGAAGTAAGTATCAATATTCATTGTTATCATAGTTTTTATCATGATGAGTAGAGTTTGTAATTATTATTATTATTATTTCCTATTGTAGATATGAATCATCAATACTTGGAAATTAACGTACCCCAACAAGCCTGGGAGGATGATGAGATGGATGAGGGGTACGAGAGTTCGAATTGCGATGATGTATATCGCATAATTTATTATGACGATGGCGAGCCTCTAATAATCCGGCTACCCCAGAAGAAGGAAGAGGAGGGGGGTGCGGATGATGAGGAAGAGGTGGGGGTGGAGGCGGAGGAAAGCGAGGAGGAGAACAAGGAGGAAGAGGATTGGGATATGGAGGATAAATAATAGCGGCTTGACATGGGCTAGAATCAAAATATAAATGGAATTAGTTTTAAGAATGATCATTTTTAGAATAGGTTAGACTTAAGGTATATAGTTTAAGTTAGGTTTAGGTCAAATTGTCATTTTTAGAATAAGGTAGATTTAGGAAATAGCTAATAAAAAAATAGAATAAGGTAGATTTAGGAAATAGCTAATAAAAAAATATGAACAGATGATCCGCGTTATTGCTTGCGTGTAACACCCCGCCACCCTTTAAACATTTCAGCTAGTGCAATGGATATATATATGAATATATAAGCTAAGAATTCGGAATTTCAGTGATCCTGGATCTATTGTCGATAATCGTTACCATGATCCGAAAGCGCATCGGTAGTGGCGCCATCGCATAGCGAAAAATTGCAGCCATTCCAGCCATCTGGGATCGGGAGTCGATAATCGTTACCATGATCCGAAAGCGCATCGGTAGTGGCGCCATCGCATAGCGAAAAATTGCAGCCATTCCAGCCATCTGGGATCGGGAGTCGATAATCGTCACCATGATCCGAAATGCGAATCGGTAGTGGCGCCATCGCATAGCGAAAAATTGCAGTCATTCCAGCCATCTGGGATCGGGAGTCGATAATCGTTACCATGATCCGAAAGCGCATCGGTAGTGGCGCCATCGCATAGCGAAAAATTGCAGCCATTCCAGCCATCTGGGATCGGGAGTCGATAATCGTCACCATGATCCGAAATGCGAATCGGTAGTGGCGCCATCGCATAGCGAAAAATTGCAGTCATTCCAGCCATCTGGGATCGGGAGTCGATAATCGTTACCATGATCCGAAAGCGCATCGGTAGTGGCGCCATCGCATAGCGAAAAATTGCAGCCATTCCAGCCATCTGGGATCGGGAGTCGATAATCGTCACCATGATCCGAAAAGCGAATCGGTAGTGGCGCCATCGCATAGCGAAAAATTGCAGCCATTCCAGCCATCTGGTATCGGGAGTCGATAATCGTTACCATGATCCGAAAGCGAATCGGTAGTGGCGCCATCGCAAAGCGAAAAATTGCAGCCATCCAATTGTCGGTAGCGGAAGATCGACGATCTATGATTCAGAATCGTCACCATCAGCCTGTCGGTAGGCAAAAAGATCGACATGCATAGTGGCGCCATCGCATGACCGACAATCGCAACCACCCGATTGGCGCAGACTATTGGTAACAAAATATTGGCAATCGTTACCATGATCCAGAATCGTTACCCTGTTACCATCAGACTGTTGGTAACAAAATATTGATAATCGCTACCACGATCCAAATCGTTACCATCGAACTGTCGGCCACTTACCACCCAGGAACCTAACTTAAGTACTGCCTGATGGCCGGTAAAGAAGGCTGGATCCAGAACTCTCCTATTATATCTACTCACAGCAGGTCGGAGTAGGGAATCAATATCATATCGATAAAGTCATCAGTCGGTCCGATCTTGGCGTCTCAGCCAATATGGATTTCAGTAATCATTAAAACTAATCATTATTAAAAATGCGCTCGACGACGCACAGATGAATTCAAGTTCCCTCGCCTCATATACTCGGTTTGTCGCAACAATCCGCAGTGGGTAGGACCACGGAATCGGAGTCGATTCGATAGAGCGATCCGTTGCTCCAGTCTCGGCATTTCGGACAATTGGAATTCAAGTAATCAGTAAAATTCATTATTAGAAATGCGTCCAGCGATGCACGGCCGAAAATCAGTTCCGTTGCCTGAAATACTCAGTTTGCCGCAACAATCCGCAGTGGGTACGACCATTGTATCGTCGTTAATGCCTAACCATAGCTGGTTAAACTTCCTAGTTAATTATTAGGTATTTTTTTTTGGTTTCTTTCTTCTAGTTCTGATTTTTCTTAATTCTTGACGTAATACGGATCGTTTTATAGTATAGATGCACAGCCCTGGAATACTCAATTTGTCGCAACAATCCGCAGTGGGTAGGACCACGGAATCGAGATCGATTCGATAGAGCTATCCGTTGCTTCAATCTCGGCATTACAGCCGATCGGAATTCAAGTAAACAGTAGAATTGATAATCATTAGAGATGTGTCCACCGATGCACAGCCGAAAATCAGTTCCGTTGCCTGAAATACTCAGTTTGTCGCAACAATCCGCAGTGGCTAGGACCATGGAATCGATATCGATTAGTTAGAGCAATTTCGGCATTTCAGATGTTCGGAATTCCAGTACTCATAGAAATTGATCATTATTAGGACTGCTTCCAGCGATGCACGGCCGAAGATGAGATCAATGTGAATATAGCATATCAAGTGTGAGCGTCTCGAAAAAAAATGGGTGTTCCTGTAGCATCCCGAATAGTTTTATAGTTCTCAATGAGTTTTAACTGTAGTTCCGTTCAATTTTTCGAAAAAACTGGTTCTGCAAAAATGAGATGCTAACTTCGCGTAGCATCTCACAGCATCTCAACGGAATTTGATCGAGCGATCCTTATATTGGAAAAATGAAGAAAGTTCTATAGTCCCTTGTGAGGTTTACCGATAGTTCCGTCGAATACACCCCGAAAAATGATTTTTCGCCAATGAGATGCTAACTTCGCGCAGCATCACGCAACATCTCAGCTGAATTCGATCGATCAACCCCGATATTAAAAGGACAAAGAAAGTTCTATTGTCCCTGACGAGTTTTGAAGATAGTTCCATAGATTATGCCCCGAAAAAATGATGTTTGGAAAGTGGAATGCTCGGATAATTTGGAACTTGAGTCCTGAAGCCAGCATCCTACTCTGAAACCGTGGCATCTCGCGGAGGAGAGACGGGAATCGAGGATTAGTAGTTTTACTCATCATAGTTATTCATTTGGCACCGGAACTATTCCGGGATAAACCGAAACTGTGATTTAGGGGATCGACAGAACTCGGAACTCGAGCCCGCAGGCCAGCATCTCACTCCAAAACCGTAGCATCTCGCAAGGAAGGGCCAGAAATCGAGGGTAAGTAGTTTTATTTGTCACTCATTCATCTGGCACGGGAACTATTTTCGAATATTCCGGAATTAAGGTGAAGGTGATCGAGAAAACTCGGAACTCGAGTGCAGACGCTAGCATCTCGCTCTTCAATGGGGTCATTTTCGACTGGTATGCCAATAAATAGTAACAGTATGATTCGCAATAGGGAATCGGCTTTCCACGTATAGGAAGCGACATTCGCTAAGGCAGGCGTGGGCAGGGCGAAATTATCTCTCAATAACTGGTGGCACCATAACAGAAGTTACACAGCTGCCGATATAATGCATATAAATCACAAATTTGAATTTCTAGACATGACACACGGGGTTTAAAAATCTAAGGAAATTCATGAAAGTAGTCAACCATACAAATGATATAATGGAATAAAATTTCCTGCAGTCCTGTTTTTGTCTGATGAAAATCCACTTCAAAATTTAAATATTTCTTTTAGGAAGCTTATCGGCGGGCCAAGATTCTGAAGAAATTTCGAGATGGAAGTACAAATATTCTATTCGATGTCGCATAGTTTGACAGCTTGTGTTTCGCGTGTGACGGATGAATTATTCCAAATAGTAGTTTAGCTGTACTGATTAACAGCAGAACGTGAGGTCGCGTCGAAATTATAATAGCCAGTGCGAATGCATTATTTGGCGCATGCGCAGTTGAGTGTACGGTTTCAAGCTGTCGCCCTGGTATATTATTATTTTTCAAATTCGAAACGATTTGTTTTTCACTAATTCACTCTTGGCATTACCCGGAACCAACGACGGGGACGTGGTGAAATATATGGCTCCATTTTTTTTCTTCCTTTTTTGTCTTTTTTGTCTTTTTTCTTTTTTTCTTTTTTTTATTAATTTTTGTTCTGTTTCTCGTTATTTTTTTTTGTTATTATTATCTTTTTCTCCAAGCTTGTATGCTTAGACTAAACAAGGTTTGATGTCTCATATTCATACTGTTGAACGTGCAGAATATTTCAGCACGGTGGAAAATAGTATATAGGATAGTTTTTTCCTGCTGTCACGTCATTCCAATTTTTAATCATGCATACTTATAAGTATATATATTGTAACGGTAAATTCGAGCCGGTCCCGCACAGGGCCGGGAAAGGTAAGACTCGAACCTACTCACAAAGATCAGCTCCTCAACTGTTAGGATCGATAGCGAGATCGAGAAGATATAGCCCAGACGAGAACGATCCGGGTGGTAGTTGGGCGCCAGGCACCACAGGGTGCCGTCCGGTACGCAAGCGGAAGCGAAACGTAACCACGGGACGAAAGCGACAGACTCGGCTAGTCAGGGAGAGGGGAACGTGGGGGCGAAAGTAAACACGCGGCGATATCAGGGTTGCGAAAGGTTGGGACTTTATTGTGGAGCCTCACAGTTCGAGGACTCCGGAGCTACGCCCACCCGCTCGTCACTTACAACGAAAGCAGAATAGAAAAAAACAAGTGACCAAAAAAACAAGTGCGTAGTATAGGGGTCACCGACCACTAGGGTCGCGGAACGGAACTGATTAGGGTGAGCGAGTCGGGGGGGACGTAGTTAATGGGGGCGATACAATGATTCCACAATTTCGGCGGCAAGGCGGCAAGTACGCCGATAGCTTATCTATTAACACTAAGCCACCAGGCTAACGGGAACGAGAAGAGAGCGAAACGGCAGAGACGGAGCGCGCTCTTGCAGGAGCGACGAGGAATAACCCGGGCCGCGTCGCTGAGTACGCCTCTCTCACTCCGTCGAGTCACGCGGCCGAGCGCAACAATTCCTACGCGCGACAGCGATACTCTCGACGGTAGTCGTAAGGGGGGGGGGGGGGGGGGGGGGAGCAGCACACACACACACACACTCACTCGTCGCTCGGTCGTCACCTACGCGAGCGCTCTGAACCAATCAGGCGTCGCGTAAGATTCAAACGGAGGACGGCACGGCAATCCAGGATCTTTCCCTGCCTCGAACACTCAACTTATTTTAAACCTTATGCCCCTCAGCAATTCAAAAAGAGAGTATAATTTATAGGCAAGGCGTAGGCGCCTTCCACGACAACCCGACTCTAGAGAACCTCCCGAAGGGTACGCCGCAGTCAGCACAGGGCCGAAAACGGTTAGGACAATGGCCGGGCGGTCGAGGAAAAGTAGATAAACGGGCCTACCTTGCTTTCGGGACGGCACGGCAAAAATCTGGGTGGTCGATGGTCCGCTCGCACACCAACTACACACTCACAGATTTTAATAGTAGTTCAAAAGAAAGGGGATCAAAAAAAAATATGGCTGAGGGCGAGAATACTGGTTTTTAGTTTTTAGAAAATAAAGTCGAGAACGTGGTTCGGTACATCCGCAATGGCTGATGCCGGTGTCTCGAGTAAGTGCCTAGTCCTTGCTCCGTAGATCCGCCGGTCGATGTTCTAGTTGCTGGCCTGGAGGTCTCGCGGCGCTAGGCGATTTCGCCGGGCTAGGTCCCTGCCGTATCTGGCGAGGCGTTGCGAACCGGGTGATCAGGCCGGTTGGTTATTGGCGGAGGCGTTTTGGCGAGCGTGCGGACGGACTTTCGGGCCTAGCCGCGACTACTACGGCCTAGGCGTTGAGGGTCCTCCAGGACCGAGGATCCAGTCCGTTGTCGGCTGCTAGATGGTTGGCCCTGCAACTTACATGGAATCTTACGGCAGACAGTGAGCTTAAACTAGGCGAGTTTGGAGTGTTCCGAGGAGGTACTGGCGGCACGATAACGATAGCGGTACGGTCGCTAGATACTAGGAAACGATACGGGAACTGGGTTCTATGGGGGGGCGGCGTGGATCCATGGTGGATAAAATCCATCACGTCACAACACCCCCTCCCAGACGGAACGTGGGGGCCCTGCAAGGTGGCCACGCTTCCGCAATCCACGACTACACCCCGACGATTGTCTTCGGCGCGCCCCGGCTACTACGGTGCTGACCCTTCTCCTATCGAGGAAGGCCAGACCGACCGGGCTTCGTCGCAGCGGGCTATCGTGTTCTCTCGACTGCGAGCGGGCATAGGGCAAGGCTAGGCCTGTCAAGATGTTGAGGTTCCGGGGAAACGGGACGGGAACGGTAACGGTACGGTACAGTCACGCATTCATACGGGGGCGGTACGGTAAGGTAACGGCACGGCAACGGAACGGTAACGGTAACGGTAACGGTAACGGGACGATAGCGGTAACGGGACGGGAACGGGACGGGGACGGTACGAGACGGCAGCGGGACGGGAACGGGACGAGACGGTAACGGCAGCGCGGATCTACTGCGAAGCCGGGAAGGTCCCACTTTGGATGGCCCTCCTCAGTGCCTCGACGACAGCCAGCACCAGCGGGTGGTCCGGCGCGATGGCCGGGGCCTCCCGCGGCGCGGCGGCTGCCGAGGTCGCCGGAGCGGCCTCCCTCCGTGGTTCCGCCACGGGCGCAGGGCGGGGGTGGTGGGGCTCTAAAGCGCCCCTACGCCACCGCCCACCGCAGCGCGGGCAACTACGGGTGGTGCACTCGCGGCGGCCGCACCCGTAGCAGACCGACCCCCGGACTCCGCGGGGTAGTTCGCACCTCCGGTATTCGTGCCCGGGGAGCCCGCAATTCCAACAGGTCCCCGGAAGGGGGTCCATTGGGTCGGGGGTGCTCCCCGGCCCGGCCGGACGGCGGGACACGGCAGCGCGGGAGTAGGGGGGAGCCGGGATGGTGGTGGCGGCAGTCGGAGGGGCTACGAGTAGCCCCATCAACGACGGGACGGCGGAGGGTTGGGGGCGGCAGCCCCTCCCGGCGCCAACGGCGGGCCCTGCGATCGGCCCCAGGCCCAGTAAAGCCTGGGCCGGGCTGACCAGCAGGGTGCCGGTCGTCTCGGGAGAGGGGATAGGCGCGGGGATGGAGGCCGCAGACTTGCGCGTGCGCTTCCCTCGGCGACGCTTACGCCTGCCGAGACGCTCCGGTCCGCCGCTGGCGGAGGCCGTAGCGGGGTCCGGGGTCGGGGCTGGCGCCTCCGGGTGGGCGCACGGCGGCGCCTCCACGGCCTCGGGGGCGGCCTCGGGGACGGCCTCGGGGGCGGCCTCGGGGGTGGCTTCGGGGGCTTCCGGCTGGGGCTCCGGGTCCCGCAGCAGGGCTTCCTCCTCCTCCGCCCCGTCCATGGGCTCCTCCATGGCCTCCTCCAACTCCACTAGGACGCCCTCGGGGACGGCCGGGGGGCGGGATTGCCCTGCGCCAGGCTCCCTCAGGGCCGGTAATCCCCGGGAGAGGCGTCGGGCGTCCGCCGTGCTGATTATGCCCCCCGGGTACGTCACCCGATCCCAGGTGGACGTTGGTTCCATCCCGGCCATCTGGTCGGGAGAGGGGGGACGCCTGGGCGGGGCCGTCAATCGGCCTCGGGGTCGGCGGTCGCCGGCACGGCTCATCCTCGTGCACCTGTGGGAGGGGAAGACGGGGCGTTAGCGGTACGGCACAAGAGGTAGACGGGGGGGCGGTAGGCTCAGACATACTGGGCACACACACGGCAGGGGGGTCGGTTGTGGGGCGGTAGGGTTTCAAATCCTTTACGTGGGCTTTCCCCGCCGGACGCCCGGTTGCGTCCACCAGGTCGTAGACGACCGGGGCGCGTATTCCGGCGACCGTGTAGGGGCCCTGGAACTTGGGTGCGAGTTTCGCGGAGATGTAGTTCGCGGCGGAAGACAGTACGTGCTGCCGGCGCCACACGCGGTCGCCTACAGCGAACGCGAGGCTGCGTCGGCCGCGGTTGTAATATCTCGACCGCCGCTCCGCTGCCTCATCCAACTGTTTCGCGGCCCAGTCCCTCAGGCCCTCCAGGCGCCGCACGCGGTTTTCCCATTCCATCGGAGGGATGGGTGCGATTTCCGCGGGTCCTTCCACCTTGCGGCGGAGGGACCCGGGCGGTCGCAGCTCCTTCCCGAAGTTCAGGAAAGCCGGGGTGAGTTGGGTCGAGGCATGAGTCGCGGAATTCAGGGCGTAACGAAATTCGCCCAAGTGCCGGTCCTACTCTCGGTGGTCGGCCTCCAGGAACGCGACGATCATCATTTTCAACGTCCGATTTACGCGCTCGACGGGATTTGCTTGGGCGTGATACGGAGGGACGGTAGTGTGGACGATGCCCCGCTCTAAGCACGCAGCCGCGATGAGGTTGTTCGCGAACTCCGTGCCGTTATCCGTGAGCAGGACCTCCGGGGTTCCCCATCGGAAGACCACTAGGTCCTCCAGGGCTCTCAGGACGGACGCCCCGTTGGCCTTCCGTAAGGGAACGAACTCCACCCACTTGGTGAAGAGGTCCTGGAAGACCAACAGGTAGCAAAAGCCCTGCTTACTCGGGGGGAACGGTCCCATAATGTCGGCGGCCACGACTACCCATGGCTGCTCGACTACGCGTCGTCCCATCAGCCCGAGGGGCCCCGCTTGCTCGACCTTACATCGTTGGCAGGTTTCGCAGGCGCGCACGAACGTGGCGGCGTCCCGGTGCATGCCCGGCCAATAGTAAAGGAGCGCGAGCCTCGCGCAAGTCTTCTCCGTCCCCAGATGTCCGGAGGTAGGGGTCGCGTGAGCTTCGGTGAGGGCGGTAGGGCGCTGTTCGGGGGGGAGTACCAACTTCCACGCTTCCAAATCCGGTAGAAGGGGGTCGGCCAGGGAGTCTGCTCGGTGGCAGTACAACCGACCGTCCTCCACCTTCCACGTCAGATATTGTTGGGGTCGGTTGGGTACCTCCGCGAGGCGCTTGAGGTACCACGGGTCGGTAGTGTCGCTCATGGCCGCTAGGGGTTCTACCACTGGCTCGTACACCCGAGATAGCGCGTCCGGCACGTGGTGCAACGCACCCTTGCGGTGCACGATCTCGAAGTCGTAGTCCAGGAGCCCCAGCGCCCAGCGGGCCAGGCGACCGGTAGGGTCCGTCAGGTTATAGAGCCACCGCAGGCTACTATGGTCCGTGACGACCGTGAAACGGTAACCCTCCAGATAGGGGCGGAATTTCCGAATGGCCCAGACAGCCAGACATTCGCGCTCGGTGAGGGTATAGTTCCGCTCGGGGCTCGTGAGGATGCGGCTCGCGTACGCGATCACATGTTCCTCGTCCCCGGTCTTCTGCGTCAGCACCGCTCCGATGCCGGTGTCGCTAGCGTCAGTCTGGAGGGTGAACGGGACGGAAAAATCCGGGCAAGTGAGAGTCGGAGCGGTGACCAGGGCCCTTTTCAGGTCCTCAAAGGCCTCCTGCTGGGGCGCGTCCCACTGCCAACGGCGGCTCTTCTTCAAGAGTGCGGTAAGGGGAGCCGACCGCGCCGCGAAATCACTAATGAAGCGACGGTACCAGGACGCCATGCCCAGGAAGCGGCGCACTTGTTTGAGCGTCCGCGGTTCCGCGTAGTCGACGACCGCGCTGATTTTCTCGGGGTCGGCTTGCAACCCGCGCTCATTGACGAGGAAGCCCAGATAACGCACTTCCTCACGACAAAAGTGGCTTTTCTCCGCGTTCACGGTCAATCCCGCCTCTGAGATCACGCCCAGTATTCGTCGGATCCACTCGAGGTGGTCCTCAAAGTCTTTCGTGACGATTATTACGTCGTCCAGGTATACGAAGACGTGAGGCTCCATCTCGGGGCCGATGAGGCGGTCCATCAGACGCTGGAAAGTCGCGGGGGCGCCGGAGAGGCCGTACGGCATCCGCTTGAAGTGAAAGAGGCCCTTCCCCGGCACGGTAAACGCGGTTATCTCGCGGCTCGACTCCTCCAGGGGTACTTGAAAGTACGCCTGGCTCAGGTCGATCGTCGTGATATACCGGGCCTCCCGCAGTTTGTCCAGTATACTGGTCATGTGCGGCATGGGGTACGCGTCTTTCTTCGCGACGTCATTAACTTTACGGAAGTCCAGACAGAAACGATATTTCCCGCTCGGTTTCCGGATCATTACGATGGGGCTGGACCACTCGCTGTGGGAGGGCTCGATCACGTCGGCCTCTAGCATGGCATCTACCTCGAGGTACATCGCCTCCCTCACTTTGGGGGAGACGGGGTAGTGCCGCTGCTTGATCGGAGGGTGCCCTTGGACATCGATCCGGTGCTCCGCAAGCGGCGTAATGCCCGGTCGGTCGACCGGAGGGGGCAGAGTATCGGCCAGAAAGCGCTCTAGGCGTCCAGCCTGCTCGGGGCTAAGTACTCTGAGCCCTCGCGGGGGCGGAGGCGGATCCGGGGGGTCCGGAGAACGGGAATCGGTAATGGGGGGATCGGTAATCGGTACCGAAGACGGTAACGGGGCAACGGGAACGGCAGACGAAATACCACGAGCGGTAGCCGGAGACGTAGACGGAGACGTACGGTAGGGGTCGGCTTGGGGAATTTTTCCCTCGCCGGAGTTAGGGGTAGGGCGGGGAGAGCGTTCGTCCGCTCCCCCACACGCACACGATGGGTCCATCGCGGGGCTTACCCACCTACCCTCGGCCGCGGAGTAAAGCCGGGCGGGCGTGAGGTGTGTTTTGAACACACCCGTCGCGCCTCCGGCCAGCTGCCAGCGGTCGGTGGTGAAATTCACCGAGAATGCGAACGCTCGTGCGAAATCCATGCCGAGGACGCATTCGTATTCAAACGAAGAGGCGAACCGCCCGGAGATCTCACGGCGCTCGTACGCAAAGGTAATCGGTAGCAGCAGCTCGCCGGCGGTCTCCTCCACCGCCCCGTTAGGTAACAGTACCTGGGGGCGGGGTCGGGCTCCAGCCTGAGCGAGCGCGCGCGCAAACTTCGACAGAGCGGGTCTGCCGATGTAGGTGCGACTTGAGCCGGGGTCAAAAAGTGCGTGCAGAGGATGACCGTCGACCTTCACTGCGAGGAAGTATCGTGGGTCTCCACCCGGGGCAACCACGGGGCAGCACTTAGCAGCCGGGTCATTTAAAGAGAACGGTAGGTCCGGGGAACAAGGGGCGTCCCGCACCCGTAATTCCCCTGCGCGTTTCCCGCGACTGCGGGCACGGTGCATCGGACACAATTTCCCACCCGCGCTCCCCTTTGTCCGCACCGGAAGCACAGCACCCGTCGCGGCTGCGTGCAGTCTCGGTGTAGATGCCCGGGAGCATCACAATTCCAGCAGTTTCCGCCGGGCCACGCAGGGACCGCGGTCGCTGCCGCTGGAGCTCCGGGGGGAGGCGTAGGTGCGGGAACGGTAGGCCGGGGTACCGTTTTCACGGCCGCCACCGGCGCGGCAGCAGGTAGGGGCGGTAGGGGCGGTACGGGAGGGGTCGGGGCCGTCACAGGCCCCGAGCGCCCGCGTTTTCCCCGGGGTGCCCTCTTGCGAGCGTCCGGGGGTGCAGGGACGGGGCCCGTCGGGGCCCCCGCGGGAGCCGCTGTGGCGGCCACGGCGGACGCCCTCGGCCTTCGCCCTCCCCGGAAGGCATATTCCGGCAGGAGCGAGGCGTCGGGGTCGGGTGGAGGCACGTACAGCCGGTCTAGGGCTGTCGCGGCCTCGTATTGTTCCCCCAACGCCATCAGCCCCGCGATAGTCGCGAAAGCGTGTCGGGGAATCGCGCGACGGTAGCGCGGCAGTAGATTTGTATAGGCCTGGTCCACCTGCTCCTCCGCCGCCATCGGGGGTGTGACCCTCTCGAAGATTAACCGCAGGTTGTCCAGGAAGTCAGCTATTGACTCCCCTTCTCCCTGCGTTCGCCGATACCCCTCTTGTCGGACTTGGACCGACCAGTACACCCCCCCAAAGCGGCGGCGGAACGCCCTCGCGAAGGTCGCCCAGTCGGGCCAGTTGGCCCTCTCCAGGCGGAACCAATGCAGCGCATGGTCGGTGAAGAAGGTCGGCAGGGCTCCAAGGACGTCTTCCACGCTAATACGACTCCCCTGGCGCAACTCCTCTACGTGACGCAGAAATTCTTCGGCGCTGCTATCGCGCTTCCCGGAAAACGTCAGCTTCCAGTGGCGTGTCGCCTCCAGGGGGTCGCGGCCGCTACCGCGTGCGGCGGCGCGCGGTTCCTCCCCGCGCCTCTCGGAGGTCGCCAGGGGGTGGCCCGCATACGCGTCCGCACGCGCGGGGGCCGGCCGGGGCCTTACGGGATCGGCAGCGGGAGCATCGGGGCCCGTAATCGGGGAGAGAAGGGGCCCCGCCCCCCAGTAGTGCTCTGCCGACCCCGGCGGGGGTCCCCGCGACGACGCGAACGGGAACTCCGCCGGGGCGCGGCGGCACCGGGGATCGGCGGTGGGAGCGGGAAGGGTCCATGGATCAACCGGGGGAACGGTCGGAGGCCAGGGATCGGCAAAGGAAGCGGCCGGGTGCCGGGAAGCGGCAACGGGGCCGGCCGGAGGCCAGGGATCGGTCACGGGACGGGCCATGTGCCAGGGATCGGCCACAGGCGCGGCCGTGTGCCAGGGATCGGCCACGGGCGCGGCCGTGTGCCAGGGATCTGTAACGGGACCGGCCATGCGCCATGGATCGGCCACGGGCGCGGCCGTGTGCCAGGGGTCGGTAACGGGAGCGGTACGGTACCGGGGATCCGTGACACGAGCGGCCGGTTGCCAGGGGTCGGCAGCGGTAACCGTAGGGTACCTCCGGTCGCCACCGGGGACCATATAGTAGGGGGTTTGGGCCGCGGGGGCGGTCCGATATGGGGTTTCGGGGAAGGGAGCGGCACGATAGGGTGAATCGGGGAAGGGGGCGGCACGATATGGGGTTTCGGGGAAAGGGGCGGCACGATACGGGGGTTCGGCGAAAGGGGCGGCACGATAGTGAGCTTCGGGGGCGGGAACGGCACGATACTCGGGACGAGAGGTTGGGGCGGTAGGGGACTTCGGGCGGTAGTAGGGGTCGGGACGGTAGACGGGGGCCTCGGTTGGGGCCGCCGACAGCCGGGTGTGGCTGGCCTGCAGCCCCCCCGAGACCTGGAGAACGGTAGCGGGTCCCTCCGGCGACTCCCCCCATCCGGTGCCGCCGCGAGCGGCCGCGGCGCCGGCGGACGGACCATCGGGAACCCGCCGGGGAACCCCCCAGGGCTCACCTGGAGCAGGGGAGGACCGGAGCGGGGTATCGAGCGGGGGCGGCAAGGGTAGTAACGGCGGTAGGGGCGGTACGCGGGCCCCTCCGAAGTCCAGCAAATCGGAACCCGGCTCCGCCGTGTCGTACCGGGTATTCCCGGACAAAACCGACGTCTCGAGAGCCTGCGGGGGGTAGAACTCCGGCAGCGCGGGATCGAAGTGAACGCGGGGCTCGCTGGGCGGCGGCGGCACGCGGGAGGGGACCAGAAGGCCGCCGGTCGCGGGGGGCGTCATCACCCCCGCGGCACCGGGGGCCGGGGGTGTGGGGGTGGTAGCGTCTATCACCTCCCTCCAACCATCATCAGTCGTCTCCCACTCCACGCGGAAGCTTCCCCGGGAGCGGTAGTATAGCCAGAGGCGGCGGCTGAGGGCGGTCACCGGACCCCGGCGGTCGAGGCGGAGGCGAGTCAGCACCTCGATCATCTGGTCCCGCGACATGCGGTCCAGGATCGTGCACAGCTCGACCCCCTCCGACACGTCCAGCGGGCGGTCTTGATGAGCCCCCAGCCACGCCAGATCCTCTTCCCACATCCTAAACGTAGTAGGGGGAGAGCTCTCAGGGTCGACGAGCGGAACGGCACGGGACAGGTCGCGCGATAACGGTACTGTAAGCGCGAAACGGTATCAGTGCCGGCACGGCAGACGGAACGACCCGTGACGGACACGGGTGGGTCCTCGCTGGCAGTAGCGAGGTCGAAAACGTAGGCGGCACGGAAAAGGGACGCAAAAATCGGTAGCGCGGCACGAGACAGCCGAGAGGGGTCAGGACGGTACGATACGGTATCCCGAGTGTCCACTCGGGCCCCACGTTGGGCGCCAAATTTGTAACGGTAAATTCGAGCCGGTCCCGCACAGGGCCGGGAAAGGTAAGACTCGAACCTACTCACAAAGATCAGCTCCTCAACTGTTAGGATCGATAGCGAGATCGAGAAGATATAGCCCAGACGAGAACGATCCGGGTGGTAGTTGGGCGCCAGGCACCACAGGGTGCCGTCCGGTACGCAAGCGGAAGCGAAACGTAACCACGGGACGAAAGCGACAGACTCGGCTAGTCAGGGAGAGGGGAACGTGGGGGCGAAAGTAAACACGCGGCGATATCAGGGTTGCGAAAGGTTGGGACTTTATTGTGGAGCCTCACAGTTCGAGGACTCCGGAGCTACGCCCACCCGCTCGTCACTTACAACGAAAGCAGAATAGAAAAAAACAAGTGACCAAAAAAACAAGTGCGTAGTATAGGGGTCACCGACCACTAGGGTCGCGGAACGGAACTGATTAGGGTGAGCGAGTCGGGGGGGACGTAGTTAATGGGGGCGATACAATGATTCCACAATTTCGGCGGCAAGGCGGCAAGTACGCCGATAGCTTATCTATTAACACTAAGCCACCAGGCTAACGGGAACGAGAAGAGAGCGAAACGGCAGAGACGGAGCGCGCTCTTGCAGGAGCGACGAGGAATAACCCGGGCCGCGTCGCTGAGTACGCCTCTCTCACTCCGTCGAGTCACGCGGCCGAGCGCAACAATTCCTACGCGCGACAGCGATACTCTCGACGGTAGTCGTAAGGGGGGGGGGGGGGGGGGGGGGGCGCAGCACACACACACACACACTCACTCGTCGCTCGGTCGTCACCTACGCGAGCGCTCTGAACCAATCAGGCGTCGCGTAAGATTCAAACGGAGGACGGCACGGCAATCCAGGATCTTTCCCTGCCTCGAACACTCAACTTATTTTAAACCTTATGCCCCTCAGCAATTCAAAAAGAGAGTATAATTTATAGGCAAGGCGTAGGCGCCTTCCACGACAACCCGACTCTAGAGAACCTCCCGAAGGGTACGCCGCAGTCAGCACAGGGCCGAAAACGGTTAGGACAATGGCCGGGCGGTCGAGGAAAAGTAGATAAACGGGCCTACCTTGCTTTCGGGACGGCACGGCAAAAATCTGGGTGGTCTATGGTCCGCTCGCACACCAACTACACACTCACAGATTTTAATAGTAGTTCAAAAGAAAGGGGATCAAAAAAAAATATGGCTGAGGGCGAGAATACTGGTTTTTAGTTTTTAGAAAATAAAGTCGAGAACGTGGTTCGGTACATCCGCAATGGCTGATGCCGGTGTCTCGAGTAAGTGCCTAGTCCTTGCTCCGTAGATCCGCCGGTCGATGTTCTAGTTGCTGGCCTGGAGGTCTCGCGGCGCTAGGCGATTTCGCCGGGCTAGGTCCCTGCCGTATCTGGCGAGGCGTTGCGAACCGGGTGATCAGGCCGGTTGGTTATTGGCGGAGGCGTTTTGGCGAGCGTGCGGACGGACTTTCGGGCCTAGCCGCGACTACTACGGCCTAGGCGTTGAGGGTCCTCCAGGACCGAGGATCCAGTCCGTTGTCGGCTGCTAGATGGTTGGCCCTGCAACTTACATGGAATCTTACGGCAGACAGTGAGCTTAAACTAGGCGAGTTTGGAGTGTTCCGAGGAGGTACTGGCGGCACGATAACGATAGCGGTACGGTAGCTAGATACTAGGAAACGATACGGGAACTGGGTTCTATGGGGGGGCGGCGTGGATCCATGGTGGATAAAATCCATCACGTCACAATATGTATACTTCATTTATAGTTATTAGTTATAGAGCGAAGAGGTAAGAATATTCCAAGTCCAATAGAATATCATCTAGTCTGACGTCAAATGTTAGAACATGGCATAGTGTACATATATTTGTTGATTATGAGTTTTAACCTTTGAATTTCTGTTCCGTATTTCCATAATTCTTTTATATAATTCGAAAGTTTATGCTTTTTTGCTCATACATGTAGTGTAATGTGGGTATGGTATGTCAATAATAATAATAATAGTAATAATAATAATAATATTTCTTACAAAACATTATCTCTCTTCCATGAAACCAATCCACCTTCTCAATTCAATTCTGTTGGGCTATGGTGTATATTATGAGGTGCGGCGTCACGACTGTGCGAGGGTTGGCATTCGCACGTTCAGCATAGAGGTCGTTGTACAGTAATGTTCATGAATGGGTTACCTAACGTCTAACTTCTATTTCTCGATTTTGTCCAAAATGAGTTTCCTCTCTAAACGTATCTCATGTTCCTATGGCCGGCGGAGCAGCCGACAGAAAAAGCTAGAGAAACCACAGCCTCCCACAGCTGTCATCCACTCACCTGTAATTTCGCGGGACATGACTGTTCATCAAATTAATAACCCCAAAATTGACGACGCGTCATTGATTATTTTATTGGTTAGCTGCTTCATTATAATAAATAGATAATATAGATGAATAATGACCTAAAATTTATCAACAGGAGTGATTGAATGATAGTAATAAATAAATAATGATAATAGTATCAATTTGATGAACAGTCATGTGCCGCAAAATTACGGGGTGGGATTGAAATTCCGAATTGCAAAGGCTTCGAACGGTCGAAATTCCGAATTTATTTCAGACGACTTTGAATTTTCAGAAACATTCTAGTCTAGGAAATCAAATTTCTGAAAGATCGAAATGTAGACAGCTCAAAACTCCGAAAGTTCAAAACTCCGAAAGTCTAAATTTCCGAAAGTCCAAAACTCCGAAAGTCCAAAATTCTGAAAGCCTAAAAATCCGAAAATTTAGGAGACCGTCTCCTTGATGCTCTAGTATGAGGAAACTAAAAATAAGGAATATTATATTTTCATCATTACTTACTCACATTCTCTCGACTATTTTGAGATTTTAACCTTTCAAATGAATACCCAACGGTAAGTGTGAGGAATATAACTACGAAAAATGTCAACCCTAATTAACTCTGCTATTAATATATTCGCAAGTTCCAAAAATATTAATTTATTCTGCAGTCTATCGATCTAGCTAGTTTGAAAATAATAAATAGTATTCTGATTAAATTTTCCTTCATAGTTTGTTAGCCATGATTCTATAGAAGTTTGATGTGACAGAAGCATGAAAAAGCATCTTTTATAATGAACATGCCCCACGGATGCGATATACAGCAACTATTGAAAAGTGAAAATTCATGGGCCTATATTATGGTGAGCATCGCGCAGTATATTTCCTCATATCTATACATGAATTCTTCTATTATTTGCTGCGGAAATCAGAAAAAAAATCCTTGGCTTAAGGTACGAAAAACATAAAAACAATTTTACACACATAATTTTTGAACACTAATTTTTGTTATAATCAGTCTTTATTCTGTGTACACTCTAACAATTTGAATAACATCTGCCCGGCATTTAGGGCATTTTATATTCGGGTTCAGACTCAGGGTTGTAGCACAGGTTTCACATGAACAGTTGTGTCCACACGGGATAAATGCGTGCGATATATCGTTCGCCAAGCAGATGACACATTTTGCGCCTGAAAATATAGAATAAAAAATCATCAGCGTATGTTATAATGTATAGACGACGTATTACAAATTAAAAACAATACAACATAACTTCATTGTTTCGCATTAGAAGAAAAAATTTGACTTTTATACTGAATATAATTAGAGGAACAACAAAAGTGAACATTTCATTTGGACTATCACGAGCTATAGTCAGAACACTGCCGTCCGCTTCCACGCTCCGAAGGACGCGGGCAAAAGCACACAATTCCACCTCACGAATGTAAGACGGAAGCGTGCTCTCGGCTGCACATGATGCAAGCATACGACAGCACCCGAACCAGGTTTAGGGATTAAAAATGATGATTCTAGTTAGTGTCTATGAATTGATTTCTGATCATTCCTACATCAACATGACAAAATGTACGAAACAAAAGACGGATATTTGATTTGGACTTTCACGAGCCATAGTCAGAATACTGTCGTCCGCTTCCACGCTCCGAAGGACGCGGGCAAAAGCACACAATTCCACCTCACGAATGTGAGACGGACGCGTGCTATCGGCTGCACATGATGCAAGCATACGACAGCACCCGAACCAGGTCTAGCTATTGGGACTTCTCACCGTTATTAACAATCACTCATCATACGTATGTCCTACGATAAAAAATATTGATACGATAATAATTATCAGAAGAACAGGCCACAAATACTCGTGTACAAGATTTCGCAAGATTTATACGAACAATGAAGTTACTTGGCAGAAATCTAAATCATGCCGCCATTCAGAAGCATTTTCAAATAAATTTAGGAATAAATTGTGAAATATCATTTTATAACATACACTATAGTAACATTACGAAAGATGCAGAACAGATTTACTATGTTATATCGGAACTATTTGAAATTTACATTTGAAAAAGCCAATAAAGCCTAAGTGATAATTAATATAAAATCTATGCTTATGTTCAATACATATTACCGCACATATTACAAAGACTATGACATTTCATAAAAATGCATTGTTTCTTTGAATGTCGAAAATGAATAAATCTATAATCTATAATTCCGTATACGTCATGGATATGCTTGAAGAGAGCTTGTACAGCCCATAGCTAACAATCACTTATAGGGGCACGCAAATTTGATCTTCGAAGGATGTATAAACCATTCTTCTGATGATTCACTGAATGTTGAGAGTATCAAGATGTACATTTTTTTTGTTTATATTTCAACTGACAATGATTGAATGTCAGTGTTTAGATATCAAATATTGTTTAAGGATATGGAATTTATAAGTGTGAACATTCGATCATTGGCTTGCTGTTGAATTATATTATAGAATATGTTGATGGTAACAATATGGGTTAATAGTTTATTTATAATATCATATGTTGGGTCTGGTAGAATTTATATTTTGTTGTGTTTTGAAATGAACATATAGTAGTTATCACCGAATACGCAAAAGTATTACAGTGTTCTATGCATATATGGGATTACCTTTCTATTGGTAATGTCAACCTCTATTGTCGGTAATTTATCCGTGATGGATTGAGTGACTGCTGGTGATATCAACAGAGTTCTGTCTGTAATAACTAGTATAGTAAAAGAAATCTATTTTAGTGAGTAATTTATCTTATGAGTATAATATTTATGATCGAAGCAGGAGGATCTTCTTGGCTAGATTATCTAGGGGTAATACGCATCTAACTCTTGGAAAGTTAGACGCAAAAATATATTAAGGTGAATTTCTACCATGAGATTCTCTTACTTGAATCGTATAGTTACTTTAGTCGTACATTATTATTTAGTGAAAAATGGTAGTGGTATTCCGGTCGGATGTTACACTCTGTTCCACTGAAATATAAACACACTGGAACGTGCACTGGGCTCTCGGTTCTGTGCGAGAGAGAAAGAATTCGTGGGGCATTCTGTCCTTGTTGTGCGCATGGTTTACTCCTCAGAGCGCATGCGCAGAAAGATTAAAAAAGGACAAAAAGCCCCACGTTACAGTCTATCTCACAAAGACGTCCCACTTACGCGTTTAGCCCGGCAGTGCACATTCCAGTGTAGTTATATTTCAGTGCTCTGTTCCCTCAGAACGCTTATTTTCTAGGGCAGGAAATATCATTACTGAAAATCGAAGTCGATTAACTGTTGATCATTTTCAGCATTTATTATTTCTTAGCTCTCTATCGACAGCAGATTGGCATTTCAGCTAATCAGATGATACCTGAGAAAGCTACAATTCAAAGTATAATATGTATAGATCCCATTCCTATGTATTTCTTTCACGTATGAGTATAAGATAAATATATTACGGTTAAATGAAATAGGATTAACACATTTCATTTCTTTATGCATTTGGACATCGATATTCGCGATATCGATATTTCACCATCGATATTTCAGACATATCGATATCATGAACTTCAATACGTATCGATACGAAATATCGATATTTTGTAGAATATCGCCCATCCCTAGTTCACAACCCGGAGCGAGGCAACTATCGTACCAGCAGCGTAGATTAAGGCGCGGGTACAATGACCGTAGTCGTATCCGTAACACCGATACAACACATGCTCACACCGATAAACAAACACATGAACATTCTTTCCATGTGTTGTGTCAGTGTTACGGATACGGATACGACTACGGCCATTGTACCCGCGCCTTTATCCCAAGGCGCTTTCCCGTTGGAATCAAAGTGATCCAAATCAAAATGATTCGGATCAAGATGATCCGTTCAATAGGAACAAACTTTGGAGTCAAAATAAATTAGGTTATAACATTAATGATTCTAAAAATATGTAAATTCATGGTTATGATTAAAAATAAATTATAAATAACGTGTCACTCGCGATTGTTGTGAGCGGGATGTTTCCCTAACTTAATACTTATCTTTATTCATACGCTGAACTGGCAGCTGATTGGCTTATCTATGTATTGCTATTGCTGGAGAACTATTGCTCTCAAAAATATTTCGCTACGTAGATACGGTTTCTCTTCCGAAGAGGAATCGCCTTATATAGGTTTGTACGACCAATTGCAAGACACCCTGTATAATAACTAGATAGCCGATCGGCTCTGATTCCAGCTTCCTATTGGAGCCCGGAAGTCGCCATTTTTATTGGAGCCCCCATGTACCGCCACCTGTGCGTCAGTCTGATTAGTTGCCACCCGTAAATATAGCAGCCGATAACGTTGGATATCAATCCGAACTATGAATTTGAATTTGAGTTTGAATTTGAATTTATATAATTACTCTCACATTAACCTATGAAAAGAACATTGTAACTTCTCCCCTGTTCTGAAAAACTACGCATTTTCCCATTTTCGACGATAATTAATTGCCATCTGTCACTGACAGATATATCAGTGCCATCGATGTTTTACACTAACAACAACGTTGTTTGTTAAAAAAATTCGCAACTCACAATTAACATTTGACGTGTAGATCAGTTTAAAATAATTGTAAAAAAATAAAAAAATCCATTTCTTTTCTTATTCTTGTTTATTCAACTGATTAGTCCATTGCGCTGGAAGATGAAAAATGAAATATTATTATTTATTTGTTAATTTCATGACAGCTGTGATCGCAGGCTCCGTAATCACTTGGCATATGTAGATTGAACCGCCGGATCATAGAAGGGCATCTAAAATTATTTTATGCGACCCGTTGTTTGAAAGTTCACTTTTCAGCATTGGATTTAGGCCGCAGTGACTAATTTCCGTCACTTTACCGGTTTCAGAATAGTTCGACACATAATTGCTTCAAATTTGAAGTGAAAAATCAGAATATTTTAGGTTTTACAGCGAGTTGAAGTGAAAAAAGAGAACCATTTTTCGTTTTGAAAAAATTGTTTATGTAATATGTACGTGTTAGGAGGCGTTTACCGGTGATGTTTTCGGGTCGGTAAGTCACATATTACCGAGTATGCGCTGTTTGCGTGCAATAATCAAAATTTGCGTGGAATAATGATTATCTCACGCAAATCGATGTGACTGCCATCTATAGTTCCTAACACGTACGTATTACATAAAATAGTATACGATATTAGTGCGGTTGTTCGAGACTACACGGAGAGAAACTTATAGTAAATTTTCTCATACCGTATAGTAGTTGTGTCATATACTTTCAATATGACGATTGTTCCTATACTTTATACGTGCATATACGTTATGCATACGTTGAAATCCGCGATGAGCGACCTCTAAATCTTAATATTAAGAGCTCCGCTTTCAACAGGCATCTTTTTTCACCCCTCCGAAAGTATTTCAATGCGAAAATTGAAAAAAAATTAATAGTCGGTTTTTTTGAACCGGTCTAATATGGTATGAATATGTAGGCAACACAAATGACAGTTTGAAATATTCAGCATGTGTCAGCTGTTGCAAACGACAAAAGTGCGCATCATTTTTCCGGTTTGTTCTCGTTTTAGTGCGATTAACTTAAATCTGACTTGTCAAATTATTAGCAGAATCCCATGCACTACGCTGGTTAATACATATTAATCCTAGAAATATCTAGCGGACCGGTGTAATAAGATGCCTTACCTTGCTCCATTTCCATGATTACGGTATCCTACAGTGTTGTGACAACACAGGGGTAAATTAGGGCTGCGCACGAGATCGAGACTATACTCGATATCGTCTTGAGACATCGAGACGAGACTCTCGTCTGGGCAATCCTTTCGAAAACGGCCGGTGCGGAGCTTCGAAATGAGAGTGAGAGCTTGTCTTGCTCTTGCCTCTACAGAGAGGTTTTGCTGTTGATGGTGGTATTTGTTTTTTTTTGTTCTATCTCATGAACTATTCATTTTACGAAAAAAAGTTTCATGAGAGAATTGTACATTTTTAAATAGAGAATATTTCAGTCGGAAGAAAAATGTATGATTCCAGTTAAAAAAACTGGTCCATCCTCCACAGCATCACCAATTATGATGCTGGACCGCAAAAAATTCTTCATGTGTCCCCCTCTGAACCGGACATCTTTTGTAGGACACATGTTCCAATTAAAACGTTAGGTCGGCTGAAAACGTAATGCGTGCTTTGAATTTGGACACCCTGTATATTGATTATAATTGAAAATATAGTGGAACATTTTTTCCTTGTGTTCGTTTTGAATATCGACGAGATCAAGACGAGACAATTGAACCGTCGGATCGTAGAAGGGCATATAAAATTATTTTGCGAAAGCGAGCTGGCCCCTCACCACCTCTAGAAAAAATGTGAAATTTCCATTTTTGAAACCAGTATTTTTATAGAAAATTTAATTGCGCATCTTTTTTGCCACTTGAAAAATGTTATAACTTTTTTCGTTTTTGAAATAATGGGAAAAAACACGATTGGTTCGAAATATTATTTCAAACAAGCTGATCAATTTTGTCAGGAGCAATTAAAAAATGAGTTCAAAAATCAATATTTCTTCTTCCGTCAAGGCGGTACCCTTACGGAAAAAACCCCTCAAATGTAAGGGGTAAATTCTCACCCTCAAAGTTTTGGGGGTTTACCATGAAAACTCGGTGTTTACCCTCAAATTTTTCCCCCAAATGAAGGATGAACCCTGAGTTTTTATGGTACACCCCCAAAACTTTGAGGGTGAGAATTTACCCCTCACATTTGAAGGGTTTTTTCCGTAAGAGTAGGGTATAATATCACTTGGAAATCATGCCGCAAATTCAAAAAAAAAATATTTTTCCAGAGACCCACCTCGGATTATAAATTTTCACGAAGATTCTAGTTTGAAATGCTATTTCAAACAAGCTGATCAATTTTTGTCCGGAGCAATTGAAAAATGAGTTGACAAATCGATATTTTTCCTTCCGTCGAGGCGGTAGGGTATAATATCATCGGAAATCATGCTGCAAATTCGAAAAAAAAAATATTTTTCCATAGACCCACCTCCGTTTATAAATTTCCATAAAGATTCTAGTTTGAAATACTATTCCGAACAAGCTGATCGATTTTTGTCCGGAGCAATTGAAAAATGAGTTTACAAATCGATATTTCTCCTTCCGTTGAGGCGGTAGGGTATGATATCATCGGAAATCATGCCGCAAATTCGAGAAAAAAAATATTTTTCCAGAGAGCCACTTCCGATTATAAATTTCCATGAAGATTCTAGTTTGAAATACTATTCCGATCAAGCTGATCGATTTTGGTCCGGAGCAATTGAAAAATGAGTTTACAAATCGATATTTCTCATTCCGTCGAGGCGGTGGGGTATAATATCGTCGGAAATCATGCCGCGAATTCGGAAAAAAAAATATTTCACCAGAGACCCACCTCAGATCATAAATTTTCACAAAGATTCTAGTTTGAAATGCTATTTCAAACAAGCTGATCAATTTTTGTCCGGAGCAATTGAAAAATGAGTTCACAAATCGATATTTCTCCTTCCGTCGAGGTGGTAGGGTATAATATCATCGGAAATCATGCCGCAAATTCGAAAAAAAAAAAGATTTCTCCGAAGACCCACCTCCGATTATAAATTTCCATGAAGATTCTAGTTTGAAATACTATTCCGCACGAGCTGATTAATTTTTTTTCGGAGCAATTGAAAAATGAGTTCAAAAATCAATATTTCGACGGCTGCGTGGAATAACCGGCTATCTCAGAGTCCGGTTGCAGAAGCGGCTATCTCAGAATCCGGTTGAAAAAGTGGCTATCTCGGAATCCATTCGAAAAAGCGGCCTGTGCCTATATGAATAATATAATATAGTAGCTACCCGAGTCTCAAGTGGTGGCTACTGAACTTTTCTCTCAGTGTAGAATCATCAACAAGAGCAGTCGCTCAAAGACTTCAACTCAAATCATAAAAGAGAACGATCATTCAAAACTTACTTTTACCTTGAGAATCTAAACACTTGATTTAGAACTAACAAACTCAAAACCATTGGTTTACTTAACTATACGAACCTGTAATTCATTCATATAAGTGGTCTTCACCACCATACAAAAGCTACGAATAAACAATTACTCTGTTAATGTATATGTATGTAAAGAAACAAGGCTTCTTCAATTCGAAGCATACCGCGCTTCGCGCGGTGTAGGGTGGCCACCACTAGAGGGGACCACTGATAGGGAAGTCACGTGATAATTATCACGTGACATAACAGAGACATAAGAATAGAAATTAGACGAAAGTCTATGATAAAGATTAAGGAAAATAAATAACAAAGGGATAGAGAATAAGCTTCAAATCTCGTTTCTCTGTTTACAGGTGAGATGATACAGAGTAGAAATAATATAATATAATATAATAAATAAAGAAAATCTTTGTTTACAGAGAAACAATTTCTAGGTTATTTCAAAATCCCAACCAAGAAAGAGAATTGTCTCATATGTATTCAACGCATCAATCACCTACCCTCGAATCCGGTTACCTCAATGGTGTAAAAACGAGAAAAGAACTCAACTGTTAATAACAACGAACAACATCCTAACTCATAACACGGCTATAAATTTCTGTGAAATATAGTATTTCCAACATAACTTTCCGAGTCAAGGCAATCTCCCGCGCCTTCTCCGTTTGGTCCCGGAGGTCAGCCGCCGCTGCAGACTCTCGTCTAAATTTGCATCGTCGAGGAGAATTTGATCTGGAGATCTGCGCCGCTTCCTTTTTCGTGGAGAAGTTGTTATGCGGATGGCGGTCTGCACAATTTGCATTTCCTGGAATTTCAATGAAATGTCAATTCTCGAGCGCGCGTTTGCAGACTTAACAAAATTGCGATTTTTTATAGAACAAATTTGCGATTTTTTTCTACATTTTTTCAATCAACGTTTCGGACTAAGCCTACTCTCAAAATTTTTTGGAGTGAAAAATTCACTCCTCTTCTTGGAGTTGCACGATATTCAATCCAAGGAAGTGAAAATTCACTCAAAAAAAAAAAAAAATCGTGCAACTCCGAGAAAAGGAGTGAATTTTTCACTCCAAAAAATTTAGAGAGTATCCTCGGGGATTATCTTCGGCTTAGTCCAATGTTACATAATATACTATTTCGATTAATTTTCTGTACGTATGGTTTTAACTTACTCGTTGTTGATCACCAGGAGCCTCCGGTAATACTGCTCTAACGATCTCTGCGATGTTGGGGAGCGGAGATTGCGGTATGACAACGTCAGTCGTTTCTGTTGGCTTCGTCTTTTGATTCGCGTTAGCTAATCCCGGATAGTTTCTACGGTTAATGGCCGAAAAATCGCGACGCCGCAACTTGTCAATGATTCTATCGCGATGATATCGGATGAAATTTCTAACTTTTTCCGTTTGGTTTTTGAGAGAACCTTTTTTTTTATAAAGTAGTCTGGTGAGGCGGCTCACCATTGGACGCGGAAAGGTTTGCGGAGATTCTAAAAGATTGTAATATTCATCAGATTATTAATTTTCGGAAATCTCGAGTAGCAGTAAACGAAAACCCTTCCGAAAGCCGTCCGCTACACCGTGGGCAGAATCTACAAAGAGTCGGTCGGTCTAGAAATCTTGGATTTTCGTGAAAAATTTTGTCACTCAGCAGCAACTATCAGGAAGTGTCCTGCAATCGAATGAAACATGAATACATTGGAACACATCATCGATTGAATTTTTTTGATATTCCGTGTTTTTCGCACTTCAGAAAATACCATTGCTGATTTCGCGGCGCGGAAACTACAGAGTCACCTGGAAACACAGCCTTAGTCTCACTCCACTGTTTGATTGTTTCCTAGCGGCAAATGAAAGGTGTTATTATCAGATGTGCTTCTGATGATTTTGGATCTGACTAATTCAATGGAGCCGACGAAGGGTCTGTGAGAGTTCGAGTCAAGTACGTCTGCTGTGAATTTACACTCCTCGTATTTTTTAATTAATGTGAATAAAAGATATTTTCAATAAATGTTATTTTCACTCGCCTGCCTCAGTTTGTCCATACTGCCACTCGATAATGACCTTTCACATTTGATTTTATATTTCATCTTTCAACAAATTACTTCAAGATAATTTTGTAGCGATTAATTGTTGTTTGTCCATTATATCTTTTATTGCACCCATTGAATAATCTTCCGATATGGAGTAGATTATTGACAACTGCTAGTCCGTGCTATTTTTCTTTGTTTAAACAAAATAAATATCAACATAACCTCGATTAACCACTTGACGCCACGACCGTGCTTTACGCGCAAGAGTTTGACAGCTCCTGCTTAATTTTTCGCAAGGTGGCACCACTGAACTCTAATGAGCCAATGATAAGACCGTGATCAGAGTCGGGTTGGGTGCAAATTTGAGCCCATGAGAAGTGCGATTTAAAAAGACGCCTAATTAAATTTCTTTTCAAATCTTATTTCTGAAATATTTTTGAGATGAGAAAAATTAACGGACGATCCGGGAATCGAACCCAGGATCTACGGAGCCTATCCGGGGACTTACACCCGAGACCACCTAGCTCGCCCACGGATCGCCGCAACCTTTCTCATATTCATATTCTTGTGCTCGGTAGTGTGTGAATTGTTTTGATTCTTGGGTATGTAGCTATGTATGTAGTAGTACTACTGCTACAACAGGTGCTACATAACCAAGAATCAAAACAATTCACAATCTTATTAGGGTTGTGCGATTCTTTCAAAAAAATCGATTCTTGGATCGATCTTGAATCGGCTTCTCGAGAATCGATTCACTTAAAAATCGACTGCAATGAATCGATCTAGTATGAATCGATCTTTTTGAAAGTTTTTTTTTATAATTGTATTTTGCCCTACATTTTTTAAATGAATAGTGCGAAAACAAAATTTTCCAAAAATTGGTATATTTCACACTCTTACAAATAATAAACAATCGTTTCTATCAGGATTCGTTATAATTTTATATTGAAAAAAAAAGTTCAAAAAAATAGCCTTTCAGCGTAAACGTTCCATCTCCGAATCGCAAATTCGCCTATATGGTCCACGACACGGCCACTAGTCGATTCTGAGCGTGAAGGATCGATTCATGGAAGATCGAGACAATAAAGAATCGATACAAAAGATCGATTTTTCAGACCTCATGGATCGATCTCAGCAGAATCGAATCGAGATCGTACATCCCTAATGCCTGGTCTACACGCGCACTTTAAGACCCTATCTTCAAGTAAGGCGTTCCTAAAGTGAGCGTGTAGCCGAGTGTTTACGAACTTCAAGCGCGCTCGTTTTAAAGACATTTCAGAATCCACTTTAAGATAGAAAGTTGTGCCAACCCATGATCGATAGTCGACGCCACCGATTTAAATTCCGGTTAAGCGCGGGTAGTAATAACGGTTTCAAATTATAATATTCATTTATGCGACGAACTCGACCATTCTAAAAGTGAATTCAAAAATATATACGAGTGAAAACTTACAGGTAAGGAGCATTCATATTGCGACTATAAATGCACTTCTTTCCTTGTAATCAAATTCCAGGTGAGAATATCTTAGAGTGTCGAAACAATGGTCATTTGATGTTGCAGCAGGTTTGCGTGATGTCGGGGACAAAGGAACAAATGTTGAATACCAAGAAAAAGAGAGTAGTATTCGCAGAGGATGAGACACATGTGCTCTTAACTATATGGGCGTCAGAAGAAATACAACACAAGTTTGGAAAATCACTGAGACATAATCTCATATGGAATCTAATTGCGCAACTACACCGTCACGAGGGCTATTCCAAGTCTGGGGCTGAAGTTAAAAGCAAGGTTAATAACCTTAAGACTGAATACCGTAACATCAAGCCCAAGTCAGGTGTGCAATTCTGGAATTTATTCTCTATAAGTATATCACACCATAATCTGTCTACACATAAATACGTACACTTTTGTTCAGGGGGTGCGACACCAACTTGGCCATATTTCAAGATTATGCACAAGATTCTTGGTGAACGTGACTGTGCTAATGATAGTCTTCTAGATGACAGTTTGAGCACCATCCAAGCCTCTGAAGGTCAATATATACCTCTTAAGTGATCAATATCTTTTATCCGAACAACGGGATTATAAATTCTTTACTGTTCCTCTAGATGATTTTGAGAGTAATTCGTCTGATAATACGCCAGATGGTAAAGTATATTCGATTGATAACAATTCGAACTGCAACGTGTCAAATCAAGCAGAAAGGGACTCACTGAATATTTCTGTGGAATCGCCTATAAATACAATGTAAGTATATTTCCAACTACATGCTTGGAAAATCCTCTCATCCTTTGAGAGAAATATAGAAATGGAGGCGTATGACTGTGTATAGGCTACGTCTCAAACTGATTGTCAGGTCAATGAGTGAAGCCAGCATCGTAGTGTTTGTAACTCATAGGCAGAGGTGCTGAAATTATAAACTATTATTTACTATAGTAGAATTCATACAAATTCGAACGTGCATTAATGAACTATCTATCAATAATCTTCAATAATATTTCATAGTGCGAAGCAGACAGCCCGGCACACTGTGAACATGAAGCGATCGTGCGGTACAAACCGAGAAGTGATGCGAAAGATGTGAGTAGTTTGTGAGTAGTGAAAAGTTTGATTGGGCTAGACCGTTAAGCCTTTTTTGTTTCAGAGCTAGACCACCGCGCCGAAAAGGTTCAGATGAGAACGAATTGATAAAGACTTTGATTGAAGCTGAGAAACGTTACAGCCAGAGATTGACGACCATAGAAGAGCAGGAGAAAAAAGCTCAAGATCGTGAGGATATTTTAGCGCAATCTATGAATCGGTTTTTAACTGCCTTTGCTGTATTGGCAGAAAAGAGTGCAAACTTGGGTACAACTTTATTAGGCCCACCAGCTCCGCCTATGGCTACTTCACAGCTAGCTACTCAGGGCAATTCGGTGGGTACATCATCGGCTCCACACACCATCACTTCAGCTTCCGTAGGGGCGAGATCCAAGCCAAAGAAAAAATGTGTCTATCCACATATGAATGCCAATCTAGATTACCATAATCAATTACGCAATACAACGGTGTCGCCTTCAATATCTTGTGAAAGCGATATTGCAGCTATTAATGACGAAATGCTTGAGGAACGTCACACCCAGGACGAATATGGTGATTTAACTGATTACATGGATAATAGTCAGATGACAAACGAGGATTCGCAATTGAGTGAGTTTGATTTTAATGGTGTGAATCAAGACATTAATGCGCAAGACTTGATAGATGACGAAGTTTTACCTGCTGTTCCATGGTTGCAACCTGCAAATCAAAAAATAAAAGTACACAGTATCCAAAAACTGGTAGGGAAAGACACACTCGATGTGAATAACCTGCAGCCATTCAGAGAAGCTGCTGCATCCCACCCATTGAAAAAAATACTACAACCTCTGAAACACACATCGGCAAAACTTAATAGTTCCCAAGAATTAGCCATTAGGGATGAAAGCCCAACAACACGAACGATCAACGAATGTAATACCCAACACTTGGTAGAAAAACGCACTCCTGACGTAGAAAACCTGCCGGAGGCTAAAAAAGTTATTGGATTGTGCCCATTGAAAATTATTTCACAGCCATTGCAACATGATCCACCACAGATAAAATCGTCCGCACAGCTTATCCACCTGAAAAAAGCTGTACAAACTGATGAATTGACATACCACGCACAAAATTCACCTCTTGATACCTGCAATGTATTGAACACACAAAAGAAAGCATCATCAATGCAAAACAAAAAAGGGTTCATTTATATCACTCTTGCAAAGGGTCAGTAATCCAGATACCGACCTCATGTAGGATTTATATAGTATTTTATAATATTCATTTACTGTTATTTTGATGTTCAGCATTATTATGATGTTACAGGCTATATACCAAAATGTTATAAGTGAATGATTCCGTATAATGTAAGCTGTTTTCTTGGTATACGTCAATGTAGCGTACTACTTCTAGTCCACTTATGACTCATAACTTGCTCCTACAGAATATTTTATAGTATTTTATGTTAATATATCCCTGTACTAATAAAATCTTATATCACAAGCTACTGCATGTATATACTATCGGCAACAATGGTGATGCAATAACAACGCTTGACCAATGAAAAGTTTATTGAAGCAAATTATCCATAATATACAAATTATTCACAGTTCATAATGGAAATTCCATCATTCATCAAACGCTCCGCAATCATGTTTCGCTTCATTTTAGCCACTGCTGGAACTCTATTCTCAGGAACCGGAATAATAGGTACGTTTCCTAGTCTTCCTTCTTCAAGCCTGACTCTGTCGAGCCATTCGGGATAAAAGTGCTCACCAAAACTTTCACACATATTATGGAGAACAAAACAAACTTTCGCTATTCGTTTCACATTTTCAATGTTTAAGTCTGTTCTCTTCAACAATATCCTCCAACGCCCTTTTAATCGACCGAAGGCATTTTCAACAGTCATTCGTGCACTACTCAATCTGTAGTTGAAATTACGTTGCAACAATGGCATTTCATTCGTGATCGGATAAGGTTTTAATAGCCACGTCAATAGAGGAAAGGCTGCATCGGATATAATGTGTAGATTTGTTGTTTGTCTGGCAATGTCCACATCATTTCCAGAGAACTTTTGAAATAATACACTTCTGCGGAATATCGATGCATCATTGCAGCGGCCAGGTGCTCCTATGTTGATATACCTGTAACAGCAAAGATTATTCTTCACGACTGCCAACATTCTGCTTAAGCAGATTCTCAATCTTACATTACTGTACACTTAGCAAGATTGATTCTGACACGGAAGTGCTAAAAAAATGCCGACTCAAGCAATCGGTGTTACTTCGACATTTGTTCATCGCTTCCGGATCAGTATCAATATTATTAAGTATACCTATACCTGTGGGTCATCTACACATCTATAAAAAGCGAGCAATTGCATAAGCAAACTATAAATGCAATACAGAAGATTCTAACTAAGCTCTGGAATTTGTCATTATTAATATTCGTTGTTGTTTTGTGGATGCAATAAAGACGCCAAACTATGGTATTCCAATTCATTTGACTTGCATAAAGCGATAGTTGTGATCAACGACAGCTAATGCGACAATCGAATGGAAGGATTTGTAATTGTAATAATCCTCTGGATACTGTTGAGGTGCCAATATTGGTATATGGGTTCCATCCATTGCGCCGAAGCAATCTGGAAATTGGCATCTATTCACGAATCCTCTGGATATATCCAATCTTTCGGCTTCAGTATCAGGGAACTTAATATTTTCTTGGTAATAGTGATCTAGCACAGCATCACAAAATTCGTATAACAAAAACCCCACGGTACTTTTTCCAATGCCATACAAATCGGCTATCGACCAAAAGTCACAGTTTCCCTTCAAATACGTTAGGGCTACTGCAACTCTCTTGTCCAATGAAATAGCTCTTCTCATGCATGTGTCGTGTTTTTCAAGGTATGGCCTGAGTGTGCTACACAAGATTTGATATGTAGCTCTTTTGAACCGGAACTTTTTTTGGAATCGCTCATCTGTGAAAAATGCAACAATAAAAAAAGTCTAACGAAGATGAACCTATATAAAAATTCAGAAATAAGTATAAATCTATTCTTCATTTATGTAGGTAACTCAATTTCTTTCCAGCAGCTATTCCTGACGGAAGTGAAGGAGATTATCAAGACATGATATGGCAAAAGGAGTTCATCACATGGAGATTAGTGAAGAGATTACTGACTTTACGTAGGAAGAAACTCCATTTACAAATAACCTAACTTAAAAAATTAATTAGACGTGACTTATAATGTTTATAGCTCGAACAATTACTTACCTGTATACTGAGGAACTGCCGCTTCCCAGAATTTTCCATGCTCTCTTAATATAAGTTCTGGCTGTACCCAACACCGTTTAAACATTCGTCGTCGTCTACGTCGCAGAAGCAAGGCAAGGATAGCTCTGTTTGTTTTTCTTTGCTTTTCTAGGATCAATCTTTTATCTCGTAATTTTTTTTTTTTTTCAGCGTTCCAACTTAACCAAGTTCTATATATGTGTAGAATGCGAATACTTAAAAAAGTAAAAACATAATCCATGCTGACAAGAAGTTAGGAGGTTAATTAACAGACGGTTCAAATCGGCGGTTAAGTTACTTTCTCCATTTGAAATACAGAGTGTAGCTGAGTATGAACTTCAAGAGCATCAAACTTCAAAACAGCGTCTTAAAGATCCCGGCTTAAAGTGAGCGTGTAGCCGAGTACCGACTAACATTAAGTGCAGCTATTTTAAAGATTTTGAGGAACCCACTTTAAGGTAGCAAGTGCTACCAACCAACAATCGATTTCACCGATATCGATTTATTGACAGAATAGTTTCGCTAAAAAAAGTAAAAAAATAAAATATATCAAGGCAAATGATAAAAACATACAGGTAAGGCGAATCTTAAATAATAAATTACAATATCACCTTGACCGAAAGATAGTTTTAAATGTTTAAAACTGATTGTTAACATGATAATTCGTATTCCCGATTATAATTTATGCAACTCTTTCGTTTGAATTAAATTTGAGGTTGGTTGATCGAATGTTTGATCATTGTTGTTTTTTTTTTTTTTTCAAAGCTTTTTTTTCTTCAAGAGTTTTTTTATTCTCGCATTGTAACTACATCGTATTTGATATAATTCAAGAACTTGAATAATCAGATAAACAAGCGAACTGTCCATGCTGTGGTCCAAACATTTGACAGTTCGTAGGTTATGATGATGCGATACGGTTACTGTCAGGTTTGCCAACTTCGCTCTAATAAATACACCGTATGGGTGAGTACGCACTTTAACGCCATCGGACCTGAAAACCCTGTCTTAAAGATCCTCAGTTAAACATCGCGTGAAGACCAGGCATAAATCTTATTTCTCATTGGATCTAAATTGAATCTCACTCGACTCTGACCTTCAATGGAAACAGTTGGAAGGATGAAGGCAGAAAGAAAGCAAGAAAGTAAGAAAGAAAGAAATAGATAAATAAATAAATAAATAAATAAATAAATATTAATCGTAACTCCATCCATTCAAGGTATGTAATTCTTCGATATAGTATGCGTGAAGAAATAAAAAGAAGTATGCAGAAATTGCTGCCTTGGTCCTGAAAAAAAAAGGCAAAGCATCACGGGAGCGGATCCTCCAGATCCGAGATTTTGTACAGTATAACAAGGCACAAATACTCCACAAGATACGGATGGGGGATCCGACTCCAATGTACACGCTTGGCCACGCAGAGTATCTGGCCACTTGTCTGCCAGTTGAAGTACGTTAAGATCCCTACCCAATTTCACCAGACCTGAGAATATTGGGCTATTGGTTGCTATCAAACAGAATACCTCTGCCTGGGCACCAAAATCAATAAAACATAATCCGTCGTGCAATTCTATGCGCGATTCCGAACACGTACGCCCCAAAACATGTTCGTTTTACTCCAAATTAGAGAGTACCGGCATGTAAAACGAACATGTTTCGTGGAGGAGGTAGGACTTTTAACGTCTCGCACAATTTACAATATTTTCCAAACACGCAGGATGAGGAAGCCATTGGAAAAGCCCCCCAAGCCGCCAACGAGGCGGAAACAGTGGCGCAGGTAATGATCGAAGCGGTGGAGGAGATCGACGAAATGGTGGAAGAGTCGGTGGTAGAGGCCCGCCAGGTAATTGAATTACGCGTTGTAGAACCAAGAGGTCGTATTCTCTTTCCTTGTATTCATGCAGTCAAAATCAAAATACGTCCCTAAACATTGACATTTGATAATTGATAAATTGAAGGCAGATACGACCTTTTGGCATTAGTCACGCAATATGATTTGATTAAACCCTGTGTCTATTGAATTTCCAGGCACCCGCGAAACCGCGTCAGAAGCGGCGCAATGACTTGGAATTGCTGAAAGCCGACCAAAAAAGAATGAATTTGGAAATACCCAATTGGGAAATTATGGAAATTCATTTCATTTTAAACCTCATTTCTTTGCCTATCCCATTGAATCCTACCAATATTAATTAGAACAGTTTAGTAAATTCGCAATCTTATTTCGCTGAAGTGTCCATTAGGACTTTGGCGACTAACGGACTCACGATCCATTTGAAGGTGACGCCTTGAGTATCACTAGTTTCGCTCAGGACGTCACACACTGGACAAGTTAGAAATTCAATGATACTCAGGGAATTTCCTCTATTATGGAAATTATAACTGTGTTGATTCAAGAGAAAGGATCATTTTATTATCTGGATTTGATTTGTCTTACCTTGAGGATTCTGCCGTTGACTGGAGTTGATGAAGCGAACTCAGGATTATGAATTGGATTATTTAATGTGAAACGAGAGTCATTAACACTTTCATCTTTGATTTATTGATGTGATATACGTGATGATTTATAAGTAGAAAAGATATAATGAAGTAATTATAAAGATTAACTTTGATTTAGAAATATGCTTTGAATAGGTTTTACTGGTTGTTTTATTGAAAGAGTGAGAAGTATTCTGAACAACTAGGGCGCTAAGATAAAATCAGGAATATGTTTCGTGCTATTTTATACTTTAGAAAATATACTTCAATGGTTCCAGTTTAATGTCGTCTTTTGAATCTAATCGTCTAATGTTATTCTGATAATCTTTGATATATTTTAGTACTCTGATATTACCTTGGCAATCTTCGATACACTTAACAATTATTACTTAATATGTAGCTCTTAGCTCTTAGCACTTAGCACTTAGCGCTCTTAACACACCATCTTAACGCGATGATCGTCAATTGTCTTGCCTTTTTATAGTTTTGTAATCTGGGCGAGGCCTGGTAATTTCTATGGTGGTGGAAGATTAGTGTCGTGTGAACTTGTTCATTATTTTACCGGATATTGCGTTTCATAGATCTAAGATATCATCTTTCATAAGAATTGCGTCAGTGGCCTCTTTTTCATATGTGGTTATCGTTCCTGGTTCTTTTACCGGGCGGAAATCGTGGTTTTTTATATTGCGTACTTTCCTATTCGTAATTTCTATATTATTGCTTAACTTTTCTTATTCACAATTTCTGTGTTCCTTTTGATTGCCATATAAGGTCAATAGGATTTTATATTGGATCAAGTTAATTTGTGTTTAGGGTTTTGCTCGTTTCGAGATTTCTATAACATCTTAATCAAAGCATATTCTGATAGTTTATGCCAGTAATAATCAAATCTCTCAATACGTAATATATATATAAAGGTATAAGTATATACCATGTCGTATACATGAATACGCATAGTTATATGCGGTTACTCGTAGTTGATAATATAATATTGGTATTAATTATATTCCAGCGGGACAATGATTGAATGTCAGGGTTTAGATATAAAATATTGTTTAAGGATATGGAATTTATAAGCGTGAACATTCGATCATTGGCTTGCTGTTGAATTATATTATAGAATATGTTTATGGTAACAATATGGGTTAATAGTTTGTTTATAATATCATATGTTGGATGTGGTAGAATTTATATTACGTCGTGTTTCGAAATGAACATATAGTAGTTATCACCGAATACGCAAAAGTATTACAGTGTTCTATGTATATATGGGATTACCTTCCTATTGGTAATGTCAACCTCTATTGTCGGTAATTTATCCGTGATGGATTGAATGGCTGTTGGTGATATCAACAGAGTTCTGTCTGTAATAACTAATATAGTAAAAGAAATCTATTTTAGTGGTTAATTTATCTTATGAGTATAATATTTATGATCGAAGCAGGAGGATCTTCTTGGCTAGATTATCTAGGGGTAATACGGATCTAACTCTTGAAAAGTTAGACCCAAAAATATATTAAGGTGAATTTCTACCATGAGATTCTCTTACTTGAATCGTATAGTTAATTTAGTCGTACATTATTATTTAGTGAAAAATGGTAGTGGTATTCCGGTCGGATGTTACAGAAAGAATGAAGCTTCGTGGATGCGATATAGTGCGGTACGGTTTCAGACGGAGTCAATGTCTTCGCGATCCCGCGGTCCGTACGTCTGGTAGACGGAGTTCAACGAGGGGTCAACGTATGTGACTGGTGGCTAGAGATCTGAGTACTCCTCGTTGAGCGCGGCCTCCTATTCTCTCGCAGCTCCGCTTTACTTGTGCGAGCGCGTAGCCACCACGCGGCGAGAGCGGTGTACTGGATCAGTTGACCGACAGCGAGCGGTACTGGGATCTCGCTATTTGGTGACGGAATAGCTTGTAGGTAAATGAGCTGTGGCGCTGATTTCTAAATGCCGGAGGGCTAGGACTGTTACAGAATAATATAAGCCTGATGAAAAATTAAAAATGACTATTATCCGGAAATAACTATTATCCGGAAATGACTATACATCCTCCCTCTAATTTTACTGAACCATCGTCATCATGCAGCCGTACTGAGGCGACTAGCCAACAATTGTTACGCTGTACAATGATCAAGACGTGAAAGCATCAATTTTTGTCCAAACTTTCACTTATTTCAGTGTTTACTGAGATTGGTAAGTAATAACCCAACGTTAAACTATTGTTACGTTCCAACTCACATTTTCTTCAACGTCTCGTTCATGCATTCATTTCAATACTTTATTCTCCTTTTCCCTCAAGAAAGGACGCTGTCTTTCTAGCTGCATATATGGCGGTGGCACATTTTTGGCATTAAGAGTGTACATTCTGATGCCCTTCTTTCTAAATTGTTCGTTTACTTTTGTCTCAAAAATTATGACTTCCTGTATGGAATAACGGATGAATATTCATTACTCTCATGGACCACCTATTGTTAGAGTGATATAATATGGGTCTTGAAAGATGGTCATCGGTTCAAGAAATATTTATGTTAATTCTTTTTGGCGTCGAAGAGTTGTGTCTAAAGGCGATAGCTGTACTTCCATATATGTCAGTACTGGGAAGAAGAAATGTTATTGCTGACCAAATTCGTATAGCTTGTTCATTATAACTCTTCATTTTTTAATTTATATTGTTCAACACTAAAAAAAACCCTTGATGAGTTAATATAAAGACTATAAATTTAAGGCAATTATGGAATACGGAATGGAAGAATGAGTGTGTGAGTTTCATTTAATTCTAAGGGAAAAATTATTCTGATGTTAGCAAGAACCGACTATACCACAGGCATGGGACCGTAGAACGCCTTTTCTTTGTTTCTGTCCCATGGGAGTTATTAGGAATTAGTCCCGCTTAAACTGGACGCTGATTGGCTAATTTTCGCGCGGAGTAATACACCACCGGTAAAATGCACCCACCTCAGGCGTCTTTGACTTTTCTCTGGAGCACTCATCTGACAAATCGCGAGGTTCGTTGATCGTTTGCTCCGTATATCGCGTAAGTCCAAGAGTTGGTGTCTGGATGATCTGAATAAGTGACGGCCCAAAAAGGAACTTGTTATTCGTTGATACCGAGAGTGCATAGACACTCAACAACAAGACGATAGTTTTGTTTAAACCTGAATTTGAAATTCGTTTCTAATTTGCATTGGATCCTTCCAATTAATAATAAGATTGATACGTAAATTGTATATCTTCAATAGAGTGCATAGACTTCATTTATCGCTGTGACGACGCCTTTCGGTCTCCTACTTTGGAGGTGAGGACCTTGGCTGGGTTGGCTTCCAGCAGTCTTACGTTTGATCCCTTGATTGTGGCATAGTTACGCTGTCAGGCTAAGTTGAAGTCGCTATTTAAATTTGAGCACCATACACGTCATTTTTCTCTCGCCTACCAATCAGCTGTATTCCTCTCTTTAATTTCTAAAATTATATAATAACACCAAACCTGGGCCGCCGTAGAATTCGTTGATTGTATCCTATCGGAGATTGGTTGGTTGGATGTGATTCAATCATTAATCACATTGAGGTTACCCAATCCTATCACCCAATTCTGGAGTCAGCGCTTTCTTTACATATAAGGATACTATTAAATATAGGCACCTTCACGGACGGAAGGAGAATATTCTTGTTCGCGTCGAGATATTCTTCTTCATCCAATCTGTCAATTATCTTACTTACGAGTGTGAGAGAGAGAGAGAGAGAGTCCGTTTTGGTTCATTTGTAATTTCCACATTATTATAATTAATCGATCAAACGAACTTACCTTAGTGAAGTTCGATCGAAATTATATGTAGAGCCTCGTTCGAGATGATTACATGAGTGTAGTACCGCTACTTTCCACCTAGTGGCGCCACAAGTTCAGATTTTAACGCGAAACTGGGCCTACGGTTCGCCCTCGCGTGGCCATATTCATATAGTTTAAAGCCGTTTTTTTTTTTTTTTTTTTTAAATATTATATTATATCGATGATTACCCTTTACTTGTTTTTCACTGGGAGGAAAAAAACAGTTACGGGCGGGAAATCTTGACGAAGAGGGGGGGGTTGTAATCATCTCGAACGAGGCTCTACATATAATTTCGATCGAACTTCACTAAGGTAAGTTCGTTTGATCGATTAATTATATGGTAGGCCTCGTTTTCGAGATTACATGAATGTAGATGTTTAGAGCTTGACCATAGTTCTTTAAAATATGTTTTTTTTTTTTTTTTTTTTTTTTTTTTTTTTTTTTTTTTTTTTACTCAGGTTATAATATATAAGTCCACAAACATAATGATATAGATACAAACGATGAAAACCTTTCAAGCCTTGATATTCAAGGTTTATTGAAGATTGTTGTTACAAAACTCCCCTTATTCGGGATTATTGGTCTATTATAAAACCTGGCAAACACATTGGAATTTTCAGACCAACCTGCCGTGCTCTTTATGATATTAATATCAATCCCTTTTCTAAGAGCAGCCGAAGTCGACGCGTGTCGTGTGCTGTGGGCTGAAAATTCCTTGCCAATGCCACATTCTATTAAACAATCTTTGATCCATCTACTGATGGTTTGCGATGTTGCTGCTTTATGCGGTTTTCTTATGCTAATGAACAGTCTTCGTTCTTCCCTTCTTAATTCCTTAGTTATCTTTAAATATTGTTCTAAGGTCCGCGCAACGCACAGATGACAATCTTTTTCAAACCATGGGAGAAAAAATACTGGTTGAGGTGTTCCCGCTCTGGATGTTTTGATGTGATCTACTATAGTAATCTCTACTCCTGTCTGTGACCACACGATATTGTTAATATCTATTAACGAAAGAGTCTGTACCCTCTGGGCTGTACTTAAGGCTAACAAAACTACTAGCTTCTTGGTAATTTTTTGTAAGTCTAAAGTTTCTAGCGGTTCCAATTGCGCCGCGTATTTCAAAACTATATCTGTATCCCACGTCTTCGTGTACTTTGGCTTTGTAGGCCTTAATCTAAAGACGCCCTTGAAAAATCGAGTTAAACTCGCACCTTCTAGTATTTCTTTCTGAATTAACACGATCGCCGATCTGGCTGTGTTTAGGGTGCCATACGACGCTCCCTCGTCGAATTTTTCAGATAGGAACTTTAATATGTCACTGGCGCTTGCCTTATATGGATCACAGTTCAATCTTTGGCAATAAATTAGCCAACCCCTCAAGGCAACACTATATTGCTTGATCGTTGCATCTGCTAATGAAGCAATTAAGATCTTGAAAGCCGAAGGTGGTAAGCCTTTGTTTCTATAGGCTTGCCTGATAACTTCCCGGCAATCAAAGTGAGCGTCCTCGCTAACGGATGAGGGCTCGACCTAAAAGGGCATGTTAACAATTTTAATGATGGTGAAAATGTGATTGGTTCCTGCACTAACATTTCCTTAAAAATCGGGAACCAAGGCTGTGAAGGCCAAAGTGGGACGACTAAGACTCCGCTAGCCTGATCTTGTTTGATCTTTTGTAATGCGCGTAGAATTACTGAAAACGGTGGGAAAGCGTAAAAGCTCCAACCGGACCAAGTGATTGTGAACGCATCCACCACGAATGCCTCTGGGTCCTTTCTCCATGAACAAAAAACTTCATGCTTTTTGTTATTTCTGGATGCAAACAAGTCTATTTGTGGGTAACCAAATTTCTGTACCACTGAATTGAAAGCCCAATCGGATAGTTTCCATTCTGTGTCAGAGATTTCTCTCCTTGATTCCCGGTCTGCCTCTACATTTTCTTTAGATGCTATGTAAGAAGCAAATACCCAAATACTCCTCTCTTCACACCACTTCCAAATGTCTCTGGCTATTTTATTTAGTCCTGGATACTGAATTCCCCCCATTCTATTTATATATGCAACAGCTGTTGTATTGTCCACTCGTAACAGCACCTCGCAGTTACTTAAGTTAGAAGCGAAACATCTTAGCGCAAAAAAGGCCGCCATTAATTCTAAGTAGTTAATATGCAACTTGGCTTCTTCTTTTGACCAAAAACCGTGGGCTCTTTCTTTTTCCCAGGAGGCTCCCCATCCAGACTTGGATGCATCCGAAAAGATTTCCTTTACAAAGGAGAAGTTTCTAATAGGATTACTACCCGTTTTCAGGTTTTTCCTCCACCATTTTAGTTCCCTGTTTATGGAATCTGGCAGAGTTATGACACTGTCATAATTATCCTCATGAAATAATAATGCAATGTACCTTTCTCTTTCTAGCAGTTTACAATACATAACTCCATATGCTACCGCTGGGCATGCAGCTACTAGTGACCCTATCAACTGGGCAAACTCTCGTATCGTACAATGCTTATTTTTCAAAAACAATTCAACTAACGCTGATAAGTTTAGTCTCTTTTTCTTAGTTAACTCTATTGATAACACCTCAGTGTCTATAATAAAACCTAAGTATTTACACCTCCTACTGGGTACTAGAGAACTCTTTTCATAATTAATTATGAACCCTAGGGATATCAAAAATTCCATGGTTACTTTCACGTTTTGCAGACATGATTGAAAATCCCTTCCGAAACATACAATATCGTCCAAGTAGATAGATGAAACTAAGCCCTGTTCTCTCAAAAACTGTATGACAGGTCTCAAGACCTTTGTAAAAACAAACGGGCTTGAACTTAACCCGAAGGGTAGACATGTAAACTCAAATATCTGATCTTCGAATTTGAACCTCAAGAACTTTCGACTGGTCTTATGCACAGGTATCAGAAAATATGCGTCTCTAAGATCTACTGAGCACATAAATGTATCAGAAGAAACTAGTTTCTTTACAGTCCTTAAGTCTTCCATTTTGAAATGGGCTGTCTCTACAAACTCGTTGAATTTCTTGAGGTTCAGGATAAAACGCTTTGACCCATCTGCCTTTGGCACCAGAAAAAATGAAGAAATGAACTGCCCCTCTACTGGTAAACATGTTCGTACTGCTCCTAAAGACACGAGTTTCCCAATTGCTTGCCTGTATTCCTAGATTTGAATCGGCGAATGAGCATACCTCTGTGGCAAGTGAGACTGGCGAATAGCAGTCTTGATTGGGATCTTATACCCACTTATACAGTTTAGAACAAATTTATCCTTAGTAAGCTTTCTCCAATTCCTAAGGAATTTTCGGAGCCTACCTGCTGGTCGTCTTACCTCTACGTTTTCTGTGGGGCTTCTGACTTCTGGGGAGTCTGGTTCGTGGATTGATTCCGGAACCGTGAGCTTGGCGTGGTCTGTTTTCCCCTTGTTGGGAACGACCCTCGAGGACTCTGTCTCGACCAATTGCCCATTCGTGATGTCCCCTGTTTCTGGAACGGGCCTTTCCAGTTTAAAGAATTGGATTGTTTGAAGGGCTTCTTTGGCGCAGGTGTGCTTGCCGCCTGTGGTTTTAATTCCTTGCTCATTTTCTCCATTGCCCTTGCTTCCTTTATTCTGTCAGATAAGTTCGGGCCAAACAACAGAGAATCTGTTTTAGTCTTCTCTAAAACTGCTTTCATGGGTTTGCTAACCCCAGGTAAAATGTAAGCTGCTCTTGCCTTGGACTGAGCATGATGTACCTCTATAAACAGCTTGCCTGCATCGCAGAGCCATTCGAGTAGCTTTAGTCTATCGACTGGCTGTTCTTCGTCTCTGAGGATCGAGGATATTGCAAGTCCCAATGCTGCTAAGCCTGACCCTGCAAAGTTCTGCGTCTGCATGAAATGCTTGTCCCTTTTAACGGATGACTCATTCAATGAGGGCATGATCTCTGGATTCAGCTCTGGAGCCTGTAGGTTACAATTCCCCTTTCGAGGATATTTCTTGGACAGTTCGTCCTTGGTCTCTTTCGGTACCCCGTCAGCCAGCCACGCAGTCCAACGTGTTGCTAAATACTGATGGAGCTCGATATCTTTCGGAGCTCCCTGGGAGGGATCTTCTCCCAAGACCCGTAATGTTTCTTCATCAATCTCCTCTTGTTCGTCTTCGACAGGTATTTCCATGTCGTTAGGAGCAATGTTTTCTATAACGGAAAAAATGCTCGATCAAAGATCTGGAACTATCTTACCTCTCGTGTAAGCTTATCCAGTCTATTCATCAACAGTACTTGATTTTTGGTGAATGTTTGGCCCTAGTCTCGCCTCTCGTGCGAGCTCTGCCAACGATCTGGAGAGTGGACCTCTGGTCCGCAACCTAACCTACCTTTCAAAATGGCTTTGCCACATGCACCCTGGTTCTCCGTGTCATCTTGACCACTTGGACTTTTTTCGTAACGAGCGATTTGCTCCTCCAGCCGTTTTAATTTATCGGCCAGTAATGTCCATTCCTCTCTTCGCTCAGACCGGCTCCGGCGTGCCTTGCCGCCATGTTGTGAGCGTCTTCTTGATGAGCGACTCGGTGAAATTGAAGATCTTTCACTCTCGGTTGAAGATCTTCTTCGTTTTCTCGATGACCCTTGTCTGTCATCTGTAGCTCTTCGATTCTCCTTCGGAGAAACGTCTCTCTTCTTGTGTTTTCCCATGATTTTTGTAGGAAAAATTTTTCTGAACTCCTGACGCTTTCAGGCACAAAGAACGTTATGAATATGGCCACGCGAGGGCGAACCGTAGGCCCAGTTTCGCGTTAAAATCTGAACTTGTGGCGCCACTAGGTGGAAAGTAGCGGTACTACATTCATGTAATCTCGAGAACGAGGCCTACCATATAATTCCTACTTGATCTTGATAATCTTTATTCACAAATCGCTTGCAGAATATATTATGAATTTACCAGCTTAATTCCAAACAATGCAATTTTTCATTTGGGCATGATACAAAGTCCTGATATTTATCCATCATCAAGAAGGAAGCAGGAGTTCAGGTAACGTGCGGTCCTGTATAGGGCTTTGCAAAGACGGATCCAAAATTAGGTTTATCGTAAGGACCGTTGTAAGATTGATCAATCCATTTCAATCATTTCGTATTTTTCCACTTGTGTCACACAACTGACTTGACGCCTGTCAACGGCCCGACCGCTCGGGTTTCTCCATTTGCATGTCACACTATTCATTGAATATCCTCACTACTGATTATTTGATTCCAATTTCGATCGGAGATACCATACTTATCACACCCACTATGCATAGGGTAACGAATCAACTATTGAAATATAATATGAATCACCTATCGAAATATAATGTCTGTCCTTCGACGGGAACACAGAATATGCGTCTAAAACACTATGCTTCAAAATTAAAATTATTTTTCAACTTTGCTGCTCAGTTGGGGTATTTTTCGAATTTAATAACGGTCCTGTGACTATTCAGATTTCATGTACTATTGGTAGAATTAATAGATATAAACTACATGTAATAATAAAATCCTATGGCTTATATCACATAGGACGAATAGCCAAATCTATACGATATGTTTCTTTCACTACAGATTCAACAATTTGTCTATTAATTACTAAATTGAGTAGTCTGCACCATGAATAATCCAACCATTTATTCATTCACTACAATTTTTATTTTTTGTTCATAGAAACAGAAGGAGTTTTATTCAATAAAAACTGTAGGCGATATAATTAATTGTACGGTGACGCTTTTCATACACTCGAATTTCATAAATTTGAGATTAATGCTTCTGTGAATTATTTTCACAATGAAGGGTTCGGGGTGATTCGGAGTTGGCGACGGATATTTTGAAGGGGGATTGCCCAGATAGCACAATACATTCAGGGAATTTTCAGAACAGATGCCATCATACTTTATCAGGAAATATTTACAAAGAAGGTTCCAGGAACATTATGGGAATGTTACGAATATTAAGGAACGTTCAGACTAGATGCCAACTTACTTTATCGGGGAATATTCACTGTGCCGTTGCATTTTGCAACTGGCCACAAGGATAGGGAATCTCGGGACCACCACGGCAACGACGGAGAGCTCCGGAGAAGTCAGCGACAGATCCTTAAGTTATTTACGTTTAATTCAGTTCATTTTAGGTCATGTGAGGTTTATTTGTCTGATTATTAGTTTGCTTTGCCGCCTGTATTTTTTGTTAGTTTAGCCCGCGAAACCGCGGAGACTCAAAGACGTGCCAACAATCATCGAAGTCAACACTCCAATGGTGAAGCAAGGGCAACTTTCTCCTCCTTCGCGATGGCGTCAACAAACTCCACGGTCAACGAGGGCGCATCAGCCATGCGACCTCCCGATCCCGATAACGCACTCCACCTGACGCTGTACCGACTGCTACAATCCACGGATGCCGCAACGATGGTCGGAAAGGGCTGTGTGAAAATACCGAAGTAACACATTATAGCCTCCCGTCGCTGATGACTTATCGACCTGGGGTCGAACCGATCAACCCCACCGACTTCCCTGGAATCATCACACCTCCGAGGTTACCCAAGCAGGGTCCTGGCAGAAAGAAATTGCTACCACGTGAAGCAGGTCTTTGGGTCTTTACCTTTCCACGACGTACATGGGGGAGGCTAGGTGCAGATCCGCGGTGGGGCACCGATCTCCCGCCAGATCCTTTGGCTGGTCCGATATTTTCCGTAAATACGAATCCAGGGCGCAGTTTCGCTAGATGATCGCCAGGGAGTCCACCACCGGGAGTCCAAGCAGCTGAGCGTAACGCCCGTCACGTCATACGAAGCGAATAATGAGTACAGACAGCGACTTTCCATTCGGCGTGAACGCTAGACAACCGCCTGATAAAGAGGAAGGAGTAAGACTAGCCCCCCCCCCCCCCCCCCCAAATCCATTAGCCAATAAGAGTCCACCTTTACGTACGCTACGCATCAAAGGGCGACATCGTCCACAAAGAGACGACGCTCAGACAACACCGAGCTGATAAAACTAGGAGCGACGCTGGACTCGACCTACTTCTACGCTCGTCCGTCGTGCCGAGAAGATTCCGAAAACGGCCAAAACATTTTCAATGTAAAAAATTCCGTCGGGTACAAAAATTCATAACAGGCAAAAACGTTTTCATTGTAAAAATTTCAGCAGAGTACAAAAATTCATATACGGCAAAATGCGTCTGCGTACATTTGCTGACTAATGTATGTATCACATACATGACATCTGCCAAGCAGAGAGACCCGAATCAGTCTGTACTGTGATCATACCCAGAATGTTGCACCTGTACGATCTGCGTATATTCGCTCACTATTGTACGCATCACATACATGACATGTGCCAACCAGAGGGACCCGAATTGGTCTGTACTTAAATCATACTTAGAATGTTGCACATGTACGTTCGGCGTACATCCGCTTACTATCGTACGTATCACATACATGATATCTGCCAAGCAGAGAGACCCAAATCAGTCTGTACTGCGATCATACCCAGAATGATGCACCTGTACGTTCTGCGTGGAATCGCTCACTATTGTACGTATCACAAACGGGAAATGTGCCAAACAGAGAGACCCGAATCGGTGTGTACTTTGATCATACCCAGAATGTTGCACCAGTACGTTCTGCGTACATTCGTTGACTAATGTACGTATCACATATATGATATCTGCCAAGCAGAGAGACTCGAATCAGTCTGTACTGTGATCATACCCAGAATGGTGCACCTGTACATTCTGCGTGGAATCGCTCACTATTGTACGTATCACGAACGGAAAATATGCCAACCAGAGAGACCTGAATCGGTCTGTACTTTGATCAAAGCCAGAATATCGCACCAGTACGTTTTGCGTACATTCGCTGACTAATGTACGTATCACATACATGATATGTGCCAACCAGAGAGACCCGAATCGGTCTGTACTCTGATCATACCCAGAATGTTGCACCTGTACGTACTGCGTATATTCGCTCATTATTGTACGTATCACATACATGACATGTTCCAACCAGAGGGACCCGAATTGGTCTGTACTTAGATCATACTTAGAATGTTGCACATGTACGTTCTGCGTACATTCGCTAACTATCGTATGTATCACATACATGATATATGCGAACCAGAGAGACCCGAATCAGTCTGTTTTGTGATCAAACCCAGAATGTTGCACCTGTAAGTTCTGCGTACATTTGCTGACTAATGTACGTATCACATACATGATATGTGCCAAACAGAGAGACCCGAATCGGTCTGTACGTTGATCATGCCCGTAATGTTGCACCTGTACGTTCTGCATGCATTTACTAATTGATGTACGTATCACATACATGATATGTGCCAACCAGAGAGACCCGAATCGGTCTGTACTCTGATCATACCCAGAATGTTGCACCTGTACGTACTGCGTATATTCGCTCATTATTGTACGTATCACATACTGTAACCGTTTCGGCGTGCAAGAGGCGAGAGCGCCGAACAGAACCGATGACAATCGACGAGATCCGAAGTCGCGAAGACGACCTTATAAATATCGCATCGCGAGACCGTTCTTCACGACTTCCCGGGGCTAGAGCAGCGCTGATGCAAGCATCGTCACACCACTTCTGGACGACTCCCGGAGCTAGAGCAGCGCGGTAGTAAGCAACGTCACACTATTCTTCGGAAAGCCAGAGCCAAAGAGGCCGTGCTTAGCAGCATAAACAGCAGATACGAAGCCTTGAGAGCACAGAGCTTCAAGAAACCATAAACTCCAAGAAATCATCGAATAACAGTGAGAACGTTCGTAGATACACGAATTTCAACATGACAGAAAACGCTTTGCATTAGCTTCACATTTGTTATCTTAATTCACTTGAAGTTCAAATCAGTAGAGTCAAACAAATATAAAAGTCGCCTTTTAGCAAATAAAACAGCGCAGCCGCTGGTTCATCAGATTTAAGCGAGCGTTAGGATTACTTGATGTAAAATACCGATTACTTATAAAATTTGTCAACAAAGTTAACCACCGCATTTTTCTGGCATTCAGACAAGTCAAACCCGTAGAAGCATCAAAATTAGGGAGCAGCTCTGGTGAAACTGATTGTACGGTATTCGTTTATGCATATCCGGGAATCAGAGGTAATCCGAGTCTGTTAGACAGCCACGGTGATTGCTATCACACTGGTCTGCAGCGTAGGATGCGGTTCTGGTGACGGAAGTTACCCGAATCCGATACGTAGCTGATGCACAAGTATTCAGTTTTCCATTCAAAATAACAAGTTGAGTTGGATAAATTTTCATACAGAGGAGCCCAGAAAAACTCACGACCTATCGCATTTCACAGCAAAGCGCTGAAAAATACGATAAGTTTCAATACATGACATGTGCCAACGAGAGGGAACCGAATTGGTCTGTACTTAGATCATACTTAGAATGTTGCACATGTACGTTCTGCGTACATCCGCTTACTATCGTACGTATCACATACATGATATCTGCCAAGCAGAGAGACCCAAATCAGTCTGTACTGCGATCATACCCAGAATGATGCACCTGTACGTTCTGCGTGAAATCGCTCACTATTGTACGTATCACATGCATGATATCTGCGAAGCAGAGAGACCCGAATCAGTCTGTACTGTGATCATACACAGAATGATGCACCTGTAAGTTCTGCGTACATTTGCTGACTAATGTACGTATCACATATATGATATCTGCCAAGCAGAGAGACCCGAATCAGTCTGTACTGTGATTATACCCCGAATGTTGCACCAGTACGTTCTGCGTACATTCGCTGACCAATGTACGTATCACATACATGATATGTGCCAAACAGAGAGACCCGAATCGGTCTGTACGTTGATCATGCCCGGAATGTTGCACCTGTACGTTCGGCGTACATCCACTGACTGATGTACGTATCACATACATGATCTGTGCCAACCAGAGAGACCCGAATCGGTTTGTACGTTGATCATGCCCGTAATGTTGCACCTGTACGTTCTGCGTGCATTCACTAATTGATGTACGTATCACATACATGATATGTGCCAACCAGAGAGACCCGAATCGGTCTGTACTCTGATCATACGCAGAATGTTGCACCTGTACGTACCGCGTATATTTGCTCACTATTGTACATATGTACATGGGCCAACCTCCGGACATCGGAATGAAACTTACCGAAGACAACCACTATGATATAGATAGCCAACGATTGTCCAATATTGCTGACCCTCGGGGGCCAAACGATGCTGTTGCTCTGAAAATACTTGAGGATATTGTGTGACAGTCAATCGGTGTCATTCAGAGTTCAACGCAGCAGGCGTTTGGTTCCAGTCTAGAACGACAGCTCAACATTCTAGAGGGGAAAATCCTGAAACGCTTAGAACGGGTGAAAATATACGCTCGTGAAGAGACCCAGCACGCATTGAGGCTTGCGCGGGAAGGAGATGAGAACACGTGGGGACTTGCAAGGGGGGCTAGTGAAGAGGTAAACAATCGACTGACCAGAGTAGACGCTAGCATTGTGCGGGAGTTCCGCAAGAGGAGACGGATGAAGAAGGAAGACGATGGAAAGAAGGAGGAGTAAGAGAAGCCTTCCGATGCAAAATGAAGCGTGTTACAGCCAACGAGCATCATAGACCTGCACGCCGTAATTATCCCCGACGTTGTGTCGATATACGGGGGCTGGACGAGATTTGGCAAGCTGATTCAGTTGACATGTCAGCCTACTCAACGGTCAACAAGCGCCATAAATTTCTACTCACAGTTATCGATGTATTCTCAAAATTTGCCTGGGGAGTACCTATCATGAGTAAAAATGCCGCAGATGTAACAGCTGCCATGAAATCCGTGCTGACCCGAGATCGTGTACCGGAACATTTACACGTCGACCAGGGCAAAGAGTTTCACAAGGAACGATTCAAGACTCTCATGAAACATCATGGTGTTAACATCGAATCGACACTCAGCAAATTGAAGGCGTCGAGTCGCGAACGTTTCAATCGAACCCTGAAGAATAAAATGTGGAAAGAATTCACCCTCCGAGGCTCCCACCAGTGGATAAATATTTTACCAGATTTAATTGATTCCTACAATAACACTAAACATAGAACGATTAAAATGAAACCGCAAGATGTGGACGCAGCCACCGAAAAACCATTATATCGAATTTTGTACAAGCCTCGTCAGATCAAGAGAAGCAAACGAAAGCATAAATTTAAAAATGGCGATAAAGTTCGAATTAGTAGATATAAAAATATTTTTGAAAAAGGCTATACTCCAAACTGGAGCACGAAAATATTCACCATAAATGAAGTTAAAAATACCAATCCGTCAACGTAAAAACTCACCGTCTACCTGAATCAACCCATTGAGAAGGGATTTTACGAGGAGGAGCTCAGCAGGGTCAAATTCCCCGATGGATATCTGGTAGAGCGACTATTGCGTAAACGTGAAGATAAACTGTATGTGAAATGGTTGGGATTCGATAGCTCACATAATAGTTGGATAAATGAAGCAGACATTTTAGAAATGTATTCCAATATCAATAAAGATAATTTCCTATAACTTTATACAATGTTTTTTATCATTTACCTGCACAATAATCTATAAATATAATAATAATAATAATAATAATATTATAGGAAGGAAAATGGAAGTTCAGAAAACTTCAGAAAAAGTTTGGAAAAGTTTAGAAAATTTCAGAAAAGTTCAGAAACGTTTAGAAAACTTCAGAAAAAGTGCGGAAAAGCTTAGAACAGTTCACAAAAGTTTGGAAAATTTCAAAAACTTCAAAAAAGTTCAAAAAACTTCAGAAAAAGTTCAGAAAATTAACGAACATGATATATATTTGTATCATTTATAAATGATTTATTATTATCTATATACAAATTAATATGTCCTATTTATTCATTTTTTAATTCTTCAACCAAATTTTTACAATAGGTTCAGCAGGCATATCAGGCCTACGGAAGCCCCAGGGTAAGGTATCCGTTTGCCGTGGTTGTATAGCACGTTTATCATCATGCCAGCTTAGGGCTAGCTCATTTTGTACAATGGTGCTGACTGCGTGCCATTTACTCCTTATCAGACATTGCTCTTTTGTTATATTCTTATATTCTAACAGGCACTGCTTGTAATCGTCAAAGGTGATGGTTTTCAGCGTTGAAGCTTGGATTCCTTCGGCTCGTTTTTTTTCATTTTCCCCCCTGGTCGTGAATGCGTACAGTTTTGCGCGGAGTCCAACGAATTCGGTCATAATTTTACCATTATTCTCATCCTTCATCAGACCCAAACGCTTTTTGTTCCGCAACGGGATACCATACGCATTATCGGGCGGATAGTCTGAGGTATCAAAGGTCGATTCAACATCACGTTTGACGATGTCGTAGATATTGGGTACATGGAAATGGTAAATTAAACTATCCGTATCCGTGTACAATAATTTAGCCTGACTATTTGTAAAGTTATTCCTAATATAATCATTATGGGACCTATACAGAATAATTTTTGACAAATCCAAATCCACCGCACCGATGTATATGGGCTTATTGAAGGTTACATTCATACGTCTCATCTCGATGATTACCATGTCACGATCGAATATGGTGCAGCTATCAAATTGGGCCTCGCAATCAGAGCCCTTGCCCCGCCCCGACCACCCCATTTGGTCAGCAGCTTAACGTCGCTATGCTTTCGGACATTCTCCATAGTTTTACCAAAGACCGCGTTGTTCATCAATTTGTAAAAGTTTTTCTCAAATTCGTTTTTAGATTGTTTCCGTTTATCTGTATTCAAGTTGATGTATGACTTCAACCACGGTGATTGGGAAAACTTGAGAATCCGATGCACCTTGACCAACTCCAGCCCCAAATTCAAACACTGCTTCAAATTCCGGTAGTGTAGTATGTATTTACTTTTGGGTAAAAGGGTCGTGGTCAGTTGAACCATTTTACTACCCGGCGGAACGAAATGCTCGGGGCAGAGGGGCAAGTCCTTGTGTGCCTCGTGTAGCTCTACCGGCTAGTCCAAATCAACCTCGGGAATATAGCCGATCGGTGAATCGTCCGGAATGATCATCACATCGATCGGGTCATGCTCCCACGCTAACGAGTCACGCGGTAGATGCTCACTCATAGCCGCACGATAGAGGTTATTGACATCATAATACATGAGATACGATTCCTTCTGGCGTGGATCGAAACCCCCACCCATAAATCTATTGTTTGCCTTACCGTGACGATTCGAGCACTGCGCCACACCGCCCCTGATGCTTTTCTCAATGAATAGCATCATTTCAGGGTTGCCTAGGAGTTGTAAATTTACGCCCGTATGCTTAAGCATCGCATCGAAAGCAAGCCCAGGGGCGGTGTAATAGTGCAGAGGATCCACCGCGTACGTTTTGAAGCAACTTTCGCGGAAATTTTGAAATATATCAGCCAGCAGGACAACATCAGTTTTCAAATATAAGTCCGAATATTCACCCGATCTATTCGATTGAAATTTATTCCAGACGTTCTTTGCGTGATGATAATCCGCATCGGTGATTCCCGAATCGCTAAGACGCGAATAGAAATTCTCTGTGTCGGGTAGCCGTACCTCATTGAGTTTTTCCCAACTATCTATGTATTCGTAGGGAAAGACCCCTTTGCGTGCTATTAAATCAAATTCATCGCAATCGTTGTAAAACATACGTGTTATTTTACTTACCCGCATCGTCAATGTATGACGCAAGCTTGTCAAGGCTGCTAGCCATAGACCTGAGCGAATCTATAAATCTCAAACGCATCTTGGTATTGCCAACGCGCTTTGTGAATGAAATATACCTTTCCTTGTCAATGGGTAAGAGCGAAATATCCCCGGGAAATGCTACGGCTAGTGATTTCAGAATAAAATGTGAATCATAGCCCGAGAAATAGTGAAACACCACCGGAATGGTGTGCGTTTGTTTGAAATTCAAATTACACCCGTTATGCGCGGGACCACGATATTCACCGGTGAGATGACAGTGATCACGGTATTTTGTATCTTCCGGAGAGAACGGCTGCTCGCAGATGTGGCAATTTTTCGCACGTGCATTTCGGTCCCGCTGCACTTGACTGAATTCTCTCATTGGAATTATATTTTCTATACGTAATTCCACATCAAAGGCTAACTCGCGAAGCTGCTCGGCGAATCACTCAACGCAATCGGACCCGCGTCTACTCGCATATCTCGATAATGCCGCGTCGTACGAGCAGTGTACGTAATATGCGGCACTATGCGGAATATGCTCATGCAGGGTACCGTTTGCACCGGGTTCCAAGATGCACTCAGGGTCTGCATAGATGGCAAATGGTACAGCCTGCTTATTGGTGAAATTGGTGAAAAATAACCTCTTCTCGTTCTCCCCCTCGGGGAAGAGCATCCTCACTTCATTCGCATTCAAACAAGCCAGTCGATGATTATCATAACTGCGCTGCACCGCGAGATGACCCAGACATCTGCCACAAAAAATAGTTGCAGATTTATGGTGTGTCAGTTGCCTCCGTACTAATCGCGATGAGCCCCTAATCCAAGCAAAGTGGAATCGTGGTCTGAAACTATTGAAATCATCACCTTCAATATCCATCTCATCATTATTACTCTCAACCATAAGTAGGTGAATCACCGCATCTTTTGGATTTGCCAAGTTTTTACTCAGGTAGAGTGGTACTATTACACTGCCCCCTCCACCCGCACTATTCGCGTAGCTTTGTGATTCTATTACGTAATTATTAATGCGGAGGTTATTCATTTTTTCAATTTTCTCCACGCCGTGGAGGGTCATGGGGAATTTTATACCTGTACAATTGAGCTCATCGATGTACCGTCTGTAGCTGTGCATGTTTTCCGGTCGACTTTTCACAGGGTGGAGAGCGGCGGTGACGGACCACAGAAAACAGCGGACGTCATCATTCCTCACGTTCACGACCGCTCGTTTCCGCTGAATATCCATGGGCAGCTTGACGAATGTTGAGAGACCCCCGCTGACTGGCTCGTATCGATTAATGTTGATGCTTGGGTTAATAATTTCCATCATGCTCTATCCCGAATCGCGCTGCTGAAAATCTTGAACTTTGACCAGGACATCGTTGATTAATATCCTATCCTGGAACCAACTGTTAAGGTTGGTCGACGGGAGAATCGTTGCGTTGCGTGTATTGAATTACTCCATTTCCACAGCGACTTCATCCCCCTTGACATTCTCAAAGTTGCAGGCAACGTTGACATTGACCTTTGCACTACCCGCATTCCCCAATACATCTTTCAGGTGCTCAATGGTTAGCACCCCGGCATCGGTTGGAAATTCTGTTAGATCGCGGTGTTTGAGGTTTGTTATCACACCGGTGCGTATGCGGCTATTGAAGGCGCTGTCCACATCGCTCCATTCAACTCGATCGTTGATATTATTGGTTGCATCACCACCACCACCAATCTGAACGCCAACGATAAGTCGGTGATACCGTTGAAATTTCACCAACCACGATTGCAGTAGTGAAAGTGTATTCTGGATTTGTTGCTTCTCGCCAATGCGCTGATTCGATTTCTTCAAAATTTCGGTAAAAAATCCAGCATTCTGATTGGCATAATCCATCGGTCAAGTAGTACGTTGCTTTGTGGTCCCGGTTTCAGTGTACGCAGCAAGTCGCAAGCGGCACTCATCGCCTCCAGGAGATCGGAATATATTTTTGCCTTCATACTGGTAACTCGGCTCAATGGGTGGAAAATAACCGCCAAACTGTAGGGGTTAGATGCTAATGTCGACCACCACTCGTTCATCCGCGCCATTTATACTCTGAAGCGTGGGAAGAATGACGACACACCAACCAGCCGACTAACAGATTTGTGTAAATAATTTTCTAAATAACGCGGCGCTAGTTTCATAAGCATGAATGTCAAAACTATACCGACTCGTGTTTCGCGGGGATATGATATAACGGATTTTCCCACAGAAAGACGATTCATAAATTAAAAAAAAAAAAAAAATATGGTCCCACCAGCCATGGTTGTGGGACCTGTTTCTTTTTCTCAACATAATATCGTTAGCTTTGTTTCTTCTCATCATGGGGGTGTAACCTCTAGTTCTAAAGGAAATTGTCAAAGCGGCACCGCCGATGCCTTCACATCGTAAAAAGATCAAAATATGTAACAGGTTGCAGCAGGTTGCTTCTAATTTTTCCAGCATCCCACCCCGCATGCGTAAGGTTCGGGTTCAGGTTAAAAATCCACCCTGAGAAACATCGCAACCCCCCACAATCGGCCGCAGTTCAGTTGACAGCTGCATGACAAAATATCATACAGGCAAATTTATTTGTGATCCTAGGCTGCAAACTGGACCACCCGCTGCTGTGCAATGTTTGGGACCAACGCAAACCCATCCACCCGCCCACGCGCCTCAATTCAGGGCACCAGTTTGACAAAGAAGTTTTAAAATTACGCCACGTGAACCCGTGTATTAGGCACGTCGGGTAAGAGGCGATCTTCCACCCAAAATATAGTATTTGTCTATTCATCTATGCAGCCCGAGAAATGTTTGCAGCCCCAAAATCGTTCAAGGTGGTGGTGGTGGTGGGGCGATCTCTCGAGGTTCCCTCAAATAGACAGGTTTCGGCTACAGATTACATCAGCCAGTGAAAAAGACGAGTTGAGTCAAAGACGTGCGTATTTCAACAACTTTTATCAAAGTTATCGAAAACTTTATAAAAACTACTGTCACGGCTAATGATGGAGCTCATTTCGGTAGGTGTAAAACAATTTTTCATCTGAAATATTTGTTATTTTTCATTTTTATTAACATTATCAATATAACTCCACAAATTGTATTCTGATAGGTACCGCAGCCGCGTACGATTGGGTGACGCCGAGGGAATGGTGTGGTGAGCCCTTAGGTGCAGACCTGAGGTCTGCGATCGCCATCGCTAAGGCGTTATTACAGCGACACCTCGATACTCGGGGAACCATCGAGGGGGCTCAGTTGCGGATAAATAATTGTGACACGACGTTTACGATAAACCATGGTTAGTTTTTCTGGTGGTTCAAGCGAAATGACGACCGGGACGAACTACCCGATATGAGGGCGTATTACTGTAGACAGGTGCTGCGCGATCGTTTGTACGCGCCAGCTCCACATTCTCCGCCACCATCCGAGGCATTATCAGCATCATCGTCATCATTATCATTAATGGTTGTCGATTCAGATGATGATGGTGATGAGGATGATGCACGGGATGAGGAAGGTAAGGTCGGGTTTCCGCCGGCGCTAAACATTGCGCGGCAGCGGGTGCAAGCGGCAGCCGTGTGGGTGGCTAGGGTGCAGCAAATGCGAGAGATGCAGGATGCGGATACGGAGGTGGAGGATGAAGGTTATCACGAGGAATGGTTCGTACTAATATTATTATTATCAATTGAGAGTAGTGAAGAAAAATGAAATATTCACCAATGTGATTTTTTCTATGTTTGCAGATACCTATCCTTCTATATTGTGGTGATAATAGCAATAATATTGTAAAATTAGATGTTGCGGGGAATTACTGGCTTGAAATATTGTAATTTTAGTTTGTTCTGTATCATTTTTTATTTTTATATTTTCACATTTCAATCATAATAATAATGTTACGAACGGCCTTCAACCCGTTGCAATAGACCTCGCGGTGCAGGTATTGCGCCAGCCTGCTTATTCGGCGCATTCTTGCAAGTGGCATCCGGACGCATAAAGTGCGATGAACCAAGGCGTGCAAAGAAATCGAAGGGGGTGTCGCAATGCTACCTCAGCGATTAACCCCCCTTACCACCGAAAAGCCGAACTGTAATTAAACCTGACCAGCGTACCCAAAGGCAGTCCTAATCACGGAGTGAAGAGAGCAAAGTGCTCCCTACCTGTAAGACATTTGGAAGTGCACCTAACCACCGGAGCTAACTGCTGGAAAGACCACCCTGTTCTTGATGAGGCCCCATTGGATAAGGAAGCTCCAACGGTTCCATTGAACCAAGCTCCACGCAACTTCTGGCGACCCTCGAGAACTGTAGGCAAAGGGTCAGTTCGTACAGTTCGGCAAACCGTTGGTAGGTCCTCAAAGACATTTCTTATCCATCCATGGGAAAAGCTCTGGGCTCACCTTTCCTATTCTTGTTCAATTTAAAAATCTATTTAATTCCAAATCTGAGATATTGTATCTCACTCCTAACACTCTCTCTATTTCTTACGTTCTACGGCAACACTTTATCATCTGAATATGTTCATTTAATTACTTTACTTTCACTTCATTCCATTTCTGTTCATTCATTTATTGTAAATTAGTCGAGAACTAATATATATATTGTTAAAACCGAATTCCTGTATCTTTATAAACTACCGATACCCATAGCAGTGTCGTATCAGCATAGCAGGTGTGCTTTTGCATTTTAATAAAGTTGAACCCTAGAAGAGCTATCTTTAACCGCACAAGGGTAGGTCCAAATACGGATTACGCTGGACGAGATCTCTCGATCTTCGTCTGCACGTAACAATAATAATGATAATAATAATAATAATAATAATAATAATAATAATAATAATAATAATAATAATAATAATGATAATAATAATAGTGATAGTAGCGATAATATTGTAGAACTAGATGTTGAGGGAAATTAGTGTCTAGGAATATTGTAATTTTAGTGTGTTCTGTATAATTTTTTATTTTTACATTTCAATAATAATTATAATAATGTACTTTTATTCCATTTTATCCTATTCTATATTGTATCAATAATAGTAATAGTAATATATTTTATGCTATTTTATTGTATTTTGTATTTATTAATAATAATTTTGTCATATAGAGAATCGCATCTGTCCGCATACATCCATCCCGCATCCTGCAGCCTTACATTGTAGACAATCTTGGATTCTGGGGTTTGTACCATCAAACTTAATTGCTCCTACAAACGTCACCCAGACGTCCCTTTGCTGCGCTCTCTAGAAGGTCGGCAGTGTAAAGTCTTGAGGAGTACGCATCAGCCGAATTATAATTGACGTCTTATAAACGACCCACGAACTCCGTAATAAGATTATCAGGGATTGAGACAGATGGCGGTAGTGAAAAAATTATATGCGCGCGTGTAGTGTAAATGCTCATCTGCCGCCATTCTGCAATTGTGCAATCGCTTGAAATATTCGCTTTAGTTTTATAATAGTTACCCGTATACGAATACTATTAGGTAGTACAAATAAATGTAGTATCAAGTGTGTTTGGACAAGACTGGAAGAATTCTGAAGAAAAGGTGAGTGTCGTTTCTTATTATTTTCTAATCTAATAAATTGCCCCCGTATGAGCACGTGTTGCATTACAAACTTTGAGGTTATATTGTTTATACTCAGTACCGGCCTTAGTAGTTACGAGGCCCGGGACCAGAATGCTGCACGAGGCCCTTTATGGGAAAAAATTTATGTTACACCCGTTTAATGATAAATCGATCGTCGAGTTTTACAAAAAATTAACTTTTCTTGCTTTAATTTTGGCAAATTCATTAATCACATCATTGAAATCAGTGTGTGATACTATTTCCTTCTCGATCGATAATATAGCCAAAGAACTGAGTCTATTTTGACCCATGGTTGATCGAAGGTACGTTTTGATTAACTTTAAACGAGAAAAGGATCTCTCAGCGCCAGCGACAGATATCGGGATGGTTAGTAAGATTCTATATGCTTTTGCTGCATTTGGGAATGGATAACCCAGATTTTTCAAATACTGCAGTACGTGAATAGGGCTGTTCGCAGTTTCAGGCAAAACTTCTCTTAGAACTTTTAATTCTGTGAAAAGTTCAGCTCCATCTATGTCACGTGCGTCTCCGTTTCTCAAAATGAGATTCAAATCGAAGCAATGGTTCCTCAAGGCATCTTCTTCAATTATTTTCAAATTTTTCACGGAGTATAGAAAGCCAAAATCATTCGAATATTTCTGAAACTGCGTAAATCTCTGACCCATTACTTCTGTAGCAGTGTCCACAATAGTATAAAAATACTCGATCTTGAAAACTTCCTCGGGTCAGTTAGTTACGCTTGAAGGCTCATCCGAAGATTCATAATCAAAACCTCTTTTTCTTCGTCTGATTCTTGTGCGTTTGAATTCGGGATTGACGTCTAGACAAGCAGCTATCTCTTCAGCAGTAGTCAAAGCTGAGGAAGATCCAGTTTCTCGGTAGGATTGTAAAAAATTTACCAGACCTTTGAAACCTTCGGTAGCGATATCAAGGGCCATATTTTCGGCCTGTAGAGATTTGCTAACTAGATTTACCGCGAGCAAAAGGTCATACCAAATCACAAGACTGAGAATAAATTCGTAAGATTCCAACGCATTCACCAAAGATTCTGCTTCACTTTTAACTACAGGGTCTTGTGTGATACCGGCTACTTCCAAAAGCGCTTCTCGAATCTCTTCAGTCTGAAAACGGACAGCCTTAACACTTTCTACTCTGCTTTCCCACCTTGTTTCAGATAATTTTTTCAAAGTCAAATTAGAGACCTTACTATTTAGAATCGCCCATCTGCTCGTTGACGCAGAAAAAAGAGTATAAAGCCTATTTATCATACCAAAAAAGGTTACTGCACGTGGCCGTGGTGAGGATTTTGCAATATCACCAAGCATTAGGTTTAGATTGTGACACGCACACGGGGTAAAGAATACTCTAGGATTTTGGTTTAGTATTCTCGCTTGAACGCCTTTATACTTACCCTTCATATTTGCGCCGTTATCATAACCTTGACCCCGCAATTTTCAATGTTCAAACCAAACTCTTCAAGCTCGGATATAATGACAGCTACTATGTGCTCACCGGTAGAGGAAGACAGTTCGACAAATTTTATAAAATGCTCTTCTACACTAACTGTTTCTGAGTGAGTATCAACGAATCTCAAAATGATCGTCAACTGTTCCCTGTGACTCACATCCGGAGTGCAGTCCAAAATTATGGCGTAGTATTTTTCAGCAACAAGTTTCTCATGAATGACTCGCGAAACAGATTTTGCAAGTAAACAAATAAATTCATTTTGAATTCTTTTACCGAGATAATGATCGTGGATTTCTTCAGATTTGATTCGACAAACATGCTCTGATATAATTGGATCGAAGGAGGCAAAAGTCTCGACAAGTTTCAAAAAGTTGCCATTATTATGGACATGCAGCTTATCTTCATCCCCACGGAAAGCAAGATTTTGCTGAGCCAAAAATTTTATGGCGCTTAAAATTCGATGAAGTACACCACGCCAGTGCTCAGTCTCTTTCCGTATTAATTGAAGATTTGTCGCATCAAGTGTTAGTGATTTTTTCATTCTGATTTCAGTTTCTATCCATTTTCCCATATTTTCCAGATGGCTTTTAGAGTTTTCGTGATGTTTTAGTTTTTCAGAAAGATGCCTCCAATCACTTACTCCATTACTACGTAGACCTGAAGTATCCTCGACACCAAATAGTTTACAACAGAAACAATAGACAGCGTCCTTTTTCGTTGAATAAACGAGCCATTTTCGAGAAACTGTTTCCCCGTTTGGTAATTTTCTATGATAATAACGGACAGAAAACTGTCGATCTTTGTTGACAGGACCTTCCTGAAATGAAGAGATCGGAAAAATATGATCAGTCACTTGGACTGGGCCCTTTTCATTGATTATATTGTTAGGAAACTTGACTTCTTTATTAATTTCTTTAGCCCAGACTCCCGATATCCTTCCCCGTCCACACTACACGCCGACCTCGGCTCTACACTCCCACTTACGCTTCACCTTTTTCTCCCCACTCTCACACTGTTGCCAACCTTCTTTTCACTCAACTCCCTAGCTTTCCTAACACTCGGCCATCCTTACGTAGCTTGGTCTCCAAGCTGTTTTTACAATGAATAATCTTTAAATCTATTTGGCCTCTGCCTGGCACGCTTACTCATACGTCTTTCAGGTACATCAATAGTCTTATCTTTATCCTTAATATTAATGGGTGGGGTATTTTCTTTATTTTCAGGTTCCACAATGCGTTCGTTCATTTTTACATTTATAGCTTCTTCATCGCTGTCTTGATCTGTCTCATTACAGTTTTTCCAAATTTTTAATTGGCTAACATGTGCCGTTGTTACAGAGTGTCCCACAGCCTTCTGCCCTAGGTTTTGTACACGGTAAGTATCTGAAGGTAGTGCTTCGGTTATGACTAGAGGCCCTCTATTCCTAGGTTGCAACTTCGTCGACACACCTGTTGCCACTGGGTTACACTTCATAAATACTATGTCGCCGACGTCATACTTTACATTCTTAATACGGCTTTTATCATAATGATCCTTAAATTTAGCTTGCTCCCATTCGATTTTCTTTCTTACTTCCTCCTGTATTTCTAATGGTATTTTATAAGTTTCAGCCTCTCTTGTCAATTTCCGTGTTAGCCCTTCTTTAAATCTCGGTATGTAACCATACAATACCTCGAACGGGGTATGTCCCGTTGTCTTACTCGTTGAACAATTTATATCTCTTTCCAGTTTTGGTAGTTCCTGGTCCCATGTTCGACCTTCTATATCTGATAAATTGGATTGTAGGGCCGGTATAATTGTTTGGTTCAAACGCTCTACCTGCCCGTTTGCCTGCGGATGACGACTAGAATTGAGTGTATGTTTGATACCGTTTTCCTCACAAAATTCCTGAAATGTATTTGCAGTAAACGCGGTTCCCCTATCCGTAATAAACCGTACGGGTGCGCCAAATCGCTCCAACATTCCTTCCAGTTTCCGTATGGTTGTTCTTGCTTTAACATCTTTAACAGCCCATAATTGAACGAACTTTGTCAGATTACATATAGCGGCTAAAATGTATTTATTGCCCCTTACCGAGGTAACGAACGGCCCCAGGTGATCAATATTCACCACTTCGAATGGTCTCTTCCCCGCTGGAATTGGGTGTAGTTCGCCCATCTGTTTCCCTGCTTTGTTCTTTGCTAATAGGCACTCAATGCATGCGGCTATATGCCTTTTCACGTATGTACGCATTCTCGGAAAATAGTAAAATTCACGTATTTTATTAACTGTTCTTTCTGCTGCAAAATGACTCGATAAATCGTGATTCTTTATCACCAAAGCTTTCCTCATCGCACGAGGTACAACATACAATTCTTTGTTATTATTCAACGGATCACGTTTATATAATATTCCATTTTGGAGTAAATAGCCTTGGATCTCCCCCCTCTCCCTACGCGTTCGTTCTCTCTCTGGTTTATCTAAGATTTTGATTTTATCATGCAATTCGTCATCTTTTCTCTGATACATAAGGATTTCATCCTCATGAACCGTCACTCTAAACACTACTGCTACCTCTTCCGCTTTTTCAACCGGAGCTCGCGAGAGCGCATCAACATGTTGCATTTTTTCTCCCTTCCTATGGTGGATCTCATAATCATATTCAGAAATGAGGTTCAACCACCGTACTATCTGAGGATTTTTAGTTTTCAATGAATTGATATAAATCAACGCCTGGCAATCGGTAAATACTTCAAATCGGATTCCTATCAAAAACGGTCTCAGCCTTTCCATGGCCCATATAATAGCCAACAGTTCTAGCTTACTAGAATGGTACACTTTCTCAACCTCTGTAGTACGACGGCTGATAGCATATACAGGGTGTAATTCTCCCATTTCATTCCTTTGTAGCAATATTGCGGCTAAACCCTCAGCAGATGCATCCGTGTGCAATTCGGTGTGTGTGGCTTTCGGATTGTAATGTGCTAATACTGGCTTTGAAGCTAGTTTCTCTTTAATGACCCGAAACGCGTGTTCCTGATCTCTCCCCCATTCAAACGGTCGCTCCTTTTTCAGTAATTCAATTATGGGAGCGGCGAGTTGTGCGAACCCATGGATAAATCTGCGAAAGAAACTCGCTAGTCCATGAAACCTTCTCACTTCATGTACATTGTATGGTGTGGGAAACTCGAGGAGTGCTCTTACCTTCCGCTCCCCTGGCCCGATGCCACTTTTACCAATAACAAATCCCAAGTAATTGACTTCATCAACACCAAATTTACATTTCCTTAGATTCAAGGTTAATCCAGCCCCCTTTAATAACTCTAATACTTGTCTTAACTTGACTAGCAACTCGTCCCATGACCTTGCATACAATAATATATCGTCAAAATATGTCAATGCTAATTTGTTACCATACGGACCAAAGATTCTTTTCATTAGTTTGGCAAAATAAAACGGAGCATTCATTAGACCAAACATTGCCCGTTCAAACTGCCCCGTTTCATCTGGAGTGATGAATGCAGTTTTCTCTTTTGCATCGTCCGTTAATGGCATTTGTAGATAACCATGCGCTAGATCAAGAATTGCAAAGATTGTGGCTCCGTGCAATTCCTCTAAGCCGTCGTCCAGGTTTGGTAACGGAAAATTCATTCTTACAGTATTTTTATTCAATCGGCGATAGTCTACAACTAATCTTGGAGTGCCATCTTCTTTGGCGACTAGTAAACACGGACTTGCATACGCGGAATTTGTTTCGGTTACCAATCCTGCTTGCTTCCACTCACCAACTATTTGTTGCATCGTGCTTCGCTGTTCCGCACTTGCTTTATACGGCTTTGAATACACAGGCTCGCTACCAGGTTTTTCCTGAATATCCATTTTCACTACATTAGTACATCCTAACTCTGATTCTTTCATAGCTGCACACATACGGTATTCGTTTAACAGATTCATTAATTCAGATTTTTGATTTTCGCTCAAAAACGGCGCTAAATTTGTATCAGTCTCTGTTACTGGTTCAAGTCGCTGTTCTACTGACTTCATGTTCCCGTTAATTGACAATACAACCTTTGGTATCTCCTCTCCCGGCTCTAGTCGGATATCATTTTGTCCCTGGCTTTGAATAGGTAGATGCAACTCATCGTTTCCCAGTTTGACTGGAACAAAGTTGATAGAGGCTGGTGGAATTATTATTTCCTCCATTACTTGTGGTCTCTCTTTGACTAACTCGCTTGGGCCTACTATCGACTCAACATTACAAGCGAAGACGTCTCGGTCTTTAAACTCTAGCTTATCGTCTAACTTAAAATACATGATATGTGATAGTTCCGTATAGTTCCTGCCAATGATCACATCGTACGGTTGAACGTCATCTGGTACAACTCGGAATTTAACATCGTTCGCCAAACAGCTATCAACCAACAAATTCTCACAAATTATTCCACTCGACTTAACCTCATTATCCTTGTTTCCGAACCCTATCAGAATACTAGGATTTTTAATAAACTCAAACCCATGTTCTAAAACTATGGATGCACGAACTGTGCAATCTGAACTTCCTGTATCGACCATGGCATCTACATTTAAGATGTTTCCAATCTTTACTTTCTTAAGATACTTTAACTCACTGTTCTGTAATTCAGGTACTAAAAATTTAACTTCGCCATCTGGGAGTTTCTTAGGTTTCGTACAGTCTCTAGCAATGTGTCCCATTCCTTGGCAATTATAGCATTTTATCTCACGCACAATTGCACAATTCCTAGCAAAATGTCCTGTCGCTTTACACCTATAACACTCGATTACGGGTCTACCTCCTCTTGCGTTGGTATTTGTATACGGTTGAGATGTAGTGCTCGCTTCTATTGCAGTCTTCTTTTCTCTCGCCCCTTTTCGCCAATCGGTTGACGTTGACTTCGTGTAATCTCGTTGGGCAGCAATGCGTTGCCTTCGAGCCGCTTCTGTCGCCTCGATTTCGACAATATTCTTGAGCAAGTCATCTGTATCACCATGAGTCCTACTCATGATCGCTGTGCTGGTTTCTTTTGACCATAGGCCGATTGCTATTTGGTTCTTCGTTTCCTCTACCCCCAGCTGGAGTAACTTACATAACCGGATTTTATCGAAGAAATACTCCCTCGTATCTTCTCCGGATCCCTGACATCGTTTAACCATGTCCTGCCATTTCTCCGTCATGGTCTTATCCATTAGGAACGTATTGCTAAATGCTTTCCTAAAGCTTTGCCAATTTATAACCGTATCAACATTGGCCAGATACCAGTTCCTTGCTGCTTTGGTGAGGTGGCTCCTCGCCGTCTCGAATGCAATAGCCTCTGTCCAACGATGAAGCATGGCTGTGGACTCAAGTAGTTTTAACCATACTTTAGCATCTGCAGCCCCCGATAGCCCGTCAAACTCGGCAATATTATGCGATAAATCAGGAAGTACGTTGTATTGAAATGGATTACCCACTTGATTTCGGTTCATGTTTTCCACTAACATAGCATTCTGCCTCATCATTTCTGTCATGGCCGTGAGTATTTGTGCCATATCCGGACTTGACGCTTGTGAAAATCCTGGGGAATTACTATTCCCCCCTTGTTGTGAATTTGATCCCATCCTCTGTTGTTCCGTCGCAAGCGTTGAATTCGCCAATATTCCACTCGTTGGTAGTGGGGTTGGATTTAGTCCAATTCCGCTTGTCGGCTGTTGTTGTTGTGCGTTAGCCCCTGGCGGTCGGCTAACCGAATCAAGGCCGCTGCGGCGTCGGTATCGTATGAACTCATTTCTATCGGCCGTTGCCTATCTTACCGACTGTTCTACCACCGACTGTTTTCGGGTGACTTTTCAAATTGGTCTGCGCGCGCACTCCCGCACTTGAAACTTAACGGACGCCGTCGAACACGTTTCGACTTGTTCACACGTGAACTTGTTTGACCTTTATCTTTTTCTCGACTATCTCTAGCTCGTCTCACTGACTCAGAATGACACTTTCGCGACTCACGCCTATCAGAATCACCACTTATGGCTCAAATGGATTGTTAATCCCACTTCTGAAATGTTAGGAAACTTGACTTCTTTATTAATTTCTTTAGCCCAGACTCCCGATATCCTTCCCCGTCCACACTACACGCCGACCTCGGCTCTACACTCCCACTTACGCTTCACCTTTTTCTCCCCACTCTCACACTGTTGCCAACCTTCTTTTCACTCAACTCCCTATAGCTTTCCTAACAATATCCTTCCAGGATTTTGTTAAAGGAGAGGGCCAAACACCAGGATCATTCGAATCTGGAGGGATACTCGTAAGACGAGTGTCATCCACTTGGGAAACATTCCCATCAATATCGTGCTCAATCTCTCCCTGTTCTAACGGAAATTTATTAAGACAATTCCCAGATAATTCTGCTGAAGGAAACAAATTTTTAGACGTTCCTGGCATAGCTTTATGTTCAAGTTCGACTGACTCCCGATGAGTTTCTTCTGCATTTTCGCTTTTCAAGAATTTATGAAATGCACCCTTCTGCCGATTTAGAAATTGTAGTTTCACTTTCTGCTCCTTTCTTTTTTCTGCGCCGGACTTGAATTTTCTCTCTTTATCTCTGTCTCGACCCATGGTTCTATTTATTGAGTATACTACTAACGTGCGTGTAGTATATTGCAAATATCAATATATGAGGGATCGTATATACGTATTTATGGCTTATTATAATTGCATGAAAATAAGGAGAATAGCTGTTGATTCGAGCACGAAGCTTGTCTCAAAGTTAATTCGAAATGATTCCATTGATCATGCATACCGACAACTCATAAATATCACGGATAGATTTTACTTGCGAGCGAAATGCCTATCGCGCGCTGCGGCGCGGTGGACTTATGAACTTTCGTATCAATCCGTGGGGCCAAGCATTTCCGAGAGTCGTGCATGTGCAATACAACCAATGTGCAGCTTCGCAGGCGAAGCACATACGGAGAGATGGCGCTGAATACAATTGAGAATGGGCGATGGATCAAATCTGACGCCGGGCCGCACCTCAACACTCATTTTTGTCATCACTTCTTTCTACTCTTCTTTCCCTCTTTCTCGCATTTTTTTCTCATTCTTCGTTCCTTTTTCCATTTTTGAAAACCAAAATTCTTTCATTCATCGCGACAGACGCGAAGCCTCGCAGAGCGCGAGGCCCAGGACCGGGGTCCCGCTGGTCCCGCCCTAAGGCCGGTACTGTTTATACTATCGGCGTTTTAGGGGAAATGACATACATCTATTATACATTCATCAATCATTTATCGTTACATACTCACAAATCCTCACAGAAATCTTAGTTATCTGGAAGAAAAATTTTCATCACACGATCAAGTTCACCCAATCTTGTGTTAGCTGCGAGGTAGGGTTATATATGGGGCTGTCCACCTCAATACGATACACCTACAGACCTCGACATCTCCGATGTGATCCGTGATTTTTTATGTTGCTTCTCTAGTTCTAAAAGAATTTTCTGAATTTTTTTGCATTTTTTACACCAACCCTTTTTGAGTAATGAATTTTTTTGAGCTCAAAAGTTGTACCATCGTCACAAATCTGAATAAATTCACAAAAATTCTTCGGACGACGTAGAACAACCTCTCACTTTTAAAAAGGAGGGCGGAATTTTCCTTCTATTTTTTCTCAATTATTACAAATCCTTTTCTTTTTTTTTTTTTTTCTTGTGGTGATCATCTTTGTATTCAATAATTTTATCCGCCAAAACGCGTCAACGACTAGATTTATTCTTCAGACCTACGATTAAAGTCATTGTTGACCTGTTTTAGCGGAAAAATTTATTGAATTCAACGATAATCACCACCAACAAAAAATTGAAAATAAAAAACTATTTTTAATAATTAAGAAAAAAAATAGGGCGACAATTCCGCCCCCGTTTATGAAGTGTGAGGTTGTTCCACGTCATCCGTCGAATTTTTGTGAATTTATTCAGATTTTGAAAAATGGTGCAAATTTTGAGCTTGAAAAAATTCATCACCCAAGAAGGGAGATAAAAAAATTCGTAAAAATTTTTCAGAGCTAGAGAAACAACATGAAAAACCGCGGCTCAAATTGGAGATGTCGAGCTCCGGAGGTGTGTCGTATTGAGGTGGACAGCCCCATATGTACCCACTTTTCAACATGCAATTGATTGCACGTCAGAATAATCGTATTCGTAATTCATTGATTGAGAGATGAAAAATTATATACATGTTAGCATCGTAGGCCGAAAATACTAATCAACTGTTACATTTCACGTTGCATAGAACGAATCACGACGTATTTGTGACAATGGAACAACGTAAGCCATATTCGAAACTGTCGAAGCAACAAAAAAACCGACGCCTTGCAGCAATGTGGGTTGCTGATAATGAATCTGCCGCAGGTTCTTCGTCTGCAATTGGCCCCGAAAATTCGCAGAGTGACAATATAGATATTGAAATCAATGCCGACAGTACTGACGATAGTATTGACAATGCAGGAAATAAGTTAATCATTAGTGACGAAAAAGTAGAGAATATTACAATATCCTCGTCAGACGACGATAGTTTTAGTATATCAGAAAGCGAAAATGACGAGATCTTGAAAGACAACGATGCTCAAATGAATGATAACTTCAATGTCCCTGATGCGGAGACTCGTGCAACAAAGCTTTGCATGTGGGCAATGTCATTCGCGATTAATCACAGTGCTTTAACGGCTCTGCTTTTGATATTAAGGACGTTTCTTCCAATGGAACGCTTACCACATGATGCGCGCACCTTACTTGGTACACCTCGAACGACTACTATTCGACAAGTAACACCTGGTAATTATTTTCATTACGGATTGCAAAAGGCAATTGAAAATGAGTTGACAAGAAACCCGGATCATTCTAATATCGAAGATGTTATCCTTGTCGATGTAAGCATCGATGGTCTGCCACTAGCGAAGAGCTCTAAGAGCCAACTGTGGCCCATATTGGGTAGAATCAGAGACAAAATTCGTAATTGGAATCCGTTTGTAATTGGTGTGTTTCACGGAAATAAAAAACCATCATCAGTTACAGAATTTTTACGTGATTTTATAACTGAGTGTAGAGAACTGATGAATGACGGATTCCGGTATGGACAGCAAACTCTCCGAATTAAAATAAATGCGGTAATATGCGACACTCCAGCTAGAGCATTTGTGAAATGTATCAAAGCTCACAATGCGTATTTTGGCTGTCGGCAATGCATTGAAGAAGGTGATTACCAACATAACCGAGTTCTTTATCTCAATGATAACGCTTGCCTCCGTACTGACGACAATTTCATGCAACGGACTTATGAAGATCATCATACTGGAAACTCACCATTTGAAATGTTGCATGTGCGAATGGTGACACAGTTTCCATTAGACTATATGCACCTGTGTTGTCTAGGAGTGATGAAAAAAGTTATTGGTCTGTTGTTACGTGGACATCATGCGGCAAAATTAACAGGGGCTAAAATACAGCAGTTTTCAGATTAGTTAGTGTCCTTATCAAAATGGGTACCGATTGAGTTCCTAAGAAAATGTAGATCACTAGATGAATTTGACCGTTGGAAAGCCACCGAATTTCGACTGTTTATGCTTTATTTGGGTCCGGTCGTATTAAAAAAATTGTTGCCTGTTCAGTATTATACACATTTCAATTCTTTCAATTGTGCTATGAGAATTTTATGCCATCCTATAGACTGTTTCCAAAATAATCAATATGCAAAAGACTTGCTTGTTTATTTCGTTCGTGAATTTAAACGGCTGTATGGTCAAGAAAATTTAGTTCACAATGTTCATAATTTGGTCCATTTAAATAAGTGTGTTAAAACGTATGGCGCACTGGATTCTTTCAGCGCGTTTCCATTTGAGAACCACATGCAAAAACTCGAAAAATTACTACGGAAATCAGAATCCCCATTGTCACAACTTCATAGAAGAATCCACGAACAGACCAAGACGATTCTACCACGTGAAAATAACAAAATATTCCCTTACATGACCGAGCCGACAAAACAAACGCTTCCCCTTATGAGGCCACATGCTATCCTGCATTTTTCAAATTTCACTCTCAATACCTGTGATAGCGATAATTGTTGCTATTTGAATGATGGAACAATTGTTGTAATTGAACATTTTGGTTACGGAAATGAGGAACCTATTATTATAGGAAAGAGTTACAAAACCATGACACCAGTTTATGATTATCCTTGTAATTCTGTGCATTTGAATATCTATTGTGTCAGAGACTTGACCGGTGTACAAGTGTGGCCAATTCGACTTATCAAAGAAAAAGCCTTTTGAATGCCATGTGATAACACTTTTATTGTTATGCCACTTCTGCATTGCACTCATACTCAATAACCAAGCTATCAAACGTATCAATAAAATATTACATAATTCACCACATGTATCGTAGTACGTATGGGTATATATTATAGATATAGTACGTTCTGAATAGTATGTATATTGAATCTTAGATGAAACGAAATTTTGAACACAATACAAATATTAATGGAAACTATTGGTGTCACAAAGATTCTCACGCGCGCCTCTAGTGGCTTAGTTTGAAAGCTGCTGAAAGGTGACGCTTTGCAGCTGACAACCAAGGAGAGGTTGTTATGTTTGATTTGAAGACTTATTCATACGAATAATTTAAATATGTTGTCAATATTAGATTCTATGAAAGCATCTGCGGGCTATAGTAGACCTATGCGTTCAGGTGAAGAACTTTTACAAATGGGAATGGTGGTCTCCGTGGGGAAAAAAGGAAAAGAAAATGACATAGTTCATGTTCAAGCACTCGTCCTTCGCACTTCTGGTTTGAATTCTAAGCATCCAGCTATTGTAGAAATGTGGATAGATATAAGTAAAGAATATGGAGAGAGGCTTATTCGCGATAATGAGCAAGAACTTTCAAAAGAATATGACTGTCCCGCTGGATCTTCTGAAAAGTGCAAGCACATATTAGCTGTGATGCTCTATCTTGCTAGGTTTGTAACCTTACTCAGTGGTTTATATATGTAATAACTTGGGTTGGGCGGCTAATAAATATTCAGAACACGACCAGTATTATGATATAAAGATATATTATGAGAACTTGTCCACACGTGTTCCTTGTTAGTTCTCCAATAAAAAAGCCACAGTGTTTTTTAATAGTTTATTGGCGCAGTCTTTAGGTTATTTTAGTGTGAACAGCGTTTACATATGTATATACTGACGGGCAAAATACTCGCCGTGTGTGTTCCTTATTTGACGATGAAGCAATGGTATAGAAAACCAAAAAACAAGCCAGACGCACGCCTAGTTCCACCCCCCTCCGCCAGAGCGGTCCCAAGATAGTCGTTGCATCTAACACCCTTCCTCAACGGATACTTTATATACCTTTAATTATTCTGATAACCCACATTTTTCTGATAAGTTTTTTAGTTTTACAGCTTGCAATGGTTTTGTTAACATGTCTGCCAACATATGTTCCGTTGGGCAATAAATGTAGTCCATTATTCCTTTGCTTCTTAGGTCCTTTACGTAATGATATTTTGTGTCTACGTGTTTAGTACGGTGGCTAAAACTTTTGTTTTGTGTCATCTTCAGACAGCTTTGATTATCTTCATGTATGATGATCTTTCTTTGTGATTCTTCTTGAAAATCGGTCAGCAGCCTGTGTATCCAGAGAGCTTCCTGAGAGGCTTCTGCGAGGGCTATATATTCGGCCTCGGTTGATGATAACGCGACACAATTTTGCTTTCGACATCCCCAACTAATCGTTGCATTGTATACTTTAAACAGATGTCCACTATTAGATTTTCTGTCGATTCTGTTCTCTGCCCAGTCTGCGTCAGCATATCCGATTAATTCTTTCTTTCCGTTTTTATCTCCTAGTATTAGTTTTCTGTCCTTTGTTCCCTTCAAATAACGTAATACCCTCTTTGCTTCGGTCCAATCTACCTCTGATGGTTGCCGATTGTGTTGACTTAGAATACTGAGACTCGCCGCTATATCGGGTCTTGAATTTACTGCGATATATAACAGGGCTCCGATAAGTTGTTGATATTTTTCACTCTGCTCCATTGACCTTTTGTCTTCTTTGATTTTTAGATATCCTGGATCCAAAGGTATGTTTGATGGCTTCGCATCCTGGAGTCCAAATTTATTTAAAATTTTTGTTATGTACTTTGATTGGTTAATGTTGTAGAATCCGTCTGAATTTCTTGTGACCTCGATTCCTAGATAGCTCTGTAGTAATCCAAGGTCTTTCAAAATAAATTGTTTTTTCAGGAAAACAGTCACATTATCAATGTCCTCCATTCTTTTTCCTGCAATCAGGAAATCGTCTACATAGATTATTAAGTAGATTTCTTCTCTATTCATTTTCTTTGTATGAAGACATGGGTCGGCTTTGCTCTGTTGAACTTCATATTTCAGAAGGATTTGATTCAGTTGATCGTTCCAGACCTTTGCCGCTTGTTTCAAACCGTAAATGCTTTTATTCAGTTTACAAACCATTCCCTCTGATCCTTCGATGATGTAACCTTCTGGTTGTTTCATATAAACTGTTTCCTTTAATGAGCCATTTAAGAATGCCGTTTTTGCGTCAAAATGTTTTATTATTAATCCTCTTCTACCTGCTATTGTTAGAAGTATTCTGAACGTGGTTTGTCTCACCACTGGCGCAAATATTTCATCATAATCTATGCCGTATTTTTGTGAGAAACCTCTGGCAACAAGTCTTGCTTTATATTTATCGATGTCACCTTCGGCATTCCTTTTTGTTTTAAATACCCATTTGCATGTAATGATATCTTTGTCTATTGGTGCTGGTACTATTTCCCATGTATTCTGTTTCTTCAGCGATTCGATTTCCTCATCCATCGCATTCTTCCAATGTTCTTTATTTTGTCCAGATATTGCTTCTTTTCGAGTTGTTGGTTCCTCTGGTTCCATTGTTAATCCTGATATCTCTCTATATCTTTTTGGTAGAACTCCTTTATTTATTCTCTGAGATCTTCTGGCTTCCACTTGTGGTTTTTCTTGGGATTCATTGTTGTCTCTTTCGCTGGAAAAATCTTCATATTCGGTTTTTGAATCTGATAAATTTCCATCGGTAACTTCATCTTTAGATTCCTCATTTTGTGAAGCTTTAGGCATAAAGATGATTTCTTGTGGTGATTCGTTCTCAGTGACCTTCAATTGTTGGTCGAAGAATATTACGTCTCGACTGATTTTTATACGATCTGTTTTCGTATCCAATAAACGAAAAGCTTTAGACTCCTTAGAATATCCGACAAAAGTAAATTCTTCTGCTTTTTCATCTAGTTTCTGCCTGTGTTCTTTTGGTATTTGTACATACGCTTTACATCCAAAAATATGTATATTTCCTACATCTGGTTTTTTTTTGTGCCATAGTTCATGCGGTGTCTTATTGATTGCTTTTGATGGCAGCTTGTTTTGTAGGTAATTTGCTGTAATAACTGCCTCGCCCCAGTATTTCTTTGGTAAATTTGCATCGAACAGCATACACCTTGCCATTTCTAGAATACTTCTGTTTTTCCTTTCAGCTACCCCATTTTGTTGGGGTGAGTACGCCGTCGTATATTGTACTCGAATCCCTTCCTTCTTTAGATAATCCTGTAGATTTTGGTTAAGATATTCTCCTCCTCGATCCGAACGTATGATTTTTGGTTTGTCTTGATATTGTGTTTTCATCATTTCTATGAAATTTTTCAGGTACGAGGTTGCTTCTGATTTGTACTGCATAAGACATATCTCAGTGTATCTGGAATAGTCATCAATTATTGTTAATATGTATTGTTTGTTACCTGGTGTTATAGTTTGCATGGGGCCGCAAACATCGGTATGTATGATATCTAATATTCTCTCTGTTTTGCTGCTTGACTCCTTTGGGAAAGATTTTCGAGTCATCTTGCCTTTTATGCAACTCTCGCATACCTCTCGCTTCCCGCAGTCCTTGATTTTCATGTTTGTTACTAATTGTTTTGTTTCTCGTTCCTTAATTGCACGTGGTTCCCGGTGTCCGACACGTCTATGCCATGTATGTTGACAATTTTCGTCGTGTCCAGTTTCAGTTGATGTACATGCTTGTTCTGCAGTCTTAATTTCATATAGTTCTGGTGACAGACTAGCTTTAGCTTGAGTTTTTCCATGTTTTATTATGTTACAGTTGTTGTCTTCGAACAATAGTTTATATCCTTCGGCTGCTAACTTCTTTACTGACAATAAGCTTGCGGTTAGTTCTGGTACGTATAAAACGTTTTTTATTTCCATATTTGATGTATTTCCATCATCAGTCTTGCATTTTATGTTACTTGTTCCGATACCTTTTATTTCACATAACTGTTGTTCGTCTGCCAAACGCACATGACCTTTGCTTCCTGAATTAAACTCAGTAAAACATTCTTTATAGTTTGCCATATGGCTAGTCGCTCCTGAATCAACGAACCAGGTATTGTTTCTCTTGTGATTTCCTTTCACCCCAAAACAAGATTCCTCATTTGTTTTAAGATCTTGTGGCGTATTCATTAGAAAACATTTTTCGTCTTCTTCGACTTGCTTCGCTTTTTCTTGTTTTTCTTTCCAGACTTTATACTTTCTGCATTCCTTCTTGAAGTGTCCGTCTTTTTTACAGAAAAAACAAGTTTTCTTTTGGTGCTGTCCGCTATCGATCTTCATTACTGATTCATTTTGATTTTTATCTGTATCTGTATGCTTTCGCCTTTTGTATTCGTCTATGAGTTTACTTTGTACCAGCTGTAGTGTGAGTTCATTCTCTGACCTGCTCTCCAGACCTGTAATCAAAGCACTGTAGGAGTCTGGTAAGCTACCGAGAAGCATCGCGGCTATTAGATTATCTTTTAATGTTTCCCCTAATGCAGCCAGCTTATTAACCAAGTTTGACATTTCAGTGATATGATCCTCCATATTACCACCTTCCGCTAGGGTTAATCTATAAATTCTTTTCAGTAGAAAAATTTTGCTTGATAGCGTTGCCTTTTGATGATAATCCTTTAACGAGTCCCAAGCTGCACGCGCTGTCGTAGCGCTCCTGACGTGATGCAATTGGCTGTCTTCAACTAGAAGTCCAATTGTTGCACGAGCTTGATCATCGCGATCTGCCCAATCAATTGTCACTGGATCTGTTGCATCGTCCCTTATGACATTCCACACTTTGTCCTTTATGAGAAGTAATTCTAGTTTGTAACTCCATACTTCATAATTTTCACCGTTCAGCTTCTCTATCTTGAAACGCGAGCTATCCGCCATTTTGTGTGCACCTTGCTATTGTCTTTTATATTTTCCGAAAAAAACTATTAATTTTTCGCACCTGGGCCCATAACCTGTTAGTTCTCCAATAAAAAAGCCACAGTGTTTTTTAATAGTTTATTGGCGCAGTCTTTAGGTTATTTTAGTGTGAACAGCGTTTACATATGTATATACTGACGGGCAAAATACTCGCCGTGTGTGTTCCTTATTTGACGATGAAGCAATGGTATAGAAAACCAAAAAACAAGCCAGACGCACGCCTAGTTCCACCCCCCTCCGCCAGAGCGGTCCCAAGATAGTCGTTGCATCTAACATTCCTTACTTGGCAGCCACAGCGGAAGTAACCGACTTCTCTAGAATATTGACTCACATGCTCTATCGATCACCGCTAGTGCTGCCCTCTATCTAGTCTATTACAATATACCTATGTGTTATTTAATAAATTTTATATATTATCAATGTACCATTATAATTAAAAACTCGGCTCAAATACACATAACTCCCTGGTTCCTGATTATAAGCTGCTATTTCTTAGTTCATATTTACGATGGTGAAGTGGTAGAATGTTTAGGTTGTTTACGATTAAATACAGTAGTTTCATAATTTTTATTTTTTTTTTCGAGAATTGAGGAAACAGAGTTAGAGGATTTGAGTTGCACTGATATTGAGCAGCAATGGGGTGCCCTAAAAAGAGCAACTTTTAAAGAGTGCGAGGCGGTAAAAGGTCAGAGGGATGTCTTTGTTATGACAATGCCAGAAGTAACCAAGGATCGTTGGAGAATCAACTTGATGGATTGTAAGCGTTCGTCGTGACATGTGTATTTATGATATTTTGTTTACCATTATCATGTAAACAAATCAAATTGTATATAATATGTAGAGAAAAACAAATGAACTAATCAATTATTGTTGAAATATATAAATTTTGGATCAGTGTGATTCTTTAAAGTAATTCTGGTACCCACCATGATAATTTATGGATTAGGGGAATATATTTTTATTTTTCTACACAATGAAATATGCTATAGTACTGTGAAATATTTATTATTTTATATTGTAGGTGTACCACACTGTTAATATTCTTTGTTCACAAGTTGTTTGCGCAGAGGTGATGGAGTAGTAGATTCTGAGGAGAGTGTAATCAATGAAAGAGTGAATGATATAATAATTCTAAAGAAACTATTGACCTTTCGCTCTTGGCGTGTACTTGGAGTTCCAATGAGATTAACAGAAAAAAAGCTACAGATTTGTCAACCAGAATTGATTGATTTTTATGAGAAACATGTAGCTGTTTCATTAGACAAAAGTATAAACATTACTAGTACTAAGCAAGGAACTCACATTTGGCACAAGGCTAGAAAAATAAGACAAACAGCTTCCAATGCTAAAGCACAGTACACCTACTATATGGATCCTAATGCTAATTGGGATAAAACATATCAGGAGGTTTTCCACAGCCGTTTCATTGGGAATGAACATCCATTGAGAGGTCTGCGCTGTGAGCCTCTAGCACGAGATATATATGTGGAAGAGTTTGGCTGCACCATTCTAGAATCAGGTCTGTTGGTTCGTGTTGAATTACCGTGGCTTTCCGCAAGTCTTGATGGCACTGTCTTAGACGCTGAAGGAAATTTTGTACGAAATATAGAGATCGAGACTTTAAAGGAAGGAACTCGTTTGACATCTGCTGAACTCGTTGAAATGAATGCTATCTCTACTTTAGATGAAGATGGTAATGTGAAAAGAAACACATCGCACTATTATCAAATGCAACTTGGCATGCTGCTCTCCGGTATGGTAGAATGTGATTATTTAGTTTATTCGGAAATTGGTAATGATTTCGTGCAAACAAGAGTTCCTTTCAATGAAGATGACACATTGGAAATTTGTTCAAGACTTATAAATGTTTATTTTGATAAATTTCTTCCAAGAATGGTATTAGTATGGATTAGATAATGATTTTCACATTGTTTGAAATACCTGAAAATAGTCTACTAATTAAAAAATTGTACAACTAAAAGCATTGTTTTTCTGTTATTATAGGTATATAAAAATATCTTATCTAATGTATATTGATGAGGAGCAATAAACAAAGACTTACACATGTATACGATTACCAGTTTATTTAATCAAATCTATCCATAATTAAATTAAAAATACAAAGATTATATTTATAAGTCATGCACATAGTGCTGGGAAGATTAGATATGATTATTTTGATGAGGTTGAGGTTCGTAATGTTAAAGCAACAAAATGTTCTGAAAAAATGTTCTATTTCAGTACTCGAATGGTTCAAAAACAGCGAAATACGGCGAATAATTTTCAAGAATTAATTTGAAAATGTATATAGTTTAATCTACGATTGTGAAAAACAAAAATCTGGAAAGAGTACATTTTTCCAGACAATTTTGTTGCGTTAATGTTACGAACTTCAACCTATTTATTTTGAGCACTTTTATCATCGCATAAATTTGTCAAGACTCATTACTGGTGAGCCCAGATTAGTAAGACCACCAACAATAGTTAAAATGTCTTCGACGTAAGGAGCTAGAGTCCATGGTATTGGACCACACAAGAATTCATATTGTCGCAGTCTTTGTATAACTCTTTCAACATGTACTCTGGCTCCTGCGATCTCTGCTGTACGAAGTGCATCTTCTCTACTCTACTCTACTCTTCTGCTCTAGAAAAGGAGGCCTGATGAGTTGAAGAAAGCTGAAACAATGATACAAAGAATGAAACATATAACAGAATAAATTCATCAATATTTAACTTATTTACAACTCTAACTTACCTCTAGACACTCAGTTTCGATCCTGTATCCTTTGTCTACGATCACTCCGTCATTAAAATCGCATTTGTCCAGAATTCTAGAGTTGATTACAATATGTTTATCAGATGCTCGACCACCGTAAGGAGTACTTATTTCAGTTATAAGTCCTGAGGGAGTTACCCCAATATTGAACTTAACTGTATGATTTTTCTTATATTGAGAATATGTCAATATTCGACATTTTAAACACTTGCACTTTTAAATTACAGTTTCTGCACAGTCCAAGATTATTCTTGTATTTTTATACTTTTCAAATGATATTGGTAAATTAAAACAAATCATTTCCTGATCTGGCCACGGAATCATCACTTTTAGCACCCTGGCTAACATAGGACACATATTTTTAAATTAGTTGGCACATGTTTGTCTATTTATGCCAAACAAAATACCAATAGCGGTGAATGACATATTTTGTTTAATTTTTACCATCGTCGAGATGATTCTATCTCTCACGGATAAAATCTTTTTGTTTGTTGACGCATTCAAGGCCAATTCTTCGGTACAGGATACCAATCCTTCTAACAGGTTAATCGAATGGACACCAGTAAAGGCGAACAAGTATTCATCATTAATTAGTAAAGCAGAAAGAGTTACTGGTTTGGTGATTAAACTTGGCACTTCTTCTTTCCATTCGGGAAGCAAATTTACTCGCGTACATTTTTCCAATGACACTTGATCACTTAGAATGTCAGCTAAACTACGACCCTCCTGGGGACGAATTTTCCGAAAATCAGCTCAATTCACTTGCACAGATGTGGTCATACAATTCTTGTTTTTAGTAGGTGGTTGAATATTTTCGTTGCAACTTCCATCACTAGTTAACCTCGTCTCAGTATTATGAATGTCTTCGGACTGCACATCACCTGTGATATTTTGTTCTAATAGTCCACTGCACCTTAGCCTGAGTTCAGCCCTATATTCCCGAGCTAGTCTTTGTTGCTTTCTGGGCGATGCTTCCCTCGTGTCATGTATCCTTTTAGTGATATACCGAGAGGGTATGGCGTGAGAAAACAATTTGTGTTTCACAGAATCTGAACAAAAAGTAATGACATTTTGGTTAAAATGAAAAATATAAGCTGAGGATACAATAATATTTCCTATTTACTGTTTCGAAAGTAGTCGGAAGCTATGAAATGTCGAGAACACACTATCATCGTTGACGAAGCCGGCTTTCCCATCCGCAGAGCAATCTCCCATTGCTTCTTCATCGATGTGTTTTTAGGGAATAAATGAAAACTGATTCCTGGTCCAGCATACGTACCGCATTGTGGGACACAACAATATTAGGTATTTCGCGGCTTTTTTTGTCGATTTAATTCTTTTATTGCATAATTGTAATCCATCCTGACAATATCCTTATGTATAACCTTTATTTTCAGTGGCACCTGTCGCTCGTAGTCAACTTTGTATTAAAGCCGCAAGAGGCGCGCGAGAAATTTTTGCGTCGCCAATACTCTATGACAACATTTCTGATACGAAAGTTGTGACGAATTCTTACTTCACTGTTTCATATACTTTCTTCTCGAATAAGAGGGAATGAATACTTTCTCTATCTGGAATAATAGTGTATTGTAACTTTGCGCTTGTATATCAGGCTGTTAAGCTGTAGAGATACCAGCTGTTACGGTGAATTCTTTGAATTATGAATGTTAATTGGGCTTCTCTTGAGGTGGATACGTGAGGAAAAGGGAATGGGGTTACTATCAAAAGCCACCTAACCGACCTTTTGACTTTAATACTGTCTAGGACTCGGGTGAATTTCTTCACCAAAGCCTTTTTCACGATCGGACTCAGGTAAAGACCAAAGCCGAGTTATCTCCTAATAGACAGAGCCGGGAAGTGACTCCAAGCCTGTCTTCCTACACAAATTTGACATCTTTTTCAGACCCGGGAATCTTGCGATTCCAAGACCGTACAACAGACTCGGAATTGCCTTCTTTCGAGCCCGGACGCGGGATGTTATTCCAACGCCGAACGCTCGTAGTGACAATTCAAAGCTGGTCCCTGTTGGCTTTAATAGGGATTGAAGTTTTTGTCACTGGGATTCGGAGCTGAATTATCCGACAAGGGTCAAAGATATTATTGAAATTGTATTTAATGAAATATTATTAAGGTTTTAATACAGAGTTTTGCCTGAATTAATTTCCCTATAAAGAGGTTTTACCCCGATTTTACCTAAACAGGTTTTCCTTAACTTTAATGTTAGCTACTTCTACCCATGATTTTAGGCAGACTTATGGTCTAGACGACCCTAACCTATGCTATATGACTTTACTTGGTTCCTGCCTCCCTATCTATCAATTCTACATTGGTTTCTTTCCTACGATGCTATATCTAGAGTAAATGGCTGATATTATGAAATTTAGTTGGTCCGTAGACCTAGACGGTCTAGTGCTATGTCTATTTGATTTTGACGCGAGTCGCACCGGTGCTATACCTGGAGTACGCTAAGAGAATAATGTGAGACGCCCAGTCGCTATGACATGATTGCGCCGTGAGAGAATTATGTGAGTCGCACAGTCGCTATGACATGATTGCGCTCACGAACGCTAGCGTGTCCCGTTTATATATCTTTCCTCCCCACTTATTGGTGTGACGTCAGGGTATGGTTGATCGCCGAGGATTATCCTAATCCTCGTGTCCTTTTGTTCTGTCGTCAGATCTACACACCTCATATCTGTCATGTTACATTGCCCCCTTTCATCAAGTGAACTTCTGCATCGTGTCATGGTTTTTTGTTCTTGTGTCTTGATGCAGCAAAGGTTCGCTTGATGAACCTTCAGTCTTCGGAAACCCTTCCGGTCGGTCGGTCGACTTTGCGTCTCTTCGTTGTCCAGTTTGATGTTACTTGTTTTCTTTTTTTGAGATCCAATGGGTCTGTCGGATCTTTCCTTTTCACGTAATCCGATGTTCTGGGTGCAATGAAAAGTGGCAGTACTGGGAGTGATGGTCCAGGTGCGTCTTTCCTTTTCGTTTTGAGTGCATCAGGTACGGTAGGTAGTGCATGCTGCTTAATTAATATTGGCCTACTCTTGGCAATCGTTTTGGTAAGTATATGAGCCCTATGTGAATCGATGTATGCGTACATATTTTTTTTGTATTTTCTTCTTTCTTCAGGTGTACGGTCAACTATTCCGAGCTCCTCCATACCCCATGGCAAACCCAGGTCCACGTGTTTCTCCTCCTTCATAGCGTCATCCTTTTTCTAGCGTATCTTCTGGTCGATCGTTAAGATGATGTGTTCAGTGATTAACGGTAGGTTTATTTTTTTATTTTTGTTTGTTTGTGCACTAATTCGTCTAATTCCCGCGTGAGTTCTTCCTTGACTTCTTCGATTTGTTCTAGAGGTAAGCTCTCACTCTTCATTAACATTTCTTCTATTTCGTTATTGTTATTGTCATACTTCTGTTTTTTGGTTTTTCTTTTTAGGTCCAGAGGTCTTCCGGGCTTCGGCGTCATGGTATCCTTTCCAGGTCGAGCTCTACCATTCCCACTAACAAACTTTCCTAAGGGATTGAGGATTCGGTCTTCTTCCGGATGTACTTCATCGCCCTCTCGGTAGGTTTGCACCTCCTTGTCTTGCACGCTTATGTACCCGTAAGATATCATAGTGACTCAATATACTGGATTATTCCATTTTAGTCGTGGGTTTATATAGTCGCAATTGACAATGGCTTTATTTTGAATATTCCGATTCCGCCTTAATAACTAGATCGATCTGGTTTTGACTCATTGTCCATCGGACATTTCTTACAATTATAATCCTAGTTCAGCTTATATACCTAACGCTTGAATCTATTTACGTGGAATCGTCCTCGTTCTTCCAAATTCTTTGGATTCTAATATGAACGTAGATTCTCGTATTTGACCTTTTATTTTATATGGTCCTTCGTATAGCGAGAGATTATTGCCATCTTCTTGTTTTGAGTGTCCGATACCTTTAATGCTCGTACTAATACTAAATCTTCTATTTTAAAACTAGACATTTGCTGTATAGCGTTGTAACGATCCGCACGATATTTTCCACTTCTTTTTATGTTTTCTTTCGCCAATTTGAGCTTGTGTTCATGAGATGAATCCAATTTATTTTCAAATATATAATTTTCCCGAAATCTTTGAGGTTTCTCATTCTTTTGCAATTCGCAAGGCGCGAATCCCGTGGTGTCATGGTAAACTTCGTTCATGCACGTCTCGATGGTATCTAACCATTTTATCCAGTCGGTATGCTTGTCCGTGATAAAAGTTCTAAAAAATCTCCCGATTTCTCGATTTACCCGTTCCATAATATTTCCTTGTGGATGTCTAATAGAGGAGAATATCGGCGTTACATTTTCGTCTTTCAACTTGTCTAACCATTTTACTGAAGTAAATTGCGTACCATGATCAAATTGTATCCTTTTAGGTTTCCCTAATTCCGGTACGTATTTCTCGAGTATGCTGCAATTGGTAGATTGCGTGTTAGCAGTTTTTAGCGGGTACGATTTCACGTACATACTAAAGGCGTCAATAACAACTAACAACCACTTGTAGTTTCCGCGACTTGCTGGTAGCGAACCAAAAAAATCAATAGAGATTAAGTCTCCTACACCAGCGGGTATGATATTTTGCATATTTGCACAACTGTAGCAGTTGGTGACCTTACAATTTTGACATAAGATGCATCGAGCTAGTTCTTTGCGTATTACTTTACTAAATTTTGGATAATAAAATCCTTCTTGTAACAACTTGTAGCATTTTGCAGCTCCTACATGACCATAAATCTCATGGCATTCGAGGATTAGTGTTCTCACTATCGATTCTGGCAAGTATACTCGTAATTTGCCCCCTATTTCTCGCTGTCGTCTAAGACGTCTCATTTCTGAATCTGTTCCTAATTTTAGGCTATCATGCTTATGGCTTAGTTCGCTAATCATTTCCTGATTTGTTCTATGACTTTCTGTTATTTTATTTTCCAGGATCTCATAGGTGCTTATTTGGTCACCTTTAAGGATGTTTTCACATGTTTCTAGTTTATCATTCCAATCGGCAGTTTCTTCATCTAACCTATCAACGACAATTCTCAGGTTTGTATTCATTTGTTCAAATTTGGTATTACATTCGATAGTATTGTTTTCTATTTTGTTATCTATCCTAGATTCATATGTAGCTCTCTCTTCTACATTCTTCGCTTGAGATCTTAGCATGATTTGTTCCATTCTCTCGAATCTAGTTTCTATTTTCTTTTCCAGATTACTTATAGAAGCTAAAATCCTGGCGATCAGATCTGCCGGATTTTTATCCGATTCCTGATCCATTGCGGAAGGCATAGTACTGGATCTATCTCCTGCGAAACCTGAATCTCGTCCCTGATTCCCTAAATTGACGACACCGGAAATTTTTGACGGTGTGGATCCCTTGTCGGACATCTCAGCCCCGACTCCAACCAAACAACAATTCCAAAGCCTGATGCACAGGTCTTTTGTCGGTCTATTTTTCGAATACTGAAACTTGACTCTAGATTCTACTGCTTCTATATGTTTTTCAATGATTTTAACGTTAATTTAAGTGGTTTTACTGACTCGATGTTATTTCATGCGTTTTCCAAATGATTTTACTAAGAGAAGCCCCACGTTGGGCGCCAAATGTAACTTTGCGCTTGTATCTCAGGCTGTTAAGCTGTAGAGATACCAGCTGTTACGGTGAGTTCTTTGAATTATGAATGTTAATTGGGCTTCTCTTGAGGTGGATACGTGAGGAAAAGGGAATGGGGTTACCATCATAAGCCACCTAACCGACCTTTTGACTTTAATACTGTCTAGGACTCGGGTGAATTCCTCCACCAAAGCCTTTTTCACGATCGGACTCAGGTAAAGACCAAAGCCGAGTTATCTCCTAATAGACAGAGCCGGGAAGTGACTCCAAGCCTGTCTTCCTACACAAATTTGATATCTTTTTCGGACCCGGGAATCTTGCGATTCCAAGACCGTACAACAGACTCGGAATTGCCTTCTTCCGAGCCCGGACGCGGGATGTTATTCCAACGCCGAACGCTCGTAGTGACAATTCAAAGCTGGTCCCTGTTGGCTTTAATAGGGATTGAAGTTTTTGTCACTGGGATTCGGAGCTGAATTATCCGACAAGGGTCAAAGATATTATTGAAATTGTATTTAATGAAATATTATTAAGGTTTTAATACAGAGTTTTGCCTGAATTAATTTCCCTATAAAGAGGTTTTACCCCGATTTTACCTAAACAGGTTTTCCTTAACTTTAATGTTAGCTACTTCTACCCATGATTTTAGGCAGACTTATGGTCTAGACGACCCTAACCTATGCTATATGACTTTACTTGGTTCCTGCCTCCCTATCTATCAATTCTACATTGGTTTTTTTCCTACGATGCTATATCGAGAGTAAATGGCTGATATTATGAAATTTAGTTAGTCCGTAGACCTAGACGGTCTAGTGCTATGTCTATTTGATTTTGACGCGAGTCGCACCGGTGCTATACCTGGAGTACGCTAAGAGAATAATGTGAGACGCCCAGTCGCTATGACATGATTGCGCCGTGAGAGAATTATGTGAGTCGCACAGTCGCTATGACATGATTGCGCTCACGAACGCTAGCGTGTCCCGTTTACATATCTTTCCTTCCCACTTATTGGTGTGACGTCAGGGTATGGTTGATCGCCGAGGATTATCCTAATCCTCGTGTCCTTTTGTTCTGTCGTCAGATCTACACACCTCATATCTGTCATGTTACAGTATATGGTGCATTTATACCTACATGAATATCAACGCCACTTTAACTTTATTTGGATGTGTGTTGGCAATGCTAATCAACATTCATAAATGGATGCTTACAGATGTATAACCTACTTTTCTTTCCGGATTGTTGTTGCGCCGTTCCCATTTTGTGGGTGGATGAAAAAAAAATGTTCCGTTGGTGGCCGCCGAAAGAAATTCCAAAAACTAAGGCCATAATACTACGTATCCTACCAGATGAGAGAACTTGGAATCGATGCCCTTGCTACAAAATATGGGGTCCTTATGGTAAACGTAGGATTCTAATTTCGAAATTTATTCGTGCGTATAGCGATGCATCATAATTTGTACACTTCTATGTGAATACTATAATATCAGCGTGATTCGCACCTTTTGTACACTCTAATTTTACCTTTGTACATTGTGTAGAAACATATGTTATTGCACGTGCGGCTGAAAAAGAAGCCGAAAACTGGTCAACATCCGATGAAAATGTAATTCGAACACCCGAAGACACGTCATAATGAGACAGGAAAACGCTTGATAAAAAAAAGCTTCAAAGTGCTTCATGATGAAAGCGATATATTATCCGATAGACCAGGTACCCCACCCATTTTCTCTCGGGCGACTTGTTCTTTTAATAAATAACAATCATATATTTTACATATCTGTATTCATACTTTGGTGTGCCCTACTCTCTATACAGGGTGAGTCTTCACAAACTTCAAGAACGGGAGTGGTCTATAATTTCTACTCATACTTGTTGATGTTTGAGAATGTTCACATAAATGAGTAGACCTGTTATTGTGTGCGGGTATGAGTGAAAATTCTCATATAAGTAGTAACAAGTATGAGTAGAATGGGCCCCTTCTATTCTCAAGCTTTGTGGAGACTCATCCTAGCTATGTATTCACATTACACGGTTTTTTCCAGATTCAGTCGAATGTGAGAAAAGTACGGAACACATTCCCCCATCTAACTATATGTATGAAAAAGAGTCCAAAATGCAATCGAATTACGGCGAGAAATCAATTCACACACTGTCCTATTCAAAAAATTGTTATCTCGATCGTGACACGTCAAGTGAACATCGTGAAAAACGAGCAGGTATGTAGAAATTCTGATTAAGACGACGGTTTTATACCGGTAGCATGCATCATATGTTTTGAATCGTTCCAGTTTTTTCTATTTCTGCCCACCCCGTATTAGTTGTTATTCATGAAGTATTTGTGTTCTTCAATCTAAGCATGATCTTATTCGAAAAATATCATTATATTATTTCCATCAAATATTATAGATTCAAGTATGCCGAATGAATACACTGAAAGCGCATCACCAGTCCCCGATGTGGGTTCGAATTTATCCAATTTCACTGATCCAGGCAAGTTGATTTATTTTTCAATTTATTTGGTTAGTGTCGTGTTCCAAATCGCAACTAATGGAAAATTTAATCGCACAACATAGAGACTATGAAAGAGCGCGATGACTACAATCTGCAAACACCATCGACTCATGGAGATTCTGATGATCAAAAGATATTAGGTTTGTAATATTTCTTAATACGTGTTCTGATATATTTTCAGTTGGAGAGTCGAATTGTACATATATGTATGCAAGCGTGTTATATTTTAGATTCGAGAAGACGTAAATATTCTTCTCCAGTATTGGACTCCCCGTTACATTCCGTCAACCCAGTACGAGATAAAAAAATGGGCATGTTGCATTTTCACATTTTCACCTCATTTCTGATGTAAATGATTTCACTTTTTTTTCGAGCTACACAAATATATCGACGTGTCCCGTTCGAAAGGAGGTAATTCAGAGAATCTGTAAAGAATTTAGTCATTCGCGCTGGCGGTTAAGAAAGCAGTAGCTCGTGCTAGCGGTTAAAAAGGAAGTATCTCGCGCTGCCAATTCAAAAAGAAGTATCTCATGATTGAAATTATTAACCGAAATTAAGCAACCAAGAAATGGGTGATCATATTAAAGAGTTACTGTTTTCTCAACCGCTAGCGCGAAATACTGCCTTCTTTACAGATTCTCTGAATTACCTCCTTTCGAACGGGACACGTCGATATATACTCCATATAGCGATATTTCGATCAGATCATCCACCGTTTCAAGAAAATTATGAAGATCCAACAAACCATGACCTGAAAAGAAAAATTAATCCACAAGACAAAGATGTTTCCAAAGAACGACGAGTCGCGGGTTTACGGATAATTGAAGATGAAGTTATAGTACCTAGAGCAAATGAGGGACATAGCTGTCCGTGCTGCAGTAAGTGGGGGCAAATTGGATTATTCAGTTTAATCAGGTAGCACGAATTTATAGAGTCAAATGAAAATTAGTATTCAGCCATTGTCTACAGCCTTTCTCGGCAATTTGATTAATATCACTGGAACGAATCCTAAGTCCAACTCAATTCGTATTCCAGCGAGGGTGAGAACACTTCTTGCTGCATTGGTAAGAAAAGTCAATCATTTGACTCAAATAATCGAGTCACAAAAAGAAAACTCAGCAGAAATGCCGAACAGCAATGTCAAGAGGGATACAAATCTGCTGCCCCAATTTTCTCTGATAACTAAAGATATGGTGGATAAATTCAACGATGAACTATTGTTTAATAATGCCGTCAGATGTCAATTTGTAAGTCCGAAAACTGTATTTTGATGGGACGTGATATGAAAATTTATATTATTCCCTCCTTCGAGTATTGAGATAAAATATTCAGAGTTTCTTGTGTGTGTTCTAGAAAAATCTAACCAATCAGATTGGAGGGCCGAGGCCACCAAAGTTCATTGCCAATAAATTGAGCACAATATTCGATGACCATCTCGCTCGAAGCTATTCATGGACCAGAAGAAAAAATACCCTTCGATTTGGGGACACAGAAATTTCTCGAATCACAATAGGTGATATATTTGGGTATCATAATAATTTAATTACCCCCACATTTCTTTTGTTCGAGCTTTTGTGGTTTTAATTTCATTTTAAGTGATTGATATTGATATAAATGATTCGTCATATACACATATACCTATAAGATATATGTGTTTCTGATACAATTATCTCAGTCTACTGGAAATTTCATTTTGTTCACGAAATCAACTGACAGTAAACAATCATATATATTTAAAAATTGCACAGAAACTATTCTTGATGCCAAAAGCGGTTCGTCGACCACTCAGAGCAATTTGCAAAAATACACCATGGAATGGTTTCATCACGCTGGAGATCGTTACAAAAGTAAACATATTCTCTCTAAAAAAGCAACTATTTCCAAAACAGATAATCTTCTTAATAATGCCCAACCGAGGAGACGAGCAATGATAATGAGCGATGAAGAGGATGCAGCATAGAATATAGATATATTTAACGGACTTTCAAAAATATTGTGTTCAAAAATGTATCAAATATATATAAATTTACTACCCGTTGTTCACACGAAGGTTTTTGTTGATTTTGGAAAGTGGTTATTCCACTCCGATGTCTACCCATATCCGAGAGCGAGTTTGTCAATGCTGCTACACTCTTCTACACTTCCTACACTAGAATGAAGTCCGAAACATTTGATGGTGCATGAGTGTAGAAAAGTGTAGCGATAGTGAAAAGCTTTATACTGCAACTTTTACGCTTGTATCTCAGGCTGTTAAGCTGTAGAGATACCAGCTGTTGCGGTGAGTTCTTTGAATTCTAAATGTTAATTGGGCTTCTCTTGAGGTGGATACGTGGGGAAAAAGGAATGGGGTTACCATCAAAAGCCACCTAACCAACCTTTTGACTTGAATACTGTCTAGGACTCGGGTGAATTCCTTCACCAAAGCCTTTTTACGATCGGACTCAGGTAAAGACCAAAGCCGAGACAGAGCCGGGAAATGACTCCAAGCCTGTCTTCCTACACAAATTTGATATCCCTTTCGGATCCGGGAATCTTGCGATTCCAAGACCGTACAACAGACTCGGAATTGACTTCTTTCGCTCTCGGACGCGGGATGTGATTCCAACGCCGAACGCTCGTAGTGACAATTCAAAGCTGGTCCCTGTTGGCTTTAATAGGGATTGAAGTTTTAGATACTGGGATTCAGAGCTGAATTATCCGACAAAGTTCAAAGATATTATAGAAATTGTATTCAACGAAATATGATTATGGTTTCAATACAGTGTTTTACCTGAACTAGTTTTCCCTAGAAAGAGGTTTTATCCCGATTTTACCTAAACTAGTTTTCTTTAATTATAATGCGTTTTGTTGGTAGCTATTTCCACCAATGATTTTAGGTAGAATTATGGTCTAGACGACCATAACCTATTTTAAATGACTTTACTTTTCTCTTTTCAATTCCTGCCTCCCAATCCATCAATTTTACATTTGTTTCTGTCCTCTGATGCTTTATCTAGAGTAAGTGATTTTATATAATGAAATTAAGTTAGTCATTAGACCTAGACGGTCTAGTGCTATGTCTAAATGATTGTGACGTGAGTCGCACCGGTGCTATACCTGGAATATGCTCAGAAAGTAAAGTGAGTCGCACCGCCGCTTTGGCTGGAATATGCTAGGAAAATTGTGTGAGTCGCACAGTCGCTATGACATGAATACGCTCACGAACGCTAGCGTGTCCCATTTATATATCTTTCATCCCCACTTATTGGTGTGACGTCAGGTTATGGTTGATCGCAGAGGATTATCTTAATCCTCGTATCCTTTGTTCTGTCGTCCGATATCCACACCGAATATCTGATATGTTACAGTGCATATATATTTATCACACGTCACAAGCTCGAATGTTCTGAAGAGGTCTCTGGAAGCACCGTTGGGACTTTCGTGAGACGTTTAACTGACTTTCTAGAAACCTTGAAAATCGGGACATAGGAGGTCCTAGAAACGTTCCCGCGACTTTTTAGGAAGGATTCGCTGAACCTCACAAAAATATTTATGAGCTTCCCGCGACGTTCAAGGGATGTCCCAGTGCTGTGTGGGTTGTCGTGATCGCTGTTTGATGAATTATCATAATGATGCGGACATCTGTCTGCATGGTCCAGAAAAAAAAATCCAGCTAAGTCGTTGAACGTTTTCGTGCGCGCAATGGCATGGTGAAACATCCTCGTGATACTCATGATGCCAGCATTGATACACCTCCATGCTCAGTGTTTCGGGTGGTGGGAAATTCAACTTTATCATATCGATGACTGGTTTCGAATGATTGATTAGTCATCTTCTCCACCCATCTTTTCTTCTCCGATCCGTAAACGTTTACATAACTTGCATGCTGTGTCATTTCACTTAGCACCCTCGGTATATCTTCATAGGGTAGATCACCGACGCTCCATGGAAATCCGTGGTAATTCCGAGTCGTCCAGTTGTTGGCGGTTTGAGCCAATGCCGATACTTCTGGCCATGCACAGGGTGGTTTGAAGAGTGCGCAGGCTAGACCTTGCGCATCCATTGCGTAGTTTTGAACGGGTATTGCGGCAAGTTCTTTAGCCACAAATTCGCTCTTCGAGTTAATGAAGCCCAGCTCATCCAAAATCAAGTCCATAGTGAATAGAAACAGTTTACAATATCGTTAACTCGATGCTCGGTGAGAAGTCGAAAAACTCATAAGTGAACTCCACCGACGAGCTCAACGTTATACACCTTTGGAGCGTGGTCGAGGGGTTGCAATTGCATATTTCAGCAGGTTTGACACTGAGATTTTTTCAAATTTTTCAAATGGAACAGGGGTTGCTCTTTGACTTATACCGCCGCCGCACCTGGCGAAAATATAACTCAAAAATCAAAATTAAGAAAAAACCGTCACACTGATTTCGTTGAGCAGTGGTTCCGTGCCCTTCGCCGCCTCGATCGTGGGAAACCGCACTCGGGCGATATATTTTCTGTTTCTCACGGGAAATGGCTTGCCGTGAGAAAATCAACCGGTGAACAGGATCATCGGTAGATGGCTCACCGTGAGAAAATCGGCCGGTAAACTGGGTCATCGGAAATCGGTTACCATCGGCGCGTCGACTAGATCACGAAAGCGGTGGGGAAAATCAGAACTAAAATCGGTTGGTGAATTCGGGCACAGGATATCTGGTGCCTCGGGAGGAGCTGGTAAGGCGGAACTCAGGGCAACGATCGGTAAAATGAGAAATCTGTTGACATCATGGCCGACAGCCGCCACCCTTGTGACTTACCGACTGCTGTCGGTAAGGTAGGGATCGATGATTCGAATCCCCATATATACCCTACTATTATGCATATATGCCAATAATTCATGGTTCCACGGAAACAATTTGAGCACAAAACCAGTATGTTACTTTGAATCTTAGATTGCTCTAGATGAGGATGGCACAGTAATAGACGAAGACGATATCCTTTTGGAATTGGCAAGAATCTCTGGGACACCCATTACGTTAATGTCTATTCCGAAAGGTCATTTCTGGACAGCTGGAGACTTGAAAGATACCACAAGAAAAACGGCAGAGAGAATCGCATGGATGATTTTTGAAAAATATCCACAAAGTTTTTCCGACACGATCGATGGACAGCTGCTCGGTGCAGGGATGGAGTCCCTGCGCGCTCAAATATATACCACCGTTCATTACCGAAAAGACCTCCGACTTTCGTTAAAAAAAATGCGCAGATACTACGGTGTCTGAAAGTGACAGCGAAAGCTCGTCTGTTTCTTCAGTCTCACGGAAACAGGACGAATATGGATGTGTAGAGTACCAACCTTTATTACCCATTGGTGAAACGGTAGCATCTCACGGAGCCAAAAGATTGTCATTAGTCACCTATTACGATTCGCTTGAGTCTAATGATGAAAAAATAATAAAACTAATGGACGAACCATACGGATCACAGCGTAAGATGATCAATAAACCAAATAGGCATTTGGAGAAAGTTTTCCAGAATTAGCCTTTTCTCAAAGATGCTAAAACTTTATTAAAACATGCATCACGCCTCTTTGGAAAATCAGTTGAAGATTTATGGAATACATCTTTAATAGCCAAAGCTGAGCCTATAACAAAATATTTCAAATCAGCTGAGATTGCACGTGATTTCAAAATGAAGAAGTCCTAGAAGAGTACTGATGACGATGCACGGCAAAATTCCATAATATTGACTCTGATCAAAGAAGCCGATGATCAATTACGAGTATCCCAAAGTGTGGTTCCGCAATTAGCAGTGATATTTCCTCTAATCATGCATCACATGAAAGGAAATAAAGATCTACTGTTCCTGGTCATTGATGTAAGTCAATACCCAATTATAAATCTCAGAAGACCAAATCTTAGTTTGCACAATCCCTGATTGATTGATCTTGGCATTACTATTTTATTGTGACAATGACATAAACTATATCAGTAGTGGACAGTATAATTTTGGCAATGATTTGGTCCACACAATAATTTATTTATGTAGTCTATTATGCTTGCTGTTTCCAGGATAATTCAAGTACAGAAGCAGTGGAGCCAAAAGTTCAAACAGTTACCCCACTTTTGATAATCCGAGGTATAGCCATATTATGATTTTTTAGCAGCTTTGATAATCAGCTTCCCTAATCATTGATGTTCTTCACAGTTCAGAATGATTTGAAAGTTATGTGTAACACAATTTTTCGAGCGAGCATACAAAACTTTTAGTTTGCTTTTGCTTATCTTTTATAAGCTTGTAAAAATTACTCGCTCAACCAGTTGATTGCCCACAGAATGTTTTTGAAAAGTTCTTCGCCAACGCGTAATACAGTAATGGCTTGAAAGAACTGTTTATCCTTGTAGGAAAATCGTATTTAGATGCAAATGCGAGTTATGACGTTCTACTGGAAAATAAAATTTGGGTAAAAACCACCGGACTCCTGGAGGGTCTGTTATTAACTTTTGTTGCGTATTATATCTTTGGATACGCATACCCAATAAATTTGGTAAGTACACTAGAGTTTATACAACGGTACGTAATTGTTCAGAGTTAATATTTCCAGATGGCTTTTCTTAGTGATGGAAAGGCAAGAAAATACAAACTTTCTTTCTCTTTATTCAGAGTATTCCTGCTTATTAACCCATCGACTGGAGACAAGCGAGAATGTAAAAAACGAAGGGCACGCTCATACGATCCTAAGGTTTTGAAGCTAACGAATGAGTTGAATGATTTCACAAGCACATTTTGAGGATGTATCAAACACAAGTCGAAGAATCTAATGAAAATATTATAGGTGGTACATATAATCTTAGAAAACTTCCACCAAAAACAGTAGCATTAGTTCGCTAGTTATAATTATTTCAGTTAAATTATTTTTTGATCAAATTTTCACTCTTATCTATAATTATTTTCCTCATTTAAGTATATTACTCAAGTATATTATACTCGTATAGTAATCAATAAGCAAAAAACAGCATTGATTCACTAGATTGTTCGCTAGTCGTAAGAATTTTAATTTTCACGAAATATATAATTAATAATATTATTAGAAATACGTTACTTATAGTCATTTTGAGGCGTAGAAAAAATTGTGACATTTATATTTTTCAAATGATTGAAACTTTTCAAACAAATAACTACTTCAAATATTACCTAATTGATATGTGCAATAATATTTAACACGTACTACAGTATATAAAAAAGTTCAATTACTTTTCGATAAAATTTTCACTGTTATCGATAATTATTTTACTCATTCAAGTGTATATACTCAAGTATATTATACTCATCACTATGATAATACTCATGTCTAAGCAACTATGCATTTTTTAATACATTAACACATACTTTTTTATTGATATTTCATAAATATTAACAATAAAAATTACAAATTAATAAAAGAATTGAAAAATCAGCAGTTTCTTCTAATTCCCAACCCAGTTTATTGAAATTAAAAAACTACAGCTTAGTAAAATGACTATACTAATGCTAGGAAAATACTGGCTCAGATTCTTTAAATTACTATACGCATGTTCAGTAAAATGATTATACAAATGCTAGAAAAATACTGACTTAGATTCTTGAAATTACTACACAAATGTTTAGTAAAATGAATATACAAATGCTAGAAGAATACTAACTCAGATTCTTTAAATTACTATACGAATGTTTAGTAAAATGACTATACAAATGCTAGAAAGATACTGACTCAGATTCTTGAAATTACTACACAAATGTTTAGTAAAATGACTGTACTAATGCTCGAAAAATACTGACTCAGATTCTTGAAATTACAACACAAATGTTTAGTACATTGACTGTACTAGTGCTAGAAAAATAATAACTCAGATTCTTTAAATGAGTATACGAATGTTTAGTAAATTCACTATCCTGAATGCGAATAATGCTTCCTATACATTTTTAGTAAATTTACAACAGAAACTTTCAACAGTGTAGTTTCATACGGTGCTTGCATAGTTAATGTTAGTAACTGCCCAGGTGACAGCCTTCCCACCCACACTTGCGTCTTCAGCCAAAACATGATTCCAGGCCTTGTCGGCGAGCACCTTGTCAGCCGCGGTGCGCGCTGCAATATTCAACTGATTCTTCGAGTATACAATATCGTGCGTTTTACATGCAGCTTCTAGAGGATTAATTCCAGGTTCACCGCGAGCCAAGCTCTTTGCTCATTTTTTGCCGGGTCCACAGTACTGATATCCAGGCACGTGCAGTTCGACAGGGAGATTATTGATAATGTTATTTATGAAACCCTCACCACACGTATTACGTGTGTATCATACCATAGTTCGATGACAACTCACTCAAATTCCATATGAAAGCATGCATTCATATATTATGATATGAGTACCTGGTTACCCATCAACCGAGCATCATGAAATTCCAGAATTATACAAGTAAACTACCCGTAACGAATTTCGATGAATTAGTTCAGCGGAAAAAGAAGGAGGTGAAACGACACGGGGAATTGCTACCGAATAGTGTGAGGGCAGTTTTCTACGGACCGTCGAGTTGTAGGAAAACCAACGCCCTTCTCACGCTTATCACCCACGGCAATGGCTTACGATTCGAGAATATATACATTATTCAAAATTGCGCATTCAGCCAAAGTATGAGTTTTTGAAAAAGTTACTCGAGCCGGTCAAGGGGCTGGGTTATTTCCCATTCAGTGAACATGCGGAGGTCGTAAAGCCTGAAGATGCACAACCCAATTCTATTATGATCTTCGACGATGTGGCCTGTGAGAAGCGGGATAATATTCGTGCATACTTCTGTACGGGTCACCACAGAGATATTGACAGCTTCTATCACTGTCAGGCGTACGCTCGGATTCCTAAACATCTAGTGCGTGATAATGCGAATTTCTTTGTGATTTTCCGTCAGGATGAGATGAATTTGAAGCATATTTATGCCGATCATGTGAACGCCGATATGACCCACCAGCGATTTGAAGATTTATGTTCGGCATGCTGCAGTGGGGGTAGATATAAATCCGTGACCATTGACACACGTAGCGAAACCAACGAGGGACGATATAGGAAGGGTTTCGACTGCTTTATAAGTATAAATTACCATCTATTTGCCTACAGTCACGTTGAAACGGTCAAAGTGCGAACATGGATAGCTCCAAGATTCGTAAGCAGAGTAATATGCTACACGAAATAGCGGAGGCTAGCGAGACGATACGACGTGAGCACCGGATGATCAAGATAGACCAAGATACAAGCAAGCGGGTTATGGATAGGATATTCAAGCCGATAATAACGCCGCTACAGTAATTGGTTCGAACCTCAAAGCAGCAAATAAAAGATGAGATTTAGACGGAGCCAAAGGATATTTCCATGAAAGATGAAAAACCAACCAAGGAGGAGCATACGGATGATGAGGATGATGATGATGACAACTATGCAATTTATTTGGATATCGATAATGATGATAATGATGGCGATGAGGATCAAACAATTGTAGCCGCTGATATTCCCGACACAAATACACCGATAAAGACAGGGGGAAATTCAGTTTCGCGGTATTCGAAAATGTTTGACACGAGAGAGCGCAAGGATTTGGACAATAAATATGGTGTTCGACAGTTGGCGCATGGGATGTGGATTGGAGATTCTCGAATTAATTTCGATGCAAATCGGCTGTATGTGGATGAGAAAAATTTCGAGGCAACACCGCGACTTCTCGAATTATTGTTCAAAAAGACGCCCAACACCGGCGATGTGAATGCGGAGGAAGGGGAAAATTATGGTAGAATAGCGATGATGACAAATGTTCATCGAAATTACTATAAAACCGATAAAAGTATACATGAGGATGTGGAGAGTGAAAAGTATAATGATGTCATTGCCCGGTATGTGCATTCACCGAGGAAGAGAGGACAAAAATACGGGAATCTAGCAACGATGCTCAATCGCCAGAAAAGGGGCGAATGCTTATTACCAAACCATAAAATTGCACGAAAGGTGGGGCGAAAAGTGAATTACGTTTACCGGGACAACCCTCATGAAATCGTTGACCGTCTGAGGCTGCTCATAGCATCGCAAGCGGCTGGTAACACCAGTCATGCCAACGAAATAGTCTCCGTTATTGTGGAATTACGCGAGGCCGATACCATTTATTAATGAGAGATCTACAATAGGAGCGATCATTCAGCCACCAACCGTTGAACAATAAGCATTGACATATTCGGATGACAGCTGGTTAGCGGTGGTGGTAAAGGCGCTATTCGAGGACCTCCGGGCATTGGATTCAAGATCACTGAAGACAACCAGTACGATATCGATAACAAACGATTGTGTAATCTTGCTGATCCTCGTAGACGAGACAATGCCGTTTCTCTGTGAATCGTTGAGGAAATTTTGCGACAGTCAATCGATGTTATTCAGAGCGCTATGCAACAGGCATTTGGTTTCACTCTAGAACGAGAGCTCAACAATTTAGAGAAGAAAATGCAGAATCGCGTAGAACAGGTGAAAACATTCGCTCGGGAAGAGACCCGGCACGCGTTGGGACTTGCACGGGAAGGGGATGAGAACGTGCGAAGACTTGCAAGGGGGGTGAGTGGCGAGGTAAATGGCCAAGTGACCAGAGTAGAGAATTACCTTGTGCGGGAGATCCGCAGGAAGAGGAGAAAGGAGATAGAGGAGGAGCAGGGCGAGGTGAAGGAGGAGCAGGGCGAGGTGAAGGAGGAGCAGGAGTAGCCTCCTGATTCAAAATTAAGCGTGTGATAACTAATGAGCTTCATAAACGCGCCAGACGTAATTATCCTGGACGATATGTCGAAATACGCGGGCTGGACCGTTGAGTGTAGAAGGGTATAGAGGTGCGGACGGCGAGGTGGGGGTATGCTTATGTACTTTTCCTTATGTACAAGAACTTTGCCGCCCTACTCGGAGATGGCGCTGACAAATTTAGCTCCATTTTACGCACACATGGGAGACCGTCGTGTTTATGAGACGCAACACATGCGATCGGCTCACCGATGAGTCGAGCTTCCTGCCCAACCACTTAGTACGCCACCGGCGTGCTCAGTTGGCCGCCCTCTACATGGAGCGCCACGGTCACTTACCAACACATGCGACAATTACGCGTAAACGCCATACAATACATCCAATCTTTTCACCGACGACGGTGCTTTGAATTCGTCAACTGCTAACACTTTGGACAAATCTAACGTAACATGATTCTACTCCGGCACGGCGCGGCGCGGCGGCCAACGTTGCAAATTGGCATACGGATCCATTAAAAAATCGATAACTCGGTTGATATTGATCCTGCATCAAATTTCCTTGTCTCATTTCACGCGAAAAAACTTCAAGTTTTTCATTGTCAAATAGAAAGACGCAAAAAATATCAACATTTTGATTGTTTATTTGCCAAAAACTGGAGAATTCAGAATTTCCGCTCCATAATATTGCAGCTGGAATTATCAAAAATTCCTCGCAGTGATGAATTGCGATAACAATGCAGATTGCAATAATTCGCACGACTCTCAGTCTCGCAGGTTTACTACCATGAATTGATGAAGAAAATGTAGTAACATGCATTGTCGAATAATTCGTTCATAATGATTATCTTGAAGAATGATGTCGGGATGCTTGTATCACTTGAGCCCCCTCGCCTTTCACGATAGAATTATTATAAGAAATCATAACTATTAATAGTGTATGAGGGATTTTACGTGGAGCGGATCATTTTAGGGCCTCGTCACCTTCGACCTCACTTTTCTTTCAGTAATTTTTTGTGCGCAATTTTTTTTATGGTCAAATTTTACAGATTGTGTTCAAAATTTCAATTTATCGTAAAATAAATCAACAAAAATATAATTATTCTCGCGTATGCTATGGTCGATGAAAATCTAATTTGGACGTTACTATAGGTATACATATTGAAATCTAAATGTTTTTCGCTTTCCATTTCATTTCATTATTCAATATAAATAAAATACTCGCAATCTGTGATGATAATCCTTTTTTATATCTGCAGCGTTGAGACAATGTATTGTGTTTTCGAAAATACTGGAATCAATGCAATTGTTAACAACATTGTAAGGGGATTGTGGATGGGTGGTATCGTCCCCCGTCCACCTACCGCGTCGTTGCTCACACGCTTTCGTGACAATAATATGCTTGCACGATAGAACGTGAAACGTAGTCCAGCCGAGTAGGCATTGACTCCTATTATTTTTGAGAATAGGTTCACCGATTCTTTTGTAGGTAGGTTTCACCTCGAACAAAAGGCCCTTGATTTTGCCTGTATCGGAAGAGGTGCTTCATACAATCGTGATAGAACTTCTCTCACAAGTAAGTTTGTTCAATCATGTAATTGTAATGCGCACCTCTTCCTCAAGATCACCATGTAGATGTTCAACGCCCGTTACGGCAGCATGCATGTAGTGCACGAGTCACAGCTTGATATGATTCAATATATTTTATTATCATTCTTTCAGGGTTTATATAAGGCGAACTCAAGTAAAAATAACATTTTTCCTAACCATCTAAAATTGTTTTAGCAAACACCTCTTCAACTTGTATTATCTGGAGTTCATAAAATTTTGCAGAGGTTAATGAATTCTCAGTCCATCCTGCAGCCTTTCGGATTGCATCAATACTTCTATTTCTCTTTCCTACTAGCAGTGGATGCCGATGCGTGCCGCTTACTGTGGGCGGAAAAGATGTCTGTGTCTATGCCACTCTGGCAAAGGGCAGTTTTAACCCACCGACTTAATGTCTGGGTGGTTACTGCATTATGCGGTTTTTTGAACGATATAAATAGAGAATTTACTGAATTTCGTAGACTCTTTGTTCTCTCAATATAGTATTGTAATGTAGCAGCTACACATATGTTGACGTCTTTAACGTAAAATGGCAAGATCAGAGTTGGTTGTAGCCTTCTAGGTCCTGAAGTTTTTATTCAATTCGGTATTTTAATTTCAATGTGATCTCCCGTTTTGACTATGTTTCTGATGTCCATTAGAGAGAGAGTCTGCATTCTTTGGCCTGTCATTAGTGTTAGTAAAGTAATGAGTTTTGATGATAAACTTTCAAGGCTAGTCTGCTCATTAAAAGGCCATTGGGAGGTATGGATTAAGACTATCCTGGGATCCCACGTCGAATCATATTTGGATTCAGATGGTCTGAGCTTGGCTACACCTTTAAAAAATCCTCTAACTTTGGTATCCTGGCCTGGATCGTTATCATAAAGTGAGGCGATTGCAGATCTTGTACAATTCAGGGAACCGTATGATAACGCTTTCCTAAATTCCTCAGTGAAGAACACGAGTATCTCGTCAACTGAACTAGAGAGAGGATTTATACCTCTAGAATTACAAAAATTCCACTATTTTCTTAGAGAACTATGATACTGTTTCAATGACGTTGTACTTAAAGATGAAATCATGATATCTATCGCATCAGTTGGTATCTTCTCCAACATGTACGCTCTGCGGATAATATCGTGGCATATTCATTTCCATCCTCATATTCCATTTTTGTAACATGCATAGGATCAATGTGAAAGGTGGAAATGCATTAAAAAAAAAGGTTTCCATGAGATGGTGAATGCATCTACATCTAACGCGTCTGGATCTTTAAACCATGAAACAAATTTGTCGCACTCAGAATTTATTCTGGTTGCAAAGAGATCTATTTCCCCCTCTCCAAAGCTCTCAACTATTCTACTGAATATTCTCGCTGATACTTCAAATTCCTTTTCGGGCTCTAATTTTCTTGATTCGAATTCGGCCTCCGAATTCTCCGCAGATAAGATATATGACGCGAATACCCAAACATTCCTCTGTTCGCACCACTTCCAAATTTCTCTGGCTAATGCGCTCAACTCTCGAAACTGAATACCACCTATCTTATTGATACAAACAATAGCCGTGGTGTTATCAATTTTTAACAGAACATCACAGTCCCTGAGATCATTTGCGAAGCATTTCAAACCCAAGAATGCAGCTGATAGCTCTGAATAATTAATGTGTAGCTCTTTTTCACGGTCACTCCAGTGACCATGATTTTTTACGTTAGCACAGCAAGCCCCCAACCAGACCTTGAGGCATCTGAAAAGATTTCTACCTCAAACATGAAATTCTTGATTGGATTACTTGTAGACTGAATATGTGTCTCCCACCATCTGAAATCCTCTTCAAGCTCACTGGTCATGCTCATGCAAGCCTCAAAATTATCGTTATTATTCCTGAGGACTAAATATATCAGTCTTCCGAAATTTTTCACGTATACCCAGCCATATTTCATGGCTTGGCAGCATGACCCTAGAATCCCTATGAAATTAGCAAACTCTCTTATCTTGCAATATCTAGTGAAACTAAACTTATTTACTTGTTCTAACGCTCTCTTCATCTTATTCTCGGGCAGTTCAACTGTCATTTTTCTCGAATCAAATATAAATCCCAGGAACTTGCATCTATAAGACGGGATTATCTGACTTTTTTCGTTGTTGATTGTAAATTTTAATCTCTGTAAAAGGTTCACTGTAACTGTCAAATTCTTTACACATTCTGAAAATTTGTTCCCAATAAGCAGTAGGTCGTCCAAGTAAATTACTGAAATAAACCCTGCTTTCCTCAAGTGAGCAACTATTGGCTTCAAAAGTTTTGTAAAGACGGTGCTGTATTGAATCCAAAAGGTGAGCAAACGTACTCACAAAGTTCTCCGTTGAAGCAAAATCTCAAAAGCTTCCTACTTGATTCTGCTATTGGCACTAAATGGTAAGCATCTTTGAGATCTATTGTCACTATAAAAAAATTTTCACTCATCAATCTCTTAACTGTCCTACTGTCTTCACGTTTCAAAAGTTCTGTCTCTATGAAGTTATTGAGTTCCTTTAAATCTGAAATTAACCGATTTGATCCATCTACCTTTCGAACCAAATAGATATCTGAAATGAACTCATTCATAGAGGGAGTGCATCTACGAACCGCACCCTTTGCAATTCAGTTATTGACCCAGCAATCCGAATCATTTCGCACCGGGACCTTTTTGGTTCAACCGGAGGGGTATTTTGATTAGTAAAATACCTCAAGGGAATGTCGTAACCTACAACCCAGTTCAAGATTACACGGTCAGATGTAATGCATTTCCATTCGTCAATGAACATTTTTAACCTGCCCGCTAAGCTACTTAGATTTTCAAATTCTAGTATCGCTTCCTGAGTGTACGAGGTTGTTCCTGTCTGGATCTCTGTCGTCTCCAATTGTAGGCTGACTGTCTCTGTCCTCCTGACTGGTTCCCCCAGCTCTTGGCTGCCTGCTCCTGCCCGGTCGTATGGTTCCTCCAGTTTGAAAGTGGTTGTCTTTGTCCGTGCCCGCCCGCCATCTTCAGTTGTGCTTGTCGACGAGACGGGCCCTTGAAGTTTTTTGGTTTTTCATGAACTTGGCCTATCCTTTGGGTGGTTTTGAGTTCCTAGCTAGACTGTTCCAGAGCTTTTGCCGCTTTTGAACGGCTTTCTAGATTTTCCCCAAAAAGAAATTCGTCCATTGACGTGGCAATGAGTGTATCCCGTAATGATACGTTGATGTTCCGTAGGATCAGGCTTCTCCTGATTTGAGACTCACCATGCTGCAAGTCAACTAAAATTCTTCCTGCATCACTGAGCCGCTCAAGCAGCTCCAGATTCTCTTGGCAGCTCTTTTTTTTAAATCATTGTTAATGATTTTCCTAAGGCTGAGAGACAGGATGATATCCGCTCCTGCTTTTCAACGATATGATCGTCCCTTTTAATAATAGTCCCCTGCAGCGATGCCTATATTTCAGGATTCAACTTAGGTGGATCCATCATCTTACAGTTTATAGGCGGGGGATACTTTTCACGTAGTTGTGCTTTTTCCTCTTTTGGAATACCCTTCACTATGATCTCATTCCACCGCACGGTCAGGTCTTTCTGAATGTCTTCTCTGAAACATTGATCTTCCTCAAGACGCTCGACCATTAGTTCTAGAACCCTATCGTCCAACTCATCCTCTGGATGAGTAGACCCCATGACATTATATGCTAGGGTAGCATTAATAGTAACGCCATCTAGAATGTTATCCAATTGAACTCGCAGAGCGTTGGACGGAGGAACTTCTAATAACTCTGGGATTATAGCATTGTCGTCCTCGTTTTCCTTATTATGAGTGCTTGTTCCATCGCTGCCAGACATACTTCCTGCATCTGAATCTTGCATCTTTTCCGCATGTTCGACACGCGTGAGCAATGAAGAATTTTGCGTAGGTTGAACCCGATGCATCGCATTATCTGCTTAATCGCTCGCCTGAGACAAAGTTCCACGTGGGTCGGACATCCATGCGTGGCGCATTCAGATCTGTATTAACAGCTGCCTGAGACTAAGCTCCATGGCTCAGTCGAACCGAACCATGTGGCATTTTGGACCTAGTCGGCGCAATTACGAGAAAGTAAGGTTAGGTTTCTTGGGTACCTACTATGTCTGTTTACGTGATGTCTCCGCTTTTCTTGTTTCCCTAACTTTTTCTCTAGTCGCTTGAACCGTTTCTTCAATTTATCTTCGTTTCTTTCTTCATCTGACGACGTTTTTCTGCTTCTTTTCTTTCCCATTTCTATGAAAAATAATTTTCACCTTGTGGCTTAACGGCACGAAGAACAAGAATGACGATACAGTACGGCGCGCGACGAAGGCGCGTTTTTAAAGCTTTGAAGATTGTAGTGACATCGGTGCAAAGTAGGGGGACTACATGGTGATCTAAAGGGAGAGGTGCGCAATACAATTAATCGTTGAACTGCAATATTGCACACAGCCGAACCTCCGTGAGTTAAGCTAATGATTTGCTGATGATTTTCATTAACTGTAACCGATGCTATAGGATTATTCAATTAACAGAGAAGGTAAGTTGAATACGCGATTGAAGTTGTATTGTTGACTGTGGCCGTATTAATATTTTAGTTGAGTCTGTATTCGTTAATATATTCATCCATTTCGATGTACTGAAGGAACATATTACTTGAAAAATTATAGGAATTACGATATTGGATTACATAGAACATTCTAAGAACGCACATCGATGTATAATATTTGTAACGTTCCCATGATGTTACTGGAATCTTCTATGTGAATATTTCCGGATAATGTATGATGTCATCTAATCTGAAAATTCCCTGAATGTATTGTGCTATCTGGGCAATTTCCCTTTAAAATATCCGTCGCCAATTTCGAATCACCCCGAACCCTACATTGGGAAAATAATTCACAGAAGCATTAATCTCAAGTTTATGAATTTCAAGTGTATGAAAATCGTCACTGTCCAATCAATTATATCGCCTATAATTTTTATCGATTAAAACTCCTTTCGTTTCTATGAACAAAAAATGAAAATTGAAGTGAATGAATGAATGGTTTGATTATTTATGGTGCAGACTACTGAATTTAGTGATTAGTAGAAAAATTCCTGAATCTGCAGTGAAAGAAACATATCGTATAGATTTGGCTATCGGTCCTATGTGATATGAGCCATAGGATTTTATTTTTAAATGTAGTTTATACCTAATAATTCGACCAATAATACATGAAATCCGAATAGTCACAGGACCGTTATTAAATTCAAAAAATACCCCAACTGAGCGGCAAAGTTGAAAAATAATTTTCATTATGAAGCGTAGAGTTTTAGATGCATATTCTGTGTTCCCGTCGAAAAGCGGATATTATATTTCAATAGGTAATGATTCGTTACCCTATGCATAGTGGGTGTGATAAGTATGGTATCTCCGATCGAAATTGGAATCCAATAATCAGTAGTGAGGATATTCAACGAATAGTTTAACGTTGGGTTATTACTTACCAATCTCAGTGAACACTATTATAAGTGAAAGTTTGGAAAAAAAGTGATGCTTTCACGTCTTGATCATTGTACAGCGTAAGAATTGTTAGCTAGTCGCCTCAGTACGGCTACATGATGACGATGGTTCAGTAAAATTGAAGAGATGATACATACTCATTTCCGGATAATAGTCATTTTTAATTTTTTATCGAACTTATATTATTTTCTAACAGTCCTAGCTTTCCGGCATTCATGAATCGCGCCACAGCTAATTTACCCACGAGCTATTCCGTCACCAAATAGCGACATCCCAGTACCGCTCACTGTCGGTCGACAGAGAGAAGCCTGAGAGAGCTCATGCTCGCATTTTGCGTGTTCATATATTAGTGACGCCCTCTGACCCGCAATGGATTTTTGGAACTAATATCGCCGGCAGCGCGCTCTGACCCGCAATGGATTTCTTCGAACTACTGGCGATGACTGATTATCGACCGGTACCAACCCGTATTTATCATGCGACATTTACCACAGGAAATTATTTCACCAGTGTTGCTCAATCAACAGCTTGTGAAAACATCGAGCAATGAAATTGATAATTTTCCGCAATATATGGAGGAATTATGATTTTCGTTCTATATCGTGAAAATTTTGATCTTAAGGAAAACAATAATCATCCATAATAATATGACTAGAATTATAATTTCAAAGAGAATAATTTCGGTCAAACAGGAATCCATCTGAAGCTTATTGAAAATTTCGTTTCTGTACTGCATATGTTGAGTCTATTCCGCTGTATTAGGGTGTATGAATTTTATAAGTACGCAAGTATTGGATGGCAGTCAGTGTAAATTTAACCTTTGACGTATGTACATATTACTATTCCCTGCATAGTAGATGTCATATTGTTTGTTAACCGAATTTTCCCAAAATATAATATGCGATACCAGGCAGGTGGCGAATTAAGATCTGTCGAATCGTCGGTCGCCTGTGTTCCACCTTCGTTACTTATAATGGTGAAGTGGGGGAATATTCTCTACACACAGTCAGAAAGCGATTATTACAGCGAGTGTCAACGTGCATTGAATCGTATGCTTTACAGAAATTATATTCATTCGAGTAAATCACATTGTCAGTTCTCAATCCTTTTATCTTGAATTCCGTTTTTTTTCGTTATTTGAATAATAACCCGGGTGATCGGTTTGAAAAAAAAAAAAACGTATAGATGTTAATGATCAAACAAATTCTTGGCGAGAGGCCCAAGCACCGATGTTGTTATCGCGATTGCAACAACGGTCCTCACCAAAATGCCAAAAAATTGTTCCATTTCCCAAAACAATTCAATCAACTTCACGTGTGGTTGAAGAATTGCGGTAAGGTTACTTTGCTTATGATTTCTAGTCGGTAGCCAAGATATCATGCAGAAAAGTGACTTATACAAAACTAGCCAGTTTTTTGACATACTTTGAAATGAAAATATTCGTAAAGTATTTCAGACACCGGAAATGTAGAAATTTTCATTTAAAAACTGAAAATCGTGAATTGCAAAAAGTCGCCATAATCAATCCATTTCAATGGGTATCCTAGGATAAGATAGGTGGAATGCTCTGTTGCCAGAATTTTTGATTGATAATAGTAAAAAATTGACAAAAATTATATCTATAAATTATTGTGAAAATCAACGATCTCAGGCAAATTTTCCCTGCGGGAGTGTTCCGAGTTTGTTCTATCAAAAAATATTCGATGCGTATTTTTCTGAAAAATCCGCCGTGCCCCCGTTTTTGAGATATCGTCGATAAGGGTGGTTCAATAAGCTAGCAGCTTTAGAATTCGGCATGGACGAGCCTTGGAGTGTTGGGTGTACTGAAATTAGGTGCACTACAATGTATCGCGTGACACGCTCTCAGGCAAAATTCAGCCGCGAGCTCGCTGTTTGGCAGTCGTCACACTTATCAAATAACGTGCGACTGACGACTGACGAGATACATTATATTGCACCTGATTGCAGTATACCAAATACTCAAGGCTCGTCCATGCCGAATTTTAAAGCTGTTCTGTTATTGGTCCACCCTTATCGACGATATCTCAAAAACGGGGGCACGGCGGCGGATTTTTAGAAAAATATGCATTGAATATTTTTTGACGCTTAATCCGCCGGTGGCAATGAAATGCGATCTTCAAGATATACCCTGTATAGAAGTATTCTAACTCAAGCGTAGCTAGTGTTTCAATACTGTCACATATAAAAAAAAAAAAAAAAAGAAAAACTTATTAATTATTATTAAGAATAATAATATTCAAAAACCTCTCATTAATATCATGTTAACGATCCACGTATTTTTAGAGGTTGTTCCTATGTTCTTATTTCATATTTTGACAATTCATTTATCAGTATAAGAAATATCACCAGGAGTTTAAGAACTCCTGAGGGAACTCCCTTCAACAAGGATGAGCGATCAAGGAGATCTCATGATACCCACCGCTACGTAAACTTCAATGTTACGTCCAGCATCAGGGTAACTCCGCGATTCGTTCTGTACTGCACTGCGTGAGCCACGAAATTATTGTGCTACCAAATAGTACATACATACAAACACAGCGGAGTATCCTCCAACTGGCTGGCAGAGTGGGGATGGGAGTGTGACTGCAATACAAGATGCATTCGAGTGGCATATAATCCCCACTCGGGAGCCGATAGCCAATTAAAAAAGGAAAAAAAAGATGCATTCGAACATTTTATGGCGATACAATAAGCGATGTGCCTTCACTTTGTAGCAATCGTTGTTCATTGTGTTGTGATACAAAACTCTGTGCCACTAGGCTGTCGGGAAATTTGGGCTGATTGTAAGATGGAATTTGTGCTGCTATTTAGCGGCAAAACTAACATTTCGTAATAATTGAATTAACGCTGGTTGTATTTCCTGGCCGAAAATATTTGACTGATATATGGTTGTGAAGGAATTCGACTTGTAGATTATCGCATGCAGTATTTTGTTCATGATTTCTATTGTGTGAATTGGTACAACAAACATCAGATCTGGATATCATTTATTATCTGATTCATACTGTAATTTGTATTTACATTCATTCATTAAAAGTATATCAATAATTACACGTAATAAATATTTTAACAACGTATAACATAATAAATCAGGGAATAAATCATGTATCTGTCCGAAATCTGATAATTCGTATACAAATCTGCATAACAAAAATCAGGTATGAATAAAATATGTGATAATCCACACGCTGAATTTCTTCATAACTTCCTATAATTCATCATATATACATAGGTATAGTGCCGTAGCCGGTAACCACGATACGCTGGTTGTAGCAACTGCACTGCTCGCTCTTTAGGTTAATCTATCTTTTCATGTATTGTTCATAAATGAAAAAACAAATAATTGAAATCCTGGATATAATTTTTTGTTCGTTGCTCAGAATCTCAACTAGAATCTTTCTTTGTTTACATGCATTTATTTGTTCCGTTATTCATGGTATCAATAGATGTAAATTATGAGAGAAACGGATTACTGAACACTCTGCTAAAACCGATAACACCTATGAATCTCGAGTAGAAACTTCGTAGTTTTACGGAGCGATAAAATAATTATCAATTTCATTGCTCGACGTTTTCGCAAGTTGTTGAGATTGAGCAACACTGGTGGAATGATTTCCTGTGGTAAATGTCGCATGATGAATGCGGGTTGGTACCGTTCGGTAATCAGTCATCGCCAGTAGTTCGAAGAAATGCATTGCGGGTCAGAGCGCGCTGCCGGCGATAGTAGTTCCAAAAATTCATTGCGGGTCAGAGGGCGCCACTGACGTATGAACACGCAAAATGCGAGCATTAGCTTTCTCAGGCTTCTCTCTGCAGTCAACTGACCCAGTACACCGCTCTCGCCGCGTGGTGGCTACGCGCTCGCACAAGTAAAGCGGAGCCGCGAGAGAATAGGAGGCCGCGCTCAACGACGAGTAACCAGTTCACTAGTCACCAGTCACATACCATGCCCACTGGTTGAACTCGGTCTACCAGACGTACGGATCCGCGGGACGAGACCCAGGACCGCTAGACGCGATCGCGAAGTAATTTACTCCCAAAACTGTACCGCACTAGATCGCATCCACGAAGCTTCATTCTTTCTCATAGTATTGGCGATATTTTCCAATTGTATCGATATTTCGTATCGATACGTATTGACGGTCAGTGTATTGTGACATCAGACCGGATTACCACTACCATTTCTCACTTAATAACAATGTATCACTAAAATAACTATATGATGCAAGTAAGATAATCTCACGGTAGAAATTCACCTTAATGTAAATTTGAGTCTAAATTTTCCCGAGTTAGATCCGTAATACCACTGGGTAATCTAGCCGAGAAGATCCTCATGCTTCGATCATAAATATAACACTCGTAAGATAATTACCCACTAAAATAGATTTCTTTCAATGTATGAGTTATTACATACAAAACTCTGTTGATGTAATAAGCAGTCATTCAATGCATCACGGATAAGTCACCGATAATGGACGTTAATATTACCAATAGAAAGGTAATCCTATATATGCATAGAACATTGTAATACTTTTGCGTATTCGGTGATAACTACTATATGTCAATTTCAACACACAACATAATATGAATTCTACCACACTCAACATATGATATTATAAATAAACTATTTTCTATTAACCCATATTTTTACCATAACCATATTCTATAATATAATTAAACAGCAAACCAATGATCGAACGTTCACACTTATAAATTCCGTATCCTTGAACAATTTTTTTACATCTGAACACCAACATTCAATCACTGTCCCGCTGGAATATAATAAATACCAATATTATAAGTTCAACTACGAGATACAGCATCAGAATTTCAATTTTGTTTTTGAGTAGGTATAAACGACTTTTTCTTTAATTTATCTCAATTAATTTATCACACACGTAGTTTAAAGACTAAATTGGATGTCTTAGTTTGCCCAGTCCCCATTCATTCGGTAAAAGATCAAATCTATTGTCAAGTGTTCAAGATACTGTCTAATTGAATCGCTGTTCTGTACAAAACAACAGAATTCACCTCCCATAAATAATTCTTCATGCATAAATGATCCCGAGGTTCAAGTGAAAAATTGGAGATAAATCGACCTTGTAATTTTGCACAAAACATCGATTCATTCATGTAGGGTCTCGAACTATTATACTGCGAACTATTGACACATAATATATATACATATATATGGGGCATTCCAAGTCAAACCAGTATGTCATCGGCCTGGCCCCCTGGGATTCTGACAACCAATCGGTTTTTTTGGTTCGTTACGGTCAAAAATGATACCTCTAATTTTTCAAAATTTTTTCGCCATTTTGGAAAGGTGTAGCGACCTCAAATATCCTGAAGATGATCAAGTCATGACGATGGACATTTTCAAAATCGCTGAAAATTTTATGTAAAATCAGGGACTTGAAATCACATTGTTTCGTCATGATCCCAAAATGGGATGAAAACCCTTGATATTTTTGTAATTTTCTTCCTTTCAAATAAATAATGAAAAAAATTCTGGGAACTTATTTTTAAGAATGGTTTTTTGTAGTGAAAAATAGAATAAGAAGAAACATCGTCTTGGTAACATTCGACTTTCTTCTTAGTTCAAGAGTGAAACGAAGAAAGCGATGCTCAATACGAAAATACATAACATCGATTTCTTCGTTTAACTCTTGAACCAAACAGTAAATTGAATTTTACCAAGACGATATTTCATTTTATTTCACTCTTATTACAAGTAACCATCATTCGAAATAAATTTGATTCAAAACAAACAAACAAAATTTTTTTTTTTGATAAACAAACATAAAAAAAAATGTATATATATCAAGAATTTTCATCCCATTTTCGAATCATGAGGAAGCAATGTGTTTTCGAGTCCCTGATTTTACATAAAATTTTCAGCGATTTTAAAAATGTCCATCTTCGTGATTTGATCATCTTCGGGATACTTGAGGTCACCACACCTTTACAAAATGGCGGAAGAATTTCAAAAAATTGAAGGTATCATTTTTGACCAGAACGACCTGAAGAATCCATTGGTCATCAAAATCCCAGGGGGTCAGGCCAAAGACCTACTGGTTTGACTTGGAATGCCCCATATATATGTATACATGTCAAGCGCATAGTTTGAGACCCTACATTAAATCGATAGATTGCATCAATTTAAATATCCAGAAAAATAAATGGTTTGTCGCAGTGAAATTATGGGGAATGATTTTCTGAACAAAAGAGCCAATATCCTACATTGAAATCGACCCAATTTCATAATTTCTTTTAAAATTTTAAGTGCTTGAAATTCGAACGCTAATATCTAGACATTCGTTTATAATTGTAAGAATTAGATTAAAATGCAAGAATTTCTAGGGGAGTTGTTGTAGTTCACGAGTATATGTTATTATCATTCAATGCGCGAATATAACCCTATACAATTATTTACAAAGTTACTTCCAAGACTAATTTAATGAATGCCTCCATTGAAATCAGTCCTCATTTAAGCGGTCCAATATGAAATTTCAAATATATAGACAAGGACTTAGATCATACATCTATAGTATAGTAAAACTAGCCTGAGTCCAACTTCAGTTTTTACTTTAATGCGGCAAATGATTTGAATTTTGATTATATCATACGTGCTCCTTGTGCTCATAAGCTGCATGCGTGAACTATCAATAAATCAAATTATGCGACGCATTATCCGAGGTCTTAAGTTCTAATGGAGTAATATACGATCGCCTCCAAACAATGCATCTACTAAGTAGTAATCCACATTGACGTAGAATGATATCCAAAATTTCCCAAGATCCAAGAATGATTGAAAATTTAGTATTCGTAAGATCATGACGTTTAGAACGAAAACTTTCTAGAAAATGATATATTCAATCGATAGGTAATGGGTGTTAAAACATAAAACATACGTCGGAGACATGTCATATAACACTGTTTATATTGAAAAAAAACATTACATGAGATCATCCATTTGACTAAATCATACCGTCTCTGAACAATACATCTACTAAGTAGTAGACTATATTAAAGTAGTATGATATTCAAATTTCCCAAGATTATCGGAGTCATGTCATTTAACATTGTTTATATTGAGAAAACATTACATGTTCAGCATAGATTACTACCAAGTGGATGCGTTGTTTGGAGACAATATGGTTCAGTCGACAGTATTTTATCGAAAACTCGAGAACAAACAATTGACATCTTAGTAGATCTACTGCCTCAGATCTGCATCGAATAGTAAGAGAGAATATCTAGATAGAATATCTGATAGAATAGTATAATAGAATGGAGAATAGAAGTCAAATAATAGATGACCAAGAAACGCTGAATGTCCACGTTGCAGTCTATTTCGAGACATTGACCAAAATACAACGCAAACACTTGTGTTACTTATCTTTCAGTCAATGTATTGAAATTGACTGCAATGTGGACATTCAGACTCCATCGGTCATCTTTCAGTGCAGCCTTAGCAACGTGAGTTGTGTGCTACTTAGATTGAACGACAGTATTGGGTGAATTATAATTTTTTTGTTGGTAATATGCCTCGCGACGCTGTTGTACTTTTCTTCGATTGTCAATGGAGGATTTCAATTGTTGTGGCTGTCGATTACGTAAAACTTTATATTTTTTAATCGCAGCTGAACATTGAGTCAATGATGGTAATTTTTTTATGGTTTCGAGCTCTCCGAAATGAGAAATCACCGCCTTTATTTCAGATTCGCTCGACCTTTTACGCTTTGTTTTTCCATAGGGAGACGCTGTAATGGATATCAATGAAGAATCAATTTTTTGTTGTGAAATAAATACAAACATATTGCATAAATCGTTATCACTTACTACTACGTCGTCGAATTTCATCTGAAGTATTATGATTACGCTCACGTGACAAGCTTGATATGTCTCCAGAATACAAACCCTTTCTTTTCACTTCTGCAAGACTCCGCTTAGGAGCACGTGGCCTATCTGCAATTGTAGATTCATTCTTACTTTGACTGTTATCCATGGCTGTTAGACAATCATTTTCATCATCACCAGATTCGAGATTTTCACTGCAGTCACTATTGCTACTTGCGCTGTTTTCATCTTCACTTGAATCAGCGTTTCTTTCTTCATCATCACCCATTGCAGCCACAAGTAATCGAGAAACATCAGTCATTTCAGCGATAGGAACTGGTACTCGATAAACTGATTTGTGAATATCCTTATGATGACCCATAAAGTTTGCGAGTCGATCAGGTTGATTATCTTCAATGTCCAGCATTGCAGTGTAAGTTGCGATGTGTTTCCTCAATTCAGTACCTCGTAGTGAACTTGGTATTAGAGCACCACAGTCGTTGGAGAATCGTCGCATAAGTGGGCAAGCTCTGATGTAATGTTTTTTAAACGAATTGGTATTTGGCACAGCAAATACATATTCTTTTCGAGACGAAATGCCAGCTTCTTTGCGAAATTTCAGGAGAATTTCAATGTACTCCATAATCAATGGACTTAACAGGACAGATACAGTTCTAGATAATTTGCCACGTAAAGTAAGTCTGACATATTGTTTGGCATACTGCATCGTTACAGGTGACAAATTACGACATAGATCTTCATTTATATTTTCGTCTAATTTCTCTTTATTTTCATAGTCAACTAATTTCAGTCTCTCAATCTCACCAGCTTGACGCCTATTGAAAATTTGAATCAAAATTAGAGTACATTGGTTTAGTAATTTCCAGGCGGCCGAATCAAATTTATCTTTTAATAGTTCACAACAAATAGTAGCCTCTGTCTTTAAATAATTAAAAAGTAATTTAATATCATCTTTCGATGGGAGAACAATTTTTTGTTGTCTTTTTTGTGTTATTTGGTCTTCAAGAGCTTTTTTATTTATCAAAATTGGAACTTCTTCCGTCCATAACAATAAGAAATCTTCAATATCTCTTTTTTTGTCATGGTATTGCACTTTGATACACTCTGTTCTAGATTTATTTGCTATTTTTTTTATCAAAGTCACTAAATTTTGTACAACTGCTGGTGTCTCGAACCACATGATGGTTGCATCCCAATGGGCTATCGTACGTAAGGCATCTATTGCAGAATCGAATCTTTGAGGTTTCGAAATTGAATCAAAATCATTTACTTGCGGATCCACGGGTTTTATGGCTAATTTGAATCTACCCAGTAATCTAAGTTGCGCGCGGATCATATCGTGCTGGTGATCTAGAGTATATTTATTGCAGAGTCTGTTTCCGAATAATATAACCAACTCATCATACTTGATGGACCTGGTAACCTCATCGTCTCTTAATACAGGAAAAACTACACGTCGAAGAACTCGTTCGGCCTTATTGTGGATGTAGCCAGTCAATCGTCTCCCTGCCACGGTAATATTTCGTACTCCTTTTTTATGAGTTTGATCGCAATTACTGAAGTGTATACGAATCGTTTTTTTGGGGGAAAAAAGCCTTACAATTTGTACAACATATGTAGTCTTCAGCAATATTATTGAACTTTTCTTGGCGCAGTCTAGAAGGTATAAGTATGCCCGTATTATATCCTGCTTTAGTATTATGTAGAAAATTACCCTTCTTTCTAATTGCACCAATTATTTATTTTCTTTCAGGTAACCCTTTTGGAATATGGATAAATTTTTTGACATCTACTTCATTTTTGTGATTTAATGTTAGATGACGAGCAAATTTTGATTGTAACGTATGACAATATAGACAGAAATGTTTTTTTATTGTTCTTTTTAGGTCATTTTTTGAAACAGGAACTTCGATAGTACGCACATCAAGAGTCGACGAATCATTGAATAATGACGAGAGTGCTTTTGCTGAAACGTTTTTGATGCTATTATTTGAATGTTCATCTTCCCTGTTGGCATTGGACTCCTCAGGAACATAATCTGGATCACTATCTTCATGATTTTCATTCTCAGACTCGACTGTATTTTTTTCTGGATCATCCAGTGATAGGATTTCATTATTATCATTTTGCAATTGATGCTCATTAATTTTAGAGAGCGCAGTAGAGGAGTCATGCTGGTTCGATGGAAGTTCACGTGAATGACTAATTGATTCATCGGTACTCTTTAACCAACTATCTTCCATGTTTTCTAGTATATTAGTAAAGCCACTTGGCGTACTACTTTCCGGAGTATAAATAACAAAGGTTTCCTTCGAGATAAGGGGTGACATTACTTTGGTCTGTTGCATAGAGGGGTGTCGAGGATGTCATTTTCTTCACATCGTGATGATTATCATTATTAGCTATGCATAAAGATCCTTCATTATCTTTCTCGGATTGTTCCAATAATTGCTGACTTGTATTGACCACTTCATTCGAAAGATTCTCATCTGCTGAAGACCTGACTCGATCTGAGGGATTCTCTTCATCTAACCAACTACCTTCCATGTTTTTCAGTAGATTAGTGAAGCCACTCGGCACAATACTTTCTGGAGGATCAATAATAAAGGTCTCATTCGAGAGGTTGAGTGTGACATTACTTGGGCTTGGTGCATATAGGGGCGTCAAAAAAGTCATTTTCTGTACATGGTGATGATTATCATCATCAGCGATGGATAAGGATCCATCTTCATATCTCTCGGATTGTATCAATGGTGGCTGACTTGTATTTTCCACTTCATTCAGACGATTATGATTTGCTGATGACATGGCTTGATTCGATGGATCCAACTCATCTGAGAACAGTATTAATTGTTACAAAATTCATCGAATTAGCTTTTGCGAATTTGCAAGATAAAACGATTTCACAACTATTACTGTACAGATTTTCTTCATACACTACAGATGTGCAAATATGTAATAAAAAAATTAAAACATTATTATTACCCATGATAGACGATGGGAAAAAATTATTTTCTTTTTGATGTTCTGATAGATGGGATTTTTCATTCCAAGTTTCATGATTTTCAAATTTCGAATATTCTTGGATATTTTCATGTCCACGAAATTTGGAATCCTCTTTTCGACAGAAATGAATCTTTTTCGCTAATAATTCATTTTTCAAAATCCGTATAGGCTTTTTCGCTACCTCTAAACGAGAATTCCAGAAAACAAAATATAATTATTGACTAGTACGAATTTCTGAGGCTGCTATCAACTGTTACCGACGGCGCACATAATTTTATACCAAATATTTGAATTAAAGAATGCCATATTTTTGGAATTTCTGCGTTTGATGCACTTCGAATTGTCAGATTAAAGATCATGCAACTAAAAATATGTCAAAACATTGAATTTATCAATTCAAAATACGGTTCGAATATTGAGCACTGTCTCGGTAGCAATTTTACTTTCATAGTGCCTCTGATACTAAAAAAAATTATTTTCCCTACCGATAACTTTCGCTACAGTACAATTTGTATTTGTATTTATGTTTGACAGAGGATGATCGATCCGATTACATTTTTCAATAGAAACAGAGCTTTTTTTCCCATTACTTTCGTCTCTAGATGTTTTCGTAATTATCCCCTCTTCTAATTGATCACGAAGTAAAATTAAATTTTGTTCGGCATCTGGAAAATAAATGACAAGATGTAATTCATTTTGGCTACGTTTATCCGCATTCTATGGATAATATAAATTGTAACTTGATTTCGAATGAATGAATTGACTATCGTCTGTTGAATGAGATCACGTTAGTTCGCTATCTTCGTTTGTGATCTTATCAACGTGATCGTTAGATTCATTTTGATAGTATTTCTTGACAAAACAGCGTCAATAGAGAGACAGATGGAAATGAAACAAAACGATGCGAAAAAAATGATTACCTGCTACATCCACTAAATAAGCTTGGTACTTTGCACCGCCTTTGACCTTGACGATGCAGTCTTTATCTTGAATTAACTTTACCCGTTTCGATGGTAGAACACTATGTTCTCCATTTTCAAACTTGACCAATGAAAACATTGTATCTAAAAATGATTGAGAGAAACTTATGAATGAGCTGAAAAAGTTATTCCTTAAATAGGTAAGCTGAAAAGTGAATTTCCAGTAGCGGGCCGAGTAACGGCTTTATTTTTATAATCAGTATTTAATCAATATTATTTTAGTCAAACTTTAAGGACATGTAGGTACCACTAAAATACTGGACTTCGGAAAGTTCCAGATCTCTATCTCAATTAGCTTCGGAGTGACGAGAAAGAACTATAATATAGAATAAGGTACTTAATACACGAAAAAAAGAAAATTGGAATTTTTTCAATTATACCTATATGGGACTGTCCATATCAAAATAACGTGGCTCCAGAACTCAAGGCTTACAATTGGATTATTAATTTCATACGTTATTATTCTATCGCTGGAGAACCTGTCAATTTTTTTTTTTTTTTTATTGAATTTTCACAATCAACCCTTTCGGAGTTATGAATTTCTTCAGCCGTAAGGGGGTATAGGAGCTTGAAAATGAAAAAAGAACCAATTTTTTCCCGTACTATACCTATTATCATTACCCCGTCCGTGACTTACATGTTAAGAGGTTAGGCGCTGTGAAATTCCACAAATTACGAAAGATAGAGCGAAAAATGTTCATAATTGCATAGAGCGCGCATATCCGTACTTGAAACTTTGAAGCTCATCTTCACGGAACTACGTTTTAACGCATGGCGGGCATGATTACATGGTTTTTTGTGGAACATCGACCCCCCCCCCCCCCCCCAAACAGTTAATTTTTGTCTATGGAATCCGTTACAGAATTTTAACCGTATTGGCCGTGGTACATGTGATGGGGAAGGGTATTCCAAAAGTCCTGTAAAAGTTTCAGCCCTGTCAGTACCTTGGTTCGTGAGTAATCATGCCTGCCGTGCGTTAACACGTCATTCGGAGAAGATGAGCTTCAAAGTTTTCAGTACGGATATACGCGCTCTCTGCATTCATGAACATTTTTCGCTCTATCTTTTGTAGTTTCACAACGTTTAACCGCTTAAAATGTAGGTAACGGACGGCGTTATGATCATGTGGTATACAAAAAAATCGTTTTTTTTTTTTTAATTTTCAACCCCCTATATACCCCCTTGAAAAAAAAAATCTTTTTTAAAATTCTGTAAAAGTTCACAAAAATTCCGTTGATGAAATAGAATAAGTTCCGACCTACGGAAACGTGAGCAGAATTTTCCTCATATTTTTGTTTTCCATTTGTACAAACTTCATTTGAAATAATGCTTCACTAATGACTTTGATCCTACGAAAAATCTGCCAAACCTGCACCATTCAGATTTTTTGAAATTCTTGATCTTTCCGGCAACTACAAACGAAACGGTTTCCACTACACTCAACTACATACCAAAATCTTCAAGAATTATGAAAACCAAGTCGATTGGTGCAAGTCGGGGGCCAGGTTCACATAGGTATGATATCTCAGATTTAAAAAAGGCAATATCCTGTAAAATAATTAACAAAGTTCACACGACACTAATCTTCCACCACCATAGAAATTACCAGGCCTCGCCCAGATTACAGAATTATGAAAAGGCAAGACAATTGACGATCGGTGCGTTAAGAGCGTTGCATAGTGAGCTCGCGCGGGAACTCTGGCTTCCCGCGCGACTGGAGTCAGCCGGCGGAGGAGAAAAGTGGGCGGAACTTAAGTCAATGCCCCTCGCGCGCCAAGGCCCCCTACACTGTAGCAACTAGGCCGCCAGCAGGCCGTTTAAAGTTTCGTGTTCTGAAGTCATGCGGACAATGTAGCCACAGGCCCCAGAGTTTTACGTGGATTGACGAGATTGAAATGCATGTATTGAGCGGAGGTTGGCACGTATATGTATTCTTATTTGTTTTGGCGAATCATTAATAAATTACTCACATAATATAATCACATTATGTGCCAAAAAATTGACTGTCCATTCGAAATTTTTTGGAGATATTGTATTGTTTATAACGTCATCAACAGAAGCACTTTAAAGATTCTAGTTCATTTGAAAAAATGCTTTTTCAACAAAAAATTTCATTTTCTAAGACAACAAAGAACTCTAAAATAAGTTTAGCTCTTTTCGTGCATTTTACAAAGTCACGTCCAATCACGAAACACGCCGCAAAAAATGATGATAAACGAATTAGATAAAATAGTTTGTTCATATGTTTTGTCATAACATTCCACTGAATGACAGCATTCTGGAAATGGGCAATTTTTTAGACAGATTTAAGTGGGGCGTTATTGCGTTAGCTGATTGCATAACGTGTTAGTATGTTTGTTGTACCACTGACTATATTGGTGGGTGATCATTTTTACGAAACTTACGCGATACAGGCATCGGCTGTTTCACGACACACTAATTGTGATGTCATCAACCACCCAGGTCTCACCACGTGGAGGTCACTGCAATAAAAAGACCTACCCTATCCTGTCCTAACCCCTAACCATGCTGGGCAACATTTTTAATATAGCATAAGAAAATAAGTGAAAAATTAGCACGTAACAGAAGCCAAGACATGCAACAGCATAGGTTTGGAAGTTATGAATTACATATATCTGAGAACCAGCGAAACCTATACCACAGAATATAATCAAAAATATTGTGATACGTGAATGAATCCAAGGATTTGATCACGTATTATTTTTTTCCTATTGTAAAACGTATGATTGAAAAGAAATAATGATTACATGAACTGAATCAATTTAAAAAATAAGTTATGTTGATGAATATCGAATTAGAAAGAAGACGTGAACCACCCCGTGGCTATGCAATATCTAGGATCAGCTGGAACAAAAAAATAAAAATTTTGTTTATCCATTATAATATTGGATTTCCAACTGAAATTCGATGAAACTATAAATCACTCGATGAAATTCGTTATCCATTATTACTTCTATGAAATAACAAGTAATTCATTTGCATCGAAAACATTTCAATCAATCTAAGTAGAACTGATCACTTGTGGGATTCCAAAAAAACATTTATTACACCTTATTCGGAAAATATAGGCCCGTCTGATTATTGAAATACGTGTACGACCCCTTTTTTATGGATTAAACAGAACCGGATTGGTTAAATTCAACAAATTTTTGTTCGTAGTGCAGATGCACCTAAACAGGTGGGGTCAGGTCACAGGTTTGATAGCGCTGATAGCAAGTTCTATTTCGAATCGTGAATAATATCTGAGTGCGTGGATCAATAATTAGTTCAGTATTGAAAACCATCAGAATTACCATTGCTTTCCGCCTTCTACAGTCCAAAATATACCTTTAGTTGTCCCGGAATTATACGATCTCGAAGGAAGGGTTCGTGAAATGTCGAATAAACAGCTGACTGGCCGCGGATTATTGCAACTTTGTAAGACACCATTCTAATAGCACGTTATGCTTCCGATGCATTGGTACGTGAATCGCGTGTTAATCTTGATAAACAAATTCTCGAAAATTATTACCAAATAGTCACTCTTAGATCAATGTAAGGCAAAAGTCATCGTACTAGACGGAAGATTCTACAGGATTAGTATAAGAATTGATTAACGAAGCACACATGAAACAGCAGATACCAAATGATAATTTTAAAAAATTGATAAGAAGAAAGAAATCATTTCAATGATCAAATAATTAATAAAAGCATGCACGTTAGATATCGGGTACAAGTTCAGAGCAATCAAATATTACACGTAACAGCCAAATTTGTACCACCTTAGCTCTTTTTTTTCGTCTTCCTTACCTCCTGTCTCGTTTTACCCATGGTGAATAAATAAGAAAAGACTTTTCCAAAACTCTGTGATCTGATCAAACTGGTGCAAAGAAATTAGAAACAGCGCAAGGCCCGTGTGTCAGATCACGCGTTTACTTCAGAACATCTGCTAGAGCCGTTAGTTTGCACCACAGGCGGCCTAGGCCCGAGGTGGCGCTAGCAAGCGGTCGCTTTTCGCGGAAAAAATCCGCTGTTTAGTGCTTCGGCTCATGCTAGTTTTCTCGCAGGCCTTATACGATTTTTTTGGGTTTGGTCTTAAATGGAAGGTGAAGGATGGATCTGTGCTTTGTATTTTTCCGGATTTCGAAAAACAAATTAGTTTCCATTTTACCGCTGCGGGAACCATACCTACTTTCAGAGCCGGTTTTTACGACGTGCAAAATAAAATTTCAAAATTCGGAAAAATACAAAGCATAGATCATTTCTTTATCTTCAAATTGATCCCAAAAGAATATCGATCCCTATATAAATGGCAGAGAAAACTCGCATCCCGTGAACGTCTGCGAGCGCTAGCTGTGCCGGGGATAGGGCAACGTCCTTAAGTTTTCTTGAAATGTCTGCCTTGAAACCTATTGGTGAATTGAGTCTATTAGTCGACCACATCTGAAATTAGAGTTGGTAATACGCGGCCATAAACTTATACCTGTATCAGTATACGCCTCTATTGACTTTTTAGGATTAGAGTCATAGCGAGATTTTTTAGACATGGATGTATTGAGCTCAGAATCTGTAATGAAATCTTCAAATGCGCATTAATTAAAATATTATCAACCAGCTATTTCTGAGCAGCATCACAATATACTTCTATATTAAATTATAACAAATCACTTGAAGTTTGTTTAGCAATTTATGCAAAAAATCAGCATGACTCGTGTGATAGTAAATGTATCAAATTAGTTGGGCATATATGAATATTTAGATTGAATATACCTCGGTCAGTGTCTTCCCTAATGTTCTTTCCAGATTCAGTATGACGACCACTATATTGCGATGTAGATGCTTCATTGCACCTTTTCTTGGTGAAAGAATTATCAGCTAATGTAAATAAAAATTTCTCAATAGGTCTTGTTTTGAGATCTATTCACTCACAGTCCAAGTAAATTGGTCTTAAATATTTTTCAAACCATCGCGTAGAATCAGTATAGAGAAGAAGGTGCGAATATAGACCTCCCGATTCACTTTGTCTCACTCAAAAATTTTCATTTACACATAATATTACCTAGGGGGGCCAAATTCCCACCTTCCTCTCTTCCCTTAATTTCTCAAATCAGTCGTAAATACAAATTACTTGATGTACCTGCACTTGAATGCTGCTGGGCAGAATTTCTCAATGATTTTCTGGTCGGCATTGAGATGTAGATGTGTCATATATCTCTAGTTCTAGAAGTACAGTTGGGTATAGGTGAAATAAATAACATTTATTATAATACAATTTGTCAAAGGACTAACTGATTTGGAAATATCGTTTCGTATGGCTAATACATTTCTGTTGGGATTTAGGCAAATCTGTGAACCTGGATCAACAAGACTGGTTAGCCCCGTTACCGACCGTTTTAACGCATTTGGTACTGAAGGCATGGGAGGTAGTTTTCTTTGTGATTTTCGTTGATGCTCCTCGTCGTCCGAACTAGATATACGTCTTGCTCGTTTATGTCTGCTCTTTTCAGTACTTTCATCTGCGTCAGATTCCGTATCGATTTCCGATAATTTTTCTGCCAATTTTAATTTAGACATCCCGCTTTCATAAGTGTCTATGCGAAGAAAAGATAATAATTAATCATTGATTTATTGCGTAGGATATTCTTTTATGCGTGATTGCGAATGAACATAAATAGTAACATTTTGTGAATCTGTTAGCTAATAGTTTATCAGGGAAAAAAGTTTACATACTAAACTGATTATCATAGTATTTTCAATTACCAGACTTTCCATAAATACGCAGCACTTTCAATGTTTCACAGAACTGCTCATCTAGTACTTCTACGTTACTGATAGCTTTTTTGATACGTAACGGATTAATTTTTTTTGGCCAAAGAAATTTTGTGCAATCTTCTCGCAACCAGACGGTAGGCACAATTTGCAGCCCATCTTCGAACTCTATTATTGAATATATAGACATATTCAAGGCTGAAAAAATAAGCATGTGTCGCGAATATTTTCAAGATATATTAATGAAGTTTGTATTAAGCTTGGGCACTCAATTACTATAAGATTAAGATATATTACTGATCAAATTCATCCTGATCCAGGTAAATATACCAATTATTATATCAATTAGGATATATATATGTTATATATTCACGTATTACATTTTTATGTACAACATTTATACTGATATATGGGTCATTTTACCGAAAGGGGAATTTTTCGGTCCAGTGTTATTCGCACTTGGAGGAAAGAATAAAAATATCGATTGAAACATCAAGTTGACAGCTATGTTTATCAGTTTCTTCAATACACAAACTATCTCTTCGAAATTATGATTCGAATATATTACTCAATTGGGATGAGATCAAAAGAAGGTCGCATAAAAATTCCAAAAATAGTTAGCTATTGAAATTTCAGGAAAATAACATACTAGAATAATTATTTATTATTCTTGTAATAGAAGTCAAATAAGCTGTAAAAGAATTCCTAGAATCAAATAAAGTTACCCAGATTGAAATTGGAGATAAATCACAGTTTCTGGAAAATCACCCATATATTTATTATGTAGGATAATTATGGTGAGACCTCGGTGAAACTTCAAAAAGTTATTTTTCAATGTTCTTAATGACTTACACAAAAAATAAAAAAATATCTTCATCGATTTCCATACATCTGGAATATGACTTGAAAATTCGTATATGTTTCAATTTTTATTTTTTCGCTTTTTTGGTCAGTGAAAACATTTAAAATAAATATATCTCAAACTTTCACTGAAATATCCCGTTAATTAGGTTCCGAAACGCTAAAAAAAACCCTCTACTCATGTGTGGATTATCGGAAAGACAACGAAGTTATTGCGATAAGGAAATCTGAACATCTTACATCAGATGGTTGTGACGGGCCTTGAATATAAATGAGGATCATATCTAACGACATTGATATCTAATTCTTTTGAATCGCATGGGGACGAGTATAATCTTTCAACAAGAACTAGCTTTCTACCCACAATATACCCACAATTATTGGTATCTCGAATTATATTCAATATAGATATCACTTCACCTGTGTGCAACAGACAAGAGTCATTTCTTGAATCACCGCAATATATCGAATAACACCCAATGTGCATTTTTTTATATTGAGTTTTCGTATCATGTTCTATTGTTGTAGCCCCGTCAGAGTGTAGTTGCTCATAGGATGTTTTATTATTATATATAGCTTTTAGAATCTTAATTATTGGCGGTCCTACTTCAGCATACCTTCGCGCCAATTGCTGCAACGGTTTTTCGGCTTTTCGAATATATTTTTTTATCGAACCTATAAAATTTTCGAAGCGGAACGCACTAAAGCTGTCAAGAGTTCCATACTTTGCTACATCGGCGGAAAGGTGCAAGAGATTATGTATATTATGCGACATAAATTCTTCGCTATAAATTGTACCAAAACATGTCACAAAATGTTGAAGCAACTAGGCAGTAAAGGTTACGCAATCTTTGTCTCTTACAAGAGTTGGGCTAGCCAATATAGTTATTGCTGTTGGATAGGTTTAATGTGCGTTCGCCCTGCATGGCAGATCGCTCGTCGACATTCTCTTGGCGTTCAGAGAAGTGAGCCAATGAGAGCTCGAAATGATCCTTTTTGTTATCCAGTTAAAATAGTGTCACGTTATTTCTATACCTGTTTCCCCATCCTCACGACTTTCACAATAAACATTCAACAGGTTATGGGCCCAGTTACCCTAATTGTGTAAGAAATTGTGAGGAGAAGCAGGCGCGAGAGAAACCGCGGTACGTGAGACACGAGGTCTGTACGAAAGCGGCCATCTTGGCGAAAGTTTATTTTTCCGAAAAATTACCAGGCGATCGCGAGTGAAATAGAATCGGTCATGGCTGAGGCAATCTCGACCCGGAACGTGACGAAATTTAACGGATAGGACTTCCAAGAGTGGAAGTTTCAAATGAAAGCTTTATTTTTAGCGCATCGTATATATGATGTGGTTCTCGGGACACGACAGGTAACGGATGGTGGTGGTCGAGCTGAGGCGCAGGCCACGTGGGATGCACATAACGCGCGCGCGATTTTCTTGCTCTCGTCGGTAATGGAATCCGATCAGTTGCGACCACTGTCAACCTGTGTTACGACCAAAGAGATGTGGGACCCACTGTCCAGAGTGCACGAACAGAAATCCGCGTCGAATGAGCTGATGCTAATGTCGCAGTTGTACGAGTATCAAATGTCCCCGGGGGACTCGATCGTAAAGCACGTGGCTATCGTACAAAATATGGCGGCACGAGTGCTTGACGTGGGTGAGAGTAGGGGTCTCAGGTGTGGCACGAGAGATTCGGACACGTGAACGGCAGTGCAATGCGAGAGCTAGTGAATACAGGCCTCGTGGAAGGGGTCGAACTGCCGAAAACGTGTGACTTCTTTTGTGACACGTGCCAGATCGGCAAGTCGCATCGACAGGCCTTTCGAAGCGAGCGTGTGCGCGCGGCCACGAAGCCCGGTGAAGTTATCCATACAGACGTGTGCGGGCCAATGAATGTCGAGTCTCAAGGAGGTGCGCGGTTTCTCCTGACCTTCAAAGACGATGCAACGAGTTTCCGTCATATTTACTTTCTCAAGCACAAGAATGACGTGTTCGACAAGTTTCGTGTGTTCGACAAATTGGTGGAAAATAAATTCGGAAAAGTGATGCGTGTGTTACGGTCGGATGATGGAGGCGAATTCCGAAACAAAAGGATGGACGAGTATCTCGAGTCTCATGGCATTGAGCGCGAGTGCACCGCTCCGTATACGCCCGAACAGAACGGGAAGGCGGAACGTGACAACAGGACAATTATTGAAAGGGCCAGGACGATGCTGCACGCGAAAGAGCTCCCCATGACTCTATGGGCAGAAGCGTGTAACACAGCGGTTTATTTCATGAATCGCGCGGGATCGTCGAGTGCTCGGAATGGAGCAACGCCATACGAAGGATGGATGGGAATAAAACCCAATTTGAAACATCTACGTATTTTTGGCTCTGAAGCGTTTGTCATCGTTCCGAAGCAGCAAACGACAAAGTTCGATGCTCGAGCGCGGAGAATGATCCTCGTGGGTTACGAGAATAATTCGTCAAACTACCGCGTCTACGACCTAAAATCATAGAAAGTGTCGGTGTCGAGAAACGTGGTATTTCACGAACGAAGAGCTGGACGACGACGACGACGATGATGTTTTCTGCCAGCAGTCGAGGAAGCGGTGAATGCGAGACCGGAGCCGGTTATCCAAGCTCCGCGTGCAGTGCCAGAGCATAACCTCAGAGATCGCGGATCAATACGAAGACCGTCGCGTTACGAGGGCAACGCGATCGAGTATGACGTACCAACGACGTATGCGGAAGCGATGAGAAGCGAGGATTCATCGAAGTGGATCGGCGCAATTGAAAAGGAGCTCAAAGCACACAATATGAACGAGACGTGATCACTGGTCGAGAGAAGACAAAAGATGAAGCTTATTGATTCCAAGTGGGTCTTTCGAGTCGAGAAAGACACTGCGGGAAATGTTTGTCGATACAAAGCTCGACTTTGCGCTCGTGGATTTATGCAACGTAAAGGCGTGGATTTCATCGAAACGTTCGCACCAGTCGTACGATACGACTCAGTGCGAGTGCTGCTCGTTGTCGTCGCTGAGAAGAACTACGAGTTGACGCAATTCGACGTACAAACGGCGTTTCTGTATGGCAAGCTGGATGAGGAAATCTTCATGGAGATCCCGGAGGGTCTCAACGTCGAGGCAAGCTCAGTGATAAGTGTTGTGTGTCGACTAGAGAAGTCTCTATACGGTTTAAAGCAAGCGCCGCGCTGCTGGAACCGCGAGTTTAGCTCATTTCTCCGAGAGTTCAAATTTCATGAAACCGATGCAGATCACTGCATTTTTGTCGGTGACGTAGACGGATCAAAAGTGTATTTAGCATTGTATGTTGATGACGGTCTGATTCCTGCGGAATCAAATGAGATTCTCGAGCGCGTGTTGATGCATCTCGGAAAGTCGTTTAAAATCACGGTTGGTGATTCAAGTTTATACGTCGGCATGCAAATTGAGCGAAATCGAAGTGAGCGTTCGGTGTTTATACATCAAAGTATGTATGCGAGGCGTGTGGTGGAAAAATTCGGTATGAGCGATGCAAAATTGTTGAGTGTGCCGGCTGATCCGCACGTAGCTTTAAATCCCGTAGTTGAGGGAAAAGAGAAGACTGAGAAGGTTCCGTTTAGGGAAGCTGTCGGATCATTAATGTTCTTAGCGATAGTTTCGCGTCCGGACATAGCCTTCGCGGTAAATTCAGTGAGTAGGTTCCTAAACAATCACAACAACGACCACTGGCGAGCTGTAAAGCGTATACTGGCGTATTTATCAGGTACAATCGGTCATGGTATCGAATTTCGTGGCAGTGGAAGCGAGCTCGTCGGATACTCGGATACCGATTACGCGGGAGACGCGGAAACACGCAGATCAACAACTGGATACGTGTTCCAGCTCGCAGGTGGTCCAGTAACGTGGGCGAGTCAGCGTCAAAAATTAGTTACGCTAAGTACAACCGAAGCGGAATATGTCGCTGCCTCGGTGACGTCTCGAGAGGCGATATGGTTAAGAAAATTGTTGTCTGATATCGAATGTCCATGTGTAGGCGCCACTGTGATATTTGTGGACAATCAAAGTGCAATTAAACTAGTCAGGAACCCAGAGTTCCACAAACGCACCAAACACATTGACATTCGCTATCATTATATTCGCGAAAAAGTTGAAGAAAAAGTGTTAAAAATAGAGTACGTTCAAACAGAACAACAAAAGGCTGATGTTTTCACAAAGGCCCTACCAAGAGAGCGGTTCTGTAGGCTGAGGGAAAGTATTGGTATGAGTGTGCGTGGAACGCGCATAAACGGTGGAAGTGTTGAATAAGTTTAATGTGCGTTCGCCCTGCATGGCAGATCGCTCGTCGACATTCTCTTGGGGTTCAGAGAAGTGAGCCAATGAGAGCTCGAAGCGCGCGCATGCGTGAGGTTTATGAGAGATCGCGGTCGATGCCAGGTTCGCGAGTCAGTCGTTTCTAGAACGTTGTACAAGTAGTAAAGAATAATAAATAATCCTTTTGTTATCCAGTTAAAATAGTGTCACGTTATTTCTGTACCTGTTTTCCATCCTCACGACTTTCACAATAAAAATTCAACACTGCCTGCTCTGTTTATGCAAGATATAGCAGTGGTGTTGTCTATGCGGAGGAGTATTTGACAGTTTTACGGTCCCACGCGAGGCATTTTAGGGCGGAAAACGCTGCTAATAATTCAAGGTAGTTAATGTGAGACATCTGCTCTGTCTCCGTCCACTGTCCGTGGGCTCCAGTACCCCCGTGAAATGCTCCCCAATCGGTGAGGGATGCGTCGGAGTAGATTTCTAGATCGAAGCTGGAGTCTCGAATCGGGTTGTTCGCGGTTCCGATGTTCGATTTCCACCACGAAAAGTCCGGCGCGAGTGTTTTTGGTAAGATCATGTCACCTTCATAGTTTCCGTTATTGTCCCTAAGGGCTAGAAATTTTTCTCTTTCAAATGCCTTTGTGTGTCCCCAGCCGTAGCTGACGGCGAAGCAGCATGAAACTAACGTACCTAAAAATTTTGCGAATTCTCTAATTTTGCATTTTTTCCTAGTGCTTAATCGCGTAAGTTGTTGTTTTATGGATTGTGTTTTTCTATTCGGAAGTTCAACAGACCAACGTACTGAGTCAAAGATAAACCCGAGGTATTTGCATCTCCTGACAGGTGTAAGTTGACTTTTCTTTCCGTTAATTATAAATCCTAGTTCTTTGAGGAATATGCATGTAGCTCTAACATTGGCAAGACATTCGATGTACGAATTTCCGAGTAATAAGAAATCATCGAAGTATAAGACCGACAGGTAGCCTCTTTTTCTCAGGTGTGCGACGACGGGTTTCATTATTTTAGTGAATACGAAAGCGGCAGTATTGAGACCAAACGGTAGACAGGTGAATTCGAAAAAATCTTGTTCGAACCTAAACCTAATGTATTTTCTATCTGATTCCGCAAGGAGAATCAAATAGTAGGCGTCTTTTAAATCTAGAGTAGCCATAAAACAGTTGGGACTTAATAGACGAATTACATTTTTTTGGTCCTCCATTTTGAAATGTTCGGGTTGAAAGAAACTGTTACGCTCTTTTAAATTTATGATTAGCCTTTTGGAACCGTCGGGTTTTGGTCTTAAAAAGAAGCTTGAAACAACTTGATTTTTTATCGATTTGCAGCGAGCCATAGCCCCTTTCTTAATTAATTCAGTGATTAATAACGAAATTTCGAATTTTTCGATTGTGCTCCAATTTTTAATCTTAGGTTCTCGACTTTTTGTGAGTTTATGACTGAAATTAATTTTGTAACCCCTGATCCATAACAGGATTTTTGAATCTGAGGTCACGGTTCTCCAGAGGTCGGTTCAAAGAAACGTAGTCTGCCTGATAAGGTACCTACTGGATTTAATAACGGTGTTTCTGGTGGTTGTGGACTTTCTGTTGAGTTTTCCTTCGATATTGCTCCGTCCTTGTTTTGTAAGAGGTCGATGAGTTTTGGGAGTATCGACGCTTGTGTGGCTGCGACGTGTATTTCTGTCCACCTGGTGTCGCTGTTTGAGGTTTAGTCTGTTGATAGCCAGACGGAGGTTTGAAATTTTTTGAGTTTCTAGAGGCATGGTTTTTGGTCATTGGTTTTAGATCTTTTACTGCTTCTTCTAGTGTTTTTGCTGACTTGATGCGCTCCTCCAGGTCTTTTCCGCAGAGCCATCCGTCAGTTGTGGTTGATTGTAGCGTGTCTTTCATTGCCAACGTCAATTACCGATGGCGGTGCTACGATTGGGCTAGTCACATGGTCCATAAGCAGTCTCGGCCAGTGTAAACCGCGTAGCTTTAATAGCAATTGTTTATTGAATTATTATTATCTTCAGGATCTGCCGTTACGTCAGTATTATCATTTTGTGGATCACTGTCATGCATGTCACAAACTGAACAATCAGCATTATTGTTCAAGTGAGCTTGAGAAGAACTCTGTACCCTATAATGTTGAAAAATAATAAATGAAAACTCATCCAAAAAATCCACCATCGGTTTTGACCAATAGTAAAATCAGAAATAATGATAGTATCCAGTTGAAACTGAGGTTTTCTAATCTGCTGACAAATATGTTACTTATCGGAACCGAAATTTGGAAATTAACAAAAAAAAAAAAGGAATTATTTTTTGACCAGGAATCGTGCTAGCATGCTTATCAAATGAACAACATAAAAAGAGATTTGTTTGAATTCATATTTATTTTTAATAATGAACAGCGTATATTATACTGCAAATATATCCTGAAATTGGAATTTTTATATTAAATAATACCACTTATTAACATTACGAACTTCAACATGGAAAAGGCAAGGAAAAGTTAGTTTCTGGATTGAATAGTTGTGGGGTTCAGAGAAATTAGGAAATTTGCTCTTCATCCGGGTTTGATATTGTTTAGTCTTACCCTAGTTGTTTGTCACCAATATACCACATGGGCATAACACTTTCATATGAAATTGAAGTCAACGTTAACACAACAAAATACTCATACAAATTCTCTAAGTGAAAATTAGAATATCATAAAAACAGCAAAATACAGTGTCTAATTATCAAAAGTGATCAAAAGATCTTTATCGCAAATTTAGAATTTTTTGTTGAAATCTAATTCTCAGTATAGAAATTTTGAAGAAATATTTTCTCATACTAACGTTCAATTACGAACTTCAACCTGTAGATATTTTGGTATTGCAAACCTTTCAGTCGGTTCCGTTTTGATTTGTTCAGATATTACTTTCGAATCTATGCGTCGTTGAAGCCTTGCACTTCTTGACTATCTTGATTTGGTAAGTATTTTTTTGCCAGTACCATACTGCGGCATACTAGGCAGGTTTTGCGGGGGAAGAGCATTCTTTTTCAACCTTTCTCTTTGACTATTCTTTCCTGAAATGTGATAAAAACATCTAATTACGTGAGTAATTTAAATCTGATTTGATAATAAATTGTGAGTTACCTAGATAATCAAAATCGTCGAGCGTAAAATGAAGAGAGCACACTCTCATAGTAGGAGAACACTTCTTGCCCATTTTTAATCTCTTTACCCATTCATCGTGGCAGTCAATAATATCTTCTGTACCAAAATGATTCACTACTTTCGTATAATTTGCTCCTTTTTTAGGCCAGTGGTGAAATGACAAGTTTCTCAGACTTTCAGCTCGTGATGAACACTGGGGAACGCTGCAGAACGTTCGGTTTTTTGTCGCCTTTTTTGGCGAGAAAGTCGCTCCTTGTTTCTTGTCTGTGAATTAGTCAATTTTGTTGAATAATGATTGATAAAATCCTATAGGGAATATTCGATACATATTGATAAATAACGACAAGATCTGTCAAAATCTATCAAGCTCTGTATTCGTCTCATAATGCATCAGCTTTGCGTCAGTTTTATGAGTGTGTATTGAATCTTTTTGCCAGGAAAAACAATAAATAATATATCACGTATAATACTTACCAACACTCATCACTAATAACCACTTTTGTGAGCAATAATTACGAGTAATTACAAAGTATCACTGAAACTCTGGCTGGAACACGAGCAGCTGTCAGAATATGAGACTGCTCATGTAGCTTTTCGAAACGGTGGCCAGAGCGCGTTTTAGATGCTGACGTTGCCAATAGCCACGCTGACTGGAGCTCAGATAAGGCTCTTTCTTATTGACGTCTCTTCTCGCTGTAGGTCTGCTAGGAGTCTACTTGTATCGCTGAGATATTCGATCATGAGTAAGTTTTCTGCATCTCCATTACCTTTAAGGGCTAGCGCAAGAGCTTTCCCTTGCGCCGAAAGGCAAGCTGCTAGTTTCTCTTGTTTTGAGATTATGCGGGCATCGCTTTTCAAAACTGTATCTGATGCCGCCGCTTTCAACTCTAGGTTTAGCTTTGGAGGGTCGATGAAGTCGCAGTTGTTTGGTGTGGGATACTTTTTCAGGATCTCAGCTTTTTCCTCTATAGGAATGCCTTGTTTGAGGATTTCTTCCCATCGTACGACTAGCGGCTCAGGTAACGCAGGTCCAAATATTGTATCGGGTCCAATGCGTTTTCCAATAACTTTCAGAATTTCTTCGGTGAAACCTTCAGTTTCATCTAGGTCTTGAACCGAAGGATCAGTCTGTGTTATGGCAGGAATGATACTGGCTGGTTGTATGATTTCTACACTGGTCACTTTTGGCCCAATCGAGCCTTTGTTTGTTGCTTCTCTCAGTATGGTGTTGTCAGCGTTGCTTGTAGCTGGGCTACCTAAAGGAAATTAACAACAGCTGTGACTACACATAGTCTAGCAGTATGAAGGGAAAAGTGTACTTTTCCAGATTTAATTTTTGAGGTTATAACCTCAATCGTAAATTAAATCGTTTTGCCAAATCTATAGATGTTTCGAGTCGGTATGACCTAGTCGAGTGACCCAATTTGGTCTTTGGTCCTCAGAGGCTGAGTTACAACTCCTCTAACAGGTACCTACTGAAAATTTCCACGTGGAAATCTATGGATAAACCTATATGGTCTCCCTATAGGAATTTGGTACTGGGAATCTATGGGATTCCATGGATTTCAACACGGTTTCCTATAAAATCCAGGCAGACTCCTATGTGTATTTGAATATATTTTGAATATCCACTTATCTATTTTCAATACACATATAGGAGTAGTCCTGGATAATTGTAGGAAACCATGTTGAACTCCATGGAATCACATAGATACCAAGTTCCGAATTCTTATAGGGAGACCATATAGGTTTATCCATAGATTTCTACCTGGAAATTTTCAGTAGGGGTAAGAGCCCGAAGAGTGCCAAATTCGTATCAGCGAATTTCAGTTTGCAGCAGCGAGCTTTTAGACCATATCTTTTGTCTCTTTCCGCAGAAGGGTATGTAATCTGTAACATCCAACTAATAACCTGCAAATAACATAAACTTACTGTAGTTGTTCCAATTGTTCATTTCACTGTTTTCATCCGTTTGCTCATAATTTCTTTTTAGAGAGTCGTCGTGTTCATGGCGGTTTTTTGTCTCTTGCGAGCGCTGCCATTGCTGGATGTCGACGAAACAGACTGTGGGCTGTGTTTCCATACGATGATGTTTCTTTTTCGATTTTTTCCGTGCTCACTCACGTTCAAGGCGTTCTAAACGTCTCCCGAGACGTTTTCCGTAATTTTCGTCGGGTGATTCCCGGTTTCTTTCTTCAGTCGGAGACATTTTTCTGTTCCTGGCGCGGTGACAGTATGTAGCTTCTCGGCACAAAGAAGACAAATGACGAATCGTACAAGGCGCAGACGCGGGGCGCATACGACCAACATTTTCACGTTGGTTAGCTATACTTCAAAACTTGTGGCGCAATCGGCGGAGTGAGGACGTACTACCTAGTTGATCTCGAGGAACAGGCGCGAAGTACAATGACAATAACATCGGTACATACTCGACCTTTGGATACAGATTCTAAGTCTTTCCATTGGACTCGATCTTTTATCGTTCTCCTCGGTGTTCCGATACCTCTACCACATCGTTGATGATTTCTAAACTTTTCAGCAAACGACTGAAGTATAGAAGTTGTTGTAACAATTCTATGTCTTTCACCCACACTTAGAGTCACTTTCCTCAAGATTTTTTTTAAGAGTTTAAAATTGCGGATACACAAATTTATAAGCATTTTCTACTTTATTTATCAATTTCAAACACGTTGCACTATCCATTTCTCAAGCCATAGCATCGAAAAGAACAAAAAAATGATTATAATATGTGTATAATTTTCTCAATAGTTCTCTTGAAATCGTAAAAAGGAAGTTTATGAATCACACCATGGTAAAAGTATGATGAAGAGTATAGTATTGATATATATATATATTGTAACGACAACTATAACGTTTCTTTCTCAATCTATGTACAACAAATAAGGTGCGAGGGAATATATTATCGTTACCCTACGGCGTTCCAGTGCTGCTCCCGAATAGTTAAGTCATAATCAATCCAGATGGTAATGTGTTGGGCGCCAGACGCGAATGCGTCGTCGAGAGAAACTCGACTAAAGATAGTTATAAAGAAGACGACTAATTAATAACTTATTAGGACAGAAAACTAGCAAAGAAAATATAACAAAGGAACGACGGCCTTAAAGCACGGCTGCTCGTTTAGGCAGGTTATGGTAGAGGGGTCGGGGACACCACGTCAAGTAAATGAACGATAGAAGAGGATTCTGAACACCAGAAAATGCACGGCTTAGGTAGTGATTCCGTATATTTTATAGTCAGATAATTCCGGACCCACCTATCATGGGGTAACGGATTAGACGGCAATATCAAGCGTGACAAAATGCATGATATAGTAATGGCAGGTACAAGAAATAATAGATCACCCGATACAATAAGTCAAATGCGTAGCGAAAGTCAGATCTTATTTTTCAGTCTAAGGAACTATCACTCGTGCGGATTAGATCCCATGATAACACGCGCTACGTGTGCCAGGAGGAAGCGATATAATACAAAAGAAGTTAATCCCCCGCTGCGTGCCACGGGGCGACACGATACCCAGCGTAAAAGAAGTTACACAGAACACACGTGAGCGATAATTGATACTCTGATAGACAAAATTAATATTCAATAGCAAAGGGCCAAAACACACGACGTAGTAGCAGAATGTGACGCGACTTATTAATCAAAGAAAAGACAATGCGTGACGGCAGATAGCGAAAGGATTATCACAGATACTATAGCAAGACGGCAAAAGAAATACCAAATGGTATCGGAACAATTATAAATAGCATCAGAAAATATTAAACTTAATTACTAACTTAACTAATGCGACTACGTTCGCAAACCCAGGGGAAATGTTCGGTAGTGACACACGTGTTCTTAATACTAGCAAATATCATACATAATACAAAAATAATAGAAAATAAAGATCCTTCTAGCGGGAAGAGATCAGGCTAAGATATTACAAACTAACATAAAATAATGATATTGCGATACTACCAAGATCACAAAAAGGGTATTAAAGAAAGGTAATTCGAAGAATAAGGAATTAAGCGCGAGAGAATTATACTACGACCAAGACGATAATATTCAGCAAAATGATAGGTAAGGTTAAACTTTAATTGAGCAAACAAATATTCATAGAGAATCTACCAAAAGAATTTACACTGAGAATTTTCAAAGATAATTCATTGCGAAATTGTCTAGCGGAATTAAAACTATTTTCCAAATCACGTGGCCTCGGAACTGAGGCTACGCTCTACATGTGCGGCGTTCCGCCGACAATTTGGCAATCTACGCAGCAATAATAATTGATCAAATATAACAAACTTTACCACTGTTCAGTCAAATTATACAGGAAAGAACCTGACCTTGCCGTAGCAGGTCTAAACACTCACACAGTGGGCGATATTTTAAGGTATTTTGATGGACTTTATAACGGTTAGCGTTAATATGGCGGAAACACGTCCGAATTATTCGGCAGCGAAACGTAGAAGAAGGAGCCGGGAGTCTTCCCGAGCTCGTCACCTCGATGTTCTAAATTTCTAACATAAGTGGGGGTCAATAGTCGCCTCCTAATTGGTTATTTGGATTGTCCTGGACTTGAACCCTCGCCTTGTGTCTTCCCGGCGTGTCATCGACAAGCGCGCGGGGAGCGGTGCGGTATTTCTCGAAGTGCGGTACGCGCGGACGGTATCGTCTGCTGAGGTATTGCGGGAAAGTGGGATCCTCGGTTACGCAAATTCTGGTACCTTTCTTCTATCAGCCCTGATTGGCCCAATGTCGCCGCGGCAATTACCACTTGAAATTGCAGCGCGGTAACCTCCTGACGCGTCGAATGTCCCTCTACTGGGTCGCCACCTTCAGCGGCAGAAACGGCCGGGATGGATGATTCCTCCACCAGCGGGTCGTCTTGCGTCGTTCAGCGGCAACGATGCTGCCGTGGGACTTGATCAGGGTCACCACGGCGTCGATAATGATATTGGAAGCGGTAGATCTCTCGCAGGTGCGGGGTCAGAGCTTCATGCCGGCTTTCTCCCGCTAAACCGGGGATGGGAGGCGTCGGTGTGTACTGCACGTAGCCCTCTACGCCATCTCCTCGGTCACCTTGACGTTTTTGCCGTATTCTTCCCGTACAGATGGGGAGCCTTATGTGGGCCCTTTTCACCATCAGCGATACTTCTCCTGGGATCCTCTTTCCCCTCTCGTGCGGCAGTAATACTGGTGGTATTTACCCCAGCTGCATACTGGAGGCGTTAAACAGCGGAATCAGCGATACCCTCAGCGTTAGGATACCTCCATCGGTAGATATTCGTCGTTAGACGGGTCATCCGTCGTATGAAGGTCGTACATGTTATAGAATATTAGGAACAAAAAGACAATTAGCGATAATTCTTATTCTTATTCTAACTCGTGTGTCACTATTTTTACCCCCGAGCTTCCGTTCGTTAGACGTGCCTCCGCCGGCGGTATTTTTCGCTTATTTTTCGGTTGTACGTCGGGCTAAGGTGACCGTTGCTGAGTTGCAACGTCACAATATATATGGGTATTACATGTGATTCATATTCTTCACAGTGCGTTTTCAAACGGAAAGAAATTCACAATGATTATATTGGCCCCCCAAGTAGCGTAGACGTAGATGATTTTCAGCGGCAGCAGATTGATACTGCTCGAGCTGCTCCTTATCTTCATTGAACGCTTTCGAGATCCATGCTGGTAGGAACATCGTGAAAGTATCGTCGATCACAACTGTTGTCCTCAGACCGAATTTGGTGGTGACTGACTTCAACGATGAAACTTTGTAATCCTTCCCAATCTCCAGCTGCGAAATTTTCTTGAGAGGTAAAAAATCGTCCATACGACAAACTCTATTGATTTTTTCACAATCCATTTTCGAGAATAAATCCTCAGAATTCTTCAGAAATAATATCCCTATTTGAATTTCTCTCGATCGAGCGTACTCAATTCAACTCCAGAACGATTTATTCTCAGCACAAATGTTGAGATGAGAATCGATACTACTACCAGGAATAGTTTAGATATTAATTGAATACGGAGAGAATGAACGGAGCACATGTTACTATTGATCACAGTTTATTTAGAAGAGAGAAGGAGCAGGTTGGCCAACTGCCTGATGTAGATATTACTAACATCTAGTTACAAACTAGTTAGACTACTAGTTAGATGTTTAATATTTCAACATCCCCACTTAAACATGTACTACTTTAATGCTGTAATCCCATTTGTTTATTACAAAAGTTTTGCTTGCTACTAAACAATTGTTTCGTTAGAATGTCTGCTGTCATTTTTTCTGTACCAATATGATCTATTTTAATACATTTTTGAGAGACTCTTTGGCGAATGAAGTGGTGTCTAACATCTATGTGCTTTGTTCTAGCATGATAGCCACCTGTTTGAGCTAAACTAATTGCACTTTGATTATCACAATAAATTGTGATTTCTTTGGCTTTATAATTTGGCCAGAGTTCCTCCTTGAATTGCTTCAGCCACATCGCTTCCCGAGTTGCTGAGCTGAGCGCCATGTACTCTGCTTCCGTAGTAGACAATGCAACGGTGGGCTGTCTCTTGCAGTTCCATGATATCGCTCCACCTTGTAGCATGAACACGTACCCAGTGCAGGATCGTCTTTCGTCGATGTCACTGGCCCAATCAGCATCACAATACCCAATCAAGTCTGCGTTACCTTCAGCTGAGAATTCTAATCTCATCTTGGATGTCCCTTGCAGATAGCGGAAGATCCTTTTAACTGCAGACCAATGAGCTTTTCCAGGATTGTTGTTAAACTTGCTCACTGTGTTGATTGCATAGGCCAGGTCTGGCCTTGTTCCTTGAGTCACGTACAGAATACTTCCTATAGCTTTTTGGTACGGTATTCGGCTCATTCCTTGAATTTCTTCCTCACTCTTTGGTGACATGTTTTTTGTCAGCTTTTGGTTTGGATCGGTTGGTGTAACGGCAGGCTTGCAATCACCCATATTGAACTTCGTCAAAATTTCCTTGATATATTTTTCTTGATCCAAGCCAATCTTTCCTTGTTGACGATCACGTGTGATTCGTAGTCCTACACAGTGATGCGCTGCTCCTATTTCTTTCATTTTGAAGCTTTTCATCAACTTCTCCTTCAGATTTTCTTTGCCGACTTGATCATTTGTGAAAATTAACAAATCATCGACATATACTGCCAGAAACAACATCTTTCCGTTCGATGTTTTATGATAGATACACGGGTCTACCTTAGACTTCTGCAAACCAGCTTTCTTCAACTCTGCATCCAGTTTGATGTTCCACTGCCAACTCGCTTGCTTTAACCCGTATATGGCCTTTTTTAAGCGCCATACTTTGTCTCCATCGTAGAATTCCTTGGGTGGTACCATGTACACTTCCTCGTTAAGATCTCCTTGTAGAAATGCGGTTACAGCATCCATTTGCTCAATTTCTAAGTCGTACCTCGCTGCCAGTGCCATCAGATATCTAATTGAGCTATACCTGACGACAGGTGAGAATGTTTCTCCATACTCTATATACTTTTGCTGAGCACATCCCTTAATCACTAGCCGCGCTTTGCGTCGGAGAACATTACCTTTATCATTTGTTTTTGTCTTGAAAACCCACTTACTGTTAATAGGCTTTCTATTCGGAGGTAAGTCTACTAGTTCCCAAGTATCATTTTCGATTAAGGACTGATATTCTTCTTGCATGGCCTTTCTCCAGGATTGACTGTTGTGACCACTCAAAGCTTCTTCTACTGTTAAGGGATCAGTTGCTTCACTTGCTTGTGTCAGATATAGGACGTAATCATCCATTCGGGGCGGCTTTCTCTCTCGTTGCGATCTTCTCAAATCCCCACCGGTATCTGATGAGGTAGTTTCTCTTGGAATTGACTTTTCCTCTACCTCTGTAGAGTCTTCGGATGGTAAAGTATCATCCACTACGGAGTCTTCAGTTGTCGATGCTGTGTCAAAATTGGACTCAGCCCCCACTTCTCCTTTTTCGCTGTCTTCTTCCTCGTCTTCTGTAGAGTCTTCCGAGTCTGAATAATCGAAGGTAAGTGGTACTTGAGCAGATTGACCTTCTTCAGGCGATGTTGTCCTTGTTTCTTCCAAGTTCTCTATGAAAACAACATCTCGGCTCTTGTAAAGTTTGTTTGAGTTCGGTCGAATTAGTCGGTAACCCTTCGTCTCTTCACAATAACCAACATAAATCATTTCCTCTGACTTGGCATCCCACTTACTACTCTTTTGTTTTGGTATGTGCGCCATAGCTTTACTGCCAAAAATTCTCAAATGGCTCAAATTAGGCTTGTGCCCTGACCATACCTCTTCCGGAGTTTTTTGTAGACCCTTGAGTCCTCTGCTTGGCGACCGATTGATGATATACGCTGCTGCGGAGACTGCTTCTGCCCAGAAGTCTTTAGCTAATCCCGCGTTGAACATCATGCATTTCGCCCTTTCTTCCAGAGTCCTGTTCATCCTCTCAGCTACTCCATTTTGCTCGGGAGTATAAGGAGTTGTTGTTTGATGTCGGATTCCAACCTTCTTCACAATTTCTGTGAATTCGTTGCTGGTATACTCTGTGCCATTGTCAGTTCGCAAGATTTTTATTGTTTTTCCTGTTTGATTTTCTACTAAGATTTGAAATTCCAGAAAGAACTTTGGTACTTGAGTCTTGCTATCTAAGAAGTATACCCACGCCTTTCGTGAAAAATCATCAATCATTGTAAGGAAGTACTTGGCTCCGCCCATTGACTTGATCTCCATGGGTCCGCATACATCCGAATGCACCAGCTCCAGGATTTCCTTGGTGTGCGTATTAGAGTTTTTAAACGGCAATCTTGAGTGTTTACCTTTTATGCAGGCAATGCAGGTACGATCTTTTTCGTTATCGTTGAACTCCACTCCTGTAACTAGACCATTTTTCATTTTCTTCAAATCCTTGTAATTGATATGTCCCAAACGGCGATGCCAGAGTTCAGCACCTTCTGTAGCGGTTGCTAACAAAGCAAAACTCCTAGGGACATCCAGCTTGTACATGTTGTCTACCAGTGTCGCGGTTGCCACTAGGTCTTCTCCGTAGAGTATACGTTGCCCTTTGCGTCGAACTCCACATTGTAGCCATTCTGTACAATTCGACTAACTGACAATAAATTAGTAGACAAGTTCGGTACATGTAGAACTTCCTTGATCTGTACTGTTTCAACTTCTCCATTTAGACTTACTTGAACATTAATGTTACCTACTTCAGTTACTTGCAATTTGGAATTATTTGCAACTACTATTTCTTTGATCTCAGAATCGCCTGTGTTCTTCAGCCAATCGCCTCTCGTAGTCATATGCACGGATGCACCTGAGTCGACGTACCAATCTTCAGAAGAGGCTTTGCCAGCGGAGAATCCAGCGCAGAACCAGCCAACTTGAGATTTTTTCGATTTCTTATCCAATTGTTTGTTGTCTGACTTCTTACTGTCCGACTTCTTGTCGTCAGCTTGTTTGTTTTCCTGCTGCTGACAATCAGAGGATTTGTGTCCATATTTGTTGCACTTAAAACAGCGCGGCCCTTTGTTCGGAGTATACTTCTTCTTAAAGTTCTTACTATAAAAGGCGCTCTCGGTGCTTGACTTGGTTGATTTGACATCTTGTAGCAATTTAGTTTTTATAGCATCACCTGTGATCCTGGTGCCCGAGCTCTCTATGCCCATGATCATTAGCTTATATTCGTCCGGTAAGCCAGCTAATAAAAACGTGCCAATCCATTCTTCGCTAACCTCAAATCCGATGCCTGTCAGTTTATGAGCAGTACTGACTATTTTGTTGACATATTCTTCCACAGTGTCGCAGCTTTCTAAATGAGTTGTTGTTAACATCCTCAGTAGTCCTACTCTTCTTGTGAGTCCAGAATCCTCGAATGCGGCTTTCAGTTTGTCCCACACTTCCTTGGCTGTCGTCGCGTTTTGTATGTGTACGTAGTTAACAGGTTCGATCAGTAGAATTATTTTCGACTTAGCTTTGGTGCCTTTCCTAGCATCAGTTTCCGTACCCGTTACACAATCCCACAATTCTTCATGTTCCAGGTACGTTTGAACAGCGAACTGCCATGTGTTGAAATTGTCGCGTCCTGATAGCTTCTCTATCGACGCACTGAAATTTGTTGTCGCCATCTTGAATGCGTGATTTTGACCGGCTTAGATTATTGACTCGTTGTGCTTTTTCTCTTATTACAATTCTAACGACTATTACACCGTCCTGGGCCCATAACCTGTTGAGATGAGAATCGATACTACTACCAGGAATAGTTTAGATATTAATTGAATACGGAGAGAATGAACGGAGCACATGTTACTATTGATCACAGTTTATTTAGAAGAGAGAAGGAGCAGGTTGGCCAACTGCCTGATGTAGATATTACTAACATCTAGTTACAAACTAGTTAGACTACTAGTTAGATGTTTACTATTTCAACAACAAAGTTTCTTTTTCAAATGTAAGGGTTGACCGTTGTGGTTCGGACTCGAATGTGCAACGAAATGGTGAATATATGCTGTTTTATAGGGAAAATCGAAATTTGATGTCGAACTGTAATTTTGCTGTTACAATCAACGCGATACCATCATCCGCGAGAGAGAATGAGAGAGAGAGGTTGGAGCAAAACGGTAACGGGTATCGTAGCATTTGACTTCTATCGTTATAGGCTAACGGTAGTGCATCCGTTAGCTAAACCTACAGTAACGCGTCGTGATCACGCGTTACAACGGGAAGGTATGTTTGCATGTAGCGCAGATTTCGACTCATCAAGCTGACATTTGACGTCAGAAATCAGAAATTAGAAAAACTAGGCCTGCGGTCGCGCGACGGTGCCGTTAGACCCGCGAAAACGCATAGGTGCACCGATGACGTGGCGGATCACTTTATCATACATTGGTTAATGCTGCTCGCGCTGGCCAAACCTGCAGCAACGTGCTCTGGCAATACCACGTGGGCAGTTTGAGGCTCGGACATCGTTACGTGACCTTAGAGTCCTCGTACAACCTCAGATGGTGGTGGCGGGGTCGGAGTCCCGTTAAAAACGATAGTGACCCGAGTCACGTCAATGACGTGGATGACCTGAGTCCCGTTAATGATCAAGATGACCTGAATAACGGCAATGGCGATGGAGCCTCGTTAATAACGGTGATGGTGGGGTGTGATCGAGATTGCTCATAGGGGTGGCTGCTAACGGTATCAGCCAAGGTGGGGAGATCAGAAAACCGCCATTTTGTAATGCACGGCCGCCATCTTGAGGAGCCATGGCCGCCATCTTGGATTTTGGTCTGGAACCCGCCTTGTTTATCTACTCATCTTGTTCGTGACAATACCAATCTACTAGTTTTGTTCAAGCAGAACGAAATGAATTTCAGGCACATATACAACGATTATGTGAATACCGATATGACTTACACACAATTCAAAGATTTGTGTTCTGCATGCTGGAACAGCGATAAGTACAGGCGCCCGGTGATTGACAAGGATAACGAGATGAATGAGGGCCGATATAGGAAGGGATTTGACAGTTTCGTGAACCCGAACAAGTAATGAATGCTAAATATTCGTCAGAATGGAGTTAGTAGAGTTCTTAACACAGCTGCCTCAACATGCAAGGCACAAAAATTCGTGAATGAAAAGAGGTTTTGCATCACATTGCCAAAGCAAGTGCTGCAATTCGGCAAAAACACAGAATGATAAAATCGGGTAGAGAGGTTGCCGAACAGGCAATAAACGATGTTTTCAAACCGGTCATTGCACCACTGGAACAATTGGTAAAGGTTTCCAACGCTACCAATCCTATCAATGAAGAAGTGAAACCTATGAAGCAAGAAGAAGAAGTGGAACCAACCGAAGATGAAACTATTCGACCGAAAGAAGATGAAGATTCTTATTCAACGTTTGACGAGGAAGATGAGGATGAAGCGAATACAACTATTGTACCAAGTGCTGCAAAGCCCTCTGATGAATTCCCGAACGTATATCTCGATATATTACGAGATGAGAGTAGAAAGCATGATCTTGATAATAACTATGGTGCGCAGCAAACTTGCCGGAGATAAGTTGATGATTGGCGATTCACCGATAGACTTTGAGAGTAATCATATTTGTAAAGGCGATGCCCGTTACTCTAATACCAAGGGCTCATTTGAATTGTTATTCGAAAGAATGCCTGATGAGAACTACGTAACTTCGAATTATATCAAAAATTATAAAAAAATTGTTATTGCAACGAATTCGCATCGAAAGTATTATAGAGCTGATGAATCTATCCGCGAGAACAAGAATCATAAGTACAAAAATTTCATTGCGCAAATGTTCTCAATTTCACTTCCAAAAGCTAAAAAAACGTTGAGGCAGCGGTATTCTGCCTGAATATATGGTTGATCAGGGAGGCCAAAGAATAGATTACGTTCACTGGGAATACCGTAGCCGACAAATATTTGGCGACAAACCACTGCCGCAATTTTCGATTAATTTTGTTACTGATCGCGGAAAACTAGGATTGCATCGGTCTAGCTTCAGAAGAATCATTCGAGAGATCAGTACAACAGTCACCGATCTTTGACTTCGGCACTTTGTAATATTTCGGTTCGTTGATTCAATATTTGAAAAAATAAATTGCGCATTACATCCTTACCAATCTCTGTAATTTTCGTCGTCTCCGTACCCATACAATTTGGTCGGCAGCAACTCTTGGCACCCTGGAGAGTAAGGCTGTCCTCAGCAGCAGCTGAGAAATCATCCGTCAGAATGATGTCGATGTTCAATTGCAGAACAGGAAATAACTTGACCCTCGGTACGCAATTTTGATTGCAACTTGTCAACTCTTTCATGCTGCAAGTCTCTCTAAATAATTGACTGGCTAAATATCTCGCTGTTGTCTCACATTTGAGTAGACAACAATTCTCGGTCCAACTTTTGTTCGCTTCAGAAACGATGTTATACAAAACTTTCGCTCTCCAGTAGTAGGTGTTTTTGGTTATGCCATTTTTTTGTGCCTCCACTATCATTTTAAAAATTTCGTTTTTCGTAGACAATCCTGAGATCGCTTGCTGAAACTCTATGTTGTCTAACGTAGCAACTAAGAGTATCTGGAACGTACTATCGAAACCACATGTCCTAATTAGCGCAATTTTGCCACAGTTTAACGTGATCGGCTTCAACTGAAGGAAATTGCCATTCTTTAAAATCGGTACTTTTGAAAGTTTCGATCCTATTAAAAATAAATGTTGACTGAAGTTTTTCTGTAAATATCGTGACTTTTTCTTCCGCGGCGATACGACGAGGCCTCGCCAATTCTCTACCGCTCGGCTATCCAGTACATGGGTTATTGAAGGACTTGGAATTTTTCGACACGACACACATATTCTTTTCTGCCCATATCCTTCGTCTTGCCCAAAGAGTACAGAACAGCCATCAAATTCATGTACTGATCCGTTGCACATTTCACAAAACGCATGAATAGGTCGGTCACCGGTGTTGCATGCTGAACATGCTTTCGTAGTTGTATTCATAATGTCCTTCGGTACACTTGGAAATATTTCTTCTGGCAAATCCAGGCGCGTGATATTAGTGGTTTTCTGTTTATTTGATTTTTCATTACACGATATACAAATCCGTCTCTGGCCGTATCCCTCGTTATCTCCGAAGGGCACAGAACAATTTTCAAGCGCGTGTACCACTTTTGCGCATAATCCGCAAACATGAGCGCCTGTAAGTTCATCATTCCGACTGCATGCCGGACACGCCACTTTTTTTTTTTGTATCTTGCCTCGCATATCAGTACTCTCTTTTGGTTCTTTTGACAACTTTTTTACCCGATTCCCGGCTTCTACCAATTTAGGACGTCCACACAAGTAATTGAGATATCGCATCACAATGGAATCTGCTCTTATTGGTAAGTGCATAGCACTAAATAGTCTCGTCTTAACGTTATTACAATCCGCCTCCACTGCCGCACTTGATGCAGGTATTTTGCCATAACCGAACCTTGATTGACAAAGACAAGACGACAGGGGAAACCATTTTAAATCGCGTAATAAACGGTTGATTAACTGTGACAGGTAATGGGCATTGTCCCCATCGCCGTCATCGCGTAGTTGTAAAAGTACCCTGCTTTGAAAAGAACTCGCGCACTCATGCCGGCAGTTGTTATTATTATTTGTCAACTCCACATTGATGTTTTTGTCGTCTGAACTCGTTGAATCTAAGCACTCTTCGACAAAAGGTATTGTGTCTGTGAGGATACTTTTTATTTCCTGCTTTTCTATCTCACACGTAGTTGGCTCACCGTCAGAGCAAAGCCCCTCTGTTTGACTAGAAGCAACGACGATAATTGATGTTAATATTTCTTCAGCTTTTTCCATTGTTTGAGCTAGTATCAATTGGCCAATCAAAATCATAAAAATGTTTTTATTCGCTGATTAACCGACTTCAATGAATTCGCACATCCTTCAATGAAATGAGCGACATCTATACGAATGTAGCATTTTTCGGATGGTTCACCCCAGCAGCTCGCAGCGTATTCGTCTATGGGCCTGCATTTCGTGAAGACTCGCACCGCCGCAGTCAATAATGTCTTCGATGAATCAGAAGTCACTTCCTTCGGAACTGGAGCTCCTGTTCGCGTCCACTCCATTAGCCAAAATAAAATATAATCAGTTGTTTGGCATTCTGATAACACCTGAGCCACTGGAATTATGTCATGCCTCTCTGAATTGATCACGCATTCATATAAAAAAATATGTTCAGACTTGGCTTTTGACGGTTTCACGATTTTACGGACTACGCTTCCTGTGGCATCTATGGCTATCGCAGATTTTTCGCTGAAAGTGTATTTTCTGTATACATTCAATTGATGACTTGTCCAATAATGTATGTAGAAAGGATTCATTCCAAGATTGTGTATGTTGTTTTCCAGTGTGTTGTCCTGTACGATTGCGAGTGAGGTACACGGGTCCTCATCTAAACATGAAAGCTCGGATGATTCTTTTGTGGCTGAACGCAATACCTTAGCAGGGTACAGATGAGGAGGTTTCGGATCACCGGGTGACATCAGTTTATTTGCTTGATTAGCTCTGTGCACCTCAGCTGTTAAATTTTTTTCAAAAAACAATTGCCCAATTTGTAAACTTTCAGGTTTCCTCAAATATCGGTTACCGCAAACACCCAATCCTCTGGATATATTGCATTTCATATCGTTGAACTCGTTTTCAGTATCATAATCCAGAATTTTCCCATTGATTCTGGCTCCACACTTACACTTGCCGAGTATCTCTATCGTGTTATCGAACACCCTGTTGCGTTTGAAATTAAAGGCACATTTAATCTTGTTCGTTTGCCATAATTTTTCCGTCACCAAACATTGCCATTCTCCGGGTTTCAAGCATATGAATTCTCTGAAATGAATATGAGGTCGTGTTTTTTCCTTCCGACTGTATTCCGTAGAAATCATAAGTTCATCCAATTCAGATTTCAATAAGACGATGTTGACGATAACACTATCACACTCATCATTTTGGTTTATCGTTGAATTATCAGTAGCAGTTTCGTTACCACTGGAAGTAAGTAAAATATCAACATTGGTTTTTGCATTGTCTGGTGTAATGTTTTCTTCATATTTATTTTGGTTTAATAATTCGTCTTTCAGCTCTCCCCGATTTTTGACCACCATCGTTGACAATGCATTAGGCGTGATCGGAGTGTGCATTTCGCCAAGTTTGTTTGATATTTTCACCCAAGATTCACACAACTTAGGGCGTATTGTATGACCAGGAGTAATCAGATCGTCTTTATTCTCTAAGATGATCGATGTAATCAACTCCATGTCATTTCGACAAGGCCTTCCACGTTTAAGCGCCAGGATAACTGGAATTATTTTATATTTACAGCAGCGAGAAAATAATTCATGTATCGGTATACTTCTCTGACTGCGAGCATCTTTGACTCATGACTGAGCAATGAACGCAAAATAGCCCGCTACATAGGCCAGTCCAGAGTGCGTATAAGTAGAGTGTAGCAAAGGTACTTGAAGCCGCCATTCATAGCTGCGGGAAATTTGTTATACTTTTCAGTAACTATCTTTTTTACTCGGACATGCAAGAGATTAATGAGATGCAACATGAATATGCTTCTATATTATTGCGCCTCCCCATCGGATAGCGCGAAAGTGAAACTTCCGAAAATTTACAATCCATAGCTTGACTAGCTCTGAACTAGCTAGGCTCATACATTCCACCCCACCGAGAGTAATGACTAGAAAAACCGACAACGGAATCGGCCACTTCACAGCTGTATGTTTGCGCAGAGATGGAACATGGGAAGAATATGACGATTGCCAAAATGCCGAAAAAAAATTATCCTCCAAGTTTACTGTGAATGTAAAACTACTTGTTTATACTATGTAATAAACATGTGAACTGTACAAATATCTGAAACACTTTTGATCTTCAATTTCCCATAACAATACAATGATTATTCATGATTCGATGAAAAACGCTTGGTCAGAAACAGTTAGGGAATTTGAGCCGTGACCAGGTCAAACGGTCGAAGAGTTCCGCAATCGGGTCCGCGAAGCCTGGGAATCATTACGGGCAATACACTCGAGCTATTGTTCGATCAATGCCTCGTCGTATGCTCAAGGTTATTGAAGCCGATGGTCATATGATCAATTATTGATCATATTCCACCATGATCATGTTCGATCGGTTTCTATAGCTTTGAACAAGTGATGGCACATTGGTATATGGTGGCTTGAATGTGTTTTTGCTTACTTGCATTGATTTTCGGCCAAGTCGATAATGTTGCTGGCAATTTCTTATTCCTCTGCTTGTGTATTATACTGTTAAATTCGTCAATTTGATCTAAAAGTACTTCATCTGCGTGTTACAGGGCCGTTAGAGAAGATGAATGCTGGGCATTGTAATATCAGATCATTCATCTGAATTTTTAACTGGAGTGATGTGGAAGCTGCTCGTGCGTTGATTAATTACAGTCTTTTGAATTTAACCATCTGTGCTCAAAATAAGCCTGCGATAACCTCTGTCTGTGAGAAATGCTTTCTCATCTTTTAGGAGAAAAGGTTGCCATCAATCTCTTCGGGACAAACATGATGATTCGAATTTCAAGTCCCCTTGTTGAAAAATATTTATTATTATTCATTAATACAAAATTTTGGTGGATACGACCTCATACTGTTAGCTTTTGAATTTTTTTTAGAGAATACAACATTTTTAGTGAATTTAAAAAATATCCGAAAATATATACTTTTCAAACATTTTTGGAGCATTTGTAATGAAAGTAAAATTTTTTAGAATACTTTATACCGTTGATAAATGTGAAATCAAAAAATTACTAGTTCATTCAGGAAGGGCGTATCTTCCAAACATACAAGCATTCACCATTATCTATTCTTTTGGCTAATTTCGATATAATAATCCGTTTTGAGTACTTTGAAAGCAAATTGTGAAAAAAATTTAAATTATACGTCCCTTTACCACTGAAATTGCCTTTTTGGCGTATACGATTTTATACCGCTAGACATGCGATATAATTAATATCATTTGACGAGTTCGAAATTTTTCAACAAATAATAATGATAACCTTAGCAACAAGGATCTATCTTGTCGCACCATTAAGGCATCAAATTTGATGCGTATACCTAGTCAAGATCCGTTAGAAATCGTATATTCTGTGGAACAAGTCCAGTCGTCGAACGCACCAGAATGTATTATTTGATGCTTGCGCCTAGTCAATCTCTGTTGCGAATTGTATATTGGTATTATTATTGTAAAAAAAGAGTCTCATGAATTTGCCCGACGATTGTATTTTATGAAATTTAATTTCAATTATTAATTTCATGATTTTTAAGTATTAATTGTAATCAATTATCTGAAGTAAATACCGTAGATCCATGGATCAATATGAAATACCAGAATAATTTGCATTCATCGATATATGTATTCGATTATTTAGCATATTGTATGTTATAGTAAACTATATTAAAGAACAAGTCCAAAATTTTGACCATGTCCAATCGTCGAGCGCATTGAAGTGCATTTCATACATATGCGTAGTCAATATGTATTGTGAATTGTATATTGTTACGTCTAGAAATGGCTCTAAGGAGATTTTATGATTTTTATGTTTTGAGTATATCGATCCTTACCTTAATTTGATGGAAAAAACCTTGATCAATTTCGGGCGTAGCGGGTTAGGGGGTTGAGCGGGCAGCGAGCGGTTGATCAGAGGTTGTGGAAAAATTTGCAGTTGACGAAGTTCCCTGGTATTCGATAATGTGTTCTGTGAGAGCGGTTTCCACCAAACTGTCCAGATCACAATCCGTCGATGTCTCTGATTCACTTGACTCTAAGTGAATTATGGAAGGTTCACTTATCGTGGCACTTTTCACTTGTGAAGTTAAATCGTTTATTATCCACTGAGGGGTTTTATTTTCGAGAAGTTTTGCCAAGGTTTCCTGAAATTTCCTGATTCTCCTTAATTTGGAGAATAACCGCTGCTCACGGGCTTTCTTTCCTCCACGTCGAGTAATCTTTTTCTTATGTTGTTGCGGTACTGAGTTCATCTACAAGGGTGCATAAGTTTTAATGCACTCGATTTAGATGTGTGAGGAATAATAGGTGATTGGGTGCTTGCCGGTGGAAGCACGCGGTAAGGAAAAATGATAGGTGGATTGGTGCTTGCCGGTGGAAGCACGCGGTAAGGAAAAATGAAAGGTGGATTGGTGCTTGCCGGTGGAAGCACGCGGTAAGGAAAAATGATAGGTGGATTGGTGCTTGCCAGTGGAAGCACGCGATAAGGAAAAAATGATAGGTGGATTGGTGCTTACCTTTGAATAAAGATTACTGGACGTGATTTCGTGATGATAAAAACAAAGATTTAATTAACAAGTGCGTGAGTTGTGATTTTATTCCAAAACAAAATGTAATTTCGGTTAGTTGTTCGTAAAAAGTTTAAAGAATGAAATAACTCTTGAGCAAAATTCTAATTCAAGAAAAATTGAATGATCTGCGAGGATTCGTAAGACTGAGGTGCCGTGACGCGTAGTGACGTGAAGTATACCCAATATTTGAAAATTTAATGAACGAATGAACATCGGTGGTTGCAAGACCGGCCCTTATATGAGGCAAGTGCGGACCTTAACGAAAGATCCGTCGGGGGTAATGTTTATATTATCTCTTGCTCAAGTGTTCTCATACCATCAACCCTATGAGACAAGGCTCAATCCACACATATACAAAATGCAGCTGCGTTGAGCTGGTCTTTTCCTGATATTATATTGGTGAAATATATAATTTGTTTGTTAATTGAACCTTATTTCATATTCGTTGATAAATTAACATCTCACCTCAACCCTTCAATATGACAATAGGCTGGCGCAAGATGCTAAATCTTATATTAACTTAACTTTATTTTTATATATGAGATATATGTCTATGTACATGTATATATAAATTCTAAGATTAGTTTAATTGTTATTGAATACGTAAAACTTATGTGGTTAAGTATAACTGGTTAATGTTGTAAGATTTAATGATCAATAACTTTAAACTAATGAATATTGTAGGAATCTCGAGGATCGATAACTTAAGGCTAGTGGGTATTACAGAGATCTCGAGGATCAATAACTTAAGGCTAGTGGGTATTACAAAGATCTCGAGGATCGATAACTTAAGGTTAGTAGGTATTACAAAGATCTCGAGGATCGATAACTTAAGGTTAGTAGGTATTACAGGGATCTTACGGCTGGTAGCTTAGAGCTAATATAGTTTAAAGTCAAAGGGAAAAATAGTGGGTTTTCAGTAAGGGTGTTTAGGAATATAGGTAATTGGATCGGATGGTGGTGTTGAGGATGTGACAATATTAGTATTATTATGGTAGAAAATGATTCCTATGAAATTGCCAAATGACTTGATTTTTTGCAATTTTATTGCGATTCTCAATTTTCAATCATTATTTTAAAGTATTAATTATAATCGATTATGTAAAGAAAATATCATACCATTGATTAATATGAAATATCGAGATGCTCCACATTTATCAATATAATTTATACAATCATTTGGCATGTGGTATATTATATTGAAATCAATGAAAGAGTTCAAAATTTAATATGCTCATTTTTGTCGCAATATTGGGGCATCGAATTTCATGCATGCGCCGAATTAATACATGTTCTAAATTGTATAGGTATTCTGCAGAACAAGTCCAGTTGTCGAACGCACCAGAATGTATTTGATGCATGCGCCTAGTCGATATCTGTTAGAAATTGCATATTGAGTGGAATAAGCCCAGTCGTAGAACGCATTGGAGTGTATTTCATGCATATACCTACTGTCGGATCAAAACGGTTTGGCGGTTCAGTTTGAGTGATCATAACTTCTAAAAAAAAATGTTAGAGGGTAAATTCAAAAACGTGCGTAAAGCGTAGAGTTTTCTGCGTTCAACGATTATCCACGTGTTTCGGCGCAAACAGCGTGCGAACCGATATGATCTCCGAAGGATTAAGAAACGTAGGTTTTTCGGGGTACGTTGCCGTAGGTCAACTTTATATCGTCAATGTTCGTCTGAAAGATGCGTTAAAAATCTGAAAAAATTCATAGTTATTCCCTGCACATTATCAAATTTTGTCACGAGACGTACGCGTTTTGAAGTGTGAAGAATCATTTTTGGCAATTATGGATGGGCGTCTGTACGTGTGTACGCGCGGGTGCGCGTGTGTTTGTTTTGTAGATTTTTAATTTACAAAATTCAAATTATTCATTTATTTATTTAATTATTTATTTATTTCTGTTCTATTCGTTGATAACTTCAAAACGAACTGATAGTTTTCAACTGATAATAGTCTAATATATGCGAATTCCTGTGACTGACAACTGTTTGTGTTGTGAATGCGAGATCGGTCCTTCATTTTCCAATAAGTTATTCCGACGAGAAAATTTGTAGAATACAATTTTCTTTATGTTTTGCGCTTCTTTTCAGTATTTTTATTCATTCTAAATGTTTTCAATTATCAATTTGCTTATTTATTATTTTTCATTTGAAATTACCTAAAAAAAAAAATTAAAAATACCAATGTAAAAAAGCGGAAATTTATTTTAAGCCCGTACTGAGAAATCAAAATGAATGAAAAAATAAAACAGTTTCAACAAACATCAATTGACAAAGTTCAAGTTCTAGAGGACGAAAAAATATCCAAAAAGTCTTCACAAATTGTTTCTCAGATCAACGGAGAGGACGAGAGGATGCGTACTTGAAAATCGAACCGCCGAAAACGAGTTCGAAATGGATGAGGGAAAAGTTCGATTCTGGACACTTGATAATGGGACCAGAAAGTCCCAGGGTTATTTGTCATTTTGTTATTCCTCCAGAATGATTAAACATGAGTTTAATATGGGATCGAATTGTAATCAACCACGCACATGATGCCTGTGAAACATCAGCGTTTTATGTACGTAAAGTAATCATGTCCAGCTCGCGATTGTGATTGCTAATTGTAGCATATTAAAGCTCCTGTTATAGATTGTCGAAATCATCTCTGAAGATAAAACCTGAGAGCTCAAAAAAATTAAGTCTCGATGACTGATAGCGGCGAATGCTGGAGCAACAAATTTTTTGGATAATATATTAAAATCACCCCAGAAGATAAAACCTGAGGGCTTCAGAAAAATTAAGTTTCTCGATGACTGATAATAGCGAATCCTAGAATGAACATACAATTTTGATAATATAATAAATTCACCCCCGAAGATAAAACCTCAGGGCTTAAAAAAAAATTGCACTTGATATCAATTAAGGATTCGTTTACTTATTTTCATTTCGTATAGTTTAATTAAGTCAGTGTCATAAAAAATGCAATATTGACATTTTTTATAGTATGTAGAGCGTGAGAAATTATATTCGCAACATTATAAGCAAATTAATCATTGTTCAGAAAACATTGAAAGCGTGTAGTCGCACTAAACAGCAGTCGCTGGCAGTTTTTTTATTATTTTTCTTACTGGTATTCATTGCTTATCTAGCATCCAAACTGACAACACGATTCGAAAGAACGATTCTGCTGCAATCCAAACGATTCATCGGATTAATCACTTGCTGCTCATAAAATCCTCTTTTCGCCCTATTTGAGTGAATTCATGTACGATCCTTTTATCATTAGCATTATCTAGCGAATATTTTAATTTATATTTTTGCTTTGTAAATCTCAGACATTATATTGTTTTCTATTTTTTTGACCGTAGTTTCCTTTGTTATATATTTTTTGCGTCAATTTTTTTTTTTTTGTAACCATAGTTTTCTTTTTTTTTTTTTTCTTTAGAGTTTTTTTTAACCGCAGTTTCTTTTTACACATTTAATCATCCCATTCATTATCATTATAGTGTTCCTAAATTATAATAAGGTTCATATTCATTTTGGTAGTTGTTTGCGATACATCGTTTTTCAATTTTTAATTTGCTTACCACGTTTTTTAAAGCTTGTTTAAAATTTTTATCGTTCTCTGTTCTACATAGTTTTATTATTTTAATTATTTTCTGCATTGATGTAATTATATATCCGACTTGAATTTTTTTTTTTTTTTTTTCATGGCGCCGTCTATAATCACTATCCGCGGTGAAAATTTTGAAATTAAAGATGCTGGTGGTGGTGGCGAATGTTTATTTAAATCACTTGCTTTAGCTTTAAAAAAGAGGAGCCACCATGTCGTACACTAAGAAGTTGTAGAACATGTAGTTCAACGATGGCCCGAGTGTGAACTTTGGGTTGAATATGGATTGGACATCAGCACAAAGTACAAATACCGTACCGAAATGGGGAGTTCAGGAGAGTTCGGCTTATTGGTTGAGTGCCGTGCAGCTTCCGAATATCACGGAATAAATAATAAACAGGCAAAAACGTTTTAATTATAAAAAATTAAACTAATTAAAAAAAAAAAAAAAAGACAAAAACTGTGTACGATAAAAGTCGTGAAATGAAAAAAGATGACCAAGTCAAGCCATAATCAACTCAAAAACTTCCGCACGTCTAGGTAGTGAAATCAAACAAATCACCAAGTACTAACGGATTACTCAAAAGTTTACATTATACGACATCCGCAAAGAATATTTTTATTAATCGAAGAGGAATGAAATCTTAGCAATAGTTTTCGTAGTTACATCTGAACAACGCCGAGTAATCAAACTTTTACGATAGTGTAATACATTTGCTGACGGAAAAACACGAATTAACACGCAACAGGGTATCGTCATTAGTGTGAACTGCTACCACCATAAGAATGCCTGAACCCATCCCATTACCAGAAAACCTACTTGGCGGGCACATTCCTTCCGCCCAACTATATAAATATCGATTGTGGGTGACTGATATGTATATATGTATAACATTATATATATATATATATATATATAAAACCGATATATGAGATACATAATTGATTTTATTTAAGAATCTATACTACGTCGATACGTACACGGATAGAATTTTATCATAAATTTCACCATAATTTCATAGCAATTGAGGAATATACTGGAGTATGAGGCTCTGTCCTATACAAATACAGAGAGAAGCTATATTCGTGGTTCACCTCGTCAGAATTGTCGCAAACCTTGTCAGGATTGAAGATATTACATGTGTTGAATGATTTATCATACATACCGAATATCATAGCGTCATAAGCGGAGGCACCATACTTGGAGCGATGTGAAAATTGGCAATAGGAGCATGATATTCCATATATATATTCGTTTGCGTACCAAATTCACCGTTGATGTACGTAATTATTTTCACGTTCAGTTCGTTTTTAAATAGCTTAGTCATATTTAAGTTTATAGATTTTAACACTCGCTAATATATGCTGGTCGCAGAGTGGGCGGAAGGAATGTGCCCGCCAAGTAGGTTTTCTTGTAATGGGATGGGTTCAGGCATTCTTATGGTGGTAGCAGTTCACACTAATGACGATACCCCGTTGCGTGTTAATTCGTGTTTTTCCGTCAGCAAATGTATTACATTATCGTAAAAGTTTGATTACTCGGCGTTGTTCAGATGTAACTACGAAAACTATTGCTAAGATTTCGTTCCTCTTCGATTAATAAAAATATTCTTTGTGAATGTCGTATAATGTAAACTTTTGAGTAATTCGTTAGTACTTGGCGATTTGTTTGATTTCACTATCTAGACGTGCGGAAGTTTTTTTGTTGATTATGGCTTGACTTGGTCATCCTTTTTCATTTCACGACTTTTATCGTACTCAGTTTTTGTCTTTTTTTTTTTTTTTAATTAGTTTAATTTTTTATAATTAAAACGTTTTTGCCTGTTATGAAATTTTGTACTTGGCGGAATTTTTTACATTGAAAATGTTTTTGCCGTTTATTTCACTTCTTTTTGGGAGATTACGATTTACTTATTAGAATTAATCACAATACACTTTATTCTATTTTTCTTTTGTTTTACAAAATTAATTAATTAATCAACGGAATCACAATAATAATCTGATTCTAAATGTGGTCATAGTTGTTGTCATACGTGCCATGTCTCAATTTCCAAACGACCGTACTGCTGCTTATACATGCGCTTCCGGGTAGATTCATTCTTTGCTGAGTGGTTATCATCGTCTATGGTACAAGCTTCGTTGTTTCCGTGGAGTCGTATCACTTTAAATTTTTTTTGTGGTTCCTCACTCGCCCTTACCCTAGAATATTTAATTTTTTTTTTTTAATTTAATAATTTGTTATTTTTATATCTATTGTTTTTCAATATGTTACATGCGATAATTATCTGCGACATTTTGAGATTTGAATAAAGACATAAATCTTTCATATATTATGATAATTATTATTATATTTCTTATATGATTCATACCTACGTGAATTAACCGTAAGATATAATTTATTAAATGTGTTTGTCCATTCAACCATTCTGAATGTATCATAGATCACCTCATGTCTCCGTTTGCTGCTGTCAAGCTGTTGCACCTTTGCCTATACAACGTGTCTGATCGGTGTACGTATTTAATTTTTCCAAATGTAAAGTAATCCTCCAATATGCGTTGTTAAGGCACCTATACAATTCAAGATAAATGATAATATGTGTACTTGTAGTTCGATGAACAAAGCCCACCATAGTCTAACTTTATTGTAGGTGTATATTAAAAAATGAATAAATTAATATGTAACTTACCAACAACGATCTATCTTTATGTGCTAATCAGATTATCATTTTTCAGTCGTAAGAATAAATTGCTTTTGATATGTAGGTTGTTGTTTTTGTTTTATATTTGATCGATAGGTGTTCTATCGTATTCCGTACGTTTTTAGTATTTTAAATATATATATGCTTGTTTTTATATTTCTCTATATATATTATTAATTTCATACTTGTTTTCTCATTGACATTTAAATAATATACTTTACAAAATTCTTTGCATATAGCATAGATTATTTTCTACAAAACATGATGATACCTACAGATATACGTGATTACTGATTGAGAATAGTTATGTCAACAGTTGAGCTCGTGATACATTGTTTATGGCTATGATTTTTTTTTTTTTTTTAATTTCATAAATATAAATACGAATGTGTAATAATAACATAATATACACCTAACGTAGTCTATTATTACATTTGTAACTCACTCACAATATGTATATAATTCAAATTAGTGTTGGGACGACTATCTGATAACATTACTATATTAATAATAAGAATAATCCCTTGCTGCCTTCGATCGTGTGTACTACTATATAACATTATGATTTAAAAGACATACCCTGTTGAACTATTCAATTTAAGTTGAAACTATTTCAAAATTGAACTACCAAATTCAATGTCATTACGATGCTAGTATAATTTAGAATTGTAATTCTTAATTCAGTCATAATAACAATACATTCTGTTTGTTTCAACAACATAATAAAAATGTAATAACGGATTCATTGTACTTGCGATGTATCAAGATTGGCATTAGCGAATATGATTACTTATTTATATCAATGACTTGTTAATAATACGTTGTATGTCATTTATAATATGAAGGTTTCATATATTTTATATAATATCTAAATAACTTTTCTAATCAGTCTTTCATTTAAGGTTTCCTAATAAATACTAAGCAGTATTTGTCATATTATATAAAATATATGAAACCTTCATATTATAAATGATATAACGATGTATTATAAATAAGTCATTCACTTGCATCCATACTTGAAAACTAATAAGCTTCATCTGTCATACGAAATTGTTGTACATCCTTTGTGATGTGATACTATATGATAAATCTAATAGTTATATTCAACATTTCTTAGATTTGCTACAGTTTTCCCAACACTGAATTTGTTTGATACAATGATTATTAACAGTGTTCCGATGACTATTGTAGTGTCTATGGATCTGGGAAACGTTAGGAGGTGAAAAGAAGGTGTTTTTACCGTATATGTCTTTATTTCGTATATACACAATGCGTTCAGCCCGGCTTGCGGCTACATACTGCCTGCTCAAAGATCGGACCATCGTCACACACACACTCACATACAATCACGCACATGCCATGCTCACACGGTGTACAATTGGCTTGGCTTTGTTTTGGTCCTACACATCGGCCATCCTGGTCTAGCATCTGCCCTCAGATGCCGTCGTCATCTGATGATGCGTCGTCGCTGTAATCAGTTACCCAAGGTTTCATATACTCAGCCATTGTTGTTGTTTTGCGAGGCCCGTCATGCTCCCCCAACTTTTCTACAATATATCGGTCGCCCCGTAGTACTTTAACTATTCGATACGGACCAAAAAATTTTATCGCCAATTTAATCCCCGGTCTCATCTGCGTTCTCTTTATTGCTACGAGTTCGCCGACTGAGTAACGCCTCGCTTGGCTACGCTTTTTATCGAAATTTTTCTTGTTTTCCTGTTGCACTTTCTTTATACACTCTTTCGCACGCATTCTCATTCCGTCACGCTCTTCACTAAACATGCTGACCATTTCCTGCTCGACCATTTCCTTGACCTCGGGGCGACTCTTCAGTCTCATGTTTACGCCAAACAGCAGGGTGAAAGGGGACATTTTTGTACTTCGATTAGGCGTCGCGTTTAAATACATCTGCGCGAGGTCCAGATGCGTATACCATTCCCCAGGCTTTGGACTAGACAGCTTCGTGAGCAGTGGTATGAGTGTACGATTTACCCGTTCCACCTGTCCATTTGACCTCGGCACCCCCGTAGTAATTAAAATGTGCTCTACGCCCTCCTCTTTACAGTAGCCACCGAACTCGTTAGAGGTGAAGGCCGACCCTCGGTCTGAAATGATCTTGCGCGGATTACCGAATATGATCGACTGTTTTGTAAGTTTATTCACGACTTCTGCCGCGTTTGTCGTTCTCGTTGCGTAAAGCCAAACAAATTTACTGAAAGCATCGATGACAACAAAAATATGGCGGTAGCTTTTTTTTGTTGAGGGCAGCGGCCCTAAATGGTCGATGTGGTACACATCTAGGGGTACTTCCCCTTTATCGATTGGATTTAGAAATCCTTCCGCTCTGCCATGTTTCTTTTCGGATAAAATGCAACTAATAAAATTACGAATGACTTTCTCGAGCTTAGGACGCATTTCTCTGAACCAGTAATCACGCTTCAAAAGCGACTCGGTCTTGCCAACACCAAAGTGCCTGCTCTCATGCACCTGTCTAATTATTTGGGGCTGCATTGCCTTTGGGACGACAATGCATACGCTATTGCCATCGCATTCCTTAAACAGCAAGCCGTTTTTCACCACGAAACCGCTTACTTGCTGTTCCGGTATAAGAGTTATTATTTTTTTCAATTCGTTATCATTGTCCTGTGATTTTTTCAATCGCGCTAGAAGACTATCGGGCTCTTCGGTCGCTAGCAAACACGAAGGGAGCGGATTACGGCTCAGAGCGTCTACATGCCGCATGCGGCTACCGGCACGATGTTCTATAGTATACTCAAACTCCTCAAGCAATAGCGCCCATCTGGCCACACGTACACATAAATCCTTTTTTTTCATAGTTAACTATAGGCTTGGCAGTCGGTCACAATTTTAAACGAAATTCCCAACAGGTATACTCTGAATCTCTTCAGTGATTTAATTACTGCCAAGACCTCGAGCTCGTAACTAGTATATCGTTCCTCTGCGCTTGTTGTCTTTCCACTCGAATAATAAATCGCGCTAAATCTGTCACTCTCGCTATCACGCTGCATCAACAGCGCTCCATATCCGTACATACATGCATCTGTGTGCAGCTCAGTTTCAGCTTTTACATTATACAATCGTAAAATAGGTTTATTACATAAAATAATTTTCAAATGGTTAAACGCCTGCGCCTGCTTCACGCCAAATTCAAATTGTACATTCGTTCGCAAAAGGTTCGATAACGGCCTCGCAATGAGTGAGTAATTCGGAATAAACTTTCTAAAATAGCCTGTCAGCCCCAAAAAACTCTGAACTTGTTTTACATTACTAGGCTGCGGATAACGCATTACTGCGGCCGTCTTTAGTTCGGAAGGTTGCACGCACCCGCCTCCCACAACATGGCCCAGATACTTCACGCTTCCCTGCAAGAAGCGGCATTTTTCCCAATTCACTAGCAACCCATGTTGGCTGGCCACTTGTAGGACTCTCTCGAGATTCTTTAACCCACTGACATATAGCTGGGAGCGGGAAGGATAAGGTCGTCCATGTACGTCAAAACGATCTTTGCCGAGATTAAATCTTTGAAAACGGCATTTATGAATCTTTGGAACACCGCCGGAGAATTGCACAACCCGAAAGGTACCTTCAAAAATTCATACTGTCCGTCCGGCACAATGAACGCTGTATACCCCCTGCTACCCTCGTCTAAGCTCACATGAAAAAATCCGTTCTTCAGATCTAACGTGCTAAAAACATTTGCTCCTTGCAACGAATCAAGCTGATCCTCAATCAGTGGGAGCGGATAACGGTCTTTAACGATTTTTTTATTGAGTTCTCTATAGTCTACGCACAACCTAGTCGACCCATTTTTTTTCTTTACTAATACGACCGGACTGGCGTATTCCGATAACGACGGTTGCGCAATACCGTCACGTACCCACTCTTCGATCTGTGCATTTACTAGTTCTCGTTCTACAACCGATAAACGCCTTGGCCTCTGGTATACAGGCACATCGTCCTTCAAAACTAATGTCATCTTAACCCCAACATCTCGCGTTTTCACCGGTTCATATTTACAAATCATTTCCTCTATTTTCATCTTGCACTCGTCGTTCGCTATATAAGATAAATCAATTCTATTCACTTCTTGTACTACATCATCAATTGCAAATATCGTCGGCATATCAGTGTCTAACGCCCCACAGTCTTCGATTTTAGAAACAGAGATTCGGCCCTCCCTTATATTAATTTCTACGGTGTTCAGAAAATCTGCGCCAATTAAAAGGTCGTGCTGAAAGAGACTGTCCGAAACCACGTGTACGTCTATTAGATAGGTATTCCCGTCGATAATAATTTCCTCCCGAAATTTGCCCAATGTTTTGATATTCCCCGAACCGACCCCGCGAAACTGAATTTCTTCGTCTTGCAAAGTGGGGGCACCGATTTTTATGTACCCTTCAGCGCGCATCAAACACAAATCACTCCCTGTGTCAATCAAAGCGGTAATATCGCGTCCACCAACCTTAACGTCCTTAAAACATTTGCCCCTCGAAGGACGTGTATGCGGGAAACCGTCTTTAAGCGCATTTACCTCTTTCGCTGCACTTTGAGCCCTGGGGCATCCAACGGATATGTGCCCAAACCCGCCACATCGGAAACACTTAGTACCTTTACTCCTTGACGGGCAACTCGCACTCACATGACCACTTTGACCGCAGTTATAGCAGCGGCTTTCACTTTGTCGTCTTTCTCCTGCTCCTCTTCCTCCGGAACCCCTGTCGTCGCGTCGGGCGTTCGCTGTTGCTGTCGGCTGTGCTATGGGCCGAATAGTTATCCTTTTGAATGCATCTATCAATGCGGCTGTAGTCACGAATCCCTGCATTCGTGCTTGATTTCTCAGCGCTGGATCTGGTATACCCTCGATCAAATAATCAACCAACTCGTCATCGGCAATGGGAACTCGATTTGCGAGGATAGTTTTTTCATGGACATACTCTGTAAACATCTCGCCCCTTTTCCATGCTCGTTCCTCAAATTCTTTTCTGACAACAATTCGGTCTCTCCGATGTGAAAACATTGTTTTGATTCGGACGAGAAGGTCAGATACAGGTAGCTCAATGTGTTCGGGTTTAGAGTGGAACCAGTCGAGGGCACGCCCCTTCAAACGTGACCCAATCAGCACCTTCATTACATCGTCGTCTAGCTGGTATGTTGTTCGAAGCAGGTTGACTTGCCGTTCCCAATTTTCGTAGCAATTATCTTTTCCCTCGAAATAATTCAATAATTCCGCAACCGCATTCACGCTGACCTTGGGCTGTGGGCTTGGGGTCGCCTGGGCTGGTCCCCGATGATGTCTACATCATTGGCGTTTCGTCTTAGCAACTCTACTTCGCGCCGCATCAGCACCAACTCTCGCTCCGCTAGTTCTTTTTCTCTCCGATATAATTCGACCTCCCGCCTAAGGTTCGATTCGTCGTTAGACATACTAGCTCTTGTCACCGTTGTAGGGTTTGAAGCGGCGTCTTTGTCGACCATGCTTGGTCTGTTGTCATGAATCTGCTCATCGTCGCCATGTTGGCTTTCGTCATTTTGTACTCGCAACCAACCACACTCTGGATCTATGTCCATCAATCTACTTATCAACTCATTTTTTGTGCCCACGTCACTTTGTCCCATAGACCTCAAGATCTCTTTCAACTCTGGCACTTTAAACTCATGCACTTTCTTCGTCACGGCATTCATTTTGCGTCTTACACTACTCTTCGTCTTTACGTCGTTTTCAAATTTTGCGTCGTTAACGGTCGCGTCTTTTATCTCTCTGAAACTTTGGATCTCACGTCTTAATTGTGGCTGAACGCATTACGGGTTTGATTTGAACACTTGGATCCCGGTTGAGCCCCCAAAATTGTAGTGTCTATGGATCTGGGAAACGTTAGGAGGTGAAAAGAAGGTGTTTTTACCGTATATGTCTTTATTTCGTATATACACAATGCGTTCAGCCCGGCTTGCGGCTACATACTGCCTGCTCAAAGATCGGACCATCGTCACACACACACACTCACATACAATCACGCACATGCCATGCTCACACGGTGTACAATTGGCTTGGCTTTGTTTTGGTCCCACACTATCTTCCTGTAAGAAACTTGATGATTATTACAACCACCTCTTCATGCATATTTATTTTACACATAATATCTTGAATTTATGAAATGAATTACATTCATTGATTCTAATAGAATCGTAGTTTTACCTTTCGAATATAAAACGTTCGAATAGTCCGATTCAAAATAATGCGTAGTATATGTAAAACTTAGCAGCGATTCGCTACCTTGAATGTCGATTAACTACCCGTTAACTTTTTCAGCGTCAAATTCTTCTGGAATCTACGTGTGAGCTGTATTTAGTAGCGCACACCTGTCTACGAAAGGGGTTTTAAAATTTTTTTACGCTCAAAAGGTTGAGCAAACTGACTTCCTGTTGATACATGAAGGGGTGGGGAATTATATAAATAAAATATTGTGATACATGTGGCAGAGTTTAGTCAATGGATTTTCAAGAATTGGCTTGGCCGTTGAGCAAATAAATTGTCAACATATTTTAACTTTCGGTTAAATCTTGAATTTTCTTAATTTCATGTATCCATGCATGTACTGTTGTTGTATCGTAATCTAAGCCAACTGAGAGATCAGAGTATACCGCCATGGCAAATAGTTCCATTACAAGATACGCCTGTCGTACTGTCAATTATTTTTATTACATGTTTACAGTTTTGTATTGTTCGATTCAGTTTAAGTGATGATCTCACGATATCTCGTGGAACGGTATATTTTCAGACAGTGTGAAAGACATATGGGCAACATACCCTTTTTAACTATGTTATTTGTATGATATACGAATTAGAGTTTAGCACCTATCCACTCCGCGCATTTTACCTAATGTACCGTTTCATGTGGTCATCACATGTATGAGAAGTTTTACATCTAAAGTTTTCATTCATGAATGGCATATTGAATACAGGTGCTATATTGTCACGCACGTATTTTTACTATTTGTATTCAAATCCAATCAATAGCGTCATCATCCAATGGATCTATATTAATGTTAAATTCATTTGATTTGACTGTCCACTTTGATTATTCTTTCATTTGATTTTATTGCAGGCCTTTATATTTTAATACGGTATTCATAATTACAGTTCTTTTTCTAAGATTTTCAAATAATTATTACATATTGTATTATGATTTTTTTTTTAAACTAATTCATGTAAAGTACAACATCAGTGTGATTCTCTAATATACGTCATATATCGGTTCAGAATCTAATTAAAATGTATATGGTTGCTCTTGTGTGGATGAATATTTTTTAAAACGTGCATCACATCAAACTTACAGTTTACCGTGTAATGCAACTATTAGCCGAAACGGTATACCCTGATGATCTCTCATGATTTGCTCATGCCTGCTTCAGATTTTTACACGTTACAGATTCTGAACCAATGACGAACTGTAATATGAAACCGATTTTAAATGAATCACTTTATTACTGTTTTTCTATCCAATCGTATACTCTATGCCAACATGTATCATTAGTCGAATGTATTAACCACTCAACTGCTCTCGGAAGCCTTTAATGATGAGCACTATAACTACTTATCTGCATCAAGAATCGCCGTATTTATACTATATTAAAATATTGTTCAATTATTTAAATTGTGTATTTGTCGAGTGTAAATAACCAATTTTCTGCGGTTTGCTACAGCGAATCTTGATGAACAATAATAATACAACTTTCGTTCATACACTCTGACGATGCATCTTTGTGTATATGTTTATTAATCCTGAATTGAAAATGCATTAGCATGCGCCATGTATTGTTAATTTTCATATCCATTTTGATAACATATGTGTATACCAGAGGGTGGTCCTTAATGGGGGTGTTGGAGAATTCCGACAAGTGCGCCCCCCTGATACGTTTAAAATAAATAAATAAAAATGTGTGCGAAACCCCAGCGCTGTAGTCCAATGAGAAAACGTGCCTGTGAGCTCATTTTGTTTCCTATTCGAATAACATGGAATTTCCAGGATAATTCAGTCATTATTTTTTGGATCTGCTCCGAAGCATTGAAAAAAAATATTATTCGTGTAAATCTATTCTTAATTGGTATATCTACGAGTAAATCTTTTTACAAGGCGTTATCACAGCCCTTATGGCGGCCATCTTCCTTATAATATACACGACGGTAAATCGATCAACTTGACTACCTGTTTTGAGATGCTTGTGGTGCTTCAAAGTATTTCACTCATTAAAAGGCCGTTTTATCACGTCATGAGTTTGTAAAAGTAATAATTGTGCATGTAGGGAAAAATATTTATTTCAATTAACGTATTTCAAGACACGACGATTGCACTTTCTACTTTTTTTTAAAAACATAATCATTAAAATTAAAATGTTTTCATCACCGTCTGTTTTTTTGGATCGGGAAAGCTTTTACGATATTCCGAGACTATCTGAAGAATATATTGCTTCTGATCTTCGTTACGTGTAAGAATATTGTTATATTCTTCCATTAAATGAACTGCTCTCTCAGCTGTATCATTCACGACCTTCAAATGTTTGACAACATTTAGACCTTTGTTGAAATGTTCATATTCAGGCCAAAAAGACGGATCGAGTTCCAAAAAATTCGTATTAATTTCGAATCTCGTAAAAAAGTTTAGCGATTGTGGAGATATGGAGTAATCCATCTCTTTGTCGAGTATAGTATTAATATCTTTGGGATTCAACTGTATGCGATTGGAGTAATTCTCTTCGGTTTCATCACCTGTGTTTAAGCCGAGCAGCATTTTTCGATTCACGCACAGTGATATTTCATGATCGAAAAACGACATCGCTGCAGTTTGCGGATTGAGATACCGCAAGTGCTTTATCAGTTTTTGAATTGTAACTCGAGAAACATCGGGATCAATTGACTTGTAATTGCCAAGTTTTTTCAAAAGCTGCAAGTCGTGGTTCGGTGCTTGAGGTGGAAATGGAGCCGTAAACCATGCTCTTACGTGTATTACAACAATAAAAATACACACCCCGGAAATTGCTTTGTGTTCTTTTGAAGTTAACTTGAAACTTCCGCAAAACAAATATATTTTTAAGCAATGGATCGCCTTCGCCATCCAACGAGCATGATGATACGCTCCGGGGAACCGGAATCTAATACCACGAGGCGGAGTAATTCCGATAACGATTTGAGTTAATTCCAGTAACTCTTGATAATCTTCCCTCGGCTGACTATTCATCGATGTTTTTTCCACGAATGTTTTGATACTTTCGATGTGCTCGATTAATATTTCTTTTACATCCGCATCTTCGATTCCACTTTTCCATGAGGTCTTATCTATCTTAGTCCACGATTCTTGAAACCTCTTGAAAATAGCGACGTTAGGACCGCTCGATGCAGGCATTTTTTGTTCGAAAACACTTCTTAGAATAATCTCGAATATATGGTGTCGGCAAGGTAAGAATGAAATATCTCGTTTTAAAATTTGTTCTAAAACGACTGCTGCGCCTTTTATGTGACCAAGATTAGAAGCTGTCGTATCACAGCATAGTGCCTTGACTGCGTGAGAGAGACCCCAATCTTCAAGTACTTCATGTATAGCGTTTGCTTGGGATAGCCCAGTTCCGTCCTCTAACTCTGGCACTCCCAAAAGCTTTTCGACATTCCCATTCGTTATGACAATAGGTAGTCTGTCATTTACCTCACGTTTCAATATATTGGGCAGCATTTTTCCATTCCAGTGCAAGACGACTGCATTGAGCTCCGTTTCGTTAAATACTCGTTTAATATTCATTGCCTTTGCAGTACGCAATTTTTCTCTGTAGCGTCGAATTGATGTTCTATTGAGAACCAACGAGTTAATATCGTATTGTAGAGATTGAGCAACGGCAGCACTGACGTGGACAGCATCTCTGTCGCTTAATTTGCATTTATCTAAAACGGCGACCAATTTCTCGTTAATTATATTCACGCTCCCACGTGATCTTTTGGGCTGCGACGGTCCGGCTTCGGACTCATCGATTAAGAGAGCCGACGAATGCAGATCTTCTATAGAAACGTTAGAATAACTGCCAACGCTCCTTTGACTGAGTGTGTTCAAAGAGGTTTCATCACTTGATGCCAATTCTACGAATTCTCCTACAGCAAATTATAATCATTCTGAGTCGTATTAAATCCAAATGAAAAATATTACGTAGAAATGAAATGTTCCGTCTAATAATGAATAAAAATAAAAACTTACTGGCTAAGTTTTTCTCCATTTCGTTTTTTCGTAGTCTTTGCAGAAAAATCTCTTCTTTATGTCGTTGAAGTTCTTCATCATTCTCGTACATTGTTTCGATGTCTCCGATGTAACCGACTCGTCCATCTTTTCTTTGGTTCAGTAAAAATTCTTTTCCCTTCTCATCCACCATGTCCATCACATTTCCATGGCCGATGTCAAATAAGTTCAAAAGTCCACGGGAGAAAGCTTCCTCTTTCTCTTTGTTGAATAATTTCCCGGCATTTTTTTGCAATTTCCGCCACTTCTCATATAAATCTGTCAATTTTTGTACAGCGCGATGGAATTGTTGTGTCGGCAAACGGGCTTTTTCCCAAAATATGATGACTTCTTTGATTGCTAATGTTGCACTTTCTAGCAGCGTTAATTTTAATTCACGAAGGTTGAAAAAAAGCACTTTTAAAACCTGTTTTTGAGATGGTAACTTGTTTCCATAAATTTGTGTGTCAATGTCAAAAAATCATCAAAAAAATGTTCAACCGTGTTCTACGTGACGAAGACATTATACATTTCGCAGTGATAGACGATCGTACGGAAATTAAATAACACCACGAAACTATCGAAAGTACAATGACCACCTACGGCTTTTGGCGTTATCTGAATTAAACTGATTAAATTCGTACATGTATCGGAACGGGGAAAAAAAATTCACGTAGCAGTCAACCATGAAAACAGCAAAAAAGTGTAGAAATTTTTTCCCATAACACCAAAGCAAATAATTAAACCAGAGCTAAACAATTTTTTCCATCTATCACTGAAAGACGATAGTTATCAAGATTCGCGGTAGCGAATCGCCGCCAAGTACAAAAAAAGACGAGGAACGTGTGACAACGGCGGGCGCTAGCCAAGAATCATTTACTCTAGGGGACTTTTATACCTGTAAGCAGAGGCCTATAACTCCGAAACGAGTAAATATTTTGAGACGAAATTTATATGGCTGGAAGACCCCGACGATATGTCCCTACTGGATAAATTTAAAAACAATAGATTAATTAATCACCGAGATATTAGCACCCAAAGTTGATGAAAAATCACAATCTTCTTCTTCTTCTTCTTCTTCTTCTTCTTCTTCTTCTCCAGCCCGTGCAGCTTGGGACCTCGATATCTGTCGTACCGTTGCATGGATTGACTTGAAATTTTTATTGTGGATATTGTCAACATAGAACTCGCCCCCTATTGTTTTTGGGTTCCATTTATACACTAATTCAGCACATAGATTTTATTAAAATAACAAAGTGGCCTAATCGCCGCCCGGACCCCGTGACGCTATCGTAACGACCAATCGATTTGTGTAGCAGTAATCGCATGACGATGATTTGAAACACAATAATCGATCGTGGACAACAAGAAAAAAGATGGCTACACGCATGGCCTGTCAGAATAGCTGCAACCGTACGTGTCAAACTACGAGTCAAGTAATATTATTAAATAAATGATTGCACTGTGTTACTTCCGTAGAAAGATTCGTGTAATAAAATTTGAATGACATTGTTGAGTGAATATCAGTGACACGACCGATGATTTGGTTGCCTTATAAAATTTTAGCCTACACAAACGTGATTTTACAGGTAGGTTAGCTTCACCCGGAATGTGGTGGTGTTTCTATGATATTATTATTTCATACTACATTGTGAAAAAATAAGAATAGGTGTATATGAAAAGATACGTTTGAGTAAGATTAACCATTATAATTTTTAATAAACGAACTTTTCATACACACTCACCTCACTCAGAGTTTTAATACGTAAAAAATTGATTAATATTTTTATGAATTTTAGATAATAAATATTATGGCGTTCGAAGCTCGATTTATTTATATGTACTTATGTTTACTGTACAGAAGTCGCCAACCTCAATCACTGATAATACACAGTGAAAGACTTGTAATGTCGGGATGAATTTTAATCTGTAGAGTGAAGCTCAGGAAGGAAAGGAGGAAAGGAAGAAGCATGGAATTATAAAATATGGGATACAAAATTGAGAAAATGTTTAGCACGCTGTAGAGCGGCGTACGTAGAGGAGACCCTAAATGTGAAACTCAAAAACGGTACGGTACTCGAAAATTATTATTATAATTTATCATGGTTAAATTAACCTAATGTATGCGCCACATGACGCAATTTAGATAAACTAGTTTAATTAAAACGAATAATGAGAATATTTAATTAATATTACATTTTAATGAATGTATCATTATAAAATTATCAACCTACCGCTAATCTTTATGTTATTGGGTGCGCAGAAAACCAAGAAGTAATTACTCTTGTTTACATGCTTTTAGTGATGCTGTGAGCAGCAGAAGAATGGACACAACACAAGACGACCATATAGAGAGACAAGACGATAGCATGATTTTTGTTATAAAGGAAATGACAAGACCAAGCGACGATGAACGCACTATATGCTGTATGAGGTGTATAGGACAGAAAAAATGTTAAACGATACATATACATATAATGACCATAATGGAGGGAATTAATCATCAAATATGGGGCATAGAAGGAAATTTTATATAATTATTTTACTATAAAAATGTGGGCTAAGCCTGGGCTATTAAGCTAAGAATGCGCTAAGAGTATATTATTCAAATTGTTCATTGTTATATGTAATGAAAGTGCATTAAGTTTATGGATAAAATTAAAATTATAGACTGTAATTGATGTGTTGATCGCATCTCAGATAACTCAATATTTATATGCGTATCTCATGAATGTACAGTAAATACAACATGAGATGGTAGTTCAATGGTACAAAAAGTTGGGTTCGAGTGCAAACGTCATAGTTGCGTAAGAATTTTGTAGAAAATTAGTTAAAATTCGTAATTTCACTGTGAATAGGAGTTGAAAGGGGATTTTTTAATTGAAAATTGTTGTACAGGCATATTGGTACTATATTCGTCAAAGTTGGAAAAGGCTTAATCTATGTATTGAAAATTTGTAAATCGCGGTGGGGTACTTCAATTGATGAAATTAATGTATTAATTTTAAATATATTTTGATTATTTTAAAATAAATAAACTGTTTTAGGATGTTTGTCTGTCGATATGCCATTATTGGTTGTAATCAAGATTAGCACGAGCGAATCGCCGACAAGTATAAGAATAAAAATAAAATTTTTTGTTAGGGGTCATGTATATATTAAAAATTTATGAAATAAATGCATTTATTTTATTAATGCATTTTTGAAAGTATTATCTACGAACACGTCGTTCATACCTCAGGATCCGCTGCTCTATCAGGGTATACATTGGTAGAAACGAGTTGAAGACGAGAAAGATATACAAATATTTTACGGCGGAGATATAAAAAAAAAAAATTTATTTTTTTAAATTTAGTTTTTTAAATTCCGTTTAAAAAATTAATTAATTTAGTAAAAAACGAACAATAGAATAAAGTGTATTGTAATTAATTCTAATAAGTAAATCGTAATCTCCCAAAAAGAAGTGAAATAATCGGCAAAAACATTTTCAATGTAAAAAATTCCGCCAAGTACAAAATTGCATAACAGGCAAAAACGTTTTAATTATAAAAAATTGAGCAAATTAACAAAAAAAAAAAAAAAAAAAACTGAGTACGATAAAAGTCGTGAAATGATAAAAGATGACCAAGTCAAGCCATAATCAACTCAACAAGAGTTCACAGCAAATGTACAGCAATAAATGTTGTAGATGGTTGAAAGCTAGTTGCCATTAACCTTTGCTGCATATACGCTAGCTACGAGAAATAACTTAAAATCATATGCTCTTAATCGCCGTACTTCGAGACCACTCCGAATAAATCACCCATCATGGCTAATCAACTGGCACAGCGCGCGGGACGAAGCGGGCAGCGCAACGTGGGCACCATATTCAGCTGAAAATGAAGAAATATTATTTTTGACATAGTGTGCGTAAAATTCGATTTCACACACTCGTTTTCGGGTGTAAAATCGCATTTTACGCACTGAACCCGGTACCCGTGAAATGCAACCCTACACTCGCGAATTCGTGCGTATAAAGTTGCAATTTTACGCATATAATGTCAAAAAATATTGTTCGATACACGTGCGTAAGATTCCACACCCTCGTGTGATCAAATGCGACACTCGGGCCCGCTTCGCCGACCCTCTTGCGCTTTAATCACACTCGGTGTGTGAAATCTTATTTTACGCACTAGTATTGAAAAGTATAACTATTCTTCACAAATTTTCCCACAGTTTTTGAAGAAAAAAGATTTTTGAAGAAAAAAAAATTTCAAGAAATTTGAGAACAAAACAAATTTTTGAGGGAAAGTAAAGATTTTGAAAACATTTTTCCTCGAGGTAAAAAATCTTTTTTCCTCGAAAATTGAAGTTTGAACATTTTTATAGGGAGATATTTATTTTTTTGTTTCTCGCTAAAGTGCCCGCTGATTATTATCCCGCTCTGGACGACCACTTGAAACATAATTTTTAATAATCCATTCTCGCCATCCCTAACGTGGATGTCAAATTTCGGTTAGAGTTAAAACGTCGACTGTTCGGAAATCAGCTGTCAATCGACAGTGGGTGTTGAGGTTACGCAAAGAGGTTACATTCAGGCGAATGATGAAAATCTTTTAATAAACGTGTGAAGCACGTAATAATTTGGAGGATATCATTTAAATTTACCGCTCTGCCGCTACGTTCGATTGAAAACTACTCAAAGTAGAATACGTCTGAGACCTATAATTTATGCTTGTTTTATAAAAACCTTATATCTTTTATGCTCGCTATAATGCAGCTATGATGTAATACACACACATAAAGTATAAATGTCCAAGAGACAATTAAAAAAAGTAGAATAAACCGTAATTTTAATTTGGCGCGGAGGCAATTTCGTGAAAATGGAATCGTTCCCTTGTCTAGTGTATGAATCGTGGAACGCTGGACACACGGAACGACCGTTGACGACCACGTTTCTTTCATTCCTAATTACGCGCGAAAGAGTGCGAAAGAGTTGGTGAAGCAGCGAAAAATATTGTATTTAACGCGAATAGTGCCACATGTAATGTGTAATAATTATCACGAGCGGAAGTATAGGAACATCGAATGTAAGTATATGGCATATATATGTGCATTACAATTATTACAGATTCGATAAAAATTGTTTTGTATGACACACATGAACAATTAGCAAAAGAGTTCTGGTTAACTTATAAAAAATATACATTATTTCACGGCTAATTTGCAGCGGTTGTGTCCGTACTGCAGTTAATTAATAGATTCGTTTCTACTATAGTATGTATAACGGACGATAGTGTCAACATATAAATATATCAGAAATATTTTTGTTTCTAGATAAGGATCTTTTCTGTCTTTTATTGGCATTGTTGATTCACATCTTTTAATATAAATTGTAGGTGAGTTATATTTGTTAACCAGTGATAAACCATTGTATATTATAAAAAATCAAATGAATTCCTATTATTCAGAAACTGCATAACAATCAGCGGGATGGGTCGTTCAAAAAACAAAAATAACTCCCAAGTGACTCGTAAGCCCCTGCACCTAACTTCTGTGCGGCATAGAAGGAGAATCGGGAAGAGTCTAATAGTCCAGGCGTCAGAGGATAAAAATAAGTGAATTGTGGAAAAAATTGCGACCATCCAAATTTTTGTTTTATTGGCTTCGGGCATAAGTAAATATGCTAATCCTAAAAAATAACCCAGACATTTTCAGTGCGTCAATTGTTTAAACAATTGAAAGTTACTTTTTATGGTTTTTTGTAAATATCTCGGGAACGACCATTGCGATTTTATTTATTTATTTTTTATCTTGTTCCTTATTCAATTCTCTACAAAAAATGTACCTACGCTTTTTCTTGTTCGGGCGATACCTCGGACAGTACAGCCACACAACGCGACTTACCGCGCGACTTGCCGCGCGATGCATAGCATTGCGTGAGCTCCAGTGAAATCGGTATGACTTTTCAGTTCTTGGTATGCTTTTTTAATGAAAAACAAGTTGTAAATGTTTAATTTTTAATTTATAAATATGTTTTTTTTCAAATAATGTGTATTTTTTTCAACAATATGCTTTTTTTTAAATCCTTTTCAAAATAATATGTTAGATTTTGTTTTGGGCATATACCGAGAGAGTTTCTTGAAACCTCACGGTCGAAGCGCGCGAATTTCGACTTGCTATTTTCTGATTGGCTGACAAAATGCCAGTCAACGCGCACTAACGTACGTTAACTCCCTAGAACCGGCTGATAGGTGTCAGTTCACGAGAGGGTATGTTCGTTGCTTTGTAACGGACGTGAGACGCATGAGCTGGAGTTAGTTAAAATCAGCGTTGCTCAAATATTAAACTTGAAATGTTTATTGAAAATAAAACAATGCACATCTTTCAAGTTGTGAACGGTGCTAATTATCTCTATCTGCGAAAGATTGTGTTTCCTAACTTTTTCAAGTCAACTCATGGACTTTGAATACCTGACACACAGACCTGACTGAGATTTTTTATTTATTCGACTTAAGACGATTGTGACAAAAAAATCTATCGTTGTCGAACTTTCAGTGACTAGATTTCTCGATCGACGGAATTTAGTTCATTTTCATTTTCAACATACTCGAAATAACAAAAATAATCATTCTCGTTTAAACAAAAATAGCAGAGGTCACTGATTAATCGCTTCCAATTATTCGATTAATTCTTAATAACCATCAGTAGCACAATCTTCAAGGGCTGCTACTTACGCTACGGCAAACGTAACATAACCTCTCGACATTTCATAGCCAGCTGTCTGCAATAGCAGACGCGATTCGCAATTCAATCATCCTAGTAACATTTTGACGAAGTTGGCCGCCTGTACAGACTCGGCGCCGGCGCAGTCTGAGCGGGAGGTATCAAGAAACTCTCTCGGTATATATATATAATTACTGGAATTATTATAGTATAGGGTAGTACACGCATGTAGGTCAATGAAGTATACCTATAGTATGGTGCTTCAAAAAATAAAAATTATTTTCTCGTATTTGGTTATTTGGTTATTTATTTGAAAACATACAAATGCTTAAATCCGTTTCCATATTATCATCAATTCGTCGTTTTTTTTGAACCGGTGAATGACGGTCCTCCGATTCGGTAAGCACGTCAGCTTCGTTTCCGTCATCGGAAACTTCCAGTCCCACCGATAAAAATCTCTCCATATCGATGTCAATCGGTTCATCTACATCTGTTTCGATGTCTACATCGTCATTGATATTTATGCACGTTCGTCCTTGACAATTTTTACAAATAACGGAGCAGCGTAGCCCGACTTTCCTCCAGCTGCAATTCCCCGTACACCCTTTCGAACATTTGCAACAAATTGTTTTTAACAATTCAATTGGTACAGCTGCTTTAGTATTGGTAATCGGTAGTTAGCCATTTATTGTTCGTTTCCACCCCCAATCAGTTGGTTCCAAATGATTACCCAGCCAATTCTGGACTTGATGATAAACTCTGAAGACATACTGACGGGCTGCTTCACGAGTTGGAGGCAATGATTGAAGGATTTTTTTGTCGTCAATTTTGAGAAACATTGAAATCTAAATTCATTTAAGTATAGTAATTCCTTCTTCTTGGCTCCATATAGAGAGATGATGAACTTTCCTTGGTTTCAGCTTTCGTACGCTTCCGCTTTTATTTATTATGCATAAATCAATTAATTTTATATACTCGTTGTCTTTTTTTTTAAGTTTTCATGCGTCGATTTTACATAAAAATTAATAGAAGCAAATATCGTTTCAAAAACACTATCGTATATACACGGTTGGCAGAGCGGCAAGATACGCAGGGAGAGCGGCGCGACACGTCGGGCGAACGGTCATTAGCGTTACACGTCTGCAGTTTCTAAACTATTGAGTGGACCGAAAAATTGTTGTCACATTTTTTGTAGAGAATTAAATAAGTAACAAGATAAAAAATAAATAAATAAAATCGCAATTGTCGTTCCCGAGATATTTACAAAAAACCATAAAAAGTAACTTTCAATTGTTTGAACAATTGAAGCACTGAAAATTTCTGGGTTATTTTTTAGGATTAGCATATTTACTTATGTCTGAAGCCAATAACAAAAAAATTTGGATGGCCGCAATTTTTTCCTCTAAATAACCTATGACTACTGGACTATAATGCTTCGTCGCATGGACAAAGTTGTTTTACAGTCTCCCGAAGCACTACCTCAACAACACAGCGCTGTCATTGAAAATCACAATAGAGATAATTCAGAACCTTCTTGTTGTGGTTCTTCTCATAATGCATTTCAGTTGGCTACTATAGACAATACCATGGCAGATTGTGCTGATGTTGAAAATTGCGATTCATCCAATAATAGTGTAATAGATTCTAGTATTAATTTCGATGACAGGGATAACATTATCAATTATCGAGGAGATTTCAATAGAAATGCTTTTGATCGTCGATTAGCATCAACATTTTTACAGGGTTCTCTTACTCATAAACAAGGCAATTTAATTCTACAAACTTTACGGATTCATACATGCTTACAATATTTACCACAAGATATGCGAACTTTTCTCAACACTCCTAGAGTTTGCCCGGATGCAATATACAATGTTGCACCCGGAGAATATATACAGTTAGTTTTTGAAAAATCCTTGATAAAGATTCTTGAAAAAACTCGAGTACATTTAATTCCCGAGATATTACGAATTGATTGGAGTACAGATGGGGCTAGACACAACAATAAATATCAAATTTAGCCGATTCAAATTCGAGTTGCGAATATTCCCCATTGTAAGCCACAAGTCATAGGTATTTTTAAAGGCAAAAAAAAACCTGCAGATCCTGCAGAATTTTTGAATGATTTCATAACAGAAGTAAATAATATAATAAGTAGGGGTGGTATAAACTATAATAATACACAACACATAATAGAGCTGCGTGCATTTATTGCAGACACAGTAGCGCGATCTTTTTTTCTCTGTAATAAAGGTCATAATTCTTAAGCACCGTGCCCGAAATGCAAGGTATATGGTTATCGCCATAATAATACGATGAGTTTCCGTGGTGTTGATCACGAATTACGAACCGATCAAGAATATCGACGCGCTGATGATGAAGATCATCATATGAAACCAAGCCCTTTAACAAAGTTACCGATCGATATGGTATCTCAAGTACCCAATGATGGCATGCATTTGTATATTGGAATTGGTGATAAATTGCTGACAGCTTGGACGAAGGGGTCGTATGGTAAACGGGTTAAGCTGAGTGGTAGGCAAATTCGTTTGGCTTCTGCAAGGCTCGAAATTATCGCACGGTATTGCCCAACTGATTTCTCGCGAAAGCCTGAACCGTTAGAAATGTATAAGCATTACAAAGCCACTCAACATCGGCAATTTCTTTTATACTGTGGCATGGTCGCTATGCACGGAATTTTAAATGAAGAAGTCTTTCTCCATTTTGCACTTTTGTGTACAGCAATGCGATGTCTCGCGTGCGAATCGCCTTCTGATGATCAATTATTGTTCGCTAGATTGGCTTTGAAAACATTTATTCTAAAATGTGAAACTATTTACGACTTGAACTTCCTTTCGTATAATATTCATGCTCTGCAGCATCTTGTGGACGATGTTGAAAGGTTTGGTGCTCTGGATTCGTTTTCAGCATTTCCTTACGAAAATAATATGAAATTCTTTCACAAGTATTATCGTAAGCCAGCCCAGCCATTACAACAAATATCTTTTAGGTTGAAAGAAATAGAACAAGTTGAAATAAATGACACAGAAGCAAACAATGATAGTAGCGTAAAACTATTCGCAAGAAAAGAAAGAGGACCATTGCCTCCTAATGAGACAGATGATGTTATAAGTACATTGCGTAGGTTCCGGAAAATAAAAGTCGCAAATATGTGTGTATCAATTTATTCGGGTGATAACTGTTGCATTCTGAAAAATGCCGCAATATGTATTGTTTACAATATTTTCCAAAAAAGAGATGATTCAGTTCACCTGTTAGTGCGCAAGTTCACTGTAGTTGAGGATTTCATCGATGCTGGTATTCCGTCATCTTCAGTAGGAATATTCAAATGCTCAGTGTTATCTTACTTTATGACCGTTCCTTTCGATGACGTTAAAGCTAAGAGTTTTCGAATGCCGTATTGGAAAAATTATTGCGATAATAATTCCGAAGACGAAAATGACAATGATAACCCTGTGATCGGCAGATACATCGTCTCCGTTCTCTTATGAAATATTGTACTGCTGTGTTATTATCATTGACCTAGTTAAATTAAATTGTATAAAAAATTATAACATACATTCAGGATTAGACGTAATCGAAATTTACAAATTTATACTGTTGTTATGCCGATGTCTCTTAACCCTTTCACTACCAAGGTTCGTTTTCATGATATTTTTTTTAATTTTTTTCTCTATGTACAGTACTATACCTCACAGAACTTTGTTATATATCGATTGGGACCATTATTACAATGTCTGACTCAAATGTATCCTACGTACAGAGGCATTTGGTAATGCAAGGGTTAAGTAATACGAATATACTAAGCTATAGCTAATAGAATTCATAAGCGTTGTGAATCCTTAGTCATTCTTCACAAGAATTTAATTCTGCATGCCTACAAACGTTATATATATTAGGATGTTGATGCATTCAAATTTTTCATGTAATCGATATGAATATGCCAGAATAATAGTACGCAAAGAGACAGCAACGTGTACAGCAACGGTACGTTACATGTTCCGGGAATGTAACATAATTGTGCGTTCATTTTCTGAATAAACATTTCTTTACAGATATTTATATGAACCATGAAGACCCCCAAGTCCGATGCAATTCGCCCTAAGCGTGCGGCAAAAAAACCTAGAAGGTACAAATCGACTACATCTGAGAATGATGAGCAGATCGCCCCGAAAAAAGCGAAAAAAAGGTCTTCTTTAATAAATGACATTGACAATATCAAGAAAAAATTACTAAGTGGTATGTAAGGTTGACATAAATTGAACGTTTTAATTTATATAGGTTTTTTTTTTTCCTGGGCATAAAATGACTATTGAATTTAAAACCATTGTTTTGTACTGCTAGCTGAAAAAAAAAGATGTCTCCCTGAATCAACGCCTATGGCATCCAGTTCATTTTTTAAAGTGTCGCTCGAAAAATCTAACAATGAGACAACGCAGTTCAGGAGTATTTCACCTGTGGTTCACAAAACTCTCAGTCTTGATGGTAATCCATGTACTAATTCTGTTTTCAATGGTGTGTGGCGGAAGTATGGACGGGAGGGGGCACCCACCCTTCTATTTCTAACGGGAGCATCAATTACATAGCGTCGATGATGACAATGAATAGAAGCAGTAACCCTACTCCAACTACCCCGTTAAAGAAAGGTGCCCTCCCCACCCGCCAGCCCCTCACTGCTACTATTAATAACATTCTTAAGCCACTGCTATAATCTTTCAGAGACGGACCAATTTCTCCTAGTCTGTTTTACAGATGTTTTTGGAGGAAAATCATCATCGATCGAAAACAAGTCCACGTCCCAAAATGCATTACGAGGGTACCGAGAAGACACTGTACCTGATCTCAGGGACGTTCTCGATATCAACCGTAATCTTACTTCTGACAAAATTTCTGCAGCACTTACGAGGGATAAGCCGCGGCGCAGCCCACTTCCCCTAACACCAACTACTGATGATGCACATATTCCACCTGGTAGGTGATATTGATTGATAAAAAATACAGAGAATGCCAATGCATGTTCAATTTCCTAAACGCGATTCCGCTGAATTTACTCAGTAATCAATTACAATAATTATATATCAAATTTCATATCAAGAATAGTCATCATTGATTTTTTAACTCTGTTTGATCTTTGAAATTCGATCAGCTGATCCGGGACACATTGAAAATGAAAAATCAAAGACGAATTCTGCGGTTAGAAGGATTTTGCCTCGTATAATTGATACCACAATTGTTGTGCCGGGTGAAACGTATAATTTTTTTGAAGATATACTCTAAAATAAACGAATTATGTTCTGCTGGTTTTTTTAAAACGAATTTACTTCGGTTGAGTATCTGTGACACAAAAATGCTCAATAATGAAACACTCTCTGACATTGACAGGAAGGTCAGTAAACGTACAAGATTCGGAAAGGGTCCAGTCTAATACTAGGGTGATCCAAAGTGATGATCACATTATACAGGAAAGCTCATTGAATACCAAAATACAGTAATGTTCTTTCTTTCCGCTTTTCATTTTCCTCATAAATCATAACAACAAAATGTAATAATTAGAATATACAATATTCGTAATACAATTTCAGATGTTTGCACGGTGCGATTTCTGATTTGAAAAAACTGTTCACCGACGAAATGACGTGAGATATGTTATATAATATATATGTGCATATATAACAGAACGACTTTATCAATAATTATTATTCGTATATTGGTCTAATAATAGTTACATACAATATTCGAATTTTCTCAACTGCACTTAAATTGTAGTGTATAATGCACTCCTTTTGTGAACAGTTGTGCAGAAAAAATATGCAGTTACCTTATGACTAATTTTGATTGCAGATTATTGAAGGATAAGATATTAGAATTGAGGGACGAAGTTAGGGGCGAAATAAGTCCCAGGATGCCTTGTAAACCAAAGTTTATACCAGCGCAATGAGTAGCAGACGTTCTATGGATAGAACAAATTAACGCCACCGACTATAGACAACTTGTGCGTACATATTTCGTTTTTGTTATATATTATATCATTCCAATTAGATACTCATACAGTAAATATCTAGGTGCAGTATCTGAAATATGTGAGCGGCTTAACAATGCGAGATGCATTTAATAATTGCTTTAAAGAATGCATGACGGACGTGTGCTGTATGAGTTTTACATACTGGTGTACGGAGACATGCAAATCTTCTTACGACAAAAAATTTGCGACCGCAATTTTTGGTTAGTTATTTGTTATTTTTACATTGCTTTACCGTTATTGAGCCGTCGATAATAAAGATTGTTTCACGATCATGTATCGATTGATTATTCAGAAATAAGATTGTATGAACTATAATTTTGATGCTTTTCATAATCGAGGATAGAGAAACGAAGTTATGAAGTGCGCTTAGTCGTTCGAAATATTATTGTTGTAGAAGCTGTAGCGGCTAACCGTCACCTACCGTTCCGACCAACACTAACACATTTTGAAGAAGAAATGAGGGAGTGCCTAAGGACAGCGAAACAGCGTCGCAGAAACGCCTTAAAAGTTGACAAACCTAATCGGAAGGCCGGCGCACTATCACAAAAAAGGAGCAAGGCTCGAGAGTTATATGGACATATACAGCGGCGAAATAACCAAGATCGGAGCAACGAAGACAAAAGGCGTGAGGAAGATGAAGAGAATGAGTCAGATGGAGGGGAAAAAGGTGATGAACAAAGCGAAGAAGGAAGCGAGGAAAGCGAGGAAGAAAGCGGAGATGGAGATATTGAAGACGAAAATGAATAAAGACTGTATTTCACGCCACCGACATATTGGTTGCCAAGATCTTCTGTATGCGTTATGTGTATATGCCACATATCATTTTTATAATAATAAAAATATGTATCTATGCATAGATAAAAAAACATATATCTATGTATATTCGCACGTAGCAATAATAAGACTTTCAAGATAATAACACATATAACAATTATTGAGTTTCTTATTTCTGATGGCTACACTTTTTACACTTGGACGAAAAGTTTAGAATTTCATTGTTCGGTATTTTTACCAGCCAATATATATATATATATAGGTTGTGCACTTTTCGTTCAAGTATATATAATTGAGAGTGTAGCTCGGGAGAACAAACCTATTTATAAATAAATGATGTACTATGTGTTCGAGACGAAGGTAGAGGCACTCAATCACAATTGTGAAGGTCAAGGCTACCTTTGTCCCCACTACATGGTACGGAACCAATGTTTTTTTCAGTGGAAAAAAAATTACTAAAAAATAGACCTTGCCGACATTGTGTCACAAATTTGCTCTGAAGCAGTTCGTAAATGGATTTCACCTAAAGCAAAGCTTGCTTGCATTTTGCTGAAGTTCTGCTAAAAAAATTTGTTGAAATAGTTTGCCCGTGTTTTGCTAGCAAATGAGGACACACCTTGTTCCGACATTGCTAGCAATTCTTTGCACGAATTTCTGCCATTTTGCTGCAACATTTGCACGCACGTTGTTATCTGGGTATTCGTTTGGTGCATGCGCCGCGCTCGTGTTTGTAGAATATAACCTTGAACTTCGCAAATGCACGTAAATGTCGCAAAGAATCAGAAGTGCAACATGGTGCAACGTTGTGTGATATACAAGAAAATACCATCGGCGTTTGAGAGCCGTAGTATTCATAGGTAAGCAATGCCTTCACTGTTGGAAATAATTTGTGTAAATGTTGAATTTTTTGTAAGTTAAAACTTTTATGTTAAAATTGACACATTTTTAGAGCTCATTTAACAATTTGTATTTATGTAAAATCGTTAATAACTGTTGAATACTACATTTTACATAAATCCTGTGATTTTAACACGAAACTTATGTCACCAATTTCCAACACAAGAAAAATGTCATTTTTAGGTTATTTTATTCATATAGGACACAACGCTTGAGTTACTGGAACTCAAAATTATAGGTCAAAAAACAACTAATAAATAATGTTGGGTTGAACACTCGAAATGAGTTGTTTTGAAAATATATTTATGTTTTGCTTCTATTCAGGAGGCTACAAATAACGTATTTTGAAAGACTGAACGGGAATGGTCGCTTCTCTTATGCTATGATGTGATTGGCTGCTCTATTGGAACGAAACCAATAAAGAGCGCTGTTACATTCGCTAGCATGGAACAGGTGACGTCACGTCGGGACATGTCTTTTATTCCTTTCCAGTCTCTCTTCGCGCTTCGAGCTCGCAGGTACACGGCCGGTTCTTCGAGTGTTCAGTGTTTCTCGGACGAGATTACGACGTTGGCACACTTCAACAGGTAAGTTAATTTTTCAGTTGCTGATCGTGAATAAATACAGTGTAGGACGCGTGTTCTCATATAATCGTAATATGTATAATGCCACGTGGTAGATATTAGGGACTGGATATAGTCGTCGTACACGTACACAGGAAAGTTCGCATACATATAGCTCATAGCGTTGTGTCTAAATGAAAAATTAGGAAAGCAAAAGTTTTGTTGTGGACACTGGTAGACTTTTTCTCTTGGGCGTAGGAATCGAGCTATGTTGTGCAACCGTGTTTCACACGAAGGACGCGTGGTATTGCCGGTAGCGGCAGGCTCGAGCGTACAAGTTAGTGCAGGCAAATGACGTCTTAGCTAGTACGCAACTACCAAACAGGCGCAAGAAGTAAGTTGTGTGGCGTGTACATTAGGGTGTTTGAACAAAAAAGAATTTTTTTCCCCCAGTCTCGTGGTCTTAAAAGTTTCTATGGAATAAAAAAAAAATCTGAGATTCCAGCGCGATATCTCAAGAATTGAGCTGGCGCTTTAGAAGTTCATCTTTCCATTTAAAATATATGTAGCAACATTTTTTGAATTTTTGAAAAAATTGAAGAAAAATTCTTTTTTCATAAACTTTGGAAGGTCGTAACTTTTTTTCTGTTGAAGTTGTGGAAATGATCAATCAGACGATTTTTGTATAGAATTGAATTTCCCATAAGATAGTAAGACTCTAAATGGGACAAAAAGTTTTCATCCTCAATTTTTACACGAAAAATTGAAAAAAAATTCTCTTACATGTATATTAAATGGGAAAATGGACTTCTAAAGCGCCAGCTCAATTCTTGAGATAACGCGCTGAAATTTTAGGAGAATTTTTCTCTTATCCCATAGAAACGTTTGAAACCACGAAACTTAACAAAAAAATTATTTTTTGTTTGAAACACCCTAGTATACATAATGCGTGTCGTCGTAACCGCAACCCGTCTCATAACTTTTTTAATTTGATTTTGGCATAAGTTGAAATTCTGTGTTCCTTATTTTTTTGTTGTTTATGAGCTCGATGGACGTTTAAATTTGATTGATTATACATTTGCCATCAGTTTGACAATTTTTTGATCACAATAAAAGTTTCAATTTTTTTGGTTAGTTCAAAATTCTTCTTATGTATTTTATTGTCTTGGCGATCAAATGCAGTTGTGAAATATCCTTCTCATCCAATCATTGTTTTCGCCCTTTCTAATCTGAAGAAGGAATCTGTAATTTCAATTGTAAATTCCACTTATCTAAAGGTTCATTGTTCTATTCGAATCGCAGAATGGAATACCCATTGCCAAATGAGATGGTGCAGCCTTACCCACCACACTCCCCACACGGAACATTTTCATCCAATGGATGTGCAATGCACCTCCATGGTGGATATCGAATACCTCTAATGAACGTCCACACCAATCGAATTGATATCCATTGGATCTCTATTAGATTTCCAAATGTCCGCCACGGAATATCCATCGGAAGTCTACTAGAGGTCTACATAAATCTCTAATGGCAGTCTAGTGGGTTTTGAGTGGAGATATTTCGGATGACTACTAGACCTTGGTAGAATCTCATTTGAATCCATGTGGATATCCAGAAGAGATACTCGCGGATACGTTTTTTTGGAATGTGTAAAATATACGTATAGGTATATGATACATTATACATGTCTATATAGATATGAACTAAATATATAGTACAGGGATATATTCGAAATACCTAATATTTTTATTGATATTAGGATATACAGCTGACCGATCCTCATTTGCAGATCTCGTACAATTTTTATCATTTATTCAAATCATAAAATGAGAATAAGGCATCACAAAAAAAGAAGGAAATCGAGTATTACAAGAAAAAACAATTAATATACAGAGTGCATCCAAACTAAACACATGATATACACTGATGGCAAACACAACCGCTGTAATACCTTCATCAATGAGCCGTATAACAGAGAATACAGATGGGTCATTCCATGTCATTTCGGCCAATGGGTTGGAATCGACCCCTTTTGATTTGGATGAATTTTGGTCAGAACTCGTCTTTTATCATGTAACGAAGTTCTGCCAAAGGAAAAAAATTAGGAATTTTTCACGAAAGTTGTGCAAAATTTAAAATTTCACCATTTCCCGCATTTTTCAAGTTTATTTTTTGAATATCTCGAAAACTATTATAGTTACAAAAATGAGCTCGCGTTTGTTTTGAAGAGGATACTTGGGGCTATGAAAAAAAACATATTTAAAAAGAAATTTCGAAAAATGAAGAATTTGTAGAATTTTGAATTATTAAAAATCATCAAAATTGACCGTCGACATCAAATTTTTGGCTCAATTTTTTTTATATCATACCTCTAAATGATCCTAAAAGATCCTGAAATTTTCGAAGTGGTGTTTTTTTCCTTCAAAAATATGAATTCTTGAATTGAAAATTGTTGAAAAGGCCAACAGGGGCTAACATTGTGTATATTATGTATGAGATGTTGGCCCCTGTGACGAAAGACCTTCGTTTGCGTTTCCTCTCTATCTCATGGTATACATAGAAGGTTAGATATAATTCTTCGCGTGTGAATATTAAATGAGAAATAAAAAAATCTTGCTTTCATAACCGCCTACAGACCTGACCTACAGACCTGACCTACAGAGCTCTTATTGAATTATTAATTTCATAGTAATAATTATGATATTCAGCTGATGAGGGTGAAAAATTCAGTGTGGCTTCTTCTTGATACACCCGAAGTATACATTTATCAGTATAGTGAATACGTGAGTGCAATCGTAACGCGATACAATGTCTAATTGGTGCGATACTTTAGATATACCACATTGTATACACACGCGTCATGTGCTGATGTATTATACGTGCATATAAACGAGACACGGTTTGATATCTTTGCCGGCTGATTGGAACATAAAAGAATAGATTTTGAGATGATATTAATGAAAGTTGAATTTTAAATATACTTATATTAAATATAAAAACAAACAAAAGTTTTACTCGGTACGTGGTCGTCGCCTCTGCTTTGTTATTTTATAGGTATTTGCATACATATCAATTCGTGAAATGATTCACGTATTTCATAAAACATATCCCTGTATACCTATTCGAAATATTCCGAAAAATTGACACAATTATATATTGTCTATATGATTGAATACTTTTTATCTCGGTGTATATACATAATTCGAGATTTTAACGTTATTTGTTCATTTTTTTCAATGGATACATTTGTCATAATAACTCAATTTTTTTCAAAATGTTGGTGAACACTTTATTGCTTAATATCATCCATATGTATGTCAATTCATGTGAGCAAGTATGTGTATGGATATAATTTACAGGTGGTGACAGGTATAATATAATCCCCATGTGATATATTCACTAATATTTCACTGATATTACACAGAAATGAAATAAAAATCACAAAGCGTTACAACAACAGCCGCACGTTAGAAGACCGGAGACCAAATGTGAATCGAATGCGATTTTCGTCGCGCGTTTGCGGGTGCCTGCAGGTCCTGCAGCGTACAGTAAACAAGTCCTCCGCGCTACCGTCTATCCTCGTGCTCCAGATCAGGGCCGAATCACTAGGGGCGCTCTATTTATGGTAAGATTTTCATGTGAAATCACCATACTACGGCACCCGGAGGTCGCGCGCTTCCTGTGGCAGCCCTATCTGGTCCACCAAAGTTGAACCCGAATTTTTGAGATCGCAGCTCTATGCAAAATATAAAAATTTCACGGCAACGCGCGTGACCCTTCTGGTAATTCTGGTAGAAATACAAAAAAATGCCATATTTCATGCATGAAAATTTTCGAAACATTTTGAGTGCTACATATTTCAAAAAGAACTTGGTTTTGCGCGTGAAATGCACTATAGAAGTTATGATTCCCTCCATCCATTCCTGAGATATGAGGAGTTGAAAATATGTCGATTCGATTTTTTGGTGAAATTACAACAGCGATACCTTGTATACCAACTATCATTCCACTTTGTAACTGTTGGAATCAACTCATGTAGTAACAAGGAATCGGAATTTGCATTAGCATCAAGTTCGATGACCTACGGCCAAAAATTGGTGGAATGCCCCGTATAGAAAAACACAGCAATTGAAAATAGTGATAGTGTCTCAAAATGAAAATTTCTCGAATGCGGAAGTGACACATCCATATGAATGCATCTTGTGGACATCCATTAAATCTCCACTGGGAATACTGATGTATCTGTGGATATTTGGATGCCCCATGGATGTCTACCAAAGATCCACCATGGATATAGAGCTCTCATGCACCTATGGATCGCGCATGGACCTCTAATAGATGGAGTGTTCCGTGTGGGTCTATGCCGATTTACTTCGTACTTGAATGTAGAGGGGAGAAAGAGTGGACCAAAGTAGATTATCCCACGAATATGAGGCGTTTACCGCAAAATGTCAATAGTTTTTCAAAGATTATTTTTTTTGAGTCTTACATGCCTCAAATGGCTGATATTCTTCGTAATTATATTTCCAGCTTGCGAGGTTAACCCATTTCTACTGCACACCAATTTTTCGTTTACCGACGAATTTGGTGCTAAGCTGAGCACTGAATTCTTACGGGAATATGTACAAATGTCCCCCAGAGGGGTAATCTTGAAAATAAAAGAGGTCATTCATTCTAATCTGGGTGAGCAAGTGATTGTGATAAGTAGTTAACACATTGTATGTACTTTCGCCAACTTTTTCTTTGACATAAGTAAAACTAATATTGTGAATGTATTCGAACATTTCCGGAACAGGCAAATATTTTTAAATTCTCTTCAGATATACACGAACTTAGGGGTTTTGGTTCACCCCAATCATCTGCAAGTACTGTTACATATGTCTCGACGGACGACACAGATATTGAACAGATAGTAACTGAACCAGAATTGCCAAGAAAGTATGCATTGACACGGAAATCAAATGACGACGACATTTCTAAAGAGGCATGATTCTTACAGTTTTGTATTTGTTACATTATCGTGGAAGATGCCATTGATTGTAAACAGTTTCTTCGTAATATAGTACAGCATAGAATTTCATTGGCATACTTTCAACTCGTTCGGATACATAAGAAATTCCCATTTTTCTCACAGATACTTTTTGATATCATAAAAAATAATCCGTGTGGCGAGGACATTATCCAACAATACAACAAGGACAATTACTTGACGGATGAATCACGAAAAATTTTAGTTAAAATAGTCGTCGATCATATGTTACAATCAAAAAAAAACAAATAAGGGTCCGCTTCATTCTAACGATAAATGCAAATATGCAAAGACAATCATAGAAGCCTTTCCAAAGTTGAGAGATCCCAAGGGCAAACTTGGTTATGTAAGTTGTGAGGATTGCTCAAGTGCATATTACTTCAGTCGAATCAAATATTAAATTAAATTTTTTTTTTGTAACTCATGAATAGAGTTCTTCGTATTTCTGAAAATAGAATTTTCCAATAATCTGCGTTTCTGTTACATAGTGATTTCTATTTAATATCCCAGGAACAATTTTATGATCCACAAACTAATTCCGGCTACCTGGCATCAAGATTATGTCATGCGCAGCAGGGTGTAAAAAAAAGAAAAACCGAGCCGCAAGTTACCGAAGTCATTGCAGCTCAAGAAATTGAAGAAAGTGATCTCATAAAAGATGCAGTGGCTTTCTGAAAAAGCGCCGTGCCAATTGACCAAGAGCAAGAAATCATTGAAAAAACTAAATTTACATTCGCCTACAGAAGACAAAAATGTCTTCATGGAGATTTTTTGAATCAATTCCCCCGATTTGCTGACACTCCTAAATTGGTAGGATTGAGATTTTCCAAAGTAGAATGATTAGGTGGACCTTTCACTACGCAAGAATTTTTTTCTATTCCTTAAAAGAAAATTAACAAAATTTCACAGATCGATATCGAATTTCAACTGCTGTACCCAAATATTGACCAAAAAGCTTTTATACAAGAATTTGGAAAATTCGCCAATGCAATAAAAATATTGTATGACGCTGAAAAAGGAAACAGTAATACATTCGGTGAGAAAACTTTTCATCGCAGTTATGCATCATTTGTATCAGTTGATTAGGCTTTATTTAGGAGATGTGATATTTCAGTATCACATGTTGGACATTCCAAAATTCTTTAATGCATTTGATACTTCACATGACCTTACGGTTAAGGATTGCATTTTTGTCCACGCATATTCACTGTTTGAGTTAATTTTATTTTGGGTATAAAATAATGTTTCTCTTTTCTAAGTTGACTGTGATGTCGTTTCTACCAAACAAGTTTCATTTTGGCTATATTCTTATTTAAAGTAGAGTAAATCGAAATTTACCGAAAATTGCACATTTTTGTAGGGTGGGATCGACTGACGGATTCGCTCTACCTCCAGTAGCTCGAGGAAAACATAAAGCATCGAGAGGGAAAGTAGTAAACAGCATCGACAAATTTATCGTTTTCAAACAGGTAAGTTCGATTAATACTGCACTGTAATACCCGATTTACAAATTTCCTTCATAATATACTTATCTAAAATTCTGTGGCAATTTGTTTCAGGCTGGAACCCCGCTACAGCTACGGAACGAGGAGAAAAGCAAGCAGCCTAAGCTAATTGCTGAACTTACACTGTCTTTATGATGTAGAATATGCAATCAAAATATTATGTAATTGTGCTGTAGGAGTATCACCGTCGACGATACATGGGTCCGCGCTTGAAAAGTTACGTAAATGTTATAATGATGTAGTACGTTTCTACCATCATCATCAGATATATAGGATTATTAGTTCCTAAAAAATTACTTCTGTGTTTCGGAATAAATACGATATCGATGCTACGTATCTTGGTTGTAACGTTAGAAAGTAACGAGTTCGTCTACGACTGCCTGAAATTTTTACATTTCAGAATAACAAATATGTTACCTCATTTGAATGTGAACAAATTTTCTGCCACTGGATATTATATACATGCGTGCTGGTGATTTTGACGGTGAAACTTTAAAAAATTAACGCACCAATCTAGTAAATAAACGTGCGGGTAGTGCAGTATCTTCAAAACGGTAAGTATAATTTGAGTAGTTTTTTACGGTAAAGTTGAATATCTCTTAGACGTTCACGTCTATATTTACGTTATTTAACCTCAAAAACTTTCTTACCCGAAAAATAGAATTTCCAACCACGAACATAACACAGCATCTCATCGATTTTACTTATTATGTCACTTATAGAGTCTGACGGATGCATCTCTTATACTATTAGAACATTATTAGATATATTTGCAGATTGATTGTTGAGTGGTTTCAAGAATGGTGAAAGTGAAATCGAATAAGGACCTTAGATGTATCACAAAAAGACACCGGCAACGGTTGCTTGAGGAGGAGATCCGGAAAATAAAAACTTACGTACCTGGACATCGACTCACTACGGACATCGTCGCTACAGAAGCTCGTTTTGAGCAAAATCTTCACGATGAATGCGAGATTCCGACTTGTTCAGTTCCTTCATCTTCACAAGCTCCAGAAAATACGACTACAACAGCTGTGAAAACTATAATTTCAAATTCGAAAATGCAGGAAACTTCCCTACGTAATTCCATTGAAAATATTCATCATTGTCGTATTAATGATGATGTGTCTTCAAATTTCAATCACTCATCACCAGTACCCGAGTTAATCGCTGAAAATATCAATTATAACGAACATAACCCTGGTTTTGCCGCAGAGCTCCGAAAATGGGTTATTGCATCCTGCGTTGGAAAAATATGGGTAAATAAGCTGTTGAAGATTTTGCAGAAGTATCTACGGGATGGCGACAAATTACCGGCAAATTATCGGTCCTTACTATCCACTCCCAGAACGATGAGCTTCATCGATATGGAGCCTGGAAAATATTTTCATTTCGGTGTGGAGTCGGGTTTAAAAAAATCTATCATACGTTATTACGCAAGTCACCTGCAGATGCCCAATCAAATTTCGTACAATATTAATATAGATGGGTTACCATTGGTAAAAAGTAGTAGCGACCAGTTTTGGCCTATCTTAGGCAGTCTTTGCATGGATTTTAATACCGAGCCATTTGCAATCGGAATTTATAATGGAAAAGAAAAACCTTCAGACTGTAACCAATTCTTAACTTATTTGGTCACAGATGTAAATAGTTTACATCAAAATGGTATTTTTTTGAATAACAAACACATAGCGTGCAAATTAAATGTCTTTACATGCGACACACCGGCAAAAGCATTTGTCACAGGGACAAAAGGTCACAACGCATATCATGGTTGTGGTAAATGCACGCAGGAGGGGAAATTGGTGGCAAAAAGAGTAACGTTTCCCGAAACAAATGCACCTCTCAGAACTGACGAATCATTTTCAAAAAAGTACGACGATGACTATCACAAAAAAGTATCAATTCTTGAAGATATTAATGGTTTCGGTATGGTGAGCCAATTTCCGCTTGATTACATGCATTTAGTATGCCTTGGTGTAATGAAAAAATTAATGACGTTTTGGATAAAAGGAAAAAAAAATGTTCGCATGTTACCCAAAAATATTGAAATAGCTAATAATCGGCTTTTATCGTTCAAAAGTGTAATACCCAATGAATTTTCTCGGAAGCCAAGAGCTTTGTATGAATTTGACAGATTTAAAGCAACGGAGTTTCGACAATTTTTGTTATATTTGGGGCCTGTCGTTCTAGAGAACTGCTTAGACCGTAAACGATACGAGCACTTTCTTAGTTTCAGCATCGCAATTAGGATATTGGCAGCAGGGAATTCCATATTTCTTTGAACGATTATGCGAAAGCGTTATTAACGTACTTTGTTGAAAATTTTGGAAAAATTTATGGTCATGAATTTGTTTCTTATAACGTCCATAATTTAGTGCATTTGTGCGATGATGTAAAATTACTTGGGCCACTTGATACATATAGCTGCTTCAAATTTGAAAATTATTTGCAGAAGTAGGAAATAAATTACCCCATTGTTGCCTTTTCCCGTAAAAATGACCGTGAAGGAATGACGCTCGTGAAGTTTTTGAAATATGAAACTTTCTTCTTAAACACAAAAGCAGGAAATAATTGCATATACTGTAACATATTCGCCCGAGTTAGGCACCGTTTCGGTGTATCGGACGAATGATTGTCACTAAGAAGATCGACGACGACCGAAGAAGCACGAACGCCAAGCCTCGGGTGACGCGTAGGGCGTCACAGGAACAGGAGAGGGGATACAAGGTTTAAAAGAGAGAGTATCCTGAGGCTCGAGAGCGTATTCATGTCATAACGACTGTGCGACTCACTTGTATGGCAGTAGAACGCCTAGTTCCTCTGACCAAAATTAGCTTCATTTCAATCTTATCATTGCGATAAATTAGAAATTCACGCTTAACACGTAGCATATTTCAATTTACTCAGAACGATAAATTAGAAAAGCCAAATTAAATATTTAAAACTTCAATTTAGTCAAAGCGATAAATTGTTAGGTCAAATATGATATTCCATTATCGAATAGTCAAAAGCAGCATTCATTCAGTGAAATAGTCAAGCCACAGATTCATAGCGCAACTGTTGAGCGAAAACAAACAAACAGAGAGAAAAGCCGATTAGCTTAAGTTAGATCATAAGTCATTAGAGTATAAGAGACGATTCCATGTTTACCAAAGTTCTTTTATTCAAGCCTACTACTGTTTGATTAAAATAACTATTAAGTACAATAATACGACTCGACTCTTGGCACTTCATACAAACCTTCTAATACCCATCACAACTTCCAATTTCGCAGGCCGCTATTAGTTCAGAGACAGCTTTGGTGAGCTATTACATAGAGCGTACGGCACTGGACGCAAGTTCCGTGTCCGAGGGCCAGTGTTGGCAATCCCGAGTCTGGTGGACAGTCTTGGAATTCATTCCCGGATCTGGAGATCAGGATAATCTCGCGGTTTAAGTTAGGTAAAAGGGCAGGCTTGGACACAAGTCCCGGCTCTGTGTGGGTTGGCGGCTTCGGCATATGCCCGAGTCCGTATGAATAGCAAAAGGGGGGTTAGATCAGGTGCTTTTGCGTAGCGGACCTACGTTTTTCCCACCACAATTCTCTTGAGGAGTCCCAATTCCTTCCGAAATCGGGTTTACCACATTCCGGACAAAGATACTCACAATAACCAGCGCGGCTTGTTTAAGGGCTCGCCTACCAAGAAGCCGCGGAAAGTTATAATACACCCACTCTCAAGAAACGATTGTTATTGAAGAAATTTTTTCGAAAGATCAAATATTTCTCCGTGGAAAGTGTTTCACGAATTACCGATCATTTTTTCAGAAACCATGTGACTCTACAGCCATCAACATTAGGGTGATAAAAAATACGACCTACCAAATTGTAACAATTAAGTCAACTGATATTGCGCAAAAATGTGTGGTCACTCCTATAAGTCCTACAGAAAGTATTATTATTCCTCTGATTCATCAGCTTTAACCATGATAATTAACAAAAATAATAAAAATAACCACAATAAATAGTATAATGAAAAATATGATAAATAATGAAAAAATAACTATATAATGATAAAAAAAATAAAATATAAATAAATAGAACAGTGATAATTATAACGAATCACCCAACTCTCGAACTTGTACTTTCGAAATTACCCGCATAGGAAAACGACGATGCGTCGATTTTTCATTCGCTGCATTGGAACCGTTGAGTCTTCTACACTCAACGATTGGAACCATGTATGAATACGGTACGCAAATGCATATACAGGGTGCATTCCGAAATATACTTGTAGTACTGCAAGTACTGGCAACCGCGTTCCGAAACCGCGCGACAGCTTACTGCCGCCAGTCAGTGACGTCACGAAATTCATGACGTTGTTGACTGCGACTACTGCGTTCTGGGACGTAAGGCAGTTGCAGTGGTTGAAAGATGGCAGCGCCCGTGGAGGAGGTTATATTGTTAGACGGCGAGACTAACAGTCAATTTAAAGTAATTATTTCGGTCGAGGATGCCGAACGTGCGCGTGAAGGTATGTAGTAATATCAACAATAGCATTAATAATTTTTTTTTTCCATATCCTCTATCAATGTTCTCTAAACTGTGCATAACCTCAAAGTGCGGTATACAAAAAAGATTGTATACAAATTGATATTTTCAGACATGGAGTTCGCAACGAAACTGCTGCAGCATGCAAAATTAGTTCACGCCGCAAATTCCAAAAGTAAATAGTTAACCACCATACTGTCGAAAGAATTCATACGTATTATTATTTTAGATATATTTTATTTCATTTGTAGCCTCCATCAGACAACACCAGCAACAACAACCGCCACTGCCGCGGCATCAACAGCAACAACAACCGGAGCTACAACAGCAAGAACGGCAACCACAACAACAACAGCAACCGCATCAACTGCACCAACAACCGCAGCCACAACAACCGCAGCTACAGCAACAGCAGGACGAAAACCGCGATGAATGTAAAATGATCTGCTCAACACATACATATATTGTCAGCACAGATCATAAGCTAATTTTCATCTACAGCTATACATATCTGGTGCAATGCAGAAGTGCTTCTTTTGTTGGACCTGTATAAAACAGAAGAAGCAATGTTTAACTCTGGAAAAATGACTCAAAAGAACTGCTGGGCCAACATTGCTAAGAAAATGCAGGAGAAGGGTCACTCTGTTTCTGGTAATAAATGTGCAATAAAATTCCAGGCATTGAAACGCACATACAAAAACATCCTTGCTCATAATAGTAAATCTGGCAATGACCGCAAAGAATGGGAGTATTTTGCTGTGAGTTGCCACAATAAATCAATCGACAATATACAATCGAACTATCTACTCGACGAGCATTGCTCTTAGTATTAAATTGTATTCTACATTTTAGAAAATGGATGATATGTTCCGGAATAGGCCCTGGGTCAAACCGTTGTCCATTGCCGGTTCTAACATCCCAGCAGTTGAGGAATCTGTACCTGCTTGTACGAACCAGTCAGGTCGGTGGACGTCAAAAATTATAAATCGTATGGAATAAAATTGTGTATTTTCAATTATCTTTTTAATATTTCAGCGACGCGTAAGGCCAAGGTGGATGCAGCGCTTCTGCAATATATAAAGGATACAGCTGAGGACAGACGGTTGCGGAGAGAACAGGAAGAGGCACGTCATCGAGAAAAGCTGAATGTCTTGAATGAATTGAAGGACATGTTAAAAAAAATGGGACCAACTTAAGTCGAACAGTACCATAATTTTTATTCTTTTATTCTTATTATTTGTTTGTCATATACTTTATTATAAGTTTTAGATTACGGTTCAGTCAACTTTGGGGCGTTACACGCCTCAACAGTATTTTCTATTCCACAAATACTTAAAAATTATATTTACTGTGATAAAGTGTTAATAAGAAGCAATACTGTACTGAGAGGTCCCCGTTAAGCGCAATGCTCCAACGTTCGATTATCAATTGTTCACGTTGTGCTGATAATGGCAGACAATGCTAAGAATTGATAGTCGTGCATCGACCATTGTGTTTAATGAGGAACTGACGGTATATTGCAATTATGCTCTCTTAGTATAGAATTACGTTGAGAATATTATTTAATATTAGAATATTAGAGAAGGCAGATTTTGTCTTGTTGCAACATACCTGAGTAGTATATATCCAGAACTATATACCTAACTTAAAGGTATTGCCAATATAATGTATAAGCAAACGACTGCCATATTTTTAATACAGCATATTATATGTAATTATTTTAATAATGGTACCAAATGATTGATTATAAATGAAGGATTGCTATATTTTTGATACAATAAAATTATAAAAATGTGTTTGAGATAAACGTGGCAGACTTCTGGGTTTGGTCCGAAACGTACACGTGAGCTCCCACAGGCTGGATTGAAGATTTGCGGAGTGAGGTTGTGTTTTTATTGATTGACACCTTCTACCATTTTCATTAAAAAAATATATTTCACAATAAGAGTCGAATATTTACAAAGATAATTGATCGTATTTTTTAATTTAGAATTAAACAAACTTTACAAATTCTCACACGGTTAGAAATGTTCTACCGATTTGCAAGTGTAATCGTCAACAACCGTCGCTTAGCGATACCTTCCTGTTTGGCTTGTTCATCAATATGAACAACATCTATATTTTCAACACGAGGTTCAACAATTATGGGTATATCGATCAGATCACCGCGTTGTAAGCATATATTGTGGAGGACACAACAGGCGATAACGTATCTAGGCGTAACTTTTTTTTTAGATTACGACAAACGGAAATTCTTCCACTACAAACAACTACAAACGATTCCCCGTCAATAAACACCTTCAAAAACCATGCACCTCAAAAATCACCCGAGTTCGCATTTTCGAGTTTTTTTGAGTTCGCGTCACTTTTTTTCTGGATTACTACAAACGAAAACTCCTTTACTACAAACAACTACATACGATTCCCCGTCGATAGGCACCTTCAAATTCAACGCACCTCAAAAATCACCCGAGTCCGCATTTTCGAGTTTTTTTGAATTCGCGTAATTTTTTTTCTAGATTACTACAAACGAAAATTCTTTCACTACAAACAACTTCAAACGATTCCCCGCCGATAGGCACCAGCGAATTTGACGCACCTCAAAAATCGGCCGTGTTGGCATTTTTGGATTTCCAAAAAATCGCGTAACTCTTTTCCTGGATAACTACAAACGAAAATTTTTTCACTACGAAGAACTTCAAACGATTTCCCGTCGATAGGCACCTTCGAATTTGACGCACCTCAAAAATCGGCCGTGTTGGCATTTTTGGATTTCCGAAAAATCGCGTAACTCTGTTCCTGGATAACTACAAACAAAAATTCTTTCACTGCAAACGATTCTGAATCCATAGCAGTCATCAATTTAAAAAAATGTCAAAGTTGGGTGACGCCCTTTTTTTGAAAAAGCTGTAACTTTTTTGTCTTTCAACTACAAACAAAATTTTTTTTACTACAAACAACTACAAACGAAATGCCACTACTTCGCATTTCGAAAAATCGTTTTCGAATGTGTCGGGTGCCAGGTTTACATAGGTCGCAGTAAGGCCTCGGCGAGTTTGAGACAATCGCGGCTACTCTCAATCACCACTACGGCCGACCGCCACTCAGCTTCTACTGCGCTCGCGCAGTAGAGCATACGTGGTCGAGAAATAATCCCCACTATGGCATGTATGCGATACTGCTGAGTAGATTCAATTTTTGAGGTTCCGGTTTTCATAATCTTGAAAGATTTTTTCCCGCAAAGATATCGAGTTTCAAACCCAAGTGTCCCGATTTTTTGATCCGATAATTAGATACGTGCAGATCAAAAATAGTTGAATTCAAAATTGGCCATAACTTTCGCAGTTATCGTTTCCAATGAACAATGAAAAGTACGACCTCAAATATTCAACCTAACGCAACATATTGAGCGCAAAAAAAAGAATGTTTGTTTCAAATTAGGTATCCTATTGAGCCGTCCAACTTTACGAAGATATACATGAGGGTGGCTCTTCTTTTCGCGTTTCACATTTTTGTTGTGTGCTGCCCCTCCAATCGGATCGAAATAGAATACTGTAAGGTCTAATTCAAACTGTCAGTATTGTTAAGTTTAATTTTTGAAATTTCTAAATTTTGACTACGCTATATTTCGGAAACGGTGATGCTGGGAACATGACTTCATTGGTCGAAATTGATGCTATCGACAAGCACAACTCGGCACACGCCTGTGATTTGAACTTTTTTTTTATTTTTGAAATTTCGAAATTTCGACTACGCTATATTCCGGAAACGGTGATGCTGGGAACACAACTTCACTGGTCGAAATTGATGCTCTCGGCGAGCACAACTCGGCACAAGCCTGTGATTTTATCTTCCATGATATTTGAGAAATTCTTCAGTTTTCGCCAGGCTGATTTTTGAAAAACTTTGATTTTCGCAAGAACCGTTGCAGTTCTTGCAAATACGCCAGCGGCACAACATTTGGTGCATCTCTCACCGTCCAGCACAATAATTTTTTTCAACAATTCCAAAATGGCGGAGCTACAAAAAAAAAACGTTTTTCGGCTCTATTTTCGTTGTTTTTTGTCATTTTCGCGCGTGCTTTTCGGCACAACGCAGCACAAATGTAGCACAGTTTGGCACAATTATCATTTTTAGACATTTTAACAATGGTCCTACGTAGTCGGCTGAAGAAGAAGTCAGGGGTTTGCAATTACTAGAGAATAGTGGAGAATTTTTCAAGATCTTCCTAAAAATAATATTTTTTTTCCAAGATTATCCCCCAAAGGGATAGTTTAACTTAGAATCATGGCATTCAACAAATAATAACACATAGTATATATAAGATATAGCCTGGGGACGCGCCGCATACTCATTTCTTTGTATCATAAACGGATGATTCCATGTTCCTAATAAAATAAAAGTCGTTTACCTGAAGGTACAATCTTAGTTTCAGTGTCACGTTGTATGATTAATCAATATCAGTTCAGAAGCGTGAATAGTTTAAGCACTTCGCAGAAAACTCACAAACAACATTACACTGACCAAATTGTTCACCCACATTACTTCAATCAAATAAACCTCATTCATTATCATTCAAGGCACTATTATACCTGAATATCGCTCCAAAATGTACGCTGTTTCATTGAATAGAAGGTCTTTACTTTTACCTCCAACATACCCGAATCCCACTTAATTCAGATCATCTGTCATTCCTGATTTAACCATTATTATATTTAGTAGACCCACGGAGTTGTGTTCTCCAATCGCCCTGAGAGTCGAGAATCCTTCAATTTATTCGTTAAAATAAGAAAACATTAGCAGATAAGAAAACTATGTTACAGTTGCTAGGGATTTCACCAGAAAGTGCGAGTCATAATCGGAAAGATTGTGAAAAACTATTGGAATAACGTGTGAATTCTTATAATTTGAATTACAAGCCGGATGCGCCGCACCACGGTATTCAACTGTAAAATGACAATGGTCACGATGTTTCTCATCCGTTGGTTTGAACGGTTTTACACAAATATGGCATACTTCAGCTCTATGAAAATCTTGTTCCTGCTTGCTAGTGAGTTCCATTGGTACGTTTCGCTCTAGATAGGAATTGACCATCTTAGCTCATTTTTGCAATTCATTAGTGAAACGCTGATGCATTCGGGATCACGATGGATTTCAAATTTTGAAAAAGAGTTGTCAAAGGTGCAATGTAAGGCATACGCTGCGCTATATGGTAGTACATGTTTTCGACACAAGGCCTCATTCTCCGTTGGCACAAGGATACATTCCAGATCGGCGTATACGGCAAACGGTACAAGCTCTTCAAATCTATGATTCTTAAAACGCAAAATTGTATGCCCCTCCTCAGGCAGTATCATTCTACATTTATTCATACTTGCACAGTCTTGTTTATGCTTTTCGAATGAAGCTCGAATTTGGAAATGACATAAGCATCTATTACAAATTAATATAGCACCATTATGCTTTGACACTTGCGAACGTAATAATTTGAACTCCATCTTGAAGAAGGGTCGCATACCAAAGAAATTGCACGTCGATCGTGGTAAAGAATTTTACAACACCGACTTCAAAGCTCTGATGCAACGACACGGTATCGTACTATACTCAACCTTCAGCAATCTGAAAGCCTCGATCTGTGAACGTTTCAATTGCACGCTGAAAAGTAAAAAGTGGAAACAGTTTTCTCACCGAGGGAATCATAAGTGGATAGATATTGTACCTGACCTCGTGCTGACCTACAACAACACGAAGTATCGCACCATCGGAATTAAACCAAAAGAGGGGACAACTCGAAATGAAAAGACTCTCCTCCGAAACGTCTACGGTAAATTCCGAGTCAATCGAACGAGCAAGAGAAACTTTAAAATCGGTGATAAAGTTCGAGTTAGCATAAATAAACATACGTCTGAAAAAGGCTATACACCTAACTGGACAACTGAAATATTCATTATAAGTAAGGTGGAGAATACCAATCCTGTAACATATAAATTAACGGACGCTCAAGATTAACTTATCGAACGCGGTTTTTATGAAGAGGAACTATGCAGAGTCAAGCATCCAGATATATACCTGCTGGAAAAGGTGCTACGTAAGCGGGGAAATAAGCTGTTTGTGAAATGGTTAGGTTTCGACAATTCACACAATAGTTGGATTAATAAATCTGATATGTAATTTTTTTAATCAACAAAAAATACATGAATATTCAATATAGCAGTTTATTCCTTCACAATAGCCCCATGGTACAGTGTCAGTTGTGTTGGGGAGAATAATCCTCTTATCATCACACCAACTGGGTGCTAATTTTTTTCGTAACACAGTAGGAACCTCATGCTTTTTACTCCTAATCAAGTATTGAGTTTTCACTAGATCTTGATGTTGTAGAAGACACTTTTCATAATCATCAAACGTAATTGTTCTCTGTGTTGCTGCCTTGATACCTTTTGCTAGTTTTTTCTCATTATTTTCACCGAACATCTCAAAAGTGTACAGTTTTGCTCGCAGTCCTACAAATTCCTCCATAATCTTCCCGTTGCATTCATTCTTCATTAAACTTACTACTTTTTTATTTGCTAGTGGAATTCTATAGATATTATCAATCTCGTAATCGGATGTATCAAATTTATGCAAATCACGTTTAATGTATTCATATATATCGGGGACAGTGAAATGATATAGAAGACTATCAGTATCGGTGTACAATAACTTTGACTGATCACCAAACGTATTCTTTACATAGTTATAATGAAAATCATAAATATAGATCTTCGACAGATCGAGAATCGAGAATTCTACATAAATGGGTTTGTTTTAGTGTACCCTCACACGATTCAGTTCAACAACTATCATATCAGTATCAAATACGGTACAGCTATGAAAATTTGGTTTTGCGATGAGTGCTTTTGCTCCACCTCCGCTCCCACTTTGTCACCAATTTAACATCTTTTCGCTTTCTCACGTTCTCCATAGTCTTACCAAATACAGCGTTATTCATCAATTCGAAGAAATTCTTTTCAAACTCGTTATTAGATTTTTTTCTCAATTCAGTATTCAAGTCTATGTACAATTTAAGCCATGGAGCTTGATGAAATTTCAAGATTCTATGAATTTTTAATAATCTCATACCCAGACTCAGATATTGCTTCAAATTTTGGTAGTGAATCACATAGGTATTTTCAGGAAAAAGCGTTGTCATTAGTTTCGAATTTTTACCATGCGCGGGTACATAGTGTTCAGGGCATAATGGTAGATCTTTATGGAGCTCGTGAAGATCTACAGGATACTCCAAGTCTACTTCAAGGATGTACCCTGTAGCAGAATCATCGGGAACGTTGCAAACATCGATCACCTCATATTCCCACTGAAAAGAGCCACGAGGTAGGTACTGACTCATCGCTCCACCGTACAGATTGTTTACATCGAACCTACATCAAATAAGATTCCTCTTTGTTCGGATCAAAATCTTTCCCCATATACCTATTGTTACACTTGGCATATCGGTTTGAACACTGAGCCACACCACCGCGAATACCTTTCTCAACAAATAAAAGCATCTCCACATCGGTAAGGAGCTCTAGCCGAACACCCGTATACTTTAGCATCGCATCAAAGGCGAGTCCGGGAGCAGTGTAATAGTGCAAAGGATCCAGATTATACGTTGAATGACAGTTTCGACGGAAATTTTCGAAAACATCTGCCAGAAGTGAAACGTCCGTTTTTAAATATAAATCTGAATATTCACCTAACGTTTTAGTATTGAACGTGTTCCAAACTTTTATCGCGTGTCGGTAATTCTCATGCGAAACGTTTGTATCGTTTAATTTAGACTAGAATTTTTCTATCTGAGGTAACTCTTTTTCATCAAGCTTTATCCAACTATCTACATATTCGTAAGGGAATACTCCCTTCCGCGTGAGCAACTGAAATTCCTCTACGCTATTACAGTACTTCCGTGTAATTGTTTTATCATCATCATTCAGATATGACGTTAGTTTATCTAAACTGCTTGCCATAAACCGAAATGAATCTATAAATCGTAAGCGTACATTTGTACCTATGATTTCTTTCGTCAAAGAGATGTAACGTTCTTTGTTAACTGGAAGAATACTTAATTCACCGTGAAATGACGTGGCCAGAGCTTTGATCAAAAAGTGTGAGTCATAACCGGAAAGATTATGAAAAACTATCAGAACAACATGTGAATTTTTATAATTCAAATTACAACCCGGATGTGCCGCACCACGATATTGACCTGTAAAATGACAATGATCGCGATGTTTCTCATCCGTTGGTATAAACGGCTTTTCACATATATGACACATTTTAGCTCCATAGGAATGTTGTTCCTGCTCGCTAGTGATCTACATTGACACGTTTCGTTTCAGATAAAAATTTACTACTTTAGCCAGTTTTTGCAATTCACGAGTGAACCAGTGGATGCAATCAGAACCGCGACTGATTTCAAATTTGGAAAGAGAGTCATCAAAAGTGCAATGTAAATAATACGCTGCGCTATGTGGAATATGCTTTTCACACAAGGTTTTATTACCTGTTGGCTCAAGGATAGATTCCAGCTCGGCGTATACAACAAACGGTACAGGTTCTTCAAATTTATGATTCTTAAAACTTAAAATTTTATCCTGCTCCTCAGGCAGTATCATTTTACATTTATTTGTGTTCGCACAGTCTTGTTTATGCTTTTCGAATGATGCCTGAACCTGGAAATGGCATAAGCATCTATCACAAATCAAGATAGCACCTTTATGTTTTGATACTTGCGAACGTAATAACCTGGAGAGATTTTTGATCCAAACAAAGTGGAAAACGTGCTGACGATTGATCTCAGCGTTACTGTGTACCGCGAAAAGGTGAATCGTAGGTTGATCCGATTTATTCTTACTCAGATACAGAGGTACTACTTCGTCAGGTTTATTCCAAACGGATTCCATACCGTAAACATTAATTGACAAACGGTTCATTTTTTCAAATTTCGATATGTCTTTTAAGACTATAGGAAAATTGATACCCCTATAATCGAGTACCGAGTTCTAATGCGGAGAAGAACTCGTGCGATCAACGTGTGTGTCCGCAGGATGAAGAGCTGCAGTTGCAGCCCATAGAAAGCAAAATTCGTCGCTATTTTTCATGTTCACCACAGCTTTCTTCTTCTGTATATCATCAGATAGTTGTACGTAAGTTGATACACCTCCGCGTAATGGCTCATAACGATTGATGTTAATCAGCAGATTGATAATCTCAATGAGCGATCACCCTGAGTCTCGTTCTTGAAAATCCTCAATCTTCACTAATAGAGGATCGATCAGATTCTCATCAAACCACCGCGAAAGATCCGTTTCAGGTGGAATGATTTCATTCCTTGTGTTGAAAAATTTCGTTTCTTCGATGGTTTCACCATTTTTTAGGTTGGAAAACTTGCAGGTGAGTACACCGTTCACTTTCAAATTCTCACCTTTCTGTACAGAATTCTTCAACCGTGATACAGTTACACTTTTTGAATCCTGTAGAAAAGATCTAAGATCCTTATGACGAAGATTTACGATAACACCGGTACGTATTCGACTTTTGAATACGGACTCCAGATCCTTCCACTGAACTCTATCCCTTATCCTTCTCCTCGATATTCCAATACCTTGACCGCATTGTTGCGTGATTTTGAATTTTTCACCGAACGGTTGCCGTATAGAAACCGTTGTGACAATTCTGTGTCGTTCTCCTACGGTCAAAGTAAACGTTCTCAAGATTTTATTTAGGAGTCTGATATTTCGATTACATAAGTTTTTCCATCGTTCAATTCGATGAGTTGATGCATTGTCCAGTAATTTGTAAGCACTTTCAACAATGTTTAACAACTTCAAACACGTTTCACTATCCATTTTCCCATCTATACTAGAATCCATACTCATGAACAATTATATTTATGCGATTTTTCAGACCCAAATTTTCGCTAGTCTGGATAAAACTTGAATGCACAGTAGAATAATGAATACATCGGTTTTATAGCAAAAATTATGTCTTTATTTATAGGCTACCCTATAATTATATGGGTATAACTTATCTCATACTTACATGTTAATACGAACGAATGAATATATTTGATTCCACGTCAGCTATAGCTATAAATTATTCTATCTATTCCACGTCACCTATAAAATTACATTATTCTAATATATACCTAAATTCAAAGAGCGTCAGATCGGAAAGAAATTAAAAATATTATCAGAAGCAATCATATAATGTTTACACACAGAGGCGGTAAGTCGGCCAGGTGGTGACGTGACGATGCGCTGCCGTAGCGTTTTTTCGCTTTATCGCGCAGGCTTATGGCTTTCGCGAGGACAAGCCTGTGGAAACACGTGTTCTGCTCAAGCCGTATGTTCCTATGGTAAAATTTCAAGTGAGGGAGATAGAGTCGACGGTGGAATTTTTGATAAGGGTGCGACCTACGGTCCCCTTATGAGATTTTCGTTCTCTTGATTTTTTGCATCAGTAAAAAGTTTGATTTCGACTCTCGACTCTCAAGGATAAAGTTCATCTTTGGTGAGGTATATTATTGGGAACGTTTTCACCGATCTCGACCTGAAGAATTATCTAGCGAAGAGGTAACACATCATTTCTTAACACCCTGTACATGCATCTTACTCAGCGAAGCGGCAACACATAATTTCTTAACACCCTGTACATGTCTAAAATCATTTTTATTTGCAGATTATCTAACTATAAACTACAGCGCTAGCTCGTTGGGTCTCCCTCATTTGCAGAATGTTATTATTGGCATACTCATGCTGTGATATTGTTTATTGATGGGGGGCTACTTGGTGAGTATCAATTTCATACATTCTTTCGACGTGTAATCTCACTATTCGGAGGACCCGTACTCTAACAAAAAGATCTCAGTGCAATATTAGTTACGGTTTAGATCTCAACGCAAGTAGAACCTAATTAGTTTTGCATCTTAACGTGAGCAGTTCAATTAGTCTTGAAAAAATGGGTGGGTGTTGTGAATATTCGCGTGATTTACTTTTTTACATATAAACAGTGAACTTTTAGTGGTTATAATTTTCCTCAATTTCTTATTTTTTAGTACCGTCTAGAATATTCCTAACTGCACCTATGAAGGGTATTGTAGCTGCAGTAGTGAGACTAGGCATTCCCAGAGCCATAGAATGGACAGCACGGGAAGAGACCCTGCAGGACGCTTTTAATCGACGAATGCGTTGCTATGTGGCGATGCATTTCCAAGCAGCGGGACGACAAGGGTATCTTTGTCAACATTGCGTCACAAAATATCAGGGTCCATGGGAGGAGGACTCGAATCATTATCTATTTCACGATTCTGTTCTCCCGTCGGCGATCTACTTCTGTGAGCAGTGCGGAGCTGCATTGCTTAATGTAAACTGGCAGAAGTGTGATAGATGCCAAGCAAATTTCAAAAATTATCTCAGGGGAAAACGCAAGGAATTTTACGACAAGAGGACTAACCTACTAAAGACACCCGCACCTGCTCAGGATGCTGGACCATCAGATCAATCTGCAAGCGTACCCTTGGAGCCTGCTGAAGGTCAACAAGATAAAGAACCCCAACTGATCTCATTTTTTATCCATTTATTCTTCTAATGTGAATAAATATGAATATAACTTTTTCCAGATCACAAACAACCAGTAGCAAGGGATGCGACGTTCGTCCATGAAGATACATTTTTTTATTTGTTGTAAACAAGTGTTGTTTTTTTTATAATTTTCTTCGTGAGCTTTCGATTTCTTCCTGTTTGTTAAATTTAGTTTGAATTCAAAGCAAACAATTTTTTCTAATAAAAATTGTAGGTAGTGCCAAATAAAATATAAAAATTGTTCAGTACACCAGTAGCATAAAATAGAATGAATAATTAAAATTGGGCGATAAATCTGTAACATGAAATGTAATAAAAATATAAAAGATTCTTCTTCTTTACTGTAGAAGGTTGTTATAGAAACGTGTTTGTTGGATTTAATTTGAATTCAAAGTAAACAATTTTTACAATAAAAATTCTATTGTGAAATAAAATGTAAAAATTGTATAATACACCAGCAGTATAAAATAGAATAAATAAATAAAATTGGGAGACAAATCTACAGCATGAAATATGGTAAAAATATATAAAAGATTCTCTAACCCAACCAGTTCCTTTCATGATTTTATTTAAAAAAAGTAATTCTTCGTACAGGGATCACTTAATAGTTCAGTTTATCAATGTTTTTTGTTTGTAAAACCAATCATATTTAATTTTTACTATTGGAAATAACATTTTTGTTGAAATGATCGAAGTATACAGTTGTAATGTTCTATCAGGATACAATAATTTTTATTACTGAAAGTAACAATTTCAGAAAAAATTTGTTATTGAGCAAATTTTAGCTCACATGAAAAATAATTTATACATAAAGAGATTCACACTGATTGTATTTCCCTCCGAGGTACCGCAGGTTAAGACGATTTTCTTTGGCAGCAGATTCGTATTGTTTCAACTGCTCCTCATCTTCATTAAATGCCTTCGATATTCTGGTTGGTAGAAATATCGTAAAAGTATCCTCGATTGCAGCCATAGTCCTTGGACCAAATTTGGTTGTAACAGATTCAAACGATGTAACTTTATAGTCTTTCCCAACATCCAGCTCTGATATTTTCTTCGTAGGTGGAAAGTCATCCATGCGACAGACTTTATTTAATTTTTCACAATCCATTTTTCTTATCTTGTATCGGATGACTCGATTACAAGGTTAAAAACTTGAATGTATAGCGAAGGAATGAGTACATCGTTATATAGCAGAATATTGGTGACGCGGTAAGATAGTTCTCATCCTTCGGTTGTATCGATATTATTATCAACCGCGTTACAGAAAGAAAGAAGAAACGCGCGCAGAGGCGGTAAGGCGACGAGGCGGTGATGTAACGAAGCGTTGCCGTAGCGTTTTTTTCACTTTATCGCGCAGGCTTATGGCTTTCGCGACGACACACCCGCAGAAACGTGTCTCGCTCACGTCACATGTTCCCTTTTTTTTTTTTTGCAAACTTCAGGATTGAGCTTGCTTATATCGTACATTGCATAGGTGAGTCAAAAATTTCAAGTGAAGGGGTGGAGTTGACCGCGGGATTTTGGACGGGGGTGTTACATCTTTGCTTCCAGAAACTCCGAGATTGGACTTGCATATATGCTATATTCCGTAGGCTGGGTTAAGCCTATAATTTTGACCGAGGTGGGTGGAGTTAACGAACGAATTTGGAATTTCTTATAATTTTTGCGAGGGGCGGGCGAAGTTAGAGGATGAATCTGGGAGGGGGAGGGGCTGGTGACGTATTTGCGAGGTTAATAGTTGTGAGCATATAATTTTGAGCGAGGTGGGTGGAGTTAACGGATGAAATGGGAATCTTTTATAATTTTTGAAGGGGAGGGTGGGGGGGGGGGGGAGGATGAATGTAGAAGGGGGAGGGGTTGGTGACGTATTTTTGAGGTTAATGGTTAATGGTGAGGTGGGGGAGTGACCTTGATTTCAACCAATCAGGCATAGGGAGGATTCTGGACCAGCAAAGTTGACCTAGATTGGCCCAGAACCCCCCTTGTCTATCTACTGACGCCGTCACCAATTTTTTTGTATGCAACCCAATGTGTGACGGGGCCATCTTTATCATCTAGATTGATGATTGCCGATTCACGTTTGCACGGTCCACTTCGTGGTAAATCATTTCGCATAAAGACGCCACGGAAATGTGGAATTTTAAAAATTTTTTCATACTTCAACAGATCCGCATCAGTTAACGCTCGCTGGGGTAGCGTCACTTTCAGTTTTTTGGTGGAATATATGGTTTTGGATGAAGACCCAAGCCTTTCCTATATAGTTTCAAGTGAAGTCCTTTGCCTCACGTGATAGCTTCCATAGTTTTATTATGGCGCTAACTTCCTTCTAGCTGCCGCTTGGCAGAGCTGGCATCGTTCACCGCCTTCGCGATGCCCGCTGCACCACCAGCTAACGCACCGGTAGCACTGAGCCCGGCAAAAAGGGGGATGAGGAACGGTAAAAAAACCCCAACTTTGGTTGGTAGTGAAAGGATTCGAGGAGAGCGCACATTGCGTTTACCGCCTGCCTTTCTAACGGCTCCTCGCGCACCCTTCAATGCTGACGTGATGGCAACTTTGGCGGTTTTACCCGGTGCTATAGACCGTTTAGCTGCATCGATAACTTTTCTTAATGCAGTCTTCGGTCTCCGAATTCCCATACCAAGCTTCACCTTGGCTTTCATTGCATTCGTTACAGCCCAGGCAGCCGCTTTTTCACCAAAATTCGCGTCTTTAGCGGAAACCCGTTGCCAAGCTTTCTCTGCTAAAATCTTATCCGCCACGCTTCTAGCTTTGAGATTTTCACGGTTCTGGGAATAGACAATATCGTGTTCCTTGCGAGCCGCGTCAAGGGGGTTGATACCAGGATCACCGCGCGCGAGTCTTATCGCTAATTTAGTTCCAGGCCCGCAGTATTGATACCCGGGTAAGTGCAACTCTACTGGAAGATTGTTAATGATCCGATTGAGCAAGCCTTTTCCGCAGCGTCCCTTCTTCTTCACAGATCGCTTGTGACTGGATGCTTTTGACTTGTGCACGATCATTTCAACGTTCTGTACGTGACTGAGGAAAAATATTTATAAAAGTGGCATTTATAACGTTTCACGTTAGTCTAAGTCAAGATGAGGTTCAGGACACAGTCGACCAAGCTACCTGTGGTGAATTTCGATCAATTCATGCAGCGGAATGTGAAGACTGAAAAACGACACGGAGATTTGTTACCGAACAGCGTACGTGTGGTATCTTATGGACCATCCAACTGCGGCAAAACTAATGCGTTGCTGACTCTCATAACACATCCGAATGGATTAAGATTTTGAAACGCCTATATCTACTCAAAGTCGTTGAATCAACCGAAGTACAGGTTCCTGAAGCAATTACTCAAAAATATAGACGGCGTTGAGTATTTTCCATTTAACGAGCATGACGAAGTAGCTGAACCAGATAATGCGCTACCCAACTCGATAATAGTTTTCGATGACGTGGCGTGTGAGAAGCAGGATAATATCAGGGCTTTCTTCTGCACGGGACGACACAAAAATTTGGATTGCTGCTATCTCTGTCAGACGTACGCACGCATCCCCAAACATCTTGTTTGTGACAATACAAATCTACTAGTTTTGTTCAAGCAGGGCGAAATGAATTTGAGGCACATATACAACGATCATGTGAATACCGAAATGACTTACACATAATTCAAAGATTTGTGTTCTGCATGCTGGAACAGCGATAAGTACGGGCTCGTGGTGATTGACAAGGATAGCGAGATGAATTAGGGCCGCTTTAGGAAGGGATTTGACACTTTCGTGAACCTGAACAAGTAATGAATGCTCAATATTCGTCGGAATGGAAATAGTAGAGTTTCCAACACAGCTGCGTCAACATGCAAGGTACGAAAATTCGTGAACAAAAAGAGGTTTTGCATCACATTGCCAAAGCAAGTGCTGCGATTTGGCAAAAACACAGAATGCTAAAATCGTGTAGAGAGGTTGCCGAGCAGGCAATAAACGATGTTTTCAAACCAGTCATTGCACCACTGGAACAATTGGTAAAGGTTTCCAACGCTTCCAATCCTATCAAGGAAGAAGTGAAACCTATGAAGAAAGAAGAAGAAGTGGAACCAACTGAAGATAAAACTATTCGACCGAAAGGAGATGAAGATGCTTATTTAACGTCTGACGAGGTAGCTGAGGATGAAGCGAATACAACTATTTTACCAAGTGCTGCAAAGCCCTCCGATGAATTCCCGAACGTATATCTCGATATGTTACGAGATGAGAGTAGAAAACATGATCTTGATAATAGCTATGGTGTGCGCAAACTTGCCGGAGATAAGTTGATGATTGGCGATTCACCGATAGACTTTGAGAGTGATCATATTCGTATAGGCGATGCCCGTTACTCTAATACCAAGGGCTTATTTGAATTGTTATTCAAAAGAATGCCTGATGAGACCTACGTAACTTCGAATGATATCGACAATTATAAAAAAATTGTCATTGCAACGAATGCGCATCGAAAGTATTATAGAGCTGATGAATCTATCCGCGATAACAAGAACCACAAGTACAAAAATTTCATTGCGCAAATGTTCTCAATTTCACCTCCAAAAGTTAAAAAACTTAAAGGCAGCGGTATTCTACCCGAGTAAATGGTTGATCAGGGAGACCACGGAATAGATTACGTTCACTGGGATGACCCCAATGAGCTGGTGGATCGTCTTCGTTTGCTCCTAGCTTCACAGGCAGCTGGAAATTCGAATCATTCGAATGAAATCATATCCATCATCGAAGAATTACGCGAAGCTGGAATTATCTATTAGGCTGCGTCTCATCGTCATCACGTCATTTCCAAAATGAGCGTGGATGTGTTTCGACGTCAGTTGGAGAAGAGCGCAACTGCTGCAAGCATTCGCGGCCCCCCTGGAATTGGATTTGAATTTACCGCTGATGGAAATTGTAGCATTGAAAATAAAAGACTTTGCAGTATTGCCAATCCTGCTCTGCAAAATGACGCTGTCACTCTGAATTTCATGCTACAAGAAAGTGAAGCTTTGCAAAACGAAATCCATAGTAACAATTCAATGATACGCGCATTAGAGACCACAATAATGGAAGCTCTGCAAAACCTTGGTGTTGATATCAAAACTGGACAAGACTTGGCGATTCGCAATTCTCAGGTCATTCTTGAGTTCGAGGGCAGAGTGAGAACACTGGAAAATGGACGAGAAGAAACTGGAGCTCGTGGAGGAGCTGCATAAACCAGCGAGGAAAAATTATCAACGTCGGCGCGTGGACGTTCGTGGTATAGACGTGACCTGGCAAACCGACCTCGTTGATATGACGTCATACGCGGGGGTAAATAAGGGTCACAAGTACATGCTTACTATCATCGATATCTTTTCAAAGTATGCGTGGGCCGTGCCAATAAAGAGTAAAACAGGCAAAGACGTGACAGCTGCGATAGAATTTATACTCAGCCAGGGCCGTGTACCGAAAAATCTCCACGTTGACAGAGGTACCGAGTTTGACAATTCCATTTTTGAATCTCTCATGGAGCGATATGGTATTAAACTATACTCAACCTTTAGTAATCTAAAGGCATCTATCTGCGAACGATTCGATCGTACGCTCAAAAATAAGATGTGGAAGCAGTTTAGTCTGCAAGGGAATTACAAGTGGCTCGGCATCTTATCTGCTGTGGTATCAGATTACAATAACACTAAACATAGAACCATACGCATGAAACCAAAGGACGTTTCACTTCAGAATGAGAAAGAGTTGTTACGTACAGTATACGAGAAAGTTCGAGTAAAACCTGCTAAATCTCCAAATTTAAAGCTAGGGACAGGGTTTGAATTAGAAAATATAAAAACGTTTTCGAGAAAGGTTATACGCCATAACAAGCTCAAAGACTATCAGGAACAACCCGTTGCCGGCGGATTTCACGAGGAGGAACTTCTAAAAGCCAAAAATCATGACATCTTTCTTGTAGAGAAGGTGCTCAAGAAACGGGGGCCGAAACTCTTCGTAAAAAGGTTGGGTTTTGAAAATTCGCACAATAGTTGGATAAATAGGTCTGACTTGTAAGGTTTTTGAAATAAAATCCAACGAATGTGTTTTGAAGAATATTTAATGTGTGATCTTTATTTATTATAACCCCATGGAAGAATATCAGTAGTTTTAGGTAGAATCATTCGCTTATCGTCTGACCAACTTAATGCCATTCTAGTTTGTTTAATCGTATGTACATCGTGTTTCTTACTCTTAATTAAATATCGAGATTTTGATAAATTTTGATGATTTAGAAGGCAGTCTCTATAGTCATTGAATTTTATAGTTTCCAAAGCGGATCCCTTCCCCCCCTTAGCCTTTTTTTTATCATTTTCCCCCAAAGTTTCAAATGCATATAATTTCGCTCTCAAGCCAACGAATTCTGTTATAATTTTACCAGCGGCCTCCTCTTTCATTGGACCTCAAACTTTTTTATTCACTAACGGGACCCCGTATACATTATCCAGCGGATAGCCGGAAGTAGGGTATATATGGGAATTCGAATCATTGGTACCTGCCTTACCCACAGCAGTCGGTAAGACACAAGGGTAGGGGCTCCGTAATATCAGTCATGATGGCAACAAATTCCACATTTTACCGATCGTTGCCCTGAGTTCCGCCTTACCAGCCCCTCCAGCAGCAGATATCCTGTAACCGAATTTACCAACCGATTTTAGTTCAGATTTTCCCCACCGCTTTGTACCGTGATCTAGTCGACGCGTCGATGGTAACCGATTTCCTATGACCCGGTTTTTCTGCCGATTTTCCCACGGTGGGCCATCTACCGATGACCCGGTTTACCGGCTGATTTTCTCACGGTGAACCATCTGCCGATGATCCTGTTTACCGGCCGATTTTTTCACGGTGAGCCATCTACCGATGATCCTGTTCACCGGTTGATTTTCTCGCGTCAAGCCATTTCCCCCGTAAGAAACAGAAAATATACCACCACCACGTGCGGTTTCCCACGATCGAGGCGGCGAAGAGCAAAGAACCACTGCCCAACGAAATCCGTGTGACGGTTTTTCCGTAATTTTGATTTTTGAGTTATATTTCCGTCAGGTGCGGCGGCGGTGTAAGTCAAAGAGCAACCCCTTTTCCATGGAAATTTGAATAAATCTCAGTGTCAGACCTGCTGAAACATGCAGTTGCAACCCCTCCACCACCCTCCAAGGGTGTATATAACCTCCAGCTCGTCGATGGAGTTCACTCATAAGTTTTTCGACTTCTCACCGAGCATCCAGTTAACATTGTGAACAGAATCTTGCAGCTAGTCTATTTCGCCGAAGCTGAAAAAACACTTGGAAGACGCAGTACGCAACTCTAGACAAAAGGTAATGATAATATTAATAATTATAATGATAATGATAATTCCTTCATAGAGGGTTGGATTGATATTCATGGAATATTTGGCCCTTTACAGACAGCGATGGACTTCTCAATGGACTTGACTGCGATCAACAAAGTGAGCCGTGTGGCCGCTTTTCCGCCCACCAAAAAAATGTCAGAGCTGGAGGTTGGAATGGAGTATTGTGTGACTGCGCTTAGGGTGGTTACAACAAAGTTCGGGCAGAGTATTGTGGCAACGGTCAACGATGATGAATTCGCAATTTTCCTACCGAAGAGGATGATAAGATTGGTGGCTCAGGAGAATGAAAAACAGTGGGATATCATGAATGCTGCAGCGTCACAAAAAACTCTATACATGCAATATCGTGGTGGAAAATACAACGATATTGCATTCATCCAGAAACGGCCGGAAATAAATACAGAATGAAAAATAATTGTACTCGACAAAAGAGTAAATAAATGCACAAACTAAAATTATTTGTACGCCACATTCAGTCTTCTCTCTCCCTATAACATCCCATCCAAACTCCATCAAACTCATCTTAAATTATAATTATAGAGAGGGTTCAAATAACAGAATGCTGATATATATTTAACACATATTTTTTATTCAATCATCATTACACAATTCAATGCTTAAGGGCTAGTTGGAAATTACATAATTGAAGATGTTCTACATTAATTTTGTGACAGTACCACTAATAGGTTTATATTCAACTATACGGTCATGTAAAATCATACAATATGCTGAAGTGTTTGGGGGAAATGCAACGTCAGATTCGAATTCCAAACGAATATCTACTGGACCGCTTTTCAGCGATTCGTTTTGCTTGGAACAATCGATGACTGTGAGGGGGGCTTGTGCTAGAAACTGGCTCTTGGATAAAAGCGGTTCGGGTTCTTTATCATAATATGAAGCTTGAAAGTTGGTGTACATGTCATATAGGATAGCCTATTGATTATTGGTAATATCAAGATTCATATTTCCATACGGGTAGCATTGCGAGTTGAGGAACAGTTTCACATCTCTAATCCTACAGTGGTCGAATTCGCTGGCATTTTTTCCCCCGATATTTCTCCGCCCAGTTTGGAAACCCAGGATGACGTGTCTCGGCTTCTCGAGCTGCGTTGATGTCTTGACAACCCACACGTGTCTCGTAGTTGCAGGCAGCAGTGGATATTCATATGTCTCCCAGGCGCGAAAACTCATAGATATAGCGGGATCCTTGGAGATGAAATTCAGCAGCTGAATTTTCGAGTTATCCGCCAGCTTGATATACGGCAATAACCATTCAATTTTATTGATCGAGATTTTGACAGCTTCCACTGCAGTTTGATATACGGCATTCAAATCCGTATTCGAGCGTGTCATAATTAGCTCGTGTTTAGCGTTTACGACAACTCGGCGATAATCCTCAGCGAACCCCAGCAGAAAATTCAACGGTATGACCACGTCAAAGTTCCCTGCGGTGTCGGTTAATTTATTGCCACCGCTCAACCAACCGGTGTTCTCCAAGAGATGCTGTTGGCCTGGACTTAGCGACAGGTATCCCTTCATAATACTCGTAATGCCGACCTTTTTATTTCGGTCAATCTCAATGCCGTTCAACTCGTAGCGTATCTCCTCGAATAAATGGCAGATCGCCATATTAATTAGATTGGTGGTGGCTGCGACGGTAGCACCATCCTCTTTTGTAATTTTCCCGTAAATGTGCAGTGAGCTTTTGCTGGGTAACAGACATAAATCCTGATGCTGAACAGCGATGCGAATTTCGTCATTATTTTTGAAGGTGGATGATGCAAAGGGTAGATGCGCGTGTATCTCACAGTGTGCAATCGACTCGTCAAACGATACACGCTTTTGAATTTTTATTGCCTCTTCCATGGTAATATGCACAGAATACACCGAAAATTGATTTTTATTCTCCAAAATTTCCACGAAGTCGAAGACCCAGGCTCTGGAGGAATTGTATGTTCAGACGTGTTAACCCCGTTGGACCTCGTTGCAGACTGACTGCGTTTGGGCATTCTACCGCACTTTTATAACCCCAACCAGATTTTTTACTCTCAAAGACGATTCCCATTATCATAGAGATCGCACATGTAATCGCACGGTTATTGTTTCACCACGAAAATTCACCAACTCACCGTTCTCATCGACAACTCTCAGCTGTATATCGTGTATTGACTTTACGACGATCGGTAGGTAAATGACGTTGGCTGGTGATTCAACGATCTTATATCCCGGTGGGACGGTGGGGAAAAATTCATGAATCGTATGTACCAAACGATAGTTCATGTACGCACCCGTGGTTATATTGCACTCAACCCGCAGAGCGTTGACCTTGAGTATGGTTACCGGTAATTCGGACTTATGTGTAACGTCACTCGCGAGAATATTCGGTTTAAAACCAAGCATTCGACCAATGGATTCCCTCGGTTTAAGGTTCACCATTCGATTGCACTTAATCTCACTGTGAAGCTCATTGTTATTGGCCTTCAGGCTGATTGTGACATCCTCGGGTAGCGTCTTTCTCAAGTAACTTTCAATATCGTCAATTTCATAGCTACCCGTGGGTATTATGATTGTTTCACTTCTCGGCAGCTCTGAGCTGCTGCCACCGGGGTGTATTATGTGAAACTCATTACATCCCTCATCGATGTTGGGGATTGAGTTGAATGTGAGGAACTCAACGAGCCCAAGGACATAGTTTTTTTCAGGTGATAACTCTATAGGCGGAAAATACTGCACCTCCAGCACAGAAGATGCACCGGACAGTGTCAACGTGAACGAATCGCCCATGACTGACTTTGCATCTTCAAATCACCCTCATTTATAGGCGATTGCTGAGAAATTTGAGACACAAGTGCCCGCAAATGACTGTATTATATTCCTGATACCTTCCATGATTGTATTTCACGCTACCAACACCAAGATATTTCATAAGATCACGAGGCGGTTGTAAGTCTCCAAAACTATCGAAATAAACAACCTCGTCACCATTCTTCCTGTATGCAACCCAATGCGTGCCCGATCCATTTTTATCATCAAGATTGATAATTGCGGATTCACACCGCCTCGGACCCGAGCTGGGCAGATCATTTCTCATAAAAACTCCACGAAAGTTTGGAATTTTCATGGCTTTGGCATATTCGAGTAGATCAACGTTGGTGAGGGCTCGGTGCGGTAGCTGCATTAGTTTTTTGCATGCTTCAAATATAGACCCAAACCTTTTCTATAGGGTTTCAGGTATAATCCGCGGCCTAATGCAATCGCCTCCATCGTTGCATTGTGCCGCTTAGCCTCATGCAACTGATTTCGGTTAGCACTAGCGTCGCTGACCGCCTTTGCTATACCTGCCGCCCCACCCGCCAAAGCTCCGGTGGCACTTAGACCAGCAAGAATGGGTATGAGAAAAGGTATAATACCACCGACTTTTGAGGGAAGCGGTAAAATACGCGGCACGTGCACCTGTTTTCGGTCCTTGGCAATAGCTGCACGAGCACCACCCAAAGCCAATTCGATCGCGTGGGGCCCGGTCTCATTGACTTTTTCGCCGCTCGAATAACAGACTTTAGAGTTATTGCTGCCGCAGCCTTCTTCCTCCTCAGTTTCGTGCGACGCTTGGATTCTTTCAGTTGTCCAGCCACACCCCCACCTAAACCCATACCGAGTTTAGATTTAGCCTTCATTGTGTTAGTAACTGCCCAGGCAACAGCTTTTTCACCCACACCAGCGTCTTTAGCCAAAACACGATTCCAAGCCTTTTCAGCTAGCACCTTGTCAGCCGCGTTGCGCGCTGCAATATTCAACTGATTCTTCGAGTATGCAATATCGTGCTCCTTACATGCAGCGTCCAGAGGATTAATTCCAGGGTCACCGCGAGCCAACCTCTTTGCTAACTTCGTGCCGGGACCACAGTACTGATATCCTGGCACGTGTAATTCAACGGGGAGATTATTGATAATGTTATTTACTAAACCCGCACCGTGTATACTACGTGTGTATCGCACCATAGTTCAATGTCAACTAACTCGAATTCCATATAAGAACCTGTACTTATATAGTATGATATTAGTATCAGGCAGTTCGTCAACAGAGCACCATGAAATTCCAGAATCAAACAAATAAACTACCCGTTACGAATTTCGACAAGTTGGTTCAGAGGAAAAAGGAGAAGGTGAAACGACACGGGGAATCGCTACCGAATAGTGTAAGGGCGGTTTTCTGCGGGTCATCGAATTGTGGAACAACCAACGCCCTTCTCACGCTCATCACCCACGACAATGGTTTACGATTCGAAAATATCTACATCTATTCAAAATCGCTCATTCAGCCAAAGTATGAGTTTTTGAAAAAGTTACTCGAGCCGGTCAAAGGGTTGGGTTATTTCCCATTCGGTGAACATGAGGAGGTTGTAAAGCCTGAAGATGCACACCCCAATTCCATCATGATCTTCGACGATGTGGCGTGCGAGAAGCAGGATAATATTCGTGCATACTTCTGTATGGGTCGCCACAGAGATGTTGATAGCTTCTATCTCTGTCAGACGTACGCTCGTATTCCAAAACATCTGGTGCGCGATAATGCAAATTTCCTGGTGATTTTCCGTCAGGATGAGATGAATTTGAAGCATATTTATGCCGATCACGTGAACACCGATATGACTTACCAGCAATTTAAGGATTTATGTTCAGCATGCTGGAGTGGGGGGAAATATAGTTTCGTCACTATTGACAAAGAAAGTGTAATGGAAGAGGGGCGATATAGGAAGGGTTTCGATTGCTTTATAAGTATAAACTAGCGTCGATCCGCCCACAGTCACACTGCAACAATCAAAGTGTCAATATGGATAGCTCCAATATTCGTAAACAGAGTAATGTGCTACATGAAATAGCGAAGGCTAGCGAGGCGATACGACGTAAGCATCGGATGATTAAAACAGACAAAGACACAAGCGAGCGGGCTATGGATGAAATGTTCAAGCCTATAGTAACACCGCTACAAGAATTGGTCGGAACTTCGAAGCAGCAGATAAAAGATGGGATTAAGATGGAGCCTGAGGATATTTCCATGAAAAATGAAAAAATAGCCAAGGATAGAAATACCGATGACAAGGATGATGATGATGATGATGATGACGACATTCATTTGGATGTCAGTAATGATGACGACGCGGATCAAACAATTGTAGCGGCTGATATTCCAGCCGCAAGTACACCGATAAAGAAGGAGAGAAATTCAGCTTCACGCTATTTAAAAATGTTTGACACGAGAGAGCGCAAGGATTTAGATGGTAAATATGGTGTTCGAAAGTTGGCGCATGGAATGTGGATCGGAGATTCTCGAATTAATTTCGATGCAAATCGAGTATACGTGGGTGATAAAAGTTTCAAGGCAACACCAGGACTCCTCGAATTATTATTCAAAAAGAAGCCCAACACCGACGATGTGAACGCAGGGGATAGGGAAAACTACGGTAGAATATCCATAATGACAAATGTTCACCGAAAACATTACAAACCGGATAAAAGTATTCGTGAAAATGTGGAGAGTGCCAAATATAATGATTTCATTGCCCAGTATGTGGATTCACCGCAAAAGAGTAGAAAAATAACACGTGGTGACGCTCAATTACCGGAGAGGCGGGGAGAAGGCTTATTACCAAAACATAAGATTGCGCGAAAAGAGGGGCAAAAAGTGGATTACGTTTACTGGGACAACCCCATTGAAATCGTGGATCGCCTGCGATTACTCATAGCATCGCAAGCGGCTGGTAATACCAGTCATGCCAATGAAATAGTTTCCATTATTGAGGAATTACGTGAGGCGGGAATCATTTATTAGTGTGTAATCTGTAATAAAAGCGGTCATTCACCAACCAACCGTCGAACAATGAGCATTGACATATTTGGACGGCAGCTGGTTAGCGGTAGCGGTAAAAGTTATACTCGAGGACCTCCGGGTATTGGATTCAAACTCACCGAAGACAACCACTACGATATAGATAGCAAACGATTGTGCAATATTGCCGACCCCCGGGAACCAAACGATGCTGTTCCTCTGAAAACCCTTGAGGATATTGTGCCACAGTCAATCGGTGTTATTCAGAGATCGATGCAGCAGGCGTTTGGTTCCACTCTAGAACGAGAGCTCGACATTCTGGAGGAGAAAATCCTGAAAGACATAGAACAGGTGAAAATATATGCTTGGGGAGAGGCCCAAAAAGCATTGAGGTTTGCGCGGGAAGGAGATGAGAATACGTTGAGCCTTGCAAGGGGGGCTAGTGAAGAGGTAAACAATCGCCTGACCAGAGTAGAGGCTGGCATTGTGCGGGAGATCCGCAAGAGGAGGCGGGTGAAGAAGGAAGACGAAGAAAAGAAGGACGAGGAGGAGACGGAGGGGTAGGAGGAGCAGGAGAAGCGTTCTGATACAACATGAAGCGTGTAATAGCCAACGAGCTTCATAGACCTGCACGCCGTAATTACCCCCGACGTTGTGTCGATATACGGGGGCTGGACGAGACTTGGCAAGCTGATTTAGTTGACACGTCAGCCTACTCAACGGTCAACAAGGGCCGTAAATTTATACTCACAGTTATCGATGTGTTCTCAAAATTTGCCTGGGGCGTACCTATTATGAGTAAAAATGCTGCAGATGTAACAGCTGCGATGAAATCTGTGCTGACCCGAGGTCGTGTACCGAAACATTGACACGTTGATCAGGGCAAAGAGTTTTACAACGAACGATTCAAGACTCTCATGAAACATCATGGTGTTAACATGTACTCGACATTCAGCAACTTGAAGGCGTCGATTTGCGAACGATTCAATCGAACCCTGAAGAATAAAATGTGGAAAGAATTCACCCTCCGAGGCTCCCACCAGTGGATAAATATTTTACCAGATTTAATTGATTCCTACAATAACACTAAACATAGAACGATTAAAATGAAACCGCAAGATGTGGACGCAGCCACCGAAAAACCATTATATCGAATTTTGTACAAGCCTCGTCAGATCAAGAGAAGCAAACGAAAGCATAAATTTAAAAATGGCGATAAAGTTCGAATTAGTAGATATAAAAATATTTTTGAAAAAGGCTATACTCCAAACTGGAGCACGGAAATATTCACCATAAATGAAGTTAAAAATACCAATCCGTCAACGTACAAACTCACCGACTACCTGCATCAACCCATTGAGGGGGGCTTTTACGAGGAGGAGCTCAGCAGGGTCAAATTCCCCGATGGATATCTGGTAGAGCGAGTATTGCGTAAACGTGGAGATAAACTGTATGTGAAATGGTTGGGGTTCGATAGCTCACATAATAGTTGGATAAATGAAGCAGACATTTGAAAAATGTATTCCAATATCAATAAAAATAATTTCCTATAACTTTATACAATGTTTTTTATCATTTACCTGCACAATAATCTATAAATATAATAATAATAATAACAATAATATTATAGGAAGGAGAATGGAGGTTCAGAAAACTTCAGAAACAGTTTGGAAAAGTTTAGAAAATTTCCGAAAAGTTCAGAAACGTTCGGAAAACTTCAGAAAAAGTTCAGAAAAGTTTAGAATAGTTCAAAAAAGTTTAGAAAATTTCAAAAACTTCAGAAAAGTTCAAGAAACTTCAGAAAAAGTTCAGGAAATTAATGAAAATGATATATATTTGTATCATTTATAAATGATTTATTATTATCTATATACAAATTAATATGTCCTATTTATTTATTTTTTAATTCTTCAACTAAATTTTTACAATAGGTTCAGCAGGCATATCAGGCCTACGGAAGCCCCAGGGTAGGGTATCCGTTTGCCGTGGTTGTAAAGCACGTTTATCATCATGCCAGCTTAGGGCTAGCTTATTTTGTACAATGGTGCTGACCGCGTGCCGTTTACTCCTTATGAGACATTGCTCTTTTGTTATATTCTTATATTCTAACAGGCACTGCTTGTAATCGTCAAAGGTGATGGTTTTCAGCGTTGAAGCTTGGATTCCTTTGGCTCGTTTTTTTTCATTTTCCCCCCTGGTCGTGAATGCGTACAGTTTTGCGCGGAGTCCAACGAATTCGGTCATAATTTTACCATTATTCTCATCCTTCATCAGACCCAAACGCTTTTTGTTCCGCAACGGTATACCATACGCATTATCGGGCGGATAGTCTGAGGTATCAAAGGTCGATTCAACATCACGTTTGACGATGTCGCAGATATTGGATACATGGAAATGGTAAATTAAACTATCCGTATCCGTGTACAATAATTTAGCCTGACTATTTGTAAAGTTATTCCTAATATAATCATAATGGAACCTATACAGAATAATTTTTGACAAATCCAAAATCACCGCACCGATGTATATCGGTTTATTGAAGGTTAGATTCATACGTCTCATCTCGATGATTACCATGTCACGATCGAATATGGTGCAGCTGTGGAAATCGGGCCTCGCAATCAGAGCCCTTGCCCCGCCCCGACCACCCCATTTGGTCACCAGCTTAACATCGCTATGCTTTCGGACATTCTCCATAGTTTTACCAAAGACCGCGTTGTTCATCGATTTGTAAAAGTTTTTCTCAAATTTGTTTTTAGATTGTTTCCGTTTATCTGTATTCAAGTCGATGTATGACTTCAACCACGGTGAATGGGAAAACTTGAGAATCCGATGCACCTTGACCAACTTCAGCCCCAAATTTAAACACTGCTTCAAATTCCTGTAGTGTAGTATGTATTTACTTTTGGGTAGAAGGGTCGTGGTCAGTTTAGCCATTTTACTACCCGGCGGAACGAAATGCTCGGGGCAGAGGGGCAAGTCCTTGTGTGCCTCGTGTAGCTCTACCGGGTAGTCCAAATCAACCTCGAGAATATAGCCGATCGGTGAATCGTCCGGATTGATCATCACATCGATTGGGTCATGCTCCCACGCGAACGAGTCACGCGGTAGATGCTCACTCATAGCCGCACCATAGAGGTTATTAACATCATAATACATGAGATACGATTCCTCCTTGCTTGGGTCAAAACCCCCACCCATAAATCTATTGTTTGCCTTACCGTGACGATTTGAGCACTGCGCCACACCGCCCCTGATGCTTTTCTCAATGAATAGCACCATTTCAGGGTTGTCTAGAAGTTGTAAATTTACACCCGTATGCTTAAGCATTGCATCGAAAGCAAGCCCAGGGACAGTGTAATAGTGCAGAGGATCCAACGCGTACGTTTTGAGGCAACTTTCGCGGAAATTTTGAAATATATCGGCAAGCAGGAGAACATCGGTGTTCAAATATAAGTCCGAATATTCACCCAATGTATTCAATTTAAATTTATTCCAGACGTTCTTTGCGTGATGATAATCCGCATCGGTGATCCCCGAATCGCTAAGACGCGAATAGAAATTCTCTCTGTCGGGTAGCCTCACCTCATCGAGTTTTTCCCAACTATCTATGTATTCGTAGGGAAAGACCCCTTTGCGTGCCATTGAATCAAATTCATCGCAATCGTTGTAAAACATACGTGTTATTTTCTTACCCGCATCATCAATGTATGACGCAAGCTGGTCAAGGCTGCTCGCCATAAACCTGAGCGAATCTATGAATCTCAAACGCATCTTGGTATTGCCAACGCGCTTTGTGAATGAAATATACCTTTCCTTGTTGATGGGTAACAGCGAAATATCCCCGGGGAATGCTACGGCTAGTGATTCCAGAATGAAATGTGAATCGTAGCCCGAGAAATTGTGAAACACCACCGGAATGGCGTGTGTTTGTTTAAAATTCAAATTACACCCGTTATGCGCGGGACCGCGATATTCACCCGTGAGATGACAGTGATCACGGTATTTTGTATCATCCGGAGAGAACGGCTGCTCGCAGATGTGGCAATTTTTCGCACGCGCATGGCAGTCCCGCTGCACTTGACTGAGTTCTTTCATTGTGATTATATTTTCTATACGTGATTCCACATCAAAGGCTGACTCGCGAAGCTGCTCAACGAACCAGTCAACGCAATCAGACCCGCGTCTACTCGTATATCTCGATAATGCCGCGTCGTACGAGCAGTGTACGTAATATGCGGCACTATGCGGAATATGCTCTTGCAGGCTACCGTTTGCACGGGTTTCAAGATGCACTCAAGGTCTGCATAGATGGCAAATGGTACAGCCTGCTTGTTGGTGAAATTGGTGAAAAATAACCTCTTCTTTTCCTTCTCCTCGCGAAAGAGCATCCTCACTTTATTCGCATGCAAACAATCCAGTCGATGATTACCATAACTGCGCTGCACCGCGAAATGACACAGACATCTGTCACATAAAATAGTTGCAGATTTATGGTGCGTCAGTTGCCTCCGTACTAATCGCGATAAGTCCCTAATCCAAGCAAAGTGGAATCGTGGTTTGAAACTATTTAAATCATCACCTCCAATATCCATCTCATCATTATTATTACTCTCAACCATAAGTAGGTGAATCACCGCATTTTTTGGATTTGCCAAGTTTTTACTCAGGTAGAGTGGGACTATTACACTCCCCCCTTCACCCGCACTGTTCGCATAGGTTTGCGATTCTATTCCGTAGATATTAATGCTGGGGTTATTTAACTTTTCAAATTTCTCCACGCCGTGGAGGGTCATGGGGAATTTTATACCTGTACAATTGAGCTCATCGATGTACCATCTGTAGCTGTGCATGTTTTCCGGATGACTTTTCACAGGGTGGAGAGCGGCGGTGACGAACCACAGAAAACAGCGGTCGTCATCATTCCTCACGTTCACGACCGCTCGTTTCCGCTGAATATCCATAGGCAGCTTGACGAATGTTGAGAGACCCCCGGTGAGTGGCTCGTATCGATTAATGTTGATGCTTGCGTTAATAATTTCTGTCATGCTCCATCCCGAGTCGCGCTGCTGAAAATCTTCAACCTTGACCAGGATATCGTTGATTACGCTATCCTGGAACCAACTGGCAAGGTTGGTCGACGGGAGAATCGTTACATTGCGTGTATTGAATGACTTCATTTCCACAGCAACTTCATCTCCCTTGACATTCTCAAAGTTGCATGCAACGTTGACATTGACCTTCGCACTACCCACATTCCCCAATACATCTTTCAGGTGCTCAATGGTTAGCACCCCGGCATCGGTTAGGAATTCCGTTAGATCGCGGTGTTTGAGGTTTGTTATCACACCGGTGCGTATGCGGCTATTGAAGGCGCTGTCCACATCGCTCCATTCAACTCGATCGTTGTCATTATTGGTAGCATCACGACCACCACCACCAATCTGACCGCCAACAATAAGTTTGTGATACCGTTGAAATTTCACCAACCACGACTGCAGAAGTGAAAGCGTATTCTGGATTCGTTGCTTCTCGCCAACGCGCTGATTCGATTTCTTCAAAATGTCGGTCAAAAATCCAGCATTCTGTTTGGCAATGATAATCCACCGGTTGAGTAGTTCGTTGCTTTGCGGCCCCGGTTTCAGTGTACGCAGCAAGTCGTAAGCGGTACTCATCGTCTCCAGGAGATCGGAATATATTTTTGCGTCCATACTGGTAACTTGGCTCACTGGGGAGAAAATAACCACCCAACTGTAGGGGTTAGATGCTAATGTTGGCCACCACTTGTTCATCCGCGCCTTTTATACCCTGAAGCGTGGGAAGAAAGACGACACACCAACCAGTGGACTAACAGATTTGTGTAAATAATTGTCGAAATAACGCGGCGCTAGTTTCATAAGCATGAGTGTCAAAGATATACCGACTCGTGTGTTGCGGGGATGTCATATAACGGATTTTCTGACAGAAAGACGATTCATATATTTTAAAAAAATATGGTGCCACCAGCCATGGTTGTGGGACCCGTTTCTTCTTCTCAACATAATATCGTTAGCTTTGTTTCTTCTCATCATGAGGGTGTAACCTCTAGTTCTAAAGGAAATTGTCAAAGTGGCACCGCCGATGCCTTCACATCGTAAAATGATCAAAATATGTAACAGGTTGCAGCAGGATGCTTCTAACTTTTCCAGCATCCCACCCCGCATGCGTAAGGTTTGGGTTCAGGTTAAAAATCCACCCTGAGAAACTTTGCAACTCCCCACAATCGGCCGCAGTTCAGTTGACAGCTGCATGACAAAATATCATACAGGCAAATTTATTCGTGTACCTAGGCTGCAAACTGGACCACCCGCTGCTGGGCAATGTTTGGGACCAGCGCAAACCCATCCACCCGTCCACGCGCCTCAATTTATGGTACCAGTTTGACTAAGAAGTTTCAAATTACGCCATGTGGATCCGTGTATTAGGCACGGTTGGTATGAGGCGATCTTCCACCCAAAATATAGTATTAGTCTATTCATCCATGCAGCTTGAGAAATTTTTGCAGCCCCTAAAATCGTTCAAGGTGGTGGTGGTGGGGCGATCTCTCGAGGTTTCCTCAAATAGTCAGGTTTCAGCTACACATTACATCATTCAGTGTAAAAGACGAGTTGAGTCAAAGACGTGCGTATTTCAACAACTTTTATCAAAGTTATCGGAAAAATTATAAAAACGTCTATCATGGCTAATGATGGAGCTCATTTCGGTAAGTGTGAAACAATTTTTCGTCTAAAATATATGTTATTTTACATTATTATTAACATTATCATTATAAATTCACAAATTGTTTTCTGATAGGTACCGCAGCCGTGTACGATTGGGTGACGCCGAGGGGATGGTGTGTTGAGCCCTTAGGTGCGGACGTGAGGTCTGCGATCGCCATCGCTAAGGCGTTATTACAGCGACACCTCGATACTCGGGGAACCATCGAGGGGGCTCAGTTGCGGATAAATAATTGTGACACAACGTTGGTGATGAACCATAGTTATTTTTTCTGGTGGTTCAAGCGGAATGACGACCGGGACGAACTACCCGATATGATGGCGTATTACTGCAGACAGGTGCTGCGCGATCATTTGTACCCGCCAGCCCCACCTCCTCCGCCACCATCCGAGGCATCATCAGCATCATCGTCATCATCATCATTAATGGTCGTCGATTCAGATGATGATGGTGATGAGGATGATGCACGGGATGAGGAAGGTGAGGTCGGGTTTGCGCTGGCGCTAAACATTGCGCAGCAGCGGGTGCAAGCTGCAGCCGAGTGGGTGGCTAGGCTGCAGCGAATGCGAGAGATGGAGGATGCGGATACGGAGGTGGAGGATGAAGGTTACAACGAGGAGTGGTTCGTACTAATATTTTTATTATCAATTGAGAATAGTGAAGAAAATAATGAAATATTCACCAATGTGATTTTTTCTATGATTGCAGATTCCTATCCTTCCATAATGTGACGATAATAGCGATAATATTGTAAAATTAGAGGTTGGGGGAAATTAATGCCTAGAAATATTGTAATTTTAGTTTGTTCTGTATAATTTTTCATTTTTACATTTCAATAATTATTATAATAATGTACTTTTATTCCATTTTATCCTATTCTATATTCTATCAATAATAGTAATACTAATATATTTTATGATATTTTATTGTATTTTGTACTCATTATTAATAATAATTTTGTCATATAAAGAATCACATCTGTCCGCATACATCCATCCCGCATCCTGCAGCCTTACATTGTAGACAATCTTGGATTCTGGGGATTGGACCATCAAACTCATCGTGATCGCTGTTTGCTGAATTATTATAATGATGCGGACATCTGTCTGCATGGTCCAGAAACCAAATCCTAAGTCGTTGAACGTTTTCGTGCGCGCAATGGTATGGTGAAACATCCTCGTGATACTCATGATGCCAGCATTGATACACATCCATGCTCAGTGTTTCGGGTGGTGGAAAATTCAACTTTATCAAATCGATGACTGGTTTCGAATGATTAGTCATCCTCTCCACCCATCTTTTCTTCTCCGATCCGTAAACGTATACATAACTTGCATGCTGTGTCATCTCACTTAGCACCCTCTGTAGATCTACATAGGGTAGATCACCGACGCTCCATGAAAATCCGTGGTAATTCCGAGTCGTCCAGTTGGTGGCGGTTTGAGCCAATGCCGATACTTCTGGCCATGCACAGGGTGGTTTGAAGAGTGCGCAGGTTAGACCTTGCGCATCCATTGCGTAGTTTGGAACGGGTATTGCGGCAAGTTCTTTAGCCACAAATTCGCTTTTCGAGTTTATGAAGCCCAGCACATCCAAAATCAGGTCCATAGTGAATAAAAACGGCTTACAATATCGTTAACTGTATGCTCGGTGAGAAGTCGAAAAACTTATGAGTGAACTCCATCGACGAGCTGGAGGTTATATACACCCTTGGAGGGTGGTGGAGGGGTTGCAACTGCATGTTTCAGCAGGTCTGACACTGAGATTTATCCAAATTTCCATGGAAAAGGGGTTGCTCTTTGACTTAAACCGCCGCCGCACCTGACGGAAATATAACTCAAAAATCAAAATTACGGAAAAACCGTCACACGGATTTCGTTGGGCAGTGGTTCTTTGCTCTTCGCCGCCTCGATCGTGGGAAACCGCACGTGGTGGTGGTATATTTTCTGTTTCTTACGGGGGAAATGGCTTGACGCGAGAAAATCAACCGGTGAACAGGATCATCGGTAGATGGCTCACCGTGAAAAAATCGGCCGGTAAACAGGATCATCGGCAGATGGTTCACCGTGAGAAAATCAGCCGGTAAACCGGGTCATCGGTAGATGGCCCACCGTGGGAAAATCGGCAGGAAAACCGGGTCATAGGAAATCGGTTACCATCGACGCGTCGACTAGATCACGGTACAAAGCGGTGGGGAAAATCTGAACTAAAATCGGTTGGTAAATTCGGTTACAGGATATCTGCTGCTGGAGGGGCTGGTAAGGCGGAACTCAGGGCAACGATCGGTAAAATGTGGAATCTGTTGCCATCATGACTGATATTACAGAGCCCCTACCCTTGTGTCTTACCGACTGCTGTGGGTAAGGCAGGTACCGATGATTCGAATCCCCATATATACCCTACTGCCGGATGTATCAAATCCAGGCCAATCACGTTTGATGTAATCATAAATATTAGGAGCGGAAAAATGGTATAAAAGACTGTCCGTGTCAGTGTACATGAATTTGGCTCTATCACCGAAGGTATCTTTAATATAATAATAATGAAAATCATAAATTTAAGTTTTTGAGATATCTAATACACAGAATCCAATGTATACAGGCTCATTGAATTTTAACTTTACGCGATTCATCTCCACAATCACCATATCATCATCGCCATCGAATACGGTGCAGCTATGGAAATTTGGTCTTGCTTTGAGAGCTCTAGCTCCATATCTACCGTCCCATCTCGTGACTAATTTGACGTCTTTTTGCTTCCTGACGTTCTCCATAGTTTTACCGAAAACTGCATTGTTCATTAACTTGAAAAAGTTTTTCTCGAAATCGTTACTAGACTTTTTCCGTAACTCAGTATTTAAATCTATATACTTTTTCAACCAAGAAGATTGCCGTAATTTCAGCATTCTATGAATTTTGCCTAATTTCAATCCTAGATTCAAGCTCTGTTCCAAATTTTGGTAATGCACAATGTATTTCTTTTTTGGAAAAAGTGTGGTCATGAGTTCCGAATTTTTAGAGTGCGGTGGCGCTAGTTGTTCCGGACACGAAGGTAAATCTTCATGCATTTCGTGAAGCTTCCGAGGATATTCCAAGTCGACTTCAAGGATGGATCCTATTGAAGAATCATCGGGAATATTCAGAATATCAACTTCACAATCCACCCATTCGAATGAAGCGTTTGGTAGATACTGGCTCATGGCCGCACCGTACAAATTATTCACGTCAAAATACATCAAATAGGACTCATCTTTGCTCGGATCGAAATCCTCACCCATGTACCGATTATTAGCTTCAGCGTATCGATTCGAGCATCGAACTACACCACCGCGAATACCTTTTTCGATAAAGAGTATCATTTCATGGTCAGTGAAAAGCTCCAGCTCGATATCGGTACACTTGAGCATAGCGTCAAAAGCGAGCCCAGGAGCAGTGTAATAATGCAGAGGGTCCAAGTTGTAAGTCGCATAGCATTTACGCCGGAAGTTTTCAAAAATATCAGTTAATAGAAGAACGTCAGTTTTGAGGTACAAATCTGAATATTCACCCAGGGTTTGTACCCCAAAAATGTCCCAAACTTTCTTCGCGTGTTCATAATCCTGCTCAAAAATCCCGGCATTATTTAATTTTGAATAGAAATCTCCTCTTGGAAGTAAACGTGGTTCATCGACTTTACTCCAACTATCAACATACTCATACGGAAAGACGCCTTTTCGCGTTAAGAGTTGAAATTTCTCGGCATTATTACACTGACAGCTCGTAATTGACTTATCGGCGTCACTCAGATATGATGCAAGCTTCTCAATACTGCTCGCCATGAACCTGAACGAGTCGATAAATCTCAAGTTTACATTTGTGTCTTCAACGTTCTTGGTAAACGATATATATTTTTCCTTGTTCACCGGTAAAAGTTCCACTGAACCGCCATACCGAGTGGCGAGAGATTTAATGAGGAAATGCGAGTCGTGACCCGATAAATTGTGAAAAATAACAGGAATGTCATGAGATTTCTGGTAATTTATATTGCACCCTGGATGAGCAGCACTCCGATACTTGCCTGTAAAATGGCAATGATCGCGATGTCTAACATCATCCTGAGCAAATGGTTTTTCACAAATATGACAAATTATAGTTTCGCGGAAATTGCGCTCTTGTTCAACGTTCAACGGCTCCATCGGTACGATACGTTTCAATAAAAACCCAACTGATCTGGACAAATGCCGCATTCCCTCCACGAACCATTCAATGCAGTCCTTGCCACGATATAATTTGAATTTTGAGAGGCATTCGTCGAAAGCACAGTGTAAATAGTACGCAGCGCTGTGTGGGACATGTTTTTGCGATCCACTCGCAGTAGATTCTAGAATACATTCGAGATCTGCGTAGACGGCAAGTGGGACAATTTCCTTGAATCGATAATTCTTGAATTTGAAAATTTCATCCTCTCCTTCCGGTAAAATCATTTTCGTTTTATTAATTTTCATGCAGCCTTGTCTATGCTTCTCGAAAGAATTCTGTTTGTAAAAATGACACAAGCATCCGTCACACAGCAGCATTTCACCGTTATGATTCGATACCTGTGAACTCAGTTATCGGGAGAAATTTCTAATCCAAGCGGAATGGTACACTGCTTGAGACTCATCATCATCATCATCACCTTCGCTGTCACTGTTCATATGTGCATCACTCTGAATCATGAGGAGATGAACCGTCGGTATGCTAGAGATATTCTTACTCAAATAATACGGTACTATATCATTTTGCTTATCGTCTATATCTACACCGTAAACGTTAATGGATAAATTGTTCATTAATTCGAATTTTGGGATATCTTTTGAAGCTATTGGGAAGTCGATACCATCATATTTTGATACCGATCTGAAGCTAGGGTAGGAACTGGTTCGATCTGCATGATCCTTAACTGGATGCAGAGCTGCAGTAACGGCCCACAAAAAGCAGTACTCATCTTCATTCCGGATGTTAACCACCGCTTTCTGTGCCTGAATATTTGCTGGTAGTGGACTATAGGTTGACAAGCCGCAACGTAGAGGTTCGAAACGGTTGATGTTTATCATCAAATTCTCAATTTCCACCAATGTCCAACCCGAATCTCTCTGCTGAAAATCCTCCACCTTGGTCAGCATCTTGTCGGTAATGTTCTCGTCAAACCACCTCTTTATATCCGTCGATGGGAGCACAATCTCGTTTCTTGTATTAAAGTATTTCGTCTCTACTATAGATTCGTCATTTTTCATTATGCGAAACTTGCAGGCTAATACTCCGTTTACTTTGAGATTTCCATCTCTCCGGAGTGCGTTTTTCAACCGGCTTGTTGTCACGTTTCTGCAGTCGTGGAGAAAAGACCGCAAATCTTTATGTCCAAGGTTTATCACTGTGCCCGTTCTTATTCTTCCTCGAAATACTGATTCCAGATCTTTCCACCTGACTCTATCGCTCACTTTTCGCGCACCAACTCCTGCACCACGCCGTTGACGCTCTTTGAATTTCTCACTCAATGACTTGAGCTGTGGAATCGTGGTTTGAATCCGTACTTTCTCTCCAACGGTAGAAGCTGAGGTGCGTAAAATTGTATTCACGAGTCTAATGTTGCGGGTCCCGTACTTGATCCATTTTGCAATCTTTTGAGGTAGTGCACGATCCAATAATTTATAAGCATCCTTCATGATGCCTATGAGTCAGATAAAAAAGACACTTTGCAGATTCCATGTTGATTGAACTTTCCACTCGAAGAGATGAACAATTGATGCGTGCATCGCAATGCTATCCGACTATTATATACAAGCATCCGTCGGAACTTCTAGGATCACCCTCAGCAAAATATGTAAGAAGTTGTATCTGGTGATAATCATATAGTTATTTACGATGTCACTTGATACTTTCAATCTAAATGAGGAGTCAGAGTCTCTTCGAAGAATTATTTCGGAATTCAGACTCATGCGGTTTCGTACGAAGAATGAAATCTGATATCCTACGCGATGCACAAAAACCCCTGGAAGAGTTGAGTTTATCGAGCAAATAATCCCCGCCTCATAGAAGCTTCTGGAATTATTATTCTTCGGTTGGACTTTGCGTCACGGCCGGCGAATTCCAAGAACTAGGCTTGTACGACAATTCTAAGAATTGTTTATGAGGCGCAAAAAGTTACGTACTGATCGCAAAAGGTGGATGCCGGGGATTGGTATTCCTGGAGTCGGGCTCTTTGAAGTCGGAAATCTAGGCCAGGGGGGCGGTTTCCTACAAAGCCTCAAGAGCGAAGTTCTCGGAATTGCGTTCTACGGCAGGGCAGTTTCGTGCAAAACCTGATACCCCTGGTAAACTTTATAAGACGCCGTGAAATTCTAGGAATTATTTTCCTCGCGATAATTCTGAGAATTTCTTATACTGTCGGCAATGTACAAAGGGTGAAACTTGATATCCTGGCAAAATTCGAGTCAGTACGATGACGTCATCATGGAAGCTTCTAGAAGGATCCAGAAGGTCACACGGACACGGCGAAGTGTGCATGGAGGGTGTGTGTATGTGTGCGCTAACGCGTAGTGGTCCAGAACTCTCATTGCTTATCTACTATTAGTTCCAGATATTTTTAACAGTTTTATTATAATTCAAACGAATAACATTTGTTTTGCGTAATCCGATAGGAAATTGTTACTCACAAGTTAAAGAATATTGCATGTACAGTAGACCCTCGGGCACTGTTAACTGTCGGGACCAGACGCCTCAAGCACTGTGAACTCATAGGCTTCGCCCTTTTGACCAATGAGAGTAAGTTGTCCGGACCGTAGACATTGTACATAAAAACGACGGTTCTTAGTTGGAAACATAACGCTTAACATACATAATAAAAAGACACATGAAAGTCAGAGTCGGCCCTGATCGAATTAACAGTGCCTGAGAATCAGCTGTTCACGGTGCCTGAGTTCACAGCGCCCGAGGTACTGTATACAGAAAAAATTTTCAAATTAGTGTATTATAACTATAGATGTTGAATTCAAGTACTACTATGTTTTCTGATGTGCTTATTTCTGCATCGGATTTAAAAGAATTCTCTTCCGAGGCTGCAAAGGTGGCATTCAGAGGAAAGCCGGAATCATCGGATCTCAATATCGCTTCAGCTGTCAAAGACTGGCTGAAACTAGCTACAAGCCGACACGCGTATGCGATTGCTGGGAAAAAAACCACACCGAAATAAGTCGGAAGTTTCAGAATATGCACTTTTGATATTTTAATTATTCAATATCGAATTTTAGTCACGTTATCTCATGTGATGCAAACATCTTTATTGTTGTTTTCCTTGTGTCTTTTTATCAACCCGTAAATAATTCCTTTGCGTATAAAAGATATACCGATCGACGCAGAAAATTGCCCTCAATAACCCCAGATAACAATTTTCATATTTTATTGCTAATATTTATGTAATGAATTTTATGAGATTACTAATATATGTTATGAAATTATTATATACGAATATTATATTTCTGCAACATCTTTCCTACAACGAAGGACCAAGTATCGTTACTATGGGACGTTCGAATATAAGCAACCCTTTTTTCTTAATTCGGCATACGATGGAAATCCGGATGCACATTACTAAATTCTTATAATGCTGTATTCGGAATTAAAGTAGTTGTGCTGGTTAGGGTTTATGTTATAGTCTGTCTTTCAACATAAGCAATCATATTTATCATCCGTTTCTTACTCATTCATGATTGACAAAAAATACCATTCTTAGCTATGCACTTTTTATACATCTTATTATTCCCGATTAATGGTAATTTTTCATTGCGCTTTATTAGACATGTTCGGTTGGAAAAAGATACCAATTTCGACTGTGTACTTATTGTATACCACTTGATGTTTGAAATGGGTAATAATAGTCTTTATTTTTTGATAATTTTTAGTTCAACTCAATTATAAAAAGTGACGTATATCTCCGCGGCCAAAAATACTTGATTACCTGCGATAGTGAATTATACTTCAACAACACAAAACATAATTCATCACGATTTCATCGTATTCGATGAATTATAATAAATCGAGGTTTGTGTGATCGAATCGCCTTTTAGTTCTGCCTATTTATTCTTTTCAGCAAGGTTTTATTTCTTTATTTTTTTCGTTCACACGTAATATATAATCATCATAGATATGCAAATCACACGATACTAATTTTATGGGATGTATGTGTTGTAACGCTAAATTCGAGCCGGTCCCGCACAATACCGGGAAAGGTAAGACACGAACCCACGCACGAACCAGGAACCCAATTCCGAGATGAAAAGAGAAAAAGTTAACTAAAGGAGTTGGGCGCCAGGCACCGGAAGGGTGCCGATAGATAAAAAAAACGGAAGTGAAGTTAAAGGAAGGCGTTACGTTAAGATAGAACTCGGCTAGGAATCAGCGAGAGGGGAACGAGGGGGCGAGAACAAATACAATCGGGGAGGAACGTTAAGAAAAAGGCAACACACCACTATTAATATTGACAGGAAGAGCCCAAGCTTTTATTAAAGCCTCAACAACGCGTACCGAGCGCCGTACAAACAAAAGAAATAACAGAACGAGCTGCGATGGGCGATGCGGTACGGTACCTTAATATAGCGTTTAAAAATTGACTAGCGTAGAAGCAAAACAAAATAGCGCTAGGCTGTGCTATACTACGTCACTAGGTGTAACAATAAGGTTGAATTTGATATATTAGATACCCTCGGTACGCCGGTACGATACAACACACGGCAGATACACAAGCGGTAGGTAGAGGAAGGTCAGCACTCACACACTCTCGCCTTGGAGACACTTACGCACCTCGTGCACGGGATACTACCTGGCAGCGGAAGGCGGTAAGGGGGAGGCACTCAGGCACACAGCGAGACGCTCACAATACTCGCGCGTCGTCCAACGACAGACGCACGGATATAGGGGGAATCGGCTACGGTAATCAAGATTTAAACTCACACCGGTAACTATAAGGAACGGAACGGAAATGATTCCCGTCCTCGAGCACTTCCAAAAACAATATAGAATATAAAAGGATAAAAGATATCCCGGATAAGCGGAGATACAATGTTTCCACGACAACCCGTCCTGAGGAAATATGAAAGAGACGTATAGTCGAATCGTCGACCGCGCGGCGAACGACGATAGACCAGGCCGGGTGGTCGTAGAAAGCGAAAGACAGAAGCCTGCCTTTTATCAGGCAAGCACGCAGCACAATATCCAACACACACGGTACGGCAACGGCAACGGTAGGAAAAAAACGGTAGATCGTGCGTTAGGCGCAACGATGAAAAGAGAAAAGGTAGCGAGAAGCGCACGGTACAGCGATAGCCTGCGTTAGGCGCAGCGATAGAGGCAAATTAATAACACCCGCACGACCCGTACAACGGCAATCGCAAGTGTGAGGACAGAACAGGGAAGAAACTAAATTAGCCTAAACGCTACATTAAGTCTACGCGTCGATCTTTCCCTCGGAGCGGAGCTAATGGAGATCGGTGGTTGGTCCTGGAGGTCTCGCAGCACACGACAGGTTCGCCGGGCTAGGTTCCCATTTGCGAGGCGGAGTCAGGTCCACCGGTGGACTAGGCCGGTCTTCTTGGCGGAGCGTTTTCGGCGAAGGCTCAGAGAAGGTACAGACGGCACAATGAAGCTGACGGTACGGCAGAGGGCTGAAGATATCGAGTTAACGGCCCCAGTTCCGCGGTGGAGAGGTGGATCACGGTGAATAAAAATTCACCACGTCACAGTATATTTTTTTCATCATACATTGCAGATTTTATTTTAAATCACATAAATGGTATATACTGGTGTATATACCTACTCATATATTTCTGGCATATACGGGGTGAGTCATAACAACTGCCCATCCTTGGACAGGTAAATTTTTTGAGAAAATCTAAGACGAAAAGTTTTTTTTTTAAACCTTTGGAGCTATTATAGATTTCGAAATATTGAAGGTTGAAGTTGACCAATCGGGGAGCTTACTTTCCATGGCTAGCCAGGGCAAATCCGCGCACCGACCATATCATTCTTATCCGAAAAACATCCGGTATGCCCATTGGTGTGACGTATAAAAGATTTTGCTGGGGTATCGCAGATAATATTACTAATGGCTGGGTCTATTTTTTCCCCTTTATATTCCAGTTTGTTTACTTTCAATTCATTGTATTCATTGACAAAAGATCCTAAATAATCATTGACGTCACGAGGTTTCCCTGAGCCACTATAAAGTCAAATAATGAATGGCACGTTGTCAATTTGTGATACAAGTCCCAAAATTGGCCAGAAATTCAGGTTTGTACTTTTGAATATCGGTAAACCATCACTATTTATATTCATCAATAATTTATTTCCTTCAAATTCCAAGGATTTACAACTGGCTAGCTTGCAAATTAAATTTTCTTCCAAGCCAAAATGGCAATACTTTCCGGGTTCGACTACTTTAGTTGTAATACTTTTTGGTGTATTCAATAAGGTTCGAGAATCTTTTGGGAGTGTTACAAAGCCATTATTGCGGAGCATTTTTAATAAATCGTTCAAGGCATGATGACTAATTTTATGCGTCAAAGCCCATTCAGCGATCGACAATTGAATGTCCGATTTTGGATTCTCCCGAGTTTCATTATAGTCATCATCGTTACTAGTATAACACGCATCACTTTCTACCACACTCTCACTATCTTGGATATTACAATCATTACTACCCATTGCATTTTTATCTTGTCATTTATTTGGTATTTGGCTGCTACGTGTGGTTGCGATTTGATTCAAAGTACTTGTCTCACTTGTTTCAATATCATTACTTCGACTATTATCGTCACCAAAAATATCATCGACAATTCTGTTAACCGTAGCTGCCGTCAAGTTTTTATTTATTAATTCATTTTTCCACTAGCGTATTGCTCGACTTTTTGAACTCCTCGACCTACCTGTTATTTTAATCGGAACACGTTCAGGGTTATTCATATTTTTTTGAATCAATCAGTCATTGATGCGCACTGAAAAAATCTTCGGCAATTGAGCAGCTGTACCGAGCAACCGTACAAATGCATTCGTACTGACTCTTGGTATTGGTGCTAGCAGTCACAAAATCGAAGCTTTTCTCCATAATTTGTAAATGATTATATATATTTCAGGAATTGAGATTGTATACTCACATCTATACGAATTAATAAATACTCTTCGTTACGAATATGTCCGTAGCCCATTCATCATACTTATTAATGAAACTTTAATGACCAATATAATATTATATATTGAATGTAAACCTCCGAACAGGGTTTGGACTGATATGAAAATCTTATAAATATCTGTGAAGTAGAAATTTATATCTTCAAATCTTAAATAATATGAATTTAAATTTGAAATAAATCGATAATTTGAGGCATATATACTCAATATATATCAGTAATTGTAGAATATTCATATACACTTCGAGACTAATATATTTTACAAGCCTATTTCTAAAATATTTGTACACTTTATCTTTTATATTTTTATAGATACATATATATTACCACTTGTAGAAGACATCATTATTGTAGAACTCATTTCATATAACCTAATCGGAATTTAACTTTTGCAAACTATCGAAATTTTTGCGTATATACTAGAGTAAGGATGACTTATACGTCATTATTGGATAAGCAGATTTACGAATACAGTATAGCCTGAAAATTGTACAAAAAATTTGTAATTTTCAGAATAAATATTTATTTATATCGACAATTGTGAATTATATTTAAAATTTCCAGGAACCATATTATTCTGTACCATATGGTTTGCATTTTCTATATAATTATTTCTTGTACAATATTATTTTATGAAATTTGTTATCTGGGCAGGATTATAATGAAACTCTCTTAGGGTGTTAAGGGGGTATCCAAGTCTCGAGCTCCATAAAACGGTAACATTTTTCATAACGGTATAGCGTTGAGGGACATGTACGGGCACAAAAATAAAAAATACGGTTTGGAAGTGTAAAATTTCAGTTTCAATCTGAAAAAAAAAATGGTCATTCTAGCATCAAAATTGTGGCCGTTGCAGCCCCTCAAGTACTGGTCGGCGAAAAGCTGTGCTAAAATCTGTGACCACGATCTCGGCCAAACGGAGTATCTGAAATTGAAAAACTGGGAATTGTTTTGGTGGCCGAGATACCCTTTAGGCTTCTATGCGATATTGATGCTAGAATGACCGTTTTTTTCAGATTGAAGTTGAAATTGTACATTTCCAAACCGTATTTTTCATTCTTGTGGCCGTACATGTCCCCCAACGCTATACCGTTATGAAAAATGTTACCGTTTTATAGAGCTCGAGACTTGGATACCCCCCTAAAAAGATCTCACTAGGAAATTTTATTTGCCTTTTCAATTCTTCGCAACTGAAATTAGGCTCTGTAATATTTTTTGCGCCTTGTGGTGGCATTGCGAGCGTGCTGTCATATGAATTTTGAATAAAAACAACTCTCACTTAAAAGGTGTTTCATAACTTTATCTGTATCAACATTATCAGTTATTATTACCAGATTTGCTCATTAGTGACGATTGTAAATTTTATGACATTCAGAAAACTTTATGAGCTAATCTCGGTTGATAATGAGCTGATACATCTAATAAAGTGCACTTTACCCTACACGTCTACAGAGACCTCGGTATATACTCTGTTGTTAGTAGTACGTAAGACAGTGGTAGTTAAGCGTGAAGTGGTCATCAATAATCTTGTATCATTATGCTTAAATGATAGATATTTAAAAGTGTCTCCTGTGAACATTTGTAATTTTTGTATGTATCCAATTTTCAGAAATCATATCTCAGATTCATCGGTGGAGTGAGTCATAAGGATGCGGTAAACCAATTTTTGAAGGAGACTGTCACAGACGCTTTGGTCAGCGAATTCACGTGGATTGGAGGAATTGGAAAACAGAAACTGAAGGGAACTACTTTTGCAAAGACCCTCCTTGGTCAGTCGAGGAGAAGCTTCGTCTTTTATGGGGCTGAAGTTAGCGGCCAGACTTAGCGGCCGAACATGCTGTTGTCGATGAAAATGAGGCAAAGAAGCTCGAAACTCGAAAAAATTGATGATTAGACAGAAAGCCAATACTTTTATAGAATTACAGATGCAAATCTGTACCGCGTCATCCTAATCAAAAGAAGTTGAGTACATTCGGCTGCTAGATTCAACTTCATTTGTCTTTTTCATGCAACGCCGCTGTAATGAGATTAATTGAGGTCAATCACGACGCACACTATTCAACGCTACCCTTTGAAAAACCATTCTCTACCATATGAATAATATTTCCTTGTAAATGCTTGAAGATTTAACTTTTGTTATGACGTGCAACTTATGAATTATTATTTATCAATAACAGATTTCAAAATAATGGAATGTAAGTTGTCTTGGCGATAAAAGGACGAGACCAAATGAAACTAGAAAGACTAGCCTAAACTACATGTAAACTTATTTTCTATGTCAGGTGCTCTATCTTGTTGCAACTTGCGAAAATTGTCTGCGGCAGAGTTTGCTCAAGCTATGCAGCATGGCCTACACGTGGCCAAACAGAGGGCTAGGGATCGTAACCGGGTGCGACATCCTAATGATGAAGCATCAAATGAAGAAGAATATTCGGAAGACGACAGTGACAGACATGACTCAGGAGGCGATAGCGTAGCAGAAGACATAGAAGATCCAAATCAGTAGGATGATTTAGGATCGTTAGTTTTACACAAGCGTCTCTAAGTTTGAGCTGAAATATATTTCTACAGAAAACGTACTGCTTAGCATTTTATCCTAGTGGCTTATTTTGGGGTAATGTACAAATGTTCTATGTAGGTTCCATCCCGAGGTTTCCGATACCTTTTTCTATAACAGTACGTTTTGTATGATCTTCTCCTTTTCTTCTTCATTTTAAATCGAATCGTACTCACTGGTGGATTCCACCTTCTTTTATTCTCTTTATATATAGTGTTTAAAAATTATCATAGGCATCCAATACTCGCATACACGGTGGATTCCTAACGACTGAATCGTCTGAAGTTGGGTGGAATGGATAAATGAGCTTTCAGACAGTTGGATTTGTTCTGAACCGTCTGCAAGCTTGTTTCTCGATTCCACCCAACTTCAGACTGTTCAGTTGTTTTCAGGAGTCCATCCGATATACATGTAATAAGTATACGAATCATTTTGTGCACCTCAATAATCGCTGGTTGATGTTATGCTATTTTTTTCAATTATTGAAACTTATATTGGGCTCCAAAAATATGTATTATTATTATGTTTATATCTGTTCGTACTTATTTTCCTCATTTTACTAGCCTGGTACTAAAGTTCCTTACATATTCGTACTAGTCCCTTTATCAATAGGATAATTTAATTTGTGTTCTTATCTATAAGGTCTTGATGTTATACATTTTTGCACTATGTTCATTTTACTATTTAGATTTGTGATAATGAGGATAATCTTTGCAACACCTCATGATTGCTTCCATTATGGAGGTACGTTGAAGTTCTTTGACAGTTATAATATTACTGTGCAATACGCTGTAACATTGTTGAATTCATATTTTCTGTAATTCTCGAGAGGAAAAGAGTTTTTTTGGAAGAGTTTTTCTTCCTAAGACTGCATGTATGAATACCTTTGTAATGGTCAATATGAAAATAAATACTTTATTGAACGTTATATACGAGGATTTTGTTTTGCCGATGTGTTAGAGTTAGAAAATAATATTCGATAGCACACATGGATGGCTCAACCTCAAAGTATAATATCTTTACTTTGGAAATAATTTATTTTCTAACTCGAAATTATAATATTATTAACAATATTAAACAATATCAAGTCACAAATCAAACTATTTCTTAAGAAAAGAGTCATTATACTCTGATTCTGGGCTGTGCACATCCTATGGCGGGCACTAAATCTAACCTGAAGCGATCTGCATAAGATTCTGCACCGCAGGAATCAATCATTTTGCTACTAGGGTTGTTGTAGCTCTATATTGCGGTGATTCGAAGCCCGGTGACGTTATTCAATTTTTAGAAGATTTTGTTACTGAACTCACTATTTTACAGGAAAATGGATTGACCATAAACGACAAACTTTTTAAAGTGTCCGTAAAAGCGTTTGTATGTGACACAGCAGAACGGTCCTTTTTGAAGTGTACCAAAGGTCATGCAGGATTTTTCGCGTGTGAAAGATGTGAAATTAAGGGGGAGACAGTAAACAGACGTCGAATTTATGGTGAAACGAATTGCCTACGACGTACTGATGAATCATTTCGAGCAAGGCGTCAAAAAGAGCATCATGTCGGTACTTCACTATCCTAAATGCTACCTGAGTTCGGGCTAGTTAGTCTGTTTTTATTGGATTGGATGCACTTGGGAGCCGGGGTAATGGAGAATAACCTTTTAAAATGGACTCTCGGTAATAACCGATCTAGACTCGATGTACGGACCCTTTAAGTAGTCTCAAAAAGGTTGAAAAAACTCCGTGAACATGATCCTGCGGAATTCCAACGTAAGCCACGTAGTCTAATCGAACTGAAGCGTTGGAAAGCTACGGAATTCAGATTCTTTTTGTTATATTCTGGTCCAATAATTTTTAAGGGCTTATTACCAACCAGAACTTACAAACATTTCCTTCTATTACATTCCGCTGCACGAATACTATGTCACCAAAAGGCAGTACCCAGTAAAATTGATTTAGCCAGAGACTATTTAGTTCGATATTTCAAACTTCTGCCGCATATTTATGGAAACGACTCCCAGATTATGAATTTTCATAATCTAATTCACTTGTGCGATGACGTGGACAATATGGGAGCTCCGTTGGATGATTACACAGCCTATCCGTTTGAAAATTTGTTGGGAAAAATAAAAAAATTGATCAGAACTCCCAACAGCCCTTTTGCTCAAGTGTGTCGACGACTATGCGAATTGCAATCCAAGCGTATGACCTACGTGAAACGCATACCTCTGATACACACTGCACTCATGGATGTGATTCCCGGCTGCGATGGTGGTTGCGAAAGAAAATATAAAAAAATACGGTACAAGAATATGACTTTGACCATAAGACCCCCAAACAATCTGGTGATTCTCACAACTGAAAAGCTTTTGGAGATTTCTGCTATTATAGAAGTGCTCGAAGTAGATGATAATGATAATAATAATAATCATAATAATCAAATTGATCGCATCTTCATTGAAGGATATCAACGACGTGCGGCAGGAGATTTGTTCACATATCCATGTGCATCTTCCGAATTGGGTATTTTAAAATTGAAGCATCGATCTACGCAGATTTCAAGGTTTCCCTGTTCCGTAATTTTGGGGAAAATGATAAAATTGAAAATGAAACGCACGGACGAATATGCAGCTCGTATGCTTCATGAGTAGTGCAAGGCCAAAAAAAAGTTCTCGAAATCAATTTTGAATTTCCGAAACTGATGATAATGAAAAATAGAAATAATAAGTATTAATTTTTGTGTTTGAAATTTTTTAAGGAAATCGCAGGTCAAAACTTTCAATGCCCCGTGATTTTAATGAAAATTTCCCCATGAACTATACCGTAACGTGATTAATTACTACTAAATCTCGCATACCCTGCGTATTAATCAGTTCTAACGTAAAACTGGAGTCAACGCGGCAATAGAACGGCAATAGAACGGTGATACAACGGCGATACAACGGTGATACACCGGCGGTAAAACGTCAACGTTTATTGCATTGGAATGGCATTGAAACGGCATTACATCCTACAACACTGGCAGAATTAGTTCGTTCAATCAACCAATCACATATTGCTTGCTTCGTACCGAACGTTAGAGTTGTCAGCTATTTCAAAATTTGGTTGCATTAAACAGTGTTCATCAACAATCAGTCTTGTTGAGGACTTTCAGCAGTGCGGGAAACTCGTCTACAGTCCTCTCTTAAATCAACGGTATTGGACATTATTTTTCGATTTACAAGTCCACTGATCTTCATCTTCGACTCATAAATGTTTTGAGTCTCTCACTCTTATCTCTTTTCGTCAATTACTAAATAATAATAATCAAATTTTCCATTCAATATTTTATGAATTGAGTTTATGTACAATTATTCAGTAATAGCATCTTATATCTAACTGAAACAATGGATCGTGGATAGATATATTGATCTTATAATGTTTGCTCGATTTCTTAGAAGAATACGATTTGGTTTGGAGAAGGCGCGGTTCACGCATTTGTGACTGTGTCATGATGCTCGTTACAATGTAGCTAACCGGAAATAGTCGTGTTCTTGTTTCAAATTGATTATTTTGTACCTCGTTTCTGTGGTTTTTCCATTTTTTTAGTTAGAACTAACATTTTTTAGACGCCAGTGATAGAAAGAATAGTAGATTATGCAACAAGAAAGTGAAATGGGTGATTTTTACTAGAGTTGGCTTTGACGCCGGAGCGAATAGCGAGGGCGGCAATAAATACGAGGGTAAAAAACACCTATACTCACATGTTGAATATAGTATTTTTTAACACGAAGGGCGTAGGGCTCAGTTTTTAATAGCTAAGATATTTCTTGTTTTGTTCTGATTCTCTTTCGGCCGCGCGCTCGACTCGTCACCCGTAAATGAAACAGATACTTCTCTGTACATTGTAGCGCGCGGCGCAGGGCTGTAAGTGGTCCCCACGTGTTGTTTTTCATAAAAAAAAAAAAAAAAATTTAACCTCGAGTTTTTTCATCAAAAGGAAGCTTTTGAGGGGGCGTCAGAAAAAATTTAATTTTTAACGACCAGTATAATATACAAGGATGTACACATGGGTGACGTCACAATGTTATATTTTTCAATCCGTTGTACAAACGCCAATTTTTGTTCGAATGAAAAAATGAAAAATATTGTACCAAATTATTTTTTCGTGAACTACTACTAAAATATATACATTTAAAATTTTTATTTGTTTACTCAATTGTAGATATATATCTCATACATCCCCCACTCCATTCTGGCAAGATATTACTGGTGTGGTGGAGGTATCGCGTTTGACTAGCAGCGTGCGCCAGTGTTTCAAATAATATAGGTATATCGCTTCTATAACGATAGTATTCAATGACAAAATTTGCGAATCGCGGATAGTTAAATAGTAATCGAAAGAGTCGCATCCGAAAATATGACAAATATAACAAACGGAAGGAAAGTATGACAATATGTGACTAAACTGGGAAAATATTACCAATCCGACAAAAAGTGACCGACTTACAGCCCTGCCGGCGAGTTCCGTATAATACACATCGAAGTCACGTGACCCGCATATTTGTTTTTACTCCCTTGGGAGATAATGAGCCATTTTACTCCCTTCAAACAGCTATTAAAAACTGCATTTTACTCCCTGAGTGTTAAAAAATAAATCCATTTACTATACAAGCAGAATCAAGAATCGGTCAGGAATAAATGAAATATTAATTCGAAAGATTTTCAATTATTTTGAAAACAAATCTCGAGCAAAATTACTAATTTATACTTTCAAACCTCCATAAATTACGAATAATATAAGACCTTGAAAGAATCGTGAGAATATTCGTATTGCATCTATTATTCATTAAAAAATTGGGTTCTGTTCAATTTCTCTAAACAAATTATTTCTTGACATGTGAGAAATTTGTTACACTTTTTGTATTCAGTATCAAGTCCCGACTGCCTGATAACATCCCTCAAATAGTAGTACTAAATAAATTGGAGAAGTCCATACGAAACTGACAATAAATTGTCCACTAACCGTTTTGATTTTCTTCTGAGTTGATGAATTCAAAAATGTGATTGGAAGAAAAATTTCTTTTTTTTCAGCCCTCAACAAATATTGGATTTAAACTCAAAATAATCGAGGTAGGTACCTCGATTATATTACAATTTACAACGTCTTAGAGTATCGCGATAAATGTTTTTATTATTGATACCTTGAGAAAGTATTACGAAACTTCTGAAAATATCACAGATTTAATGTAGGATAACGACTTCGGAATTTATATTAATTGACTGTTATAGCGTAAACTTGACAAAGATGAATCAAACGCCCCATCATCCATACGTGATAGTGGAGTTTATTGGGTGTTACAATCCAAAATTGCTGGACCTGGTGCCAGAATCTTGGGTTAGATCTGTACGAGGGCAGTTATTATGCAAATTTCCCAGTCATAAAGAATATAACATTTTAGAAAAAATGGTGAAGAGGCAGATAACAGCAAACGAATTTCGGAAGCATTACCGCGTAAAAGTGTTACAAGAAGCTAGTGCGTTGAATTACTTACTCCTTAGAAGTCTTTAACAACTGATAAGATGTAGCTTAACATATAATTCTTGCCCCTCTGGCAACAAAATCATGAAAATTATCTGTTTTTTTTTTCTCTCAAAAATTTATATCAAACTAATCTCATTCAGTAGTGACTATGACTAGCCTATATCTGTAGAAGTATGTATCTGCATCACTATCAATTTTTGTAGGCGATTACGAGCAGGGTATGAGGGGGCGTAAGAGATTGCAAGTCAATGCAGCGATAGTAAGCACAGATAATGAAAAAAATGTCAACCCAGAGAATAGTACACTGGTACCTCTTTCTAAAGCCGAGGAATCTGCCCTCTTTAATATACCTGGCCATGAAAATAACGTGATAGAAACGTATTCGAGCTCGTCTTCCGAAAGTTCAGGTCTGTTTGCAAATGCGATTTTATATTATGTATAATATATTTCCATTCCATAGTGATCTGACTTGTGTTTCCAATTTTTGTCAATTTTTTTATCGAAATAGTCCAGAACAAAAATATAAAAATTATTTAGTAAAATATGGATTGAAATGGAATAAAACAAAAATAATAAAATAAAATATTGAACAAAAAACAAAAATTGAATGAGAAAAAAAAATTTTGTTTAAATTGAAATAATACCGAATTGAAATAATTTTAAATTGAAATAACATAAACAATAAAACAAAAAACAATAATGTTACGTACTCCAATTCTTGCACTCCCTATCTTCGACACCTACCCTATCTTCCAGACACCGTCCTATCTCTTAGACACAACATCTCGTCATGAAGACCCATGAGAACTCCCATCCTTGTCTCTATCCTCATCCCATTCAAAACTGCTGACTCCATGCAAAACTGCGCTCGTCTCCGGGGTACGCAATTCAGTCACTCTTTCTTCGGCTCTCAATCAGGACACTTCTCTCACGTATTAACCATAAAATAACTTGCGGCTATAATAAAAAGATCGTACTATATCCCAGTCTTTCTCATTAATAAACTACACCCACGGCACTGAATTACCCGGTTGTCTTTCTCACGTAGAACGGGGTTACGGACTCGTCCGAAATCATGACAATAATAATAATAAAATGAAATAATGAAAAAAGATTAAAAAAAAAAAAAAAAAATTATCAACCACTCTACGTCTTGAACTGTAAATTCAAAAAAATTATCGACACACTTATTGGATACGGATTGGAAGTTTTTTCATTTTTAAAGTAGAAAATCATCTGTTTCATCCTGTATACCCGTTTTGATTTTTTCTCAAACATTCTAAAAAAAAAAACTGTTTCTATGAATTCATCCAATGTATATATATCTTCATGATTTGGAAAAAATAATCCTAGTCTGAAAATATTGTGCAGATGACGGAGATGATATTGAGGAACCACAGCCAAAAAAACGTAGAGAATCCGCAATATGCAATACCCCTCAAACGAAAGCCCGAATCCGGAGTCCTCTGCGGCACGTAAAGGATCTCAACCAGATTGAAAAATCTGTACAAAGTCCATCATCATTCGAGACTCGCAATAATGGCGGAACAAGAAAACTTGCGGGAGCAGCTACAATTGTAGATTCCCCACGTACAGCAATCGGCTCACCATCAAGTAATACTTATCTTTCATGTCAAGACAAAGTTGTCAATTGACCTAATATTCAGAATTTGGTTCAAAAAACTTTCATATAACAACCAAAATAAGCAAAATAATCAGTGAGTGAAGTAGGTATGCTATAACAATATAGCAATTGAAAAATTTTCCGATTTCAGTTTCTTGCAGTGATGAAAATTGTATGTCCAAATTGGAGACCTTTATTGCTCAAAAAATTGAAGCAGCACGTCGCAGCCTTGCCTACGATTTTAAAAAACAAGTAAACGATGTCAAAAAACAACTGGACGACTTGAAAACGTAATTCAAGGGCTCAACGGAACCATTTCGAAACCAGCTCGAAATGTTGAGAGAAAATTGAACATGAACTTCCCTATCACTAGTCTTGAAACTTCCTTGGAATTTGACGCCAGGCTGTCGGACGAGGCGGAAGAAATATTAATGGTAATGAGATAAAACTTGAAACTAAATACGAACTCCCAGGCTTAGCGGTTTTACTAATACGGTTGAATACTATATTTATAGTTCTGAAACACGGCTCTAATTTTTTAATATCAAAACATTTTTGAGTTTTGATTATATTGATCACATAAACGTTCCGCAATAGTTTTTTCGTCTAAGCACATACAACTTATAGTTTTAAATATGTTATATTAGAAATAAAATCCTTAATTAAATGTCGCGTTACTAATGCCAAACGGCGTATCCGCCAAAAATTTTTATTGGGGAATTTCAATGGCTATGCGCGTTTCTGTCAATTTCCTGGCGATTCCAATAGAAAAAAGGCGGATACGCCCTTTTGGTATCAGTAACGCGATGTAAAACGGGAAGACAAGTTTTTTCGACATAGATTTGCTTATCTTAAAAATGTATTGCTGGAGAGCGCGGTGCTTATATTGTTGTACAATTTTTTATGTAATAATCAATACCGAACATAGTGTTCCGAGCAGAAATCGGTTTATATTATGATGACTATCAAAACATACTTCAATGATTCAACTATTTTGACCCTTCGTCTGCAAACTTTACTTTATGTTATTGAAGGGAGGACGCCACTGGAATATTTGTAGAAAGCAATTTTTCGATTTTATTTATTTTCTACTAAAACTGGTCAATTGAAAATGGCATACTATAGTTTTCATTTAATAATGTAAGTACATGAATATCAACAAATTTTCAGCCTTCTTCGATGAAATTGTAGCAGAGAACCTACTGCTGCAGTCCTTTGCTGTGAAAAGTCCCTTCCGCATACGATTTCATCGAAGAAAGCTGAAATTTAGTTTGAAACCATGCGGTAACATTATCTAAAAACTGTAGTTGCAATTTTTGATTAGGATAGTTTTAACCAAGAAACAGATATCCATTTTTTCAATAATTTCAGTGGGTGCTCGCTCAACCCTTTAACGGCCAAGCCGCTTTCCGGTTGAACAAAATCATTTGTCTCAACCGTTTCAAATTTTTCTCGATCAAAATGTTTGACAAATTACACTTTTCAAAAATAGAATTTTGCAATTTTCATGCCTAGATAAAAAGTTTTTCAAATGTAATTATTCAGTGAAAACTTTCTTTTTCTTAAATTCAAATTGTTAAATTGAAATTAAGGGAGATATTTTAAAAACAGCTGTTTCACGAATGTGGATGATGTGCTATAATGGCAGATCAAGGGTTATTAATGCCATCAAGACTGAGCCTCGAAAAACTCAGATTGCTGACAAAGGATTGATCGATGTAAAGATTTCTGTGTTTTCTAGCTGCCTAATAAACCTCGTCATAACATCATTAAATATTCAATTTAGATTAACCTGATGTCCTCCTGGTGTTCGACAGAAAGTCCGAAACATGGCGTCGCCAGTATTTTGTCGCGGCTGATTGCAAAAGACGTACAAATATTGTACAGTGGGGTTGGTAAATTGGAAAAGTATGGAGGAAAAAGAAATTTTTCGGCCACGCGTTGCTTCAATTGCCTCAGCTGTGGGTTTGCTTGATGCACTTAATTAATCAATATATTGCATACAGAACCTTATAATCAGGTATCCTGCAGGCCGTACAAGCGAGAAACTCGCAATCCAAATTTCATAAGAACTAAATATTTTCATTAGTCTGACGATGAATCTAACGATTGGATATTACTGGATAAAGTCATGAGTCTATCTTGTATGGTCACAACGTAACTTTAATATCGTTGAATTGTTCAACGGCAAAATATGCGATGATCTAACCAATTATGACTATTTACTGACTTTTCCTAACAATTTCTGCAATTTCCCTAATTTGATAATAACTGTATAATCAGATACCTAATATATAATCAATGATTTTATTCAAGTGACGATTATTGATCGACTTACCGATCAGGGGTGCAAATCGGTTACTGATGTGGTGAAATATACGTCAACGTGGTTGGCCAGAGCTGATGACCGCAAAGGTGGAAGAAAAACCCGCAAAAATGCTCCGGTAGGGGCTACTAACGCATTCCCACAAGTATCAAGATTCGCGGTAGCGAATCGCCGCCAAGTACAAAAAAAAGACGAGGACCGTGTGACAACGGCGGGCGTTAGCCGAGAATCATTTACTCTAGGGGGCTTTTATACCTGTAAGCAGAGGCCTATATCTCCGAAACGAGTGAATATTTTAACACGAAATTTATATGGCTGGAAGACCCCGCGGATATGTCCCTATTGGATGAATTTTTACGAAATCGATTAAGTAATCACCGAGATATTAGCCCCCAAAGTTGATGAAAAATCACAATCTTCTTCTTCTTCTTCTTCTTCTTCTTCTTCTCCAGCCCGTGCAGCTTGGGACCTCGATATCTGTCGAACCGTTGCATGGATTGACTTGAAATTTTTATGGTGGACATGTTCAACTTAGATCTCGCCCCCTATTGTTTTTGGCTTTCATTTATACACTAATTCAGCCCGTAGATTTCAATAAAATAATAAAGTGGCCTAATGGCCGCCCGAACCTCCGTGACGTCATCGTAACGAACAATCGATTGATGTAGAAGTGATCGTACGACGATGATTGAAAACACAATAATCGATTGAGGCCAACAAGAAACAAGATGGTTACACGCACGGCCTGTCAGAATAGCTGCAACCGTACGCGCCAAATAACGGGTACCGTAATATTGTTCACTAAATTATCGTACCGTGGTACTTTCGTCGAAAGATTCAGTATAATACAATCTGAATGACATTGTTGAGTGAATATCAGTGACACGACCGATGACTTGATGTCTTATAAAATTCTAACCTACATAAACGTGATTTGACAGGTAGGTTAGATTCACCCCAAATGTTGTGCTGTTATGAAGAGATTATTATTTCATACTACCTTGTGAAAAAATAAGAATAGGTGTATATAGAAAGAAAGGGTTGCGTGAGTTTAAACCTTATAATTCTTAATCTACGAACTTTTTTTTACACACTCACCTAACTCCGAGTTTTCCAGCATCAAAGTTTGCGTGATATTTTTATGCCTTTTATAGAATGAATATTCTGACGTTCGAAGCTCTATTTATTTATATGTACTTATGTTTACTGTACAGAAGTCGCCAACCTCAATCAGTGATGATACACAGTGAAAGAGTTGTAGTGTTGGGATTAATTTTCATCCGTATAGTAGATAATAAATTCACGATTGCGGATCGCCATCGCATATCAGAACGAAAGAAACGGACGCTGTATGCATTGAACAGTTGTCCAATCATCAAAATTTGAAAAAAGATTTCTAATCGCATAGTTACAAAAACAATAACTATGTACGGTCATCGTAGCTGATTATGATTTGAGTGAAGTTCAGGAAGGAAAAGAGGAAAGGAAGGAGCATGGAATTGAAAAATATGGGCTTAAAAGTTGAAAATATGTTTCACACGCTGTAGAGGGCCGTACGTGGAGGAGACTCTGAATCTGAAACTCCAAAACGGTACTGTACTCGTCAATTATTACTATAATTTATCTCAGTTAAATTAACCTAATGTATGCACCACATAACGAAATTTCGAAAAACTAACTTCATTCAAATGAATAATGAGAATATTTCATTACCATTACGTCTTTATGAATGTCTCATGAAAAACTTATCAACCTACCGATAATCCTCATGTTATAGGGTACGCAGAAACCAAGAAGTAATTACTCTCGGTTACATGCTTTTAGTGATGCTGCGAAAAGCGAAAGAATGGACACAAGACAAGACGACCATATCAAAAGACAAGACGATAGCATGATTTTTATTCTCAAGGAAATGACAAGACCAGGCGACGATTAACGCACTAAATGCTATATGATACATATACATATAATGACTATAATGGAGGGAATTATTCATCAAATACGGGATATTGGAGGCAGGTCGATACAATTATTTTACTCCAATAACGTTGGCCGAACCTGGGCTGTTAATCTAAGAATGCGCTCAGTTTTCATTATTTACATTGTTTATTGTTATATGTGAGGAAAGTGTAGAAAGTTTGGGGATAAAATTACAATTATAGACTGTAATTGATGTGTACATCGTATCTCATCTCAGGGTATTATGTTTTGCTTTACGGTTTGATTTTTCAACAGTTATGTCAGATATAATAATCATTCCTAACGGCGAATTAGAAGAGTTCGGCACCAAGTTATGGATACAAAATATTCGGAAACATGCGATGCTTTTTCAATCACTCTTCCAAAGCTTTGCGTACAACAGATAATCGTACGAATTTATATATGACAAATACTGCTTACTATTTATTAGGAATACCTTCCGTGCAAGTCTGATTATGAAAGGTATTCAGATATTATATAAAAGATGTTTATTTCATATTGAAGCAAAGTCGCAAAATAACATACAACGTATTACTAAGAAGTCATTGATATATATAAGTAATCATATTCGCTACCGCGAGTCTTGATACACTTGACGTGATTGATACTGAGACGACTCTGTTTGTTTAATTTTATTAGAATTTCGTTTAGGTTGGTAGTAGATGGTGGTGATACTATGTACTAAACACGCGATGCTCATCTCATTCCCAGCATCTCCGGCATCTGTCTTTTGACATTTAAATGAATATGATAAACTGTCGACATGCCTATCCTGTAATTTCTCCAGCTTGGAAAAAATGATATAATTATCGTGAAATATGAAATTCATGAATAATATTTGATGATAAGGCGATATAGCACTGTCATCTAATATTATGTTTGCTTACAATATATTATTCGATCGAAAATAATTCGCGCAACAGGTTGATGTGAGACATCATAGTTTATGAATCGCGAACGCTGGCTGGCGCATGAGATCAGATTATTACTGCATGTTCTCCCGAATGATGAATCTATTGATAATTGCTGTGCTTCAACGCCTATAGTATTCAATCATCAACGTTACACTGAAGTTTGAAGTGGACGGCGGCTCAAATCGGAAAAAAATAACCTAAACTTTACGGTAAGACCAATTATCTACGAAATTAGATGATTCAGATGAGGAAATGAAATATGCGGAAGAAAAGATTCTTTGTGGTTTCTTTTTCACTTTTTGAGGATAGCAACAGGCCTGGAACTGGACAAAAGTGATCGGAACGAATCGTGTTGAAACCGTAAGGATCAGATGTGTCGCGACGTAGCTTATCAAGCCCGGTCAATTGTGGTGTTGAAAACAGGGACCATGACCCATAATAATGGACATAACGAATAATTACAGGAAAGAATTCATTTTATTCAATAAATAGTTGTGATATTTATCTTACTGTGTATCTAACATGGCTTTACGATCATTGATTCAATTAATTTAGTCAAATTTGAATATATATCTTGAAATACATTTGGACAGTGGTAAATATTTTGTTCAAATTTTTCAGTGACGAGGCGTATGCATGAAATTCGACGCCTCGACGTTGTGACAAGTATGATAAATGTATAGCAGATCGATATTTCATATCAATCAATGGTATGGTATCTTCTCTACATACTCGATTATAATTAGCACTTCAAATTGAAGATTGAAAATCAGAATTGAAATCAAATTTCATAACATAAAATCATGTGGCAACTTTTCAAGAATCCTTATTCTACAATAATAATGCTAATATATACAATTTCCAACAGATATTGACTAGGCGCACGCATCAAATACATTCTGGTGCGTTCGATCATCGGACCTGTTTCACACGAGTCGAGATTTCAGAAGAGTCACAGAATATACAATTTATAACAAACATTGACTAGGCGCATGCATCAAATTTGGTGCCTCAACGGTGTGACAAGATTTATCCATCTAAATTTTGAAATGGTTCTTCGAAATTGATTACTATAATATATAATATGCTAAATAATTATGTCAATATATTGATAAGTGCAAAGTATGATGATATTTCATATCAATCAATGGCGTCGTATCTCCTTTCGATAATCGATTACAATTAATACTTTCAAATATTGATTGAAATTGAGAATTAAAATTACATTTCATATAATCAACTAAGATTGTATGAAACCAAAAATATAATTGTTAGGAACTCATTCTAATTATTCAAAAGCTAATTCTTGGGTAACTGCATAAAAATCCGGTGCTTAATCATAGATATTCATTGAATAGTTATTTGTGTGGCAAGGGCGTAATTTATGCATTTCGTGACGAGTGCGAATCGTCCCTATATATGCCCACGCTACACATCCTATTTTATATACGAGCTCCGTCCAAAAACCGACTGAAACGTAGTTTTTCTACGCCCGAGTGCGCAAAAGTAAACTTTTAAAAACCGTCCAAAATCTACGTTTCAATCGGTTTTTGGACGGAGCTCGTAAATAAAAATAATTATTTCGTCATTCACTTTCAAACAGGCACAAAAGCCTTGTTTAAAAAAAAAATGCGAATCGCAATCATTCTTCAATTTTTCTGTTTCAACGATTGTCTTATGTTTTAATTTATGTTTATCAATTTCCATGGAGTTAAGTGCAATCTTCGATTGTTTACCCAACAATATTCAGCAACAAGCCAAACGCAAATAAGAGGAGTGAAAACATATAATTCGCAATAGTAAAAATATTATAGAATTTATCAAGGTATTCATCAAAATTTATTTCAATTCTTAATAAATCGAAAAAAAAATAAAAAAATATGTATTATTTTACCAACTTTTAATATAGTTCGAAAAATGAATTCCGTAACGGCGGAAACACGAGGACGCATCGTGGGATTGTGGGAGGGTGGTCTTTCGTTGTCCGAGATAGCTGGTATAAAGATTTATCAACTCAAATTCAACGTGAAAATAATGTGATTGAACATTTTTCATTTAATCCAGAGTATTTAATGATTTTTAGAGCGCACTGGAGTGAGCAAAGCGACTTGTGGCCGTTACGTGCGCAAGTTTCATGATGGTGGCATGGCTGCAGTATGTGACGGAAGGCGAAACAATGGTGCGGCAAGAAAGACGACTGAGGACCAGGACATGGACATCGTATCTTGTGTGATAGCTGATGTCCATGGGCCTGGGTTGTCTGTTCCAGGATATTTAGGATTCAATGTAACAGACTGGTTGGTTCGAAAGCGATTGAATGAGGTAGGATTGAAAAGTCGTGTGTCAGCCGAAACGGTTTACCTAACTGATAACCATCGGGAGCAGCGAGTAGGCTTTGCTCTCCAATGCTTACCGATGGATTATGAGGATTGGGAGACTGTGATCTTCATGGATGAGAAAGTTTACTCATCCGACAAAGATGGTCACCATAGGGTGTGGCGAGAAGATGAAATGCGCTACGAGCCTGAAAATTGTCGACCAAATCACAGCAGTGGACGGGTCACTACGGCATTCCATGGGTGGATTGCAGCAAGTGGTGTTGGCGAGCTTGTCCAAACCACCCGCAGAATGAATGCGGTAGAATATCGTGATATATTACAAAACCATGTAATGCCTTCTGTTAGGGCGAGGTTTCCTGCAGATGAAGTGCCAGTGATCAGATTTGTCGAAGACAACAGTCCGGTGCACACGGCAAGAATCGTCCAGGACTGGTACAACAATCAGCCGGACGTCGCCCGTTTCAACTGGCCGGCCAAATCTCCTGACTTGAATCCGATCGAAAACGCTTGGTCGGAAACAGTCAGGGGTTTTGAGCCACGACCAGGTGAAACGGTCGAAGAGTTCCGCATACGAGTCCGCGAAGCCTGGGAATCATTACGGGCAAGGCCAGAGTACACTCGAGCTATTGTTCGATCAATGCCTCGCCGTATGCTCAAGGTTATTGAAGCCGAGGGTCATATGATCAATTATTGATCATATTCCACCCTGATCATGTTCGATCGGTTTCTATAGCTTTGAACAAATGATGGCGCATCGGTATATGGTGGCTTGAATGTGTTTTTGCTTTACTTGCATTGATTTTCGGCCAAGTCGATAATGTTGCTGGCAATTTCTTATTCCTCTGCTTGTGTATTATACTGTTCAATTCGTCAATTTGATCTAAAAGTACTTCATCTGCGTGTTACAGGGCCGTTAGAGAAGATGAATGCTGGTTAAATTAATATCCGATCATCCATCTGAATTTTTAACTGGAGTGATGTGGAAGCTGTTTGTGCGTTGATTAATTACAGTCTTTTGAATTTAACCATCTGTGCTCAAAATAAACCTGTGATAATCTGTGTCTGTGAGAAATGCTTTCTCATCTTTGAAGAGAAAAGGTTGCCATTCAATCTCTTCGGGACAAACATTATGTTTCGAATTCCAAGTCCCCTTGTTGAAAAATATTCATTATTATTTACTAATACAAAATTTTGGTGGATACGACCTTATACTGTTAGCTTTTGAATTTTTTTTAGAGAATACAACATTTTCAGTGAATTTCAAAAATATCCTAAAATATATACTTTTCAAATGTTTTTGGAGCATTTGCAATAAGAGTAAAATTTTTTAGGATACGACTTTATACCGTTGATAAATGTGAAATCAAAAAATTACAAGTTCATTCAGAAAGTGCGTATCTACCAAACATACGAGCATTCACCGTTATCTATTCTTTTGGCTAATTTCAATATATTAATCCGTTTTGAGTACTTTTGACGCAATTTGCGTAAAAAAATAAAATTATACGTCCTTTCACCACTGAAATTGCCTTTTTGGCGTATACGATTTTATACCACTAGACATGCGATATAATCAATATTATTGACGAATTTGAAATTTTTCAACAAATAATAATGATAGCTTTAGCAACAAGGATGTATCTTGTCGCACCATTGAGGCATCAAATTTGATGCGTGTGCCTATTCAAGATCCGTCAGAAATTGTAGTTCTGTGGAACAAGTCCAGTCGTAGAACACATCGCAGTGTATAATTTCATGCAAACGCCTAGACAATCTCTGTTGTAAATTATATATTGGTATTATTATTGTGAAAAAGGAGTCTCATGAATTTGCCCGACGATTCTATTTCATGAAATTCAATTTCAATTAATAATTTCATGATTTTTAAGTATTAATTGCAATCAATTATCTGAAAAAAATACCATAAATCCATTGATTGAAATGAAATACCAAAATACTTTGCATTTATCGATATATGTATTCGATTGTTTAGCATATTGTATGCTATAGTAAACTATATTAAAGAACAAGTCAAAAATTTTGACCAAGTCCGATCGGCGAGCGCATCGAAGTGTATTTCATGCATATGCCTAGTCAATACATGTTCCAAATTGTATAGGTATTCTGCAGAACAAGTCCAGTTGTCGAACGCACCAGAATGTATTTGATGCGTGCGCCTAGTCAATATCTGTTAGAAATTGCATATTGTGTGGAACAAGCCCAGTCGTAAAACGCATTGGAGTGTATTTCATGCATATGCCCAGTCAATATCTGTTGGAAATTGTATATATTAGCATTATTATTGTAGAATAAGGATTCTTGAAAAGTTGCCACATGATTTTATGTTATGAAATTTGATTTCAATTCTGATTTTTAATCTTCAATTTGAAGTGCTAATTATAATCGAGTATGTAGAGAAGATACCATACCATTGATTGATATGAAATATCGATCTGCTATACACTTATCATACTTGTCACAACGTCGAGGCGTCGAATTTCATGCATACGCCTCGTCACTGTAAAATTTGAACGAAATATTTACCACTGTCCAAATGTATTTCAAGATATATATTCAAATTTGACTAAATTAATTGAATCAATGATCGTAAAGCCATGTTAGATACACAGTAAGATAAATATCACAACTATTTATTGAATAAAATGAATTCTTTCCTGTAATTATTCGTTATGTCCATTATTATGGGTCATGGTCCCTGTTTTCAACACCACAATTGACCGGGCTTGATAAGCTACGTCGCGACACATCTGATCCTTACGGTTTCAACACGATTCGTTCCGATCACTTTTGTCCAGTTCCAGGCCTGTTGCTATCCTCAAAAAGTGGAAAAGAAACCACAAAGAATCTTTTCTTCCGCATATTTCATTTCCTCATCTGAATCATCTAATTTCGTAGATAATTGGTCTTACCGTAAAGTTTAGGTTATTTTTTTCCGATTTGAGCCGCCGTCCACTTCAAACTTCAGTGTAACGTTGATGATTGAATACTATAGGCGTTGAAGCACAGCAATTATCAATAGATTCATCATTCGGGAGAACATGCAGTAATAATCTGATCTCATGCGCCAGCCAGCGTTCGCGATTCATAAACTATGATGTCTCACATCAACCTGTTGCGCGAATTATTTTCGATCGAATAATATATTGTAAGCAAACATAATATTAGATGACAGTGCTATATCGCCTTATCATCAAATATTATTCATGAATTTCATATTTCACGATAATTATATCATTTTTTCCAAGCTGGAGAAATTACAGGATAGGCATGTCGACAGTTTATCATATTCATTTAAATGTCAAAAGACAGATGCCGGAGATGCTGGGAATGAGATGAGCATCGCGTGTTTAGTACATAGTATCACCACCATCTACTACCAGCCTAAACGAAATTCTGATAAAATTAAACAAAAGAGAGTCGTCTCAGTATCAATCACGTCAAGTGTACATTGTCGGTACCACAAATCCATTATGACATTTTCATTATGTAGTCGAAACAAACAGAATGTATTGTTATTATGACTGAATTAGGAATTACAATTATAAATCATACTAGCATCGTGATGACAGTGAATTTGGTAGTTCAATTTTGAAATAGTTTGAACTTAAATTGAATAGGTCAACAGGGCGTTGAGTGTAGAAGGGTATAGAGGTGCGGACAGCGTGGTGGGGGTATGCTCATTTACTTTTCCTTATAGGTATACTTGAGCTTTGCTGACCCAACACGAGATCGCGCTGACGTAAATCGTCCGATTTTCACTCACACATGTAAGAGTGCCTCGTAGGTGATGCGCGCACACGATCACAGCTCACAGACGTGTCGGGTTTGCTGACCCAACACGTGGTGCGCTACAGTCGATCACTAACTCACAGTAATTACGTGTAAATGATTTAGGACACACACAATCACCTCACACGCGCGCAGTTTAAATCTCTGCTTTTTCGTACGATATGTTTTAAATTTTTACGCCTCCTCAAATGACACGTGGAACGTAATGTATACATAAATAATAAAGAATGATTATTATAAAATGATAAATATTGATAGTATATAGGTATATACATTATTCAGGAATTTATATTTTCTATATATATTTTCTGAGAAAGTGCGAGCAACCATTTCCATAGTACATATCACCTCACGTATATACATATTTGTAGTTTGAAAATTTTCGCCGTATGTCATACCGCGCTTCGCTGTAACGAACGACTCAATCGGCTGAAAATAACAATTAATGGCTTAAGATATTAATTGTTAACGAATTTTTTTTATTTCCTAAAATTTACGGACATGTATGCGGATATAATCAAGTAATCTGAAAAAAATGTCATTGGAATCTGAATTTTTTTAACGGCATGTCGACTGAAAAGAAAAGAAATTAAAAACTGGTGTAACATTTTGAAAAAATACCATCGTGTAGCCCGAAAAAAACATTCGAAAATGTATTCTCAATCTCCCTCCAACTGGGTTTTTGACAATTGGTCAGTAAACAATTCAATTTCAAACAGGAAGGAGAATTTTCTAATGTTTGAAAATTTTCGTCCAGGATTTGTAAAAGTATAGAGAATTTTATGCGATAAACAAAATTTTCAAACAATATCTTATTTAATATTAATAACAACGGCTCCTTAAATAAATTTCAAACAATTATTTTTGTTTTCTCTTAGTGATACCGTTTGACAACACATTGTTTTTGTAATTAAAAAATTATTAGTTTTTCCTCAAATTGACGTTGATGGTACGGAGGTTTGTTTATTTAAATATTACGAGCAAACGGTTGCGCTCACGATGCCGTATCAAGGGATCCCGTTTTCAGAGAACGAACGGATCTTCAAAATAAGAGCGATCCGAATTTTTTGAGATGAATAGTTTGAAAGTTATGGCAGCTCAAGGTCGGAAAAGGGTGTTCAAAAATGATATTTTTCTCTAAGCCGACAAAATTTCAATTTTCAATGAATATTCTTCTCTTAGCTGGGTCTGCTTCGCTGACCCAGCACGTGGAGCGCTACAGTCACTCACATCCACACACCACACATGAGAGTGCACGCAACACACACATGCAAACGCTTCACACCAACGTCGGTCCTTTAATTCGAAACGAATGAGAGAGCGAGCTTCTTGAAACGAGTTCCCGAGAGGTACGTACCTACATACGTATCGCAGTAGACCGGCGGCGATAGAAATCGCGCAAAATCTAAGGCACATCGCGTGACTGACAAACGATAGAACAAAGGCGAAAGCGACATGTTTACGCCCTTTTCCAATTTCCAAAGGCAAAAGGGCATATTTTGTTTTTTCCTTATTTCACTAGAAATCTCTGAAACGAAAAAATACGTCAACATTGAAAAGCGAAAAACCTAAAAACAAAACGGCGTAAACGCCGGAGATAAGGCTCAGCTACAATAGGGCACTTTGTCGTATACGTTGCCGTATACATCTCCTGGCATTATTTCTTATATTTGATTTTTTCGTTCTTCACATTGGCGCTGAAATAATAATATACCATTCAATTTTGCATGTTTCCAGCGATAACCGAGTTTGAAGAAATCGTTTTTGCAATTTCTTTCCATCTCATGTATGATGCGGAAGCTATACGAATTACAAAAAAATGCCGAAAGACCTATTTCCCAGATGATTGATTTACCTATGAATAACGTCACTATGTTTTCACCCGTCTCTGGCACATTTGCGTAAGCATTTATTTTTAGAAAAAAAACTACAATTCCGCCGGGAATTTGATGAAATAATAAAATATTTATAAACTGCAGTCTTGGTATTGTATGCTGATGCTGTTGTCACTAATTGCGCGAATACAATTTCATCGTCATGCGTAAGGCTCATTTGAAAATTATTTGAAAACGTAAAAACAAAAATGTTTCTTGTTTTTTGAGTATTGCAAGTAAACTAACAAAGAGACGAGGGAGCGCGAGGGCTTGAAATCTACAGAACGACGAGACGCTTCTAGCTGGTGAAAAAAAATGGAAAGAATCAGTTAACTTAATGCCAAAAGGGCGTATCCGCAAAAATTTCTATTTAATCGCAAATGCTCGGATAACTTATAAAACGCAAAGATTTATCGATGTTGCAATAAAAAAAATTTCGGCGGATACGCCCTTTTCACATTAAGTTGTCTGATTTTTTCAATTTTTTCTCCAGCTAGAAGCGCAAAGGATGATCAGCATTGGGGCACTTTGTCGTGTACGTCACATAACTTTGCACACAGACAGGACACATGTTTTACATTTATTTACGTGTGTTGCGTCTATGTGTAAAGTTACGGCAAAGTTACGGCAACGTATACGACAAAGTGCCCTATTGTAGCTGAGCCTTATCTCCGGCGTTTACGCCGTTTTGTTTTTAGGTTTTTCGCTTTTCAATGTTGACGTATTTTTTCGTTTCAGAGATTTCTAGTGAAATAAGGAAAAAACAAAATATGCCCTTTTGCCTTTGGAAATTGGAAAAGGGCGTAAACATGTCGCTTTCGCCTTTGTTCTATCGTTTGTCAGTCACGCGATGTGCCTTAGATTTTGCGCGATTTCTATCGCCGCCGGTCTACTGCGATACGTATGTAGGTACGTACCTCTCGGGAACTCGTTTCAAGAAGCTCGCTCTCTCATTCGTTTCGAATTAAAGGACCGACGTTGGTGTGAAGCGTTTGCATGTGTGTGTTGCGTGCACTCTCATGTGTGGTGTGTGGATGTGAGTGACTGTAGCGCTCCACGTGCTGGGTCAGCGAAGCAGACCCAGCTAAGAGAAGAATATTCATTGAAAATTGAAATTTTGTCGGCTTAGAGAAAAATATCATTTTTGAACACCCTTTTCCGACCTTGAGCTGCCATAACTTTCAAACTATTCATCTCAAAAAATTCGGATCGCTCTTATTTTGAAGATCCGTTCGTTCTCTGAAAACGGGATCCCTTGATACGGCATCGTGAGCGCAACCGTTTGCTCGTAATATTTAAATAAACAAACCTCCGTACCATCAACGTCAATTTGAGGAAAAACTAATAATTTTTTAATTACAAAAACAATGTGTTGTCAAACGGTATCACTAAGAGAAAACAAAAATAATTGTTTGAAATTTATTTAAGGAGCCGTTGTTATTAATATTAAATAAGATATTGTTTGAAAATTTTGTTTATCGCATAAAATTCTCTATACTTTTACAAATCCTGGACGAAAATTTTCAAACATTAGAAAATTCTCCTTCCTGTTTGAAATTGAATTGTTTACTGACCAATTGTCAAAAACCCAGTTGGAGGGAGATTGAGAATACATTTTCGAATGTTTTTTTCGGGCTACACGATGGTATTTTTTCAAAATGTTACACCAGTTTTTAATTTCTTTTCTTTTCAGTCGACATGCCGTTAAAAAAATTCAGATTCCAATGACATTTTTTTCAGATTACTTGATTATATCCGCATACATGTCCGTAAATTTTAGGAAATAAAAAAAATTCGTTAACAATTAATATCTTAAGCCATTAATTGTTATTTTCAGCCGATTGAGTCGTTCGTTACAGCGAAGCGCGGTATGACATACGGCGAAAATTTTCAAACTACAAATATGTATATACGTGAGGTGATATGTACTATGGAAATGGTTGCTCGCACTTTCTCAGAAAATATATATAGAAAATATAAATTCCTGAATAATGTATATACCTATATACTATCAATATTTATCATTTTATAATAATCATTCTTTATTATTTATGTATACATTACGTTCCACGTGTCATTTGAGGAGGCGTAAAAATTTAAAACATATCGTACGAAAAAGCAGAGATTTAAACTGCGCGCGTGTGAGGTGATTGTGTGTGTCCTAAATCATTTACACGTAATTACTGTGAGTTAGTGATCGACTGTAGCGCACCACGTGTTGGGTCAGCAAACCCGACACGTCTGTGAGCTGTGATCGTGTGCGCGCATCACCTACGAGGCACTCTTACATGTGTGAGTGAAAATCGGACGATTTACGTCAGCGCGATCTCGTGTTGGGTCAGCAAAGCTCAAGTATACCTATAAGGAAAAGTAAATGAGCATACCCCCACCACGCTGTCCGCACCTCTATACCCTTCTACACTCAACTAACAGGGTATGTCTTTTGAGTCATCATGTTATATAGTAGTACACATGATCGTAGGCAGCAAGGGATTATTTTTATTATTAATATAGTAATGGTATCAGGTAGTCGTCTCAACACTAATTTGGATTATATACGTATCAGGAGTGAGTTACGAATGTCCAAATCAAATACGTCAGGCGTATATTATGTTATTATTACACATTCGTATTTCTATTTATGAAATTTTCTGAAACACATGCTAGCCATACGCACTGTATTACCTGTTATACTGTTAAGATAACTATTCTCGATCAGTAATCGTGTATATCCGCACGTATCATGTTTTGTAGAAAATAATCTCTGCTATATGCTAAGACCCTTGTTCTGTATTTCATTGAAATGTTAATGAGAAAACATGTATGAAATTAATAATATATACAGAGATATATACACATATATTCCAAGCGTACGGAATATGATAGAACACCTATCGATCGAATCTAAAACAATAAGCAACAACCCACGTATCAAATGCAACTTACTCTTACAACTGGAATATGATAATCTGATCAGCAGATACAGATAGATCGTTGTTGGTAAGTTAGATATTAATTTCTACATTTTTTAATATACACCAATAATAAAGTTATGGTGAGTTTCGTTCCTCGAACTACAAGAACACGTCGTATCATTAATCTTGAATTCTATAGGTGCCTTGACACCGCATATTGGAGGATAACTTTACATGCGGAAAGATTAGATACGTCGACCGATCAGACACGTTGTACAGTCAAAAGTGCAACGTCTTAACCCCAGCAAACGGAGACACGCGGTGATCTATGCTACATTCGAAATGGTTTCATGGACAAACACCTTTAAATTATATCTGACGGTTAATTCACGTGGGTATCATCATAATACTGATCATAATATGTGCAAGATTGACGTCTTGATTCAAATCTCACAATGTCGCAAATAATTATCGTATGTAACATTTCGAATAACAATAGATATAAACATAATTGATTCTTTCATTAAAATATACCGTTTTCTATTCTAGCGTAAGGGCGAGTGAGGAACCAGAATTATTATCGGTTCATATATTTTACAATAAACTCGCTGACTTTTGATACAATGAAGCACACATCCGAAGAAGTCGAATCTTTAAAGTGATACGACTCCACCGAAACAACGAAGCTTGTACCATAGACGATGATAACCACTCAGCAAAGAATGAACCTACTCGGAAGCGCTTGTATAGGCAGCTGTATCAGTCGTTCGGAATTCGAACCATGGTACGTCTCACAACAACTATAACCATATTGAAAATCTGATTATTGGGACTCCGCTTCAAAAATTCATTCATTCTGTACATAAACGATCCATCGAATAAAGTGTACTGTAATTAATTCTAATCAGTAAATCGTAATCTCCCAAAAAGAAGTGAAATAAACGGCAAAAACATTTTCAATGTAAAAAATTCCGCCAAGTACAAAAATTCATAACAGGCAAAAATGTTTTCATTGTAAAAATTTCAGCTAAGTACAAAAATTCATATACGGCAAAAACACGGAGCCCGATACAAGTCGTGAAATGAAAAAAGAATACCAAGTCCAGCCATAAACAATTCAAAAACTTCCGCTCGTCTAGGTAGTGAAATCAAACAAATCGCCAAGTACTAACGAATTACTCAAAAGTTTACATTATACGACATCCGCAAGAAATATTTTTATTATTCGAAGAGGAATGAAATCTTAGCACTAGTTTTCGTAGTTACATCGGAACAACGCCGAGTCCTGAAACTTTTACGATAGTGTCATACATATGCTGAAGAAAAAACGCGAATTCACAGGTAACGAGATATCGTGATTAGTGGGAACTGCTATCACCATAACCCATCCCATTACCAGAAAACCTAGTCGGCGGGCACATTCCTTCCGCCCACTCTGCGACCACCATACATTAGCAAAGGTTCCAATCTACAAACTTTACTATGACTCAGCTATTGAAGAACGTACTCATCGTAAAAATAATTACTACATCAATGGTGAATATGGTGTCCAAACGAATATATTTAGGAAATATCATGCTCTTATTACCAATTTTTACATCGCTCCAAGTATGGTGCCTCCGCTTATGACGCTTTGATATACGGTGTGTATGATAAATCATTCAACACATGTCATATCTCCACCATCGCTGGATTCATGTAATCGATAATGTAAGGTGCAAGCGCTATTTAATTGGAAGTTTGGCAGCGACAAAACTCAGTTAATTAACAGAATTTCGATGTAAAGTGCGTTCAAATATTCTTTCATCGGTACACTCACCTTAACAGCGTTAGAATGTTATCAAGACGATGGGATACTGGGATGTCACATGCATTGAAACAGTACTTTGAAATATAACAAAATACTGGCCGAAAGTACTGCGAGTCACTAAATTATTAACAATTCAGCACCCGGTAAACAAGAAGTAGTAGTTACACAGAGAGAATTCTATAGGAAAATTTACGATAATTCCATAGCAATCGTGGAATATACAATTGAGTACGATGTTCTGTCCAGCACAGTGTTGGAAGCGTTGATACAATCCTGACAAGGGTTGCGACAATTCTGACGAGGTGAACCACAAATATAGCTTCTCTCTGTATTTGTATAGGACAGAGCCTCATACTCCAGTATATTCCTCAATTGCTATGAAATTATCGTGAAATTTCTCATAAAATTCTTTCCGTGTACGTATCGGCGTAGTATAGATTCTGTTGGTAAGTGGAGTGATTTGGTGGTGAAGAAATAATGGTACAGTACACTGTATTTGATACAAAAGAAATATACTTTGATTTAATGAAAAGCACGTGTTTGTACATCGAGAGTCTCTTAGCTACTACCTGTTGCGGCCGTTTACTGCGCATCACATATCCTGCGCCTTCTCACACACACACACAGCCCCCTGAGAGTTAATGGTGTTGACCCTACGCGCCAGACTCAAACTTCAACACTCCCTCCGTCTAAGCGTTGGATCAACTCTGTTACCATACCTAGGGCTTTACAGTTTTCTTTAAATTTTTCCTGCGGCAATGGCTTTGTGAGCATATCAGCCAGTTGTTTGTTTGTCGATACATATTCAACTCTAATTTCCTTGTTTTCTATTTTTTCTCTGATAAAGTGGAATCTAATGTCTATATGTTTCGTACGTTTATGCATATCAGGATTTTTGGCTAATTTTATTGCCCCTTGATTATCTACTTTTAGCTCTGTCGCATCTACACATTCATGACCCATGTCTTTCAGTAAGTTTCTAAGCCAAATTATTTCTTTGGTAGCTGAAGCTGCTGCTACATACTCAGCTTCGGTAGTACTTAGGGTTACTAGTCTTTGACGTTGAGATGACCATGTTATTGGTCCGCCTGCTAGAGTAGATACATAACCACTGATTGATCTCCTTGTAGCGAGATCATTCGCAAAGTCAGCATCGCTATACCCTATGAGTTTGAACTTAGATTCTATTTTTCTTTCATATGATATTCCTAGGCCTATGGTCCCTATTAAGTATCTTACAATTCGCTTTACCGCCTTCCAGTGACTCTCGTCGTGCTTGTCGAGGAATCTGCTTACGGTGCTAACTGCAAATGCAATGTCTGGTCGAGACACTGTCGATAGGAATATCAGCGACCCAACCGCTTCTCTGTACGGCACACACGCCTGAAATTCTTTAGTGCTGCTTATCGGTTCTAAACCCGTATTTGGATCTGCGGGTACTTTTACAGCGTTTGCCTCGTTCATCTGAAATTTCTCAATTAGTTGTTTGGTATACATGCTTTGATGCAATAGCATTCTCTTGTTTTCTCTGTCGCGCTCTATTTGGATTCCTACAAATATTTTTGCATCCCCTGTAGTGATTTCAAATGAATTTTTAAGTGCGGTTATAACTTTATCCAAAACTACTTCAGTCTTAGCCGCTACTAGCCCGTCGTCGACAAATAATGCTATGTATACGTCTTCCATCTCTATTTTTCCTCTAAAAATACATCTGTCTGCATCCCCTTCTGTAAATTCGAATTGCTTCAAGAAGTTAGTGAATTCTTTATTTCAGCACCTTGGAGCCTGCTTTAGTCCATATAGTGCTTTTTCGAGCTTACAAACTACCTGTTGATGTGAATCTTCTACTTTTAGACCTTGTGGTATTTTCATATACACTGTGCTATCTAGTTTTCCATACAAAAATGCAGTTTTAATATCGAATTGTATCATTTCATAGTCTCTCTGTGTCACTACTGCTAAAAACATACGTATTGAATCGTATCTAATGACTGGTGAGAAAGTCTCAAAATAATTTATGCCTGCTTCTTGCTGAAAACCTCTGGCACACAACCGTGCCTTACGCCTGTATACCTCTCCTGTTGGCATACGTAGAGTTCGGAATACCCACCTCGAGTCGATGAGTTTTGTCGCCTCTTGCTATAGAACTAATTTCCAAGTCTTGTTTCTCTCATGAGCCATGAGTTCCTCCTTCACGGCTTCACCCCACTGCTTGGCTTCTGGACTTGGCATAGCTCCCTCAAGTGTCGTTGGCTCATTGTACTCCACAAGATTTACTTGGTATCTTGCAGGAATTCGGATTGCTGCGCGATCTCTGAGTTGTCTCGCATCTGGATCCACCAACTGATTACGTCTTGCCTCAGCCTGCTCATCTTCTCGAACTGCGTTTGGTTCGATAGCCTCATCTTCTTCTCCTTGAGCATCTTCGAATTCTTCTTGCTCATTTTCATCTTCTTGGACAGTCTCTCTTCCCATCTGATCGAGTGGAATTGTTGCTTCACTTGTTGATAGGGATTCTGGAGTGTTTTCATTTTCATTGAAAACTACATCCCGTGCCACCGTTACTCGTCGAGTTTCGGGATCGTACACCCGGTAATTTGTCGAGTCAGCCTGATATCCAACAAATATTAGTTTCTTTGCTTTCGAATCTAGTTTTGTTCGCAGTTGGCTTGGTATGAGTTTGTAAGCCACTGAACCAAATATTCGAATGTGTTTCATGTTTGGTTTTTTCTTCATCCAGATCTCAAATGGCGTAATATCTCGAGTCGACATTGTTCTGTTCAGTACATATGTTGATGTGTTTATTGCTTCAGCCCACATTGATTTCTGAAGTTTTGCTGCCTGAAGCATTGACCTTGCACTCTCTACCAGGGTGCGATTCTCTCTCTCAGCCTTCCCGTTTTGCTGAGGAGTATATGGAGCCGTATTTTCAATTTGTATTCCTCTGCTTGCCAGATACTGTGTCATCTGATGGTTAACATACTCCCTCCAGTTGTCGGCTCTTAATCTCTTCATGGGCTGGCCAAACTTGTTTGCCACCAGTTTCTCAAAGTCCTTGAATCGTTCGTACACGTCTGACTTGTGCCTTATAAAGTACACAGTGCGAAACCCCGAAGCATCGTCGATGAAAGTGACAAAATATTTAGCTCCGCCGATTGATTCGACCGCCATGGGTCCACACACGTCACTGTGAAACAGTTCGCCAGGTACGGTTGGTACACGAATTTCAGTTTTGCTAAACGGTAGTCTATGTAGTTTGCCTAGCTGACAGGCTTCACAGAAGAAACTGTCATTTGCCAAGCAACTTACACCTGGAACAAGTCCTTTATTAATCATTTTGTTTAGCGCCCGCACGTTTAAATGAGCCAGTCTTTCGTGCCATAATTTTATATCACTTGTCACCGCGTTAGCTTCACTATTCGCTATCACCTTGAAGAACATCCTATAAACATTGTTTTCTTGTCTGACACCTTGAGCGATTAATTTTCCTTCGGTCAATATTTTAATATATTCGTCACTGAATTTTGCTTCAAGCCCTTTTTTCGTACATTCGCCCACTGAGAACAGATTTTTATTTAGTTTTGGCACATACAGTACATTTTCCAATGTTCCGTCTTCCCACTTATTGTTCACAAGTCTTTTGATTTTTACTGTGCCATAACCTTCAATTGCACACACATTATTGTCACCGAGAGTCACTATGTCACCTGCGCTCTGACGGTAGTCAGTTAACCATTCTTTCCTGAATGTGATGTGTCGAGAAGCTCCGCTGTCGATAAGCCAGGTTTCCTTCTGCTCCAAGCTCAGCAGGTATTGTAGCTCACCAATCGGTATGACTGGTTTCTTGATTTCATCCATATCGACACTCTCTGCTGCCCCAGCTGGGGTCGTTGTTACCAACGCAACGGACTTCTCATTTGATCTTTCGTCTCGTATTCTCTTCCGACATTTTGATTTGACGTGACCCCTTTTCTTACAATAGTAGCACACGATTCCTGTGGGTCTCCTTTCTGATGATTTTTCCTTTGGATCCTGCCCATTTTCCTTCTTAGCCAGTGTCATAACAGCTAGTGCGTTCGCTCCAACATCATCTTGTGATAGACGATTTTCTTCTTTTATGAGCCTTTCTTGTAGCAACACTAATGTCTGAGTCTCTGGGGCTACGCTGTCCCAGGCCGTTATGAGCGCGCTGAATTTACTGGGTAGGCCTCCAAGTATCTTCGCCATTACGGCCGTGTCGGATACATTTTCCCCGATGTCTGCGAGCTGTCGAGCCATATTCTGAATTTTTGCCATATATTGCATCACTGATTCATTCGACGACATCTTATGTTCATGGAATATTTGATATAGTATCAACTTGTTCGATTCCGATTTCCTTTCGTGGATGGTGACTAGCTTGTCCCACATCTCCTTTGCTGTGGTACACGTTATCAAATATTCTAGCTGGGAATATTCCATGGCTGATGATATTAAAAACATAGCTTTCGCATTATCTTTTATCCATAGTTTTTCTTCAGCCGATCCTGCGTTCGCAGGTTTCAGTCGTGTTCCACCAACGACATCATGGATGCTATGAGCCATTAAAATGGCGTTCATTTGAAATTTCCACGGTTGGAAGTTCGATCCATCGAACTTCACCATATTCCTTGAGTAGGTTTCTTCGGTCATGTTTTTGCACCGGTATTCACTTTACTTTCACGTATGAAATTGTCTCTCGAGATCTCTTCTTCGTTCGTTAACGGAATTCTTGCCCGCTCACCTCGCACGTGGCTGCCGGCACTTTCACACAAATCCGCACGATTTTTTTTTTTTTTTTTTTTTTTTTTTACCGACTATTATTTTCTTTTTTTTTTTTATTGTACACCACCACTCCAGGGGACTGGGCCCATAACCTGTTGGTAAGTGGAGTGATTTGGTGGTGAAGAAATAATGGTACAGTACACTGTATTTGATACAAAAGAAATATACTTTGATTTAATGAAAAGCACGTGTTTGTACATCGAGAGTCTCTTAGCTACTACCTGTTGCGGCCGTTTACTGCGCATCACATATCCTGCGCCTTCTCACACACACACACAGCCCCCTGAGAGTTAATGGTGTTGACCCTACGCGCCAGACTCAAACTTCAACAGATTCTTGAATAAAATCAGCTATGTATCTTATATATCGGTTATATACATTGTGACGCGATGGATTTTATCCACCGTGTATCCACGCCTCCTCCACCGAACCCAGCTCCCGTATCGTTTTCCCGTATCTATCTACCGTACCGTTATCGTTATCGTGCCGCCAGTACCTCCTCGGAACACTCAAAAATAGCCTAGTTTAAGCACTCTGTCTGCCGTAAGCCTCATTGTCAATTACAGGTTCGACGAGCTAGCAGCAGACGACAGACTGGATCCCCGGTCCTGGAGGACCCTCAACGCCTAGACAGTAGTACTCACCGGTAGTAGTCGCGGCTAGGCTCGAGAAATCCGCCTGCGCATTCGCCAAAATTTCCTCCGCCAATACCACACCGGCCTGATCCACCGGTTCGTCCGACTCGCACGATGCAGTAGGGACCTAGCCCGGCGAAATCGCCTAGCGCCGCCAGACCTCCAGGCCGACAACTAGAACATCGACCGTCGGATCTAGCAATGATTAACTAGGTTTAAGTTCTTCACTTGCGACTCAGGCGACCGCCAATGGCCATGTTTACACCGTACGCTTGATACGCGTACCAAGTACCAAATGGCGTACCAAATCGTTTGGTGCGCACGGTGTAAACAGTTGCGTATCAGCTTAGTCTGATACCCCTCGACAAGCGTATCAGACCAAGCTGAGACGCGATCCAACCGTTTAACTTGCGGTGTAAACAGATCCGGTTGGTGTACCAAACTCAACCGTCAGCGAAGCTGCAAAACTAAACCTAACCTGTTTATTTCCATCTAGCGTGGAGTTTCGTGTACAGAGTGTGTTACCCAAACTTAAAATGTCTAGTAAAGAAGGTGTAAATTGGACCTCGGAGGAAACGAAAGAGTTTTCAGAGCTATGTAAAATAAAGAAAATTACTAGTTTGATGGATGGCAAGCAACTTAAGCATGTAGACATTTTCCGTAGTTTGGAAAAAGATATGGCCCTCAAAAATTTTCATAAAACTGGCGTGGAAATGAAATTAAAATTGAAAAATTTGAAGTTAGCCTATTATAAATGCAAGAGGGATAATAATAAAAGTGGTGCTGGAAGAAACACTTGTCCATATTATGAAGAACTAGATTTATTATACGGATCTCGACCCAATGCCGAAGCAGTTGATTCGTCATCAGGAGTCGACACAGCTGATGTTTCAACAGGAGGTGACAGTAAATAGCTTAAACCCAATTGTCTGAAACCAAGATACCATAGATAATACAGAAGTAGTAATATAACTTTTGCCATGTTTATTGTAATATGTATTTAATAGCATTGATTTTATTTTATTTTAACTTTTATTGCCTAGCAACTGATGATGATAGCTTGGACCTTACGAGTGATTTACCGGACGATTCAGAACAAGACTTGGGCTCACAATCGACTAGCGGTGAGACACCAAAGAAAAAACGGAAACGTAATTTTGCAGGTAAGTCATGTGAATGCCAATAACTTATTTATTCTTTTAATATTCGATTTGTATTAGTGAATTGGACTATCAAAGACATATTCTTTTGCCCACCGTAATCAATGATCATAGTGATGATTAATGTATGCTTTCAATTTCAATGCATGAAATTATATAACAAAAAAGTACTTTTGTCCAACGATACAGGGAGAAATAGTTTCCAATCAATGTTGGATGATTACAACAAGAAATGGATGGATTCCCAAGAACAAATTCTAAAAAATATTATGGAAGTCCAAAACAGACAACAAGAAGAAATGCTACAAAAAGAGTTGGAAAATCAGCGTAAGTGGGAAGCAGAATTGATGGCAAAAGAGCAGCAGTTTCAGCGTGAGCAAACATCTTTGATGATGCAAACTTTCATGCATTGTATGCAAGAAATGCGATCGTCAAACCCTCAGCCTGAACCTCAAACACGAGTAAATATTATACCGGTACGTATCAGAAGATCCCTTACGTAAATTGTATATTCATTTCTTATGTTTTGCAAAACTAAACTAACATTCTTACATTGCATAATCACAACTATGCAGATGAAACGTCCAGCAAATTTGACATTAACGTCATTGTCTACACCAAACCTGGTCTCAGCACCGGGAACATCAAGTGGGACTCCGGTTTTTACATCAATATTATCCGCAAATAATCAAACCGTCTCACCGTATCAAATATTAGGCGGAGGAACATCAAAGGTGATGACAGGTGAAAATAATTCTGAATTGCGTCCAGTTAAAACCATCAGATTAGTCGGAAAACCAAATTCAATGACCCTAATAGCTTCATCGAGTCTAATATCTAGAGTACTAACAACAGCAATCACACAAGAGAACAATGATGGACCAAGCCCAATAAAAACCATAAGACTTATTGAAAAACCTCAGTAGCCTACTTAAAACTCCAAACAATGGAATGATCGTAACTATTTAGAAAGTTAGTGTAAAGCCTAATACCTTAAGTTCCTATTCAGATTGCAACTACATCAAGTGAAGCGTAAATTTAAGGATTTCAAGTTCGGAGAGTCTATATAGTTTATGAAGAACGTTTTCTATACTTTTATATTGTTAAGTACATGTCGTCCAGAGGCGGTGAAGATTAACTTGAAGTATCTCAATTTCCGTAAGTCTTTATAGTTTATGAGAAGCGTTTTAGATATTTCGATACTCATGAATACATGTCCAAATATTGTGAAGCCTAACTTGGGGTAATTTAAGTTTTGAGAGTATATATAGTTCATGAAGAGCATTTCATTTATTTTTATACTGCTAAATATATGTCCAAAGATGTTGAAGCTTTACTATAAGTAACTAAAGTTGCGATAGTATATATAGTCCATAAAGGGCATTTTTTATATTTTTTTATAATGATAAATACCTGTCGAAAGATGTTGAAGCCTGAATTTCAGTATATTAAGTTGTATAAGTCTGTGTAGTTTGTGAGGAGCGTTTTATATATGGTCATTGATAAATAAATGTTTCATGATTGGAAATGAATTTATTACGTCTCAGTACAAATGTATATACGTAGATGATGGTTTTTATTTACAATTCAATGGGTCAAAATAATAGAATGATGAGTAAATCAATCGTGGTGATTGTGATGCAACAACCCTTGACGAAGTGGGTAATTCGCAGCTAAATATGTGGATAAATGATTTCGCATTAATGTAGCCAAGACTTCTCCACGGTGCTGATTTATGTGTGCAGCAGGTTGTGGAAACATTCTATCGTTATTTTCTCTCTCATGCATCCATTCGACGACAAATCTTCCTCTTCTTGCTTCGACAAAGTTGTGCAACATACAACAAGCGGTTATAATTTCAGGAGTGAATCTAAAGTCACTATCGATTCTTTTTTGTAAAATTTGCCACCGTGCTTTCAATCTTCCAAATGCCATTTCAACGGTAACCCTAGCACTGTTCAGATACACATTGAAAGATTCCTGATGAGGAGTTAGTCTGCCAGAGTAGCCCTTCAGGAGCCAGGGTAACAGAGGATACGCTGGGTCACCAACAATGACAACAAGCATTTGCAAACCATTGACTTCTATGGTCATCTGTAACAATGAGAATCGTATATTCATTATTGAACATGTGATAGGCGTATAGTTATTACATATTACTTTGAAGTTAGTTAATTTTATTGCCTGGGGGATGATATCTGCAGCATTTCTGAACAAAGTACTGCTCCTGAAAACTGCAGCATCATGTACGCTTCCAGGGTGTTTCACAACAATATTCCGGAATCTGAAAATGGAAGCTATACTTTGATATCTAAATTTGAGGAATGCAGCCTTAAAATGCTTAAGAGTTACTCTTTGATCAGGCTTTTCAGTAATCAATACATCTAAAATATTATTATAGGTGAAACGGATCTACCCAACTCGACACTTGGTGAAACGAAGTTCTAACTATGATGGTAAACAGCGTTTGATCAGTCTTACCTGCCATTATGATCGACCACAGCCTGAACATTGTATGATGGCCATCCCTTTCTGTTTACGAAATCACGGCAGCCATCCATAGGTGGTAATATTGGAACGTGAGTACCGTCTATGCAGCCCATGATGTGTGGAATGTTCGATATTGTTTCGAAGTGTCTCGTAATTTGTAATATCTCATCTTGATCAGGCATACGGATGTAAATGGGCACCATAATTCTGTTGATAGCTCGAACTACTCGATAAAGGCAATTTTTCACAGATGATTTATGTATCCCAAAAACGTTGCCGATAACTCGGTACTCTGCAGTACTTGCCAGTTTGTATAATGCTACTGCAACCTGCTTGTGAACCGATAATGGTTCTCGCGACTTCAAAAATAATGGTTTAGGCCTTAGAACACCTTGTAACATTTCACATAAGACATTAAAGCTGTTTTCAGACATTCGAAAACTCTCGTACCACTGTGATTCGTCAAAATTGTGTAGCACTATATGGTTCCAAAAATCCTGACTTCTGACTTTTGACCACATTCTTCGTCTATACCTGATGGGCTCAAAAATTATTGCTGGAGGCATTGGGGCAATTTGTCTCCAAATTAAATACGAATTTCTTCTTTGAGCAAGACATAACCTATGCACACGTTTCAACATAGTACGACGAGATCGTATTATTGTATTCATAAAACGTTTATTCCGTTGTGTTATTATTGTTCTCATCGTAAGAAACATATGTGTGAACAGACACAAAATTTGTGTATTTTCCATCTATTTATAATCACTCGGTCGAATTTCACAAACGAAAGCCTGCAGCAGACGACGTTTTGACTTCGGTGCGCGTACCAAAAGTTAGTTCGGACGACGCTCGCAAGTTAGCCGGTGTAAACGGATGCGTACTATTCTCTTGATCCGTAGCAGCTTAATACGAGTATCAAAACTACGACCGGTGTAAGCATGGCCATAGTTGACGTGCGAACCTCCGTCCACAAACCACTGTACCGCTTTTTGTTTGTTTGTTGCCCTCAGCCGTTGCTTTTTGACTGAACGTATTTCGTACCGATCCAATCTGTGGTGTGTGTGAGTGTACTGTGCCAGATCGTGCCATCCACCACCCAGATTCTGCCATCCCGTTCCCGTAAGCAAGGTAGGTCCGTTTCTATATTTTTCCTCGACCACCCGGCTGTTGCCCTAACCGTTTTCGGCGCTGCGCTGGCTGCGGCGTACCCATCGGGTAGTCCTTTAGGGCCAGGTTGTCGTGGAGGGCGCCTACGCCTTTTGTACTATTTATACGCTCTTTCGGATTGCTGAGGGGCATGGGTTTATCGTTAGTTGAGTGTTCAAGGCAGGGAAAGATCCCCCTGGATTGCCGTTGCCGTCCTTCGTTTGAACCTCGCGGAGCGCCTGATTGGTTCAGAGCGCTCGCGTAGGTGACGACCGAGTGACGAGCGTGTGTGGGTGTGTGATTCTCTCCCCTCCCGACTACCGTCGAGAGTGCCGCTGTCGCGCGTGGGAATTGTCGCGCTCGACCGCGTGACTCGACGGAGTGAGAGAGGCGTACTCAGCGACGCGACCCGGGTAGTTCCGCGTCGCCACTGCAAGAGCGCGCCCCGTCTCTGCCGTCTCGCTCTCTTTCCGCTACCGTTAGCCTGGTGGCTTTGTTTTAGTGTTTAAGCTACCGGTGTAATTGTTGCCTTGCGGGCGTGATTGTTAAATTATTGTAATCACCACGTCAACTGCGTCCCCCCGACTCGCTCACCCTAAGCCGTTCCGTTCCGCGACCCTAGGGGTCGGTGACGCCTATACCGCAATCCTGTTTTTTTTGTCACTTGTTTCTCTTTTTCCCGTACCATTGTAAGTGACGAGCGGGTGGGCGTAGCTCCGGGGTCCTCAATCTGTGAGGCCCCGCAATAAAACGTACCCTATCTTTTCGCAGCTACCGTGTCGCCGTGTGTTTGCTTTCGCCTCCACGTTCCCCTCTCCCTGACTAGCCGAGTCTTTTCGATTTCGTTCCGCGCTGCTCGTTTCGCTTCCGCTCTCGTACCGGACGGCACCATCTGGTGCCTGGCGCCCAACTACAACAAGTTTCGTTCTCGTGTCGGCTCTATCTTCCCAATCCCGCTGTCGTTCCTAGGAGTTGAGGAGCTGAACTTTGTGCGTGGGTTCGAGTCTCACCTTTCCCGGTATTGTACGGGACCGGCTCGAATTTACCGTTACAACATATATATAATGTTATACATACATAAATATCAGTCACATACAATCGATATATTTGGATATTAATAATCTTGCATTGGAGTGGACTGGGCGGAAGGAATGTGCCCGCCAAGTAGGTTTTCTGGTAATGGGATGGGTTCAGGCATTCTTATGGTGGTAGCAGTTCCCACTAATCACGATACCTCGTTGCCTGTGAATTCGCGTTTTTTCTTCAGCATAAGTATTACACTATCGTAAAAGTTTCAGGACTCGGCGTTGTTCCGATATAACTACCAAAACTAGTGCTATGATTTCATTCCTCTTCGAACATGAAAGATATTCTTTGCGGATGTCGTATAATGTAAACTTTTGAGTAATTCGTTAGTACTTGGCGATTTGTTTAATTTCACCACCTAGACGAGCGGAAGTTTTTGAATTGTTTATGGCTGGACTTGGTATTCTTTATTCATTTCACGACTTGTATCGGGCTCAGTGTTTTTGCCGTATGTGATCACCAGTACCTGAGGTGACCGAAGATCAGCCTGCAATCTAATAACTTATTAGTAATAAGCTAACTTTACTATTATATTTTTTTTTTTTTATTTTACTTTTTCATCTAATCTTACGCCTTCGAACAATGGGCATAGGGGGCTAAGCATGGTGAAATTGCCCCCGGGGAATATTCAATCGCCACTTTGGGGATATGTAGATATTGATGAAATACTAAGATCCTGAAAATTTTAGATTTCTAACTCAACGCATTTCCGAGAAAATAAAAAAATACTGAAAAATAGAAAGTTTTTGTTTACTCACGAACGACTTGATCGATTTTGATAAAATTTTAGTAAGCTATAGGGGTATATGGAGGCCGTCTCAGATCAAAATCACAGCCATATATGATTTCATTATCCAGTCAACAACAAATTGTCATTTTGAAATTCCTTTTCTTAATCGTAATATGATTTGAGTAAAATTATGGAATATGTTTTCTTAGAAGCTTATTATACCCTTCTGTATAATACATAGTTTTTTCAATTGATTCAAAGCGATGCGCCATACTGAAAATTGAATAAAAAATATTTTTTGCTATGAATTTTCCGTTCTCACTGTTACAATCAATATTTTTTAGGTTTTTTTAACTCAAACTTTAAAAATATTGATTATAATTTTAAAAATGGAAAATTCATGGAAAAAATAGATTCTATTTCTTTCTTGGTATGGCGCACCGCTTTGAATTGATAAAAAAAACTTATGTATCATACAGAAGGGTATGAAGCTTCTATCTAAGAAAATTTCATAATTTGGCTCAAATCATATCATCATGATTAAAAAAAAGATTTTTGAAATGGAAATTTTTTTTGCTGGATGATAAAATCCTGTATGGCTGTTAATTTGTTCTGAGACGGCCTGTATATACTTCTTTTATCAAAAACGATCGAGTCGTTCCTGAGTATCATTTTGTTTTTCTATTTTTAAGTATTTTTCGATTTTCAAGGAAACGCCATGAGTTAAAGATTTGAAATTTTCAGGATCTCAGTATTTCATCAATACCTACATATCTCCAAAGTGGCGATTAAATATTCCCCGGGGGCAATTTTTCACCATGCTTATCCCCGTATGCCCTTTGTTCATTATGTTCTGACTGTGTTATTTTGAGATCGAATAAATTTTTCTAATGATATATGTTGTATTGTTCAAATTCTGATGAAGATACAAGCTCGACCAACTTTGTACTCTAACACTATTTTGGATTTGATGTATATTTCCTCATATTGTTCTGCTCTTCGATAAAATATTGGAAAGTGAGTCTTAAAAATGTGTAATTGTTCTACTTCAAGAGCGACTTGAGATAAAATGGAAAAACGATACACCCTGAACATATTCTAGAATAAGAACACCAAGAACAGTGTTCTCGAATCCGAAATGGTAAGGGTCCATTCTATCATGAGTAATTAACACTGGCACGTAATCAGTCGCAACTACATGTGCCAATGTCCGCCCAGTACTGCGAACGAATCCTAGCCCATAATCGTGAGCCAGACTTCATCCGCTAATGCAAACCAATTGTGGCCCATAGTTGTGGGCCAGTCTCCCTCCACGGTTGAGAGCCAAACGTAATCCAAATGATAGAAATCAGGCTTGGCCCAATAACGTTGACCAATGATGGGCCATTTTTATATTAAACATTGGCCCGTCGTTTATTATTAGGACTGGCCCATAACTGCCCGGGACTACATGCCAGTAACGGTCCACTAGAAATTTCCAAGAATGGGCCGACCCAATATGACCGGTGACCAATATTGGGACAAGCTAGTGCCACTCTAAAATTTCTGCACGGGTGCTAGTAACTGCCCAGGCGACAGCCTTCTCACCCACACTAGCGTCTTCAGCCAAAACACGATTCCAGGCCTTATCGGCGAGCACTTTGTCAGTCGCGTTGCGCGCTCCAATATTCGACTGATTCTCCGAGGCTGCAATATCGTGCTCTTTACATGCAGCGTCTAGAGAATTAATTCCGGGATCACCGCGAGCCAACCTCTATGCTAATTTTTTGCCGGGACCACAGTACTGATATCCAGGCACGTGTAATTCGAAAAGGAGATTGTTGATAATGTTATTTACAAAACCCTCAACACACGTATTACGTAAGTATCGCACCATAGTTCAATGACAACTAACTCAGATTCCATAGGAAGCATGCATTCATATATTATGATATAAGTACCTGGTGACCCGTCAACCGAGCATCATGAGATTCCAGAATTATACAAATAAACTACCCGTATCGAATTTCGATCAATTAGGTCGCCACAGAGATGTTGACAGCTTCTATCTCTGTCAGACGTACGCTCGGATTCCAAAACGTCTCGTGCGTGATAATGCGAATTTCCTTGTGATTTTTCGTCAGGATGAGATGAATTTGAAGCATATTTATGCCGATCATGTGAACACCGATATGACTTACCAGCAATTTGAAGACTTATGTTCGGCATTGTAACTGTGATATAATGAGTATGAACTTTTAGAATAGGTTGAGCTAATGAAGAAATACAGGAACTACTAAGCAAGGTTAAAATGAACAAATAAGTAAAACGAGACGATATTATAGACTGAGACCATTAATAAATCTCTCCAATACTTTATTGAAAGTTATATCTGAGTTTTGAATTGACGAACTTCGAGCGAATTTTGATATTATCACGATATGAACAATATATATTATCCGCAGTAAACAGGTCTGGCCGAGGTAGAATGAAAATATCGTGATAATTGAAAGTTTCGGAGTCAAATAGTAGGACAATTACAAAAACGGCACGCTACTCTATAAGAATGTTAAACATTCGTGTAATAAATCAAATAATGATATCGCTAATTTCGAGTACTACAAAGGACATATTACATGAAATAACACCACATGCGATATCATGAAATTTACAAAATGCAAGTATGGTCTTTAACCATCTTGACGCTGAACGAGAGTTGACTATTGAACTGGCGATTCGACATGTGATAATGGAGTCGTTGAAGTTATAAATTGGATGGTATAATACTTAAACTCTCATTGTTTTATTCGTCTCTCGTGCGCTGGATCTCATCGTTAAGTTGTTTATATGCTCTTGACTCGTGAAGATGGCTAGCTAGCACCTCAATGATTTTTGTATCTTCATTCTGACGTTGTATAATTTTCAAGAAGCAGGTGAGATAGAGAGTAAAACTGAGACCGTGTTCACTCGGACGTTATTCGTGGCCAACTCATCTTCTCCACTAGTTTCGTCCGCCGTCTGTTACTATATAGTTCAAAGCAACGGCTTTGTCGTCTGGATTCGTCATTAGTCAAATTCGTCAATCGTAGGCGGGCATTTTCAAAATGCCTTAAAGTCGAAATCGTTACAGCATGCTGTAGTGGGGGTAAATATTGATTTGTGACCATTGACACAGATGGTGAAATCAACGAGGGACGATATAGGAAGGGTTTCGACTGTTTTATAAGTATAAATTAACATCAATTCGCCCACAGTCACGTTAAAACGATCAAAGTGCAAACATGGATAGCTCCAAGATTCGTCAGCAGAGTAATGTGCTACACGAAATAGCGAGGGCTAGCGAGGCGATACGACGTAAGCACCGAATGATTAAGACAGACAAAGATACAGGCGAGCGGGTTATGGCTACAGTAATTGGTTCGAACCTCAAAGCAGCAAATGAAAGATGAAATTAGGACGGATCCGATGGATATATCCATAAATGATAAAAACCAGCTAAGGAGAAGAATACGGATAATTAGAACGACGATAATGATGACGATGGAATTTAGTTGGATATCGATAATGAGGATAATGATAGCGACGAGGATCAAACAATTGTAGCCGCTGATACTCCCGCCACAAGTACACCGATAAAGACGGGGGAAAATTTAGTCTAGCGGTATTTGAAAATGTTTGACACGAGAGAGCGCAAGGATTTGGACAATAAATATGGTGTTCGAAAGTGGGACCATGGGATGTGGATTGGAGATTCTCGAATTGATTTCGATGCAAATCGGGTATATGTGAATGATAAAAGTTTCAAGGCAACACCGGGAATTCTTGAATTATTGTTCAAAAAGACGCCCAACACCGGCAATGTGAACGCGGGGGATAAGAAAAATAATGGTACAATAGCGATAATGACAAATGTTCACCGAAATTACTATAAGTCCGATGAAAGTATACATGAGAATGTGCAGAGTGAGAAGTATAATGATTTCATTGCCCGGGATGTGGATTCACGGAGGAAGAGGGGAAGAAGAATACGGGAATCTAGCGGCGATGCTCAATCGCCAGAGAGAAGGGGTGAAGGCTTGTTGCCAAACCATAAAATTGCACGAAAGGAGGGGCAAAAAGTGGATTACGTTTACTAGGACAACCCTGTAATGGAATCGTGGATCGCCTGCGATTACTCAGAGCATCGCAAGCGACTGGTAATACCAGTTATGCCAACGAAATAGTTTCCATTATTGAGAAATTACGTGAGGCGGGAATCATTTATTAGTGGGTGATCTGTAATAAGAGCGGTCGTTCACCAACCAACCGTTGAAAAATGAGCATTGACATATTTGGACGGCAGCTGGATAGCGGTAGTGGTGAAAGTGTCATTCGAGGACCTCCGGGCATCGGATTTAAACTTACCGAAGACAAACACTACGATATAGATTGCAAACGATTGTGCAATATTGCTGACCCTCGGGGACCAAACGATGCGGTTTCTCTGAAAATCCTTGAGGATATTGTGCAACAGTTAATCGGTGTTATTCAGAGTTCGATGCAGCAGGCGTTTGGTTCCACTCTAGAACGAGAGCTCAACATTCTAGAGCGGAAAACCGTGGAACGCTTAGAACAGGTGAAAATATGCGCTTGCGAAGAGACCCAGCACGCATTAAGGCTTGCGCGGGAAGGAGATGAGAACACGTGGGGACTTGCAAGGGGGGCTCTAGTGAAGAGGTAAACAATCGACTGACCAGAGTCAAGGCTAGAATTGTGCGTGAGATCCGCAAGAGGACGCGGATGAAGAAGGAAGACGAAGAACAGAAGGAAGAGGAGGAGACGGAGCGGAAGGAGGAGCAGGAGAAGCGTTCTGATGCAAAATGAAGCGTGTAATAGCCAACGAGCTTCATAGACCTGCACGCCGTAATTATCCCCGACGTTGTGTCGATATACGGGGGCTGGACGAGACTTGGCAAGCTGATTTAGTTGACATGTCAGCCTACTCGACGGTCAACAAGGGCCATAAATTTCTACTCACAGTTATCGATGTGTTCTCAAAATTTGCCTGGGGCGTACCTATTATGAGTAAGAATGCCGCAGATGTAACGGCTGCCATGAAATCTGTGCTGACCCGAGGTCGTGTACCGAAACATTTACACGTCGATCAGGGCAAAGAGTTTGACAACGAACGATTCAAGACTCTCATGAAACATCATAGTGTTAACATGTACTCGACATTCAGCAACTTGAAGGTATCGATTTGCGAACGTTCCAATCAAACCCTGAAGAATAAAATGCCGGAAGAATTCACCCTCCGAGGCTCCCACCAGTGGATAAATATTCTACCAGATTTATTTGATTCCTACAATAACACTGAACATAGAACGATTAAAATGAAACCGCAAGATGGGGACGCAGCCAACGAAAAACTATTATATCAAATTGTGTACAAGCCTCGTCAGATCAAGAGAAGCAAACGGAAGCATAAATTTAGAGTTGGTGATAAAGTTCGAATTAGTAGATATAAAAATATTTTTGAAAAAGGCTATACTCCAAACTGGAGCACGGAAATATTCACCATAAATGAAGTTAAAAATACCAATCCGTCAACGTACAAACTCACCGACTTCCTGAATCAACCCATTGAGGGGGGCTTTTACGAGAAGGAGCTCAGCAAGGTCAAATTCCCCGATGGATGTCTGGGAGAGCGAGTATTGCGTAAACGTGGAGATAAACTGTATGTGAAATGGTTGGGATTCGATAGCTCACATAATAGTTGGATAAATAAAGCAGACATTTGAAAAATGTATTTCAATATCAATAAAGATAATTTCCTATAACTTCATACAATGTTTTTTATCATTTACCTGCACAATAATCAATGAATATAATAATAATAATGAAAGTAATATTATAGGAGGGAAAATGGAAGTTCAGGAAAGTGCAGAAACGTTTAGAAAACTTCAGAAAAAGTTCAGAAAAGTTTAGAACAGTTCAGAAAAGTTTAGAAAATTCCATAGACTTCAGAAAAGTTCAAGAAACTTCAGGAAAAGTTCAGGAAATCAATGAAAATGATATATATTTGAATCATTTATAAATGACTTATTATTTTCTAAATACAAATCAATACATCCTATTCATTTTTTTTTTTAATTCTTCAACTAAATTTTTACAATAGGTTCAGCAGGTATATCAGGCCTACGGAAGCCCCAGGGTAGGGTACCCGTTTGCCGTGGTTGTAAAGCACGTTTATCATCATGCCAGCTTAGGGCTAGCTTATTTTGTACAATGGTGCTGACCGCGTGCCGTTTACTCCTTATGAGACATTGCTCTTTTGTTATATTCTTATATTCTAACAGGCACTGCTGGTAATCGTCAAAGGTGATGGTTTGTAGCGTTGAAGCTTGGATTCCTTTGGCTCGTTTTTTTTCCATTTTCCCCCCTGGTCGTGAATGCGTACAGTTTTGCGCGGAGTCCAACGAATTCGGTCATAATTTTACCACTATTCTCGTCCTTCATCAGACCCAAACGCTTTTTGTTCCGCAACGGGATACCATACGCATTCCGATATGTCTGAGGTATCAAAGGTCGATTCAACATGACGTTTGACGATGTCGTAGATATTGGGTACATGGAAATGGTAAATTAAACTATCCGTATCCGTGTACAATAATTTAGCCTGACTATTTGTAAAGTTATTCCTAATATAATCATAATGGAACCGATACAGAATAATTTTTGACAAATGCAAAATCACCGCACCGATGTATTGTAACATATTCGCCCGAGTTAGGCACCGTTTCGGTGTATCGGACGAATGATTGTCACTAAGAAGATCGACGACGACCGAAGAAGCACGAACGCCAAGCCTCGGGTGACGCGTAGGGCGTCACAGGAACAGGAGAGGGGATACAAGGTTTAAAAGAGAGAGTATCCTGAGGCTCGAGAGCGTATTCATGTCATAACGACTGTGCGACTCACTTGTATGGCAGTAGAACGCCTAGTTCCTCTGACCAAAATTAGCTTCATTTCAATCTTATCATTGCGATAAATTAGAAATTCACGCTTAACACGTAGCATATTTCAATTTACTCAGAACGATAAATTAGAAAAGCCAAATTAAATATTTAAAACTTCAATTTAGTCAAAGCGATACATTGTTAGGTCAAATATGATATTCCATTATCGAATAGTCAAAAGCAGCATTCATTCAGTGAAATAGTCAAGCCACAGATTCATAGCGCAACTGTTGAGCGAAAACAAACAAACAGAGAGAAAAGCCGATTAGCTTAAGTTAGATCATAAGTCATTAGAGTATAAGAGACGATTCCATGTTTACCAAAGTTCTTTTATTCAAGCCTACTACTGTTTGATTAAAATAAGTATTAAGTACAATAATACGACTCGACTCTTGGCACTTCATACAAACCTTCTAATACCCATTGTCACATCCTCAGCACCACCATCCGATCCAATTACCTATATTCCTAAACACCCTTACTGAAAACCCACTATTTTTCCCTTTGACTTTAAACTATATTAGCTCTAAGCTACCAGCCGTAAGACCCCTGTAATACCTACTAACCTTAAGTTATCGATCCTCGAGATCTTTGTAATACCCACTAGCCTCAAGTTATTGATCCTCGAGATCTCTGTAATACCTACTAACCTTAAGTTATTGATCCTCGAGATCTCTGTAATACCTACTAACCTTAAGTTATTGATCCTCGAGATCTCTGTAATACCTACTAACCTTAAGTTATCGATCCTCGAGATCTTTGTAATACCCACTAGCCTTAAGTTATTGATCCTCGAGATCTCTGTAAGACCTACTAACCTTAAGTTATTGATCCTCGAGATCTCTGTAATACCTACTAACCTTAAGTTATTGATCCTCGAGATCTCTGTAATACCTACTAACCTTAAGTTATCGATCCTCGAGATCTTTGTAATACCCACTAGCCTTAAGTTATTGATCCTCGAGATCTCTGTAATACCTACTAACCTTAAGTTATTGATCCTCGAGATCTCTGTAATACCTACTAACCTTAAGTTATCGATCCTCGAGATCTTTGTAATACCCACTAGCCTTAAGTTATTGATCCTCGAGATCTCTGTAATACTTACTAACCTTAAGTTATCGATCCTCGAGATCCCTACAATATTCATTAGTTTAAAGTTATTAATCATTAAATCTTACAACATTAACCAGTTATACTTAACCACATAAGTTTTACGTATTCAATAACAATTAAACTAATCTTAGAATTTATATATACATGTACATAGACATATATCTCATATATAAAAATAAAGTTAAGTTAATATAAGATTTAGCATCTTGCGCCAGCCTATTGTCATATTGAAGGGTTGAGGTGAGATGTTAATTTATCAACGAATATGAAATAAGGTTCAATTAACAAACAAATTATATATTTCACCAATATAATATCAGGAAAAGACCAGCTCAACGCAGCTGCATTTTGTATATGTGTGGATTGAGCCTTGTCTCATAGGGTTGATGGTATGAGAACACTTGAGCAAGAGATAATATAAACATTACCCCCGACGGATCTTTCGTTAAGGTCCGCACTTGCCTCATATAAGGGCCGGTCTTGCAACCACCGATGTTCATTCGTTCATTAAATTTTCAAATATTGGGTATACTTCACGTCACTTCGCGTCACGGCACCTCAATCTTACGAATCCTCGCAGATCATTCAATTTTTCTCGAATTAGAATTTTGCTCAAGAGTTATTTCATTCTTTAAACTTTTTACGAACAACTAACCGAAATTACATTTTGTTTTGGAATAAAATCACAACTCACGCACTTGTTAATTAAATCTTTGTTTTTATCATCACGAAATCACGTCCAGTAATCTTTATTCAAAGGTAAGCACCAATCCACCTATCCTTTTTCCTTATCGCGTGCTTCCACTGGCAAGCACCAATCCACCTGTCATTTTTCCTTACCGCGTGCTTCCACCGGCAAGCACCAATCCACCTATCATTTTTCCTTACCGCGTGCTTCCACCGGCAAGCACCAATCCACCTATCATTTTTCCTTACCGCGTGCTTCCACCGGCAAGCACCAATCCACCTATCATATTTTTCCTCACCGCGTGCTTCCACCGGCAAGCACCAATCCACCTATCATTTTTCCTTATCGCGTGCTTCCACTGGCAAGCACCAATCCACCTGTCATTTTTCCTTACCGCGTGCTTCCACCGGCAAGCACCAATCCACCTATCATTTTTCCTTACCGCGTGCTTCCACCGGCAAGCACCAATCCACCTATCATTTTTCCTTACCGCGTGCTTCCACCGGCAAGCACCAATCCACCTATCATATTTTTCCTCACCGCGTGCTTCCACCGGCAAGCACCCCATCACCTATTATTCCTCACACATCTAAATCGAGTGCATTAAACTTATGCACCCTTGTAGATGAACTCAGTACCGCAACAACATAAGAAAAAGATTACTCGACGTGGAGGAAAGAAAGCCCGTGAGCAGCGGTTATTCTCCAAATTAAGAAGAATCAGGAAATTTCAGGAAACTTTGGCAAAACTTCTCGAAAATAAAACCCCTCAGTGGATAATAAACGATTTAACTTCACAAGTGAAAAGTGCCACGATAAGTGAACCTTCCATAATTCACTTAGAGTCAAGTGAATCAGAGACATCGACGGATTGTGATCTGGACAGTTTGGTGGAAACCGCTCTAACAGAACACATTATCGAATACCAGGGAACTTCGTCAACTGCAAATTTTTCCACAACCTCTGATCAACCGCTCGCTGCCCGCTCAACCCCCTAACCCGCTACGCCCGAAATTGATCAAGGTTTTTTTTCCATCAAATTAAGGTAAGGATCGATATACTCAAAAACATAAAAATCATAAAATCTCCTCAGAGCCATTTCTAGACGTAACATATTTTTGGTGACCTAGCGGTGAGATACGAATTTTCTATAAACGTATATTCATTTCATAATTCAAAATGGCTCAAGCAACACGTAGCAAAGACCTTACAAAAGAAGAACTGGCCCGTATCGAGGCAGATCTAGTAGAGAGAGAAAAGAAATTGTTGGAACAAGAATTGCAACTCAAAAGTCGGCTTAGCGCTAGTCAAACATATCGAGAAAATGAAAGCCAATTAATACGCCAGAATAAAGATTTACAGGCCCGTTTCAATAAACTCCAACAAGATTATGAACAACGCATTCAGAATTTGCCGGACCGAAATCCTTCTGAAGAGACATTAAGAGGAAATCAAAAATTACGACAACAACTCGAACAAAGTTTAACGCAAATAGCCGAAATTCAAAATAACGCAGTAAATCAGGAACAATTATTAGCGCAAATAAATGAGTTGAATCAAGAACTTGAGCAAACCCGATCGCTAACTCGCAGCTCCGAACCTTTAGGGGAATCCAATCATGAGTTAGAAACACAGATCAATGTATTACGCAATGAACTAGAAGAAGTTAGAAGTCGCGCCGATAGTACGAACAATCAAAATAATACTCTGAATTTACCTCAATTACCAAATCAAGTTCATTTAGAAAACGAAGCATCATCCTTTCATCACGAATTACCTTTACACGATCAACATAGCTCAATTAGAAGTAATAGTCGCCCTAGAAGCATTAGATTTCAAGATGTACCCGTTGCGCCGTCAGGAAGGTTTATTTCAATTAAAGACGCTGTAGATACTATCCCTATGTTCGATGGTGAAAGCCCTCCGATTATACAATTCACTCAATCCTGTAAAGAAGCCTTTGAAATGGTTTCACCTGACGCTGAATATCCTTTCATCTTAATGATGAAGAAAAAACTTACTGGACGCGCTCGAGCCATCATTCAAGACGACCAATTTGATTCTGTTCAATCATTTACTGATAAAATCTCCGAAATTTTCGGCCCCGCGAGACCCACCAATTACTATCGGGGTGAATTGGTCAACGCTTATAAAAAACCCGACGAGCATATATTGGAATATATTTCTAGAATTAAAAATCTCCGCATAGCTATACTCGATGGAGAGCGAAGAATAAAGGGCCATCTGACCCGGCACGAACTCGATTTGATTGAAAAGGATACCTTAGATAGTTTTATTGATGGTTTACCTCCTTCATACCGAAATGTATTAGCACTTGCTCGTGTCAGAACCTTTTGCGATGCATGCACAAAAGCCGTCGAGGAAAGTAAACGAATAGAACGTGATCGCGAACGACTTAGAAATGAGCGCCCTAATAACCCACAATATCGTAGATCCGATCAGGTTTTCTGCAAAATATGCAATAGAACTGGCCATGATACCGCAGATTGTCGGTTTAAAAATTCCATACCTCAACCACCTATTGATTACGCTAATGCAGTCAGACAGGTACAGAACCGGGATGACAAAAACCATAATTTAAATACTAATTCCGATCCATCTAATTACAATAAAACTTGTGCCTACTGTAAAAGAAACGGGCATACTATCAATGAGTGCCAGCGACGCTCGTATAATTCAAATAATACTCAAAATACAAATTCCAATAATATAATCTGTGCCTATTGTAAAAAGGACGGACACACAATTAATGAGTGTCGACGCTTACAATATAATAAATCACGCTCCGAAAACGGCAATAATACCCAAACATTGTATAATGCTCATGACCAGGGAAACGGTTCGGGTCCCTCGGGGAACAGTGCAGGTCCTCGAGAGGCCTACCCACAACGCACAACCCTCCTACCAATCCAACAAGAGTCGCAACAGTCAACATAAACATAGGGGAGGTACCCGCGGTAGAAATCCCTTCGGGCGATTTTAGAATAGGAACTCAGCTCATGGTCGACACTGGTTCAGAGCCTAATATCATCAAATTTAGCAATATAACAGACAAAAGCAAGATAGATACAAGAGATACAATTTTAATGAAAGGAATAACCGAAAATTTAGTCAGTTCAATAGGAAAAATAAAGATAAACATAGCTGGAAAGGAATCCTATTTCCATGTAGTTTCCGATAACTTTCGCATAAAACAGGGCGGCATGCTTGGATCCGCCTTCTTTCAAGAAACCAGAGCAACAATAGACTACGATAATGAGCGTCTACTAATCAATGAAATCGAAGTTCCATTTATATATAAGCGACTTTACGTAATTCCGCCCCGTTGTATGACTATAATTCACGTAAATATCAATAACACAGATATCTCCGAAGGTTATTTACCGCGCCTCAAATCTCTCGACGGGGTATACATGGGCGAAGCAGTCCTCAAAAACATTAACGGCAAGGCCGCAATGCCAATTATAAACACGACTGAAACTGAATATGAAGTTACGGCACCTTCCATCACATTGATTCCATTCGAAGAGTTAAAACAAGATTCAAATAAAGCAGAAGAATCTATTTTTCAAAAATTTCAAAATTCAAATAGATCAAAAGAATCTATTTCTCCAAATCCAAATAGATCAAAAGAATCTATTTCTCCAAATTCAAATAGATCAAAAGAATCTATTTCTCCAAATCCAAATAGATCAAAAGAATCTATTTCTCCAAATCCAAATAGATCAAAAGAATCTATTTCTCCAAATCCAAATAGATCAAAAGAATCTATTTCTCCAAATCCAAATAGATCAAAAGAATCTATTTCTCCAAATTCAAATAGATCAAAAGAATCTATTTCTCCAAATTCGAATAGATCAAAAGAATCTATTTCTCCAAATTCAAGTAGATCAAAAGAATCTACTTCTCCAAATTCAGATAGATCAGAAGAATCTATTTTTCCAAAATTTCAAAATTCTAATGGATCCAAAGAATCTATTTTTCCAAAATCTCAAAATTCAAGTAGACCGAATGGATCTATGTCTCATCTCAATCTCGCAACTTCTCAAGGAACACCTGATCTTAATCTAACACGTAATTCATCGTATATTCAGATGGTTCATACAAATGAAACCTATTCAATAGGGGAATCCGCTCTAGGTTATGGCAATGACCATACGGGGGCTTATGACCCTATTTCAGACGTCCACCACTGTATACTCAACCGTACCGACAATATAAAATCTCTACTCCGGCTTGACCATTTAAATCTTGAAGAAACAAACTGCGTCAATAAATTAATTGAAGAAAACGCCGATAGATTTCATATTCCGGGGGAATATTTAGATGCGACGAACGCAATTGAGCATGGGATAACAACCGTAGACGATTTGCCGGTGAATACGCGTCAATATCGTTTTCCGCCACCTCATAAGGAGGAAATAACAAAACAAATCAAAGAATTAGAATCCGGAAACATAATTAAACCTTCTTTATCACCATATAATTCACCTCTATGGGTTGTTCCGAAAAAACCGGATTCCCATGGGAATAAACGTTGGCGCATGGTGATTGATTACCGTATGCTAAACGAAAAAACAATTGGAGATGCATACCCTCTACCGAACATCGTCGAAATTTTAGATCAGCTTGGAAATGCAAAATATTTCTCCGTTTTTGATTTAGCTTCAGGTTTTCATCAAATAAACATGAAGGGAGCCGACTCACATAAGACAGCCTTTTCAACTCCCTATGGACATTATGAGTTTAATCGTATGCCTTTCGGGCTTAAAAATGCACCGGCCACCTTTCAACGTCTTATGGACCGGGTATTGACGGGACTCCAGGGACTTGAACTATTTGTATATTTGGATGACATAGTAATCTATGCTAGTTCGCTCGAAGAACATAAAGTAAAGTTTGACTTATTGATGAAACGATTGCGAGCCGCGAACCTAAAACTTCAACCGGACAAATGTGAGTTTCTGAAACGCGAGGTAATGTACCTTGGACATATTATCAGTGGAAACGGGGTAAAACCTGATCCAAAAAAGGTCGAGGCAGTGAAATGTTTTCCACGTCCCAAGAATCCAAAAAATATAAAACAATTCATAGGACTAGCTGGATATTACCGACGATTCATACCGGACTTTTCCAAAATAGCAAAACCATTAACCGAACTTCTCAAGAAAGACAAATTATTTAAGTGGGGTGAAGAACAGGAGGAAGCGTTTATTGAACTACGTGACAAACTTTGTGACCAGCCAATCCTGCAATACCCTGATTTTACCAAGCCTTTCATTCTTACTACCGACGCATCTGGTTTTGCAATAGGAGGAGTCCTTAGCCAGGGCCCCGTCGGAAAAGACCTACCTATTGCCTATAACTCTAGGCTATTGGGACCGGCCGAATTGAACTATTCAACAATAGAAAAGGAACTTTTAGCCATCGTTCATTGTGTAAATCATTTCCGGTCTTATCTATATGGTAAAAAATTCACTCTTGTCACTGATCATCGTCCTCTGGTTTGGTTAAATTCCGTAAAGGACCCCACTTCGCGACTCGTCCGATGGCGTTTAAAATTGGCTGAATATGAATATGAGATGATTTATAAACCAGGAAGAATAAACGAAAATGCAGATGCACTCTCTCGAAACCCCGTAACAATATCACAAATTCATTCAGTACCAGTCTCACCGGTCAAAATAATAGAAAGGGACGAATATATTTTAAAATCACATCCCAGATTCACTATAGTTCAGATTGCAGATGTTAAGTTACAAATGAATACTGGCATAACGTCCGAATTTAAAAAAATAACTGATGTACGACTTTTAAAATCCTTAAAACCCAAGCTTGGGTCAATAAGTTTTGAACAATATAGCGTAAAGACCGTAGTATATCTATACGCCAAATATCGGGATGAGGACCCAGTTGAATACGGAACTCTTTATGCTTGCTTGAAAAGACTATCCGAATATTGTGGGAAACAAAATTACGAAATAGCAATAACCAAAGAAGGACTTGGATGCGGACAAGGAAAACTTTCTTGGATGTTAGTGGAAAGAATGATTCAAAAAATCTTTACACATCCATATATCTTTTATATATATAGTAGTGAAAAGGAAGCGACGGACCCTGAACGGAATATCTATGAAATCACCGGAAATATACTTAATGCACGCACAGAGTATTGTTTAGTACATGCAGTCGCTGCCGACATGAAGTTCGACACACCTTTGAGCCAAGCATTTAGATCATTTTTTCCAAAGACTAATGATCTCACTTTATTTGAACCTCAGATTGGAACCATAGCTTACATCTTTTCAGAAGGTAGATACGTCACATATATAATTACAAAAGAGAAAACGACAGACAAGGCCACATATGAAAATGTCCACCTCTGTTTGGAAAATTTGAGAAGATTCTGTAAAGATCGATGGATTTATCACCTTGCAATGACTAAACTCGACCATAATCTAGACCATCTCTTCTGGCCGCAAATAAGGGAAATGATTATTGAAATCTTCGGGGGCTCTTATGAAATCCTAATAATTTCTTCAGAACCACAACTTACACAACAAATCAATGCAGTACAATACACACAAACCGATTCGGATAAAACCCCTCATTCATTAAAACCTCATCACATCACAGAGATAACTTGCAATCTATTTAATGTTAGTAAATCATACTCTTTAGCTCACTGTGTTAGTTCCGATTTTGCTATGGATGCAGGGATAGCCGTAAACTTTAGGGAAAAATTCGGAGCAGTAGAAAAATTATTCCTTCAGCATAAGAGTGTTGGTGAGGTTGCTTATTTATACGACTTTTCTAATGACAGATATATTTTTTATTTAATTTCAAAAAGGTCCAAATATCAAAAACCGACCTATGAAACTCTCGAGTCATGCTTAAAAAACCTCCGTGATCTTTGTATTAAGCAAAAAATAAATAAGGTTGCTATGCCCCAGATTGGTTGTGGATTGGATAAGTTATCGTGGCCGAAAGTAAAAACCCTAATAATAACAGTGTTCGAAAATAAAATAGAAATTCTTATCTGCAATATTACACCTTTATACGACTCGAAAATCGATAAACTTCATAACATAAATAATTACTCTCTGATACCTAACCGGGGTAAAGCTGTGGACCCAGATATTGAACAAATACAAGGATACGAGGTCGACACTACTGAATTTTTTCTTGAACCATTGTGCGACCCTAAACTGAACTATTTACCGGGTTCCAAAGATAGACACGTGCAAGTACTTAGGAAACCAGAACAAAAAATTCATATAGTAACACGCCGAGGTTTAACCCGGGACGAGGACCGCTATAACAATTCTCGACCAAATTTTTTTGAAACAAACCAGGACCTCGAGAGGACGGATTTCTCTTTTTCCTTAGTTTTTATTGCTTCAGCGAACATTACCTTAAAAACAGATGTGGCCTCCCAATTTCTGCGCAGACGTGGAAAATCAGAATGCCTAAGATTACAAAGTAAGAAATTAGGAGAAACTGCATACCTTTACGACTCAGGGAAAAGATACAATTTTTATTTGATACTTAAAGAACACGATGACGAAAAACCCACCTGGGATGTGGTAGAGAAAAGCTTATTGTATTTGAGAAATCTTTGCGTTAAATTAAATATAAATCAAATCGCCACTTCAAAAATTCAATATCACGAGAATGGTTTGTGTTGGAACAGAGTAAAACTTTTATTAGAAACCATATTTGATGAAACTTTTGACATCCTTATCAGCAACGCTGATATGCTAGAAAACCCCACACAAGAATTATATCAAGATAAAGAGAGACCATCCGAATCTAATGAAAGTTATAACCCCGAACCATCTACTTCAAAAATCGTTCTTCTGGATAATGAGTGCGAATTACCTGATGCTGCGGAGGAAGAAAATAGTTCCGAGTCTCGAGCCTTGTACGAAAATAATCAAAATAATTTCGCTCATAATTTAGATGAAGACGATAATCTCGAAGACAATGATTCTTACATTTCTAATTTATACGAAGGCTATATTGACGAGAATACTAACCTTTCAGATGCACCCCAGCGGAATGATATAGTAAATACAGATGGTAATTCAATTGATGCAGATGATGACGATGACATAGGAGATATTGTTGAAATTAGTGACGAAACGAAAATTGTCACCCCTGAATCTTTGAATCAATTTACAGAAACCAGGGATAGGTTATCAATGATGAAAAATAATTGCGTCATTTTCATAACTTGCAAGGGTGAACCAGATGACGATGGTGCTAAAGATCTCTTACAAACAAATAAAATTCCTAAAATCACCGATATTACTTTAGCAAGAGCCAAAGTCAAACAAATGGGAAATCGATATTGCATCGCTTTGCCCATACGCGAAACCAAACTTACAAATCTGGACCGCGAAATATTTACCGAAGCTTTAAGATCATTGATTAACGTAATACATGAATTAAATTTAACTTCTATCTCCATAACAAGAACTGCTAGAATTGATAACCTCAACTGGAGTGAGATAATTAGCCTATTAAAGATCATATTCACCGATGTACCTTGTCAAGTTCAAATCTGTACGAATCTCGTAAGACTACCACCAATAGACGAAAGAATAGAAATCATCAACGAATATCATGCCTCTGCCTTAGGAGGACACAAGGGTATTTCCAAAACTTTCAAACGCATTCGGCAAAATTATTACTGGAAAGATATGAAAAGTCAAGTTCAAGAGTTCATATCTCAATGCATAGATTGTCAAACCAAGAAGTTGACCCGAGTAAAAACAAGGCAACCCATGACTCTGACAGATACTCCTAATGCTGCTTTCGACAAAATATCAATGGATATAGTAGGTCCATTACCAACAACCCCTTCTGGAAACGAATACATACTGACAATACAGGATCTACTAACTAAATACTCTTTAGCTGTAGCTTTGGATTGTACAACTTCTGTCAAAATAGCTGATTCTTTAATTACACATTTCTTCTGTAAATACGGAGCTCCAAAGGAAATATTAACCGACCAGGGTGCAAATTTAATTAGTTCACTTATGAAGGCAATTGCACGTAAATTCAAAATAAAACAATCTAAGACCACAGCTTTTCACCCGCAAACCAATGGTTCTATCGAACGGTCACATCATGTTCTGGCTGAATATTTAAAACAATTCGTTGACCAACATAATAATTGGGATCAATGGATCGACCAAGCAATGTTCTCTTATAACACCAGTGTTCATGAAGGTACAAAATTTACGCCATACGAGCTGGTCTATGGAAAATTAGCCCGTCTACCTTCTAATCATGAAATAATCGAAAGCCAAAAGGATAAGACCTATGGAGAATACCTGATAGAACTATATACTAGAATCAAGGAAACTCAGCGGATTGCTAGAGCAAATCTCCAAGAAGCAAAGATAAAGTCGAAATTTTACTATGATAGGAAAATTAACCCTATCACATTAGAACCAGGTGACCAAGTATTTTTATTGAAGGAACCCCATAAGGGTAAATTCTCGGAACAATATACCGGGCCACATGAAGTCGTGGAAATTCTAAATAATCATAACGTTAGGATTAAAGTTAAGAATAAGGATAAGGTAGTGCATAAAAATAAATTAAAAATCTCACTAATTAAGTAAAGGACAAAAGTTTTATTTTATTTTTCTATTTCTATGTGTACGTGTGTGCGTGTTTGCGTGCGCGTATATGTGTGAGTGTATGTGTGTGTAAACCTTAAATCTATACTAAATAGTAACCATCCATTTCGTACGCGTCTACCGCCTCCAAATTTGGGGTGGATGCCGCCGGGTGATCCCAGTTGTCATAGGGGTGCTCTTGCCCCCATCTCCCGTCCAGCATCCACCTGATCCCGAGGTAATCATAGTCCTCGGGACCATGATCCTTCACCAAATATTCTGCCTCTGCTTCCCGCACGAGCCTAGCCAGCCTCCTTTCCCCTCGCACTTGTCTCCTCCGCTGGGAAAATTCACAACTCCTGAACCTTTCCCCCTCCATTTTGATCTATAACAAACCCAACACAATCATTAAACACTGGTTAAATAACACCACCAGGTTTAACTTACACTGTTCCCCTCCGAAGTAAACTCCATCAAAAATTTCCCGCTCAGCCTTTGGGGCGGCCTAGCCCACCATAGGACCCGCGGACTATCCGGGATCCGTTCTGCGAACATGGAAACCTAGTAATAATAAAAAAAAAGGGGGGATGTATAAACGGTGAAAAAGATATAGATATATATATTACAAAACGGATAAAATTGTTTTTTTTTTTTGTTCTTCCTTCTTTAAAAAAAAAAGGGGAAAAAACACAACATAACACACAAAAAAAGAGAGAATATGAATAATAATATAGATATATATATTGTGCATGGTATTGTTGTACTTACCGAATTGTCGAAGGTTGACACGTTAATCACCACTTTTCCCATAAACGCCATTTTTACTTTTTACTTCTTGAGTTTTGGTCTTTACTGTTGAAAATACCGAAGGACAGTAATGTGTAAAGACACTGCTGAATCCTTCGGACGTAAAAACCCCCCCCCGTCAACCGGTTGAGAAACACCCACTTTTGATTTTTAACGCCGCCCCTTATGCGACACTAGCTAACTACCCAGAACTATTTTAAGGAATTGCCATTTTCTCACTAATTTAAAGAAATAAGACATATTTATCATAATTAGTGCATAAGATTAAAAATTAAGCAATAGTAATACATTTATCGGATTTTGGGGGATTTCTCAATATTCATTCAATTGAACTTTTCAAAATCAAAGAATGAACCTCTAATCTGAACTAATTGTTTCAGACACCATGTTCAATCCTATCTGCTTATCCCTATTCATCCTAATCCTACCTGTGGCCTTCGGACTCGTTGGATACGACTGTGGAGGAGGAACACTCAACATAACCACGTTGAGTCTACTGGATCCCCTGGATTGTAATATAATCGAATCCAGACCGAAAATCGAAAGGACATACATCCAGCTTCTACAATTATCGGAATTTAAAAGTACAGAGGTCTATCAATGCCGGGTTGAAATTGACAGGACAGTTTATCACTGCGGTATGCATTCTCATGTCTCAATAACTGAGAACGGTAGGCGATCCTATGTCGCAGAAATAACTCGGGACGCATGTGTTCAGCTACAGCAATTCGGAACCATTACACTGGGAAACAACAAACACATCAGCAACGTGCAACGCAATAGTACTACGCGACGAGAATTGACCCTAGCAGGTATGATAAAGCAAAACGGAGCTTGTGAGGGTGAATACTATAATGATGGTTACGGCCAATGGACAAATGTTGTAGTACAGGCAACATTAAAAATAACTATCAGTACATACTTCGCGACAGTCCGGCTCAACAATAATAAGATCATTTTAAACGGGGGAACTTCATGTAATCTGCAATCAGGCCAATATTTTGACGATGAAGGAGGATGGAGCTTCTGGACAAACGCTCCCTTGTCTAGCTGTGATTTCGACGCGTACGATGTATTATACCAAGGGACCGCAACCAAAGCTCAAGAACGCCATGGACGACATCCAGATATTTATTCATTAACATCCGAAAATGTCATTTTCAGTTTAATGAAAACTCTTGAACTGAATATTTGCGGTTACACAGTAATGAAAACCGAGCACCCGAAACTCTTTATTTTTGAAACAACAATCGATAAGCCTATTAAACAAAAGACAGCCTTAGACGTCAAAAACATGGATATATTTACTTACATAAACTCGAAATTCATTTACGTAGAGAGACATATCAAAACACAGATCACCGAACTTTACAAAGATATAATGCTGCAAAAATGCCAACTAGAAAGACAAGTACTCAAGAACGCACTGACAATAGCCACATTATCGCCGGATGAATTTACATACAACCTCATGAAAGGACCTGGATACATGGCCCATGTGGCTGGAGAAGTCGTCCATATTGTAAAATGTATTCCAGTTGAGTGCAAAATTAGATCAACAAAAGAGTGTTATTCCGAACTTCCGGTTCAAATGGGAAATTCATCGTTATTTATGACTCCAAAATCTAGAATTTTAGTAACAGCAGGAACACAAAAAGAATGCAGCCCTTTCTTATCAACTATGTACAGAATAGATGACATATGGTACCGATTCACACCCGGACCTGTTGAAGTAGCATCTCCAAAAAAATTAAGTCCCGATACACAAATGACATGGAAATACGTAAATCCTGGACCTTTAGGAACCAATGGTATTTATACTCAGGCAGATTTGGAAAACCTAAAGGATCATCTTATGTTCCCCGCTGAAAAACCTGCGGTATTGGACGCAATAGCCCGTGGAATGACTGGACATGATATACAAGGAAACACAATTTCACTCATGAAACTTCTCGATGAAAATGCATTAAACAAGATCGCAGAATCTACAGGGAAGAAAATCTGGAACGGATTTATTGCCTTTGGATCGGCTTCGGCCGGAATAATGGGAATTTTCATCCTAATCAGATCCATCAAATTCATAATCGACACATTTATACATGGTTATACGCTACATGCAATCTATGGATGGAGCATTCATCTGTTGGGAGCCTTGTGGAGCTCGATAACACATCTTTTAATACAATTAGGCAGGAAACCGAACGAAGAAAGCACAGAAGACCCAGAAAATGGAAGAATCGCAACGCCTCCCGACGCCCCTAAAAGGGATTCAGCACCACTTCCAACAATCGAAGAACTACACGAACGCTTACGCCATCAAACGACAAGCCTCAGCGTATCGTTTGACAACGGGAGGGGAGGTGTCACATCCTCAGCACCACCATCCGATCCAATTACCTATATTCCTAAACACCCTTACTGAAAACCCACTATTTTTCCCTTTGACTTTAAACTATATTAGCTCTAAGCTACCAGCCGTAAGACCCCTGTAATACCTACTAACCTTAAGTTATCGATCCTCGAGATCTTTGTAATACCCACTAGCCTTAAGTTATTGATCCTCGAGATCTCTGTAATACCTACTAACCTTAAGTTATTGATCCTCGAGATCTCTGTAATACCTACTAACCTTAAGTTATTGATCCTCGAGATCTCTGTAATACCTACTAACCTTAAGTTATCGATCCTCGAGATCTTTGTAATACCCACTAGCCTTAAGTTATTGATCCTCGAGATCTCTGTAATACCTACTAACCTTAAGTTATTGATCCTCGAGATCTCTGTAATACCTACTAACCTTAAGTTATTGATCCTCGAGATCTCTGTAATACCTACTAACCTTAAGTTATCGATCCTCGAGATCTTTGTAATACCCACTAGCCTTAAGTTATTGATCCTCGAGATCTCTGTAATACCTACTAACCTTAAGTTATTGATTCTCGAGATCTCTGTAATACCTACTAACCTTAAGTTATCGATCCTCGAGATCTTTGTAATACCCACTAGCCTTAAGTTATTGATCCTCGAGATCTCTGTAATACCTACTAACCTTAAGTTATTGATCCTCGAGATCTCTGTAATACCTACTAACCTTAAGTTATTGATCCTCGAGATCTCTGTAATACCTACTAACCTTAAGTTATCGATCCTCGAGATCTTTGTAATACCCACTAGCCTTAAGTTATTGATCCTCGAGATCTCTGTAATACTTACTCACCTTAAGTTATCGATCCTCGAGATCCCTACAATATTCATTAGTTTAAAGTTATTAATCATTAAATCTTACAACATTAACCAGTTATACTTAACCACATAAGTTTTACGTATTCAATAACAATTAAACTAATCTTAGAATTTATATATACATGTACATAGACATATATCTCATATATAAAAATAAAGTTAAGTTAATATAAGATTTAGCATCTTGCGCCAGCCTATTGTCATATTGAAGGGTTGAGGTGAGATGTTAATTTATCAACGAATATGAAATAAGGTTCAATTAACAAACAAATTATATATTTCACCAATATAATATCAGGAAAAGACCAGCTCAACGCAGCTGCATTTTGTATATGTGTGGATTGAGCCTTGTCTCATAGGGTTGATGGTATGAGAACACTTGAGCAAGAGATAATATAAACATTACCCCCGACGGATCTTTCGTTAAGGTCCGCACTTGCCTCATATAAGGGCCGGTCTTGCAACCACCGATGTTCATTCGTTCATTAAATTTTCAAATATTGGGTATACTTCACGTCACTTCGCGTCACGGCACCTCAATCTTACGAATCCTCGCAGATCATTCAATTTTTCTCGAATTAGAATTTTGCTCAAGAGTTATTTCATTCTTTAAACTTTTTACGAACAACTAACCGAAATTACATTTTGTTTTGGAATAAAATCACAACTCACGCACTTGTTAATTAAATCTTTGTTTTTATCATCACGAAATCACGTCCAGTAATCTTTATTCAAAGGTAAGCACCAATCCACCTATCCTTTTTCCTTATCGCGTGCTTCCACTGGCAAGCACCAATCCACCTGTCATTTTTCCTTACCGCGTGCTTCCACCGGCAAGCACCAATCCACCTATCATTTTTCCTTACCGCGTGCTTCCACCGGCAAGCACCAATCCACCTATCATATTTTTCCTCACCGCGTGCTTCCACCGGCAAGCACCAATCCACCTATCATTTTTCCTTATCGCGTGCTTCCACTGGCAAGCACCAATCCACCTGTCATTTTTCCTTACCGCGTGCTTCCACCGGCAAGCACCAATCCACCTATCATTTTTCCTTACCGCGTGCTTCCACCGGCAAGCACCAATCCACCTATCATTTTTCCTTACCGCGTGCTTCCACCGGCAAGCACCAATCCACCTATCATATTTTTCCTCACCGCGTGCTTCCACCGGCAAGCACCCCATCACCTATTATTCCTCACACATCTAAATCGAGTGCATTAAACTTATGCACCCTTGTAGATGAACTCAGTACCGCAACAACATAAGAAAAAGATTACTCGACGTGGAGGAAAGAAAGCCCGTGAGCAGCGGTTATTCTCCAAATTAAGAAGAATCAGGAAATTTCAGGAAACTTTGGCAAAACTTCTCGAAAATAAAACCCCTCAGTGGATAATAAACGATTTAACTTCACAAGTGAAAAGTGCCACGATAAGTGAACCTTCCATAATTCACTTAGAGTCAAGTGAATCAGAGACATCGACGGATTGTGATCTGGACAGTTTGGTGGAAACCGCTCTAACAGAACACATTATCGAATACCAGGGAACTTCGTCAACTGCAAATTTTTCCACAACCTCTGATCAACCGCTCGCTGCCCGCTCAACCCCCTAACCCGCTACGCCCGAAATTGATCAAGGTTTTTTTTCCATCAAATTAAGGTAAGGATCGATATACTCAAAAACATAAAAATCATAAAATCTCCTCAGAGCCATTTCTAGACGTAACACCCATCACAACTTCCAATTTCGCAGGCCGCTATTAGTTCAGAGACAGCTTTGGTGAGCTATTACATAGAGCGTACGGCACTGGACGCAAGTTCCGTGTCCGAGGGCCAGTGTTGGCAATCCCGAGTCTGGTGGACAGTCTTGGAATTCATTCCCGGATCTGGAGATCAGGATAATCTCGCGGTTTAAGTTAGGTAAAAGGGCAGGCTTGGACACAAGTCCCGGCTCTGTGTGGGTTGGCGGCTTCGGCATATGCCCGAGTCCGTATGAATAGCAAAAGGGGGGTTAGATCAGGTGCTTTTGCGTAGCGGACCTACGTTTTTCCCACCACAATTCTCTTGAGGAGTCCCAATTCCTTCCGAAATCGGGTTTACCACATTCCGGACAAAGATACTCACAATAACCAGCGCGGCTTGTTTAAGGGCTCGCCTACCAAGAAGCCGCGGAAAGTTATAGTATATCGGCTTATTGAAGGTTGAATTCATACGTCTCATCTCGATGATTACCATGTCACGCTCGAATATGGTGCAGCTATGAAAATTGGGCCTCGCAATCGGAGCCCTTGCCCCGCCCCGACCACCCCATTTGGTCACCAGCTTAACATCGCTATGCTTTCGGACATTCTCCATAGTTTTACCAAAGACCGCGTTGTTCATCAATTTGTAAAAGTTTTTCTCAAATTCGTTTTTAGATTGTTTCCGTTTATCTGTATTCAAGTCGATGTATGACTTCAACCACGGTGATTGGGAAAACTTGAGAATCCGATGCACCTTGACCAATTTCAGCCCCAAATTTAAACACTGCTTTAAATTCCGGTAGTGTAGTATGTATTTACTTTTCGGTAGAAGGGTCGTGGTCAGTTCAGCCATTTTACTACCCGGCGGAACGAAATGCTCGGGGCAGAGAGGCAACTCCTTGTGTGCCTCGTGTAGCTCTACCGGGTAGTCCAAATCAACCTCGAGAATACGGCCGATCGGTGAATCGTCCGGAATAATCATCACATCGATTGGGTCATGCTCCCACGTGAACGAGTCACGCGGTAGATGCTCACTCATAGCCGCACCAAAGAGGTTATTAACACATAATAACATCAGATACGATTCCTCCTTGCTTGGGTCAAAACCCCCACCCATATATCTATTGATTGCCTTACCGTGACGATTCGAGCACTGCGCCATACCGCCCCTGATGCTTTTCTCAATCAATAGCACCATTTCAGGGTTGTCTAGGAGCTGTAAATTTACTCTCGTATGCTCAAGGCATTGCATCGAAAGCAAGCCCAGGGGCGGTGTAATAGTGCAGAGGATCCAACGCGTACGTTTTGAGGCAACTTTCGCGGAAATTTTGAAATATATCGGCAAGCAGGAGAACATCGGTTTCCAAATATAAGTCCGAATATTCACCTAATGTATTCAATTTATATTTATTCCGGACGTTCTTTGCGTGATGATATTTTGCATCGGTGATTCCCGAATCGCTAAGACGCGAATAGAAATTCTCTCTGTCGGGTAGCCTCACCTCATCGAGTTTTTCCCAACTATCTATGTATTCGTAGGGAAAGACCCCTTTGCGTGCCATTAAATCAAATTCATCGCAATCGTTGTAAAACATACGTGTTATTTTCTTACCCGCATCATCAATGTATGACGCACGCTTGTCAAGGCTGCTAGCCATGAACCTGAGTGAATTCATAAATCTTCAACGCATCTTGGTATGACCACCGCGCTTTGTGAATGAAATATACCTTTCCTTGTTGATGGGTAACAGCGAAATATCCCCGGGAAATGCTACGGCTAGTGATTTCAGAATAAAATGTGAATCATATAGCCCGAGAAATTGTGAAACATCACCGGTATGGTGTGTGTTTGTTTAAAATTCCAACTACACCCGTTGTGCGCGAGACCGCGATATTTACCCGTGAGATGACAGTGATCACGGTATTTTGTATCTTCCGGGGAGAACGGCTACTCGCAGATGTGTCAATTTTTCGCACGCGCATGGCGGTCCCGCTGCACTTGACTTAGTTCTTTTATTGGAATTATATTTTCTATACGTGATTTCACATCAAAGGCTAACTAGCGAAGCTGCTCAACGAACCACTCAACGCGATCGGACCCGCGTCTACTCGTATATCCCGATAATGCCGCGTCGTACGAGCAGTGTACGTAATATGCGGCACTATGCGGAATATGCTTTTGCAGGGGACCGTTTGCACCGGGTTTCAAGATGCACTCAAGGTCTGCATAGATGGCAAATGGTACAGCCTGCTTGTTGGTGAAATTGGTGAAAAATAACCTCTTCTTTTCCTCCTCCTCGGGGAAGAGCATCCTCAATTTATTCGCATGCAAACAATCCAGTCGATGATTATCATAATTGCGCTGCACCCCGAAATGACACAGACATCTGTCACATAAAATAGTTGCAGATTTATGATGTGTCAGTTGCCTCCGTACTAATCGCGATAAGTCCCTAATCCAAGCAAAGTGGAATCGTGGTTTGAAACTATTTAAATCATCACCTCCAATATCCATCTCATCATTATTATTACTCTCAGCCATAAGTAGGTGAATCACCGCATCTTTTGGATTTGCCAAGTTTTTACTCAGGTAGAGTGGAACTATTACACTCCCCCCTCCACCCGCACTATTCGCATAGCTTTGTGATTCTATTTCGTAAATATTAATGCTGAGGTTATTTAATTTTTCAAATTTCTCCACGCCGTGGAGGGTCATGGGGAATTTTATACCTGTACAATTGACCTCATCGATGTACCATCTGTAGCTGAGCATGTTTTCCGGATGACTTTCCACAGGGTGGAGAGCGGCGGTGACGGACCACAGAAAACAGCGGTCGTCATCATTCCTCACGTTCACGACCGCTCGCTTCCGCTCAATATCCATAGGCAGCTTGACGAATGTCGAGAGACCCCCGGTGAGTGGCTCGTATCGATTAATGTTGATGCGTGCGTTAATAATTTCCGTCATGCTCCATCCCAAGTCGCGCTGCTGAAAATCTTCAACCTTGACCAGGATATCGTTGATTACGCTATCCTGGAACCAACTGGCAAGGTTGGTCGACGGGAGAATCGTTACATTGCGTGTATTGAATGACTTCATTTCCACAGCAACTTCATCCCCCTTGACATTCTCAAAGTTGCATGCAACGTTGACATTGACCTTCGCACTACCCACGTTCCCCAATATATCTTTCAGGTCCTCAATGGTTAGCACCCCGGCATCGGTTAGGAATTCTGATAGATCGCGGTGTTTGAGGTTTGTTATCACACCGGTGCGTATGCGGCTATTGAAGGCGCTGTCCACATCGCTCCATTCAACTCGATCGTTGACATTATTGGTTACATCATCACCACCACCACCAATTTGACCGCCAACGATGAGTTTGTGATACCGTTGAAATTACACCAACCACGACTGCAGTACTGAAAGCGTATTCTGGATTCGTTACTTCTCGCCAACGCGCTGATTCGATTTCTTCAGAATGTCGGTCAAAAATCCAGCATTCTGATTGGCAATGATAATCCACCGGTTGAGTAGTTCGTTGCTTTGCGGCCCCGGTTTCAGTGTACGCAGGAAGTCGTAAGCGGTACTCATCGCCTCCAGGAGATCGGAATATATTTTCGCGTCCATACTGGTAACTTGGCTCACTAGGTGAAAAATAACCGACCAACTGTAGGGGTTAGATGCTAATGTCGGCCACCACTCGTTCATCCGCGCCGTTTATACCCTGAAGCGTGGGAAGAAAGATGACACACCAACCAGTCGACTAACAGATTTGTGTAAATAATTTTCTAAATAACGCGGCGCTAGTTTCATGAGCATGAATGTCAAAACTGTACCGACTCGTGTGTTGCGGGGATGTGATATAACGGATTTTCCCACAGAAATTCATATATTAAAAAAAAAAAAAAAAAATATGGTGCCACCAGTCATGGTTGTCGGACCTGTTTCTTTTTCTCAACATAATATCGTTAGCTTTGTTTCTTCTCGTCATGAGGTGGTAACCTCTAGTTCTGAAGGAAATTGTCAAAGCGGCACCGCCGATGCCTTCACATCGTAAAAAGATCAAAATATGTAACAGGTTGCAGCAGGATGCTCCTAATTTTTCCAGCATCCCACCCCGCATGCGTAAGTTTTGGGTTCAGATTAAAAATCCACCCTGAGAAACTTCGCAACCCCCCACAATCGGCCGCAGTTCAGTTGACAGCTACATGACAAAATATCATATGGGCAAATTTATTTGTGAACCTAGGCTGCAAACTGGACCACCCGCTGCTGTGCAATGTTTGGGACCAACGCAAACCCATCCACCCGCCCACGCGCCCACGCGCCTCAATGTATGGCACCAGTTCGACTAAGAAGTTTCCAAATTACGCCATGTGGACCCGTGTATTAGGCACGGTTGGTATGAGGCGATCTTTCCCCCAAAATATAGTATTAGTCTATTCATCTATGCAGCATGAGAAATTTCTGCAGCCCCTAAAATCGTTCAAGGTGGTGGTGGTGGTGGGGCGATCTCTCGAGGTTTCCTTAAATAGTCAGGTTTCAGCTACAGATTACATCATTCAGTGTAAAAGACGAGTTGAGTCAAAGATGTGCGTATTTCAACAACTTTTATCAAAGTTATCGGGAATTTTATGAAAACTACTATCATGACTAATGATGGAGTTCATTTCGGTAAGTGTCAAACAATTTTTCGTCTAAAATATATGTTATTTTTCATTATTATTAACATTATCATTATAAATTCACAAATTGTTTTCTGATAGGTACCGCAGCCGTGTACGAATGGGTGACGCCGAGGGAATGGTGTGCCGAGCCCTTAAGTGCGGACGTGAGGTCTGCGATCGCCATCGCTCAGGCATTAATACAGCGGATGGTACGCCGACGCGGGGATCGTGGAGGTCAACTACCTCAGTTATAAGATTGCCTTGCAGCTATACTAAATAGCGGACAGAAAGCAAAGGACCCTTCCTACGATTCGCGCGTCGGCGTTAGCGAGCCTGGTGAATAAAAGGTGTGTGGTTAGAAATAAGGTTGGATAATGATTGAATTCAAAACTCTCTCTCCCTCTTTCTTTCACTCGTAATAATTATAACCTTCGAGGATGAGCGGAGTGCTGCGCCGTCAGCTGAGGCAAAGGGTCTCTCCAGAGTATGCTATGAATACTGCCTTAGCCCGTGCGCGCCAATTCGCACATGTGAACAGCTTTATAAGCCGATGGTTCGATGAAGATCAAGCGGGGTAGAGTCCCAATACAATGTTGTTTGGGGGACACTCTCCGGTGGATCTTCTCTCACTAGTACATTACACAATCAAGGCGGCAGAGTTGCCGAAACCATGGAGAACAACTAACGTATGACTAATTGCTAAATTTGGATATCAATTTGGTAAACGATCGTCGACACTTAGCTTTGGTTGACCTGGGTCATTTCCTGGGATCGGATTATCGAGCAGTAGTTGAGACGGTCGAGGGCCCTCACCTTGGTAAGAACCTTGTTGCTAGGTCGTATGGATTTTAGAATACAGAGTTGTTCGGATCAAATTCTGAAGCACTGAAGTTGATGGAAAGGATGAGATAGTGACTTTGTATTGACCGAAGAGATTTCGAGTCTAATTCGAATATTTCGGTAGATCACTAGAATGATATAGAATCTTGGAGGTTTCTATGGCAGAACCGAAGGATTATTATTTAATAGAAAATGTGTCTCTGCACTGAAGTTGATAGAAATTGAAGTTCTGTAGATTATCGTGCATATAATTTGAAAAATGTTAAAATTTCGCGAACCATAGGTTACGCACGTAACACAACAAACTGCGTATTTATGGGAGCCTGACGCAGTTTTGTCCGTGCATCGCTGGACGCATTCCTAATGATAATCAATTTTCACGATTGCTGGAATTTCGTTGGGCTGAAATGGTGGGGTTGGAGCAAACGATTGCTCTATCCAATTGGTATTGATTCCCTGGTGCGACTTGCTGAACAATGTTGCGACAAACTGAGTATTTCTGAAAGCATATCGCAATTTCGTCCATGCATCGCTGGACGCATTCCTGATTATTTGAATTCCGATCGCCTGAAATGCCAAGATTGGAGCAACGGATTGCTCTATCGAACGTATTTCGATTTCGTGCTCCTACCCACTGTGGATTGTTGCGACGAACTGAGTATTTCAGGCAGCGAAACTCATCTCCGGCCATGCACCGCTGGTCGCATTTCTAATAATGATCAATTTTGATGATTACTGGAATTCGGGTCGGCTGAAATGCCGGAGTTGGAGCAAACGATAACTCTATCGAATGAATTTCAATTTTCAGGTCCTACAAGCTGCGGATTGTTGCGACAAATCAGATTTATGCGGCGACGGAACTCGCATTCGTCTGTGCGTCGTCTGACGGATTTCTAATAATGATTAGTCTTCATGATTACTTGAATTCCGATCGGCTGAAATGCCGAGACTGGAGCAACGGATTGCCCTATCGAATAGATTTCGATTCCGTGGTCCTACACACTGCGGATTTTTGCGACCAACCGAGTATATGAGGCGACGGAACTCGAATTCATCTGTGCGTCGTCGGACGCATTCCTAATAATGATTAGTTTTGGAGATCACCTAAATCCTTATAGGCTGAGACGCCAAGATCGGACCAACCGATTAGTCTATCGATTCGATATTGATTCCCGACTCCGACCTGTCGCGGAGTGATGCGACAAACTGAGTAGATGCGGCAACGGAATTCGCCGTCGTCTGTGTGGCGTTGGACGCATCCCCAATGATTGTCAATCATCATGAGGTCCAAAATTCCGATTAGCTGGAATTCCGAGATTGGAGCATCCGACATCTCCGTCGAATCGATTTCGATTTCCAGGTCCTACCCACTGCGGATTTTCGCGACGAACTAAGTATTTCAGGCAACGGAACTCATCTCCGGCCGTGCACCGTTGGTCGCATTTCTAATAATGATCAATTTTGATAACTCGAATTCCGATCGACTGAAATGCCGAGATTGGAGCAACCGATTACTCTTTCGAATCGATTCCGATCACCTGGTCCGAACTGCTGAGGATTGATGCGACGAATGATGATTTCTGTTGTGATCAAGCATGTGGGGAAAAGGAGAGTGATCGACACAGTATCCGTTACGAAGTAAGATCTCAGTTAACCGGTCATTCCCAACGCTTCGTACCTGTATCTCTCAGCGTGGTCGGGGGAAGAGTGCCGCTCGCAGGCTGTTGCGCTAGCGTCGGTACTGTCGTGTTCTTGGTACTGACTCTACATCTCCTCTCTCACCAAATATCCCACTAGTCCTTCCGTCCAATACATCAATGCTTCATAATTTTTATACGTTGAGAAGAAAACGACAAAAAACAACAGAAACAAAAAAAATATATACATATATATATATATATACATCGAAAACAGAAATTTCAATCAATCATGATGATCCTCTTAAAGAACAACCAAAAACAAATGAATTATCAAATCAAAATAAAATAACGCCACAAAAGAATTTAGTTTTCGTGATCGTATGTCAGGCGCACCGGCGGTTTTCTGGTTCTCGCTGGCCAGCGCCGTGTCGGCACCTCGGTTTGTGCGCTTTCTGGGCACGTTTCTATGCAATTATCGTCACTTTTGGGTCTATCTTTTCCGATGTGTGGTGCCGGCACCACTCTGTCCTCGTGCGGGGTGACAGTCGTTTCTGAGCTCGGGCATTGGCGGCTTCTGTTCGATTCCACGTACTCGTTCACCCGAGGTCGAGGCGGTGTTTCTTCACCAATCGATCGCATTTGATCTACGTGTCGTCGCCAGGTTCTTCCGTCGTCCAGCCGTACTTGGTAATGTAGTTTACCTTGGTTCCGAATGACTCTACCGTATTGCCATTTTATCTGCGCCGCGTACTCTCGGGCTGTTACTCTTTCCCCGTCTTTGAAAGTTCTCGCGGTCGTTTCACCGGTTTCTGCCCCCACTGCCCGTGTCGTGGGTTCTTTCCGGTCTAGGTGCGATTTGATCTCGCGACCGAACATGAGGAACGAAGGTGATTTGTTCGTGATACTATGGGGCATTTTTCGGTACTGTAACAGCAATTTGCATTGTTCTCGTTCTTTTTCATTCGTCTGAGGATCCATCGCCCGTAAGGATTTTTTTATTGTTTGCACGCACCGCTCTGCCAGTCCGTTCGTCGCGGGATGATATGGCGCGGTTAACCTATGTCTAACGCCGTTTGTCTCTAAGAAACGTTCAAACTCGTGAGATACAAATTGCCTGCCGTTATCGCTAACCAACACTCTCGGGATGCCGAAACGCGCGAAAATTTCTCTACAACATTTAATGGTTGTGTTGGTCGACATATCTTTGGTAATGTACACCTCTGGCCAACGCGAGTACGCATCCACGAGGATGAAATAATAACAGCCGTAGAATGGCCCTGCGTAATCCACGTGCACGCGCTCGAACGGGATTCCCGCGGTCTTCCACGGATTTGTGTTCACTTTCGGCGCGTCGTGTCTAAGCGCGTTGCATTCGCCGCAGTTTTGTGCCCTCTTCGCAAAGGCTCGATCGATGCCTTCCCGCCAACAGTAACCTTGCGCCAGGCCTTTCATTTTATTGACTCCGAAGTGCGCGGTGTGCAACTCGCTCAATATTTCGGTTTGCAATGTCTTTGGTATGATTACCCTTCATCCTCGGAGAAGGCATCCCTGCTGAACCGAAAATTCGGTTTGCGGAATATTGAAACGTAACTCCTTGGCAATCGTTTTCCCTGCTAGAAGTGCTTGATATAAGCTGTACGGAGATGACTATCTTCATTCGTTTCGCTAGTTAATCTTGATACCGTTACCGGTAATGTTCCTATCTGCGCAAGCTCAAAAACGTCCGGCTCGTCATAACCTACAAGTTCCTCCGATGACACGGGTAACCGTGATACCGCGTCTGCGTTCGCGTTCGCTTTGGAGTCCTTGTATTTGATATCGTACGTGAACGCCTGTAGATAGATCGCGTAATGGTAGCCCTTTTTGCGAGCTGAAAATCTGCACCAAGGGTTTGTGGTCAGTAAATAATGTAAAGCGACGGCCATATAAATACTGGTAGAATTTCTTGACCCCAAAAATGATCGCGTACGGTTCCTTATCGATCTGTGAATATTTCTGTTGGATTTTTGACAATGTCTGTGATGCGAACTGTATCGGCCGTTCCGTCTTGTTTTCGTACACGTGTGAGAGCACTGCTCCCACTCCGTACGGTGATGCGTCTGTGGCTAGTACGATCGGTAATCGCGCGTCGAAATGTGCTAAACAGTCCGTGGATTGTATTCTGTCTTTTACTGCACAAAAAACTCGCTCGCACTCGTCCGTCCACCCGAATTCCACATCGTCATGTGGCAATTGGTGCACCGGAAAAAGTAACGAGCTTAAATTTTTGAAGAACCGTCCATAATAGTTAACTAGTCCCACAAATGCGCGAATTTGCGTCTTGTCTGCTGGTCTCGGGGCATTCTGTATCGCGTTTACCTTCTCTAAGGTTTTATGGACGCCGTTTCTGTTAATTTTGTACCCGCAATATTTGATTTCGTCTGTGAAAAACTGTGATTTTTTTACGTTCATATGCACATTATGCCCCGACAGCCGTGATAAGACCTCCCGTAGGTTCTTTGAATGTGTTGCATCGTTTTCGCCCGTGATCCTAATGTCATCTAAGAAAACCGTGGTTCCCGGGATTCCCTGTAGGATTTCTTTCATCTCCCTTTGCCATATAGCGGGAGCTGATGCGACGCCGAACATCAGTCGGTTACTCTGGTGGAGGCCGCGGTGTGTATTTAGTGTTAATTAATGGCGATCCGCGCAATGTAGCTCGAGGTGTAAATACGCGTTATTGAGATCGATTTTTGAAAACTTTTGTCCACCCGCCATGGATGTGAACAACTCGTCCACGGTCGGTAACGAGTGTTCGTCCACGTGTAGATTCGAATTTATTGTTCCTCACCGTTTTTTTTTTTAACCGGTACTATCGGTGTGGCCCACTCCGAGGTGTCCACTTTCATTAAAACCCCTTCCATTTCCTATTTACTTAACGTTTCTTAGATTTTTGGTCTCAACGCGAACGGAACTTGTCTCGCTTTACGAAAAACCGGTCTCGCGTCCTCCTTTAAATACAGTCTCGCAGCTATACCTTCTATCTTACCGATTCCTTCCTTAAACGCGATCGGGAACTCCCTAATTAGTCCCTTAACTAACTCATCGACGCTTAGTACGTCTATTTGCGATGCTTCTTCCTCCCATATGTCCAGGTGCAACTGTCTAACCCACTCTCTACCTAGCAGAGGTGCGCGCTCGTTTTCTATCACGTAAATGTTTAACTCAAAATCGTTTTTTTTATATATTACTTTAATCGTTACGAAAGCCTGAACTTTCAAAACCATTTTGCAGCAAAACCTCGAACTGAACTTTATCTTCGTTTACCAACAGTGTGATGAAAAATTTTGTCCGACGCTGTGTATGCTCCGTATTTAGGATGTCGACTTCTTCCGATACCGTGAGCTCGTCCAATGCCACGATCTCATCCACCTCTGACTCCTCCGCAATTTGGTGCGTCTGCGCTGTATATTTGGCTCTTTTGCACACCTTCTCGATGTGCCCTTTTAAGCTACCCAAAGAACAGATTTCATTAATTTTATCACAATGGTGTGCGAAATGTTTTGAATTACCGCATCGATAACATTTTCTCTGTGTATTTTTCGACATGGCTGCGGGCGTGGAGCTATTTCCGAGTGATTTTTGTGCTGACTTGACGAATTTTTTTGCTTTCGTTTTCATCCCCAGAGCGAGCACTACTCCGCTCTGGTGCAATTCCGCGGCATCTTTGGCGGAAAGCTCCATGCCCACTGCGATCCCGAACGCTCTATCTAAGTCTAGATCCCTCGTTTCGAGTAGCCTGTTCTAAATCTTTTCGCTACGTAATCCAAAAAGAAATTGATTTCGCAATGCTGTGTTCAAAAAAAACCCCAAATCTACAATATATCGCTAGCTTTTGTTGTAACCCCGTCAAGTAACCCCTGACGTTTTCACCCTCGTGTTGTCGACGCTGGTGGAAACGGAAGTTTTCTGCGATTTCCAACGGTGCTGGATTGTAGTATTGCTTCATGAGCGTGACTACCTCCGCGTACGTCTTTTCTAGTGGCTTCCCAGGGGCGACTTTGTCGCGCAAGGTGTCATACGCCTCCGGTCCCATGAAATGGAGTAGATAATGCAGTCGGTGGCCCCCGTGCACGTTGAAAATCGTGAACGCGCCCTCCAGGCGTTCGACCCATCGATCCCATCGGCATTTCGAGTTTTCGAAGGTTTCGATAGTGAACACACTCTGGACCATCGTCGTGGTCGTGGTCGTAGTGTCCCCGGATACGGCCGTTGTCAACGACATCGTGGCTACGAGCGTCGACTCGGTTCACGGTACCCCTTAACGTGCTCGGTCCGTGCGCTAGACTCGTCCATACAGTGGACTCGTCCGTGTCGTGGACTCGTCCGTGTAGTAGACTCGTCCCACGTTTTTCCACTGATTGCCGAGTGCTTTCGCAATTATGTATTTAGCGTTCGATATGCATCCATTTTTGTGTTCTTCTTTTTTTTTTCTTTCGGACTCGTTCCTCAACTGGGCAACCGAACAGAACTTCGGTTTTCCTAGGGGCAGCACAACTCCGGGAAAACACCCGAAACACCTGTTGCTCTCGGTGAGACCACGTGTGACGATGCACCCACTTCGATTCTTTTTTTTTTTTTTTTCACTGTTCAGATATTTCGTAAATCGCGTAATTCTTCGAATCCGATCCTCGTCGCCAATTTGTTGTGATCAAGCGTGTGGGGAAGAGGAGAGTAATCGACACAGTACTGTATCTCTCAGCGTGGTCGGGGGAAGAGTGCCGCTCGCAGGCTGTTGCGCTCGCGTCGGTACTGTCGTGTTCTTGGAACCGACTCTACAATTTCTTATACCAGAGGGCAAATTCGTCTGTGCATCGCTGGGCGCACTCTCGATCATATTGCCTTTTTCTGATTGTGGAAAGCCTGATCGGCTGAACCACCGTGATTGGAGCAATCGATTGCTCCATCAGATCGATATTGATTCCCTACCTTCTGCACTCAACGGTTCGACCTGCTGCGGATTGTTGTGACAAACTGAGTATGTATGGCAACGGAATTCGCCGTCGTCTGTGTGGCGTTGGACGCATCCCCAATGATTGTCAATCATCATGAGGTCCAAAATTCCGATTAGCTGGAATTCCGAGATTGGAGCATCCGACATCTCCGTCGAATCGATTTCGATTCCGTGGTCCTACACACTGCGGATTCTTGCGACAAACCGAGTATTGTCACAACCCCCGACTATTCGCGGGTCTACTTTTTGCCCGATAATCGGACACCCGTATAAAACTTTTCGCTTATCTTTGGGAACAAATAGAATAAGAAAATCGGACATCGCCTGTATTGAGATACTCGCGATATCCTAGTATGTTATATTATTAACTCACAATACATACTCACATTTCAGAGCGCCTGAAGACACTTAACGGGAGGTACTCAAATGCTCGCTAGTTACACGCAGCAAGGGGCCGACCACAAAGATCTTTCAAGCGCTTAAAAACATACAACTCATATTTCAATCGGCATATATAGACATACCGCATACTACATATACAATTTAATAAGATGCATGTATACTTCCTACAAGATATTAAGTTAAGGGAATACCTAATTCGAATCACAAACTATAAGAATAAAGTAATTATCAAAACTAGAAATAATCTGGACCCCTGGAGGCAGAGTTTATTCGAAGAGGTATTAGATAGTCTTCAATCTAAAATATACACATTCACATTCAAATACACCCTAGATGGAAATAGGAACCAAGTAATTAGTGAAAGACATTGGGCAAATCCAATTACGATATATTGTTATTAGAAGACGGACTAAGAAATGTAGTTTTCATAAGAGTCTCGCAGGAGAGAAGCTCATCATGCACGGAAATATCCCTTGATGTCTCTATTCCAGAACCAGAATACTATTAATGAGGAAATAATGGAAACATAACTAAAGTAAGGATTAGTAATAAAGGGAAAGGAAGCTTGTTATTGTACCCTGAAAACTGGAACGCTCCCGGCTGATGACTCATCTGTTTTGACCAAGTTGTTTTCGCCCAGCGTACTAAGCTGATGACTCATTTGTTTTGACCGAGTTGTTTTCGGCAGGCATACCGAACCAATGACGTAGTTCAAACCCTTAGTGCACAGCCGCCTGCAATCTAGTTAAAATATTATATTAACATATGAATTGAGATATTAACCGTATTATATTAAACCACTGAGAATTACAACTAATAAATAATACCCGTCAATGATATCTGTTATACTAACTACTGAGAACCATAATTGATAACCGTTGCTCTATATGACTATGAAATAGGGAATTGTTTTCTGAAAATGAACGCGCCAGTCATTACTTCAAATTTTGTAGTTACCTTTTCTATAATATGTTCCGTCCCCGTCGCTAAAGCTATAGTCAATGACTCAACGCGATTCGTATCGATAGCTCGATTGACGGAAGTAACATGACCAATAGTGCCGTTGATAATACCCAGTGATATATCAATATTACGTCTTACCATTATTTTCGCGCCAATTTTTATTATTATACTTCTTGCTAGCCCGGCTGTTCGGGAGTCGTCATCACCTTCCTTATTTAGAAGTTTTGTGATTTTTTTCTTCAGATACGGTACACAATCAACCGAGTCCTCTGCCCTAAGCTCGATTTGCTCACCGGAAATTTTGTCTAGCATAGCTTTATTCAGAACTTCACACTGGTGTCGCGTCGATAATAGACAGACCGTATCTACTGGTAGTTTTACGATGTAGCTGCATAAGCTTTGAAGTCTGGCATGTACTGGCGTCTCAACAATTTCAATTTTTCTCGATTTCAGAACGCGTTCGTCCTCAAGCGTCATTATTCCAAAACGAACTCTAGATAATATTTCAAGATAGATCGGGTCGTTTTGTTGTCGTACGTTAATTAATAGCTCGTCGTATGCGAATAAATGGGACCATAAGTTAACACTTCCCACCGATCCTAGGTATTTGTGTATTTTGTCGCGAGATAGCTCGATAAACGCCGAACTTTCATTCACTGGCGGAAGCAGTAACAAATCGCCCAATACCAGTATGTGTTTTCCACCAAACCAACCGTCGGCTAAATTGTGCGTGTCAAATATTTCACACAATCGCAAATGAATATAAGTCAGTGTGATATTTGAAATCATCGATACTTCGTCTATGATGAATAATACCACGTCTTTCAACTCGGCCCGCAATATTTTCAATACATGGTCTGTAAGTTCTTTGTATTTAGGTGTACCACCATGCTCGATTGGCAGTTGGAAAAGCCTGTGTACCATTAGGCCGTCGACATTGAAAGCCGCCAGACCGGTAGGCGCTGTGACGGCAGTTGTTTTATGAAGCATCTGTCTAGTCCATGTTCGTATTGTTTTAATCAGAAAACTTTTGCCAGTAACCCCGGCGCCACTCACGAACATTCGCAATACCTCGTCAATATCGCCTGTATTTAAAATTTTCGTAATTTTATCAAATATTCTCCTTTGGTCATCATTAAGTTTCCCTATCAATATATCAACGTCAACATCGTCGTTGTGCTCAACAACGTCAACGAATTCCCGCATAGCTAGATCAGCTTCGATCGGCTGGAACTGTAATGGATTATCCATATTTTCTGTCATATCGTTACTTGAACGGCTAATTTGACATGCGAGACCGTCTACCTTCTGTTCGATCAATTGTTTCACGCATTCCAATCCTTTACGAATGTCTGTGGAACGCTCGTGGTATTGCAACGCTTCGACAAGTTGTTCCTTGCTCGCATCGGAAGCTTCCGCATATGTGTCGCAATTACCTTTCAAGTCATCGGTATCTCGCCACGGTTTGAACAGAAGTAATAGCGCGTGATAATATTTTTCAGGCTCGACGTTAGCATTGTACTTATAATGGTTTATTGGGCAGCCACGTTTCCTTCTTTTTACAAACCCATTGCCAAGTTCGTAAACTTCAACATTACTATCCACGGGTTTTGTTTTTGTAATCTCGTACCATTTTGCAAACTCAAACAAAGATAACAACTCGAGTTCTTCGGGTCTGTTCGGATAGTGATCGTCAATAAGCGATGGATAAAAAATATCTGTCGACCCAGGATCTAGTTCGACGACAACGTTATGCGGCTTCACTCTTGTGCTCCTGACTTGATTTACATCCAACCATTTGATAGTTGTGTCGGGATCAGTTCCGTACAATGAGATTCCCAGCAACGTGTCGGCAGCCTCCAGAGCTCCGCAGTCTCTGTTATTCAGACTGCGCGTTGTAACGCTCCAAAGCCTACTGGCCAATGACTTAGTCGAATTTATTTCATCGAACATTTCTACGGATGTGCTAGTCTCCGGCTTAGTAGTATACTTCGTACAGTACCAATTCAGTATCGTTGATTTATCGCCAATGAACTGGATATCCATATTCCCCTCCCACGCAGTCAGGACAACCGGATTGTAATCATTAATAAATATTTCCCTTTCCGATCGCGGTAGATCGTACAGTCTACTTTTTGACTTAAGTTGTTTTCTACCAGCGATGGACACGGCCACATCTCTCATTATCAGTCCGTAACAGGTCTGGGAAAACCAAATCTACACACTCTTGAGATTCCTTTTTTATTTTTTTTATTACGCAGACAGTAATCATTATGTTTGCGTTGCTGATAATTAGTTACTCGGTTATATAAAATCGGTGCTATGTTTCTGTCAGGTATTCTACAGGTTACATACTCGTTGATGAACTTAGCCACGCCCTCCGTGGACGATTCTCCAATAGTAGGAGCGTCTTTAATCCATATCAACATATGGAAATGTTGAGTACCCCTACCTTGATATTCGCGTCTCCAAAAGTAGTGGGATACTTTTCCGATCGGATTATCCATCGATCGTAAGAATTTCAGCATACCTTGAAATTTATTATCTATGTATCGTGAAGCTGATATTGGATCGGTAGCAACCAGCTCGCTTGTAGGCATATTCGCAATTTTCGGACCGTTCACTTTACGAATATATTCGGCTAAATCGTTCCACATCCATTCGCTTGGACTGAGTGTAAGAAACCATGTAGCCGAACGATAATGGTGAACCATACAATTCAACATGTTTCTTGCCCTACGCCAATATTGATCTGTATTGCGTAATCTCGCGAAAATAGTTGTTAAATTCCCTTCGAGAAGCTCTTTGGACATCAGTTCTAAATAACTCTCAGCGTTCAGTTTTTCTTTGGGATTAATAACATTCAATTTATGGAAGATACCGCTCTTCAATTGCCGTATATTTGAATCGTTCAATAGGAAAAACAAATACTGCTGATTTAATCTGAATTTCGAATGCTGTGACGTAAGCCTATTTTTAATAAAATCGTATTCCCGCAGAGGAGCTTTCATGTTGGCCATTGTTGCCATGAGGATATAAATCAGGAAAACACATGATATCCAAGCATTTATCCCATGTGTTCATAGCCGGTTCTTGAACCTTCAACATCTGATATAGAGCTGTAGCGCTCCTGTTTTCCCTTCCCGGATTGATGGGAAAGATTGTGTACTGTTCGCAGTACTCGTCAGTGTCCATGATTTGTGTCAATATCGCTTTACGCTGGACATTCTCTTTTGCATCAGCTTCCGCCGGCAGTGCCGTGCGATCGTCCCCATTCGTGTCCGACTGTAGTGGTTCTATCTGAATTTCCACGTCCTGCGTAAGAGACTCTAACAACATTCCAGGTTCCGTTGGTAATTCAATCTTTGAATATAATGGAATTTTTTTTTTTTCAGTCACATCAACGCGTCGTATATTTTATTTACATCGACCAAATTACTCCAGACTACTTTTGCCTTATTTGGTATTCCACATACCATAACAAATAGATCTTGGTTGATATTTATTGGATGAGTGGGTAATGGTAATTTTTTCAATGTCTCCTCCAAAGGTAACGGCAAGTGAAAAGTCCTACCCTTTACCTTCTGTACTTTATGACTATGCGGTAATCGTTTCTGCGACACCGTTCCCATTCTTTGCACCGTTTGAAACGCTTTAGCTCTCTGAATCATAATTTTTTCATAACTGTTCAATCAAGGTATGACACATGGCGTTTCTTCTACTATCATCTTATTCAAGATGTAGGCGGGTGGTAATTCGTTTTTCTAAATCGATCCAAACAATAGTGGCAGACGAAATCTGAACTACAGCCAGATTCGTTGGCATGTTTTTTGAGTTCTGACCAATACCTTCCCGACAAAGGTTTTCTTAGTTTTGTTATGCAACTTGAATCTCTTTTGTAGCACAATTTTTCGCACGATATACACGGTGTTTCCGGTACATCCATCGCGCGTTTGGCTAGTTCCTGAAATGCATGAGGATGCTTAGCGATGATTTGGTCTTCATTCAAAATTATGCCCTCTGGACACGAATTCTGCGAACACGTGCTTCGCGCTGTTGCCGATACATTTTCAAGAACTTGCAAATCCCCACGCATTAAAGCATTGTCAATATTATTTATTTTATCAGTCAGCCTCAGAATATCGTGAATTTGTCTCATGAAATACCTAACTTGTGGAAAGTGCGGCTGTAATATTTGAAGTGGCAATTACTTCGAACTGCAAGTCGTTGGATTGGTATAACAACTTTGCAAGTGTCCTAATCTACGATTCGACTTGTTGTTAGTACATTCGTTGATTCGTCTCATGTTGCTACGTATATTAGTAATTTCCCAGGAGGTGATAGCTGTTAGCAAACGTTCTAGTCTGTTAATAATCTGCGAATCGGGTCTTACACAAAGATCAGAGCATACCCACGACTTGCGTACATGTTTGGTCTCAGTCGTCGGTAGAATATTAACGACATGACCTTTAGTTGTCCCAATTAATTGTTGGTCTACCTCCACATCCAATACATTGTAAGCTGTATCGGCAAAATAAGCTTCGGTTGACCCAGTGTGTTTGGATTCACCGCAAAAGGCTGCTATCTTTGATTCGATATCAACCGATTCTGATGCTCGTATCGAACATACTTCTATTCTATTTTTAAGATTGGTTAATGCCGTGGTAACGCCGAATACTAGACCTTTCCTAGCTTGAATACACCACTTTATTATTTTTTCCGCTTCAATTCTCGATTGCGGATTAGGTTTGCGGCTAAGTTTATGTGTTAGGATGTTAATGTATGTTTCTACGGATCCTAACAGTGCCATTGTATGACTTCGTTTTCTGTATTTTATTATGATATTTTTTATTTTTATAAATTTTAGTGAATTTCGCTTTCTTTCTTTGGATGCGTAATAATGTAGCTTATTTGCGGTTTTTTTGTCGTCTGGATTTGCATTGTACTTTATATTTTCGAATAATTTTTTTTGATCCGGATTAACCATACATTTGATTTTTTCGTAATTTTTTTTCATTTTGGGATCGGCAGCGTATTTTTGTTTTTCATGAATTTGTTTTATTTTCGGATTAGCGGCGTATCTTTTCCTTTCATAATTTAGTTTGATTTCGGGGTCGGTGGCATATTTTTGTCTTTCATGAATTTTTTTGATTTCAGGATTAGCGGCGTATTTTTGTTTTTCATAATTTAGTTTGATTTCGGAATCGGTGGCGTATTTTTGTTTTTCGTGAATTTTTCTGATTTCAGGATTAGCGGCGTATTTTTGTTTTTCATGATTTAGTTTGATTTCGGGATCGGTGGCGTATTTTTGGTTTTTCATGATGTTGTTTGATTTCAGGATTAGCGGCGTATTTTTGTTTTTCATAATTTAATTTAATTTCGGGATCGGCGGCGTATTTTTGTTTTTCATGCATTTTTTTTTTGCCAGAATTAGCAGCGTATTTTTGTGTTTCATAATTTTGTTTCATTTCTGGATCGACGGCATATTTGGTTTTTTCATAATCTTGTTTTATTTCGGGATCAGCAGCATATTTTCTTTTTTCATAATTTTGTTTCATTTCGGGATCGACAGCGTATTTTTTCTTTTCATAATTTTGTTTTTTTTCCAGGATCGGCGGCGTATTTATTTCGTTCATAATTTTGTTTTATTGCTGGATTGACGGCGTATTTTTTTTCCATACTCTCTCTCTTAATTTCCTAGTTCACATAATACTTCTCTTTTTCTCGATTCTTGTTGACCTGGGGGTTTCTGGCGTACCTGATTATTTCCATATTCTTTTTCGTATCAGGATCCGCTGCATATCTTATCTGTTTTTAAATTATCATCTTTTCTGCGTTGGCTGCGTAATAAATTTTATTTTTAGCTTTTTTAATCTGAGATTTCTCGTCATCACTCTTATTTTTTGGTGACCATTCGTCTGCGCGAGAGGCAGTTTGTGTTAGTTTTCGATACGATCGAACATGTTCTATTCCGCTATCATTACATGTAGCTACTTGCTTAACCGAATGGTCATCTTGTCTTTTTTGATTTATTCTCTCTTTGTGAATACGCCACAATTCTTCTTTAGAATTTTGATTCTCCACGTTATCATGACTAATTATAGTTCGTGGCGCTAATGAATCTTCGCGTGCCGCTTGACAGACTGCCGCGTAAGTCTTGTGAGATGGCGATTGCCCCTCCGACCTAAGTCCGCCCGGCGTTGTTGTAGTAATCAAAGCGCCTGATTCTTGTTGCCGGCTATGCGATGCAACTCTAACCGTCGTCGGGAATGGAATCAACGTTTCTTGGTCCAATATCTTGCATAAGTGGTGTCTCATCGCGTGCGTAGATTTTGAACGTTCATCGCCGTCGTCTATGATGTAGCGTACCGTTGTGGGGTCTGTACCATGTGCGAGAGATACCGCGATAGCACAAGCGAACACTCCGCACGACGTCCCATCCGGTTGACACTGTACATTTTCGTACGCGAGCGAATACTTTGTATACAGGTTTTTCAATATTTCCTCGTGAATCGGTAGTAATTTTCTATACAATGTATCATAGACGTGTACTACCGATCCGTCGTAATATATACATGTCCAGTGCCCAACCCTGTTAGGGCCTATATCTCCGCCGTAAAGTATTTGTATATCTTTCTCGGCTTCAACTCGCTGGTACCAATGTATATCCTGACAGAGCAGCGGATCCTGAGGTTTGAACGACGTGTTCGTAGATAATACGTTTAAAAATGCATTAATACAAGTGTCGTCCAATTCTCGATTGACGTCGTGAATACAATCTTTACTTTTTTGTCTGTTTTTACGTTTCACGTCTTGATCATCTGTACCTACATTATCGTCCGTTATTTCGATCGCTTTCTGTGATTCCGGACTTGCAACACCCTCGTTACGCTTCGAGCTACCGCTATTGTTATTATCATTTATTCGCAATAATCGCTTCGGCTTGTTCCTACGTTTCCTACGTTTCGCATAACTAAGCTGTTTTGTTTTAGGCATTTTTATTATTTTACCGTACGATCTATGTATACGTATCTAAAACCGTCCAATTTTATGTATACGTTTCGGATGAACAGTATATAAACAATGTATGAACCACAAATATTATGCTGTACGATAATTAATCGTAAGCTTAATTTATTCTGTAGTGTACTTACGTAATATATGATGATTTTACCCACAGTAAGATGTTCTGTATACTATTTATGCAAATGTTTTGTGTATTTTTCGTCGATACGTAATATTTTTAACATACGAATTAATATGTTCCCAAAACACAATGAACACCGTCACAAACCGACAATTATCTTCACCCAAATAACAACTATACTCTTCTAATGTATTATATATTTATTTTTATGAACATATATACAACCCAATTCATATATATGTATTAAAATTATCGATTAAGGGGCCATTGGACACGCTACCGCCACATGGCAAACGGAAATTGTTCCCTCTCACAAACGACTCAATAAATACAAATAAAATTTTGGGGATCGACTCAGAACATGTGCAAATAGTGGCTAAATATATCATTTTGCCAAAGATTCAAAAAAAATTTAGCAGATTAACTTACCACCAGCATACTTTCACGAATATTCACGGTTTCATTCTGTTTATCCCAATTCTGAAATACTTAGCCACTCAGCGTTGAAAAATCACATTTTTTGAGCCTTGATTCGTTCAATTTGTTTGACAAATAACGGAGAAAGAACGATTTGAAGTTTTTCCAAAAATTACAGTGCACATCGCGACTTTCTGACACGAGTCTGTCACATCATACCGATGATAACACTAGTTCTTGAGTAGTCCGAGTCGTAGCGTATGCAGCGAATTCTCTAACGGCATAACTGGCACGTTGAAAAAGATAAAAGCGAATAGTTCTGACAGATGGCACCCTCACGTTCAGCGCGAGGACTATTGCAGACAAGAGCAACCCAATATTGTCACATAGGAAGATGAGAAATATTGTCCCGAAATGCAAAATCCGAGATATTTAGCCACTTTCTGCCGATATACTGAAACATTCTCAAAAATATCGTCGACATTACTCTTGCTGATATCGAGAAAGAACGATCTGAAATTTGCAGATGATGACAGCCAAAGCGAGTCGCACCTTTCTACACTCAACGTTCTACACTCAACGATACGAATAGGGCCGAAATAAGAATATGCCACCACCCGCGTGGTAACGAGACCTACACATTTTTTCCCAAAATCACGATCATCCGAGATATTTAGCCACTTTCTGCCGGTATACTGTGGCATTCTTGAAAATATCGTCGACATTACTTTCGCCGATATGGAGAAAGAACGATCTGGCTAAATATCTCGGATGATCGTGATTTTGGGAAAAAATGTGTAGGTCTCGTTACCGCGCGAGTGGTGGCATATCGTTGTATTTAGGCCCGTTCGTACGCACTCACACACATGTGCACTCCTGCGCGAAATTCATCGCTTGACTCGCTCTGGCTGTCATCGCCTGCAAATTTCGGATCGTTCTTTCTCCATATCGGCGAAAGTAATGTCGACGATATTTTCCAAAATGTCGCAGTATATGGGCAGAAAGTGGCTAAATATCTCGGATGATCGTGATTTTGAGAAAAAATGTGTAGGTCTCGTTACCGTGCGGGTGGTGGCATATTCTTATTTCAGCCCTATTCGTATGCACTGACACAGGCGTGCACGCCTGCGCGACGGGTTCTGCGCGAATTCATCGTGCGACTCGCTTTGGCTGTCATCATCTGCAAATTTCGGATCGTTCTTTCTCGATATCAGCGAGAGTAATGTCGACGATATTTTTGAGAATGTTTCAGTATATCGGCAGAAAGTGGCTAAATATCTCGGATTTTGCATTTCGGGACAATATTTCTCATCTTCCTATGTGACAATATTGGGTTGCTCTTGTTTGCAATAGTCCTCGCGCTGAACGTGAGGGTGCCATCTGTCAGAACTATTCGCTTTTATCTTTTTCAACGTGCCAGTTATGCCGTTAGAGAATTCGCTGCATACGCTACGACTCGGACTACTCAAGAACTAGTGTTATCATCGGTATGATGTGACAGACTCGTGTCAGAAAGTCGCGATGTGCACTGTAATTTTTGGAAAAACTTCAAATCGTTCTTTCTCCGTTATTTTTCAAACAAATTGAACGAATCAAGGCTCAAAAAATGTGATTTTTCAACGCTGAGTGGCTAAGTATTTCAGAATTGGGATAAACAGAATGAAACCGTGAATATTCGTGAAAGTATGCTGGTGGTAAGTTAATCTGCTAAATTTTTTTTGAATCTTTGGCAAAATGATATATTTAGCCACTTTTTGCACATGTTCTGAGTCGATCCCCAAAGTTTTATTTGTATTTATTGAGTCGTTTGTGAGAGGGAACAATTTCCGTTTGCCATGTGGCGGTAGCGTGTCCAATGGCCCCTTAACTTATAAAATGTTAATTGCCGGCTTTCTATTATCTTACTAATAGCGACTTAATAGTAATATTGTCAAGAACAATACACTATGAACTCTGAAGTTATATTTATTGATTCTAATAACTCACTTTTCGATTAATTAGTCAAACAATATGTACGTTTACCTACACACTTGTTTACTTCACAGATCTCCAAGTGAAATGAAGCTGTTGCGCATGAATCGAAAAGTAGTGTAGCTTTGCTTGAATTTTCAATGTGCGTTCCTAAAATCATTGCAGCAGGATTCTATATGCACACCACTTCGTTAGCTAACGATATCGATAGCGAGCGATATCCGATGAGCAGTGCGCTTTTCCGGCAGCTCGTCCCTGCAAATGGCTGTCGGTAGACAACGAAAGTGATGTATAGAATCCTGCTAGACAAAATAGACAACGATGTTTTACGGTCAGCGCAATAATGAAACTGAATACGTGATTGGTCGCTTTTTTGAGATCCAGCTAATCATATCGCTGCGCAACCGTTTCGTCATCTTATATTGTCCACAAATCGCCAAATCCAGAAGTTTTCAAATTTCCGAACTATGGACATATTGCGTAGTTACTATTATATGATACGGGGTATTTCTCTTCATTCGACGTCCGACCACCCCATTCGCAACATGTGTAAGTACAACTTTACGAATTTTACTTTAAAATCTATTTGTCTTTATCTGATATGAATTACGGTTGATAGTCTTATTCTCACCGTAACAAAATCAAATCTCATATTTTCTAATCAATGACTAGTATTATTAAATATTTCGATCGGAATATTATACTCTTACGAAGAGTAATTTCGCACCCTTCACGAGATCAAATTGCAACGAATAAATAGGTGGGTTCTGATAGAAGACATATACGAAAATATAAATTGCGTTAGAATGCGCATGTTCGAATAGGTCCGTTCAAAATAAGATCTAGAACAAGACTTTTTCTATAAAAGTTGGTTGACGCAGCAACCGATAGTTCGTTTGTATTCCATATGTACTCTTATCTTCAATGACTACTTGATTTGTGTATGATAAATGTGAAGGTGATTCTGCCCTTTGTAACAATACCTTATAATGAAACTACTCGCTATACCATGATTCATCGACGCATTTCATATATTTTTTTTTCAATCGCAGCTGATATGAGCGCCGAGGAGATGTCTCCTGGAGGTTGCTGCGGGAGCGTCCGCCCCTCGCACCCGCTTTGACGACCACTTGGTATGTATATGACTCTTTCAGCTTACAACTTCCTTTGACCGATGTATGTGAAGTTATTGCATTATTATTCAATCTTGACTACCTAATTTTTTTAATTCTTATTTACTCAATTCTGATAAACTGAATTTCGAACCTTTTTGTGACAGATGAATTTAATAGTCGATACGATCGACCGCTACATGCGGGGCCGGGGCGGCGAGGCCCGCGGCGGCCGAGGGAGTCGGGGCCACCAGGCCTACCAGGGCCGCGGCGCATGAGGGGGCGCCCAGGGTCGTGGCGCACGAGGGGGCGCCCAGGGCCGCGCCGAGCGGGAGGGCCACCAGGGTCGAGGCGGCCGAGGGGGCGCCCAGGGCCGCGGCCAGCGAGGGGGCCACCGTGGACGAGGGGGCCGGGGCCAGCAGGGCCGAGGGGGCCGCGGCGGACGAGGGGGCTGGGGCCACGAGAGCCGGGGCTGGGCCCACAGAAACGAGCGGCTTCGTGGGTGGCATGACCGAGGCAGGTGGCGCCGAGGCCATGTCACCCAGTTTGTTTTTAAATTGAATTAATAAAATTATATACAAATAAATAAATTGATATTATAAGTATAAGTTTACGAAAATATTTTATTGTTCATGAATATCCCATTTCCTTCATTAGTCTTCTGTCATACATTTTGTATACATACATGATCCCTAACAATATAGATTATTCTTATTTTTATACTGGGCGGCGATTCGCTCGTGCGAATCTTAATTACAATCAATAATGGAATATCGATAGACAAACATCCAGAAACAGTTTAACGAGTTTAAAATAATCAAAATATATTGAAAATGAAGATTTATGGTAGCAATCGCAGTACCCCAGCGCGAGTTACAAATTTTCAATACCAAGATGAAGCCTTTTCCAACTGTGACAAATATAGTACCAATATGCCTGTACAACAATTTTTAATCACCAAATCCCCTTTCAACTCATATTCGCAGTGAAATGAAACATTTAACTAATGTTCTACAAAACTTATGACGCAACTATGACGTTTGTGCCCGAATCCAACTTTCCGTACCATTGTATTTACTGTACATTGATGCGATACGCATATGCAGAATGAGTGATCTCTGGTGTGTGACTCAAGGGAAGCTTCAATCAAACGAGGCCTCCCAGTCACGTATTCAGACTTGTTATTGTACAAATTCAAATTCCGTGTCACTTATCGGGTAGCCTTGTCTTCAGATATGCCTCTTATCGTATTAAATCTGGCACAAGTCAGCATTAAGTCCATTCATATAAGATATTGTTATATGATAGCAATAAAAAGAAACTTCACAGCAATTCGTTACCACAAATCTTGATGAACTGCCACAACTTGAAGTTCACGATACCAAGTATGAATACTCAAAGCTGATATCTCATGCAACTGAAGCTCCTCCCGAATCGAACTCTTCAGACAATGACTCTGTATACAGTTTATATATTAACAAAATCCTTATTTGATTATTATTGTTTCTTATATGAGACAAACCAATGAAACATAGTTCATCTTAGTTTAATGAAAAATGTAAGTAAAACTTTTTTAGATAGCTGTTCAAATCAATTCTGCTGATTCGAGCATCTGATCTTAATGCATTTTGTTCTGTATCATAATTATTAGTTAGAGTAGTAAAATCACATATTAATATAAATGAAGGAATAGCGTAATTGCCTAATTCTTCAAATATTAAACTTCACACCTACTTGTCGATAAATGCACATTTAACCTTAAACATCTTACGTACAGTTTACATGAAATATAAGTCACAATATTTCACGCTCGAAATTGATATAAGATACCGATGACTATAAATTCGTACGATTATGTGTTGTACGCAAAGCTTTGGAAGTGTGATTGAAAAAGCATTGCATGTTTCCGAATATTTTGTGTCCATCACTTGGTGCCGAACTCTTCTGATCCGCCGTTAGGAATGACTGTTATATCCGACATAACTGTTAAAAAATCAAACCGTAAAACAAAATATAATACCCTGAGATGAGGTGCGATGAACACATCAATTACAGTCTATAATTGTAATTTTATCCCCAAACTTTCTACACTTTTCTTACATATAACAATAAACAATGTAAATAATAAAAACTGAGCGCATTCTGAGCTTAATAGCCCAGGTTCGGCCAACGTTTTTTGAGTAAAATAATTATACCAATTTTCCTTCAATTTTTTGTATTTGATGAATAATTCCCTCCATTATGATCATTATATGTATATGAATCATTTAATGTTTTTTCTGTCCTACACACCACATATAGCATTTAGTGCGTCAATAGTTGCCTGGTCTTGTCATTTCCTTGAGAACAGAAATCATGCCATCGTCTTGTCTTTCGATATGGTCGTTTTGTCTTGTGTCCATTCTTTCGTTTTTCACAGCATCACTAAAAGCATGTCAACAAGAGTAATTACTTCTTGGTTTTCTGCGCACCCAATAACATGAATTTATCGGTAGGTTGATAAGTTTTTCATGAGACATTCATAAAGACGTAGTAGTAATGAAATATTCTCATTATTTATTTGAATGAAATTAGTTTATCGAAATTTCGTTATGTGGTGCATAAATCAGGTTAATTTAACTGAAATAAATTATAGTGATAATTGACGAGTACAGTACCGTTTTGGAGTTTCAGATTCAGAGTCTCCTCCACGTACGGCCCTCTACAGCGCGTGAAACATATTTTCAACTTTTAAGCCCATATGTTTCAATTCCATGCTCCTTCCTTTCCTCTTTTCCTTCCTGAGCTTCACTCAAATCATAATCAGCTACGATGACCGTACATAGTTATTGATTTTGTAACCATGCGATTGGAAATCCTGATTCAAATTTTGATGATTGGACGACTGTTCAATGAAAACAGCGTCTGTTTCTTTCGTTCTGATATGCGATGGCGATCCGCAATTGTGCATGTATTATCTACTATACAGATGAAAATTAATCCCGACACTGCTTACGATCTGCTCACGTTGACGAAGGTTTTCATTTGATGTAAGTATCAACGTCGATGCACCGTGTACAGCATCACGTGACATTCCAACGTACCGGAATACGCCTGTGTCATGGATCTATCAACATGCATCATGTACGATCTGCTCACGTTGACGACCGTTTCCATTTCATGTAAGTTTCAACGTTGATGTATCGTGTGAAGAATCCTGTCACAATCCCGCGTACGGTTCTGCGCGTATCGAAGGAGTCTTTCGACACGTCTGATGTCAGATCATCTCACGCTGGCGAACCTCTTTGTTTGATGTAAGTTCCAACGTTGATTCACCGTGTGGAGAATACTGTCATATTCCCGCGTACGGGGATACGCGTATTGCATAAGTCTCCTGACACGTCTCATGGATAATCTCCTCACGTTGGCTGACCTTTTCGATTGATGTAAGTTTCAACGTTGATGCACTGTGTACAGAATCGCGTTACGTTCCCACGTAGGGGAATACGCATACTGCATGAATCTTTCAACACGCCGGATGTACGATATGCTCACGTCGACGACCGCTCTCATTTGATGTAAGTTCCGACGTTGATGCACCGTGTAAAGAATCCTGTCACATTCCCGCGTACGGGAATACGTGTATTGCATGAGTGTTTCGACACGTTCAATGGACGATCTCCTCGTGTTGACCACCGTTCACATTGGATGTGAATTTTAACGTCGATGCATCGTGTGAAGAATCCTGTCACATTCCCGCGTACGGAAATACGCGTATTGCATCAGTCTTCCGACACGACTTATGTACGATATTCTCGCGTTGGCGAACGTTTTTGTTTGATGTTGGTTTTAACGTTGATGCACCGTGTAAAGAATCGCGTTACATTTTCACGTACCAGATTGCGCATATTGCCTGAGTCTATCAACGTGTCTATTGTACGATCTTCTCACGATGCCGACCGTTTTCATTCGATGTTAGTTTCAACGTTGATGCACCGTGTGAAGAATCCTGACACATTACCGCGTACGGGAATACGCGTATTGCATGAGTCTTTTGACACATGCAATGTACGATCTTCTCACGTTGGCGAACGTCTTCGTTTGATGTAAGTTTCAACGTTAATGCACCGTGTACAGACTCCCACTACATTACCACGTACCGGAATACGCATATTGGATAAATCTATCAACACGTCTATTGCACGATCTTCTCACGATGACGACCGTTTTCATTCGATGTTAGTTCCAACGTTGATGCACCGTGTAAAGAATCCTGACACACTACCGCGTACGGAAATACGCGTATTGCATGAGTCTTTCGACACGTCTTGTGTACGATCTTCTCACGTTTGCGAGCCTTTTCGTTTGATGTAAGTTTCAACGTCGACGCACCATGTAGAGAATCCCGCTACGTTCCCACGTACCGGAAGACGCATATTGCATGAATGCATCAACACGTCTCGTTTACGATCTCCTCACATTGACGAACGTTTTCATTTGATGTGAGTTCCGACGTTGATGCACTGTGTGATGTATTCTGTCAGATTCCCGCGTACGGGAATACGCGTATTGCATAAGTCTTTTGACAAGATCAAAGGACGATCTCCTCACGTTGGCGAACCTCATTGATCGATGTAAGTTTCAACGTTGATGCACCGTGAACAAAATCGCGTTTCATTCCCAGGTACCGAAATACGCATATTGCATAAATCTATCAACACGTCTAATGCACCAACCGCTTACGTTGACGATCGTTTTTATTCGATGTAAGTTTCAACGTTCATCCACCGTATGAAGAATCCTGTCACATTACCGCGCACGGGCATACGCGTATCGCAGGACTCTTCTGACACCTCTAATGTACGATCTTCTCACTTCGGCGAACCTTTCTGTTTGATCTCAGTTTCAACGTTGATGCACCGTGTACAGAATCCCGTTACATTCCCACGTACAGAAATACGCAGATTGCGTGAATCTATCAACACGTCTGACGTACGATCTTCTCACGTCAACGAACGTTTTCGTTTGATGTAAGTTCCAACGTTGATTCACCGTGTGGGGAATACTGTCATATTCCCGCGTACGGGAATACGCGTATTGCATGAGTCTTCTGACACGTCACATGTATGATCTTCTCACGTTGGCTATCCTTTTCGATTGATGTAAGTTTCAACGTTGATGCGCTGTGTATAGAATCGCGTTACGTGGCCACGTAGGTGAATACGCATACTGCATGAATCTTTCAACACGCCGGATGTACGATATGCTCACGTCAACGACCGCTTTCATTTGATGTAAGTTTCAACGTTGATGCATTGTGCAATACGCGTCTTGCATAAAGTCTTCTGACGTGGCTTATGTACGATCTTCTTACGTTGGCGAACGTTTTCGTTTGATGTGAGTATCAACGTTGATGCGGCGTGTACAGCATCACGTGACATTCCCACGTACCGAAATGCGCATATTGCATGAATCTATCAACACGTCCAATGCACAATCTGCTCACGTGAATGACCGTCTTCATTTGATGTGAGTTACAATGATTATGCATTGTGTCTAGAATCCTGTCACATTTCCGCATACGATAATGCGCGTATGGCAGGAGTCTGTCGACATGGCTTATGTACGATCTTCTTACGTTGGCGAACGATTTTGTTTGATGTGAGTATCAGCGTTGATGCACCGCGTACAGCATCACGAGACAAACCCACATACCGGAATACGCCTGTTGCATGGATCTATCAAGACGCCTCATGTATCACATTCCCGCGTACGGAAATACGCGTATTGCATCAGTCTTCCGACACGACCTATGTACAATATTCTCGCGTTGGCGAACGTTTTCGTTCGATGTAGGTTTTGACGTGGATGCACCGTGTACAGGATCGCGTCACATTTTCACGTACCAGAATGCGCATATTGCATGAATCTATCAACACGTCTATTGTACGATCTGCTCACGTTGACGAAGGTTTTCAATTGATGTAAGTTTCAATTTTCATGCACCGTATGAAGAATCCTGTCACATTCCCGCGTACGGGAATACGCGTATCGCAGGAGTCTTTTGACACGTCTAATGTAGGATCTTTTCACGTTGACGACCGTTTTTATTCGATGTAAGTTTCAACGTTGATGCACTGTGTACAGAATCGCGTTACGTTTCCACGTAGGGGAATATGCATATTGCATGAATCTTTCAACACGCCGGATGTACGATATGCTCACGTCGACGACCGCTTTCATTTGATGTAAGTTCCGACGATGATGCACCGTGTCATGAATTCTGTCAGATTCCCGCGTACGGGAATACGCGTATTGCAAGAGTCTCTTGACACGTTTAATGGACGATCTGCTCATGTTGACCAACGTTTACGTTCGACGTAAGTTCCAACGTTAATGCGTTGTGTAAAGCATCCTGACATATTTCCGCATACGGAAATACGTGTTTTGCATGAGTCTGCCGACACGACTTATGTACGATCTTCTCGCGTGGGCGAACGTTCATGTTTGATATAAGTTAGAACGTTCATGCACCGTGTCTGGAATCGCGTTACATTTCCACGTACTAGAATGCGCATATTGCATGAATCTATCAACACGTCTCATGTACGATCTGCTCACGTTGACGAAGGTTTTCATTCGATGTAAGATCCAACGTTGATGCACCGTGTGAAGGATCCTGTCACATTTCCGCGTACGAAAATGCGCGTATCGCAGGAGTCTTTTGACACGTCTAATGTAGGATTTTTTCACGTTGGCGAACTTTTTTGTTCGATGTAAGTTTCACCGTTGGTGCACCGTGCACAGAATACCGTTACATTCCCATGTACCGGAGTGCGCATATTTTATGAATCTATCAACACGTCTAATGCACGATCTGCTTACGTTGATGAACGTTTTTATTCGATGTGAGTTTCAACGTTGATGCACCGTGTGAAGAATCCTGTCATATTCCCGCGTACGGTAATGCGCGTATCGCAGGGGTCTTTCGACACGTGCAATGTACGATCTTCTCACGTTGGCAAACCTCTTTGTTGGATGTTAGTTTCACTGTTGATGCACCGTGTAAAAAATCGCGTTACATTCCCACGTACAGAAATGCGCATATTGTATGAATCCATCAACACGTCTAAAGTACGATCTTCTCACGTCGACGAACGTGTTCATTCGATGTAAGTTTCAACGTTGATGCAGTGTGTAAAGAATCCTGACACATTACCGCGTACGGGAATACGCATATTGCAGGAGTCTTTTGACACGTCTAATGTACGATTTTCTCACGTGAGCGAACCTTTTTGTTTGATGTAAGTGTCAACGTTGATGCAGCGTGTACAGAATCCCGTTACATTCCCACGTATCGGAATGCGCATATTGCATGAATCTATCAACACGTCTAATGCACGATCTGCTGACGTTGACGACCGTCTTTATCTGATGTAAGTTCCAACGTTGATGCATTGTGTGCAGAATCCCGACATATATCCGCATACGGAAATACGCGTATTGCATGAGTCTTCCGACACGACTTATGTACAATCTTCTCGCGTGGGCGAACGTTTATGTTTAATGAAAGTTAGAACGTTGATGCACCGTGACTGAAATCGCGTTACATTTCCACGTACTAGAATGCGTATATTGCATGAATCTATCAACACCTCTAATGTACGATCTGCTCACGATGACGTAGGTTTTCATTCGATGTAAGTTCCAACGTTCATGCACCGGTTTGAGAATCCTGTCACATTCCCGCGTACGGAAATACGCGTATCGCAGGAGTCTTTCGACACGTCTAATGTACTATCTTCACACGTTGGCGAAACCTTTTGTTTGATGTAAGTGTCAACGTTGATGCACCGTGTACAGAATCCTGATACATTCCCACGCACCGGAATGCGCATATTTCATGAATCTATCACCGCGTCTAATGCACGATCTGCTCACGGTGACGACTGTTTTGATTTGATGTCAGTTTCAACGTTGATGCACCGTCTAAAAAATCCTGTTATATGCCCGCGTACGGAAATACGCGTATTGCATAAGTCTCCCGACAGGTCTCATGTACGATCTCCTCTTTCCGGCGAACCTTTCTGTTTGATCTAAGTTTCAACGTTGATGCGCCGTGTACAGCATCGCATTACATTCCCACGTACCGGAATACGCATATTGCATGAATCTATCAACAGGTCTGACGTACGATCTTCTCACGTCGACGAACGTTTTCATTTGATGTGAGTTCCAACGTTGATGCATGTTGTCAAGAATCCTGTCACATTCCCGCGTACGGGAATGCGCGTATCGCATGAGTCTTCCGACACGTCTCATGTACGATCCTCTCACGTTGGCGAACCGTTTCGTTCGATGTAAGTTTCAACGTTGATGCACCGTGTAAAGAGACCTGTCACATTCCTACGTACCGGAATACGCATATTGCATGATTCTATCAACAGGTCTAATGTAAGATATTCTCACGGTGACGAACGTTTTCATTCGATGTAAGTTCCAACATTGACGCATTGTGTGAAGAATCCCGTCACATTTCAGCGTACGGGAATATGCGTATTGCATGAGTCTTTTCATACGGCTTATGTACGATCTTCTCGCGTTGGCGAACGTTTTTGTTTGGTGTAAGTTTCACCGTTGATGCACCGTGTGAAATATCGCGTTACATTCCCACGTACCGGAATACGCATATTGCATGAATCTATCAACACGTCTAATGCACGATCTGCTCACGTTGATGACCGTTTCACTTTTATGTAAGTTTTAACGTTGATGCACCGTCTGAGGAATTCTGTCATATTCCCGCGTACGGTGATACGCGTATTGCATAAGTCTCCTGACACGTCTCATGTACAATCTCCTCACGATGGCTGACCTTTTCGATTGATGTAAGTTTCAACGTTGATGCACTGTGTACAGAATCGCGTTACGTTTCCACGTAGGGGAATATGCATATTGCATGAATCTTTCAACACGCCGGATGTACGATATGCTCACGTCGACGACCGCTTTCATTTGATGTAAGTTCCGACGATGATGCACCGTGTCATGAATTCTGTCAGATTCCCGCGTACGGGAATACGCGTCATGCATGAGTCTCTTGACACTTCCAATGTACGATCTTCTCACGTTGGCGAACCTTATTGATCGATGTAAGTTTCAACGTTGATGCACCGTGAACAAAATCGCGTTACATTCCCACGTACCGGAATACGCATATTGCATAAATCTATCAACACGTCTGATGCACCAACTGCTTACGTTGACGACCGTTTTTATTCGATGTAAGTTTCAACGTTCATGCACCGTATGAAGAATCCTGTCACATTACCGCGCACGGGCATACGCGTATCGCAGGACTCTTCTGACACGTCTAATGTACGATCTTCTCACTTCGGCGAACCTTTCTGTTTGATCTCAGTTTGAACGTTGATGCACCGTGTACACAAACCCGTTTCATTCCCACGTAAAGGAATACGCAGATTGCGTGAATCTATCAACACGTCTGACGTACGATCTTCTCACCTCACCGAACGTTTTCGATTGATGTAAGTTTCAACGTTGATGCACTTTGTACAGAATCGCGTTACGTTCCCACGTAGGGGAATACGCATACTGCATAAATCTTTCAACACGCCGGATGTACGATATGCTCACGTCGACAACCGCTTTCATTTGATGTAAGTTACGACGTTGATGCACCGTGTGAAAAATCCTGTCACACCCCCGCGTACGGAAATACGCATATTGCATCAGTTTTCCGACACGACTTATGTACGATATTCTCGCGTTGGCGAACGTTTTTGTTTGATGTTGGTTTCAACGTTGATGCACCGTGTAAAGAATCGCGTTACATTTTCACGTACCAGAATGCGCATATTGCATGAGTCTATCAACGTGTCTATTTTACGATCTTCTCACGATGCCGTCCGTTTTCATTCTGTGTTAGTTTCAACGTTGATGCACCGTGTAAAGAATCCTGACACATTACCGCGTACGGGAATACGCGTATTGCATGAGTCTTTTGACACATGCAATGTACGATCTTCTCACGTTGGCGAACGTCTTCGTTCGATGTAAGTTTCAACGTTAATGCACCGTGTACAGACTCCCGCTACATTACCACGTACCGAAATACGCATATTACATGAATCCGTCAACACGCCCGATGTACGATATGCTCACGTCGAAGACCGCTCCCATTTTTCCGAACGTTTCAACGTTGATGCATCGTGTAAAGAATCCTGTCACATTCCCGCGTACGGGAATACGCGTATTGCATGAGTCTTTCGACACGTCTTATGTAGGATCTTCTCACGTTGGCGAACCCTTCTGTTTGATGTAAGTATCAACGATGATGCACCGTGTACAGAATTGCGTGACATTTCCACGTACCGGAATACGCATATCGCATGGATCTATCAACACGTCTAATGCACCAACTGCTTACGTTGACGACCGTTTCTATTCGATGTAAGTTTCAACGTTCATGCACCGTATGAAGAATCCTGTCACATTACCGCGCACGGGCATACGCGTATCGCAGGACTCTTCTGACACGTCTGATGTACGATCTTCTCACGTCAACGAACGTTTTCGTTTGATGTAAGTTCCAACGTTGATTCACCGTGTCGGGAATACTGTCATATTCCCGCGTACGGTGATACGCGTATTGCATCAGTCTATCGACATGGCTTATGTACGATCATCGTACGTTGGCGAACGTTTTTGTTCGATGTAAGTTTCAACGTTGATGCACCGTGTACAGAATCCCGCTACATTTCCACGTACCGAAATACGCAATTGCATGAATCCTCCAACACGCCTAACGTCCGATCTTCTCACGTTGGCAAACCTTTTTCTTTGTGTAAGTTTCACCGTTGATGCACCGTGTACAGGATCGCGTTACATTCCCACGTATCGAAATACGGATATTGTATGAATCTATTACCACGTCTAATGTACGATCTTCTTACGTTGACGAGCGTGTTCATGTGATGTAAGTCTCAGCGTTGAAGCATTGTTTAAAGAATCCTGTCACATTACCGCGTACGGGAATACGCGTATTGCATGAGTCTTTTGGCACGGTTTATGTACGATCATCTCGCGTTGGCAAACGTTACTGTTCGATGTAAGTTTCAACGTTGATGGCAAACGTTTTTGTTCGTTGTCAGTTCCAACGTTGATGCACCTTGAACAGAATCGCGTTACATTCCCACGTACCGGCATACGCATATCGCATGAATCTATCAACACGTGTAACGTACGATCTTTTCACGTCGACGAAGGTTTTCATTTGATGTTAGTTGCAACGTTGATGCAGTGTGTGAAGAATCGTGTCACATTCCCGCGTGCGGAGATACGCGTATTGCAGAAGTCTCTTGACACGTACAATGGACGATCCTCTCGTGGTGACCAACGTTTTCATTTGATGTAAGTTCCAACGTTGATGCAGTGTGTGAAGAATCGTGTCACATTCCCGCGTGCGGAGATACGCGTATTGCATAAGTCTTTCGACATGGCTTATGTACGATCTTCTTACGTTGGCGAACGTTTTTGTTTGATGTAAGTTCCGACGTTGATGCACCGTGTACAGCATCACGTTACATTCCCACGTACCGGAATACGCATATTGCATGAATCTATCAACACGACTAACGTACGATCTGCTCACGTTGGCGAACCTTTATGATTGATGTAAGTTTCAACGTTCATGCATTGTGGGAAGAATCCAGTCACATTCCCGCGTACGGGAATACGCGTATTGCATCAGTCTTCCGACACGTCTTATGTACAATCTTTTCACTTCGTCGAACCTTCCTGTGTGCTGTAAGTTTTAACGTTGATGCACCATGTACAGAATCCCGCTACATTCCCACGTACGGGGATACGCATAGTGCATGAATCCATCAACACGTCTAACGTACGATCTTCTCACGTCGACGAACGTTTTCATGTGACGTAAGTTTCAACGTTGATGCAGTGTGTAAAGAATCCTGTCACATTCCCGCGTACGGGGATACGCGTTTTGCAGGTGTCTCTTGATACGTCCAATGGACGATCTTCTCGTGTTGACCATCGTTTTCATTTGATGTCAGTTTCAACGTTTATGCATTGTGTGAACAATCCTATCACATTCACGCGTACGGGAATACGCGTATTGCATGAGTATTTTGACACGTCTAATGTACGATCTCCGTACGTTGGCGAACCTCTTTTTTTGACGCAAGTTTCAACGTTGATGCACCGTGTACAGAATCGCGTTACATTCTCACGTACCGGAATACGCATATTGCATGAATCTATCAATACGTCTCATGCACGATCTGCTTACGTTGACGACCGTTTTCATTCGATGTCAGTTTTAACGTTGATGCACCGTCCGAAGAATCCTGTTACATTCCCGCGTACGGAAATACGCGTATTGCATGAGTCTTGTGACACGTCTCATGTACGATCTTCTCACGTTGACGACTGATTCCATTCGATGTGAAGGTGCTCGCACATGAAACGACGTTGACGTGTCACGGAGACGGTTCACACACTAGCGGTGTGTTTACTAACACATAGCACGAACCAATCGCGTGCGCCTGCTCAGGCCATTTCGACGGTGACGCTCCGCCTTCCGTAAGAGCCGGTGCGTACAGGGTTTTGCGATGTTGCCGCTAGTGAATCCGGTCCATATCCGAACCGTGTAAACGAACGAGCGTGCGGGTCAAAACATGACATACCGAGGTTGAAACGTTGAGTGTTGAAGCGTCCTACACTCAACGGTTGAAAGCGAATAGGTAAGTAGATAATCAATTGAATGTATCTCCTCTCGACAATCAGCAATCTTCATTACTCAAAAACACAAATACATAGAGTTGAAGAATCTGTTGAGTAACATAACCTCTTTCGAGAAGCGTGAGTTTGTTACGTTGTTCGGGGCTTCTTTCACGATTTACCGTCCCCTTTTCTCATTATTATCGGGAGAATATTTTATCCTCATTCCGATATCGTTGGACTATTCAGTTGGTGAAACTGCACATCACTTTTGAAATCAATTGTTAAGATACTCGGTGGATAGAAGTTGTAAGTTTGACCTGACCTAGCATGTCACCGACTTCCTACGGATACTTTGAATTCCATTCACTTGCACATCAAACTACCTACTTATTTATGTAGTGTACCATAATCACTATTCAGTACTCAGTATGGAATCGGTCAGTGAGGAAAATACTTGGGTAATGCATGGTGATGCTCTGCTCATCGAATTGGTCCCCCATTTTCCGTGCTCGTATGACAAATCATTGAAGGAGTATGGAAAAAATTCTCTCCGTGAAGCAGCGTGGGTCAAAATTGGTCTAATCATGCATATGACACGTAAGTATGCTACATTGATAATCACCATTGGCAAATACTCCCACTCCAGATTCATAATCAGACAATTGATTGATAAAATTTTTTTCTCTTAAATGCTACATCTCTAAGATAGTTCGTTAGAAAATTTATTTCAGTTTATTTGTTGTCAGATCAACTCAAAAGTACGGGGTATGGAAACATTATTTTTCGTCGCTTCAATGATTCTCCATCTCGAGATCGGTGGAGCACCCCGACAATATTCCCCGCATGATTGACCTTGGCCCGGTGATTCTAGGTCTAATTTTAATATTTGAAGTATTCGAATTGTCAGGAGAAAGTCTCCGGTGGACCATTCAGGTCCGATATAACTATCATTTCAGAATTCATCGTAAATTCATGAGCTTTTTCCTGAACGAAAGCTTCATTAGTAACCAATGATCTCTTTCTGACATTTTTTTTCTGAATGAGTTGAATTTTCCAAGGCAATAGAATAAATTAACATTTAATCTCAACAATTTCAAAAGCAAGTTTGTGTGACAATTTTTTTCGAAATCTTCACCTATCTCAAGTTGTGAATCACCTGTTAAAATTGTGTCACATACTTTTTATGTACCCTGTACAGCATATTTCTACGCATGCTGAGACTCGCTTCACGGATTTATTATCATACTGAGAAATATCTATGATATATGTTTAGCACCGGAATGTATTAAACGCTGGGGTCAACTACGCGATAACTTCGGGCGTGAAAACAGACGACGGGAAGAAGAATGTAGGAGCGGAAGTGGACCTTCGCAAAGACGTGGCTTCACTTTCTACGAAGACATGAGATTTTTGGAGCAACATGTCCAAAAAAGAAAGTACGAATCTGATATATCATGCGTGAAATTCGAAGTAGTTCAAAAATAATCCCCATTTTACGCAGGAGTATCTAAATCTATTTCTGTCCCACCCATAGCTGTATCCTAACGCCTCGGGGGGGGGGGGGGGGGGGGGGGGGGGGGGGGGGCAAGAAATTTCGATAAAAAAACAACAATTTTTCATGTTTTCCTAAGTGCATGTGCAAGGAATCTCAATCTTCTGCGTATATATAAAGTATTTCATACGAAATAATTAGCTTGCCCATAAACCTGTCCGTTTGAACTTCAATGAATATTTCTTTCTGTGATAGTTTTCTTCACAACTATGAACAAACGGTTACAAATTTTTGTTCGAAACCGTTTCGCTAAAATAATCATTTATGCTGTTCCATAAACGCTGTTTTTGTAAATCTTGGACGACTCTTCTAATCAGAATATCACCATAATGCATAATGTTAATACTAGAACGAGAGTGGGATTCCGAGGTTGGTGATTTTTTCAGATGGACTTTAATATTTTATTTAAACATTGTATATTGAAAAATGTTGTCCGCGCAAAGTTAGCTTTTGGAATGATCATTGGGAGAATTTGGAAAGAAGCACTTCCGCGAGACATCTCTAATTTATGCTACAATTATTTAGACGAAAGACTGCAATCTCTTCGAATAAAGTTGAACATCCTGAAATCCATCTAGATTGGGTCTTAAAATCACACTTCATCACAAATGATAATGCAATTTCTGTAAATCTTTTTACGATTAAAAAAAAAAGGTTTTTATGTAGAGAATTATTGAATATTTTTGTTAACAGTTGGAAACGAAAATTGTACTGTTTTTTTTGTGGTTCCTGAGGCGTGAAGTGTCATGTATAAAGATTTGGATCAAATGGAAAATGGGCAGGGCTATGGGCAAGCTGATTGGCATGGATTGCCCTACATATCAACAATGCGCCAACTTTGAAATGTTGTCTTTCCAGAACATTTACTAATGTACGAAATTCTCCACAAACATCATTCGATGGATACGATCATCGCAGTGAGCTATTAGAATGATGTCTGGCACCAATAAGCAATGTTATAATACAACGCCGACGTGAAACCGTAGAGAATTTGGACGTGGTTCAATTGAGTACACTTCTTCAACCGGCAGGGGTTGCGATACCTCCACCTGTGACGATCACAATGTCTTCACAATCTACAATAACGCCGACATTCGTTTTACCTGAAGAACGGAGTTCAAGCGAGAGTACGGACGAGATGAGAGCCCACTCATTCACGACACCGTTGACTAGATTTCCCCACACTGCAACAACTGGATTTCCACCGATCACCACAACTCAATTCCGACCCGTGACAACTGCACTGCCATACAACCCTTCAATACTAACAGTTCCGTACTCACTCTCATCAATATTCAAAAGGCCCCGACTGAGATATCTACACCACAAGTGAGCATGGCGACAAGTGGCTCTTCACTGGCACAAGGACATTTCGGGATCACATGGAAAATTAGTTCGAAATAGATAATCGTTAATATTCATTGGCGGCTTGTGCTTTCTGTATTGAGCTGTGATTTACCAACGTTTGACTACGAAGCCTCGCATAACATAACCTGAACAGACACATAAAATTGGATGGAATGAGCATGTCACATTTTTTGAAAATCAGTTATGAAATGTCAAAATGTTTGATATGTAATTTGCTGTGAGGTCAGTGTGTTTGAAATAATATTACAGAGAAATTGATGCTTCGTAATTATTTGCAGGTTCTCAGATGCTGGCGATCGGGAAACTGAAATTTGTAATAATTGTATCGCTGGATGAATTTTTCTGCAGGGGTGAAATCGAAAATTCTTCAGATGCATAGATACGATAAAATACCTAAAATAACCAAATAAAAGTTATACGACTGATCGCCAACGAGTAGAAATGAAGATGACGTATTTCAGAAGTGTGATAAGCGTGATACGACGATGAACATGACATATGATACTCTGACTGACTCGACCGAATTGATATTTTCTCCCAAGTACTAAACTATGATAAATTTATGCCATAGATACCGATTTGCGTTGTCCGGTGCGATGGAGTTTCGCTAATGTAGTGATTCGGCAGTTGTTTTCTGTATTTCTTTGGCCGCATTTTAGGATTTTCTCAAGAAAATCACTATTGCTTGAATCTGTAGTTTTATCTGGGTTTTTGAACGAATTTTAAAACTTTTAATTTTTCTTTTCTCCATTTTGTTTTGCTCATATCTTTTGAATGAGGGCCTATGCAGAAAAAGTGCATGTAAGGTGTATCATATTTGGGCACAACAAGTTACCTTCAGCAGTTTGAGCAGAATCTGTCACAACCCTTGTCAGTCACAACCAACTTGTAGAACTCCGGGGTTTTCGTCTGTTTGTTGCAGGCGGGCGATCCAGTTTTTCGAAAATTTTGAAGTTCAGAGCCTGGTTTCTTGGACAACACGAAATGAAAACGGCCAGACTGCAATAAACAGACGGGCAACCTGGAGTGTGCTGGGTTGGCTGTGACTGAGTGGTCACTTTCACGATAATCTCTCGGTTTATAAGTTTCGACAAACTCATCGGAACACCTACCTCAGCGCTAATAGAAGTCGATGCTCAGGAGGTAAAGCACGAGGGCTTTTTTTCAACAACAGCGGATAAACCATCCCAGGCAGCCCATGAAATGTTCGTAAATCCATCCGGATATAACGATGCAGTATAGTTTTATCATATTGTAATTCACGAAATAAATTATAAAAATCTCCTTGACGTTCTCTGTTTGCATTGAGTGGTCTGACCCACCAACGTCGATTCCCTCTTCTACGTAAGCGTCCATTTCGTTGAAGCATGATAAAACACGCCATCCACGCTAATATTAGAAGAAGATCATCGTCTTCCATGATCTATGAAAAACAATGCGAATTAATATTTACTTAAAGAGAGTCCCTACTGAAATTTTGACAAGAAGCAGTTGTTCATTTTTGAAAGGACCAAAGAAACGTTCAATCGAAAAACGGATAATTCAAGTTGTAGATTATGGTAGAATGTGTTGTGAGAAAAGTTTTGATTATCTGACGCAAGGAACCTTTCACAGAATCTCTCATTCGCAGCGCTACGAAACGTTCCTTGCATCTCAACTTTCTCTGCAGAAAATTGAAGCTTTTTTTTCTGGACAAATTCTACCATAATCTAGAACTTGAAGTATCCGATTTTTAATTGACCGTGTTTGGGCGATTTCAAACATGAGACACTACTTTTTGGTGAAATTTCGATGGGCGCTACCCTTAACACCTGATCACCTACAAAATGCGGTTCGCAGTCTCTCATGAACCACATAACTGATCGGAATGAAACTATGCAGGGCTCAATAGTTCGTTCAGTATGAATCATAATTCTAAATGAACGTTGCGTGAGGTGAGAGTATTTTACAAGCATGCTCGCCATTATTAAAGTGAGCAAATTTTTTGTGTAACCTCAAATTTCCGATGCAAACTGAATGTTTCATGAGGGACGAGCTTACAAATGATATTGAGTACACTTAAGGGTGGTTCACTTCACACTTTTTTTGTGGGGCACCTGAAAATACTGTTTCAGGCGTAAAAAAAAATCTGTGTAAGTCGTGTGTCCGTTCGGACAATATTCCGAGGCGGCTATCATCCATTGAACATCGAAGTACAAATGGAACGAAACCAATTAAAATTGATACTCATTATTTTATTCATTGCGAATTCATTCCTGAAAACTTATATCACATAAGAAAAAGTTACATACAAATTGATTGAAAATATATCTGAAACAGTAAAGCGTATTATTACGAATAGTTATAGCTATAACTGGCTCCTAAAAAATACTGAAGGTCTCTATTTTTGGAATACGTCGAACATTGTTATGTGTGATTCATTCTATTCGAACATATCAACTTGTATTCCCACTAATATGGATACGACAACTAAAGTAACGAAAATTTACTTGGTATACACATTTCGATGTATGATAGCGACTTCTACATATTTTTCGATCGAACCCACGAGTCACGTAGAGTGTTTAATATAATTTGGTACGATATTTTTAATTTGCCTGCGAAATTAAAAAAAAATTCGAAACCGAACTATCCTCAATTTTATGGACAGGATAAAATATGTTCCCGATAATAATGAGAAAAAGGGACGGTAGATCGTAAAAGAAGCACCGTACAACGTAACAAACTCACGCTTCTCGGGAGAGGTTATGTAACTCAACAGATTCTTCAACCCGATGTATTTGTGTTATTAAGTAATTAAGAGAGCTGATTTTCGAGAGAAGATACATTCCATCAATTATCTACTTACCTATTCGCTTTCAACCGGCGAGTGTAGAACGCTTCAACACTCAACGTTTCAACCTCGGTATGTCATGTTTTGACCCGCACGCTCGTTCGTTTACACTGTTTGGATATGGTCCGGATTCACTAGCGGCAACATCGCAAAACCCTGTACGCACCGGCTCTTACGGAAGGCGAAGCGTCACCGTCGAAGCAGCCCGAGCGGGCGCACGCGATTGGTTCGTGCTATGCGTTAGTGAACGCACCGCTAGTGTGTGTTCCGTCTCCGTTACACGTCGGCGTCGTTTCACGTGTGAGCACCTTCATCTGTGGTGGTATTAATATCGCTGGCATTCTCATTCGTAGAATCTAACGCTTCGGCTCCATGAATTCGTCTGGAAACATCATTCCTGTTTCTAGATAGATGAAGATAAATGTAATCCTGTAACATCTTGTTATACAAAGCATTGAACGCCTGTTGCCACACATTGTGACTCCACGGCAACGGTTTGGCTTCGCGATCTGAAAAACAAAGCTTTTTGAGCGCTTCATAAACTTCGTTCGGCTGACACGCTGGCAGTCGAGGCATTTTTTCATGGTTCGTGAAACCTTCTGGCAGTCGAATACTCGGATACGCTTAAACGAGAATAGTCGGAAGTCTAGGTGCCACCTCCGTTATATAGTGCCGCTTTTCGTCCGCCCCACTATCTCGGGCGGTTGGGCGGGATGCGCCACGGCCCACCGCAGTCGCTGCCCCATTACCACTGCGCCGACTACAGAGCGCGTCTGGCCTGGCAGCCGACCGATGTACTATAGTTTCTATACGGCAGACGAAGAAGATGGAAAGAGATAGATATGATTTCGTTAGATACGAGAAGATAGAAATGATTTCATGCACTCTGAAAGCGAAAACCCGTCTTCGTATCAATGTTTGAGCAACTATAAACGAAATTGAGCGTACTACAAATAACTACGAACGATTTCATAGACTCTGGGGTTGAAAATCCGCTGCGTAATGATTTCTGAGCAACTACAAACGAAATTGAGGGTACTACAACCCAGTACCAACGATTTTATGGAATCTAGGGGTGGAAACCCGGCTTCGTAATGATTTATGAGCAACTACAAACGAAATTGAGGGTACTACAAACCACTGCCAACGATTTTACGGAATCTAGGGGTGAAAACCCGGCTTCGCAATAATTTTCGAACAACTACAAACGAAATTAATGGTACGACGAGCAACTAAAAACGATTTTATGGACTCCGGGGGTAAAAAACCGTATTTGATCCAGTTCTCTAGCAACTACAAACGAAACTGAGGGTACTACGAACAACTACAATAGTATATTGTGCACCTAGGGGAGCGAAAAGTCCGGCGACCGAGGTGCAAACGATATTTTTTTTTACACGTGAACGGAGTCCGATTTTGCTACCTATTTTGGGGGAACAACACAAGTCTTCCGACCTGTCACTTAAATGAGGTTAGGTTTCGATAGTCGATGGCTCGATACACTCGACGCGTGTTTTACGATCGGGGCTGCGGACCAAGTGGCGCTTGAAATAAATACTATCAGGGAAGAAAGACTTTCAGGAAAGCAAGACTTTGCGGGAAGAAAGACTTTGCGGGAAGAAAGACTCTGCGGGAGAAAAAATTGGTCTTCCTTACCGAATAGTCTCCCAGCGGGAAGAAAGAGTTCCCGGTCAGTAAAGCCGCACTTCGCTCTCCCAAAATAGGTAGCAGAATCGGCGTTTCCGTTCGTCGTGTGAAAAAAAACGATTTTACGCACTCGAGAGGTGAAAATCCGTCTTCGTATTAATTTTCGAGCAACTAGAAACGAAATTGAGGGAACTACAAACCACTACCAATGATTTCATGGAATCTAGGGGTGAAAACCCGGCTTCGTAATGATTTCTGAGCAACTACAAACAAATTGAGGGTACTACAAACAACTGCAAACGATTTGATGGACTCTGGAGGTGAAACTCCGTCTTCGTATGAATTTTCGAGCAGCTACAAACGAAACTGAGGGTACTACAAACAACTACAAAAGATTTTATGGACTCTGGGGGTGAAAACCCGTCTTCGTATCAATTTCTGAGCAACTACAAACGAAATCAACGATACTACAAACAGCTACAAACGGCTTTTCAGACTGTGGGGGGTTAAAAACCGTTTTCAAGGGATTTTTTTTTCTTGTTTTTCACAATAACCATCGAACTACAAACGGAAATAAGTTGACTACAACCAACTACAAAGGATTTTGTATACGAAAAAATATTGAAATCTATGTTTTCTCAAACTTGCGGGCCCGCCATTTCTTCAAGTGGCTGTATAACTTTTTTTTCAGGCAACTACAAACGAAACGGTTTCCACTACACTTAACTACATACCAAAATCTTCAAGAAATATGAAAACCAAGTCGATTGGTGCAAGTCGGGGGCCAGGTTCACATAGGTATGATATCTTAGATCTCAAAAAGGCAATATCCTGTAAAATAATGATCAAAGTTCACACGACACTAATCTTCCACCACCATAGAAATTACCAGACCTCGCCCAGATTACAGAATTATAAAATGGCAAGACAATTGACGATCGGTGTGTTAAGTGTATCGGAGATTGTCAGGGTAATGTCAGAGTGCTGAAATATATCAAAGATTATGAGAGTAACATTTGACGATTAGATTCAAAAGACGACATTAAACTGGAACCATTGAAGTATATTTTCTAAAGTATAAAATAGTACGAATCATATTCCTCATTTTATCTTAGCACCCTAGTTGTTCAGAATACTTCCAACTCTCTCAATAAAACAACTAGTAAAACTTATTCAAAGCATATTTCTATATCGAAGTTAATCTTTCTAATTACTCCATTATATCTTTTTTATTTATAAATTATCACTTATATTACATGAATGAATCGAAGATATAAGTGTTAATGACTCTCGTTTTATATTAAATAATCCAATTCATAATCCTGAGTTTGCTTCATCAATTTCAGTCAACGACAGAATTCTCGAGGTAATACAAATCAAATCTAGATAATTAAATAATCCTTTCTCTTGAATCAACACCGTTATAATTTACATAATAGATGAAATTCCCTGAGCGTTATTGGCTTTCTAACTTGTCCAGTGTACTTCAGTACTTAGTCGGTAATTGGTGACCCACAACCACTGATTGTGCGTCTGGGAAGTTCATTGCGATGTTTCTGGTAGTCATGTGCTAGTAACATTCGCGAACGTCCGATCCGACGTCACACACGATATCAACATCGATCCTTTGATGAATCGAATACAGTCATTGGAAAAGCTATTGATACATTCTATTTCCAGATCACATCAAAAACTTCAAAAAAACTTTGCAGATTATTCTCAAGAAAGTTTGTAACATGTCAGAATTTAATCCTAATATTCTTTAGCTATTACGCCTACCGACGGAGACACGCCAGGCGTGTTGTGCGCCTAGCGTCAGTCCTCTCGCACGCCTAGCTGCTCTCATTGTCAAAGTACCTCCCGCGAATCTACCAGTAACTTCAGGAAAGATTGATTCAGGTGGAACAGAAATATCGATTATTTCTGAGCCCGAAGCTGGTCCGGTTGGTTCGTGGTCTTCACTTCTCCGATCCTACGTAGTCGGCTAACGAAGTCAGAGGTTCGTAACTACTGGAGTATAGTGAAAAATTTTTCGAATTCATTTTCAGAATAACATTTATTGTTTTTCAAGATTGTCCCCCGAAGGGGCAATTCAATTTAGAGTCATAGCATTTAGCAAACGCTAACACACATAGTATATATATATAAGATATAGCTTGGCAGCGCGCCGCATACTCATTTCTTTGTATCATACACGGATGATTCCATGTTCATAATAAACTAAAAGTCGTTTACGTGAAGGTACAATCTTAGTTTAAGTCTCACGTTGTATGAGATTAATATCAGCTCAAAAACGTGAATAGCTTAAATACTCCGCAAAAACGCACAAACAACGTTACGCCGACCAAATTGTTGACACATATTACTTTAATCAAATAAACCTCATTCCTTATCATTCAAGGCACTATTATACCTGAACATCGCTCATGAATGCACGCTGTTTCATTGAATGAAAGATACTCTTACCTCCAATATACCCGAATCTCACTTAATTCAGTCCATCTGTCATTCCTGAATTAACCATTATCATATTTAGTAGACCCGCGGAGTTCTGTTCTCCAATCACCCTGAGAGTCGAGAATCCTTTATTTAATCGTTGAGATAAGAAAACATCAGCAGAAACGAAAGTCGATGACAAGATAACTGCTTATTCGAAAAGACAGACCGATCCAGTAATGAAAAAAATTCAGAGAAGGACGAAGAACCACAGTTACCACCAGATTTTCCAATAACTACCCATAAAAAAGTTGTGGAATTCAAAAAAAGACTGCAGGCTGACAAAGTATATCGACAGTTTGTAAGTATCATCGTACCCAACGTTGTCATATATTTCAGATTGTCACTTTGTCTACGTAGACGCAATGGGAATGTTACATGAATACAGATAGTATGACGTATAATGATAATTCTTCTTTCGAATCCTTAGATAGGTGCGTTATTTTGAGTAACAAAAAATTATTCGCATCGGCGGAAAGAATCCGTAATCCTATGTACGCAACGTTATTTCAATGATATTACCGAATGAAGTTGCCAAACTATACTCTTGGACCGGTCGGAAAGGAACTATTGAAATTGGTAGCACAAAATTAACGATCGAACGAACTTACCTGTTGTGAAGTTCGATCGTAATTATCATAGACATATTAGAATAGACTGCGCGAGTACGGTCGTGGCCCGTTAGTGGATGCGATACGGCAATAGAAAGAGAGAACACCACTATGGGCCCCTCTGTCCTTATCTAATCGCGCATGCGCGCGCAGCGATCTTTTAGTAAGGATGAAATACGAAATGAGTGGACCGTAATGAACGGTTAAAAGTTCTTATATTGTACATAAAACCGAAAGTAAAAGCTGTAATGTAAAAATAGGAATGATACTGAGGAAACATTAAAATTAAATAAAGGAATGTCAAGTCGTAAAATGCTGTTCGTCATTTTTATTAAGTAACAAACATGATATGTTATTTTAAATGGACATCTATACTTATACGTAAGAATTATTGACCTTTGAAAATTGTGAGCTTATTATTTTGCATGCGTATTCTTTGGCTCTGATCTTGTCGAAGTTTACCTTCATGTTTTAATCGAATATCTATGTATTTGTGTATAATTAGAAGAATTATTGACGACGATGTTCCATAAAAACGGACGCGCAAATTTGACCGACTATAAGCGTGCCCCGCGCATGCGCGATTAGACAAGGATAAAGGGGGCCCATAATGGTGTTCTCTCTTTCTATTGCCGTATCGCAGTCTCAGCCCAGTCGCGTAGTCTATTCTAATATGTCACCTATGTAAAGTTAGCCGGTAACTTAATTATTTTTCGATTTTTTATATACCAAACAATTGCTCCTTAATTGCTCTTTATTGCTCCGCTAATTTCGTTAATTGCTCCAGTCTAGTTTCCGAGAAAAAAAAGAAAAACGAAATGCGGATCTACTATGTTAAAATGCCGGCCAAATTCAAATCTAGGTTTCGACCAAACGGATGAAGATACGACGTTCTACATGGAACTAAAAAAATGCTCCCCTGATCCTCTTAATTGCTCCTCCCTTTTTTTCAGGTGCTCTCTTTTAGTTTTTGAGTAAATTAAATAATAAGGTACGAGTTCAGCTGACATAACCTCTCTATCATATGACAGCTCATTTCGAGTTACACGGAGACATCGTTGACGATAAATGCTGAAAAAATCATGAATCAATTGCTCCTCGTCTGCTCTCAATTGCTCCACCCTTTTTTTCAATTGCTCTATTTTAGTTTTTAAGTAAATTGAATAATGAGGTACGAGTTCAGCCGACATAACCTCTCTATCATATGACAGCTCATTCCGAGTTAAACGGAGACATCGATTAAGTTGACGATAAATGCTGAAAAAATCATGAATCAGTTGTTTCACCCTTTCTTCTCATTGCACCCTATTAGTTTCCATGATTATCTTATGCGTGTCGAAAGTCTTTGCTAAATCTAAATATGAAATCAATAGGAATCAAGTCAATCAATAATCGGTCCGACGAGAAGCGATGGAGCCCTCAAGACTGTCTAACTATTAATAGTCGCTGGAAGTATACGAAAAATGTAGCTCGACAAACCCATGAAGTACGCCATTAGGTCAGTGATTGGATGGAGATTCGCCCTTACGACCAAGCGATGAAGAATGAGCGCGCCATTTTGCTTTTCATTCAAGTCCAAATCCAGCTTGTCGCCGCCATCAAGGAAATTAGTGTTTCGGAGCAGCGTCGTATTTTGGAGATTTTCGATAATGAAGTATACTTTTATTGGAGATATATACGAGAAATGTGGATCGAAGTGAAAGTTTGCAGTTGATGAAGGCCTCGGAGCGTCTGGCGATGGAGCGTCTGGCGATGGAGCCTTTGGCGATGGAGCCTTTGGCGATGGAGCCTTTGGCGATGGAGCCTTTGGCGATGGAGCCTTTGGCGATAGAGCATCTGACATCGAAGGAGAATTGTTGTTGCAATCAGTTTTCAACAAATCAGTGTTTTTTTCGTTTTCGAAAATGATCGTGTATGAATTTTCATCAATTTGTTTAAGATGATAATTCTCTTGTTCTTTTGTTTTTTGTATCGTAGTATGATGGTATATCTCTCGAGTAAATGAGGCGTAAGTTATACCATCCATTTTGTAAGGTGTCTATAAAACAGAGTCTGAAGAGTTTATAGATTGATAATCATTCAACGCAATCGACTTTTCCACACTTGCATTTGTATCATGTTTTATAGTTTCAGGGTCGATGGTATCCTTGTCACTACATTGAGCATCGTAACTCATGGATGCTACGATTTCTATATCCGAGATTGGCGGTATGTATCCTACAATATTTTTTTGCTTTTTTTCTAATTTATTGGACTGTGATATTGTCGAGACGTTTTCATTGTTTTCATCATTTTTATTAGATACACATTCGACCTTGCGATATGAGGACATGTCAGGTAAGTCGGTAATATTTACTGAAGTCTCCGGAATATGGGAGTCTTCGGCGTGTACCAAGCCTCTCCAGTTCTCTTTCATTTCTAAATGCTTAACATCCGCCTTCACTCGAATATTTGGTCGTGTAGCTTCTGTATTTTTTAACTTAGCCAATTCAGCTCGGGCTAGCTTCATTGTTGAATCGATTAATCGAGAGTTTTTTATAAATAGCTTGTCGACTCTGAGAGGCCTTCCATTTTTCAGTAGCGCGTCCTCGAGGTCTGAAAAGTACGATTCCGATCTAGCGGAAGTTGCAACATTTTCTTTTGAATTAAAATGATTCCTCATAACGTTCGTCCAAGCCGGAAATTCTTTGGCAAGTCTGACCAAGCTTTCCGTTATCTGTGGGAAATGATATGGATTCAGTTCTGTGTTCAAATCAACTGAACCGGCATTGTCATCGGAAGTAAAAAAAAAGCATCTTTTCGGATAGTTTCAATGTGATTTAGGATGATATTTTTTTCGTCAGATTCTTGATCCATTCCTAATTTGTCGAACATTTTTTCAGATCTCAGGTCTTCAACATCCTCCTTCGATGATACAGTGTTTAAGTCGTCGAATTTAAAAGTTTGGATTCGCTGTATCAGCCATTTCTGCGCTTCTCTGCATTGTGAAGTGTTGTCCTCTTCGTTCTGACAGGTAATGAACAATGCTTTGAATGTTACATTGAAGTCTTCAAAATTCTCCACAGTACTCATGTATCCAATACATTTGCAGTAAAATTCCTTAATTCTTGAGCTCTTCACGGTAGAAAAGCACTTAAAATTAACAACAGACTTTATCAGATGGGCAATGTCAATTAATAGCAAGGTGTTCAGGCTGTTTGTTAGCTTTGTGTTCCCTTGTAAAATTCGGAAACACTGGGTAAGATATTGCTGATATTTCATATTGTTGAAAGAAATGGTAATTGCATTTTGTAGAGCTTTACTCATGTCGGTTACAACTTCCTTGGGGATTCTAGCTCCTGATTTCAAAAAGTCATTCAGCCAGTATGTTATAAAATTCACGTCATGTCTTTCAGAAATCGCTTGACATAGAGGAACGATCTTCCTACTAATATGTGAAACCATAACATATATGAATATCGGTCCACTGGTTATATGATCACCACGGGAGATTTTCCGGGCAACCCCACCGGAAGCATCTATTGAAACGGGTAACCCCAACTTTTGGATGTCATTATGTAGGTTGATTTGTTCGGGTGACCAATACATAACGAACAATTTGTTATACCCGATATTTCTTAATGTTTTCTTAAACTCAACATTTTCTTTCAACAGATCCAAAGATTCCCACAGGGACACTGAATCTTTGATACCCAAGTCTTCATCCTTGACCTCTTGCCTTGCTTATCTCAACACCGGACTAGAGTACAAGTGCGCCGGCTCCACTCCGTCATAGTTCATTTCTTCATTTGCCATATTTCTGCGAACGGCCTGTGACTTTTTGTGTCGCAATAATCCTTTCACCCTGTCCCTCTCCGGTCCTGCCAATCGACGTTTACCAGTATGAGGTATTCCTCGAGTATTGACAGTCTTGATATTGATGATTATATTTTCCTCTGTCTTAGGTTTTCGTGCACACTCGCCATACAATATGGCACCACAATCCTTGCACTGCCCATGAATACGAAGGAACGGCGAAGCACAATCGATTCCTACAGATGCTCTCTTGAAGATGTAGACGCAAGGTAGCTTCTGAAGTTGCCAGATAGATTTGACGAGAACATCGGGCCAACCTTTTTGAAGAGCAAAATAACTTCGTCCGCTTTTGCCGAGTTTTTCGACTGGTTTCAAAGCACCCCATTCAGCTTCACTATATGAGATTTCGGAATTCAATTGATCTTGCTTGAATTTTTTCGAAACGGCTGGCTTACAATTTGGATCGTCGATATCATTTGCAGTACAATTATCCGAATCAGAACGATCACTAGAACTATCAGCCGCACCTTCATCTTGCACAAAGTCTTGAACCAACCCTTTAGATCGCTTATAATCTGACAAAACATTATGTCTATCTTGGCGAATGTAATGATAGAGGTTTATGGGTTTCATCAAATTGTCCCATTGATCACAGATCAATCTCCATACTACATCATTTTTTTTTTCTTAATTCCGAATGTTCAAATATTTCGTAATTGTCTAGAACTTGTAATATTTGCTCGCGCGACACAGCAGATTTAGCACCAACCATTCTTGATTTTTTTCAAAAATTTCAAAACATATTTTCCTCGAGTCCAATTACCTGTTGAAATGTCTTTTCAAAAATATTCACTAAATTTTAGCACATTTTTCATTGAGTCTGACTAACTGCTTTAACTTTTATTTGAAAATATTTTTCTGCATTTCTTGGGGTATAACTTTTTCATGGAGGGTTTCGTAGAGTATAACTTCTTCTTCATGAAGAAGAAGTAATACCCTACGAAACCAAGTGTATTAAGCCAATTTTTATAAAAAAAACACATAGATAAAAAATACATGGCCGGTCTCATGACATAAAGTCGCGGGCACCGGGAAGGGGTGTTTCGGTGACAAGGTTGTATACAATTCTTTGTATTCTATTGTTTGCTATTATTGTTTAATATATTTATTTGACAAAAGATTGTTCAACGTGATTGTTCAAGTCACAGAGTTCACGATAAAATTTAATACTGCTCACTCAAGAATTTCATTTCAATCTAAAACGTGGTTGCAGTGTATCAAGCGTTTGAGAAGGCACATTACGTGAAACAATAAGGCACGATGGAAGGAAATAGGAAATGAGAATGTATCACTTCCTTTCTCACTTTCGAAAAACTGCGCCAAACGGACTAACCCAACTACTATTTATTATTTATTATATCCTTGCATTGTGTTATAGGTCTGAGTTAGAAAATTTACAGTCCTAAAAAATCTTTGGATTTACGGAAAAATTGCTTGCCAATGTTGGAAGCATTTTTCATTTTCGTAAGTGCTTAATGGTTTTTGATCATATGTATAATTTTTTCGGGGTGTCAATTTGACTTCCAGAGTCCTGATTCTAGAAACTTATCGAATCTTTTCGCGGGTGGTATACGCCGTTTCGACCAATCGGAAAACAGCGTTAAACGGAAAGTCGGCGGATACGCCCTTGATACAGTTGGATACGTTTCTAGAATACGGGTCTCAAACGTCTAGATAGGTATATGAATACCTGAACATATTGACCTTTAATGCTAGTATAGAAGTCCACCAATCAAAAATTGCATGACCAACCAAAATATACAGTAAAATCGCAAAGACTGGAACTTACCTTTCAAATATTATACATTATATTATATTTACTTAATAGGCGTTTTTTCGCGAGCTCTGGTATAAGTACCAAAGTGTACCAGAATAATGATGTGTGTCACTCAAACTATATATTGGTACCCTTTGGTACCTATACCAAACCTATACCAGAGACCCGCGAAAAAACGCCTTATATTAGTACTCATATTATCCGTTATATTGTACTAACATGACCGCAGAATCATGCTACTTATCATATTTGTAATGATATTGTTCTACGTTTTCTTTTAACCTCTACAACACCGGCCCTTTTTGGACGTATTTTTTAGTTTCAGTGCTAGAACTATTATTGTCCTTGTCAGTGGCCAGTGTCCAATATTAGGCTTTCGGTCCGATAGAGGTTAAATGAAATCACAAGACCTGATGATCTCGACATCACCAGAGAAACTACTATAGATAACAATTTTGTTAAAACGTAATCGAATATCCTTGTCTCAGAGATATTGTAAAATGGTGTTTTGCCTCATTGGCCAAAGCTCCTGGTCTGAGGTGTGAACAACCAAAATCAATTTTATCTATAACATCAGCGATAAGTTAATTCTAAAGGCGCTCAATTTCTAATTGGTCTGTAATATAGTTATTTTAGAAATATTTTTTAATTTTGATTGTTCATATTTCTGTTTTGGTCGAGCGAATCGTAGCGAAACGTTCGAACCATCTGGAATGCAAGAGATACTGCTCTGCAGCCTTCCTGAATGGCATCCAAGATTTGGCGAAATCTGGCACATAGGCCTATGCTATAAGCTGAAAAGTTAATTAAGACATCGTTACTACCAAGTCCTAAACTCGTGCCTAGTAGGCTGTTGGTTTCTCGTCAAACGACAAGAAGAGTATTCCAACCTCCACACTATCAACTCTGAAGTCCTACAAGGTAGTCTTCTAGGACCAACACTCCATCTCCCGCATACGGCCTAACTACCGACAACTAGAATAACAATGGTTGCCACATTTTCAGACGATATGGCTATACTGGCATCGCACAAGGACCACGTAGCTGCATCAACAAATCTACTCGGCAACCTAAACAAGATACAAGCCTGGCTGAGGAAGTGGAACATCAAAGCTAAGGAGAATTCGATGTTGTCTGATCTGAATCAATCAACTTGTGAGTGAAAAAGTGCCAAATGACTTGATCAGTATTTGAACAGCATGAACTGGAGCCAGATCGTCCAAAACCCTATCTTGCTTCATGGGTTTTGGAAAGAAGCATAATCCTTTCATCATCTATTTCGACTGTGTGGAAACTCTAAACTTCAAGCGGGCCTACCAAGCGAGTCAACCAACACATGATGTCGAACCCTTCCTCAACAAATTTGCATTTGAAACAATGCGATCAATAGTGTTTGTTGCCTAATCCTTTCATTGGATTATCGAACTTTTGATTAAATAATATTTTCACTCTTCATATATTCGAAATAAGCCGTAAAATACGTCGTTATCATTGAGCCTAGCAAGGGCCTTCGACACGTTTAACCATAGGATTCTGATGGAGAAACTAGAGAACATAGACTTGAGAGAAAAGGGTGCCTTGCTTAAAAGCTCCCAACAAGATGATCCACAGTGCATTAAATTCCATGAAACCATCAGGAACTATCTAGTTGTCAGCTACGGTATACCCGAGGATACTATTCTCAGTCCTCTGCTATTCTGTATGCATATGTCTGAATGATCTCAGTATAAACGCGAGCATGAAAGACACTAAGATAGTAGTACCTCAAAAAAAAAAAAAAAAACAGGAATGCTGGAAAAAAAGGTTTTGATATTATGGCTCTGAAAATTTATAATCTATTATCGTTTGATCCCAAAATTCTAGACAGAAAAAAAAGCGATATGAACAAAATAACGACCTAAATGAAAAAAATCACTATACAAAAAAAGGTATGGTTACAAAGTTTGAGATTCGAAACTAGTTCATTAATAGTATATTGTTTACCAAGCGAGAAAACAGTCGTTTGCGCGCCGAGTATGAAGGTGAGCGCCGAGGTAAAGCCGAGGTGTTCTCAACTTCATGCGCCAACGACTGTTTTCTCCGAGGTGAACATACTATTTTCTTCAATAGCGGAGCGGAATCAGCGAGTTTCCATCCGCAAACGAGGATCGGCAATCGACTGGTTTCCATCCTCGTTTGCGGATGGAAAATCGCTGGTGTCGCGCCGCTGTTGAAGACAATATATTTATTGTATATTTAACGCTAAGTATTTATTAAATTTTCATTTACATTTTATTCAGTCATTTGAACAGGTTTGTACATACACTTGACACAGCCAAGCTGTGAGGGTCTACCATGTAAATTGTGTGAATAAACCCATTTGATAAATAATATTGGATATGTTCGTGAATTATTCGGACCCTCAACCACGTGTTTCTTTCATCCAGTGCAAAAGTTTTTTTCTCACTGATAGGATTCTAAATCGATGTTCACTGTAAAGGGGTTATGATAGTCTATGTTGCGTTGATTATTTAATTTTTTGAAAACAAAGAGGGACCAATTGAAAAAAAGGGTGAAGCAATTGAGAGCAGACGAGGAGCAATTGATTCATGATTTTTTCAGTATTTATCGTCAACTTAATCGATGTCTCCGTGTAACTCGAAATGAGCTGTCATATGATAGAGAGGTTATGTCAGCTGAACTCGTACCTTATTATTTAATTTACTCAAAAACTAAAAGAGAGCACCTGAAAAAAAGGGAGGAGCAATTAAGAGGATCAGGGGAGCATTTTTTTAGTTCCATGTAGAACGTCGTATCTTCATCCGTTTGGTCGAAACCTAGATTTGAATTTGGCCGGCATTTTAACATAGTAGATCCGCATTTCGTTTTTCTTTTTTTTCTCGGAAACTAGACTGGAGCAATTAACGAAATTAGCGGAGCAATAAAGAGCAATTAAGGAGCAATTGTTTGGTATATAAAAAATCGAAAAATAATTAAGTTACCGGCTAACTTTAGGTCGATTAATATGTCTATGGTAATTATATGAAGGGCTCGTTCGAGATGATTATTAGGAAGTACCTCTACTTTCCGCGAGAGCGCGCCATACTTTCAGAGCAAAGAATATAGCCGGCGAGTCCCTTCTCTACGCCGCCATCTTGATATTTTTTAAAGCGGATTCCGCTTCGGCGGGAACAGAAAATTTTCCGTTGCAACGAGTCAGGGTTGGGATTTTCATTTGTTCGTGAGTAATGAAGGGTTCCACTTTTGGGTAGCGCTAATAGTAGTTAGTCCATTGAATGTAACCGTCCATGCGATTGCAATGAGAAACTTGCGTACAAAGAACGAAATCAAACTATCTAATTTTTCAACTCATACGCTTAATGGAATCATTTTGCTGAAAACATTCGACACGTACCTCCTGATTTTCGAAATGATGCGAATTTCGTGAAGAGGTCGAAAATATAAAGATGCCGAAAGATGCGCTTCGAATCGAATCGGAGGAAACGTTTCCATTGATTGTTGCGTATTCCTTCATGACGAATTCGAAACTACTATAACAAATAGACGTCCCTGCCTGAAATTCAAAAGTTACTACCCCTCCCGCCCTACCCTCCCCGCCTGCCGACCCGGTTGGGCTGGGGGTTCAGTTTTACATAGTCAGTGTTTTCTTCCGAGATCGAAGTTTCCGTTCCGAACATTTCACGGTACGATACGAATTTCTCGAGATATTTCGATGTCGCGAGATAAAACACTCACCCGGTTCAGCATAAAAACAGTAGAAATACGGCCGAGCAGCAATCAAAAAAACTAAAATAGGCAATTACTCGAGTACGAATGATGAAGACCTGTTGCCACTGATGGGATAAGTAGTCAATATCACCCCGCAGAAGATGCTCAATTTTGAGAACAAAAAAATTGAAATTTTTGAGAAAAATGATTCTTCGTATTTTCCAAGACACGACGATATTTTTGTGAATTATTAAATTTTTCGGGGTTTTCCTACTGCGTGCTTCGCTTGAAAGAATACGAGATCGTGGATGGAAAAAAAAACAAGAATCGTCGAGAGTACTCGGTAATTACGGATTTGGCGGCTATTACTCGAAAAAAGGCCAAATTCGTGAAAAACGTTATTTGTCTCTGAATGTCGAAAAATCGACAACGGGCGTGGATAAGTATTTGGGGCGAACAAATGAATACGTGCCAACTCATTTTGTACGGGAAATGACATGCATTAACGCCCTCACGTACGCCAGCCTGCATGATTCCATTGGAATTGAGTCTGATGCTCTTTGTATTTTCACCGGAATTGGAGAACGCAAAAGAAAGCAACTTGATAGCGTCCCTGAGATTAACGAAAACATACTTGAGCGGGATTCCGGCTCCTTTTTACCGCCGGACTCTAAAGGCCAGACTCGGAACCCAAGCTTAGCCGATGAATCACAATGCTCGGTAAAGTTACATCGAAGTAAAAGAATCGGGTGATCGGTAAAGTAATTAAAAAAAATGTATATCACAACGCCTAGCTAATGGGAATTTCCGTTTGCCGGACTCGAGGCTCAAGCCTTGTCGACGAATCGTAATGCTCGGAAAAGTTACATCGAAGCGAGAGAATTGTGTGATCGGTAAAGTCATAGAAAAAAACGTATATCACAATGCCCAGCTAATGGGAGAATTTCCGTTCGCCATGCACGGTCCTCGGCTTTCCTATTCGCGATGTACCCGTGCGAATGCTATTCAATATATCGTTGCACAGAGGGACTTTTAATCACAATTCTTGCTGCATTACATATCCACAATTGAAATAGAGTGGATGAATTATTAGGGGATCGCCGAGGTACCGTCGTAATTATCCCTACAAAAATGGTAGGAGAGGTACTTCGATATGTATAGTTATGATCTTCAGGACCAAGAATTAGTATTCCCATACCAAATATTAGTATTCCGATACTAATGATCAGTATGCCAATATTAATTCTCGTTCCTGATGATTATACTCAAACATATTAGAATTACCATGATTTTCCATTATTGTATTAATTATGGCAGTACCTTCATTATCCCTAAATTCATACGTACTATTTCAATTATGGATATGCAATAAAGCAAATGTAATACTAATTGAATGTCTCTCCGTGTAGAGATCCGTGGCTGCACGCAACAGCAATTAGGAAAAATTGAGAACACCTGAGAAAGATCCTGAAAAATTGACAACAATTCAGAAAAATTTGGAAAACCTCCACAAACTCTCCATTGCCGGAGTATCGTACCGGAATAATTTCGTATAAGAAAAAAGAAGCGAGTGCGACACGACCCTCTTTCGCGGTGCTCCGAAAGCCCTATTGCAAGTTAGACAATAATAGCGGAAATTTATAAAGCACGAGTAATATATAATATAGAACAATTTTTTTAATTTCAGAACAATATAACGCCGCCGTAGAATGCATGAGCCCCCTAATTCGCATATGATGTCGGTACACAGAATACATGGTCACTATCGAACGACTGATTCAAAGCCAAAACCTAATAATACCAAGAATTAAACACTAATATAATGAAGAATAAAAGACACTTATCGTTAGCTTTTTTGCAGATGTTTAGACAAACCATCGAAGCACGAAGCCGATATTCTCGATAATCTTGAATCCTTAGATCGTCGACGTCTCAAATTGCAACTGGAAATAAAAAAATTGCACACCTAATTGCGGTTGAAGTTCATCAAGAGTACGGAAATGAGCAGATAAATTTAAATAAGCTCGGCTACGTTGACTGTTTTTCAACTGTCTCATAGAACTGTTTCTCATCTCACCTTTTCTGCACAGCAGAATTTTGTTTCCCTTGGTTCTATCATATCCGACACACGTTTGTCTCCTCAGAACGCATACGAATACAATTAAACATTTCAATCGGCATGGACTGCGAACAAAGCAAAAAAAGTGATTTTCCGCGAGAAACTGAAACAGAGAGAGAATTAGTATCACCTGAAATGATGAAAGATTCGTTAGGCACACATGAAACAACAATTTCTGAAAGAAAAAATAATAATCAGCGGAACCTGTAGGGAAGAAAGAAAAAATACAGTTATACGCGGCCCTGAAAAAAAATGAACCTGTAAAATTAGAAACGTATTGGAACAAGTTTTATAAAATTGAGTGAAGCAAGGAAGAGTATGCATGGAATCACTCGTTGCACGAAAATAACAAATTTTCATCAATCTAGGTTTGATTTTAGGAGAAAATCAACAAGTGTTTCCATGAAAAGGAGGATAGAGCAAGCAGAGAAGATTTGTGGCACGACGGTCGGCGGTCCTCTTCGACGCGACGTCTTCGAGCGCAGCGTCCCTCGTTCCCATGTCCCACGTAAGCACGGAAACGGAGGGACGCATCTTGCCCATTCGGACGATCACAGACAGCATTTGATTAATCATTCTACGATTTAATCGATCTTCCAAAACAGTAATTCAATTACTGCGATCAAATGAGATATATTGACTCAATGAACCGTCTAATTTCACTGCTCTCTTTGCAGAAAAATAAAATTTGAACGGATCTGTTACTAAGAAATAGTCACGAAGCAATATCAAAATCTTGTCTTTCTTTTTTCTGTAATCTTCCAGATCATCTGTGGAATAAATAGTATTAGACACATTAAAAATAGGAACCCGAGCCTTCCCACCCTACGCCTGGCAACCCGCACCCACCCGACGGACTTAGAAATTAAAAACTAACAGGCGCGCACATAGACATGAATACCCCAGATGCCCCTACCTCCCCGACAAGTACCTGTCGGGATCTAGAAAAGGACATTCTCACCAACACAAACATTCTCAGCAGTTCGTACACCGTGGTCAGAGACTTACCGTTTTGGATCTGTAGGGAGAGAACGGGTTAGATACATCCTAGACTGAGAGATTGTCGGTATGTTTTCTCTAAGCGGACTATTCAAATGCAAATGGAAGACTGTAAAAGTCGATATTTTCAATTGTGTAATGGAAAATCAATAATCTGGTAAAGATCTTGTGACGATCTTGTATAAATCAATTTCGGCAACTTGTGCTTGAATTTGAGCTGAGTTGTTCCTTTTTGGAAGTGTGTGAATTTACTCTCAGGAAGATCGAACGCTTAACCCGTGAGAGTCTGAACAAATTACGATAGAAACGGGAATCGACAGAGTGATTAGAATTATCGCAAAACCGGTTAAGCGAACCATGGTTTCCTGTCGCGATGCTCGCCGCGTTTCGCAACGGAAAATTTCGAATGCATGTAATATTTTATCGCTAGTGTCAGGCAGAAATAATTTTTACTCAAATTCGTAAAAAGGCAATTCAATCTGAACGGTTCCGTTGCGAAAGCAAGTGAGCCTGACATACTCTAGCTAAGAAATCGTAGATTATACAATATCAATGATACCGCCGTGCCACGCGAAAGAGAAAATAGAAAACCAAGAGTTGCCCGTAATTAAAGTCATGCGACTCACCGACGGTGCCGAGTTTGGAGCAAGTTTACTCGGATGTCTCTGCTTGGCTATCTGCAATTGAACAGAAACAAATGATTTAAAGAATCGTCTTGATGAAATGATTTATAATCTTAGATCAAACAAACACGACGAATATGTCGCAAAAAAATAATATATTTCTTATTTCGTATATTCATCTGCTCTAAAATTTTGTATGGATAAAACTTGAAATCGATTTCTCTTTGGAGAAACTGTAATAAAAGCAAGAATTTGGTTTCATATTTGTGATTTTTACCATCTTTTCATTGCTCCGTAGCCTGACATCCATCCAGCGTCGTTGTTTCCCCTTGGCCTCTCGAACCGTCGGAATGGGCGCACGCCTCTTGTTGGTTCTGTTCTCGATACTCTAGGATTCCTGAGTACTGTGATGGAAATCGAAGTGGAAACACAATTATTAGTCAAATACTGTTGAATGAGGGAAAAAGTTATCGGACATATCTGGTGATTCGGAACAAAGGGAACAAAACTTGAATATAACAATGAAATTCAGTTGGCAATCTAGGATAATCTGACGTTAAATGAAAAAAAAATAATATCCCTACAACAATCTATATGTATCTTGTTCGTATTGAATTGATGAGAGTTTTCATCTGTGTACTAGTGCTGAAGATATTCCCAGTCATTGATGTATCGTGGAATCTTCTATATTTTTGATCCAACATCAGCCCGCAGCAATTTTCGTCTGGAATATTCCGAATAAAGTCATTAGGCGATACATTATTCAAATATTGTTCCCGCCAAGCCTCGAATATTGTAGTAAAAACTGATAGAAGCATCAATTTCAGAAATTCTAGATGATTCCATAATCTACGAATTAGGGAAGACCCGAATCAGATTTCTCATATGACAACATTATTCAAAGGATTACATTATTGGGATTCCCCCAAAATAACTTTTCTGAATCTAATAAATAACTCCGCGACAATACAGTGTGTAAAAAACTTGGAGATTTTCTGGAAGTTGTATCAAGGTATTTTCAATAGATTTTAGGATTAGTTTGCCAATAACTGTGTACAGTAAATGTACCAAAAAGAGATGTAGTGATTAGAGCTGCATTGATAATTTGAGTCATTATAATAAGTCTACGCAATAAACAAAAATGATTGTGTTAATCGCGACTAGCTGGCGGAAAACACGACTCAATTTATGAAATTCTACAATGAATTAAACGAATAAAGATACATGCATGTGAGGACATATCATAATAACATCATGTTATTCAAAGGTTTAGTCCCCTCCACTGCGTAACAGTATTGCCGATTTGTAGCTTCCTTAGCTTTAACGTGCTCGTACTTGGCCCATATTCGATGCCTCACAATACGTAATCAACTGTGGAAAGAAGAAACAAAGAAAGTTAATTCATGTCAGAGATTGCAAAGTGAAAACAGGAAAAATAGTCTTGTCTTAGAATTTGTCGCCAACGAATAGGGAAATGGACGAAATGATGAAAATTTGGCCGAGAGCTTAAACAATAACTTTTCCATAAACTATTAATTATTATTATTATTTGATACTCACAATTATATATATTTGACTGCAACTGCTATAAATATGCCAATAAAAGGTGCGATACATTCTTCGGCTTCTCACGGTTATTCTGAGCATCAGGATCTCTTCTGCTGTTTCGTGCGTGATGTTCTGCAATATGAAAAAGATGGAGAGAAAAGATCAGAATTATTGATCGACAAGAGAAAAAATCGCTATCATTTAAAAATTATTAAACGCAACAAAACTTCTCTGTCCTGTGTGTCTGTAAGGTTGGCGCCTCATTTTTGATATATATTTTTTATCGAGAGTTCTGAAATTCTTTCAAATAGTTTCGGAGTTTCTCATAGGTTTAAATGAGAGTTTCCGTTCCGAGTCGAAAAACAGCACTGTTTTTTTTTTAAAAAGGAGCAACCGGAACTATTCTTCAAATCTAACACGATTTCCAGAACTATTCGAAAGGATCTCAGAACTCTCTAAAAAAAGAAATCGAATTTGCAAAAATGAGACGCCAACTCCACAGAAACCTTCCCTACTAATGATTCTACCTGATAGAATTATAAAAGTTGTTGGAAAATGAAAGAACCTGAATTTAGTATTATGTATACCATATACTAATAATGTGCAAACGAATAGCGATAGTAATGAACAAAAATTAAAACGAAAAAAGGATGAAACATAACTCAAAAGCAGGTTTTAGTTAAACTGATTTACCTGGTGTGCGATTGTTCCAGAAGGTAGGGTTTTTATGATCATCAGTCTCGGTGACATTGGTTGTTTTTCGAATTATTTGGCTCCCCGGGTATATTGTCATTGGTCTATATTTCGAGGTTCAAAATCTTCATTGACCTGCGAGAGCAAGAGAAAAAAGGAAGCATTATTATCGGGAAAGCATTTTTATGAGCGATAGAAACAAGAAAAGTGACCACATTTTTCAGACGTAACAGAAATATATTGAAGAATTCTCATACCTAATCGTAAGATAATAAAATTGAAAAAATATAATTCAATTTGGCTGAAGAATCATTTCCGCATTTGCAGTACAGTTACGTTATTCTATCCGAAGAGTAATTTGATGACAGAGTACTCACAATTAAAATTGGGATTCGCATTCAACAGTTAGAAATAGAGGAGGCAAACGATGACGCAAAGCATGAAAACAAACGGAAAATAAAACATCCGCGATTTGTGTTCCGTAATGTGTTCTGGGAGGGTGAACCAGATCAACCTCTCTGGAAGTTGAGAAAAAAAAACAAGAATTAGATATACGGAGTTGCAGTTGAAATTAGTTGAGAGTGTAGAAGTGAGCTGATAAATTCCAAGAAGCTCGACTATGTCAACTAATTTTGAACTCCCTCATAAACCTGTTTCTCATCTCATCTTTTCTGCACAGCAGAATTTTGTTTCTCCCAGTTTTATTATATCTGATACACATTTGTTTTCCAGAATTCATAACTCAAACTTTTCAGGTACGCAATTACGTGTTGGTCAGTGTTATGGAGTGTGTCTGTGTCTGCGTCTGATTTTGTGTACCACCTTTCGTCAAAAATTCGACGATCATGGAATTCTTCGAGCATTCTTCCAAGCATGAGTGCTTGGAAAACTCTATAAATGTCGAATTTTTAACAAGGAGTATCGGCAGAAAATAGGATGTGAGGCACGAGCGCATATAGAGACTTCCTGGCTCGTGTGCATTTTGCACTCGCTTTTGTCTCTTGTGGAATTTCACACTGGTAAAAAAATCTCACTTTACACGCTCTTGACACACAAATAACTATTATGTCACTCTAGAATTTCATTGAATTCGATTGAGAAGATTGAGAAGAAAATAGACACTCTTATGATTCTGTTGAGTAATTTTGTCGTGCTTCTTCTTCTTCTGTTGCTATATACAAATATGTAACGGTCGCTCATGGAAGGTTCGCGTAACATTCGTTCCCCTTCCACGAGCACGCGAGCCGCTAGCACGAACCGGCGGAACAGGCAGTCTTATCATATACGTCAAGACAAGAACAAGGTCTCTGTATATACAAATAAAGTCATTTATATATATCTGTTTCTTATTCTATATATGTACGTCTCAGCAATTCTTTAATCCTCAAAAAACCTTTCCTCCCGAAACAATTCAGGACAGCAAATTATAGTAATAATATGCCGTCAAGCGCAACAGATTCATAGATTATAACCAATTGAAATTAGATTCATTCGAATATGACATCAAGTAAAGATTCACAGTTTCTTGGAAGACATCAAAAGTTTATGTAAGTTGCCTCTACTATAAAGAAATATAACCGATCAATGCATGCTTCAGTACGCTCAATAACGCCCAACTCATGTTCAGCAGTAGATAAATAATCCTTATCTTATTCAAGTAAACCTTTTTTTTTCTACTAACCGTGAATCAAATAAACATTTAATATCAATAACAAATTTTTGCGAGATACCATGTTGATATTCGGTACCCATGGACGAAAATTGAATACTTCCAAGTTGGTGTGGATCTTTTCTCGAGAATGGTATAGATTAACTGATTTATTAGATTCAAGTCTTATCTCCAAACGAATTCAAGATCTAGAAGAAGTACTGAATGGATATTACTGAATCCCCTGACCGGTATTATTTCATTACTATCTATTGTATTTTCTTGGCTTAACTATGCGATCATTTGTTTCTTACAATTATATATGATATTCGACCGACTATCGCTAACAGAAGTTGTTAAGTCATGCATGAATTCCAGTAAAGCATGTCATAGCCATCCTTGGGTTTCTTCGGTTTATCGGGTCATCGGGATCTATGCTGAGTCTCCATTATTGCACTGTGATAAACTGGCAACAGAAAGACAATTTAATGACTGACTTTAATCAGAAGCATCATAATATCGAAATTGATTTTATCCAATCAAATTAAGAATCGTGAAAGAAATGAAGAGCTCTGAATTCAAATTATCCTCATCTATACTTGAACAATAATTTGTATATTTAAAAAATTATATTCAACAACGAATATGGCATAATTTACAAGCATGTTGTGGTTCTACCAATTTACCTATTGTTTGATTTTTCCGAGAGGCTTCATCTGCGTTGGATCAGAACCCAAACTCCGGTTGATTATGGCATTAATCAAAGGATCAACTGCAAATTCGATTAAAGTGGATCAGCAATGTCGTTATAGAGTTACATCAAGTATTGATAAAAGGAATTCAATGGTCGAATAATTTTCGAAGTTTGTCGAACAGGATACTTAGTGACAAATTGATTTATCAATCTAGAATATTTTTAGGATCTTATGAGGTGAAGTTTATAATGGTAATGCAACCAATTCATGGGAAATAATATGAACTGCTTTGCCTGCACATCAATTTTCCCTAAAATTGTATTTTTTGCAATGTTTCAGAGTGGGCAAGGCAGCTGATATTATTGTTTCTGATTTTGTTACATAAACGTTATAAACTACAGTCTCATAGAATCCTGAAAAAGTTCTAGCGAAATTGGCAATACTCTGATTCTTTCCTGACCTTTTTCTTTTCTGAAAACCACGACTGTATTTAAGTCCGATGAAGAAACTTCTGCGGAAGAGAGCAAGAAAAATAAATATTGAATAAAAAGCATATCGAAAGATGGTTCACATATCAAAAATTTCTTATTGATAGCTTACTATTGAAAAGTCAATGATGTCAATGAATATACATTTATCTAATCTGCCCTTACCAAAGTCGTTCTGGATGACGAGATAAGTGTGCATAATGTCGTTTGTGTCATTTAGAGTAGGTCTACCAGATGCCAGCAAGAAAATCTGGCCCACTGAAACAAGGAATGATATTATTTTTTTTTTCATTTCTTTTTATACCGAAAGAGTTTCTTGAACCCACCCGGTCGAAGCGCGTGAATTTCGACTTGCTATTTTCTGATTGGCTGACAAAATGCCAGTTGACGCACACTAAGTGCAAGTTCACGAGAGGCAAAGAGACTTCTCTTTGCGAGAGGTTATGTTCGTTGCTTTGTAACGGACGTGAGACGCATGAGCTTGAGTTAGTTAATGTTAGCGTTGCTCCAATATTAAACTTGAAATGTTTATTAAAAATAAAACAATGCACATCTTTCAAGTTGTGAACTGTGCCAATTATTTATATCTGCGAAATATTGTGTCTTTTCCTTTGGAGTCGGAGCTAACTCGAGCTAATAAAACTCATGCACCTCGAAAAATGCGCCCGTTGACACATACTCAAATAATGCTGATCGGTTTGAAGTGAAAAATAATGCAAGCGAAACAACAGGTTGTATTGTTAAGTGGAGACTGGATGAAATTACATCAGGTAGGTTGAAACAAGTTGAATATGCGCATTTCAAGTTTATTCAGTCGAACCAAAAAATAATAGCGTGGTACAGTACATTTTTATGTAAGAATTCAATAATAAGTAGGAATAAACTATCCCAACAGATTGATGAGAAGCGCCCATATTAATATCCTGCGGTCCTATTCCAGTGAAGAATAATTGTATCGATTCATTCTGTGTGGAATCTGGTGGAGCAATATCAAATTATTTCTTAACTACCATAAATAAATTAACAGAGATGAAGAAGATATGATGCCAATAGTTTAAGTTCAGTAACCTGAATTTTGATGAACGAAATGCATTACCGATGTCAATGGGAGACTTTCGAAGAACTTTTGACTAAAACCGACTTTCTATTAATCAAGAGAAGACATTACTGAGATTGGAAATTCGCAATTTTATTCCGATTATTTTTTGATTTGATGTTAGTCTTCTTTGAAACAAGGATAATCGGACCCCCCGATTGGAAATTGAATCAAAAATACAGGAATTATTCAGCGTTGAATGTAGAGAATTCTGAATTTTTAAATGCTCCTTGCTAAACGAATATCATTCCAGGACATCCATGTTTTAGAATGATGTTTAGAACACTGAGATAAAAATTTTCAAGTGTCGGATTTAAGATTGAGTCTGTGATTCCTGAACAACAGCCGAAAATCGATATTCTCAGAGTTTTCGTTAGTCATTTTCCTCATAAAATCGGATTTTGGTTGTTTTTCAGGAAACAAAGGCTCAATCTTAAATCCGATACTTAAACATCTTCATCTTAGTGTTGTAAATATCAGCCTAAAACCTGAATGCCCTTCAATAATATTCGAGAGCCAAAGAGTATTTTGAAATTCTTGATGTTCTACATTTGACAGAATGATTCCAACATTCCTGATTCAATTTTCAATCCTGAGGTTGATATTTTCTTCGTTTCAAAGAGATAGTTAACATGAAATCCTGAAATAATTTTAAAAGATTACAAGATTTATATCACAATTAGTAGGGTCTTTCCTCAAGTGGTTAAAAATAGTTAAAACAAAAAGTTATTTCACAAGTTTTCAGATTATGGTAGCTGTAAATGGAAAAATAATGCAAACCCGCTGTGATGTGCAGGATTTTTGTGGAAGGTTCCTTGCGCATAAACGTTCATCGTAAAGGACCGGCGTTATTTTTTGATGTACATCCGGCCATAATTTGAAAATTTGTGCAAGGATCTGTTTTATGTGACTATTATTAGCCTTTTTTCAAATTTCAATAAAGTTTCTCCTCAACAAGAACGTCAATCGTGAGGCATTATTGTAGAAATTCATGTAGATCTTCAGACTGACCCAAATCGACTCGAAGATTGCTTTTCAGGATGAGTCAAACGATTGTGGCTGCCCGATACGAAGGAGGGAGTGTTCCAAACTGATGAGGTTGGTGTCGAGGCTGGTGATCCGTATGGAACCTGTATGGCGTAGCTACCCTGAAGTACGGAGGGGTTAATCTCTATCTACGTTGGCACGACGGAGCCCATCTGTTCAGCATTGACCGTGGAGGAAGTTGTTGCTGGAATACTGCAAGGTTTAATAACGGGAAGTTGAATTAAATTAACTTTAACACAAATTTCACATTTGTTTTGCAATATTCAGTATTTTAATTGCCATTGGGGTTTTTTTTTTTTTTTTTTTTTACAGCGATGTGTGTTTGTTTCCAAGAAAATGAGGTTTAAAGGAAGTATGATTTTCAGAAACGTTTCCAAAATTTTTGTTGATTGAGGGATAATTATCACCTTGAAGTTTCAGATGCTCAGCAGCTTAAAATAAGATAGGTAGAACAGCTTAAAACCAGAAAGGATGTTTTCGACGTAAGGCACGGTAGACGATACTGCAACGGAGAACCGTGATGCAGCCGTTAAAAACAGACGACTCGCCACAGCTCTTTCACTTCCACGAGAAGAAACCACGCATCATTTATTTTAAGTTATTTAATTGTAAATTCGATAAGAAGTTTTGCTGACATTTATTGAATAAACACGAAACACATACCTGATTCTCCGCATCTGCTGTTTTATGTCAGATTTTGACTTCTTTGAGTCAACTCATGGACTTTGAATACCTGACACACAGACCTGACTGAGATTTTTTACTTATTCGACTTAAGACGATTATGAAAAAAAAAAAGCATTTGTTGTCGAACTTTCAGTGACTAGATTTCTCAATCGACGGAATTTAGTTCATTTCCATTTTCAACATACTCGAAATAACAAAAATAATCATTCTCGTTTGAACAAAAATAGCACAGTTCACTGATTCATCGCTTCCAATTATTCGATTAATTCGTAATAACCATCAGTAGCGTAATTTTCAAGGGCTGCTAATTACGCTACGACAAACGTAACATAACCTTTCGACATTTTATAGTCAGCTGTCTGCAATAGCAGACGCGATTCGCAATTCAATCATCCTAGTAACATTTTGACGAAGTTGGCCGCCTGTACAGACTCGGCGCCGGCGCAGTCTGAGCAGGTGGTTTCAAGAAACTCTCTCGGTATATATTACTGCAGATAAAGCCAATCAAAGAACTGATAAAAAATCTTCTGAATTTGAAATAAGATTTGTACAAATTGTAGAGAATTTGTCGAAAAATTTTGTTTCCTTCCTCGATTTATTATTAAATAGAAAATTGAAAATTTGGAGCTATAAAAACTTATCATCCAATCATTGCTACACCACGTCATGCTATTATTTCACGATTTGTTTTGTTAAAAAACAATAATAGTTGGAGTGATAAAATTTCGAAATATTAGAGTAAAAAAAGACTTTCAAAGAGTTTGTTTGGAAACACAAGGGACGCCAGCGTAAAAAAATCAAATATAATTTAAATATAGTCCATAATATCTATCTTCACCATTGAACGCTTATACTTATTACGCAATTAAACTATTTTCTGGTATTCAAAAAACCCTATTTAATTATTATATTTTCTTCGTAAATCAATTTTTTCGGTACTTACAATTAATTAAAAAGAACGTTTGATCGAGTTACGAACGAAAGACAAATGACGATGAAGATATTAAGCCATGCGTGAGCAAAACAAAAACACGATTGGAGAGGATGAATTTTTCCAACAGAGTTTTAATGAATATAAATGACACAATAAACTCTAATTTTACTTTCAACGCCGATAGAAAAAAATTATTAAACGATATTCATCTTTTTTATCACATCACATCAGTTTTCATACCTCCAAATATAAATCTACAAAAGAAAGAATTATCCCGCTAGAATATCTCTCGATGGGAACGATTGCCGGTTTTTCATGCGCGCCATCACTTCGAACACGATCGTATTTGTTTTACGCGGCATCCACAAAAATGCAAATTTTGTTAAGGACCTGAAATTAATTTGCGATAATAACGGCTCGGAAGAAACAAAACGATATAATTACCTGATTTGTAAGACGATTGTCAATACGAATTGACTTTCACAGGACATTTACCAACAATATTCAAATATTAACGACTTGAAGTTAGAATCGAGATAGAATTTCAACGTGAGAAAAAAACACGAACACACAGTAAATTTTTCAGCCTTACATAGGAAAAAACGCTGAATTCATCAAGTTACTGCTTGAATTATGAAATTTGGTCATCACTCTTGCAAAAAGTATACTTTTTAAGGTGCAAAAACTTGTTTTTATTTCGAGACACCCTGTCAAAATGAGTTATACAATTGAGTCTCGATGGAGTATTATGGAGTAATCGGCAAGGCGCTGAGTTTTAGGGAACTTTTTCAACTTGGGCCGTGTCAAGACTCTGAGGGTCTATGAGATCGAATGAAGCATGGCGAGTCTGATATTTTGGCCCAAATAAATACTGCTAGCAGTTTGATCCATAAGCGTCACACGGAGGTCCGACACTCTCCTCATCGATCAATCAGAGATTATAGAATTTTTCCTGAGAACTTAAATCCCAGACTGCGAACACAAAACACAAGTGAGGAAGAAATGGAGATGAAGTAGAGTTGAATTTTGTACAATGAATAAATATCGATTGTCAGGTGGAATTGATGGGCTGGATTCTTCACTGTTGTAGATAGAATTGACCTAAAGCCTCTTCGATAGGGGTTTTTTAAGGATTCATCATGGATGAAGAAAAATGGTCAAAAATAAATGGAAAATATTTTTAGATTTGTAGGTTTTATGTCGTTGTAATATTTGAAAAAATCACTCATCAGTTCTGATTGAAAATGAGATTCGCAGACGGATTTTTAATAAAAGTATTACAACCAATCGAATTTTTTGTTGAGTTTCAATTAAGGAACTACGGGGAAATGAAAAACTTTCGTATCTTTAGATCAATATTTTTGAAATTTGGACCACTAGTTGATAACCCTCATACTAGAATCTGATCCAAATTTGAACCCAATTGGTCAAGTAGTTTTTAAGTTATGAATATTTTTCCAAGATTTCTTCAAAATATTCCTTGCGCACTGGGTTTCATCGCAGGAGGCTGAAACTTTTTTTGAACACAGTTACTATCCAAGACTAAAAACTGCTGGAAGAAATTTTTGATCAGAGTTCTCTAAGTCATTTAAATAATTGCTGGAACTGGCTCTATTTTTATCTCTCACAATTTTTGGTATATCTCATGCTGCGAAACGAGGTAGATTCATCGGAGCTCAAATTCCATCCAGCAATTGCAAGATAACATGCCTAAGAATATGTCTGCCGAAGAGCAAATCGTTTGGACGAAACCTGGGACGCGAGGAATTTTTTGAATACCCAAAAACATAGTTCTGAGATAAACGCGATTTAGTGAATTTCTCGAAAATGATCACTAAGAAACAAATAATAAGTAGGTAAAAAATGAGTTATTCAGTGTTACGATAACTAGACTTGGCTGAGTTGATTTTGAAGTTGCGTATCACCATTAAAAATTAGGTAAAAAAATGCACAGATCAATAGTATCAAATTTTCCAATTGGATTTATTCGAAACAAAGACAAATGAAACATCTGGATTTAAAAAACAAAAGTTGATGCCTATCGCTGTTTCGATATATCTTCCAATCAGCTTCTCCGTGGCAGTTTGTACGTAACGAGCTCCTGCATATCTGTTTTCAGTTGAATTTTCTTCTTACACCGCTCTCTTCTTCCAGGAACATTGAGTGTTCCGATGAACTCACTCCGGACAATCAAAACAAACAATAATCCGTTAATTATTTTGTGGGATGACAATCAGGGCTAGATAAATATTTCAATAATAAATTATTATAATAATATATTGAACATTGAACAATCAAATGATATTTATCTAGCCCGCACTTTAGTCTACTGTTCAATAACGGACCTGAAATAAATTTTGGAGCTCAACGTTTAGAGACTAGTCCAGCGTAGAAGCCATTAAAATTCCCCCGCACCATACGTTGTCCCCTCTGCTTCTGTTGTAGTCTTCTCTGTAGCAATTTTTTTTATTTTTACGGTACGTCTAGCTTTCTTAGATTCCGTCGTTGCTCTCCATTCGCCTTTACGTTTTCGCCTAGCGTCTCGTTGCTGGCTTATTTTGGTGGCGATATCTGCTACCATTTCAGCTCTCACTAACATCTTTGCCTTTTGGGCGTGGACCGCACCCATATTGAACTCTGCCACTGCAGTTGCTACTGCTAACTCAATTCTCTTTTTGGAAATGAACGTCTCCTTCGGGCACTTTCGCCAGATCAGGGAGTGTAAGTTTTCGTTGGCATTCTGTGTGGCACCCCGGGCACACCGGGCTAGCAGTTCGTTCGATGACAGGCGCTCGTAGAGGGGCTTTATCTTTTCGACTACGTTCGGGTTGAGTTTTAGCCGCATATTCTCATGGCTTGCGGGCTGTTCTTCGTTGGCTAAACTTCTGTTGAAGAAACACCACGAGTCTGGACCAGTAGGACACTTCGAGTGCTGAGGGTTCCCGTCAGTTGACACGCAGTGGCTAAGCGTCGCATCTATTGTTCATTTCATGGCTGGTATGTGAGGAATATTTTTGATAATGGAATTTCTATAATAATTAGTCAAGGATACAATTGTCGTCTCCTTGAGTGCACCTTGACCGCGACCCTCAAGCGTAACTCCTTTGACTTTCCATTCTTTGACGACCTTCCGGAGTCCGGTCCCCAGTCGTTTGGCAATGTGGTCCACACACTCTTCCTTCGTGACCGGGATGTCATCTCCGTACGGGGCGATATTCTTCAGATGACTCAATGTCTTTGCGTCTACGTCTGACAGAATAGTCGTATATCGCATTTGATTCTTCTCGACGGACCTGTTCCACAAATGCTCAGCAGCCTTCGTCTCCATCGCACCAGATGATCCATCGTAGTTCTTGATGCACTTTCCACTTTCTATATGACCGCTTTGCCACAAAGCAAAATCAGGCGAAGAAGAATCTAGTTGGGCTGCGACAACTACACATACTTGACAATATTTTGAAAGGACCTGGTAATCAATGGCCAGTCCAGTGAGAATGTCGATAACTATTCCTACTTCATACAAAGATGTAAAGCCTCGTTTGTGCCACGTCCCGTCGTACGATACTGCGACGTCAAGTACTGCGCCGCTCTCTAGAGTAGAATCTATTGCTTCGTGCGTTCTCCGAACAGCTTTTCTCGCTTTTTCTCAAACTCTCGCTTCCAATTTTCCAGTCTCCGCGGTTGACTGGTCTACATGACTTTTGAAGCTACTGACGCTCATGCCTTTCATACTCATTACTGTACAGAATTTTTACATACTCGAGTGACCTAGTCTGACGCCAATCATCCCGTCGACTACTCGTCTATTTACTTCAAAGGGTGGTCTCTTAGAAATACCTTTAGATCGAGGGCTCGTGTAACTTTCTCCCATCTTGTATCCGCAGCTTTGGCATTTGATAACGAGCTTCGCACAGAATCTCTTTTGCTCTCTCACCTGTACGACAAGATTGGTCTCCCTGCACTCACTACACGCCAGGTTATTGAAAAGTTCTGCCCAACACGTAGAATGACCGCACAGAAACACGTCTTTGGCTTCAGTTTCAGAACTTCTCTCTTCTGGTGTGCAAATCATGTCGAAAAGACTGAGCTTTCCAAAGCTCTCTGTTGCGTCAATTTCTGCCAGCTCAACTGGATCTGGGATTCGGGGTCCTGATCTCACTCCAGATGGCCCAACCACTGCGTCGATATTCATCTTTTGATTACCTGTTGAAGAAAGATTAGTACCGGGCAAAGAGGTTACAGAAGGAGATAGGTTAGGGTTATGTAAGGTAAGAGCCCGATCGGGCAGATTTTTTCGGAATTTCTCCGATTTTGTTGTTGAGCGCTTCTTAGAAGCGTGCCAGCGACTGTTTATTCGATTCATTTTGAGAGGTAGATTTGTTCAAAATTCACGTATGCAATAATTCAATCAAATTTAATCACAATTCACAAGAATGAACTTTGTCAGAGCTTATCGATCTTTCGTTCGATAAACAATATAGCGGATCGATATGGCGCCAAACGATGACTGTCCACTGTATGGAGCAGTGTTGTCAGATGCTAGAAATGAAATTTCGCCGCGGGCGGTTTGAATTTTCCTCAAATATGGGGGAAATGTGAAAAAAATTCCCCTGAAATTTTTTTGAGTGTCTCCTGTCCTTTTCTCATTACTCGGCAGCACACCTCCTAACACTCTGGTATGGGGAATGACCGTCATAGATACCTAGATGGTAAAAGTATGCCACAAAATAGTTGGCACGCAAATCATCCGCAATTTTCCCGACCGCTGGTGTCAGAGCGTCGTCTTGAATCTTTATCGCGCCAAAAGACACCTTTAAAAATTTTTTTCGGCAATGTCAAATTTTTCAGAGGTGGGGGAAGAATCAAAGAACATTTTAACGTAAAAAACGAAACATCGATTTTTTGGTTATTTGGGCCGAAAGTTTCACCGAAGTCTCCCTTTATGGAATAATGTATACTAATTTCAAAACTTCCAACGCCTTGTATTTGAAGTAACTATCCTCATGCTCAAATAGTCGATCAATGCCTAAAACTGAAATAATAATTTGTATATGGTGGAAGAACAATTCTTAAACAATTTGATTCTACTAGAGGACTATAATGGGGAATTTCCAATGTTCATTGTTCCCTGAGATTGATCTACGAATGAGTTCACAGATCATTGGTCGAACTTACAGCTTTTGAATCTCCAATTTTCAGAAAACTTTATACCGTTGCCTACGGACTTGGATTTACGTTGCGCTAGATTTTACATATATCTCCTCTGCGGAGCATGTTTATTATCTAATAGTTTGATTCACTAATATTTTCAAAAAGATTTCAGACTCAGACTGAGACTCTGAATGAAAATCTTAGACTATTTATCATAACAAAACACAAAAAAGACTAATTTCTGGCTAATGGAAATGAAGTGAATTCATCAGAACAGTTCAATTCCATTATATACAAAAAAAAATTCGAAAATAATTTTGTCTAGAGATTGTCTCTGGACTCCGACCATTAGGATTCCCCAGCCATCGCCTAAATTGTTATCGATTGAATTGAAGTTTGATTAGAATATCTTTCTCACCCAAATTCTTCAGGGCGAGGTTAGCTGTCGGTTGAACGGGGAGATCGGCGACTAACTTATATTGAATAATTCCATTTTGTACAAAATTACAACGAAGCGATTAAAAATAAAGATGAGGCGAACTAGGGCAACGAAGGCACAATTGCTGCGTAGAGTAAAATTTTTTATTTTCCAATAATTGTCAGTCCATTCCCATCGTTTGACATTAGTCCGTTAATTAATAAAAATTGATATAAAATAGTCTATGGAATTTAGGTGATGCTAGCCTCTCATAACCATATTTTTTTATCAATTTTGTATTTATATACGTGCAATCGTTTGTGGTCGTTTGTAGGTGTTTAACAGTGCTCTTCCAACGCTGGATAGTCAACCGATTGTTTATAAAAATCGAAATGAAGGCCATGTATACACCGTATCGATTTGATGCGAACCAAGAGCCGAAGCAACCAATCAACGGAGATTATCTAAAAAATATCCCTCGGAGCCCTGCACATGATTGGTTCTTTCGGTACTTCGTACGCATCAAATCGGCTCAGTGTATGCATGGCCAATTATAGCTGCGGATTATCCGCGGGGAATTCGTCCAATCCTACGGACTTTTCTCGAGGCTGGTTTTCCTTAGATTCTAGTGACACGACGAAGTTATTTATTTCCATAATTTTTCAATACAATTTGATTATCTTGGCGTTTAATCGCTACTAGATTGTGCGAAGGTATTATACAATTCGCTGATTTGCAATATTCGGCTGAAATTCGGCTGAACGTCTGGTCTCTCTCGAAAGCAACACCATTTGCCGCAAAGATCATCTTTGATTTGCCCGTTGTCGGACTCACCGAAAGGCATAACATCAGCTGTCAATCGATCGAATTTTAATGATAAGTCATCACCGCGGACGAGTAAAGCTTAGCTTTTCTTTACAGCCGATTATGGTTTTAATTGGTCGGGATCGATGATCCTTGGCATTTGAGATGAATCCTACGCGATGGAATTGTCGAAATTCAATAGATCGACATTCGAGGTTATGGCTATCGTTGGCAGACAAACTGCGCATTCTGATAACTATGAATCAATTTATTATCACTCGTATTGTATTGATGGTTTGCGATTCAATCCAACCACATAATCATACTGTGCCTGCGTCTAATATGCGTGTATTGATGTGTACAAACATTGATTGTGTAATAAAATGTTTAATTTTCAGCTTCTTGTTTTGATTTTGGTAAATCCTCTTATTGCACCACGGCGCCGAACCAGGGGTTCGTGACTCACACAATTATTGTGAGTTGTTTGTTCGGATTAGCCAAAGAAGGATGGTTTATGAATATATAATTAAAAGGAACTCTCTAAAGGGGTACGAAATCTACCGCGTGCGTTGCCATAACTCATTGTCATATCCCGATCGGATTGATTACCACCAAGATGATCTACAAACCGTTTTCACTAACCACTGTGTCATAGGACTCGAATAGATGTTTCACTACCAGAACCTTCCACACCGAGGGTCGCTAGACAGTTTCTAATACTCTCACTCAAGTTTGCTAACCACTATGTCATAGGATTCGGATAGATGTTTAATTACCAGAACCTTCCACACTGAGGATCGCTCACCATCATGAATGCCAGACAGAGGTTTCACTAACCGCAGTGTCATAGGATTCGGATAGGTGTTTCACTACCAGAACCTTCCACACTGAGGGTCGTTAGCCAAGGCTGTACCTATTCTTTTACTATTGATTGAAATTTATTCATAGGCGATAGGAACAGGCAATAGGATAACAAAGTGATAGCCTTTACTTGACAGTCATCTAATTCGTGTTAACGAATTTAGGAAGTTTTATTTCACGGCTTGATAATTCTATTTATCGTATTTATGATACACGGTTACAACAACAAAGGAAAACCAAAATGCTTGACATTTTCTTATTACTATAATTAAAAGTAATATCCGTTGCGAGACTTATGTTACTCCGGATACACTTGATACGACTAAGTGGAATGATTTGACATTTCTGTGATATCACGCAATATTTTAATATTCGTCTTGGATCAAGAAAACTTTCATGTTAGTTGGAAACTTGGAAAGAATTTACGTTTGTTCAAAATTGAGAAATTTTATGTTTGTTCAAAATGGCTGGTGTACAATTTTAGCCACACGGTTTCTATATGATTGTTCAGAGTTGTAGTATCGACTCGCTTTGACGCCGATCTATTTGATTCTTCATAAAGTTTCTGACGAATTGCCGCTTCGGCTGAATTTTCTAAGTCTTTATTTCTACGTTATTTTTGTGCTATCGAGACGTCGGGTGCTGTACCTCGATCACTCTTAGGCTAGTGATTGTTTGGAGTCGACGGGCGCTTTGCCTCAATCGCTCTTAGACTAGTGAATCTTAGTGAGTCGCTTGGGCTCCTTGCCACAATCGCTGGTCTCCTCGGCGTGCAGCCCCCTTTTATATCTTTCTCGCTTCGCGCTTCATCGCACTCCCCTCTTCACGATGCGCGGTGCGCGCGTCGAGTTGCGCGTTTGTGCTGCGCGTTGGTTATGACGTCAGCTGAATACGTTACAATATATATGTAAGTTTGACGGCTCCCCAATCTTAGCCGCTTACATACGTGAGTCACATGACTGGGCAGCTGAGCGTGGGCTCGTTACGAACAACTGGACTTGAGAGCAGCCAGTCGCCGATAAACTATGCTGCGTCATAGTCGCACTCTTTCTAACGCTTAGAATACATGTGAAATTCTCTGTACCAAATTATCAGTTAATACCGACAATTTGTGTTGATTTAGGTAAGACCTGTATAGTTGTATAAGTTACTCATAGTTATAAATGTACTAAGTATTTCTTTAATTCCAGTAATTATTGACTGCAACAACACGTGTTGGTTTTCTCATCCTGTACCTCAAACATCATTGTTAAGTCTCTACGACAGCGACTTACATAGATATATATAATTTGAATCATTATTATAATAATGATACATTAAATATTATTATTTATAAATAATAATACGTATGATCCTGCCTTTTGTAATTCTTCAACAATTCATCTTTTTCTTCTTTCGGTAACCTTTCATTGATTAGTTGTTGCTATATCTTAATAAGATCGCTGTCAATAGCTGCTGTCGCAGGTTTGTCTTTATTGACATCAATGCCGAGCAGGTCAAGGATCTCGGGGTCAACTGGTACCTTCTTGGGACTAGTCTCAGGGTTCTGTCCAGAATTTTCTGTGACAGAAGTGAAAATTTTTTTTTTTTTTTTTTTGGTCACGATTTTCGACAGATGACACAATTCTTGTTATCATCATAACAACATTGTCGAATACATATATATAGATTTATATGTATGTAGTACTATGTTTACATATACTTTTTTTCTGCTACAATGATCGATGTTGCAACTCTGTCCTATAACTGTAACAGTTTGCATACAATGTATGCTTAATGCATATGTAGATGTATAAGAGTGATGAGGATGTGGATTTCTCAGAATCGCTCTCTTTATTGGACGATAGTTCATCTTCAAGTAAGGGGGCTAAAGCCGCCATATCTTCCTGCAGTTTCCTTAACTTTGCCTGAATCTTGTCAAGATCCACCGACCCACTTTTCGACAGTTTTTCTTTTACACACCTGGATGTTCCACGAAGGTCTTGACTTCCGCACACAACGAAGCGATAATGGTGCCGTCCCATGTAGGCCCGGATCGCCGGAATCCGGAATCACGGAACGGAACACAGACGAAATCTAGAGGATTTCCGAATCCGTTCCGGGTTGTGAAAAACCCTCCCGTCCCATGTACGAAATTTGCACGGAACGACGGCAAGATCACAGCCAAAAGTAAGTGATGGACTAGCAAGAGAAAGTTGTAGTCGAAGAGGGTAGTTATGTTGTACGATACAACTTCGATCGGACACTGTCTGGATCATAGTATAGTGTTGTCATAAGCACCATAAGATCATTAAATAATGTTTTAGACAAATTCACATGACATTATTTGTTTTATAGATGATGTTCTCGATCGACATGAGTCTGCAGTTAGAGACGACGAAAATATGGTGATCGATGAAGATACAGAAAAGGAAAATCAGCCCACAACACCTGAAATAGATGGTAATAATTGATCACAATATTATATAATGCTAACGTGGCAATGGTATGCGTGGATGATGCATTTTTACAAATTCAAGTTATATACTCGGATTGTCAGCATACAATTGATTCATATATAATTAAATAATCTGCTTTGAAATCAGAAAGTAAAGTCATCGATAAAAGCATAATATTTGTAAATATCAATCAATTTTCATGAAAACGAGATGTGCGCGAAATTACATTCAAAACTACTTGAGTATATCAAATCAAATTGTACATATATATAACAAAAATTCATAATCCAATCTGTAAATATAATTAATATTTTGCATTATCTCAATCATAGTGGATCCCTATTCTATAATGATAGTAATTGCGAATAAGTAATGTATGTATACATCTACGTACTTTTTTTACTACCAAATCAATTAAACTCAATTAAGTGAAGACGTCTAGTTTGATGTTCAACAAAATTGTTGGCAATTTTTCAAATTATTGCGATACACATAGCAAGTTTCTTCAATCGGAGAATTTGTCTAATTAGGGAGGTTAGGAGATATTTACATATTCACAATTGACTTTTTGCATGATTCTTTCATCTTTGAATTTGTCTCAATAGAGAGGTTATGGGATATTCACAATTCACATTTTCTATGATATGAATTGAACTTTATCTTTGTTCATTTATTGCTTTGTTATCATTTTTCTAGATGAACTGTATGCTTTTGCTGTGAATAACTTTTCGTAGATCATGCATGGGCACGACGCATGAGTCATTGCAAGGAACAGCCACATTGTCACCGCACAAGCACGAACAAAATCGAATACCGTCACCAAATGCTTATACTGATAATAACGCAGTCAATATAACAGCAAAGACATTACGTATAAAGACACAAAGGCGAACAATATCAAACTTACGCAGTAAGATATATCGACTTCAACATCAGGATAATCCAATTAGTAGGAAACAAAAATTATCGCAGCAAAAAATAGAGTCGTTGTTAGACGAGGGTGCACCATTTTTGTCAAAAGAAGCCAAAATTTTATTCGCAGCACAGCTTCGTTTAGCCAAGCTCAAGAAACGTGGAAAGCGGTATGCTTCTCACGTTAAAGATATTGCTCTCTCTATTTATTACCATTCTCCAAAAGCGTATCGTTATTTAAAAAAGTTTTTGAATCTCCCGTCAGAGCGTACACTGAGATCTTATCAATCACAGTTTCCAATTTATCCTGGCTTAAATCAATCCGTTTTAAAATCTCTTAATTCAAAATGTAGAGATGCTCCAGTACAACATAGACTAGTTTCTTTAGTAATTGATGAGATTAGTTTAGAGCCGGAGGTACATTATGACCCACAGTCAGATAAGTTTATTGGTTACGCTGACAATGGTGTAGTACGGCAGCCTAACATTGCAAAATCTGCTGCAGTCGTAATGCTGACATGGATTAATAGAAAAGCTAAGCAAGTTATAGGCTTCACCTTTTTAGGCAGTAAAAATAATTCTAATAAGATACATGAACTAATTGAAGAATCAATCGATAAAATTATGGAACAGGGTTTGATTGTCAAAGGTATTATATTTGACCAGGGTCCACGTAATCAAGGATTCTTATCAGAAGTAGGGGTGACAATAGAAAAACCATATTTTTATAAAAACGGTGAAAAGATCTATGTCATCTATGATGCTCCTCATCTATTAAAATCATTACGTAACAATTTAATAACAAAGACATTACAATATATAAAGGTGGTACGGTTGAATGGAGTGAAATTGAAGAAGTCTTCAAATTAAGTTCAACGAATCCGTTAAATTTGATTCCGAAAATTTCCAAAAAACATTTCAAGCTGAATAAGTTCAGCAAGATGCGTGTATCTTTAGCCGCACAAATATTTTCTGAGTCAATGTACACAGCCCACTTAGTGTATAAGACCATGTTTTCAGAAAAATTTGACAATAATTCTACAACATCACAGTTTCTAATAGATATAGATAAATTATTTGATTGTTTGAATTCTTCTTTACTAAGAAAGACTGTAACACATAAATTAAATTACGCCATATCATTAGAATCAGAACATGTTAATTTTTTAAAATCTATGTTAGTAGTTTTTAAAGAAGCTCGCTTTGTTGGACCGCAACCACCTAGCATGAAAGGGTTTCAGTTAACGATCAATGCCGTAATACACCTTTTTGACGATTTAGTAGCCAATTATAATATTAAGCATTTGCCGACGAGGCGTCTTAATCAAGATCCTTTAGAGAATCTTTTCGCTACGATAAGACAGCAGCATGGCTGTTCAATGTATCCATCTCCTATGCAGTTTCAAACAGGTGTCAGGCATATTTTGATAACGCACTTAACTAAAATTTCAAATTTGAGTAACTGCGAAGCAGATGGAGATGTGATATGTGCAAAATTGAGCGCAATTGGAAATGTTAATCCAGAAAATTCGAACGATCAACTGACGGTATCACGTAGTGAATTATCTATTTACGAAAAATCTTTAGATTGTAATCCTGAATCTGAAATTCAGGAATTTACAAAGGCCAATGCAGTCTATTACATTTCTGGCTACCTTTGTAGAAAATTTTTATCTCATCATAAGTGTGTAGAATGTTCGCAATTATTGATCAACGATAATGACGATCATTATGCGGAGCACAAATTATTTGTTATCACCAAAAATTATGCTGACACGCATGGCTTATTGCATGCAAAAGAAAATGTATTTAAAACTATATTGGACTGGGAACACTTATTTAAAAAAGTGATAAGAAGCATTATCCATTCGAATAATATTTGTCGTGTGCTTCATACTATTATACCAGAATCATGTAGCAAGGTCAATTTATGTTCTGCAGATAATAGTGACCCATTTTTGAAATTATTCTTGCGTATACGGTGTTACTGGGAAGCTAGATTTATTAGACGCGAAATAAGCGAATCGAAAGGAAAGACCGAAGACACAAATTCAAATAATAAAATGAAGAAGTTCCTATACTCTTTGCCTTAACCCTAATTGGTCGGTTGCAGTCAGCCAATGAGGGGCTAGTAGGACTGGGTGCCGCAGGTATATAAACCCAGCGCCCTTGCAGGACAAGTCAGTACAGCGGTCTGCCTGGCTTATAGCGGTCAGAAGGTAAGAATCTGAGTTGGATTTTATTCCATCCTTCTCACTTTCGATAAATCCTACAAGCTCTTTTGCATCTTAGAATTTCAGAATGAAGTTCACGGATGAAATCAAGGCTGGAATCCGACAGGCTCTGCGCGGTTTTCTGGTCGAGCTCGAATCAAATCCGTATTTTCCCAGAACACACGCGGAGGCTATCGCGAGATCGGTTTACCGCAAAAGGGGGATCACAAAAGAAGCTGTCGCTATCAGGAATTGGGTCACAAAGCACCGCGATTCTTTGATAGCGACACTTGCCGAACCTTCTGATCCTTCCGCAGAGGTGCCGGTCTCCGAACCTTCGGACCTCCCCGCAGAGGTTCTGGCTCCTAAACCTCCGCTGCCACAAAAGAGGAAACGGCGAAATCAATTTGATCTTTTGATGGAGGCCAACGCTCTAGTCGAAGACTCAACAAGACAGAGCACAAAAAGACGGCGAAAAAATGAAAAATGAAATGACTTCACGGCATTCCGTTCCGTGATTTAGCTACATGGGACGCAGGGAAATCCAAATAGACGGAACGGAACACGGAACTTGTTGTATACTCCTACATAAACATAACCCTACAAATTGTAGAAAGACGCGTGTGCGACATAAATACAAATTTGACCATGGATCCTAAAGTGTGCTTATTGATGATGATTCGTTTACTCAAGGATTCCACAGATGCATCAATTTCTCAAAGAGAAATTATTCACGACAGAATATCAAAAATGTATTTCATCTACCGCTTGTTGAAAAAACGGGTAGAAAGGAAAAAACGCAAGTACTGGGTCCGTCCAATATTTCGTGAAGAAATGAGACGCTTACAAGGTGCAAGCGATAACCTGATCGCAGAGATGCAATTCTCAGATATGGACCATTACATCAATTACTTTCGTATGTCATCAACAAATTTCGAAGAAATACTTAGTCTGGTTGGGCCTCGAATAACAAAACAGAAGTATCAGCAGCTGCAATAATAAACATCAGTATATTATAAAATACAGAACTGAAAATGACAAATTTCACGATGCACGGTCAGCACCATAAAATAAGGTAGATATTATAAAATGCACTCACATCTTTTCTTCGACTTTTCTGACATACTGGATGAGCTTGACGAACTTGTTCGAATCCTGACGTTACGTGAAGTCGATGGCTCGGACGGTGATTCACAGTCTCGCTCAGTTTCAGCGTAACTGCAGCCTGACTGCGATTCAGTATCTACAGAAATGTTCTGCCTATTTGGTTGGCGAATTGTCTCTGGTAACGAGTCGACAGTGCTGTAAGGAGTTCCACATTCATATATAAATTAATAATATATTTTTGTTGTTTGAAATTAATAATATTAATAAGTATTTTGAAATAAAAAATGTTTACTCTTGGGGGAGTAAGATCGGCTGTAAAAACTGCATTCGCTCATAATGCCTGAAAGTGCTTTGAGTCGGCCGGCCTGCTTCTCTGCCCGAACCACTCGGCACATATGTCTGCATTTTTTTTTTTTGCTTTGCCGAAGCAGTCACGGAGGTATTGCCATCTTTTTTTTAATTCTGTGGGGGTCTTGCGACCTATAATCTTAACAAAGAAAATGTTGTCATTCTATACATTGCATTTTGATTTCTTGTGTAAACTAGAGATGGAGGAATAAACCATAAATTTAAAATATATTTACCGCCCATTGTGTTGGATATTTGGATCCACAACGCATCTTTTTTTAGCTTTGTTCGCTCGCTCACAGCTACCATATGGTCCCATAGTGGCTTTCTTTCTATCAATAATTCGTCCTCCGTTACAGGTTCGAGACTCTCATCCTGAATACTGTCGTTGGTTATTGTATCTGTGTATTCCATGAATAAAGTATCATTAATGAAATTATCTCTCAAGACATGGCTTTTTGAGATTATTAAACTTACTCATTGTCATGATACCATTATCATCGACCACGATCAGATTTTCGAGCTCGTTGAATGAGGCGAAGCACTCATGCTGCTGGAACTGCGTGCCAAATAGAATCCAGCCGCAATATCCACATTTGGATTGCTGAAGGCATATATATAGATGAAATATATAGCATGCATACATGAAATTCCACGATTTTTCAGAGCCATGATTGTACACAGCTGAGATAAACAAGTACTGAAGACATAACCTAAAAAATTTTACTTATGAAAATTCAGACTAAACACTTATATTTATGATGTTTTACCTAAGTTTTTAACTGAATATTAACAAACATCAAGACATCCATAAGATTTTTAGAAGTTATCACCGCAAATGTATTATAACCTCTAATTCACATTGACGAATATACAAGAACCAAAAACCCAGCCAAGCTTCTAATACGTTCAAACATTCAGCAATTATTGAAATATAATCGTAAAAATACTTACGGGACGGCATTCGTTAGTACTCATGATTAATAATCGCAATGTGGATCAAAGATTCTTTGCTGTAAATAACCTCCTGCAGCCGCCGTGAACAGAATGTTATAAATTGCGGATACCGGACGGATCCACTATTGCGTAAAAATACGCCGGAATGAAATTAACGGAACGCGGATTCTAGTTACTTTTTCGTCCATTCCGTTCCGTGATTCCGGATTCCGGCGATCCGGGCCTACATGGGACGGCACCATAATAGTGTAACATCCGACCGGAATACCACTACCATTTTTCACTAAATAATAATGTACGACTAAAATAACTATACGATTCAAGTAAGAGAATCTCATGGTAGAAATTCACCTTAATATATTTTTACGTCTAACTTTTCAAGAGTTAGATCTGTATTACCCCTAGATAATCTAGCCAAGAAGATCCTCCTGCTTCGATCATAAATATTATACTCATAAGATAATTACTCACTAAAATAGATTCCTTTTACTATACTTGTTATTACAGACAGAACTCTGTTGATATCAGCAGCAGTCACTCAATCCATCACGGATAAATTACCGACAATAGAGGTTGACATTACCAATAGAAAGGTAATCCCATATATGCATGGAACACTGTAATACTTTTGCGTATTCGGTGATAACTACTATATGTTCATTTCGAAACACAACATAATATAAATTCTACCACACCCAACATACGATATTATAAATAAACTATTAACCCATATTGTTACCATAAACATATTCTATAATATAATTCAACAGCAAACCAATGATCGAATGTTCACACTTATAAATTCCATATCCTTAAACAATATTTGATATCTAAACACTGACATTCAATCATTGTCCCGCTGGAATATAATTAATACCAATATTATATCATCAACTACAAGTAACAGCATATAACTATGCGTATTCATGTATACGACATGGTATATACTTATACCTTTATATATATATATTATGTATTAAGAGATTTGATTATTACTGTCATAAACTATCAGGATATGCTTTGATTAAGATGTTGTAGGAATCTCGAAACGAGCAAAACCCTAAACACAAATTAACTTGATCCAATATAAAATACTATTGACCTTATATGGAAATCAAAAGGAACACAGGAATCGTGAATAAGAAAAGTTAAGCAATAATATAGAAATTACGAATAGGAAAGTACACAATATAGGAAACCACGATTTCCGCACGGTAAAAGAACCAGGAACGATAACCACATATAGAAAAGAGGCCACTGACGCAATTCTTATAAAAGATGATATCTTAGATCCATAAAAGGCAATATCCTGTAAAATAATGAACAAGTTCACACGACACTAATCTTCCACCACCATAGAAATTACCAGGCCTCGCCCAGATTACAAAACTATAAAAAGGCAAGACAATTGACGATCAGCGCGTTAAGATGGTGTGTTAAAAGAGCGTTGAGATCGGTGCGTTAAAAGAGCGTTAAGATGGTGTGTTAAAAGAGCGTTAAGATGGTGTGTTAAAAGAGCGTTAAGATGGTGTGTTAAAAGAGCGTTAAGATGGTGTGTTAAAAGAGCGTTGAGATCGGTGCGTTAAAAGAGCGTTAAGATGGTGTGTTAAAAGAGCGTTAAGATGGTGTGTTAAAAGAGCGTTAAGATGGTGTGTTACAAGAGCGTTAAGATGGTGTGTTAAAAGAGCGTTAAGATGGTGTGTTAAAAGAGCGTTAAGATGGTGTGTTAAAAGAGCGTTGAGATCGGTGCGTTAAGAGCACGTTAAGATCGTGTTAAGATCGTGTTAAGAGTGTTAAGCAAGAGCTAAGAGCTAAGTATCAAGTATCAATTGTTAAATGTATCGAAGATTGTCAATAAGATAATATCAGAGTACTAAAACACATCAAAGATTATCAGAGTAACATTAGACGATTAAATTCAAAAGACGACATTAAACTGGAACCATTTAAGTATATTTTCTAAAGTATAAAATCACCACGAAACATATTCCTGATTTTACCTTAGCGCCCTAGTTGTTCAGAATACTTCAAAATACTTCTTTCAATTAAACAACTAGTAAAACTTATTCAAAGCATATTTCTAAATCAAAGTTAATCTTTATAATTACTACATTATATCTTTTCTACTTATAAACTATCACGTATATTATATCAATAAATCAAAGTGTTAATGACTCTCGTTTCACATTAAATAATCCAATTCATAATCCTGAGTTCGCCTCATCAACTTCAGTCAACGGCAGAATCCTCAAGGTAAGACAAATCAAATCCAGATAATAAAATAATCCTTTCTCTTGAATCAACACAGTTATAATTTCCATAATAGAGAAATTCCCCAAGTATCATTGAATTTCTAACTTGTCCAGTGTACTTCAGTACTTAGTCGGTAATTGGTGACCCACAACTACTGATTGTGCGTCTGGGTAGTTCATTGCGATGTTTCTGGTAGTAATGTGCTAGTTACATTTCACGAGCGTCCGATCCGACGTCACAATAGGATGGATGGGCGCTGCTGGTAAGCAGCTAAGCAGTCCCCCTCCTCTTTTTTAGTTTCGCTAAAAGGTTGTGACATCTAGCGGGGCAGAGACGAACTACATGGTAATATTGAGAACGAGATGGAATATAATTATCATCTTTCATGGTTATCTATATTAACCGACAGGTGGCTAGCTCATTGAGTAGACAGTCACTCAGCTAGTCGAAATATCAAGTATTATTGGATAAAGAATATTGGTAATTGCTAGAAAAGGCATTGATTATATAACATAACAATTAATAAGGGAATTGTCAACAAAATCATTTACTTGTGTTGTTGAAAGAATATGAATTAAATAAAAAACAAATGAACTGGAAGAACGTTGATGACAAGGTGCAAAGAAACTCCGCTAGATAGCGTAGCGGAGAAGCACAACGCGGAGAGAGTGAACGCAGCCACCGCCACTGGCAGCTGGCCACGCTACCATATAAGCAGGAGCGCTGGAGCGTTCCGACACTTAGTCTTGCTCCTTGGAAGGACCAACACCTCTCCGGAGGCTCCGGTCTTGCAGGACTTCCAAAGCAACTACCAACCTTCTTTCAGCTGTTACTGTTAATAGAAATGAATCATTGTAATTAATTACTTGTATTTTTCCTACCAATCCTGGATTAAATACCAACGGGTCCAATGGATCATTCCGGTATTTAACTTCCCAACAAATATTACTGCTGAAGCAGATACCTACGGGTTCAAGGAACCAATCCGGTATTTGTGTGCATTATGTGCGTATCTACGGGTCTAATAGATCAATCCGGTAGGCACATGTAATATTTTCCTTCCAGTATTAGTTCGTACCAACAAGTCACTAGACTCTCCGGTCGAACAGTACTATTTCCTGCTTTGTAAATCCTTTCCAGATTAACAATTATCAAAACTGAAGTCAATACCAACGAGCAATAGGCTGTCCGGTATTTTCCGAGGCATATTATCAGAGAACCGGGTTAAATTTGGTTATAAATAGAATTTATAACCACAAAGGAATATTTGCTTCGCTTGAGTAGCCCCGAGATAAAAATAATGACATAAAATATTATTCATGAACGAGATAGTAAGGATATCAACAGAAATTTGTTTCATTAACACCCAACGGGGAGAGTGATTAACCGAAATTAATTCATGGGCACTCAACGTCGGGGTTGATGGTATAAATAAAAAACGTTACACTCGTACCCACAACGTGGGGGATAATCAAAAAACATTACACCTTATGTGTCGAAGTGCACAAATAAACGTAGCGTTTTGCGTTACGCATTCATATCGTAATAATATATGAAGTCCCGAGTGATCTATACATTATAGCAACAACTGGCCTATCTCTTCTGCTTCCGGTTCGTGGGTTTCGTGAGACTCTGGCGCTCAGTTTTCGTACGTTTTCATGTTATCGATGCTTTTCAATACTTTTTCTGGCAGAGTGTAGTTATTGCAGCAAGCATCGAGCCTTCTTAATCCGAATCGAATATGCAATATATTGTTCAATAACGGGAGCTTCATTTTGTTCCGTAACTTAATTTTGATCAAATTCATCTGGCTGAAGACTCGCTCAATGTCAGCATTAGAGTGAGGGGGACATAGAACCTTGAAGGCCAAATCAACTAAGTGTTCAAAAGGATTTTGTCCACCGGCATCTCTGTAATTTGTTACTTTGATCTAAAATTTTTCGGTGTCTTATGTTTCATTCCACATAACGTGACGAATATTTTCCCACTCCAGTTCGATTTCAGCGATAGTCGTCGCATCTCTTATACCGCGATACGAAGCCAAATCTGTGATCGGAAGTTTGTTTGCTTTTGAACACTCGGCCACGAAGAAGCATTCATGCGCTCAAAAATTTTGACGTTGTCGGGTAAACGATTCTTCAGTTCTCGCGCTAGAATGATGAGTAAGGAAACGCATCTTGATTTCAAATTTTCTTTTTCTCGTCCGGCGATTCCATTCTCTGAGCACGAAGATTCAAACGCGTAGCCCAAAGCAGGCGAAGGATCTAAGTATTTTTCGATGTCTTGCTCAAAAATATCTATTCTCGCCGTCGGAAGGATGATTTTGTTGGCGACCATCGAATAAAGTCTCTTTATATCGAAGAGGAGTGAATAAACAAGGGGGTTCCTGGATATAGATTTCTGCACCGACATTTTATCGGCATTTTAGCCGAGTCGCGAACCCCTGCTTAGCCGAGACGCGAACCCTTGCTTCTGAAAGGGGGGTCGCGCGGTGACCGGCATGACGTCACCCGCTCTTGAATCGACGCCACACACCCCTCAGTTGATACCACACACCCTCGAATTGATGCCACATACCCCCAAATCGATGTTACATACCCTTACAGTTACGTTTAACACCCCCAAATTGATATTCGGTTCCCTCAATCCGACGTTTCATCCCTCATTTGAGCCCCCTGGTGGAAGTATTTTAACTCGGACGCGTACCCCTCACGATGACGTGACGTGAGGCTGTAGCCCGGATGCAAACCCTCATGATGACGCAATGCTAGACTTGAGCTGAGACTCAAACCTATTCTAGAAGTTTCCACCTGAGCGCAAAAAGACTCAAGTCCTTTCCAGAAGTTTCTACCAAGCAGCTGCGTATGACGCTTGCGATTCTCGGAATCCATCCTAAATCGGAGAGTTCTTGGAATCATTGCCGAAAAATAACTTTTGAATATCATTCGAAATGCGATCGCCCCTAAGATTCCAGAAGCTTCCTCTTATATATCGGATGTCATTACTCTCACGTTGAAGTTTGGAATCCTCTGAAATTTTTATCATCAATAGTTCTTGGAATAACTGCAACTGACTTCAATATTATCTGGAATTTGAGAAGTCCTGCAAACTCCCATGGATAACTCAATTCCTACAAAAATTTATCAAACAAACAGTTCCAAGAATCATGCAATGTAATCACTATTTGATAGAAATTTCCGTTACAACTGCCACTTGAATCGATATTTCGAGATGAAGATCCCGAACGAATGTACAAAAGATTGTTCTAGAAGCTGCATTCCAGCTGCGAAATTAGTGGGGTTGTAGAGATATACAAAGAGAAAATTTCACATCTGAACATCACTAAGCAATTATTTCTCGAATGAGTCTAACCACTCTGAAGCAGCGTGAATTACGAGTACGAATTGAGGTACTGCTTGAAAATATCGAAGAAGTTAAGCATTTGATTGAAGCCAAGTCGAATCTAAATAACCTCACCAAAAAATGCAGAGATATAAATTTAAAGTCAATAGTGGAAGAAGCGTGTGAAAGAAGCCAAGTAAAATTCTAATCTTCGTATCACAATATATAATAAAAAAAGATACCATGGGTTTCACCAAAATCAATAAGGTTGGTTGACTGGAAGAATATCTACCAATAAAAAAATTGAGGGACCTGGAAATATCCAAAGATTTGCAAATTACGAACTTGCGTCAAGTTAAAACCAAATACGGCGTCAGGATAATCGCTAACGTAGAAGAAAGCTTTTCGGTGTTTCTACCTGCCAGGATGGCTAAGATCTTGAACGATGACAGTGATCTATTAAAGAAGATGACTGAAGCATGCGAAGAGAATAGACTCCAGATGCGCTACCTCGGTGGCCAATTTAATCAGATCGAATTCAATTATGTGTAACTAAATCCGTACATGAAGATATGTTATCATACATTTAATTATCATACTATTGTACCCTATTTTTTTATTTAAGAAAAAAATTTTGATTTCCAACAATGAACTAATTTCATCCATCCAAATATGTTAATAATTTACTATAAATTCGATCTACTTATGAATTTGAATAAATACTTTTGATAATGAACTAATTTCATATACCGCGAGAGTTTCTTGAAACAGAATGCTCAGACTGCGCCGGCGCCGAGTCTGTACAGGCGGCCAACTTCGTCAAAATGTTACTAGGATGATTGAATTGCGAATCGCGTCTGCTATTGCAGACAGCCTGGCTATCACATGTCGAGAGGTTATGTCACGTTTGTCGTAGCGTAATTAGCTGCCCTTCAATATTGTGCTACTGATGGTTATTACGAATTAATCGAATAATTGGAAGCGATTAATCAGTGAACTCTGCTATTTTTGTTCAAACGAGAATGATTATTTTTGTTTTTTCGAGTATGTTGAAAATGAAAATGAACTAAATTCCGTCGATTGAGAAATCTAGTCACTGAAAGTTTGACAACAATAGATTTTTCTGTCACAATCGTCTTAAGTCGAATAAATAAAAAATCTCAGTCAGGTCTGTGTGTCAGGTATTCAAAGTCCATGAGTCGACTTAAAAAAGTTAAAATTCAACATAAAACAGCAGATGCGGAGAATCAGGTATGTGAAAATGAATTCTTTAGTTCAATTTCGTGTTTATTCAATAAATGTCAGCAAAACTTCTTATCGAATTTACAATTAAATAACTTAAAATAAATGGTGTGTGATTTCTTCTCGGGGAAGCGAAAGAGCTGTGGCGAGTCGTCTGTTCTTGACCTCTGCATCGCAGTTCTCCGTTGCAGTATCGTCTACCGTGCCTTACGTCGAAAACATCCTTCCTGGTTTTAAGCTGTTCTAGCTATCTTATTTCAAACTGCTGAGCATCTGAAACTTCAAGGTAATAATTATCATTCAATCAACAAAAATTTTTGGAACGTTTCTAAAAATCATACTTCCATTAAACCTCATTTTCTTGCAAACTAACCAAAAATTTCTTGAAAGCAAAACAAATGTGGAATTTGTGTAAAAGTTAATTCAATTCAACTTTCCATTATAAAATCTTGCAGTATTTCAACAACAGCTTCTCCACGTTCAATGCTGAACAGATGGGCTCCGTCGTGCCAACGTAGATAGAGATTAACCCCTCCGTACATCAGGGTAGCTGCACCATGCACGTTCCGTACGGATCATCGACCTCGACATCAACCTCATCAGTTAAGAACACTCCCTCCTTCGTATCGGGCAGCCACAATCGTTTGACTCATCATCAAAAGAAATCTTCGAGTCGATTTGAGTCAGTCTGAAGATCTACATAAATTTTTACAATAATACCTCACGATTGACATTCTTGTTAAGGAGAAACTTTATTGAAATTTGAAAAAAAAAAGGCTAAAAATAGTCACATAAAACAGATCCTTGCACAAATTTTCAAATTATGGCCATATGTACATTAAAAAATAACGTCTGTCCTGTAAAATGAAAGTTTATTCGCAAGGAACCTTTCGCAAAAATCCTGCATATCGCAGCGGGTTGGCATTATTCTTGCATTTACAGACTACCATAATCTGAAAACTTATAAAATGGGTTTTTGTTTCAACTATTTTTAACCACTTGGGGAAAGACCCTACTAATTGTGATATGAATAATGTAATCTTTCAAAATTATTCCATGATTTCATGTTAACTACCTGTTTGAAACGAAGAAAATATTAACCTCAAGATTGAAAATTAAATCAGGAATGCTGGAATCATTCTGCGTCACATGTAGAACATCAAGAATTTCAAAATACTCTTTGGGTCTCGAATATGATTGAAGGGCATTCAGGTTTTAGGCTGATATTTACAACACTAAGATGAAGATGTTTAAGTATCGGATTTAAGATTGAGCCTTTATTTCCTGAAAAACAGCCAAAATCCGATTTTATGATGAAAATTCTTAACGAAAACTCTGAGAATATCGATTTTTGGCTGTTGTTCGGGAATCACAGACCCAATCTTAAATCCGGGACTTGAAAATTTTTATCTCAGTGTTCTAAACATCATTCTAAAACATGGATGTCCTGGAATGGTATTCGTTTAGCAAGGATCATTTAAAAATTCTGAATTCTCTACATTTAACGCTGAATAATTCCGGTATTTCTGATTCAATTTTCAATCTGGGGGTCCGATTATCCTTGTTTCAAAGAAGACTAACATCAAATCAAAAAATAATCGGAATAAAATTGCGAATTTCCAATCTCAGTAATGTCTTCTCTTGAAAAATAGAAAGTCGGTTTTAGTCAAAAGTTCTTCGAAAGTCTCCCATTGACATCGGTAATGCATTTCGTTCATCAAAATTCAGGTTACTGAACTTAAACTATTGGCATCATATCTTCTTCATCTCTGCTAATTTATTTATGGTAGTTAAGAAATAATTTGTTATTGCTCCACCAGATTCCACACAGAATGAATCGATACAATTATTCTTCACTGGAATAGGACCGCAGGATATTAATATTGGCGCTTCTCATCAATCTGTTGGGACAGTTTATTAGTAGTTATTATTGAATTCTTACATAAAAATGTACTGTACCACCCTATTATTTTTTGGTTCGACTGAATAAACTTGAAATACGCATATTCAACTTGTTTCAACTTACCTGATGTAATTTCATCCAGTCTTCATTAAACAATACAACCCGTTGTTTCGCTTGCATTATTTTTCACTTTAAACCGATCAGCATTATCAGAGTATGTGTCAACGGGCACATTTTTCGATGTGCATGAGTTTTATTAGCTTGAATTAGCTCCGACTCCAGATGAAAAGACACAATCTTTCGCAGATAGAGATAATTAGCACAGTTCACAACTTGAAAGATGTGCATTGTTTGATTTTTAATAAACATTTCAAGTTCAATATTTGAGCAACGCTAATTTTAACTAACTCTAGCTCATGCATCTCACGTCCGTTACAAAGCAACGAACATAACCTCTCGTGAACTGACACCTATCAGCCGGTTCTAGGGAGTTAACGTACGTTAGTGCGCGTTGACTGGCATTTTGTCAGCCAATCAGAAAATAGCAAGTCGAAATTCGCGCGCTTCGACCATTTGGTTTCAAGAAACTCTCGCGGTACATAAAGTATGTCAATAGTTTGCCATATTCACTCTATCTATAAATTTTGTCAACTATTACCTTTATGAAAAATTTCAAAAAAGGATCAACTCATTCGTGTAATTCGATTCAATAAACTGAAATAATGATCAAAAAACTATGTGAACCCATGAATCAAAGTTAGTTAAGAATAACCTCAGTAGATGTAATAATCATATTATTATTAATATATATTGGAATTAAATTGAAGGTAGCATTCTCTAACGAAGAATTATTCTTTATTTTTTATCCAACCACTCTCGCGAAGATCAAATAACATGATATTGAAATGAATTATTATTTCATATATAGTTATACAATTCATAATATATTGAGAGGAATGCATTAGGAGGACGTCTCATCTTTCCGGAACAAATAACCGCGGTGATCTCGCTCCAGCTGCGCTATCACCCCACGGTAGACCATCCATGTGATCTCCCCAGGGCTCTTCTCCGCGAATTCTATTGTTGCCTGTACGATTTCCATCAGTTGCTCAATCGTTGCAGGGTCTGCCCCCGCAGTCCATTCGTTAGGCACTCTGATACGAAAACGTGGAATGTCCCCCATTTTTTTTTCTAACTATGAGGAAATCAAAGAAACATCAACATTAACAAAAATTTTACAAGGTTAATGTTCCATGTAGAACAAAAAATTCTCTATCAAGACAGAGCTAAATATTGAGTTTGCAAATGAAACGAAATAAAACATCACACGCACCAGTATTATGAAATGTCACCACACTTTTTGAAAAACAGCACGAATAACAATAAGTCAGAAGAAGAAGAAGAAGAAACTAGAATCAAGAAAAAATCAATTAGTCATGAATCACAAAGTTGAAAATAGAATCAGAGGGAATACACAAGCTTTGAGAAACACCAGATTTCACAAAAAATCTTGTTGCGTCACGAATTCTCTCATAGAATTGTCATCAAATTATTGGAACTACAGGAGCAGTTTTCAAAGAAAAAAAAATCGGTCTCCTCAGGCGAATGAATTATCATTTGGATTAAAAAAATTATTTGTTACTATAAGAATAAATGTTAAGTTATGAAAGCTGCCGCCAGATGGCGTAAAAGAAAGAGAAAAAGAGAGAGAGGGGAAGAATGCGGGCAGTCGGGCTCTACCCTTCGAAGGTGCAGGTTTATGTATAAAAAAAATACTTTGTGTTGATCCAAATAAATAACGGTTAATTCTAATCCAGCGTTATAATTATCCTGACAACCATCTCACAATTTTCAGAAGTGGGATTCGCGAGAAAATCGTTATTTATAGTGAGAAAAAGATAAAACTTTAAGTGGCGTCGTAGCGTGGCCCGGCGTGAGAAAGAATTTTATGTATTAGTTTCTTGAGTTGATTATGGTTACATCAAGATTATGTGTTTATGTGATTATGTGCTTATGTAAATTACGTTTATGAAGACAATTATGTGACTTTGAAACTATTAAGAATTACGGTAGTGAATCAAATAACGGTTGGGAATCTAGAACATTCTACGACCGCCATTTGTGCATACGTGGTAGCGTCAGTTAGTTGAGTAGTGCTTACTTGTGCCGCGTGGGGTCGCTTCGATCGACCGATAGTGTTGCTTTTGGGCGCCATCTGTGGGTGACGGTCGGTATTAAGACTATAAACAAATAAATAAACAATCGTCGCCTGCTAAAAGTGACAACTATTTATGCTTACGTTAAATAAATCATGGTGCCGGATCTGAATCATTTTACGATCTCTCAATTAAAAGAAAAATTGAAACAACGAGATTTAACGATATACGGCACCAAGGCTGAATTAATAGCCAGATTGATGGAGTCTGATCCAGAAGGAAACTGGATGGAAGATGAAAACTCAACAGGTGAACCGACGGTTAGTGAACGAAACGAAGCAGTGGAATTAGAACGAGCAAGAAATCAGCTGTTGTTGCAAGAATTAGAACTTGTACGAAGAGAAAGAGATTTAGCGCAGCGAGAATTGGCTTTAACACGGCGAGAAATGGTACCACCAAATGTACCACCTACAGCCAATGAACAACCAGGACCTCCACGGTTACGAGCAGATGTAAAAGGTATTGGAGATTTACTGGGTGAGTTTGATGGAACAAATCGTAGTTATGACGGCTGGGAAAAACAGGTTCGTTTACTCCAGAGACTATTTGCAGTAGAAGATGCAATTATGAAAATTATTATTAGTTTGAAACTCACAGGAAAAGCTGAAAGATGGTTTCGTTCAAAATCTGAGTATACAGAGATGACGGTTGATGACTTGTTGACTGCGATGAAAGCTGGGTTTGATCAACGACCAAGCAAAGTAGATCGCCTTAAGAATTTTGAGGCCAGGAAGTGGCAGCAAAGTGAAACATTTAATAATTACTACCATGAGAAACTTATCTTAGCAAACCTAGTGCCAATTGACAGTTCAGATTTAGTGGATTATATGGTGGATGGTATACCTGATCCTACGTTACAGAATCAAGCCAGAATGCAGGATTTTGACACAGTAGAAGAGTTATTGAGAGCATTTCGTAAGATCTCGCTACAGGTGGAAGTTAAACCTCGTGCAAAACCAAATGCTCAAACCCTGGAGAAATTCACTGGAGACAAAACCTGGTCTAAGCCAGAAACAAAGACGCCGAGTAAATTTGTAACGGAGGGGAACACTGGTGTGAAGTCAAATTTATGTTTTAACTGTAACAAACCTGGGCACATTGCAAAAGACTGTACCAGACCAAAAAGAGAGCGTGGATCGTGCTATCACTGTGCAGAAATGGGACATCTCTCAAGGGATTGTCCGAAAAAGGAATCTAAGGAAACCAAGGATAAAGCCCAAGTGGGAAACGTCTACGAAGATTCACCAGCTGAAGACAGTGTAGATCACCGAAAAATAGTGACTTATGAAATTATGGACTCTAGTATAAATCGTGTATTATGTTTAGACACACTTTTCGATACCGGAAGCCCTATTAGTTTTGTAAAAGGACGATTTATTGATAAGCAAGCGTTAATCCCGTTAGATGACTCCGACAAACAATATTTTGGTTGTAAAAACACTAAAATTGACTTGTTAGGTAGGGTTATGGCTCGCATCACCATAGGGTCGGTTACCAGAGAAAATGTTAGAGTTTATGTTGTATCAGAAGACACGATGGTAACACCAGCGGTTTTAGGCCGGGACAGCTTGCAAAAGTTTGGAATTCAATTACTTATGCCAACAAATAATGAGTCGGAATGTGAGATTTTGAACATAGATACAGTAGATATGAACAAGAATCCAATCGATTTGTTGAATGTAAATCCTTACTTACCTTATGAAGACAAAGTCAAGTTCGAGCGCATTTTTGAGAGGTCTTATGTAAATTTTGAGAGGCCATCGGAGCCTGCGGTGAAAGCCGAGTTAACATTAAGATTAGATAACCCTCAACCATTTCATTGTGCTCCGCGTAGACTCGCTTATGATGAAAAACAGAAGCTTCAGGTAATACTTGATAATCTATTAGAAAAAGGGTACATACGGCTGAGTAATTCTGAGTATGCATCGCCTATTGTGCTTGTAAAGAAAAAGAATGGTACCTTACGAATGTGTGTGGATTACAGAGTCCTTAATAAAGCTACTGCTAGGGACAACTATCCTTTACCTCTAATCGAGGATCAATTGGAAACTCTAGGGAATAAGAAATACTTTACGCTATTAGATCTTAAGGATGGATTCCATCATGTATATGTGGCAGAGGAATCAATCAGATATACTTCGTTCGTTACTCCATTAGGTCAATTCGAGTGGCTTAGAATGCCTTTTGGATTGCGAACAGCACCACCAATGTTTCAACGTTTTATCAATATGGTTATGACTGAGTTTTTGAGAAGCAAAGATGTTGTGATTTATATGGATGATATTTTAATTGCGACAGAAACGTTGAACCATCATTTAGAGGTGATAGAACACGTGCTCGAGACGTTAGCTAGAAACCGGTTAGAGTTACGTGTGGAAAAATGTCAATTTATGCAAACGAAAATTGAATACTTAGGATACTTGGTTTCTAAAGAAGGTGTACTTCCTACACGAAGTGGAGTAGAAGCTGTGGAGAGATTTCCGACTCCGAAAAGCACACGCGAGTTACGGAGCTTTCTGGGCCTCTGCTCTTACTTTAGAAAGTTTATTGAATCTTTCTCAGTCATTGCTAAACCCCTGTATGATTTGACGAAGGCAAATGCTGTTTTTGAATTTGGGGAGCAGGAACAAGAGGTATTTAAGGAATTAAAAAGCAAACTAACGGAAGCACCTATTCTAGCGATTTATGATCCGAATGATCTAACCGAGTTACATTGCGATGCAAGCTCAGCAGGTTTCGGAGCTGTGCTGATGCAAAAGAAAGCCGATGAGAAATTTCATCCAATATTCTATTTTTCTAAACGAACTACAGAATGTGAATCAAAATTACATAGTTTTGAACTTGAGACGCTTGCAATAATTTACGCTTTAGAACGTTTCCGGATTTATTTGCAGGGTCTAAAGTTTAAGATAATAACCGATTGTAACGCAGTCACTATGACCTTAAGAAAGAAAGATGTAAACAGAAAAATAGAAAGATGGTCGCTTCAATTATTAAATTATGATTACGAATTGGAGTACAGAGCGGGTACTCGTATGCGTCATGTAGATGCACTTAGCAGGACTGTAGGTATTATTGAAGAAAATCCGTTTGAATGGAATATTTCTATGAGTCAAACACAAGATCCAAAGATTGTAGAGATTCGTGATAAACTTGAGAAAAGCGAAGATAAAATGTTTGAAATGCGTAATGGGTTGGTATATAGAAAAAATAAGACGAAGCTGTTGTTTTATGTGCCACAACAGATGGAAAGAAACGTATTATATAAATACCATGACGAAATGGGGCATGTAGGAACTGAAAAAGTAGTACAAGTAATTTCGGAGAATTATTGGTTTCCGAAGCTGAAAGAAAAAGTAGAAAGTCATATAAAGAATTGCCTGAAATGTATTACATACTCACCTGTCTGTGGTAAAGTTGGAGGGTATCTTCATCCGGTTCCAAAAGATAATGTTCCATTCAGTATTGTGCATATCGACCATTTAGGTCCGATAGATAAGACAAGATTAGTTAAGCAACATTTATTGGTTGTGATCGACTCTTTCACGAAGTATGTGAAATTGTATCCTACTAAAACAACTTCTAGCAAGGAGGCAATTAATGCTCTACAGCAATACATTGATCATTATTCACGTCCAAAAGTAATTGATTCCGATAGAGGAAGTTGTTTTACGAGTGCAGAATTTCAGGATTTTATGCAAAACAATGACATTAAGCACGTTAAAGTGGCTACAGGTTCGCCACAGGCTAATGGCCAAGTAGAAAGAGTAAATCGTACTCTAACTCCGATGTTAGCCAAATTATCTGATAATACAAAAGGTCAGTATTGGTATAAGGTTATTGCAGATGCTGAGTATGCGTTGAATAATACTGCTAATAAGACTACAGGAGAAACACCTAGTCGTTTGTTGTTTGGTACAGAACAACGAGCAAAATCGAGTGATGAACTGCGTGAATGTTTATGAGAGTTGAATGAGTGTGAGCGATCTAATCTAGATGTAATGAAAGAACGTGCGTCTGATAGAATACCTCGATCTCAAACTTATAATAAAGAGTATACAGATAAGAAACGAAAAGCTGCTCATGAATACGTAATAAATGATCTAGTTATGATCAAGAATTTTGATAGTACAGTGGGAGCTTCCCATAAATTAAAGCCAGTTTCCAAAGGACCCTATAAGGTCTCGCGAGTTCTAGGAAATGACCGATATGTAATTACTAATGTAGAAGGTTTTCAAAACACTCAGAGACCGTATAGTGGTATCTGGCAAGCAGCAAATATGAGATTGTGGTGTGAGGGGGACAATAACTAAAAAAAAAAAAAATAAAAAAAAATATAACGCCGAGGACGGCTCAGTGGCCAGGATGGTCGAAATTATAAGAATAAATGTTAAGTTATGAAAGCTGCCGCCAAATGGCGTAAAAGAAAGAGAAAAAGAGAGAGAGGGGAAGAATGCGGGCAGTCGGGCTCTACCCTTCGAAGGTGCAGGTTTATGTATAAAAAAAATACTTTGTGTTGATCCAAATAAATAACGGTTAATTCTAATCCAGCGTTATAATTATCCTGACAACCACCTTACATTACGTACTCCAATTCTTGCACTCCCTATCTTCGACACCTACCCTATCTTCCAGACACCGTCCTATCTCTTAGACACAACATCCCGTCATGAAGACCCATGAGAACTACCATCCTTGTCTCTATCCTCATCCCATTCAAAACTGCTGACTCCATGCAAAACTGCGCTCGTCTCCGGGGCACGCGATTCACTCACTCTTTCTTCGGCTTTCAATAAGGACACTTCTCTCACGTATTAACCATAAAATAACTTGCGGCTATAATAAAAAGATCGTACTATGTCCCAGTCTTTCTCATTAATAAACCACACCCACGGCACTGAATTACCCGGTTGTCCTTCTCACGTAAAACAGGGCCACGGACTCGTCCGAAATCATCACATATCCATATTCTTATGTTCTGAAATATACTTAAGAAAAAAGACAATTTTATGCTCAATGTAGTACACTGACCTGTATTGTTCACTTTACCACTAGACTTCACCCACTTGCATCGACTGGCTGGCTGACTGGTATAGGATCAAACTCCGTTATATACCCTCGTGTTTAGAGTTCAAATCGTAATTAAGATAATGCTGGGCTTGAGAAAGTTCACGAACGATCTAGGTCTACGAAACGAATGGTACTTATAATTTTAATCAGATACTGAAGCCTAAAATTTTCAACCGTGAACCTTGCTTACGAATGTAACGAATACGATAAGCGCGCGGTACTAGAAACTTCTCTCAGGAATTAGATCGTAAGCAGGACTACCGCTTTTGGAATATTCCATTTGATAGTATGCATTATATCGAAATTTCACTCACTATAGTGATTGCATCTAGAATATTCTGTAAAAGGAGGGTTTGCCACACAACGAAATATGAGAACTCAATAATTCCCCTGGTATGATTTTCGGAATTATTCGCTAGCTTTATAAAAGTGTTTCAACCAGCGCATAACAATCACTCATTATTTGACCGTGCTACTATTCAATCATCAAGAGGAAAGTAACAATGGATTCCAACCATTGTCTCAAACTTATAAACATTATGGAGAAAGCTTACAAACTTCTTGGGAGACGGATTTTCACCAACCGAGATTGAGAAGTGGATCACATTCGGAAGATGTAACATCAGGTTATTGAACAAAATATTGGGAAAAAGTGCTTCAACGGTTGGACAAAAAACACAAATTTTAACAACTATTGGTATTTTGAAATCTGTAACGGCAAAATTTTAACGAGTTCAAAAAACGGGTGCCGGTGTACATAGGCAAAGAAGGAGCGATCGTGTACAGTGGGAAGATTTGGAGACTGCTTTTGACGGACGTATTAGAACCGAAGCTGTCATGAATCTATGCAACAAGGATTTAATTAATTTTCTGGAAGACTCGAGAAAACTAGTTGCTGTGCGATTGAATACGCTCTACGAAAAGAAAGAAGTTTGAAGGCGAACGTCGTCGTATCCTGTAGATTCAACATCATGACAGATGGTGAAATTATTGAGGAAATCAAATTTTTCAACACCAAAAATACCGTAATACTCGAATCAACGAATATTGATGAGTGGTTCGACGAGAGCGTGAAAGAGAAATTATTGGCAAGAGTTAAAGACTTTCAGGAGAAGGATTCAGGCTGGTCGTTGGTTGACATCATAAATCTGTCAGTGAACATGAACAGATATGTACCATTGCGAGGTGGTCTCTCCAGTTATACCGAACTACCTAACTTTATACAAGATAAAAAGGAAGTTGTAAAAATCCAGAGCAACGATGCTTCCTTTGGGCAATCACGGCGGCTCTTTGTCCGGTCGACAACCATTCCACCGAAACAAGATCATATCCTCATTTCAGCCCACTATATTCATTCGAAGTGTTGGAGGATAATAATTCAGAAAAAAAAAACGTGCCGAGGGAGTCGAAGCCGCCACGCTGAAAAAGATAACCTTTGATGACTATCTGGAATGCGCCTTAAATCATCAAAATTTGGTCAAAAGTCAGAAATCGATCCAAAGCAAGAAGCACGAAGTCTATACTGTTGGGCAAAATAAGATGGTGTTGAGCTGTAATGATAACAAACGGATCGTATTTCCCGATACTACAGACACGCTACCGCGGGGCTATAGGACATGTTAATAAACTCTACACCACATATTTTTATGAAAATGTCAAATAAAGATCAATATTTTATTAATCAAGAAATCCTTACGAATCACTTTCATCTATCCAAGTGTTATGTGTATTGTCAAAATCTAGCCATTTAACATAAAGTCTTCTTCCACGTCTTTGAAGCACCTTCTCTACCGGGTAGATTTCATAATTTTTCACTTTGAGAAGCTCCTGTTCATAGAAACCAACAGCGATGGGTTGATCCAGGTAGTCTTTGAGCTTGTACGTCACAGGGTCGGTATTTACAACTTGGTATATGGTGAATATTTCAGTTGTCCAATTTGGTGTATAACCTTTCTCAAAAACGTTTTTATACTTGCTGATTCGAACTCTTCCCCCAACTTTGATTTTTGAGGTTTTAGCAGGTTTTACTCGAACTTTCTGATATACTGTCCGCAATAACTCCTTCTCGTTCTGAGTGGAAACGTTCTTTGGTTTCATGCGTATGGTATGATGCTCTGTGTTATTGTAATCCGATACCAACTCAGATAAATGTCTCTTAAGCTGCACCAGCCAAATGAGCCCAACGTCAAGTGACTAGTTGCATAAATTCTTACTATTTAATTGCTAATTAATTACCATAGTCCCGATTTAATTGCTGTGACCGGTTTCGAGAAAATCGGTTGGGCCAGCTTAAGGCTCAAGCCAGCCCAGCCATATACCATAACTTTTTGACCGATGAACGTATTCCGATTATCTTTTCGGCATAATTTCTTACTATTTAATTGCTTTCAAGTGATATAGATGAAATCATTGATATTGGATGTTTGAGGGGAAAATTATATTTTTAACTTCCCTGATGGAAATATATGAAGAAAAGATTCTATCACCCAACTGTTTCATGATCCTAAAGGAATACGATGCGAAAGATATTTCACTACAAACAACTCAGACAACATCGGATCAAATTGCTCTAGCCGAATTCGCTGTAGAGCACTTGGAGAGATGTATGCGTGGATCGGACTCACCCGAAGAGCCTCGTCATTCAATTACTCCGGCCCAACGCGATCTACAACACTTTCAGAGATGCGCGATTGCTCCGGAATCATCCGAAGAGTCCCATCATTTAATTACTCCGGCCCAACGCGATCTACAACACTTTCAGAGATGCGCGCTAGCTCCGGATTTACCAGCCGAATGTAAGGCACTTCAATTCCATAGAATGATTTTCTTGAAATGGGCTCAAAAGTCGGTAAGCCTCTCTATTTCCCGGAACGAAAGATCTTAACTTCTAGGCCCAATTCACTGGCGCTTACATTACGACCAACATGTGACTGTAATTGTTGAGTCATTTGTTTTTGAATCTAAATAATAATTTTAAATTGTAATGACTTGTTCCGAAGATGTATTGTTTTGTCATCAACGCTCAATACTATTGGGTATGTATTGAATTAAATCAATTAGACTAATTGAAGAAAGACTAATTTTGAATAAATTATTAAATAGATTTTGCTAATTAATATATCAACTATATTTAAAAAAGATTTACAAACAACTGAATACTCATTCGTTGAACGAAAGACTTGTGCTTCTAACCAACTCAATTGAACCAGCAAGTCACTATGTTTTATCAAGAACTGTTTTAAAAATATCTGTAATTTAAGAGCGATGAATAAAATCAGTTTATTTAACTCCTTACATTATGGTTTGACTCAATTAATTCAAATTCATAAAGGCAGCATGAAAAATTTAATTTCAAAAATAATTTGGCATTGAAATAAACTGTGGCGGCGTGGATACTTTGTCGTTCGCCGCCTGGTTGTATATGCCACGCCGCGCCGTGTTGAGCTGCTGTGCCGGATTCTTCAATGCGTTTTCGTCTATGCGTAAACTAATATTGTTAGCGTCTACGCCTTGAGTAGACATCGGTGTAGAACTTTGGTGGACGGGTATTACGTGCAAGTGAAGTGATACTGGGGATATTTCATGTGAGTCCTTTTCTCCAGAATAATGGTGAAGCCACGAGGGCGACCACGTTTAGTAGATGAGGAGACTTTTATTCGCGTGGTATTGAATTACAAAGAACAAGTTGTTCATGAGTCACGTGTAGTGTCGAAGGTGGAAGATGTCTGGAAGGAAATTTCGAAAAGTTTAGATAATAAACTTTTACCTTCCTCCTGCTATACGATGGTGATCCAAAATGAATATAAAATTTTGGATGAGCTTTTAGATCGAATTGATCAAGGCAATGATTCTTCAAGCATTACGGAAGGACTCGTAGAAGAACACTTTGATAACACTGATGCGACCGACCCAAACAGTACTTTTGATAACTCTCTGAAAGAAATAAATTTCAATTTCCATATTTCCAAAGAGGAATTAGAGAGCATCGCAGAAAAGAAATTATTCAATCGTACTAATTCTAAAGGAAAAGTCTTCAAAAGATCATGGCTGGTCTTCAAACCCGGAGTCTACCAATATTTTTTCAATAATAAAATATGGGACGCTGCGCCTCATTTATCATGTGGGTTTTACGTGGATAATTCTTACATCTGTGTGGACGGAACTTCTGGAACACTTACAGGTATGTGCGGAAGAGTTACTTATTGAATCAATATCCATTTTATGAAGTCCTATTTTTTCTATACGTTTGGTCTATTCAACTTCATTACAGTCGACAGTTTGTAATTCTTTCATTGTTAAATTTTTGTTTATCGCTCCAATGCCACGTAAGTTAGTTGATGCCGTTATGGTCCCTCCAAATTTAGAAAATCTGTTTTCTTCAATTATTCGAATACACCTACTTTTTAAGAGTCCTAACGTGAAATGGTTATTTATATTTGCACATAATATTTTTTTAATTTTTCTGAATATTTTTCATATAACTGTAGCTCCGTATCAACCATAAGAAATCAAAGCTTAGAAACTAAGTATTCAAAATCATTTAGCGGTGCAGTCCTTCATTAACATTTTCAATGAGTCTCGAAGCATTTTTCAAAAGAGTTCCAAAGTTACTTTTGATAGAAACTGAAAATGTCCCATCGGGCGTATAGAGTCTAAAAATATTGACACCGAAAGACAAAAAAAAAGAAAAACTGAAAAGCGTCTAACCACTCCCCGGTCTCCCAATAAAATAAATTTACTTATGAAGACGATTCATTTATATTTAACAGGTCACTGTTCATGTAAAAGCCGATTAAGTTGCACAATAAGCAAATTTGGGAATTCCAAAGGTTTTTTGGCGGAATGCAATATAAAAAACCTCGGTAATAAGAAAAACAAATGCGGAAAACCATATCTGCGGAAACCAATGAGGCAAAAAGTCTCGAAAGAAGTAGAAAGTAAAGGTGTTGACGTATATCGGGCAGAAAAAGCCAATGAGTTCATGACACAAGAAAATGATCCAGAAGCACCTCTTGTTTTTTCCGCAAATGTATTACACGTGGCCAAAAGTGAATTGATAGCTGATCAATACTTAGACCGAGATGATCCTATTAAATCTCTAACGATTATGAGAAAAGGAGAATATGCTAACTGCATTGAGTCCATAGGTAGCGGTCCCATATTTGTGCGTTACAGTACAAGCGAACAACTCCAGATCTACAAAAAGCTTTGTGCTAATCAAAAAGTAACCATTTGTATCGACAGTACAGGAGGCTTAGTACGAAAAGTCGACAAAAAACATATTTTTTTGCATGCGGTTGCAATTAATACTTCCACGGGTCAATACACACTAACACAAATGTTGTCAGAGGAATCGCATGCTCAAGCACTAAGTGAATGGTTAAGAAGATGGAGGCGATACGGTGCTCCAACTCCTCATGCGTGTGTTGTCGATTGGTCCAGAGCCTTACTAAATGCTGTCACGCAAAGTTTTACGTGCTATGATTTGATTGAGGAATACGCGGAAGCTCTCAGAACTAACGACAATGAGCAAAAGCTATTTATCCGTCTCGATGTTGCTCATACAATGAAAAAATATTCTGTATATTTTAAAAATCTACGAAAACCTATAAAAACCTTTTATTTAGCTTGCATTGGGGAGCTTATTAAATGTACAGATGAAGAGGATGCCGAAGATTTAATCAGATCATTATTTATAGTCTGCTTATCAGAAACAGAAGGATACCTGAGTGATGGCAGACCAACCAGATGCGAACAAGCCAAAACTGCTTTAAAACAAAGAATAACAGGTTGATTGATTGTCACTTTAACATTTTATGATTATTTATCTGATTCGGCAACATGTAAATCAGAATAGCGCTCGAGAAAACTCCGGTTCTGAACGACCCTGCGATTTATTAGAATTTAATCGTAATTTTTATAATAGAATTAGGATTTTCTTAACACAATCCGGCAACAAAATTAAGTGTACACATACCTACTTGAGGTATTCAAAATCGCGACTTCTAGACAAAATATTGCAATCGTATCAGAAAAATGTTCCGCAGTTCGTATGCTTATTAAGCTGAAACTGCGAAGCCGCCAAAATAATACACTTTCTGTGAATATTGAGGTATATCTAATATTATATACTTATACTTTATTCTTGTATACACTACTATACTTCTTCCAGATTTTGAAATAGATGATGAAATGTTTGCGGTAAACAAGTCGACTGAAGATTTCGAAATAGATGAACCATTTAACGATGAAGAAGTCAATAATGTCGGAAATGCTTGGACCCAGTGGGGCAGAAACCTGAAGGACTCAGTGCAAACATTAATTGCTAATGAAGTCGGTGATCATGACAATGCCCATTTTTGTGATAAATTTGCGGCATATTTGATTAAAGATATGACGTTGCTTCCACTTTGGACGAACATACGGGCGGTAAAATTTGGATGCGATGTCACTCGTGCAGCATCAAGTGCTACCATTGAAAGCGAGTTCAATAAATTAAAAAATGTGATATTTCGACCTCATGAACTCCCTATGCGACTCGACGCTTTCGTGTCGAAGCACATTGATTATCTACTTGGGAAAATAAAACTTCAGAAGGCTCAGTTGCACGAGGAAACGTATACGTTACCAGTATCGGACGAGGTGTGGTCTCCTCCAAACAACGAAGCAAAAACATCTGAGTCCCCTGTAGATAATAATAATTTTTATACTGAAAGATGTCCAGCTTGTGCTTCGGACGACGCTCCCGGCGGAGCACATGCTTGTTTGATTTGTGAAAAACCTGTCCATGCCTTAGCTGAGTGTTCGATTGCATATGGCGAAGAAGGCTTTGGACAGAAGAGGATTTGTCATACATGTCATAAGTGCGATGATTTTGAGAAAATGATAGCCTTGAGGGAATTTGATAACTGGAAGAATAAAGGGCACATGAATGACAAAATTGATAAACAAAATCGAAGAAAGAGAGAATGTGAACAGAACAAAGATATGAAAAACAAAAAAAGGTGTGCATTATATCTAGGCGGAAAGAAGAGCACCATTAAAGACATCATGTCTATCGAAAAACATAAAGTAATACCCGTCATCAAAAATGCAAACAGCAAAGATGTGTCATGTGTGACAATAAATGGACAGAACATTTCCATGTCAAACACGTGCGCATTTGACACTATTCTGCAACTGTTTCTGATAGGCGCCTATGATTTCGAAATAATAAATAGAAAAGTAAGTGAATGAATTTGAATAGGCTTTATAGAACATAATCCTGCGTTCACAAAATGTGAATTTCACATAAATGAGGTCAGTGTCCCAGCTGCTCGACAGTTTGAGAATGGTCCCAGTACTTGTACAACAATGTTATTCTAATTAGCTTGAATATTTATTTGGTAGATGCAGCGTTTGTGGCCATATAACTGAAGGCAATGGCCGCAAATGGTACAAAGTGCTTTGATCTTAGTATGAATCAGTTTTTCAACAGTAAAATATTAGAAGGTTTCATTTCATATGTACTGTAGAGTATGTGTTCATAATTAATTCAATAATTGGGTAGAAAAATAGTTCTGGAAACGAGTAAAACATTTGAAAAGCGTCGCCGAAAATGGTACAGTAGCCACAAACGGTGCTCTACCCTATCGCGCATGAGTTGGCGAGGAAGCCGAACGATTTGGAGCTTATACTTCGCCCAACACAGGCATCGTTTGTCCGAAATATTATATTTTGGTCGTTGATCGAATTATTTGTCTATCTTCCGTCATATTTAATTTTGCTTCAGAGTATTCTGTACTTGTCTACCTTTGGAAACTTTCAAGCGACTTTCTACAGGCATTCGAATTAATAAATAATCAATTCCTGAGCTGTATGAATTGGAAGTCATTAATTAATTAATGACTAATTACAGGTTGACAGTTTGGCCGTAACTAACGATTTTTTGAAAATGATCGTAGCAATTAGACAAAAAGGGTTGGGATCACATTCTTACATGTCGAGAGGAAAAATTTTATTACAAAATTATCCTGAGAAATTGATGGATCATCCAAACATATCGGATCTGAAATTATTTGATGCTGAATATAATGTCGGAGCTGTGGCGCAAAAGTTACTGAATGAACATACAAGCTACAAAGAGGTGTCTACATGCAACAGAGGATGTGTTCCTAGAGTACGATTCTTCCCTCTTTTCAATGTTGAGAGTACAAGAATTTTGGATCCGGATTTCAACCAATGTATTGTCAGCCGAAAAGTTGCGTTCGAAAATTGTAATTGTTCGAAGAAAGGCTGCAATGGAAAAGAGAGCATAGTAGCTACAGTGGGTAAGTAGAAATTTGTATCAATTGATATGGCCTAAAAGCATACATGATATTAGCCTCAGAAACATGAATCTATAATACATGCATAGTTCCATGTAGCAAGTTTCGAAAAAACACAATCACCGCTGCCCTATAGAAGAATAAACAGCAATGCCACCAAAACTCTGGAAAACCAATGCGATTTTAATTATTCACATCTGGTTCCTAGTCAGTTTTTGGATGCAATGCGGTTCGATGTCACTAGTTCGCGTAGGCATTCTCTGATAAAATATTCTCAATGACTATATTATTTATTTCTAATCTACTTCGTAACTGCGCTGAATCAATTTACCAATATCAAGTATAAAGTAATTGTACATTTTCAGATGACGTTGTACTACTTGATGTTTGCATAATAAACAATAAGGATCATTTGGAATTACAACAAATACCGCAGAGTTTTCAGATACCGGATGACGATATTAATCATTTAAAACTGTACGGTATAATTGACTACAAACCGTTTAAGACCACCAGAAAAGGGAGTTCAGAAGGGCACTATACAGCTATTTCTTATCGACGGGGCGATGCAGTCTGGTTCAGATACGACGACGCAGGCGCCACTACGACAAAAATTTTGCCAAAGACCAAAGTTCTTCCGGCATTGTTTTTTTTGGTTAAACAGAAAAAAATATAATAAGGATCTCGTAACATTTATAATCAGATGAATAAATTTATATATTTTAACGAAACATAACTTTTTTATTTGTGTACAACTTGCGACATTAGCCTAGGAATTTATTTCAAATATCGCGTATCTATAATGGTATAAGTTCATAAGCACCAAGAAGGCGATTTTTGTGACATGAGGTCGTAAGATTTTTCGGTGCTTATAACCTTCTGATTGTAATCGTATTGGTCATTTTGGGTTTGTTCAAAATTTTTCGTTGGGCCGGAGTGATTAAATGATGAGGCTCGTAGGATGATTCCGGAGCAAGCGCGCATCTCTGAAAGTGTTGTAGATCGCGTTGGGCCGGAGTAATTAAATGATGGGACTCTTCGGATGATTCCAGAGCAATCGCGCATCTCTGAAAGTGTTGTAGATCGCGTTGGGCCGGAGTAATTGAATGACGAGGCTCTTCGGGTGAGTCCGATCCACGCATACATCTCTCCAAGTGCTCTACAGCGAATTCGGCTAGAGCAATTTGATCCGGTGTTGTCTGAGTTGTTTGTAGTGAAAAATCTTTCGCATCGTATTCCTTTAGGATCATGAAACAGTTGGGTGATAGAATCTTTTCTTCATATATTTCCATCAGGGAAGTTAAAAATATAATTTTCCCCTCAAACATCCAATATCAATGATTTCATCTATATCACTTGAAAGCAATTAAATAGTAAGAAATTATGCCGAAAAGATAATCGGAATACGTTCATCGGTCAAAAAGTTATGGTATATGGCTGGGCTGGCTTGAGCCTTAAGCTGGCCCAACCGATTTTCTCGAAACCGGTCACAGCAATTAAATCGGGACTATGGTAATTAATTAGCAATTAAATAGTAAGAATTTATGCAACTAGTCACTTGACGTTGGGCTCATTTGGCTGGTGCAGCTTAAGAGACATCTCAGATAAGATACCGAACCACTTGTAACTCCCTTGCAGACTGAACTGCTTCCACATCTTATTTTTTAGCGTACGATTAAATCGCTCGCAGATGGAAGCCTTCAAATTACTATAGGTTGAGTATACTTTAATACCATATCGCTTCATGAGAGATTCAAAAATGGAATTGTAAAACTCGGTACCTCTGTCAACGTGGAGATTTTTCGGTACACACCCCTGGCTGAGTAAAAATTCCATCGCAGCTGTCACGCCATTGCCCGTTTTACTCTTTATTGGCACGGCCCGCGCATACTTTGAAAAGATATCGATGATAGTAAGCATGTACTTGTGACCCTTATTTACCCCCGCGTATGACGTCATATCAACGAGATCGGCTTGCCAGGTCTCGTCTACACCACGAACGTCCACGCGCCGAGGTTGATAATTTTTCCTCGCTGGTTTATGCAGCTCCTCCACGAGCTCTAGTTTCTTCTCGCTCATTTTCCAGTGTTTTCAATCTGCCCTCTAACTCAAAAATGACCTGAGAATTGCGAATCGCCAAGTCGTGTCCAGTTTGGATATCAACACCAAGGTTTTGCAGAGCTTCCCTTATTGTGGTCTCTAATGCGCATATCATTGAATTGTTACTATGGATTTCGTTTTGCAAATCATCACTTTTTTGTAGCATGAAATTCAGAGTGACAGCGTCATTTCGCAGAACAGGATTGGCAATACTGCAGAGCCTTTTATTCTCAATGTTATAATTTCCATCAGCGGTGAATTTAAATCCAATTCCGGGAGGGCCGCGATTGCTTGCAGCAGTTGCGCTCTTCTCCAACTGTCGTCCAAACACATCCACGCTCATTTTGGAAATGACGTGATGACGATGAGACGCAGCCTAATAAATAATTCCAGCTTCGCGTAATTCTTCGATGATGGATATGATTTCATTCGAATGATTCGAGTTTCCAGTTGCCTGTGAAGCGAGGAGCAAACGCCGACGATCCACCAGCTCATTGGGGTCATCCCAGTGAACGGAATCTATTCGTTGGTCTCCCTGATCAACCATATACTCGGGTAGAATACCGCTGCCTTCACGTTTTTTAGCTTTTGGAGGTGAAATTGAGAACATTTGCGCAATGAAATTTTTGTACTTGTGATTCTTGTTATCGCGGATAGATTCATCAGCTCTATGATACTTTCGATGCGCATTCGTTGCAATGACAATCCGTTCATTGAAATAACGAAAATCCCCAAATCCTTCAATGACATCGACGCAAACCATACGTACAAGCTAATTGGAATAGCAGAGTACACAGGCCCAGAGGCATCCTCGAATAGGAGGACGATTGGCCACTATACGGCCATTTGCTTGCGACCTGGAAACCAGTGGATCCAATATAATGATGTACACCCCAAACCAAAACATTTTAGCGATAAGCAAAAGATTAAACCAAAGCTACTAATTTACATTCAAGGCAAATAAAAACAGTACCCAATAAAGATAAAGCAGACCATTATTTCAATGCGTGAAATTTCTGCGGGGCTATCATATGCTGCAAACCTTCTATCTGTGTGCCTGATTATTTTGTATGGATACAAGTGACTCACGTATAGCTAATATTAGTGACAAATTCGTGATTACGGAAACGATTTTGTAAAATTTTACTGAAAATAGTTGTTCTTTTTACTGATTCGAATGATGCCCCCGAAATGGTCCTGTGGAAACTCACTCGTGATGTAACCTCTCAAAGTTCCAGAGGGAAACGTCCGCTACAACTCAGCGTGCCACTCGGAGTGAAAAAATTATTCAGTTCTCGATGCAAAAATGAATGCCGCGGCAAAATAGCTGTCAGGATGCGGCAAATTTCAGGCAAAGTTTCAGGTGAATATCTCAGTACAGATCAGAGTTACAGAGTGAAACGTTGTCGTCAAATCGGCGTGCCACCTGAGTTAAAGAAAATCATTCGGCTCTTTTTTTGCGCCGCGGCACTGCGGGCCACGTGAGATGATCGAAAAATGAATGCCGCGGCAAAATACCTGTCGGGATGCGGCAAATTTCAGGCAAAGTTTCAGGTGAATATCTCAGTACAGATCAGAGTTACAGAGTGAAACGTTGTCGTCAAATCGGCGTGCCACCTGAGTTAAAGAAAATCATTCGGCTCTTTTTTTGCGCCGCGGCACTGCGGGCAACGTGAGATGATCGAAAAATGAATCCCGCGGCAAAATTCCTCCGAGGATGTGGCAAATTTCAGGTAAAGTTTCAGGTGAATATCTCAGCACAAATCAAAGTTACAGAGGAAAACGCCCGCGTCAAGTCGGCGCGCCACTCAGGGTATAAAAAATATTGATGAAAACTTTTTACTTCAAATTAAATTTTTTTTTCACAATTCTGAATCCGGCGGATCCCTCACGCGGCAAAGGAGCGGCAAATTATGGACCTATTATAAATTTGCTAATAATATCCCTTGTACGTTACTCAGACTTGGCTGCGCTAATTTTTTGTTTCACTCAGCAAAATTCCGTCTTTTCGAGTAAAAAGTTTTTTTTTTCGGAATTCGCATATGCTAGGTCAGTTCCGGCAAAAAAGCGGCAAAACATGGTCCCATTCTTGACTTGATATTAATATCCCTTGTACGTTACTCGGACTTTGTTGCGCTAATTTTTTGCTCTACTCAGCAAAATTCCGTCCTTTCGAGTCAAAAGTTTTTTTTTTCGGAATTTGGATATAGCAGGTCAGTTCCGGCAAAAAAGCGGCAAATTATGGAGCAGTCGTGGATTTCGTACAAATATCTTATGTGTGTTAATCAGACGTGTGCGCGCTAACTTCCTGCTCAAATTAGCGCAACCTCCATTTTTCCCAAATCGCTTGGAACGGCAAATTTTTGGCTTCCACGGCAAATTTGCGGCAAATCTGCGGTAAATTACGCAATTGTCCAGATTTCGATTGTACAACATGGCGACGCTAAGTTAATGTACAGTAATGTTTATGAATGGGTTACGTAACATCTAACTTCTATTTCTCGATTTTGTCCAAAATGAGTTTCCTCTCTAAACGTATCTCATGTTCCTATGGCCGGCGGAGCAGCCGAGAGAAGAAGCTAGAGAAACCACAGCCTTCCACAGCTGTCATCCACTCACCTGTAATTTCGCGGAACATGACTGTTCATCAAATTAGTAACCCCAAAATTGACGACGCGTCATTGATTATTTTATTGGTTAGCTGCTTCATTATAATAAATGGATAATATAGATGAATAATGACCTAAAATTTATCAACAGGAGTGATTGAATGATAGTAATGAATAAATAATGATAATAGTATCAATTTGATGAAGAGTCACGTGCCGCGAAATTACAGGTGAGTGGATGACAGCTGAGGGAGACAATAGTCGTGATATCTCTAGCTTCTTCTGTCGCCTGTTCCGCCGGCCATAGGAACATGAGATACGTTTAGAGAGGAAACTTATTTTGGACAAAATCGAAAAATAGAAGTTAGATGATAGGTAACCCATTCATGAACATTACTGTACGTGGTTCTGCGCGAAATTCATCGCTTGACTCGCTCTGGCTGTCATCGCCTGCAAATTTCGGATCGTTCTTTCTCCATATCGGCGAAAGTAATGTCGACGATATTTTCCAAAATGTCGCAGTATATGGGCAGAAAGTGGCTAAATATCTCGGATGATCGTGATTTTGAGAAAAAATGTGTAGGTCTCGTTACCGTGCGGGTGGTGGCACATTCTTATTTCAGCCCTATTCGTATGCACTGACACAGGCGTTGAGTGTAGAAAGGTATAGAGGTGCGGACAGCGTGGTGGGGGTATGCTCATTTACTTTTCCTCATATACTTGAGCTTTACTGACCCAACACCAGATGGCGCAGACGTAAATTGTCCGATTTTCACTCACACACGTAAGAGTGCCTCGTAGGTGATGCGCGCACACAATCACGGCTCACAGACGTGTCGGGTTTGCTGACCCAACACGTGGTGCGCTACAGTCGATCACTAACTCACAGCAATTACGTGTAAATGATTTAGGACACACCACGATGTAAGAATATTAGGTGGCCCGACTATCCTACCCAGGCAATACTAGACCCTGTGATTATTTTATCCTAATTCAGTACTCTTGCACCAGGTGGCGAATGGGTCTGTAGGACCGATGTAAACAATAATGTCGGCCTAGTTTTAAATCTGTTTTGACAGCTTTAACTGAACATGCGGGTAGGTAGGTATATTTAATTAAATCCTACGTGATTATATCCCTACAATTGGAAAAAAAAACTGATACTTCATGGTTTAAGGAAATAAAAAAAAAAGAAATTTCAACTATGGGAAAATTGTGCGCCGTCTGTGGGAAGCCACCGGGAGGTTATGACGAGCCTATATCATTATTTTCTGTTCCCAAAGAAATTGCTCAATACAATAAATGGAGAGACGCAATTTCATTGAGTGGAATTAACTTAGCAAAATCTGACTACATTTGCAGCCTTCATTTTGACCCTATCCAAATACAAAAGAAAGTGACGTTATGTGATCAGTTTGGAAAAGTCATATTCGAAGTATGACGAACTGTTACTGCGAGCATGGTATAGTATTCAATATTTGACATAGGTTGGATTTTCATGGCAGTAAAATGCTGCTTATAGAAACGTGCGTTTCTGTAAGTAATCGCGAGGCGCACTTTCATTACTAGTATTTCTCTGTCGCGGCAACACGCTATCACAGCATTTTACTACTGCAGTAATTTACTGCCATGGAAAAAATTTATTATTTATTAAATTCCATATTTGTCTGCTTTTTTCGGAGGATGGTGAGTATATTGAAATATAAACCAATATCAATATATCATTGCAGAATAAAAATAAAAGAATTCGGCTAGTAAAGGGAGTTGCGCCGTCGATTTTCAATTGTGCTAGTTCCATAACACCCCAATGTTCATATACAGAATCCAGCACAACTGATGAAATATCAAATAAAAGTCACGGTCAAGTTGTACTATTAGATGCAATTGATGAGCGTTCAGAAACAAAAAATTTTACTTTTTTTGCAACCAGACTTCATGTTTGTCTAGTTAAATTCAATATATTTGAATTCATTTTGCGATGTTAGATTTTGATCACATTTGTTGTTTCAAATAAAAATCATTGGGAGTCAAAAATTTTTGCACCTTGCTTGCTCGGTCTTTTATTTTTCGCCTGGTAAGCTAACCTTTTCAATAGTGAGTTCAAACACCAAGTGCACCGCCATTATTGTTTACAACGGTCCTACAGACCCATTCGCCACCTGGTGCAGAAGTACCGAATCAGGATAAAATAATCACAGCCATCACGACATACTCGGGCCACCTAATATTCTCACATCGTGGGACACACACAATCGCCTCACACGCGCGCAGTTTAAATCTCTGCTTTTTCGTACGATATGTTTAAAATTTTTACGCCTCCTCAAATGACACGTGGAACGTGATGTATACATACATAATAAAGAATGATTATTATAGAATGATAAATATTGATAGTATATAGGTATATACATTAATGTATATACAAGATGCCATTCCGACTTGTAAGAAATGTTTTTTTCACCACACCTGCACGGAAAGTACGACTTTTGGCCCCTCGCGTGAGCGGGAAGTCGTACTTTCCGATGCCAGGGGTTGGTGAAAAATAGTATACGTCACACGGCAGTGAAAAAGGCCATCCCAAACTGCGTTTTTGCCACCCTCGCCTTCGGCTTGGGTGTCAATCTTACACGCAGTTTGGCATAGCCTACTTTCCCTCCCTAGATACGTAATATACTAATTTTATTCAGTCTAAGTTTTACAATCATTCGATGGAAATATTACGTCATTGTTATACCTACTTATTGCTTATGATTTTCAGGGATTACAAGAATAACCTCTGATATACAAATCATCAAGAGTGATTTTAAAGCGTTGAGCGAAAGGGTAGAATTTTTAATCAATAAATTCGAGCAACATATCGTTGGAAAAGTCGTCGCGGGAAACGAGAAAAATACAGGAGTACTTCCTCACTGGACTGAGAGAAATAAAGTCACATGGCCCCTCCGGACTAAGGCTGAATTGGACCGTCTGAACAATTTACTCGCAGACGAAGATATCCGCAAAGATTTTGTACAATCTCCTTTTCGTTAAAATTATATACCTATATGAGTTATATTCGGATTTATGACGAGTGATTTTTTTAATTTTGTCAGATGGGTTCAATTGATTTCATGGTAGATGCAGGCACAGTGATAGCTAAAAATGTACTTTCTGTAATGAAAAAATTTCTGCATAAGGATCTAGCAACCAAATTAACGTGTGTGAAACCGACCGCAAAAAAATTCACTCTCAAGCCTTCAGCTTTTTATGATTGCATTGAAAGTAAGTTCGGAATTTTATACTATAAATTTTATACTTATCTTATACCTAATGATTTAATAATAATTCCAGAGGTATTTTTATTGAAAAGCAGAAGTCAACAAATAAAAGAAAAAATTTCGGATAATGGATTAGAAAAAATAATAGGGTCCGTACTTACCAATTCCCGAGATTGGGATAAAGGACGAGCTCACGTTAAAAAAGGATTGAACAGTGTCGAAAAAGACCAGGATCAAGAAAACCAACAAATACAGGACGGAAATGAAAATTCTGACGAAACCAGTGTTGATGAAACCGAAGAAAATGATGGTTAATTCTAAGTGAATAATTTAGAGATCAGTCAGAGGTTACAACTCAAAAATTTATATTCGTTACATCATTAGGTTTATTTTAATTTGTTATGAATAAGATATGATATAAGATAAGATATGATTTTTTGCAAATATTCAATTTGTTATTAGCTATAAGTAAGTGCAGTTCTGATACTCAAAGTGAGAAGTGTTCGAGTGTTTATAAACAGATCTTGGAAATTTTGATGTTTAACTGTTTAATTTTCCAACCGTTGATATAATATCTCTTTGTATTCTTAAAATTATTAATATTTAGTACGTTGAACTATAGCGTCAGCATTGTCTTACAGTCTCAGCCATAATATTTAAACTAAGTGAAATAGTTAATAAACTGGACAGAATAATCGTAGAACAATAAAATAAAATAAAAAAAATAGTCCTATTATGGAGCCTAATAAATAAAGAGTGGTTATTCATTTTGTTCAATCAGAAGCCTTAACAATAACATCAAAAATATTATAAGTATGAAGTAGCTCACAATAATAATTCCAGCTTGACTTGAACTTATTATAATAGGATTTTGCTCATTCAATGAAGTAATGGCATTACATACATTCGTTCAAGTTCCTCATCATTTTTTCTCAATGGCACATGCATTCGTACCATTTTGAATTTAATGTCTTGCAACCTAAATTTTACAATAATTTTAGATGGCTCCGCTTGCAACTCCCACATATATAAAATTGAAGAATTCGTTGGGTATTCAAAAATCGGCCGTTTCTGCATCCATTGCTTTCCGGTTATTTCTATGTCATTTTGCAATTCAGTACAGTACCCTAAATTCATTATTTCAATTATCTTGGTGTCAGTTAACATGACTACGTTATCGGTTTTTTTTGTAGAGATAGTAAAATTTTGGTATCTAAATTTCAATATCAGTTCACGATTGTCATCAATTTTCTTTCGTTTCAATATTACCAATGTGGATGGAATGACGCTCTGTGTCGCAATTACATCTTGTTCATGTATACGTCTGCAAATTTGAGCTAACGGCTTATTAGCCGAACGCAAAGATTTTCTGATGGATCCTAAGTGACTTTCGAATGGAAATGCAGATATATCATTTAGTGTGCAATTATTTTTTCGAACATCATCAGCAAGATGCAAAAGGTAGTGTGCATTTAGTACATGAGATGCTTCACCGTAAAATTTAGGTATAGATATTCAAAATAAGCTTCCAAATATGATTGAGCATGATTGTTATATTTTCGTGCGAAATCTTTCATACACAAAATTCTGAATGCAGTATGAAGGAGCAAAAAGTGACTATATAGTTCAGTTTCCAATATATGCTTGTATACAATAGGTCCTCCGTATAATAACATGAAGCGATGTTCTGATGCTTTTAAATTCGGTACAGGAGGTCGAGGTTTCCGTTGAAATTCACAAGGAATAAAAGATCTTAAGTAAATGATTCGATCAAATAATTGTTGGCGAAGTTGTGATTTCAGTTTCACAGGAGTTGTGTTAAATAATAAATCCATCACATAAAACTTTTTGAAGACTCCTAGATAGGCAAGGTGCATGTGGTCTAAAGGAAATGCGTATATCATATCGATGGGCGGATTTATGCGTAATAGTGGTGATTCACCCGTATGGTGTTCAGGACTTCTTTGTTCTCTGAATGACTGATTAGTTTGTTTTTCACTATCAGCATCAGGATAAATGACACGTTTATTTGGAAACCCCGCACGTTTTCCATGAACAGTACAACGTTCGCACGCTCCATAACCGCCGTGTCCTTTTATTTGTTTGAGAAACGCTCTAGCCGGAGTATCACATATAATGTGTTCTAACTTTACAGCGTATTTTTTACCATTAAGGGGCCATTGGACACGCTACCGCCACATGGCAAACGGAAATTGTTCCCTCTCACAAACGACTCAATAAATACAAATAAAATTTTGGGGATCGACTCAGAACATGTGCAAAAAGTGGCTAAATATATCATTTTGCCAAAGATTCAAAAAAAATTTAGCAGATTAACTTACCACCAGCATACTTTCACGAATATTCACGGTTTCATTCTGTTTATCCCAATTCTGAAATACTTAGCCACTCAGCGTTGAAAAATCACATTTTTTGAGCCTCGATTCGTTCAATTTGTTTGAAAAATAACGGAGAAAGAACGATTTGAAGTTTTTCCAAAAATTACAGTGCACATCGCGACTTTCTGACACGAGTCTGTCACATCATACCGATGATAACACTAGTTCTTGAGTAGTCCGAGTCGTAGCGTATACAGCGAATTCTCTAACGGCATAACTGGCACGTTGAAAAAGATAAAAGCGAATAGTTCCAACAGATGGCACCCTCACGTTCAGCGCGAGGACTATTGCAGACAAGAGCAACCCAATATTGTCACATAGGAAGATGAGAAATATTGTCCCGAAATGCAAAATCCGAGATATCTAGCCACTTTCTGCCGATATACTGAAACATTCTCAAAAATATCGTCGACATTACTCTCGCTGATATCGAGAAAGAACGATCCGAAATTTGCAGATGATGACAGCCAAAGCGAGTCGCACGATGAATTCGCGCAGAACCCGTCGCGCAGGCGTGCACGCCTGTGTCAGTGCATACGAATAGTGCTGAAATAAGAATGTGCCACCACCCGCACGGTAACGAGACCTACACATTTTTTCTCAAAATCACGTTCATCCGAGATATTTAGCCACTTTCTGCCCATATACTGCGACATTTTGGAAAATATCGTCGACATTACTTTCGCCGATATGGAGAAAGAACGATCCGAAATTTGCAGGCGATGACAGCCAGAGCGAGTCAAGCGATGAATTTCGCGCAGGAGTGCACGCGTGTGTGAGTACGTACGAACGGGCCTAAATACAACGATATGCCACCACTCGCGCGGTAACGAGACCTACACATTTTTTCCCAAAATCACGATCATCCGAGATATTTAGCCACTTTCTGCCGGTATACTGTGGCATTCTTGAAAATATTGGCGACATTACTTTCGCCGATATGGAGAAAGAACGATCCGAAGTTTGCAGGCGATGACAGCTAGAGCGAGTCGTACCGTGAACGCCACGCAGAACCCCAAGGCGCATGCGTGCCCGAATGTTCGAACGATTCGACGAAAAGAACGTTCACATTTACATACCGAATATTGGATTCTAATTCTAGTATTCATTACACACATAGTCTGGGAAGATTTCAATACATGCTTTCATTTCAAAGGATCTTTCGGACGATCATAATAACGAAAGGAATCAAATTTTTGCTTGTTTTATTTATACAAAGAAATTATACAAAATTGGTCACTTTTGTAAGACAAAACGAGTGTATTACAAGTGATAAGCAAATTCACATTCACTATTTCAATTACGTAAAGATGATTATTGTACACATATGATATAACCACTGTAAAGAGTTGAATAAACAATCTTTCACCACAATATTTTAATAACGAAGGGTATTTTCAAATAAGAAAATGAAACACTGCGCTGAAATCTCTTTGTAGTAATAAGTAATTTTATTACATATCTCGAAATTCTTTTCATAATTAACAATATTGGCTTTCTTCGACCAACTACTCATTACAAATTACAAATCGGTAATTGATAAACTCCAATGAAAATTATGAATAGTACTTACGAGCATTATCAGAGCTAAGTATAATTTTTTTTTTGTATTCAATTAAATGCTCGTTCAACGACTACTAATGCTGAATGTTATTAAAGTGAGTACATGGGGGAATCCACACTATTTCGACCGTACTTGACGCCATACCAACATTAGTCACGGTGCGTCGGGTGATCGACCGGTAAAACTATCTGTACACATACCACTGATAATCAGGAGTTTACAAAAAATTGTACCAACGGATTCCAAATTCCTGATTACCTCGCGGAATGCTCAGTTGTGCTAATTATAATTGTTATCTTCAAATTACCGATCACAAATGCGATTGCACCGTTCCCGATGAACAATTACACTACAGATTTGTAATATACATTTTTTCAATTACCGAATGCTAGGGTAATTGTTAATCAAAACGTTTACAAATCGTAATAACAAGGCCCCAATATCGGTTGCGAGTGTGCCACTCCTCTCGCACAATGTCTCGAGGATTCGTAGGGTTGCAACTGTATCAAAGGGAAAATTACACAAGTCGAAAGCTCCGCTTCTATGGCAGAGATTGCTTCCCGTAACGCTGTCGCATCTTTGCACCAGCACTAGCAGCAGCACTGCCTTTTCAGCACAGCGAATGATACAACCAGACCACTGCCACGTAAGGCGTCATCAAAATGCGACCTCCCATTCCTCTCAAGACGTCTAATTCCCCACATCTTCTTCAAACAGTGAAAAATCAATCTATTAAAAACATTAGATTTGTCAACCCGAATGTCATTTCCAATAGCATACAAAATATAGCTGCAGACACATATTCACAAAGAAGCATGTCGATCTTTGCTCGGATCGCTTTCAATGATAGGATCCATCTATTCTTTCCGTTTTACATTCTACATTATTACCACGTTCCGGGAGAGCAGCTAATGTTTCAACGTGTTCAATTCTACTATTCGTATCTGAAACAAAAATTAGAAAATTAGTAAATTCTAAATATACCAGTACGCTACAACAATTATAGTCAACATAGCTTCTCCATCATTATTCGCCGATTTGCCCTGCGAAATTGTCCACCTTGAACGAACTAAACGCGATAAAACAACCACAAGGAAAAGACCATATTTGCCGATCTGAGTATAATAAAAATTCTAAAATATGCGATCAACATTCTTTCGTTCGTAACTCAAACGTAACCGAACTGACCCGTGTCGTTACGTATTTCTGATTGTACTATAAATCAAAACATCAAATTGACTGGGGACATAAAAGTACATTTTTAGCCAACGAAAGAAAACAAGTATTAGGTATTTGCGATGCGGGTACGTAAGAATAGCGTGATTGAACTAACCTGCAAACTTGATTGAATGATTCCATATGTTTTCACTATCGATATACACGTCATATTATGGTTGAAGCGGATACTCACCTTATAATGGTTTCCATGCTGTATCCGCAACGAAACAGATTCGACGTTGATTCTTGTCGAAGCACCCTTTTATTATTCTCCGGACCTCTGATACGCACGTATGTTATGAAGAAGCTATCGTACGTATGTTTTGTAGCGTGCAAAGTAGGCAATGCCACTTTTCGAAACGTATGTACTCTCGCCCGCGCGCTCCGACTAAGTCTCGGGATTCCCGCAGTAGTCGGGTTCAACCAGGGCCGACGCTAGGCGTGTGCGATCACGTGCAGTATTCCACACGTCAAATGGTGGGTATGGAATCCCGCTCCTTGGACTTTTTCGATATTTTTTATTTTCAGTCAACTTGCGAATTTTCCGCCGAATGCAATGTAACCTTTTCTACTTTGTACAGGTCATAAGACGGCGCGCAATCGCAAAAATTTACAAAACAAATTTCATACAAAAGTTCTGTATGAAACGAAAAATCAAAAATGGATATGATATTCGTTGTTTCGAATTCAAATCCCGCCAAATATCGGTCATATGCATATATCAACAAAACCAATTTCATGTTCCACTTCTCTCTCCCAATCGAGTTCAAATTTCGCGCGATTAATATCACGTACATTGTAAACTTACGTATAATGAAAGTTAGAAGAAATAAGGGTTTTCAAAAAATCGAATTTTTTTATTCGACTCATCATTTCCATATTCGTAACTCGAGAAATTTCAATCATTGAGATAATCGTAGTACGGGTACGAGCCCAAACCACCTCGGCTCATCACCACGATCGCATAAGTGTTCCGAACATGGCGGCGAAAATTTCAAATCTGACAATTCAACAACTTCAGAGGTCAGATAACACCAATCAGAGACGAATGTGTTTTGCGAACACACGGTTTCCTTACGTACCATGTGCCATCGATTATTATCAGTGCATACGTTCACGTGTTTATACGGATTGTCAGTGATAGATAATCAGTGACAGTTATGGGTAATAAACATAACAAACGAAATCAGCGCTCGCGAAAGCAATCTTACGTATCTCGGTAAGTACATTGGAATTAATGTTTTCTCTCTCGCCGAGTTCACACAGCCGTATTCTACACGCTTCCACATGCCGATAGCCTCAACTACTGTGACATTCCATTTTTTCCATCCTATTCTACTTTGTCAGAGACAATCCTACAGAAACGAAGTTCAGAGCGATGTTAAAGTGCTGGCAATTTTTATGAATAACTATACAGTAAATTGTAAGTTTAACCCTTCAATGATCCATCCCTCGATATGGATGTAGATTAATGACGACAAATGATTACTGCCGCAATGTCGGAAAAGTTTATTCGATCGCGAGCTCGACTCGTCTGAGACTCGTTGGAGAATAGTATCGCAAGTTTTGAAAAAAAAATAAACGAGACAGCGACTAAGCGCTCTGTAAGGGACCAGCCTCACCTTTTTTTCTAGAATTTCTCGTTTCATCGACTCTCTTCTGCCAAATTTATTTTTTGCCTTCGCTTACGAAAGCACCCATCACACGGCGGAGCCGATACTTTTGAGGTCACCCACGAGTCTCAACGAATCAAACTTCACCTATACAGTATTGCCCTACGCTGAAACAATGATTTTGAAATTGAAAGGGTCATATTATTATTACACCAGTATAATATTTTAGAGGTCGAAGAACTTTAAGGTCACGTACGTGAACTCTGGTCACCGATAGTATTTTCAGATTCGAAGATCTTATTCCTTATCAATATTATTGCTCTATAATAACGCCTCTCTAAATTGTTCTTCCACAAACGTGATTGAAGAGAACGGAGGATAGTAAATAATCAGTCACACGCCTTTATCATATTTCCTAGCCCTCATCAACTGACATCTTATCTCGGTTTCTTTCCTGATGGAACCTCAGCACGCCTCATGTTTGATTTTGAATAACGATGATTTCAGACGTATAACGAAGAACATTATCGCATTTCGCAATAGAAAACCCTGTGCCAACATCCTGGCTTCGGCTGCGGAGGACAAACATAGTTCCATCGTTGCTAGCACAGACGATTCTCGTGCGAAAATTGCTGAACATGTGCCTGCCAAGGCCGAGACAGCCGACGTTCCCAATATTCGGGCTAGCGGAGAGGTAAGTGACGATTACGCACTCACCGTCAATAACATCCACGTGGATCACGACCGCGTTAGTGAGACGCAAGTCGACGGTCGGCGCATCGTCGACATCAACTTCTTTTTGCAGCAATTGCGCGATAAGTTCGACGATCATAACGTCGCGTTGCGATGTCATTTGAACGACATTAAAGTCTTCAAACTAGTAGATCGGGGCTTGCGAACACAATTACATTTAGTTTGTGAAGCCTGCGATTACAAATTTAGTCTCTGGTCAGACCCCGAATCCCAAAATATGGGTATTAATGAAAGTGCCGTATGTGGCTCAATAACCTCCGGTACCGGTTACAGCGCGTTGCAAGAACAACTTGCCGCAATTTCGATTCCGGCAATGAGCGAAAAAACCTATATAAAATATAGGGAAAGACTTTTCGATACATTTCTCGAAGTTCTTACAGCAGAGACTGAACGCGCTGCTAGTATGGAACGAGAAATAGCCATACAAAAGGGGCATGTCATTAATGGTATCCCGTATATAGACGTAATAGCGGACGGCTGTTGGGTAAAACGCAGCTACGCGGGCGGCAAGCATGATGCACTTTCGGGTGCAGCCATGATCTTCGGCCGTGAGACCAAACTAGCTTTGTTTGTCAGCGTTCGCAATAAGTATTGCGCAGCACATGCGACAAATGTAGAAGCACCCTATCACGTGTGCTGCAAGAATTGGGGTCAAGATATGAGCTCAAACGCGATGGAAACCGATATTATCCTAGAAGGTTTCTGAACAAGCGACGAGCGCAACGGCCTAATATACAAAACCATCATCTCCGATGGCGACAGTAGCGTATACCAGGCTATACGAGATCATCATCCGTATGACCAATATGGGGTTATTGTGGACAAAATCGAATGCAACAACCACCTATTTCGCAATTTTTGCCGAAAATTAAAGTCTGCATCTACAATGAAGCTAACGTGTAATCCGTCGAAGGATGTATTGAATGTCACAAAATTCCGACAATACGTGGGTTCCAGTGGATTGAAGATTCGTCAGTGCATAGAGCAAGCGAGAGATATCCGCATCGCGGAAAATATTCCTAAGTCGGATAAAGTGACCAAACTTTGTGAAGATATTTTCAATATCGCCACCCATGTTTTCGGGGACCACACCAATTGTAAGTCACTGCCATTCAGTTGTGTCCCTGAAAGATTTCCAACTAATGTTCTTGCGGAACTTTATAGAACGGGCGTCCATGCCGATGTTCACGAGGCGGTGCGGTATTTGAGTTGCCATGCGAGAAGCTTGTTGAGAAACGTCAACAATAATGTGGCAGAAGGATGCAATTCCATTGTCAACAAACTCAATTCTGGAAAGAGAATCAACCACTGCCTGAAAGAATCGTTTGAAATGCGATGTTACGGAGCAGTCGTACAAGCGAATACGCAGTCGCTGTTGTCTCGGATACAATTCCGTAGAAATAACACGGTTTCCGCCGCTGTAGAAAAAATGGAAAGACGCAGACAGCGTCAAAACGAGCTGACTCGCTTGTACAGGTTACAGAAGGGTAGTCACAGACCGCGAAAGTTTCACGGTACCGACAAGGACTATGGTCCGTCCGCAAAGAAGGCGGACATTGACAAAGATGTGTTCGTTCTTATGTCTGAACGACACATGAATAAATTGAGGTCGTACCAGATCAACTGGAGACAGATAGAGCGAGATACGGTTTTGCAGAGTGATTCCGAGCTCTGGCACCAGCTACGTACTGAGATTATTACGGCATCTAAGTTCGGGCCAATATGCCGCATGCAAGCTACCACTTCGTGCGCGAATATGGTAGCAAGTATTCGGTACCCGAAGATAATCGACACCGCCGCCACACAATTCGGGATAGCGAACGAGAATAACGCTAGACAAGACCTAGCGTCGAGACTGGGAAAAGAAATCATTCCCTGCGGCCTCTTCATCGATCAAGAGGTCCCCTATCTAGGAGCGTCGCCCGACGGTCTGATAGACGACGACGGTATAGTCGAAGTGAAATGCCCGATTTCAGCCCGAAACGCCGACTTGGAAGAGGTCATACCTACGCTTTCGAATCTGAGGAATATTTTCGACAGAAAGGATAAAAATTCGATGAACAAGAATCACGCATATTTTTATCAAGTGCAGGGTCAACTGCACGTTACGAGACACGAATATTGCATATTCGCGTTATGGACCTCAACAAGTATGAAACTTGTCAAGGTTCTCAGAGACGACGCCTTCTGGCAGTCAATGATGGAACCATTCCTTTGCAGATTTTACACAGAATGTTTGCTTCCCGAAATCATTGATTATCGGCGCAACAGAAACATGAGGATCCGCGATCCCGAATACATTCTCGAAGCTCAAAAAGAAGCGCTTCGCAAAAAGATCGCACGCGATAGCCACAAAATTGACGAGGTCGAAGACCGCAAGTCAACTGAAATCGTCCCGCCGCCCAGTGTGGCTAAAAGAACTGCAGTGGTCAATTCGAGAGATCCATCCTACGATACTAAGGACACTGCCACCACCGACTGGATAGCAATCAGAAGCGACGAAGACGTCGAAGCTTCCGACGATATTGTCAGATTGCTAGAAATCGTACGCCGGAATATTACGGTTGAAGAAGTAGCGGCGAATGTTCTATCGCCAAAGAGCTTGCTAACCGATTCGAGTATTGACTCGTTTCAAAACATATTACAGGAAAACAGCAGGTTTCTTTGTACTCCAGCGAGCTATACTGCATATCACAGCTGCATCGAGCCCTGTAATCCCCTCCAAAGGGACTTACAGATCATAGGTGGTAATAGAAGCAGACATTGGTGCTGTGTTCATTACGACGTACATAATGTGTATGTTTATGACAGTCTCGTGCCTAGCGAATACGAGCTTTTGGGTACAGAGGAACAACGCTACGTTCGTAAGCGCTATCCTCATGTTAATGTTGAAGATGTAATTCTTCAACCTGTTACAAGACAACCCGACTCTTATAGTTGTGGTGTCTACGCTGCGGCTTACGCAACGACAGTTGCATTGGGCCAAGACCCAGTGCGCCAAGCCTATTCGCGCGATGCAAAAACAATGCGAAAGCATTTGATGGTAATATTACAAACTCGTAAGTTAACATCGTTCCCTCAGTGAATGATTTTGTAAACCGCGATTCATCGCGTGCATATATAATATCCATATGGATATATAAACGATCGCTCGAAATGAGCGCCGTGACCTATGGAAACGTACTTACGCGACAGCGTGAGTGGGTTAGTGTGGGTGGGTGTATCCTAGGCGCTCTAAGAGTGCCGTTTACAAAGCCACTACGACAGACGTAGTAAAAAGAGAGTTTGTGCCATTTTTATTCTCCATGCACGCGAGAATATGGAGACGAAAATTATGTGCTATTGAGCATCGTGAAGTTACAATCGAATTAAGAAATCGAGAATGATATACAGCGATGGAATAATATAGATAGGTGACATTGCGGTAAAATAATTTCAGACTTATTCATATGAATATATATATTCAATAAGCCCAAGCTCTCCATTTGCAGCGTCTGTATGGATCTGGCAAACCCGGATGTCCTGTATTATTTTTTCTTGCTGAATTCACTAATAAATCCTAATACTGTACTTGATGAAATTTCGAACAGTTTTTCCGTTACACTGATCAAGTCAATAATCGAAATGTGTATATATATATATATAGTTCGTGACCTCATGCAAAGGGTCGGCTATTATATCATAATTTTCATAAAATACTTACTCATAAGCAAAGCGACAACGTTTAGCGAATTATTCTGAAGGACGATATCTAATGAGAACGATTCTTCTGTTCCTAATTTCCTTATGCAGATACCAGATGAAGTTGAAAAAATGATACAGGAATCGTGGAACCTACCTATTTCTAATATTCGCATTGAAAAACAATTTGTTCACACCTATCTGAGATAACTCACCATCAGATTCACGTTGAACTACTCCTATGCTATGAAGTCAATGCATAGTTTTTAATGCCTGAACTAATATCGACACAATACTAGAAGATTTTCCTTTTCCATCTAGAAAACCTGTCAAAGTCCCGGCCTCAGAATTCCAAACATTTATGCAGACTTTGTTTCTGTAGCTGCGATATTGATAATAACCGCAAAACCACTGAAGCAGATTAGGATATTGATTAATTTAAAGGATGCGGATGTGCGATAACCTCACGTGAGATTTGTTCCGAATCTGACGATGAGATGCTAAGTTTGTAACGAAGGTTAATTATCGTTATTCAATAAGATTTTTTACGAATACAACTCGATAGATACTTCGATTCCGACCTCAATTCTCTAAATTTCGTAGAGAGCATACGAATAGATGGTTATCATGAACTTCTCGTTCGTTCTACATTGAGCATTGCGGTGTTCGGTATTATTTTGCATTTTACGAATGAAAACATTTCGGTGGTTTATATCGTACGTTATTATAAAATCTGAAACACAATAAAATACGGGCGATGGGTGAAAAACGAATAAATTTTCCGAAAAGTAATTTTTTCTGCATAAAAATATTTATTTATTATATGTTATTTGTTCTCGTCTTCTTCGTCTTTCTTTCACTCGTCTTCGTCGCTTTGTTGCTGCTGTTGTTGTCGTTGTTGAGGTGGTGGTAGTCGTGGACGTGGTTGTGGTGGTAGTCGCGGTCGTATTTGTTGTGGTTCGATTGGTGGTGGCAGTCGTGGTCGTAATTGTTGTTGTCGTGGTGGTAGTACTGTTTGTCGTAGCGGTTGTTGTTGCTGTGGTAGTGGGGGTGGTAGTCGTGGTCGTCCGTGTTCGTCACCTAGGCGCTGCAGCCTCGCATTGATGCGTTTCTGTGCCGCGAGTAGGCCTTGGCGGGCAGTATCCTTTGCACGCTCTTGCAGTTTCGCAACTCGATTCTGTTCTCGTGTGAGCTTCCTGTGAAGATCACACCAGAGCAGGATCGAGTTGTTAAAAGCTATCTGATTCCGAAATCGTCGCCACTGTTCCGGTGTCATGACGTCAGTGGCGACGATCGCGGGATCAGGATACTGCCCGCCTGCCAGCAGCTGTTGTTGTTGCTGCGGCTGCAGCGCCTGTCGCTGTTGTTCCTGTATTTGTCGTTGTTGCTGTTGTTCCTGTATTTGTCGTTGTTGCTGTTGTTCCTGCTGCTGTAGTTGTTCTTGTTGTTGATGCTGTTGCTGTAATTCGTCTTGATGTTGCTGTTGCTGTAGTTGTTCTTGTTGTTTTTGTTGCTGCTGCTGCTGTAGTTGTTCTTGTTGTTGTTGCTGTTGCTGTAATTCGTCTTGATGTTGCTGTTGCTGTAGTTGTTCTTGTTGTTGTTGTTGCTGCTGCTGCTGTAGTTGTTCTTGTTGTTGTTGCTGCTGTTGTAGTCGTTGTTCTGACTGGTGTGGTTGTTGTTGTTGTTGTTGCGGTTGTTGTTGCTGTTGTTGTTGTTGTTGTTGTTGTTGTTGTTGTTCTTGTTCTTGTTCTTGTTGGCGCAATTCAGTATTCTGCAAAATTAAATCACCGTCTGCGTACATAACTCGTATACCTATTACCTATTATTCTACGACCATGCTCGATTTGCTGGAAATTGACTTGGTAAGCTTAGCCCATTTTGAGTCGATTCAATTTTAGTAGAGACTTTATATATTTCTCTCAATATATAATCGGCGAACGACTGTGTAATATATCAATTTCATTCCTAATTATTTATCGGAAATGGAACATCGCGATTCGATGTGTATGGTGGCCCAATTAAGATTTCTACAACTTTGATAAAGAGAAGAAGGAAAAAATACGTACGTTTACATTTCTGCCTCGAGCCCGTCGGCTTCTCGGGCCTCCCCTGTTAGACTTAGCTGTAAAACACAATAACGGCATGAATAATTTTTTTGTTTGAGTCAGCTTGAGTCGAAATCGCAAAAATATTTCCTCAAATAATATCAAACGAACGATGAATCTTCTATTCCGCGTGTGAACTGTAAGCCGAAGTCCTTACGATGATAGTGGCTGAAGCCCAATGCCATGAACGAGAAATACTTCAGAATGAATATCTCTCTGTGAATAGAAATACAATATTGTATACCGCCGTTCCGCGCGCTGGATATAGGTAAAAATACCGTCGTGGAAACATAGACGCAATGCTGTATTCAAAAATTCATATTATAACAGACCGTGGAAATTTGATGTTGATTTATGATGGAAGCACGATACTGTGTACCGCAATTTTGTACGTATATATGATATACAACAGAAGCACAATTGTAGAAATCATGAAGATGGTAAGGAAATAAAGTAAGTAGTAGTAGGCTGGCATTTTCTATAGTAATTCCGTCCGTCATTCGGTTGTTTGATATCAATGAGAATATAAGCGAAATACTGTTTCAATTGACTAGTGTAATATGACACACGTGAATCAACGTATTATTCTTTAACAATATTCAACTTAGCAGACTTACCTGTTCGTTTTCCCGTCATCGTTCAAATTCTCGTTTTTATTTTCTTTATTTTTTGGCGTCCGCTTCCTGCGATGGCGTCGAGTGAGATACTGACGGCCTATGCATCCCCACTCCCATGAGGGCCGTCAGGAGGAACAGTAAAACGTCATAAGGAAGCCGCGTGTAATAAAGGTACGGTAAAATTCAACGAAAAGCGAACGGATTTGAATATCGTCAACATAATTTATATTGAATTTGTATGTTGCGCGAAATATAGACGCGAGTCGGCCCAATCGCTCGTGTTACTCATGAATTCTATCGACGAAAGATCGGACGTATTTAGTGGAGACCGATTTGGTTCTTTGGAAATGTGAATTTTTGCTCGCATTTCTGTGTCATAAATTTCGGCGAGGAATATTTGTAAATGATGAATGCCTTTCTTTCGGCATCGGATAAAACAAAACGGTTCTTCTTCGCAATAGCATTAAAGTTTGCCCACATATTTGCACGGGAGATTTATTTGTTTAAAATTCAATAGAATCTAGCATAGGCATCTTCCGTTTCTGTATTGTTTGGATAAGTTGATTCGGCGATTTATAAGTCGAGTTCCGCGTTCGGTCAGACTTTAGCAATTCGTTTTTCCCGCTTTGCGAAACAGCCAGCGGTAGCGTTCGCGTCGCCCGACGCCAATTGCCGCCAATTGCCATCGGTAAATCTAAGCAAGCATCGACACGTGTTTGACACGTGGGTTACCTGGGTACTATTTCTCAAATTATCGGTGAAAATAATATTATAATTGACAAATAGTCAGTTGTGGCAATATACGGGTCATTACGTAGTCTGTCCAATGTGAGAAACAGAAAGGTGTGTATCCGGAGATGTGATTCTGATCGGACGCAACATAACCTCAATAATTCGTATGATGCATCTCTCTGGACGCCGTGAGTTATTGCACACTTGAGTAGCATTCTTCAATAGCATTTAGAAGAGATTTGTGAAAAATTTGTAAACAATCTTTCTTTGGTTGTAATTGTAATTCCATCCTAGGCGGTAGCTAGTCTACGTGAGCGCGCGGTGCTACGACAAAGGGCTTCTTTTTGGTTAGCCAAAAAAGGTTGGGTCTCGGCACGAGAAAGGTTTTGTCAAATACATTTCTGACATGTTTGTTGCTCGAACGAGATCGAACATACGGGCTTTTGGGAGATAAATGATAGAAGGATGATGATCAGCAAACGATTTATACAGGAACATATATTTCCAAAGGTGGAGGTAATACGACAGGGACGTTTATGTACATAAGCTATATACAATATTTCAAAAAATTGTCGTTTGAATATGTTTTGGAATTCATGAGTTTTTGACATTGCATTTGTAACATTATCTTGATATTTTCGAAATATTTTTTTATCACAAGGAGCACGTACGAAGTCTTTCTTGAGTTGGGACTGCGAGATTATGAAGAAACCGTAATAAATAATCCAGATTATTCTGGATTCGTGATTCGTCGTTACCGAAAGTATGAAGGAACACCTGTTCGTCGTACACAGGTATGCGATGGAAAAAGTATTAATTTGGACTAAGGATTTCGAGGAAGTGATTGATGAATCGAATTTTAATTAATCAAGGAAAATATTCTGTATCGATGACGAACATGATGAATAAGCTCGCGAGATAACATAATTTAATAATTATTTTTGAAAAATAGCCCGCAGCCACTTGAAATATTCGAACGAAATACTATGTTATTGATATCCGATGAATCCCACATTATTATAGAGAATAAGATCGTGAGTCAGCGCCGATCTGCTTCGGTGGTTTAGAGTATGATTTGACGTTGCAGAACAAATTTACCAAAATCTATCGTTTGGACTCAGTTCTCGCTGAATATCTTATCTCATCCTTATTCTGAATCTGATTGTGAGTTTAGTAATCTTGAGAAAGTAAGATTTATAAGTCCGCTCTGTATCAGAGCGAGGGCAAACGACACATCAGTTGTTTGCCATATCTCTGGATATCCAATTGGGTTCTTGGTTTCAGAATTTCACTCTTGCGCTCTGTATCTGTGCAAGACCAATTGGTTGTCTAGTTCGTAGCTCTAAGACTATTTGTAAGTTTAGTAATCTTCCGAAAGTAAGATTTATAAGTCCGCTCTGCATCAGAGCGAGGGCAAACGACACATCAGTTGTTTGCCATATCTCTGGATATCCAATTGGGTTCTTGGTTTCAGAATTTCACTCTTGCGCTCTGTATCTGTACAAGTCCAATTGGTTGTCTAGTTCGTAGCTCTAAGACTATTTGTAAGTTTAGTAATCTTACGAAAGTAAGATTTATAAGTCCGCTCTGCATCAGAGCGAGGGCAAACGACACATCAGTTGTTTGCCATATCTCTGGATATCCAATTGGGTTCTTGGTTTCAGAATTTCACTCTCGCGCTCTGTATCTGTGCAAGACCAATTGGTTGTCTAGTTCGTAGCTCTAAGACTATTTGTAAGTTTAGTAATCTTATGAAAGTAAGATTTATAAGTCCGCTCTGTATCAGAGCGAGGGCGAACGACATCAGTTGTTTGCCATATCTCTGGATATCCAATTGGGTTCTTGGTTTCAGAATTTCACTCTTGCGCTCTGTATCTGTGCAAGACCAATTGGTTGTCTAGTTCGTAGCTCTAAGACTATTTGTAAGTTTAGTAATCTTACGAAAGTAAGATTTATAAGTCCGCTCTGCATCAGAGCGAGGGCGAACGACATCAGTTGTTTGCCATATCTCTGGATATCCAATTGGGTTCTTGGTTTCAGAATTTCACTCTTGCGCTCTGTATCTGTACAAGTCCAATTGGTTGTCTAGTTCGTAGCTCTAAGACTATTTGTAAGTTTAGTAATCTTACGAAAGTAAGATTTATAAGTCCGCTCTGCATCAGAGCGAGGGCGAACGACATCAGTTGTTTGCCATATCTCTGGATATCCAATTGGGTTCTTGGTTTCAGAATTTCACTCTTGCGCTCTGTATCTGTACAAGTCCAATTGGTTGTCCGGTTCCTAGGTCTAAGGCTATTTTAGTAATTTTATGAAAGTAAGATTTTCAAGTCATGGCTCTGCTTCAGAGCACGATAAAGCAGCTTCAGTTGCAATCATTTCGACCAGTGGTCAATAAACTTTCGCTAATGTGAATCGCTCTGCTCTAGAGTACAATCCAGCAACTATGGTTGCAATTCCATGCTATTAAATGACCGCAAGAGTTTTGTGATATGATTTTTACAGATTTGTACAAACTCGTTCGGTATTTGTAAACAATTTGTGACTACACGCTGCGTTATTACAGAAGTAGACGTGTCTTGTCAAGTACACCCACCTAATTTTTTGTGGGATGAACGTCAAACTTTGAAATGTTTCAATTATAGTTGGATAATTATCTAAGAAATAGTTGGCCTGTTGTACATGTGAAAATATTGTAAGCAAAACGTTGTGGTCAAATTGATTCGACAATACCTTCACTTTTCTCAGCTTTCAGAGGCATCACAAGTATAGTAATAACTCACTCATGCACAACACTGTACCCGAAAGCACAAATTAGCAACTTCTATTGTCGTCAGCTCTGTCAGCTGTCGGTGATGATCCTCATACTGGATACATTTGTTTTATTTACTTTGAATTTAAAATTTAATATCAAATACATTTTGACTATTGTAAGCCTCGCTCTTTCAGAGTGCAGGCCAGCAACTTTCGTTGCGATCGAGACGCCTTGTCGTCCATTATATTTTATAATAGTTTGTAAGATCTTGAACGTGGATCTATTTTCACAAACGTAAGCCGCTCTTTTTCAGAGTGCAGGCCAGCAACTTTGGTTGCGATCGAGACGCCTTGTCGTCCATTATATTTTATAATAGTTTGTAAGATCTTGAACGTGAATCTATTTTCACAAACGTAAGCCGCTCTTTTTCAGAGCGCAGGCCAGCAACTTTCGTTGCGATCGAGACGCCTTGTCGTCCATTATATTTTATAATAGTTTGTAAAATCTTGAACGTGAATCTATTTTCACAAACGTAAGCCGCTCTTTTTCAGAGCGCAGGCCAGCAACTTTCGTTGCGATCGAGACGCCTTGTCGTCCATTATATTTTATAATAGTTTGTAAGATCTTCAACGTGAATCTATTTTCACAAACGTAAGCCGCTCTTTTTCAGAGCGCAGGCCAGCAACTTTCGTTGCGATCGAGACGCCTTGTCGTCCATTATATTTTATAATAGTTTGTAAGATCTTGAACGTGAATCTATTTTCACAAACGTAAGCCGCTCTTTTTCAGAGTGCAGGCCAGCAACTTTGGTTGCGATCGAGACGCCTTGTCGTCCATTATATTTTATAATAGTTTGTAAGATCTTGAACGTGAATCTATTTTCACAAACGTAAGCCGCTCTTTTTCAGAGCGCAGGCCAGCAACTTTCGTTGCGATCGAGACGCCTTGTCGTCCATTATATTTTATAATAGTTTGTAAAATCTTGAACGTGAATCTATTTTCACAAACGTAAGCCGCTCTTTTTCAGAGCGCAGGCCAGCAACTTTCGTTGCGATCGAGACGCCTTGTCGTCCATTATATTTTATAATAGTTTGTAAGATCTTGAACGTGAATCTATTTTCACAAACGTAAGCCGCTCTTTTTCAGAGCGCAGGCCAGCAACTTTCGTTGCGATCGAGACGCCTTGTTGTCCATTATATTTTATAATAGTTTGTAAGATCTTGAACGTGAATCTATTTTCACAAACGTAAGCCGCTCTTTTTCAGAGTGCAGGCCAGCAACTTTGGTTGCAAACGAGACGAATTATTGTCAATTATTTTCTGTATTAATTTACAAAACTTTGGTGGTGAATTAATTTTCACGAATCTAAATGCTCCAAGATGCAGACCAGTACCTTCGGTTGTGATCAACACCACTTGTACATTATTTTTCTAACAATTTAGAAAACCTTGGAGGTGAATTTATTTTCACTCGCGTAAGCAGCCCTGCTACGGAGCACAAGACTGCATCACCTCACGAAATAGTGAGTTATAGCTTTCGATTCGTTCGGATTATTATTTAGTGCTAAATTGCACGCCTAATGCTGCTTTGGAGCAATGTCGCGAGACTGGCGGATGTATAGGCTCAGCGCGCGTCGGCTAATTAGGTTTCTTCCATCGGAACCTAATGGAAGATGCGCGCTGCGCTGCCTAGCGGTATGCAGAGGTACTTCGCTTGAATATCTCTGCATTACCGCTCTGCGGCCGGAGGAGGGGAGGGCCCGTTCGGCTTCCTTTGCGACTCCAATGGTCCCTTAATGTACATACCATTTTCTTGCAACGAATTGATTTCTGTGATAAATAGACCAGGGTTGATAATTTTTGAAACCAAAAAAAATTACAGTAGGATGAAACCCATTCGAAAAGCAGGGGAATATGATCGAAATGAAAGGAAAAATAAATTACGGTCGATCCGAGTTCGGGAAGTGGGAGGGGGTGAGTTTTTAAGGGTAAAAAATTGTTCATCTTGATTTCCGGCAAAACTACAAGTCCTATGGAAAAAAGTTAAATGGCAAAGTTGTAGGTCATAAAAAGATCTACAACTTTTGTATTCGCAATTCTTTCACATAACCTCAAAATTTAGGTGAAAAATTCAAAAAACCAAGTTTTTGGTTTTTATTTATATCTTTTTCAAAAAATTTTTTTTTCTACGAAATTTGGTGAAAACTTACCTTATTATGTCCCAAATACACTGTGATTTATTTGATTAAAAATATTTATTTTTGCGCCTCATTTTAACCTAATATCAAAAAAGCACCCTAATTTTCAATCGAAAATTCTGACGTCAAAATATCAGCTTTTTTCAAAAAGTTTGGGGGCTTTTTGTTCGCCGAAATATCTACTTTCTGATGGTGTAAAAAAAAAAATAGATTACTATGGGAAATATTCTTAGAAAATGCAAAAAATTGAAAAAACCTCAAATTAGAATTTTTTTTTTAATTACTATGTACAATTTCATCAAAAAAATGTGATTGCTGCAATTTTTTTTAGTTAAAAAGTTTATTTATTTTACTCGAATGACATTCATGTCATAGAAAATCTCATACAAAATAAATATACATGTAAATCGTACTATTGAATTTAGAAACTTAATTCTGATTACGTTATTCGTTAAATTTTTTTTAAAAAACGTTAATCTTATTATTTATAAATACCTTATCTGAAATTCTAATCAGTTATTAATTAGTTTTTGTCTCTTTGGAGGCATTTCTTCATCGTCAGATTCGACAAATCTTTCCAACTCTAGTTGATCGTCGAAATCTTCAAGACCATCATCTTCGTCTCCAATGTTATTTCCAGTCTGCATTGGTTCTTCATCCACAATTTCATCTGAATCATTTACTTCCTCGTAGATTTTTTCTTCCATATTGGAGCAATTTTCAGAACCATGACAATTAGTGCATAAATTTGTGCATTTTAAACCATGTTTTCGGCAGCCACATTTTAAACTGTTACATCCAGTTTCACAGCTGCAGCAAATAGTTTTGAGCAATACTTCCGGAATTAAATCCTTTTCTGTAAATTTGGGCATAATGCCACGCTGATGTTGCTTCCAGCCCCAATCTGTTGCTGTCAATTCGTTACCCAACCAAGTTTGAAGCTGATAATATGCTCTGTAACAATGTTGTTCTGCTGCTCCTTCTGTGGGTGGGAGGTTTGCCAAAATGAAGGATGATTTAATTTTTGCCAATTGATATTTTTGAAACCTTAATTGATTCAGTGTTAATTTTTCTTTTTTACATTTATAAATAGATTTGATTAATTGTAATCCATTTTTTTTTATATTTTCTTTACTTTCATCTTTTTTGTAAAAAACATTGGCCAAATTTGACAAATTTTTCGTGTCTAATATAGAATTAACGATACTTTTCTTTCCTTTTCCGGCAAATCCAGATGTTGTATCGCAACCAGAAAAACAATGCAGAAATGCAACAATATTTTTGAAGGATTCATGTTTGAAACTATTAGACGTGAAAAATAGATACTTTCCATTTCCAGAGCCTGGTTTGAGAAAATAAATGTCATGATTATTTGAATTTAATTGATTTAAAAGAACCAAAAGATCAATATCTTGACCCACAACTATGACAGTTAATAAAATACAGATAGTATTGACCTTGCTATGTAGATTCCAAACGATTCTTTGAATAAAGTAAATTTCTCACAAATCACTTAGAGTAACTCAGCCTGCACGTGTATTTTTAAAAACGATGTTGTACACTACTCTGTATCTCGAATACTGGCTAACGGTTTTTACAGCTGCTACGAAATAGCAGGTATGTAGTAAGGCCCAGACCCTCCTCGGTCCGTCCCCACTTCTCAATGAAATAACTTACAATGGGCTAAAATTCACCGAAGGTCACTCAGGTATATAAATTATCTTAAAACAGCAATAAATAGGCATCTACAAATATTATTTAAAGAAGATTCTACAACTTTTTCAAAATATTGTAGATGTCTTATTAAATATTAACTTTATTAACTTATTTGTTTGTTAATTATAGAAGTATATTTTAATTTGCAATTTTTTCGTTTATCAATAAAACATGAAATCTTACGTTTTTTGAGTAATTAAAGTGTAAATTTTAATAAATACCTCAAAATTGTACATAGTGATTAAAAAAAAATTTTCTAATTTGAGGTTTTTCCAATTTTTTGCATTTTCTAAGAATATTTCCTATAGTAATGTATATTTTTTTTTACACCATCAGAAAGTAGATATTTCAACGAACAAAAAGCCCCCAAACTTTTTGAAAAAAGCTGATATTTTGACGTCAGAATTTTCGATTGAAAATTAGGGTGCTTTTTTGATATTAAGTTAAAATGAGGCGAAAAAATAAATATTTTTAATCAAATAAATTACAGTGTATTTGGGACATAATAAGGTAAGTTTTCACCAAATTTCGTAGGAAAAAAAAATTTTTTGAAAAAGATATAAATAAAAAACCAAAAACTTGGTTTTTTGAATTTTTCCCCTAAATTTTGAGGTTATGTGAAAAAATTGCAAATACAAAAGTTGTAGATCTTTTTATGACCTACAACTTTGCCATTTAACTTTTTTCCATAGGACTTGTAGTTTTGCCGGAAATCAAGATAAACAATTTTTTACCCTTAAAAACTCACCCCCTCCCACTTCCCGAACTCGGATCGACCGTAATTTATTTTTCCTTTCATTTTGACCATATTCCCCTGCTTTTCTAATGGGTTTCATCCTACTGTAATTTTTTTTCATTCTTCACCATTTTTGAAGGCTTCGGCCCTGGTCTAAAAGTCTTCCATATACTTATTTACATCACCAGGCTTTGAAGTTCCATAAAATAAAGCAGCCGGAAGAGGTGAATATATATCTGGATGAAAAATCACCTTAGGCCACATCTGTTTTGTACTGGATTTGAATGGAGACACTCCATCAACGTTAGGTTGCAACAATATGGTGTTATCTACATGTGTGTAAGGGTCAATGCATCTTTGTAGATTTTTTTCTATTCCGAGATAAACATATTCGCCATGCTTATCATCAGCTCCCTTCATTGCTTGTAGATTATAATCCGCTTGTGAGGTATTTAAGAACGTTTTCCCCGTCTTCGGCAAGTTGGGTAAAAGCCTTTTACGCAAAATTTGTAAAAGAGCATCCACATGTACTAATGGTACATTATACTTGATAACCCAATTTCTCAATTCTTCGATTTCAGGATTAATGTCATCATTGTCGCGACCAGCAAAATCTTCATTATGATCGGAACTATAGCTATTGCTATCGCTATCTTCATTTTCGGACTGATCATCACTCGGAACGCGCTCTTCATCATCTTGTTCATCTTCGGTGACATCACTATTGAATGTAGGGCAACTAAATTTTCTAGACTCACTTTTTATGCCTAAAGAAGTACTGGGTTCAGCATCATCAGCATCACCTATTTCATATCTATTTATTAACTTTTTAGTACGTTATGAAACTAATGCAAGAATCTATTATCATTTAATGAATTAAGTTATATTTTTTATTATGTAATTTTAAAAGAGCAGAAATTATAGAAACACTGACAGTATGAAAATTTATTCTCCAAATAGTTTAGATGAATATATAGAAAATGTCAGATACCATTAATATGAATGACATGTATATTTTGGGATTGTATATAAGAGAAATAATTTCAATGAAAATAGTATACGTACAGACAATATTTCGGAGTGATAATGGAAACGAGGGACGCTGCGCTCGAAGACGTCGCGTCGAAGAGGACCGCCGACCGTCGTGCCACAAATCTCTGCTCGCTCGTTCCCCTTTTCCATGGAAACACTCGTTCATTTTTCCCTAAGATGAAACCTAGAATGATGAAAATTTGTCATTTCCATGCAATGAGTGTTTCCGTGTATATTCTTCCTTGCTTCACTTAATTTCATAAGACTTCTTCTTCTAATACATTTCTAATTTTACAGGTCAATTTTTTCTCATTTTACATTTTCACAGGTCCTACTAATTATTTTCATTTCACAGGGATTGTCATATCATATATGCCTAATGAACCTCCTACCATTTCAGGTGACACTAATTCTCTCTTTGTTTTAGTTCCTCGCAGAAGATTCCGTATTATTCTGTTCACAGTTCAATGCTAATTACGATGATATTTGAATAAAGTCCGAGATTGCGAATGTGTATTAGGTACAATAGGACTGGCGGAAGCAAAGATCCGCTCCAGCAAACAAGGTGAGATGAGAAACAGATTTGACTCGACGTTGCCCAGCTTCTTTGAATGTATCAGTTCACTCCCATACTCTCGATGTGTTGCGCCTGCAATTAGGTATACCTTATTCTGGTTCTGCCTCAACTTCCAGAAAGGTTGATCCGCTTCACTCCGTGAAGAAGGCGAGAGATATTAATTACATTGACTTTTCATGGATTGATCATGTTTTTACCTATGGGAAAGTGCTAAAATTGGGATAAATTGATAGGATCAACCCAAGAATATGGAATGCAGAGATGAGAGTGTGGTACGTATTGCACATTCATCAGCTAATTCGAAGTATTATTACATATTCAAGGGAGTCGAGGCATCATTCTTTTTCCAATTCTAATGTGATTGATGACACAGCGTTCTGACAAATCTCTTTCAGTTTTAGATGGCTGGTTATCGGGGCATTGATACTGGGCGTGTACTCGAATGGAGACAGCACAGGGGACAATATTTACCAGACTCCATAGATTTTTTCTCACCACGACAACCAGTTCATTTTATTATCTCGGCCGACGGATAGTTTCTTCTTCATTCTTTGAAAAATTTAATAGCTTCTGCCATTCTGAACATCAGCATAACTTGATATTACAGCATTACTTCAGCGTAAAATCACTGGAAACTAGGTATATTTTTCACTTACAAGTGTTGGTCGAAGCATCGAGATTACTTATGAGATTGATAATTGAAACCAGAATTTAATCTAAAGAAATTTGTAGATTCGATTTTCGTATCTTTATTTGGCTCATCGATAAACGAATACCCCTTTTTTACGAATTATTTAGAAAACGTGAAGCTTTTTGATGTTATCTAGTTACGCAGTTTGTAACTGATGGATTATTTTACTAATGAATTTTCTGTCTTGTCTGCTTATCTGTTGAAGCGAGGGATCTGAGGCCTACTACACAAAATGGATGAATTCTGGAATCCATAGAATAAAGGCGAAGAAACCAATAAGACTAAAGGAGTCGAGAATACGATGAAACCTCGTGATTGATTAAAATGTAAGGCAGCTCCGCTGGATTCTGCAATGATTTTTTTTCGTTACTAGGCCGCCTGCTATATTGAATTTATTCATTGTAGATGTATCAATTTTTTGGTATTGATATAATTGCCTTTTCATTTTCCATTTCAATTGAATAGATTTCTATAGACTCACGACAATTTTTTTTCCTTACACGACTATGTTTGAACATTAATTTTGTAAGTTATGATTCATCTCAATAATAGATCCGTTCTTGGTTTCGCTGTCTTGTCCAAAGTATAGTACCGAGTGCCTTGAAATCTTGAAAAATTCTGAAATAGCGGATATTGATTGAGAACAAGAGTCGTATGATCAGAACTAAAATGAATAAAGTTTCCTCCTATTTCGCAGCAGGAGATCTATGGTCTACTCCAAGAATTGGATGAAATGGAAAAAAACACCGATGGGAGGATAGCTTCGAAGAAACCAAAGGCCGAGGGAGCGAGAGTACAGTGATGCAGAAAAAACCTTTCAATCGAATGAAATGTAAGGCTGATTTTGGGGATTTGAAAATGATATATTGTTTTTGACCAGGTTGCAAATTATATTGATTTCAGAGGAAAGGTTTTAATCAATCCAGTTGTGTCAATAATTCAGAAAAATTTGCCTGACGTTTCGGCAGTCATGTACTGCCCTTATCAGAGGCTATATTTGTTAAATAGCACAATTTACAATTGAAGTAGGTCGAAAAATGTACACTATGGGTAAAAAAGAAATACAACAATTAACTCACATCAATTGAGAATCAAAAGTTGAAATACAAAAGTCAAACTTAATAAAATAAATGCAACAGGTAAACTACACAAAATATAACGAATGATTACTTTCAAGATATCTTGTGTAGTCTACCAATGTTACACGTCTTGCCGTTGACATTTGGTATTTGTGCAGAGTGCTGGCTGTACAACTGAAATAAGGCCAATAACATTCTTAAACGATTTAATGTATTTTAACCAACATGGACGAAGAAGCGGGGTTTTTACAACCTAGACCCGCCCTTAATGTTAGCATTTTCAAAATAGTGATCTTCACGTTGTTATTTGTAACGTTGATCTTACTATTCATCTCACATTTTGTGGTCTCTATTATAACTCTTAACAACACAAAAGTTTTGGACCGCATTTGTGCTTTACTACTGGACAAGACAAGCTGTTAAAATGGAGGGAGAAGACCGAACATATCAAAGGTCCATTCTGGACATCCATATTAAGAACGCCCGGATAACCAACATACTTAAAACCTTCTTTGTTAGTCCATTGCCCCAAATCGGATCGACCGCTCTGGGCTTAATATCGGCTACACACTCAAGCGACCATGTCAAAGCAAGTGGTTCCAAGGCACACAACTTCTCAACTTGGAACCAACAGTCGAGGGCGTATCTGATGAGTTGGGGTAATCGCGAGCTCGCTAACACACCAACTACCAATAAAGGGGCAGGCCCGCGTTGTATAAAACCATCAGAGGCTGTGGGCTTTTTGGCTCGACACGATCCATACTATGCGAAGTATGTGCCTGACCTCATCACTGGAAGGAAGGTGGTAACCACCAAAGGACAAGTGCTGGTTGCTTCAGAATATATCAGTTTTGACTTTATTTCCGAGGAAGACCTGGAGGAAGATGAGCCTAATGCTGATGCTCCAGACGAGCAAGTGGGCATACCACCACCGTTGGCTGTATTGGAACGGGTACCTGTGCGCGCGGTTGATCCTAGCTTATACCTAATGCACGGGTCCGCAGCCTCCGCCCCTGCCACAAGCCAGGCTTATAAGATCATGGACGACCGATTACACGGTTCGACTTCGGCCGCAACATCAATGACGCCTACAGTACGCAGTTCTTGTGCCCGTGACACTCCAGCCATGTCAATGTTGATATCGTACATGCATGCTACTAACGCATCATGGATTGATACTGTACCCATCATTCGTGGAATGTGTTATGCATTCGGAAGCGCTCCGGATGCTTTCAAGCTTGACAAGACGGCAGGACATTTCACCAGAGGGATCAAGCGCGTGCAATATGACACCATCCGGCGCACAATCATGGAGCCGGTCAATAACGCTACTCACATACATGTAGCTGCGTGCACGCTGCTGGCCTATGCGAACCTGCTGAAGGGTGACGACGAAGTGTTCTGTAACCCCGATCCTAATGTTAACTTAGGGTATTACTCGGCAGATATGGACCAAACTTGGACAGTCGTGCCTGTCACGAGTTACTTGCTATACGCTGGTTGGCTGTTCGAGTATATTTTGATGTTCCTGTCAACCGAGGTCTGGTCGGGTCGGCTTAACTGGGCTGTCAGAGCTACACACAACGGATATGGCGGCGCACATGAACACACGACCTATCATACGTTACTACCAGCGGGCCATTCGATATACATCCCCGGGCCACACAGGATACTCCTGGTTTTGGTCGAAGATGGCGTTGGCGGAACAACGGCCAACGTGCCGTTGCCCAAGTTGGGGGCGGAGGTCCAGATCCCTGTCTACCGCGGTAGCCGGAACGCTGCAAACGCAGCCTTGGTGCCAGTTGATATTACTGATAACTACAACCAGAACATATTCAGCACTAACGGATATATCGCCTCAGCCGATCGCATGGTGTTGGCTCTTAACTACTTCGAAGCTCACATGTGCCAGGGGAGCCCATTTGACATAGCTGTTTCCATCGCATCGGAGCTGTGTTCTATCAACCCTGAGGAGGCGAGATTATCGATATGTACAGAGTGCACGCGTTTTCTTTTTATACTTTAAGTTTTTGTAAAGTTTGTAAGTGGTTAGTTGCAAGTGAGGCTCAAGTGGTATCATTGTGATCTTAAAAATTCTCTATTACGCTGACTATAAAAATATTGTCTGATAATAAAATCGGTCTTAAACATTAGCTCATTAATCTACTCATAATTTGCCTCGGACTTAGTGTAGAGGTTAGGTAAAACGCGTGAGTTTCTACGCTGTCGATTTGCAGAGCGCAGTGTTGTCAAGAGGCGCCATCTACTGTTTCTTGTGGAAATTTGCAGTCAACATGGGTAAGGTAGCTTGTGCGCTCTGCTATGACTTTATCGATCGTGTCGCAGAGGGACTTACCACAGGAGCACCGTGTAAACACAGTTTCCATGCAGACTGTGCAGTTGTACGGCTGAATGTTAATAGTACGCGCGCTGCCGGAGTCAAGCTGCAAACTAAGTGCCCAGCCTACAGTGTCACTGACGATAGAGTTGTCACTTTGTTGGAGTCGATTGATCAGAAGTTGGGTGGATTTGGAGCCAAGCTTGATAAGGTTGCCGATGAAGTCAAGGCACTACGCACTGACTTCAATAAGCTCAAGGCTGAGCAGACTGCGGCTAATAAAAAAGTTGATGCTGTTTCAGCAAGAACTGACGACCTGGAGAATCGTGTTGAGGCTGTTGAGGCAAATGCGACGGAGCTCAAGCTGTCTGCCGCTGATGAGGCTGTCCTACTCCGTGCCGCTTGTGATCAAGTTGCTCATCAGCTTGTCGTGACTGGGCTACCAGAGGTAGACGGTGAAGATGTCAAGGAACTGTCTAAGTCGCTGATCAAAGTGCTTGATGCTGCATTGGGTGGAGATGAGTTTGCGGATGCGTTCAGAATTGGGAAAAGGCGCCGCATTGTAGGCTCACGCCGCAGTGGTCTTGCAGGACCTCGCTCGGTCATCATCTCTATGAAGAGCAAGAATGCGTGCAAAACATTGATTGATGCTAAAAAGGGTGAACCTGACCTGACCTCAAAACAAGTTAACCAATCTTTGCCCGACAGTAAGGTTTACATCAACTATCGGCAACCAGCTCAACTTCACCAGCTCAGGGATCGCGTGCTGAAGGCTTTTCCAAATGTAGACCGCAAGCATGTCTGGATTGCCGATGGGGCTGTATTTCTTAGGAAATCGAAAGATGATCGGCCGGTTAGAATACTGCCATCTACAAACTTGCAACAGCTATCTATTTAACTATTTGGGTCTCTAACAACGTCAAATATAGCTAATAATATTGATCTTTCTGTGTTGAACGTCTGCTCGCTCAACGCTCAGTCTCTAATGGCGCATTTTTGCGAGTTTCGAGAATTCTTCAGGGTAAACCCGTACCATGTGATAGGAGTTGTTGAGACATGGCTTTGTGATGCGATTCCGGACTGCCAAGTTGACTTACCTGGATATACGATGTTGCGTGTTGATCGGCATAGCAAACGCGGTGGTGGTGTGGCTCTCTATATTCGGAAGGAGCTTAGCGCACGTCTTCTTAGCACATCTGCTGGTGTTGGAGGGGTCACACTGCCAGAATATCTCATTGCAGAAGTGTGGGGTCCGTCACAACACAAAATCTTGATTGCCATTGTATATCGGCCGCCGAAGGCAGGCTATATGCGCGTGTTTGAGGATGACTTTATACCCAAGATGATCAGTTACAAGTTTGTGAGTGTGCTTGGCGACTTTAACGCGGACTTGCTAGTGAATAATGACAAAGCTCTCAGACTACGTGACATGTTTACAAGAACTGGCATGAGTATTGTTCCTCTTCAGCCGACCAATCACACGGGTGATGCTCACACTTGGATTGATGTCTGTGCTGTCAGTCATCTAGCAGCTCTTGACTCATGGGGGCAGTCAGGTCAGCCCTTTCTGTCGTCTCATGACCTTATTTACTTCAGCCTCAAATACAAGCATCCAAAAGCTGAAAGGCATTCATTAAAGTGTTTATCGTGGAAGGAAGCTGACTTTGTCGCAGCATCTGAAATAGTAGAAGCAAATTTGTATGAGCTTGACGAGGATTGGGATGGTACTTTACAAGCTGTTAACTTAAGATTAAGTAAGCTGAATAGCTTGCTCAAAGACGTAGTGGATCGGTGTGTTCCTGTGCGAGAGTTTGTTCCCAAGCGTCGTCCAGCACCGTGGATCACGCGAGAACTACGCGACATTCGCAAAGAACGTGATAGGTGCTATCGTCGGTTCAAGAGGAGTGGTCATCGCCTAGCTTGGAATGAATATATTACCGTACGTCGTCAGGCTCAATCGCTTTGGAGGAAAAGTCAAGCGAGTTATCTGCAAACAGTATTTAGTCGTGCCGGAAATACAAAGCAATTCTGGAGTGAAATGAACAAGCTTGGTTTGACGGTGAAAGCTAATAAGTCGCGTGATGTGCTACGGTTTGACATCGAGGATCTGAATAACTATTATGCTACGGTAGTTGATGGAAGGAAACTTCCGTCACTGGATGTAGTAGTGGGTGGACTTCCAATGAAAAGAGCAGGTGTATTGTTCGAGTTCAATCAGGTCAATACTAGCGACGTTGTTAAGTGCATCTCGGTTGGTACTTCGCGTGCAGAGGGCATCGATGGTCTCTCGGTTCATGTGTTAAAGACTTCCAAGGATCTCTTCGGGCCTTTGATTGCGGATTTAGTGAATTTGTCGCTGAATAGCGGGTATTATCCGACACTTTGGCGTTCGTCGCTTATCACACCGATACCCAAAATTCATAGTCCGCAGGCACTAGCAGACATGCGCCCTATCTCGATACTTTGCGCGATGTCTAAAGTATGCGAACGTGTTGGGCTGGACCAAGTTGTTAGGTTCCTGAATGATTATGATGTTCTGGATTCGCGACAAACCGGTTTTCGGCAAGGCATGGGCACACAGACTGCTGTGATCAAGCTTGTTGATGATGTGCGTTTTGGCATTGATGAACAGTTAGTTACTCTGGCAGTGTTTCTTGACTTAACCAAGGCATTTGATTCCGTCGATCACTTGCTTCTCTTGGACAAACTTTTTGAGCTTGGCTTTCCGATTGAAGTCATTCGCTGGATGTACAGTTTTCTATCAGAAAGGAGGCATGCAGTAAGAGATGGTGAGAAGCTATCTACTTGGCGGGACTGCTGCGCTGGTGTGTCACAAGGTAGTGTTCTTGGCCCGTTACTGTTTTCTCTCTTCATCAATGACCTTCCTAAGTGCTTACGATATTGCAGTCATTTCTTCTTCGCTGACGATGGTGCAATCTATCTTACTTGTAAAGTATCTGAACTTGATGGTGGTATTGAGAGGATGAATGTAGATTTAGCAGCAGTGGCGGACTGGTGTCAGCGTAATAGGTTGAAGATCAACGCCACTAAGACGAAAGCTATGATTTTGGGCAGTGCGTTTGATGTGAATCTCATTCCGCTCGATCAGACACCTGCTCTGGTCCTTGCCGGCGAAGATATCGAGTACGTGACTAGCTTCAAGTACCTGGGCGTTATGCTTGATCCAAGGCTGTCATGGGCGGATCAGGCTGCAAGAACGTGTGGTACTGCGTCAAGGATGCTGTATCGTCTTCGTCAATCGGTTAATGAACTCAACATCAATCTGAAACGGCAGCTCGTTACCAGCTTGGTCCTTCCTGTCTTTGATTACTGTGCAGTGGCTCTTACAAACTTAAATCTAAGTCTTGAGAAAAAGCTAACGGTTACGTTGAACAATTGTGTACGGTTTGTGTTACGCAAGCGACGTGGAGAGCATATCAGTGGACCTCGGCTTGACCTCGGATGGCTATCACCTTACAATCGCCGGTTGTATCTGTTAGGCTGCATATTCTATGGCATGCTGATGTTAAACAAGAATGCCTTGTTGTGTGAGCGCATCAGAATGAATCACAACGTTGCTCGGCACAGAGACAATAACCGGACTGATACGCTTATTGCGCCAAGTCCTCGCACATCAACTTTGCAGCACTCATTCCTGATCGTAGGCACTGCATTTTGGAACTCTTTACCGTCAACAATTACAACTTCAACATCTCTAGCAGTGTTTAAAACCAGCTGCTATAATCATCTCATGGCTGTAGAGCGAACTGAGGTCGCAAGTGCGCTGCCTTAGTTCTTTCCGCGTGTGATACTTGAATGCTAGAGACATTTAGTCGTCAACTCGTGCAAAGACAACTCTCCTGATTTTATTGTGATAATTTGTGCAATTAAGATTTACTTTTTCATTTGAATATTTTTCTTTTTCTTTTCTTTTCAGTATTAATTGGCGTTGAGAGACCTTAAATATTAAATATTGAATATTATTAATTTTGTTAAACTTATTTCATATTTTGTTAGATTGTTAGATTTCGTATGTTACAACGTACTCTGTACACATTCTTTGTATTATCTTTAGGCCGTTAGAGGACTTTGTCCTACGGCCGTGTCAATAAATTACATTACATTACATTACCTGTTGCATTCATTTCATTGCGTTTGACTTCTGTTTTTTCACTTTTGATTCTCAATTGATGCGAGTTGATTGTTATATTCTTTTGACCCATAGTTTATATTTTTTCACCTATTTCAATTGTCAATTATGTTTTTATTGAATATATACCCTCCGATGGGGGCAGTGCATGACCATCGACCCGATTGGATTGATCAAGACATTTCCTCAAAATTTACAAGTTTGAGTGTTGACTTCAATTTGGATTATATTGAATTTATTCATTGCAAATGGATTCATGTCAACACATTGCTATCATCGTATCTTTTCTTCAATCTCCCATTCGTTCAGATACAATTGGCCGGAATGATGACAATCTTTTTTTTCTTATTCACCAATCGTTGAATTATAATTTTATGAATGTTTGATTTATAGCTCCGTTCTTTGTCCTGTTTTATCCATCGCGAATACCAAGGGCGATGAAATTATACCGAATTCTGAAGTTGCGGGTGGTGGAGGCTGAGGCGGAGGACAAGAGAGGTGTGAAAATCAAAAACGGACGATACCACTATCCAAAAAGGTGAGACTCAATCTCTAAAAAGTCATCTTGTAATCATACAATACTTCACTATATCGTAATATAGTAGAATTTTGATGCAGGCATAAAGTATATTAAAGAATTGACGAGAAATCGATGTTAAAAGATTTGCAATCAATTTCTGTACATTTTTACCATGGTCGATCTCACATAATATAAAAATTTCTGGATCTTCATGTCAACCGGCTTATTCAACGTTTTAAGAAACGCCGTTGATTACGAATTTCAGTAATATGAATCCCATTACCCTTGTTTCGAAAGAAATCTGATTTTCATTGTTTATAATTAATGAATTATAACTGCGTCTACAAAGTGCGAAAGTTATTCTTTCAATACTTTTTTTTTATATTCGAGACGTGATAGATTAATGTTCCGAAAAGTTATCACCCGTTGATTATGATCGAATTATTCCAGAAAAATACTACGCCAGGCTGATCCTCGATGACAGTAGTATATTCTACAATACGTTAGTCACTGGAGTTATCTGGAGCCTTGGTGGATACATGAAAACTTTACAAAAAACTCAATACAAACAAGGTATGTTGGTGTTGGTGATTGTTCCTCTTTTCTCGTTTCCTCGTTCATCATCTACAGATTTTCCTAGATTTTAAATGGAGATTTACGATTCTGTCGATGTTTTGTTTCCCTTTTGTTGAATTAATCTTTCGTTTTTCATTTATCATCATTCGACTAATTATTATCTTGGCGACTTCATTCCTCTTCTCGTATGAGCCCTCCGGAGTATCGAAAATGTACCAATAGTGGGTTTCTACTCGGATGGTTGCAAGAGTTGGAGGGTGAGCGACGACGTTCGATGGATGTATGGTTATGGAGCAATAGACCGGAGGTGAGAATAACCAATTTGCATCCGAATTCTGGTTTTCGTTACAGTTGTTCGAGTATGTAAATTTTATTTACCCGGCCCCTTGAGACAAATGGGAATGAGATGTTCTATTATATGCCATAGGTTCATCAGGCTTGTTTATTAATTCCATCTGCCGTTTGATCGTGTCGATTTCCTCAATCATGTGTTTCTGTCTGATCGTAGATGAGCAAGCAGAGGCATCCAAGTAAATCTGCTCCAAACTCGGCAGCGTCGGTAAGTCGCATAATTCCAATTACGGGGAAATTCTTGGTGTTCTATTTTCTTTTCCGCGTGGCACGGCGGTAACATTGATATTGTATCATCTACGATTTCTTAGCTAAAGTATGTCAGGCTCACTTGTTTCTGCAACGGAACCGTTCGAATTGAATTGGCTTTTCACGAATTTGAGAAAAAATTACTTCTGCCTGACGCTAGCGACGAGATATTACACACACACATGTGTAAAATTTTCCGTTGCGAAAAGCGGTGAGCATCGCGACAGGAAGCCATGGTTCGCTCGACCAGCTTCGCGATAATTCTAATCACAATTCTCCTTTCCGTCGTAATTTGGTCAGACCCTCACTGGTTAAGCGTTCGATCTTCCTGAGAGTAAGTTCACACACTTCCAAAAAGGAACAACTCAGCTCGAATTCACGCACAAATTGCACAAAATTGATTCATACAAGATCGTCACAAGATCATTACCAGATTATTGATTTTCCATTACACAATTGGAAATATCGCTACTCTTACAGTCTTCCATTTGCATTTGATAGTCCGCTTAAAGAAAACATACCGACAATCTCTCAGTCTAGGATGTATCTAACCCGTTCTCTCCCTACAGATCCAAAACGGTAAGCTTCTGACCACGGTGTACGAACTGCTGAGAATGTTTGTGTTGGTCAGAATGTCCTTTTCTAGATGCCGACAGGTACTTGTCGGGGAGGTAGGGTGGGGCATCTGGGGTATTCATGTCTGTGTGCGCGCCTGTTAGTTTTTAATTTCTAAGTCCGTCAGGTGGGATTCCTATTTTTAATGTGTCTAATGCTATTTATTCCACAGACGATTTGGACGATTACAGGAAAAATAAAGACAAGATTTTGATATTGCTCTGTGACTATTTCTTGGTAACAGATCTGTTTAAATTCTATTTTTCTGTAACGAGAGCGGTGAATCTAGACGATTTTCGTCTCGAGTCGATGTATCTCATTTGATCGCAGTTAATCGAATTACTGTTTTGGAAGATCGATCAAATCGTAGATTGATTAATCAAATGCTGTCTGTAATCGTCCGAATGGGCAAGATGGGTCCCTCCGTTTCCGTGTTCACGTGGGGTATGGAAACGAGGGACGCTGCGCTCGAAGACGTCGCGTCGAAGAGGACCGCCGACCGTCGTTGTTGTGTGTTAGCACATAGGTTTTGATTAATCTAGCATTATTATAGTTTTAGTCAATCATTTCCATGGAGACGCTCGACCAGCCCGACTCACGGGCATTATAAAACGCCGAACGTCTACCACAAACCCTCTATTCACTTTCTCTAATTTCTCTACCCTCGACGTGCACATTTGGCGACCAAATGTGCACTCATAAACGCTAAATTTCCAAACTTTACAACCCTACCTACGTGACTTTAAAGGTTTTTTCTACTATTGTTTCCATCACGTTCCTTTGTCCACCATAAAACTATGTCCTCATACACTCCTTCTAGAAACTCTATGTACCAATTCCTTGAATTTCCCACTTTCTTCTATGTACTTTTCCTCATCCAATCAACCGAACCGACACATCCTCGACCAATCCGAAAAATCCACCAATCATAATTTTTGACCAATTAGCAACCTTACTCGTCCCTCCACCTTTCCAAAAACTCTTCAAAAACGCTTCTGTACTTCTTCAACCACAGAACCAGTCGGTTCAACTCTAGTCTTTAAGTTCAACTCCAACCACCTGACCAATCAATTCAACTTTTTCTCTAACAAAACTTCAACTCAATATTCAATACTTACAATCATCTAAAACCTCGATTTATCACTACAAGCAACTACAATACTTTAAACAAGTTCAAAACACATTATTGAACCTTAATTTATATCATACTCATATTTACGTTTTATATATCTTTGTGTGTAAAAAATATACTCAGTTTAACCGTCATCAAACGCTTATTTCAACCACTCAACAAAAATACCTACACTCCTTTAATTAGTTGGTGTAGACCGTTCACGCGGTACAACAATATTCACAAAAGACAAAGATCGCGTGAACATTTAATGGTCCTTCGAGCCAGATTTTGAAAAAAAATCTAAGTGTTACCGGTGCAGTGTGCATCGGCCTCAAATCAAACTCAAATTGTTATCGGTGCAGTAAGCATCGACCTCAAGAACTCTCAAAGTTACCGGTGTAGAAACCACCGGCCCCAAGAAACTCTCATCAGTGTAACCGGTAAGATAACCGTCACGGAACAATTGCAGTGTAAGTGGTGTATTGTGCGTGCACCAACCCTCAGGCTTATCAGAGAATTCTGAAAGTCTTCGAAGTCAAGCTCGGACGTCCGAAGCCACGGGATACCTCCGAGTCAACCACATAAATCAACAAACACACGCTTCAAGGACTGGACATCAGCTGCGTCCAGAGTTCGTCCCTCTCAACAAGGTAGGTTCGTTAGTCTCGAATCGTCAATTCCTCCACTCAATTCCTTTACCCAATTAATCCTACAATGGCCGATATCACCGCGCTACATCGCAAACGCGGAGGAATTAAAACTAGTATCACGAATTTCAACAAAATTATGGACAAATGGGTACAGATACAAGGCGGTGGTGACACTGATTACTTACAAGCATCTCTAGAAACTATGCAAGGAGCATTCTCAAAGCTCGACGACATTCAAGAAGAGCTAGAGATAATCGATGAGTCGGAGGCTAACGAACGTTTCGAATTACAAGACAGATACAACCAAGCATTAGGCCGAGCCAGGAAGTTACTCCGCGAGCATGGGGCAGCAACCTCGAATAACGCGAGTAGATCTTCAACACCGATATCTATAAATTCATCGTTTCCAACATCGCTTCCCCAAATACAGTTACCTAAATTCGACGGGTCGACTGAAGGATGGGCATCATTCTACGACATTTTCACCTCTCTAATAGACAAAAACGAGAGCTTGCCTCCAGTGCGTAAACTGCAATACCTGAGACTGTCATTGACAGGTAGGGCAGCCAGCGCGATAGACTCATTAGAAACTACCGATCAGAATTACGCGATCGCGATAGAAACACTAAAAAAGAAATTCGAATGCACGCGTAAAGCAATTCTTCGTCACTGGACGATTCTATGCGAATATCCGCGATTAGAAAAGGACACACCGAGCGCATTACACAGACTTGTAGACGTCTTCCACCAACACACGCGAGCTCTAGAGAACTTGAAAGCACCGGTCCTGCATTGGGACATTCCTGTAAGCGAGCTTATGCTATCAAAAATCGGTCAGAACACCGCCTGGCAGTGGGAGCTCACTTTAGAAGATGACGAAATGCCAAGCTACAAGAAATTGTTAAAATTTCTAGAAAAACGAGCCAATTGCTCTGATTTCACGTACAAAGGAGACGCAACACAGGGGAGCAGACACAACGCACCACGACGAGACGATGGAAGAAACAAGAAGGGTAAGGCCACGCCAGAAGCCACGAAAGCACAAGCCTTTACCACTACTAACCAAACAGCATCATGTCCGATCTGTAATGAAGAGCATCGCATTTACTCGTGTCCACGATTCCGAGCTCTTTCCACCGAAGAAAGACAAAAGGCAGTTACCAAGGCATCACTATGCTACAACTGTCTCGCAAAGGGCCACGGAAGTAAAACGTGTAAGGCAGGACCCTGTCACATCTGTCAAAAGGGTCACCACACGTTTCTGCACAAATCAATGGGTCAACGGCCTGTTGAGGAATCTACCCCGTCTACCAGTCAGGTAGCTCAGGTAGATCTGTCTAAAGAATTATGACTGGACAGTCCCGATGTTTCGAAGGGTAGTACAAAGGCCATTACGCTAGTGGTCAACTCGGCGACCAGTGACATCATGGTCACAGCAATTATTAATGTTTTGAATCACAAACATCAGCCGATCCGTTGCCGAAGTCTGCTTGACACCTGCTCAACGACGAACTTCATGACCGAGGGTCTCGCAGCCACTCTGGGTTTAAAGAAAACGACCTGCTCTATCCCTATCGGCGCGGTCAACGCCCTCACTACCTTCTCGAAAAACATCGTCACAACCACTATCCGTTCACCAATCAACGGCTACGAAAGAACTTTAACCTTCTTACTGGTACCACACATCTCGCAAACAGTACCTGATCAGCCGATCAATCGTAATGCCATCAAAATTCCAGCCAATATAAAATTAGCTGACCCACATTTTCATCTACCAGCTCCGGTCGACTTACTTCTAGGCGCCGGGACAACACTCTCATTGTTATGCGTCGGTCAATTGAACCTGTCACCACCTGGGGGTCCGGATCTATACCTGCAAAAGACTGGACTCGGTTGGGTCATCGGCGGAAATGCACCGTCTACCCGACCACCGAAACAAAGGACATGCTACACAACAAATTCAGGTCTTCAATTTGACTTAGCAAAATTCTGGGAAATAGAAGAAGGTACTTCAACCAATAGATTCACAGAAGAAGACACTAAATGCGAAGAACATTTCAAATCCACTACCACTCGCAACTCAGATGGTCGTTATGTAGTGACGTTACCATTTAACGAGAAAATAGACAGCTTAGGGGAATCCAAGCATACAGCACTCAATCGCTTAAGGGGCATAGAGAGAAAGTTGGATCGAGATCCGAGTCTCAAACAACAGTACCACGCAGTCCTACAAGAATACATATCATTAGGACACATGTCACCAATCGACGATACAAACACACGAGGTTGCTATCTACCTCATCACGCGGTAGTAAAGCAAGGCAGTCTTACTACTAAGGTACGAGTTGTATTCGATGGGTCCGCCAAGACCAATTCCGGTATATCCCTCAACGACACACTCCGCGTAGGTCCCACCATCCAGTCGGACATCTTCGCGTTATTACTTCGCTTCCGGAGACATGCATACGCGATCACCGGAGACATAGAAAAAATGTACAGGCAGGTCCTCGTCAGGCCTGAGGATCGCAAATATCAAAGAATTTTATGGAGAGCGGAAAACGGAGACTTGCAATCATATCAGATGAACACCGTCACCTTCGGATTGTCTTCCGCACCATATCTAGCAATCCGAAGCCTTCATCAACTGGCCGAAGATGAAGGACACCGATTTCCTCGCGCCGCCAAGGCCCTCAAGGAAGATTTCTACGTCGACGACGCTCTTACAGGTGCCGCAACGAAGGAAGAAGCCGTAACGTTGCGAGAAGAACTCACCGAACTATTGAAAAGAGGTGGTTTCACCATACGTCAGTGGGCCTCAAACAGCCCTGAAATCTTGAAAGATATTCCTGAGGAAAGCATAAACCTGCGCATAGGCCTCGGAGAATCTACAACACTCAAAACCCTCGGAGTATTCTGGAATTCTGATTCTGACACCATCGTATACACCGTGAAGATCGCACCAAAACCCGTGAAAGTCACGAAAAGAACAATCTTAGCCGAAACTGCTAAAATTTTCGATCCGCTGGGATTACTAGCTCCGGTTATTATTACAGCTAAAATCCTGATGCAGAAGTTATGGAGTTTAAAACTAGACTGGGATGAATCATTGCCACTCGACGTCCATACGAGGTGGACAGAATTCTATCAGCAGCTTCCAGCACTCAACAATCTCACTTTCAGACGAGCCGTCATCTTAGCTGACGCTCAAACAATATAACTCCACGGATTCAGCGACGCTAGTCAGAAGGCCTACGGAGCCTGCATCTATCTACGAACAATCGGAAGGGATGGACAGATCCAGGTCGAACTCCTATGCGCTAAATCCCGCGTCGCACCTCTCAAAACGGTCACTATTCCAAGACTCGAATTGTGCGCCGCTGTGCTATTAACCTCTCTAGCAACAAGAGTGAAACAGGAGATTCAATTGAAAATCGATCAAACGTTTCTCTGGACCGACTCAACAATCGTCTTACATTGGATTCACACATCGCCCCATCAGTTGAAGACATTCATAGCAAATCGAGTCTCCGAGATACAATCCAAGTCCAACGTGGACGACTGGCGTCATGTACGCACACATGACAACCCCGCAGATCTAGCATCTCGGGGCCAAACACCAGAAGAATTTCTGCGACCATCCAATTGGCACCACGGACCTATGTGAACCTGGCACCCGACTTTCGAAAAAAAATAATTTTCAAACTGATATCGATTGTACTTCGTTTGTACTCGTTTGTACCACTTTTTTTTTCGTTTGTACCTCGAAGGGAAAAAAGATATGGCGTTTTCAAAAATGACCCGCACCCCACTTTTGAAAATTTAGTTTTTTCCAACGGGAGCCGCTTCAGAATCGTTTGTACCCGTTTGTACCACCTTTTTTTTCGTTTGTACCTCGACCCAAAAAAAGTTGGAGTCGTTTTTTGATTTTTCAAAAGCCTAACTTTTTTGTTTTGGAAGATAATCGAATTCTGTCAACGGGGATCGCTTCAGAATCGTTTGTACCCGTTAGTACCACCTTTTTTTTCGTTTGTACCTCGACCCAAAAAAAGTTGGAGTCGTTTTTTGATTTTTCAAAAGCCTAACTTTTTTGTTTTGGAAGATAATCGAATTCTGTCAACGGGGATCGCTTCAGAATCGTTTGTACTCGTTTGTACCATCTTTTTTTCCGTTTGTACCCCTACGCAGAAAAAGATGGAGTCGGTTTTTGAATTTTCAAAAGCCTAACTTTTTTGTTTCGAAATATAATCGAATTCCGCCGACGGGGATCGCTTCAGAATCGTTTGTACTCGTTTGTACCATCTTTTTTTTTCGTTTGTACCTCGACCCAAAAAAAGGTGGAGTCGTTTTTTGATTTTTCAAAAACCTAACTTTTTTGTTTCGAAATATGTTCGGGCAAAATAATCGATCGCTTAGATCAGCTGGACGGCCAGTCCATATCGAGAGCACACACACCATCGTGCAGTGTTTACCTGCCTCAAATCGAACTCTCAACTCTCATTATTGCGCACCGAGCGTTAGAACTATTCAATGTATGTATATGTGTATTCCTGCGGACTAAATCAAAGTCCATATGTATATCAGTATGTCTCAGATCTTCCTGTGGAAAACATTATAATATCGTTCGGCCTCGTGGTCAAATCTTTGTATCTGTATATATCTCATCGTGAGAATTCAATAAAGACACGAGTTTTTAAGTAAAGGCAAAGAAAACCCCGTGCAAGCTTTTCTTAAACATTAATCCCGTCAGTCACTCATCCTAGGCCCCTCTCTCGCTAATTTGTTCACCCACATCTGAAGAACCTCTTATCGTCTCTCGCAACAAAATATAATCGAATTCCGCCGACGGGGATCGCTTCAGAATCGTTTGTACCCGTTTGTACCATCTTTTTTTTCGTTTGTACCTAGACCCGAAATAGGTTGGAGTCGTTTTTTGATTTTCAAAAAGCCTAACTTTTTTGTTTCGAAATATAATCGAATTCCGCTAACGGGTATCGCTTCAGAATCGTTTGTACCCGTTTGTACCATCTTTTTTTTCGTCTGTACCTCGACCCAAAAAAAGTTGGAGTCGTTTTTTGATTTTTCAAAAACCTTACTTTTTTGTTTCGAAATATAATCGAATTCCGCCAACGGGGATCGCTTCAGAATCGTTTGGACCCTTTTTTTTTTGTTTGTACCTCTACCTAAAAAAAGCGTCAATTTTTCAAATCCGAAAAACCCAACGCAGTCATTTTCCAAGATGATTAATGGCCGGATTCACCAACGTTGGATAACTTCATTCAGAGATTAATGGCCAGTCACTTTATGCAATTTTAGGGCTTTGAATGAAACTAATTGTTGGAAGCATGAAAAAAATACTACGATGTAGCGATAGACGCGAATAATATACCGTACCATTCGTGACATTTATTTTTTACTTGTTTTCGAATAAAAAATTAAAAGCCCGGAAAAAACTCGAAAAAATTCGGATCTGTACCTTTCGCCTCTCACGCTGCTTGAATGAAAGCAGATAGACCATAGTTTGACTGGACTATTTTTGTAGAGCGTTAAATTCTCTACAAAACAGTCCGCGACGGCATATATCTATCGTTGATATCCGATGCGTTTGAGGCAAGCGTCGTTTCGTACGTGCGTTTTGCATTAGATTTATGCCGTCGCGGACTTTTTTGTAGAGAATTTAACGCTCTACTAAAAAGGTCCAGTCAAACTATGGTCTATCTGCCTTCGTTTAAGCAGCGTTTGAGGCAAAAGATACAGAAACGTATTTGTTTCGGGTTTTTAATTTTTTATTCAAAAACGAATGAAAACTCAATGTCACAAATGGTACAGTATATTTTTCGCGTCTGTCGCTATATCGTAGTTTTTCTTTCATGCTTTCCACAATTAGTGTCATTTGAAATCGTAAAATGACTTGTCATAAACTCTCATTCGTCGAAAACAAAATACTATTTTACATTGTATTTGCAACTTTTATTCGATGAATAGTGTTTATTCTATGAATAAGAAGTTATTCGACGTTGGTGAAACCGGCCATAAGTTATTTGACCGGGAATGAATTCAGAGTCGTTTGTACTCGTTCGTATCATTTTTGTATCATCTTTGTTCATTGATCACTTTTGTTTCACACAGTCTTCTCTCTAATTTCTTCGCTACGTAATTGACGGAACGGATGCAATAAGGGGATATAACTTTTTCTGGCTCCGCAGCGTTGGCCCCTGAGTAGTTAGAAATGAAATCACGAATTTTTAATTTTTAAACATGCGTTCCCTTAGAAAATTTTATTCCGCCTTTTTTATTTTGCTTATAAAAAAGTTGTAGCTTCCGTCGTTTCCGAAATATGTACAAAAAAAGGTGTTTTTTGTGAGGTAAAAAATTCCCGCCTTTTTTTAGATTATCCAACTTATTAAATTTTTTAACGAAATTTGCAGGAATTATATATTATAGTGTTTCAATATTGACTAAAAAAGAAAAAGGTTATATTGTTGTTATCAAGAGAGTTATTAATTATTTTACGAAACGTTGCGAAAGACAGATACGGATATCTTCAAGCGCTTCGGAAGTCGAACGAATTTCGAGCGACCGAAAACTTCCAGTGAGAAAGTTGTTCATGAAGGTACAAATAAGTTTTCCGGGAAATCTTACTTTAATCGAATGAATGGTTTCGAAATTTTTAATGTTTTATTCCATTACCGCTGCCGCGCGAGTAGGTTACAGCGGAAGTATATATGAGCAGCGACTGGCATTTCGCCAAAGATGAAAAGTAATCGAAACCCGGGTGGTGGTGGAATGAAAGATTAACAATTTCTAAACTATTCATTCGATCAAAGTAAGATTTTCCAGAAAACTTATCTGTACCTTAAGGGGGGGGGGGGGGGGTATACCGGATGTGTTACCGACACCGCCTATATCTCCGAAACGGGGCTACCAATCGACTTGTCCTTACGGCAGCCGATGTTTGACGAGTAATGAGTTCGAACTGGTACATTTGATCGAATGAAATCGGGATTTTTTTTTTTTTCTATCGAAAAGGGTTGGCGTGCCATTTATGTGGACTTATATCAAAGCCTAGGCATAAAAAATGCAAAATCGAACGAGAGAGCCCGATTCTGTGAGGAATTCGGAACACAATCATCCCAAAACATCTTTGTTTTCGACAACGATGAAGGGGCCAGTTGTATTCTACGTTTTTGTGGTAATTTTGGCGATTGTCAACGGCTGACAGCAGCTGAGAGCAGCCATTGCCGCTAATGTCATTATATTAGTTCCCAGACCACCCGTGAGATGTAGCCACGCGCAAATTTTTAGCTTATTAGTGAGAGACGATTGGACTGCAGGTCGAGTCACGTGGTTACAGATGTATCAACGTAACAGCGTGGCGACATCTCACGGGCGGCGTGGGAACTAATATAATAACATTAGCGGCAATGGCTGCTCTCAGCTGCTCTCAGCTGTTGACAATCGCCAAATTTACCACAAAAACGTAGAATACAACTGGCCCCTTCATCGTTGTCGAAAACAAAGATGTTTTGGGATGGTTGTGTTCAGAATTCCTCACAGAATCGGGCTCTCTCGTTCGATTTTGCATTTTTTATGCCTAGGCTTTGATATAAGTCCACATAAATGGCACGTCAACCCTTTTCGATTAAAAAAAAAAAAAAAATCCCGATTTCATTCGATCAAATGTACCAGTTCGAACTCATTACTCGTCAAACATCGGCTGCCGTAAGGACAAGTCGATTGGTAGCCCCGTTTCGGAGATATAGGCGGTGTCGGTAACACATCCGGTATACCCCCCCCCCCCTTAATGAACAACTTTCTCACTGGAAGTTTTCGGTTGCTGGAAATTCGTTCGACTTCCGAAGCGCTTGAAGATATCCGTAACTGTTTTTCGCAACGTCTCGTAAAATAATTAATACCTTTCTTGTTAACAACAATATTAACCCTTTTCATTTTTAGTCAATATTGAAACACTATAATATATGATTCCTGCAAATTTCGTTCGAAAATTTCAAAAATTGGGTTATCTAGGGCGGGTTGAAGTGAAAAGGAGCGGGAATTTTTCACCTCACAAAAACACATTTTTTTGTAGATATTTCGGAAACGACAGAAGCTACAACTTTTTCCAATCGGACAAAAGATGCGGAATTGAATTCTCTACATGAATAAATGTTTAGAAATTCGGTATTTGTGATTCCTTTTCTAACTGCTCAGGGGCCAACGCTGCAGAGCGAAATAAAATTATATCTCCTTACTGCATCCGGCCCCTCAATTTCTACATATTTTCTATCGAGGGTTTCAAATTTACTCCTCCTGCTTCCTTCATGGTTTTACCGTATGAATAATGACATGCAAAGTAAATACTGAGAATATAGTTGTCTGTAGATATACAATCATACCTATCAATACACGCATGTACAATCGTAGCCCGTACGATGCGTAGGTACGCCTCTGCGCGCCCAAACTGCAGGTCTACACCGTGCACCACTATTGGGAAACGGGGTGGGGGTAACTCGAACGCCATAAGCACGTCTCCGCTCGTTTGAGTCTGATGGGTACGGCGGCTATTAGCTAAACGTTTCGCCCGAATGTATAAGAGCAGCTCGCTCGTCACAAGACACGATTCACCCTGCCTATAAACATCGAGCAATTATATGCGCTAATAGCTTAATACATTTTTCTGAAAAGGCTAAAAGCATTGGCAAATCATGCCTCGCAAACCCAAACTCTCGGTAGACCAAATTTATGGTGCCTTGAAGGACGTGGGTTTTTTGAATGATGCAGGTGAGATCCGCCCATTCACTGACGATGTCTGGCAGGAAGCATCGGATATCTTAAATGGAGAGATGAACAAGAAGTACGTTTATTTGTACATCACAGAAAATCGTAATGGGATTCTCAAGAGATTACAACCGGAAATATTGGATAAATCACAAGGACAATCAGAACTTGAAATGGATGACAGTAACAGATCGAACTGGTCACTAACAGCGCATGACATTTTACCACCATTGCGCGAGAAATTCGTCATACCTAAGAAGATTTGGAATGAAATCGAACCGAAAACCAGGTTGTATAAAAATCGAAGATATGAAGTATTAAAACCGAGCTGGGCTGACGTGTTGTATGCGCAATTGTGGGAGAATTTCAAGTTACCTTGCGCTTTTACGTTCAAGAATGGCAACATTAGTACGGTTCCTGGAGAACCCTTTTTCAAGATCCATGGCAAATGTACGGATTGCGGAAATGAAATAAATTTGTATAGTTTGACTGGCCCTGAAGAAGAGGAACTACAAGTCAACGTATCGACACACAATACTCGTGACATAGCTCATCAGAAAAAAAGACAACTGAAAGCTACTGAACGCAAGGCAGTGGTAAAAGAGTTGAAAGGAACATCAACATATTGTTGGCGTCGTCAGAAGGCAAACGAGGTGATGGAATTCGGTGACGTGGAGCCTGCCCATCTGTACGGAGAAGACGTATTGCGCAAAGCGAAGCAGTTAGATCGAGACGCCGAATTAGGTCTGAAGGGTACCACAGATCCGATTTCATCCATAATCAACCTCAAATATGGGTTAGAATTTGCTGGTTGTTTGAAAGAAATTGGAATTGATACATTTTTTGTTATGTACTGGAGCCCTGAACAAATCTATATGTATAAAAAATTGGCGAAAGTTGATCGCATTCGTAGCATTAGCATTGATGCAACGGGATCTTTAGTGTCAGCTCTCGTCAAGCCGGATGGCTCCAAACACGTGACGTTTGTTTATCAAGCCGTTACTGCATTGAATAATAAAGTATTGCCCATCTTTCAGATGATCACAGAAAAACATGACACTAATATGCTATCGTATTGGATACGTGAGTGGCTACGCTCTGGTGTGCCTTGCCCTGAACAAGTGGTTACTGACTACTCGCTCGCACTCTTAAATGCCGCATCACTCGCATTCAACAGCACTGATCTAGCATCTTACGTAGAGCAGTGTATAGATAGTTTAAAATTGACTTCCGGCAGACTAGCGCCGAAATGCATTTTGCGTATTGACATAGCGCATTTGATTAACTTAGTTTGTCGTTGGAAATGTTTTGGCAAGACACATCCCAGTGTGAAAGATTTTTTTGTTCGATGTGTGGGGCTTCTTACAAATTGTCAAACTCTTGACGACTTTTGCGCAATTTGCACAGATGTTTTGTCAGTGGCATTTTCGAAGACTGAGGACATTGCTGATGATCTTGACCACTGCTTTGCGGCCCAACAAAGACTTCTCGCACAAATCAAGGTGATCCAACAACCAGATGATAAGAAAACCGATGATATATTTGTCCTTGTTGAGGAAGACGATGATGCCACCGAATCTTCGAACGATGGTAGTACACTGCAAATCCTACTACAGAAGCTTGAGTCGGATAGCATAAAGCCACTCCGTGGAGACCGGCCAAACCCATATTGGTGTCCGGAATTCGGAACAAGTCTTCTCAGATTAAGCAAACATTTCGTGCTTTGGACTAGTGTTATGGCAGCCAATACTGCTAGTTCTGCTCGCAGCGAAGAATACTTCCGAGAGTTGAAAAGATTCGTGGCGAATGGTTTGAAATCTATCAGGGTTGATAAATTCGTAATCACTCACCTTAGGTCAGTAGCTGGCACGATGAAACTTTTGAATGCGCCCATTGCAGATAAGAGGACTAAACATTTATCGGACGATCGTCAAAGCACTGTTGATACTACAGGAAGACATAATTGTACCTCAACACAAACGAAGGAAGGTTCTTTTACGAACGAAGAAAGCGATTGCCACGAGTTCCCGCTGATCTGTAGCAATATTGACAACGTTTTGGAAGGCCAAGATGGTGGGCTTCAAGAATCGGCGGATGAAAGTTCTCTAGCTGTGGTAAAGATGGAAGAAAATAAATGTCGGGAGTCCACTCTTGAACTCGTCAGGTGTAGTGTGCCATCTATTGCAAAGAAGAAGAGACAGAAAGAAACAGCTATCACAGAGGAAGAGCAATTAGTAGATGATAACACGAGTAGTAAGACTACTACAGAACTGCCATCATACTCCATCCCTGAACTAGCCAGTGATGATTCTTTTGCGGATGAGGCAAGGGAGACTGCAGGAGTTTCTTTTCTCAATGAAGTTGAGTCGTGGAAAGGCCTCAACACGCAACCGAAAAAAAGAGGGAAGTACTTGACACCATGTCCAGACGTTGAAAGCATCCACCGGAGGCCAGTTTTTAGTCGGGTAATGCCAGTTATGCAAAACGGAAATGCATTACAACCCATTAAAGTTGGGAATCAGATCTTGAAGATTAATAACACGTGTCCGATCGATACAATTGCACAAAGTATCTTGGCAGCATATCGGGATTGGGCGAATTACCATATTCACGTAAATGAATCCTTCAATCCGATATTTGATCTCGTCAAAATGCTATCATTGAATGGAATCACGCAAAAAATATACGCTTCGAGAGCAGCAATAATGTGCAATATTGTCAAGTCTAAGGATGGAGCAGTCGACTGTGATTATAACGTTGCATCCCTCATTTCTCGTCACCTTCTGATTAACGAACCTTCGTATGACCGTCATGAACGATGTGCTGCTAATTGCGGTTACGAGAATAATATAATCTTTCCTGTCATCGATATTAATCAGTTGCCGTTCTACGAAAATAACGGTATGCGAGCACTTCAACTGGCTGTAGACGAGTGTTGCAAATCGCTGAACAGCGAATGCAAATGTTGTGGAAGCCCGCTTATCATGAATTTCGTTGGCGGACATCATATTTTCATAGACTTAGAGTGTCTTGAGTGGTCCCAACTGGCGAATAGGTTAGGGTATCCTAACAGTCCCAAGACATTCACTTTGAGTGAACTGCCAACGGAACTACAATTTTGTAAGAGCAAATATAAACTTGTATCAGCTTTCGTTTACAGTGGCATGGTAAAAGTAGACGGAACTGCTATAGGACATTACGTCGCGTTCATTCGAAGAATCACGACGAAATGGGAACTCCATAATGGGCTGAGTTCCGAAAGAAAGCCGCTAATAGCATCCATGAGAATGCTCCTTGAAAAAAAAAAAATCCATGTGCTATTCTACGTAAAAGAAGCCTAAATTTATAAAAATCAGTTTGCCGATAAATAAATCGAACATTATAAGCAAGACATGTAATTTTTTTTTTTTATCAAAAATATTTAGTTTGAAATGTTTATTTTTGGAAAAGTATAGGATATTTGAAAAAAAAAATATTACTATGATATATCAAAATGATTACAAATGTAATAAATAAAAAAAGGTAATTCAAAGGGTGAGACTCTCCGTCTATCTTGATCAATGAGGGTTCGACTAATAATATACCAAACATACAAAAAGTACAAAAAATACCAAAAAATATATACCATGTTTCGATGATATTGAAAGAAGAATGTTAAACAGCTTTAAAAATTATATCAAGAATGTATCAACGAATGTTGAACTTTGTAATAAAAGGAAAATGATTTTCTTTAACTCTATGGCATTTATCATTTTGAAAAAAACCCAAGTAGCTCATATATACAATTTAACTTGCTGGTCGAATCACCCTACGAACGATTCCGAGCCATTGCCGTTTGCAGAAGCTAATTATCTTGAAAAATTACTGAGTTGAGTTTTTCGGATTCCAAAAATTGACCCTCACTTTTTTTGAGTAGGAGTGCAAATGAAAAAAAAAGGTGGTACAAACGTGTACAAACGATTCTGAAGCGATCCCCGTTGGCAGAATGCGATTGTCTTTCGAAACAAAAAATTAGGCTTTGGAAAATTCAAAAACCGACTCCATCTTTTTCTGCGTAGGGGTACAAACGAAAATAAGAGGGGTACAAACGGGTACAAACGATTCTGAAGCAATCTCCGTTGGCGGAATTCGATTATATTTCGAAACAAAAAAGTTAGGCTTTTTGAGAATCAAAAAACGACTCCAACCTATTTCGGGTCTTGGTACAAACGAAAAAAAAGTGGTACAAACGTGTACAAACGATTCTGAAGCGATCCCCGTTGGCGGAATTCGATTATATTTCGAAACAAAAAAGTTAGGCTTTTTGAAAATCAAAAAACGACTCCAACCTATTTCGGGTCGTGGTACAAACGAAAAAAAAGATGGTACAAACGGGTACAAACGATTCTGAAGCGATCCCCGTCGGCGGAATTCGATTATATTACGAAACAAAAAAGTTAGGTTTTTGAAAAATCAAAAAACGACTCCACCTTCTTTTGGGTCGAGGTACAAACGAAAGAAAAGATGGTACGAACGAGTACAAACGATTCTGGAGCGATCCCCGTCGGCGGAATTCGATTATATTTCGAAACACAAAAGTTAGGCTTTTGAAAATTCAAAAAACGACTCCACCTTTTTTTGGGTCGGGGTACAAACGAAAATAAGAGAGGTACAATCGGGTACAAACGATTCTGAAGCAATCTCCGTTGGCGGAATTCGATTATATTTCGAAACAAAAAAGTTAGGCTTTTGAAAATTCAAAAACCGACTCCATCTTTTTCTGCGTAGGGGTACAAACAAAAATAAGAGAGGTACAATCGGGTACAAACGATTCTGAAGCAATCACCGTTGGTGGAATTCGATTATATTTCGAAACAAAAAAGTTAGGTTTTTGAAAAATCGAAAAACGACTCCAACTTTTTTTGGGTCGAGGTACAGACGAAAAAAAAGATGGTACAAACGGGTACAAACGATTCTGAAGCGATCCCCGTTGACAGAATTCGATCATCTTCCAAAACAAAAAAGTTAGGTTTTTGAAAAATCAAAAAACGACTTCACCTTTTTTTGGGTAGAGGTACAAACGAAAAAAAGATGGTACAAACGGGTACAAACGATTCTGAAGCGATCCCCGTTGGCGGAATTCGATTATATTTCGAAACAAAAAAGTTAGGCTTTCTGAAAATCAAAAAACGACTCCAACCTATTTCGGGTCTTGGTACAAACGAAAAAAAAGGTGGTACAAACGGGTACAAACGATTCTGAAGCGATCCCCGTTGACAGAATTCGATTATCTTCCAAAACAAAAAAGTTAGGCTTTTGAAAAATCAAAAAACGACTCCAACTTTTTTTGGGTCGAGGTACAAACGAAAAAAAAGGTGGTACAAACGGGTACAAACGATTCTGAAGCGGCTCCCGTTGGAAAAAACTAAATTTTCAAAAGTGGGGTGCGGGTCATTTTTGAAAACGCCATATCTTTTTTGCCTTCGAGGTACAAACGAAAAAAAAAGTGGTACAAACGAGTACAAACGAAGTACAATCGATATCAGTTTGAAAATTATTTTTTTTCGAAAGTCGGGTGCCAGGTTCACATAGGTGCACCACGGCCCACCGTGGCTCTGCCAAGGGGAAGAAACCTGGCCAACATCAACTCTACCTCAACTTGACGAGCTTCCGGAGCAGCGACGTGCTACCTGCTTAGTCGCGACGAAGCCCGTAGATTTTCCAATACTGACGCGCTACTCGTCAATTGCGAAACTGCAACGAGTAATCGCATATTGCATGCGATTCGGAAAAAAATCTAAGAACAAAGGTCCTCACACCGTTCTCGAACTGCAAGCCGCACTTCAAACTATTTTAAAAATGACGCAAAGGAATGCTTTCTCCGAAGAAATAGACAACCTCATCGGGGGGAGATCCTTGCGACTCAAAAACAAGCTCACACGGTTGAACCCTTTCATCGACGAAGATGGAATCCTAAGAGTCGGAGGAAGACTGCAACATTCGACGCTGCCCTTCTCGGCGAGACATCCCGTGATTCTACCGAAGAATCACCACGTCACCGCTCTAATCATACTCAACGATCATCGTCTGCACCTTCATGCCGGGACTCAAGCGACGCTCTATGCAGTTCGTCGACGCTACTGGCCACTGGATGGCCGCAGCCAAGTATGGAAAACAATTAAACCATGCCTAATCTGCAACAGAGCAAAGCCGCCCGCTACTAATTACATAATGGGAAATCTTCCTAAACACCGAGTCACGGAAGCCAGACCATTCGCACACGTCGGTGTGGATTACTGCGGTCCATTTCTTCTGAAAGAAAAGAAATACCGCAACCGGAATAAAATCAAGGCATACGTAGCCGTCTTCGTTTGTCTACCAACAAAGGCTGTCCACCTGGAAGTAGTCAACGACCTCAGCAGCGACGGATTCATCGCCGCACTTCGACGCTTCATCGGACGACGAGGACTATGCACCGATATCTACTCTGATAACGGCACCAATTTCGTCGGCGCGAACAACGAGCTCCGCGAAATCGTAAAATTCTTGAGAGACACCGATCAGGCAAATAAAATTCAAAATCATCTCGCCGCAAAAGGCATACAATGGCATTTCATACCCCCACAGTCACCAAACTTTGGTGGGCTGTGGGAAGCTGCGGTCAAATCCTTCAAGTTACACCTCAGACGTACCGCCGGCGCGGAATTACTCTTCACGTTCGAAGAATTTAATACTTTAATCATAGAAATAGAAGCCATATTAAATTCTCGTCCGTTAACCCCCATTTCTTCCGATCCCAACGACCCCCTAGTCCTCACACCTGGTCATTTCTTAATTGGCGATTCGCTAACGAGCCTGCGTGAGCGGGATTTCAGAGAAACCGCAACCAATCGCTTATCTACTTGGCAGCATGTTCAAAAGATAAGGCAAGATTTTTGGTCACGTTGGAAGCACGACTATTTGAATGAGTTGACAACTCGCAGCAAATGGGCGAAAGGGAACCACCCCATCGAGGAAGGCACTTTCGTGCTTTTGAAGGAAGATAACCTTCCACCTCTTCAATGGGCCATGGGAAGAGTCATCGCATGTCACCCAGGTCCAGACGGGATCATCCGCACTGTGACAGTGAAAACAGCAAACAGTGTTTTTAAACGTAGTGTTAGAAAGTTATCTCCCTTACCTATCGAACAAAGAGACAAGCAGGTCGTTGACACCCAACCTCCTGAACCTTAGTGTAAAATCAGTGACAATCTATCAATTACAGACAATGCATAGTTAGACACTTAATCATTAGCTAGAATAAATCAAGTAAATCTAGCCCATAAGGCATAAGGCATAATTGAATTTAACTAATCTACATTAGCTCTAATACCGAAACGAACAATTATCACAACTCTCCTATGATAGTTTTCTTTGCATTCTCGCAGCAATTAATTGATCGGGCTGCACCCTCTCAAGGGGGGAGTATGTTGTGTGTTAGCACATAGGTTTTGATTAATCTAGCATTATTATAGTTTTAGTCAATCATTTCCATGGAGACGCTCGACCAGCCCGACTCACGGGCATTATAAAACGCCGAACGTCTACCACAAACCCTCTATTCACTTTCTCTAATTTCTCTACCCTCGACGTGCACATTTGGCGACCAAATGTGCACTCATAAACGCTAAATTTCCAAACTTTACAACCCTACCTACGTGACTTTAAAGGTTTTTTCTACTATTGTTTCCATCACGTTCCTTTGTCCACCATAAAACTATGTCCTCATACACTCCTTCTAGAAACTCTATGTACCAATTCCTTGAATTTCCCACTTTCTTCTATGTACTTTTCCTCATCCAATCAACCGAACCGACACATCCTCGACCAATCCGAAAAATCCACCAATCATAATTTTTGACCAATTAGCAACCTTACTCGTCCCTCCACCTTTCCAAAAACTCTTCAAAAACGCTTCTGTACTTCTTCAACCACAGAACCAGTCGGTTCAACTCTAGTCTTTAAGTTCAACTCCAACCACCTGACCAATCAATTCAACTTTTTCTCTAACAAAACTTCAACTCAATATTCAATACTTACAATCATCTAAAACCTCGATTTATCACTACAAGCAACTACAATACTTTAAACAAGTTCTAAACACATTATTGAACCTTAATTTATATCATACTCATATTTACGTTTTATATATCTTTGTGTGTAAAAAATATACTCAGTTTAACCGTCATCAAACGCTTATTTCAACCACTCAACAAAAATACCTACACTCCTTTAATTAGTTGGTGTAGACCGTTCACGCGGTACAACAATATTCACAAAAGACAAAGATCGCGTGAACAGTCGTGCCACAAATCTCTGCTTGCTCTATCCCCCTTTTTATGGAAACACTTGTTGATATTCTCCTAGAATCAAACCTAGATCGATGAAAACTGGTTATTTTCATGCAGTCAGTGTTTTTATGTATATTCTTCCTTGCTTTACTCAATTTCATAAGACGTTTTCTAATACGTCCCCAATTTGACAGGTTCATTTTTTTTCAGGGCTGCGTATAACTTCATCTTTTCTTTTTTTCCCACAGGTTCCACTAATTATTATTTTTTCCTCTCCAAAGCGTTGTTTATGTGCTCATTGAATATTCCACCATTTCAGGAGATACTAATACTCTCTTTGTTTCTTTTCCTTGCAGAAAATTCCTTCTTGTCGTCTTCACAGTTTGATGCTCATCACGACGATATTTGTATAAATTTTTAGATACCGAACGTGTATCGCTAACAATAAAACTGGGAAACGAAAAGCTCTGCTTTGCAGAAGAGGTGAGACGAGAAACAGATTCGTGAGAGAGTTATAAAACTGTCAATTCGGCCGAGCTTCCTTGAATTCATCAGCTCACTTCCGTATTTTCAATGAACTTCAGCTGCAATCACGTATATCTTATTCTGGTTTCTCCACAATTTCCAGGAAGGTTGATCCACTTGACTCCCTGAAGAATGCAAGGGATATTCATTGCATTGACACTTTATGGATTGATTGAGTTCATTCCGATGTGAAGGCGGTAATAGTTGGATAAACGGCGGGATCAATCCAAGGCCACGGAATGGTTGGAGGAAGGGGTGGTAAGTGCTTGACATTCGTCAGATAACCAGCTGTTTTATTGTAAAACTGCCTGGGGTCGGTACACCGCGCCGGTGAGCAATCTGAAATTTACAAGTCTCTTGGTCAATCCTCCGCTCTATGCTGGATATTGTATACGATAGACGGAAGGAAGTAACAACATATTTCGTTCGGTTTTAGTTGACTGGTTTCTGTGGCAACGAAACCCTGCATGATGTATTTGGATGTGGGACGACACAACGGACAATATTCACCAGACTCGGGAGAGTTTTTCTCGCCTCGACTACCGGGTTATCTTATTATCTCGATCACCGGACGGTTTCTTTCTCATCTCTTGAATAACTGAATAACTTTTTCTGTTCAAAACTTCGGTATAACTTGATATTCCAGACATACTTTGGGAGTAGACATATTTTTCATTTACAAGTGTCGAACGAAAAATCGAGATCACTTTCGAGGTAGACGGATGGAACCAAAACGTAGTTTGAAGAAATTTTTGAATTCGAATTTTATATCTTTCAATCCTCTCATAGATGAACGAATGTTCCTCTTCACAAATCAGTTAGAAAACGCGAAGCTTCGATAACACCAAATTGTAGGTACAGTTTGTAATCGACAAATGATGATACTGACGGATTTTCCGTTATGTCTGCTTACTGTTTCAGCGAATGATATAAGGCCTACTCCACAGAGTGGATGAATTCAGGAAACGATAGAATGAAGGTGAAGAAGTCAATTAGACCAAAGGAGTCGAGAGTACGACGAAACCTCGCGATCCTATAAAATGTAAGGCAGCTCTGCTGGATTTTCAAATGATCCTTTTTCCGTGATCCGGGTCACCTAATTCATTGAGTTTATTTCTTGCAGATGTATCACTTTCTTTTATTTCCATATAATTGCCTTTTCTTTCTTCATTTGAATTGAATAGGATTGTATAGATTTATGACGATTCTTTTTTCAATCGCGACGTTCTTTGAACATTAATTTTATAAGTTATGATTCATTTCATTGATAGATCCGCTTCTTGGATTCGCTGTCTTGTTCAAAGTATAGTACCGAGTGCCCTAAAATCTTCGAAAATTCCGAAATAGCGGATGTTGATTGAAAACAAAAACACAATTCACAATTAAAATAGGCCAAAAAATACATACTCTAAGTAAACAATAATACAACAATCAACTCACATCAATTGAGTATCAAAAGTTGAAGAACAAAAATGAAACTGAATAAAATAAATGTAACAGGTAGACTACATGAAACACAAACAAATGATTACTCTCAAGGTGTTTTCTGTAGTCTACCTGTCGCATTTATTCTTGCCAGTTTGACTTTCGTTTTTCAATTGTCAATACTCCATTGATGTGAATCAATTGTTGTATTTTTTTGACACATACTATATATTTTTTCGACCAATCATGATTGTAAATTGTGGTTGTCAATAAGTATAGCCTCTGATAAAGGCAGTACACGACTCCCGAAATGTTAGGCGAATTTTTCTGAACCACTGACTTCCGACTGGATTGATTAGGAACTTTCCTCAAAATCTAAAAGTTCGAGTGTCAACTTCAATATGGATTATAGAGGCAATTTTCGATTATTCATTGCAATACATTGCGATCATCATATTTTCTGTTCTAATTTAGCATTTGTTGAATCATAATTCTACAAATGTTCGATTAATATCTCCATTGTTCGTACTATTTTATTCATAGTGAATACCAAAGGCGATGATATCTCACCAGAATCAGAGGTTGTGGATATTGTAGTGTCTATGGATCTGGGAGCCGTTAGGAGGTGAAAAGAAGGTGTTTTTACCGTATATGTCTTTATTTCGTATATACACAATGCGTTCAGCCCGGCTTGCGGCTACATACTGCCTGCTCAAAGATCGGACCATCGTCACACACACACACTCGCATACAATCACGCACATGCCATGCTCACACGGTGTACAATTGGCTTGGCTTTGTTTTGGTCCTACAATATGGATCGTGTATGAGGAAGCTATGAAATCCAGAGACGGACGACACTGCTATCCAAAAAGGTGGGACTGAATCCCTAAAATGTAATCTTATAATCATGTATCGCATCACTTACTGTAATACTGTGGAGTTCCGATACGATTCTAAATTATATCACAGACATTGATGAAAAATTGGTGTCGAGAGAGATAACTGTATATTTTTACCGCGGTCAATGTAACCGAAGAGCCTGACGGACGCATGATTGTCCATTGAGCGATTTGCTCTAGTTTTTTTTATTTATTTATAGATGGAAACACAGAATAATATATTCCAGATTTACAATTTTTCACGCATTGCAACTCCGCTGGACATGACAAATTCTCTGCTTATTACGTGCATTGCAACCTTTACGCTTGTATCTCAGGCTGCTGTAGAGATACCAGCTGTTACGGTGAGTTCTTCAAATTCTAAATAATAATTGGGCTTCTCTTGAGGTGGATACGTGGGGAAAAAGGAATGGGGTTACCATCAAAATCCACCTAACCAACCTTTTGACTTGAATACTATCTAGGACTCGGGTGAATTTCTTCACCAAAGCCTTTTGACGATCGGACTCAGGTAAAAACCAAAGCCGAGTTATCTCCTAATAGACAGAGCCGGGAAATGACTCCAAGCCTGTCTTCCTATGCAAATTTGATATCCTTTTCGGATCCGGGAATCTTGCGATTCCAAGACCGTACAACAGACTCCGAATTGACTTCTTTCGCTCTCGGACGCGGGATGCTATTCCAACGCCGAACGCTCGTAGTGCCAATTCAAAGCTGGTCCCTGTTGGCTTTAATAGGGATTGAAGTTTTAGTTACTGGGATTCAGAGCTGAACTATCCGACCAAGTTCAAAGATATTATAGAAATTGTATTCAACGAAATATTATTATGGCTTCAATACAGTGTTTCACCTAAACTAGTTTTCCCTAAAATGAGGTTTTATCCCGATTTATAATGTGTTTTGCTGGTAGCTATTTCTACCAACGATTTTATGCTTGGATTATGGTCTAGACGACCATAACCTATTTTAAATGACTTTAATTCTCTCTTTTAAATTCTCGCCTCCCTATCCATCAATTTTACATTTGTTCCTGTCCTCTGATGCTTTATCTAGAGTAAGTCATTTTATATTATGAAATTAAGTTAGTCATTAGACCTAGACGGTCTAGTGCTATGTCTAAATGATTTCAATGTGAGTCGCACCGGTGCTATACCTGGAATACGCTCAGAAAGTAAAGTGAGTCGCACAGTCGTTATGACATAAATACGCTCACGAACGCTAGCGTGTCCCGTTTATATACCTTTCATCCCCACTTATTGGTCAGGTTATGGTTGATCGCAGAGGATTATCTTAATCCTCGTATCCTTTGTTCTGCCGTCAGATATCCATACCGAATATCTGACATGTTACAGCATCTAATTACTTATCGGCTTAAATAATATATGAATATTTATTTTATGAATGAAGTAATAATAACGGTCAATCTAAACAACAAAATGTTGACAGTGGAGCTACGGTGTGATTAAGTCATGATGGTCATACATATTTTCTGCTCGCGTATACTAGATATCAAGTATCGATAAATACTGCGTGGGCTACACAAACTGCTAATATCGTCATATATGGGTGTGTTGTACATTCTGAAAATCGTAAAATTGAAGCCTGATATTGTGATGTTGCACCCGGTGTGCAAGTCACAATAAACCCCAAACCCGCGGGGTAGACGGGAGACACCAATACGCACAAATACACGCCCCACCGGACCCACGGAAGTACACGAAGAAACACGAAGAAACACGAAACAGGACACGAGAAACGGGAGGACTCACTCTAGTCGAGACGCTAAGTAAAAGTGCACGCACATCCGAGAAAGCTCACCCAGTCACACGAGGAAACATCCGTCCCCGACATTACCCGAAAGGTCGGTATGCACGCTCGCACTCTTACACACTCACACACCCGCCCCCGACGATTCTCGTTGGTTTAATAAAACACCAGTCACCGATTCGATCTCGCCCCGATTTATTACCATCCCCAAACTCCCACTCCCCTCGTTTGTCGACGGACGAAAACCCGTCACAATATCTTTCTACGTTTTTTTTCAAGCGACCGGTCGCGGTCGTACAAACTAATACGATCCGAATTAATTTGAAAGTAGAAATATACCGAGAGAGTTTCTTGATACCTCCCGCTCAGACTGCGCCGGCGCCGAGTCTGTACAGGCGGCCAACTTCGTCAAAATCTTACTAGGATGATTGAATTGCGAATCGCGTCTGCTATTGCAGACAGCTGGCTATGAAATGTCGAGAGGTTATGTTACGTTTGCCGTAGCGTAAGTAGCAGCCCTTGAAGATTGTGCTACTGATGGTTATTACGAATTAATCGAATAATTGGAAGCGATTAATCAGTGACCTCTGCTATTTTTGTTTAAACGAGAATGATTATTTTTGTTATTTCGAGTATGTTGAAAATGAAAATGAACTAAATTCCGTCGATCGAGAAATCTAGTCACTGAAAGTTCGACAACGATAGATTTTTTTGTCACAATCGTCTTAAGTCGAATAAATAAAAAATCTCAGTCAGGTCTGTGTGTCAGGTATTCAAAGTCCATGAGTTGACTTGAAAAAGTTAGGAAACACAATCTTTCGCAGATAGAGATAATTAGCACCGTTCACAACTTGAAAGATGTGCATTGTTTTATTTTTAATAAACATTTCAAGTTTAATATTTGAGCAACGCTGATTTTAACTAACTCCAGCTCATGCGTCTCACGTCCGTTACAAAGCAACGAACATACCCTCTCGTGAACTGACACCTATCAGCCGGTTCTAGGGAGTTAACGTACGTTAGTGCACGTTGACTGGCATTTTGTCAGCCAATCAGAAAATAGCAAGTCAAAATTCGCGCGCTTCGACCGTGAGGTTTCAAGAAACTCTCTCGGTATATTGAATCTCGTAGCTATTCTATACAGCGTGAATGGGTGAATAGAAGAAGAATGATTTCCCGTACAGTTCCTTATGAAAAAAATGAGGTAATTTGGCTAGTTTAAATGAAGTTATTATTACCCCATTATTATTTTTTCTTTTTTTAGATTACCAGTTGCTTGAGTAAAAATGATAATTTTTTAATCTATTTGTAAAACCGCCAGACATAATTTAGTATATGCTAGTGTGTTATCGTTGTGTTTTATCGTCGTGGCTCGATTTGGAAGAAACAGTCTTTGTTAGTGCTCCATGCTTAGGTTCGCCCAAATCTTGGATAAACCCGTCTCTAGATAAGAGCGCTATTTTGAATCCTTGTATTGATTCTTAATGAACTTGCAGAAGACGTGATTTACGTTGCAGTTTAGTATTTTGTAAACTTCAATCCCTCGGATTACAGTCTAATAGGTATTTATTTTTTTTTTTATTTCAGTTGCAATTTGAGATGTCGACGATTTGAGGATTCCAGATCATCGAGAATATCGGCTTCGTACTTCGATGGTTTGTCTAGCCATCTGCAGAAAAGCTGAGTGTCTTTTATTCTTCGATATATGAGTGTTTAATTCTTGGTATTATTAGATTTCGGCTTTGAATCAGTCGTTCGATAGTGACTACGTATTCTGTGTACCGACATCATGTGCGAATTAGGAGGGTCATGCATTCTATGGCAACGTTATATTGTTCTAAAATTAAAAAAATTGTCCTTTATATTACTCGTGCTTGATAAATTTCCGCTGTTGTATTGTCCAACTTGCAATAGGACTTTCGGCTTCCAGCACCGCAAAAGAGGGTCGTTTCGGGTTCGCTTCTTTTTTACTATACGAAATTATTCCGGTACGATACACTGGCAATGGAGAGTTTGTGGAGGTTTTCCAAATTTTTCTGAATCTTTCTCAGGTGTTCTCAATTTTTCCTAATTGCTGTTGCGTGCGGCTACGGATCTCTACACGAAGAGACATTGAATACTATTCCATTTGCTTTATTGCATATCCATAATTGAAATAGTGTATGAATTTAGGGATAATCAAGGTACTGCCATAATTATTACAATAATGGAAAATCATGGTAATTCTAATATGTCTGAGTATAATCATCAGGAACGAGAATTAATATTGGCATACTGATCATTAGTATTTAAATACTAATATTTGGTATGGGAATACGAATTCTGGGTCCTGAAGATTATTATAACTATACACATCGAAGTACCTCTCCTACCATTTTTGTAAGGATAATTACGACGGTACCTCGACGATCCCCTAATAATTCATCCACTGTATTTTAATTGTGGATATGTAATGAAGCAAAAATTGTAATTAAAAGTCCCTCTGTGCAATGATATATTGAATAGCATTCGCGCGGGTACATCGGGGATAGGAAAGCCGAAGACCGTGCATGGCGAACGGAAATTCCCATTAGCTGGGCATTGCGATATACATTTTTTTCTATTACTTTGCCGATCACACAATTCTCTCGCTTCGATGTAACTTTTCCGAGAATTCTGATCCGTCGGCAGTTTGGGCCTCGAGTTCGGCAAACGGAATTTCCCATTAGCTAGGCGTTGCGATATACATTTTTGGTCTGATACTTTACCGATCACACGATTCTTTCACTTCGATGTAATTTTTCCGAGCATTCTAATCCGTCGGCAAAGCTTGGGCCTCAGGTCCGGCAAACGGAAATTCTTATTAGCTAGGCGTTGTAATATACTTTTTTTTCTATTACTTTGCCGATCACACGATTCTTTCACTTCGATGTAACTTTACCGAGCATTCTGATTCATCGGCGAAGCTTGGGCTCCGAGTCTGGCCTTTAGAGTCCGGCGGTAAAAACGAACCGTAATTCCGCTCAAGTATGTTTTCGTTAATTTCAGGCAGGCTATCAAGTTGCTTCCTTTCGCGTTCTCCAATTCCGGTGAAAATACGAAGAGCATCAGACTGAATTCCAATGAAATCATGCAGGCTGGCTGACGTGAGAGCGTTAATACATGTTATTTCCCATACAAAATGAGTTGGCACGTATTCATTTGTTCGCCCCAAATACTTATCCACGCCCGTTGTCGATTTTTCGACATTCAGAGACAAATAACGTTTTCCACGAATTTGGCCTTTTTTCGAGTAATAGCCGCCAAATCCGTAATTACCGAGTTCTCTCGACGATTTTTGTTTCTTTTCATCCATAATCTCGTATTCTTCCAAGCGAAGCACGTAAAAGAAAAGCCCCGAAAATTTTAATAATTCACAGAAATATCGTCGTGTCTTGAAAAATACCAAAAATCATTTATCTCAAAATTTTCAATTTTTTTATCCTCTGGATTGAGCATCTTCTGCGGGGTGATATTGACTACTTATCCCATCAGTGGCAACTGGTCTTCATCATTCGTACTCGAGTAATTGACTGTTTTAGTTTTTTGATTGCTGCTCGGCCGTATTTCTACTGTTTTATGCTGAACCGGGTGAGTGTTTTATCTCGCGACATCGAAATATCTCGAGAAATTCGTATCGTACCGTGAAATGTTCGGAACGGAAACTTCGATCTCGGAAGGAAACACTGACTATGTAAAACTGAACCCCCACCCCAACCGGGTGGGCAGGCGGGGAGGGTAGGGTGGGAGGGGTAGTAACTTTTGAATTTCAGGCAGGGACGTCTATTTGTTATGGTAGTTTCGAATTCGTCATGACGGAATACGCATCAATCATTGGAAACGTTTCCTCCGATTCGATTCGAAGCGCATCTTTCGGCATCTTTATATTTTCGACCTCTTCACGAAATTCGCATCATTTCGAAAATCAGGAGGTACGTGTCGAATGTTTTCAGCAGAACGATTCCGTTGAGCGTATAAGTTAAAAAATTAGATAGTTTGATCTCGTTCTTTGTACGCAAGTTTCTCATTGCAATCGCATGGACTGTTACATTCAATGGACTAACTACTATTAGCGCTACCCGAAAGTGGAACCCTTAATTACTCACGAACAAATGAAAATCCGAACCCTGACTCGTTGCAACGGAAAATTTTCTGATCCCGCCGAAGCGGAGTTCGCTCCAAACAATATCAAGATGGCGGCGTAGAGAACGGACACGCCGGCTATATTCTTTGCTCTGAAAGTGTGGCGCGCTCTCGCGGAAAGTAAGAGGTACTACCTCGTAATCCTTTCGAACGAGCCCTTCATATAATTACGATCGAACTTCACAACAGGTAAGTTCGTTTGATCGTCAATTTTGTGCTACCAATTTCAATAGTTCCTTTCCGACCGGTCCACGAGTAAAGTTTAGCAACTTCATTCGGAAATATAATTGAAATAACGTTGCGTACATAGGATTTCGGATTCTTTCCGCCGATGCGAATAATTTTTTGTTACTTAAAATAACGCACCTATCCATAATGATTTACCTGGATTCGAAAGAAGTATTATCACTGTATGTCATACTATTTGTATTCATGTAACATTCCCATTGCGTCTACGTAGACAAAGTGACAATATGAAATATATAACAACGTTGGGTACGATAATACTCACAAACTGTCGATGTATATACGTCTTTGTCAGTCTGCAGTCTTTTTTTGAATTTCACAACTTTTTTTTATGGGTAGTGAATGGAAAATCTGGTAGTAACTGTGGTTCTTCGTCCCTCTCTGAATTTTTTTCATTACTGGATCGGTTTGAATTTTCGAATAAGTAGTTAACTTGTAATCGACTTTCATTTTTGCTGATGTTTTCTCATCTTAACGATTAAGGTGCTATTGAAGACATATTCAGACCCGTTGTTACCCATTCTTAAAAACATTGTGATCACTTCGGAAATGGAATTCGTTGCTAAACCTACACCAAACAACCGATCGGAATGAAACTTTGGGGAGTGGATGCAGTATTTCGGCAAAAAGTGGCTGAGTATTTTATTTCTACGAAATATTGAATCTTCCATCGAGAATTAAAATTTCTCCAATCTAACCTATAAACGAACCTAACCTAACTGTCAGAGAATCCCAAAAAACTTTGAATTCTCTTGGAATTTCAGCAAAATGAAATATTTAGCCACTTTCTGCCAAAATTCTGCATCTAATCTTTGAAGTTTCGTTTCGATCGGTTGTGCGGTGTAGGAGTGGCGACGAATCGCGTTTCCGTAGTGGTAACAATGCTTCTAAGAATGAGTAACAATCGGTCTTTATGTCTGGTGAATATGTCTTTAATAGCACCTAAAATGAAGGATTGTCGACTCTCAGGGTGATTGGAGAACAGAGCTCCGCGGGTCTACTAAATATAATCATTGAGTAATTGGAAGCACGGGTTGATGGTGCGGTTTTCTTAATTCGGAATTAGAATGCACGACCGTAAACACCTGAGGTTTCGCATATCACGTCAATTCAACCTAATTTATTTAAGCCTCCGATGAGGGCAGAATATCACTGCCGAAACGTCAGGCAACATATACGTAACTGACTCGACTTGATTGATCGGGCCCTTTCCCTCAAACATAATGATGGTTAATTCAGGAATGACAGATGGACAGAATTAAGTGAGATCGGGTATATTGGAGGTAAGAGTAAAAATCTTATATTTAATGAAACAGCGTGCATTCATGAGCGATGTTCAGGTATAATAGTGCCTTGAATGATAAGGAATGAGGTTCATTTGATTAAAGTAACATGTGTGAACAATTTGGTCGGCCTAATGTTGTTTGTGCGTTTTTGCGGAGTATTTAAGCTATTCACGTTTTTGAGCTGTATAATGTGAAACTTAAACTAAGATTGTACCTTCAGGTAAACGACTTTTAGTTTATTACGAACATGGAATCATCCGTGTATGATACAAAGAAATGAGTATGCGGCGCGCTGCCAAGCTAGATCTTATATATATACTACGTGTGTTAAGCGTTTGCTAAATGCTATGACTCTAAGTTGAATTGCCCCTTCGGGGGATAATCTTGAAGAAAAATAAATATTATTCTGAAAATGAACTCGACAAATTTATCACTATACCCCATTAGATACGAACCACTGACTTCTTTTGCCGACTATGTAAGATCGGACAATTGAGGACGACGAACCAACCGTACCTGCTTCACGCCCATAAATAACAGAAATTTCTACTCCTCCTGATTCAATCTTTCTTAAAGTTACTGGTAGATTCGCGGGAGGTACTTTGACAATGAGAGCGACTAGGCGTGCGGGAAGACTGACGCTAGGCGCACGACACGGCTGGCGGGTCTCCGTCGGTAGGCGTAATAGCTAAAGAATATTAGGATTAAATTCTGACATGTCACAAACTTTCTTGAGAATAATCTGCAAAGTTTTTTTGAAGTTTTTGATGTGATCTGGAAATAGAATGTATCAATAGCTTTTCCAAAGACTATTCGATTCATCAAAGGATCGATGTCGATATCGTGTGCGACGTCGGATCGGACGTTCGCGAATGTTACTAGCACATGATTACCAGAAACATCGCAATGAACTACCCAGACGCACAATCAGTAGTTGTGGGTCACCAATTACCGACTAAGTACTGAAGTACACTGTACAAGTTAGAAATCCAATAACGCTCAGGGAATTTTCTCTATTACGGAAATTATAACGGTGTTGATTCAAGAGAAAGGATTATTTAATTATCTAGATTTGATTTGTCTTACCTCGAGAATTCTGTCGTTGACTGAAATTGATGAAGCAAACTCAGGATTATGAATTGGATTGTTTAATATGAAACGAGAGTCATGACCACTTTTATCTTCGATTTATTGATGTAATATGAGTGATAATTTATAAGTAGAAGAGATATAATGAAGTAATTAGAAAGATTAACTTTGATTAGAAATATGATTTGAATAAGTTTTACTAGTTGTTTTATTGAAAGAGTTGGAAGTATTCTGAACAACTAGGGTGCTAAGATGAAATCAGGAATATGATTCGTACTATTTTATACTCTGGAAAATATACTTCAATGGTTCCAGTTTAATGTCGTCTTTTGAATCTAATCGTCAAATATTACTCTGATAATCTTCGATATATTTCAGCACTCTGACATTACCCCGACAATCTCCGATACACTTAACACATCGATTGTCAATTGTTTCGCCTTTTTATAATTCGGTAATCTGGGCGAGGCCTGGTACTTTCTATGGTGGTGGAAGATTAGTGTCGTGTGAACTTTGTTCATTGTTTTAGAGGATATTACCTTTTGCAGATCTAAGATATCATACCTATGTAAACCTGGCCCCCGACTTGCACCAATCGACTTAGTTTTCATAATTCCTGAAGATTTTGGTATGTAGTTGATTGTAGTGAAAACCATTTCGGTTGTAGTTGCCTAAAAGAGGAATGGTAGCCACTTGAGAAGATGGCGTCCTGCAAGTTTGAGAAAACATAGATTTCGATCTTTGTTCGTATCCAAAATCGTTCGTAGTTGATTGTACTTAACTTATTTCCGATTGTCGTTCGATGGTTATCGTGGAAAAGGAAGAAAAAAAAAAAATGACATGAAAACGGTTTTCAACTCCCCACAGTCCGAAAAATCGTTTGTAGTTGTTTTTAGTATCGTCAATTTCGTTTGTAGTCGCTCAGAAATTGATACGAAAACGGGTTTTCACCCCCAGAATCCATAAAATCGTTTGTAGTTGTTTGTAGTTCCCTGAGTTTCGTTTGTAGTTGCTCAAAAATTCATACGAAGACGAATGTTCACCTCCAGAGTCCATAAAATCGTTTGTAGTTGTTTGTATAGTACCCTCAATTTTGTTTGTAGTTGCTCAGAAATCATAACGAAGCCGGGCTTTCACTCCTAGATTCCATAAAATCGTTGGTCGTGGTTTATACTACCCTCAATTTCGTTTGTAGTTGCTCAGAAATCCTCACGGAACCGGGTTTTCACCCCTAGAGTCCATGAAATTGTTTGTAGTTGTTTGTAGTACGTTCAATTTCGTATGTTGTTGCTCGAAAACTAATACGGAGACGGGTTTTCACTTCCAGAGTCCATAAAATCGTTCGTAGTTGTTTGTAGTACCCTCAGTTTCGTTTGTAGTTGCTCGAAAATTCATACGGAGACGGATTTTCACCTCCAGAGTGCATGAAATCGTTTCTTTCTTCTTGTATCTATCGAAATCGTATCTATCTCTTTCTATTTTCTTCGTCTGCCGTTCGGCTGGAATATACATAGGTATAGAAACTGTAGTACATCGGACGGCTGCCAGGCCAGACGCGCTCTGTAGTCTGCACAGAGGTAGTGGGGCAGCGACTGCGGTGGGCCGTGGCGCGTTGAGCGTGTGCAACCGTCCGACATAGTGAGGCAGACAACGAGCGGCACTATAGGTATGTGATACAAAATTATGCAAATAAAATATAATATCACATTATGCAAGTAATAATTTATTTATCATGCATGAAGGGTGATGAAGATGAAACAGTCGAAGTGATCCAGGTGAAAACACAGATGATGAGCCAGATGATTAGGCTGTTGACGATCAAGAACGGACGCTACTATACGATGGTGCGAGAATTAGTCGACGTGAAAGCGAGCTACTGATAATGTCTTTTTTGCTGCGATACTCTCTGCCCGATAAGAGCCTGGAGGACCTTTTGCATTTAGTGAACTGCCACATGCCTTAAAAGGTTGACAGTTCCAAGTATTTGTTCAAGAAAAAGTTTCCTGAGGGATTGGTTCGGCAACATTTTTTCTGCAGCTCTTGTGCTGAATATTTGAACATTGAAAATGAACAAGAAGAAATCAACTGTGTGTGTGGGGTTACAAACTAATAGAAAGCAACTGAAACGAGGAGGCAAGTATTTCGTGACCAACAACATATCGGAAAGAATCAAAGACATTTTGACCGATAATAACGTTGCCAGGCACCTTCGTCGAACAGACAATGAGACTAGTGATATGACGTCTGGAAGACTGTATAAACGCTTAGTTGATAGTGCCATGTTTAGAAACAATGATATAACCCTTCAGTGGAACACAGATGGCGCAAACGTTTTCAAATCTTCTAACAAATCGTTGTGGCCGATACAAATATCTATCAACGAGCTTCCATACACTGTTCGAAAGAACAATATGATTCTAGCGGGCCTTTGGATTGGTGAAGGCTCACCTCGCATGGATGTTTTCCTCAAACCATTTGTAGAAGAATTGAATGATTTGCATAATGAAGGAATCACATGCTCTTTTCTTGGCCAAGACAATGTCACCGTAAAAGTACACTGTTTGATTGCTTCGGTGGACTCTGTTGCCAGGCCAAAGGTAATACCACATGTGTGCATGGTAACTCGTTAGATTATTTCAATTCAATTAACTGAGTGGGTTTAATTTCAATTTCAGCTACAAAATATGATTCAATTCAACGGCCGTTTTGGATGTCCACATTGTCCCAATGAAGGTGAGGTAGTTGAAAAAGGAAAGGGTTTTGTTCGAATATATCAACCAATGATTGGTGAATTGCGGGATGCTAGACAACTTCAGGAGAATGCTGAAAGTGCTGTACTGCAAAATAAACCCGTCAATGGAGTCAAAGGATTTTCTCTTTTATTGTTAGTTCAAATTTTCGATATCATACGATCATTTGTTCCTGATTATATGCACGCCATTCTCTTGGGAGTAGTTCGTGCTATATGCGAGCTTTAGTTCAACAGTAAATACTCTCATTCTCCGTGGTATATAGGTCTACGATTCCGGTAGTTTTCCACAATTTATCCGGTTATGATTCCCACTTCATCATAAAATCTCTGGCTACAACTTTTCCCGGTGACATTTCGCTGCTACCCATCAATAAGGAAAGATACATATCATTCACAAAGAAAGTCGCTGGTACTCTGATTAGTTTGAGATTTATAGATTCACTTCGATTCATGGCTAGCAGCATAGAGAAATTAGCATCATACGTTGACGATGCCGATAAGCAAATCACACGGAAATTTTACCGTGATCAAGATGAATTCAGTTTGATGATTCGTAAAGGTGTCTTTCCATACGAATATATCGATTCTTGGGAAAAACTCGACGAAACGAAATTACCTGACAAAACAGATTTCTATTCGAAACTCAGTGTCGCGGGTATTACCGATGCTGATTATAAGCACGCGAAGGATGTCTGGATCAAGTTTAATTTAAAAACGTTGGGCGAGTATTCCGATCTGTATCTGAAAACCGATGTGCTCCTATTAGCTGATATATTTCAAAATTTTCGAGGCAGCTGCTTCAAAACGTACAACTTGGATCCTCTTCATTACTACACCGCACCGGGACTTGCTTTTGATGCTATGTTAAAGCAAACGAAAATTAATCTTCAACTCTTAGACGATCCTGAAATGCTATTATTCATTGAGAAAAGCATAAGGGGCGGTGTAGCACAGTGCTCAAATCGCTATGCCAAAGCAAATAATCGATTTATGGGTGAAGATTTTTATTCAAGCAAAGCAGAATCATATTTAATGTATTTTGATGTTAACAATCTGTATGGTGCAGCTATGAGTGAGCATTTGCCGAGTGGATCGTTCGAGTGGGAGAATGAAACCATTGATGTAATGTCTCATCCGGATGACTCCTCAATTGGTTATATGCTAGAGGTAGATTTAGATTATCCCATAGAGCTCCATAAACAGCATGCAGACTTACCTCTCTGCCCCGAACATTTCACTCCACCGGGTAGTAAGATGAGAAAACTTGCGACAACGCTTCTACCCAAAGAAAAATATGTGTTGCACTATCGTAATTTGAAACAATGCATCAAATTTGGTTTCAAGCTAGTTAAAGTGCATAGAATTCTAAGGTTTGCACAATCACCATGGTTAAAATCATATATCGATCTCAATACAAATATGCGGAAGCAATCGAGAAACGAGTTTGAGAAAAACTTTTACAAACTCATGAATAACGCTGTATTCGGTAAGACTATGGAGAATGTTCGCAATCATAAAACTGTGAAACTAATCATGAAATGGGATGGTAGGGGTGGTGCGCGTGCTCTCATTGCAAGACCCTCATTCCATAGCTGCACCATATTTGATGAAGATATGGTGATTATCGAGCTAAATCGTGCCAAAGTTTATTTCAATAAGCCTATATACATTGGCGCTGCAATTCTAGATCTATCAAAAATATATCTCTACAACTTCCACTATGACTATGTAAAAAACAATTTTTCATATAATGAAGCAAAATTAATGTATACCGACACGGATAGCTTGATATATCAATTCACAGTACCAAATATCTATGAAATCATCAAACGTGATGTTGTGACAATGTTCGATACATCAGACTATCCACCTGATAATACCTACGGTATCCCCTTATTGAATAAAAAACACCTTGGTTTGATGAAGGATGAAAATAATGGGAAAATTATGACTGAATTTATCGGACTGCGTGCAAAACTCTACACTTTCAGAACTCGCGGTGAGACTGATGAAAAACGTGCAATGGGTGTAAAAAGTTCAACATTGAAGTCCATCACGTTTGATGATTACAAACGATGTCTCATTGATTATAAAAATTTAGTTGGCAAACAGTGTATGATAAAAAGTAGTCGTCATACAGTTAGCACTATCGTACAAAATAAGTTAGCTCTAAGCTGGCGCGATGATAAACGAAATTTAATACCAGGTAAAACAGATACTTTACCGTGGGGTTACCAAGATTTTGTAAACTTGTAAATTTTATCAAATATGTAAAAAGAGTTTTCTCACATTTTCTCACATTTGAAAAGAGTTTTCTAAAGTGAAATGAAACAATTTTCCATTCACTTTACATGCAAATGTATGAAAAACTTTTCAAATGTGAGAAAATGTGAGAACATGTAAGAAAATGTGAAAAAATGTGAGAAAATGTGAGAAAATGTGAGAAAATGTGAAAAAATGTGAGAAAATGTGAGAAAACTTTTTGTTGCTTGATAATCAGGTAAACTAGCGTTGGGGTTGGGAAGAGTGAAGCAACAATGTAAATATATTGATAATAAATTTACTCAATAAAATTATATTACATATCTGATTTATTCGTCCAACTATTATGCGAATTGTCAAATCCCAACCATTTTACATAGAGTTGATCACCACGCCTCCGCAAGACCTTTTCTACAAGATAGCCATCGGGATATTGCACCCTGCTGAGCTCCTCCTCGTAAAACCCGCCTTCGTTGGGTTGGTTCAGGTAGTCGACGAGTTTGTAAGTTGGAGGGTTGGTATTTTTCACCTCATGAACCGTAAATATTTCTGTGGTCCAATTCGGCGTGTAACCCTTTTCAAACACATTTTTATATTTGCTAATTCGAACTTTGTCGCCAACCTTAAATTTACGTTTTCGCTTGCTTCTTTTGATCTGACGAGGCTTATACACATCCCGATATATCTGCTTCTCATTAGCTATAGTTACATCTTTCGGTTTCATTCTAATTGTACGATGCTTGGTGTTATTATACGATGCAATTCAATCCGGTAGAATACTGATCCACTTATGAGAACCCTGAAGTGTGAATTGCTTCCACATTTTATTCTTCAGGGTTCGATTGAAACGTTCGCAAATCGATGCCTTCAAGTTGCTGAAGGTTGAGTACATGTTAACACCATGATGTTTCACGAGAGTCTTGAATCGTTCATTGTAAAACTCTTTGCCTTGATCAACGTGTAAATGTTTCGGTACACGACCACGAGTCAGCACAGATTTCATGGCAGCTGTTACATCTGTGGCGTTTTTACTTTTCATTGGCACACCCCAGGCAAATTTTGAGAACACATCGATAACTGTGAGTAAAAATTGATGACCCCTGTTGACCGTCGAGTAGGCTGACATATCAACTAAATCAGCTTGCCAAGTCTCGTCCAGCCCCCGTATATCGACATAACGTCGAGGATAATTACGGCGTGCAGGTCTATGAAGCTCGTTGGCTATTACACGCTTCATGTTGTATCAGAACGCTTCTCCTGCTCCTCCCACCCCTCCGCCTCCTCCTCGTCCTTCTCGTCTTCTACCTTCTACCTCTTCCTCCTCCTGCGCATCTCCCGCACAATGCTAGCCTCTACTCTGGTCAGGCGATTGTTTACCTCTCCACTAGCCTCCCTTGCAAGGCTCAACGTATTCACAACTCCTTCCCGCGCAAACCTCAATGCTTTTTGAGCCTCTCCCCAAGCATATATTGTCACCTGTTCTATGTCTTCCAGGATTTTCTTCTCTAGAATGTCGAGCTCTCGTTCTAGAGTGGAGCCAAAGGCTTGTTGCATGGCATTCTGAATAACACCAATTGACTGCCGCACAATATCCTCAAGGATTTTCAGAGAAACAGCATCGTTTGGTTCCCGGGGGTCAGCGATATTGCACAATCGTTTGCTATCTATATCGTAGTGGTTGTCTTCGGTAAGCCTAAATCCAATGCCCGGAGGTCCTCGAGTAACACTTTTACCACTGCCGCTAACCAGCTGCCGTCCAAATATGTCAATGCTCATTGTTCAACGGTTGGTTGGTGAATGATTGCTTTTATTACAGATCACACACTAATAAATTATTCTCGCCTCTCGTAGTTCCTCAATAATGGAAACTATTTCGTTGTCATGGCTGGTATTACCAGCCGCTTGCGATGCCATGAGTAACCGAAGACGATCAATGAGCTCATTAGGATCATCCCAATAAACATAATCCATGCTTTGTCCTTGTGCGATTTTATGGGTTGGTAATAAACCTTTTCCGAATCTTTGCCTAGATTTTTTCACCGGTGAGTCGATGTATGGGGCAATGAAATCTCTATACTTTAAACTTTTTTCCCTATCATGATGGGGGCTTTCTTCAGCTTTGTAATATTTTCGATATGCATTCGTTTTCTTCACGATTTTGATATAATTCAATTTGTCATTTTTATTCACAATCGTAGAATCGGGCAACTTTTTGAACAGCAATTCGAGCAATCCTGGTGTAATATCATAGCTATTATCGCCAACATATATCTCGTCATCACCAAATATGATATCCGAGTCACCAATCTTCATTCCACCGACCAACTTTCGAACACCATATTTCGTATCCAAGTTCTTGCGCTCTTTGGATGATGTACACATGTTTAAATAGCGCGTCGTCTTAGCATCTTTTTTCAATATTGGTGTGCTTGTAGAGGCAGCTGCAAACGTGCCATCCTGGTTGTTATCATTATCATCATGGGTATGATCTCCGTCATCTATAGCAGCGACGGTTGTAGCATTGTCTCCATAGAAATGTTAGTTGCCAGGCTCTCCGCATTCACACTTTTATATGCATCATCGTCATCATCATCATCATCATCATCATCATCGTTCTCATAAGCTTTGCTTTTCGCAAAATCTTCAGTCTTCTCTGTCTTAACCAAATTTGGTTCCGACTTTACTTCTCGCTTCATGAGTAACCGCTGCTGCTGTTTCGATGAATCTACTAACTTATGCAGAGGTGTAACCAGAGGTTTGAAGATTTCACTCATAGCCTGCTCATCGGTGTCTTTTCCCATTTTTATCATTTTGTGTTTACGCCGTATGATATCACTAGCCCTCGCTATTTCTCGCAACACATCATTTTGCTTACGTATCTTGGAGCTCTCCATGCTGCTGCTGCTAGTTTGATCGATGTATTGTAACTGTATGCCATTCATCGATGATTCAGGCTTATAAAGCAGTCGAAACCTCGCCTATATCGACCAGCGTTAATCTCACTGTCTTTGTCGATGGTGACAAAACTATATCTACCGTCATTCCAGCACGCCAAACACAAATCTTTGAATTGTTGATAGGGCATATCGGTGTTCACGTGATCGGCGTATATGTGCTTCAAATTCATTTCATCTTGGCGGAAAAGAACCAATAAGTTTGCATTATCACGCACCAGATGTTTCGGGATGCGAGCATACGTTTGACACAGATAAAAACTATCGACATCTCTGTGCCGCCCCATGCAGAAATAGGCTCTGATATTATCTTGCTTCTCACAGGCCACGTCATCGAAAATCATGACCGAGTTGGGATGCGCATCTTTCGGCTCTACAACCTCTTTGTGCTCATTAAATGGGAAATAACCCAACCCCACCACAGGTTCCAGCAACCTCTTCAAGAATTCATACTTTGGTTGATTGAGGGATTTTGAATAGACGTACACATTTTCAAATCGTAGCCCATTGGCATGAGTCAGTAGCGTGAGAAGGGCATTAGTTTTTCCGCAATTCGAGGGCCCGCAAAAGACGGCTCTCACACTATTTGGTAGTAGAGGCCCGTGACGTTTCCCATTCTTCTTTTTTCGTTCGACCAATTTATCGAAATTGGCAATGGGTAGTTTAATTGTTTGATCTTGAAATTTCATGATGCTTGGTAAACGCCGCAATGGGAACTAATATATTTATGCATAAAATACGCGCTTTTATAGAATTTGTGTCAGTTCATGACCAGTCATGGTTGGACAAACACGTGGGCAAAGGAGCGGTTGTGGTTTAATAAATAATATCATCAACAAGCTTCCAGTCGAATTACATGTTCCCGGCTATCAGTACTGCGGGCCTGGTACAAAATTGGTAAAGAGGTTAGCTCGAGGTGATCGAGGTATCAATGCTCTAGACGCTGCATGCAAGCAGCACGATATTGCATACTCCAAGAATCAGGATAATATCGCTGAGCGTCATAAAGCTGATAGAGTGCTTGCCGAAAGGGCTTGGAATCGGGTTTTGGCTAAAGACGCAAGTGTGGCTGAAAAAGCCGTCGCTTGGGCGGTTACCAACACAATGAAAGCAAAATCTAAACTGGGTATGGGTATGGGGATGCGCATGACACAAACACCGCGCAAGAACAAGAAAAGAACGCTGAAACTTATTATACGAGCAGCAAAGAAATCTATGAAGCCAGGCTCCAAAGCTATTGAGTCGGCGTTGGCGGGTGCTCGTTCGATTGTATCTAAAGGAAAAGGAAAAGTGTACACACCTCGTATCTTACCCATCCCTAAGAAAATTGGTGGTTTACTACCGTTTCTTATACCAATCTTTGCAGCCCTTAGCGCCACAGGTGCCCTAGCGGGCGGTGCTGCGGGTATAGCAAAAGCTGTTAACGAGGCTAAGGCAAACAAGCACCAGTTACAAGAATCCAAGCGTCACAATGCTACAATGGAGGCGATCGCTTTGGGGAAGGGTTTATACCTGAAACCATATAAGACAGGTATGGGGCTGTATTTGATGCCTACAAAAAACTGATAAAGCTACCACACCGAGCCCTCACAGATGCCGATTTGCTCAACTATGCAAAAGCTATGAAAATTCCACACTTCCGGGGTGTTTTTATGCGAAATGATTTACCTAGTTCAGGACCTAGAAAGCGTGAATCTGCAATTATCAATCTCGATGATAAAAACGGTCCGGGAACGCATTGGGTTGCATATACGAAAAACGGCAACGAGGCGATGTATTTCGACAGTTTCGGCGATTTACAACCACCTAGAGATCTACTGAAATATCTCGGTGTTGGTAGCGTAAAATATAATCATGAGAGGTATCAAGAGTATAACACAATTATTTGCGGTCACTTGTGTCTCGAGTTTCTCTGCGGACAACTATAAAATGTGCGCATATCGTTGATCCGTTATTAGTCATGGCTGATTCGTTCACGTTGACACTCTCCGGAGAATCGTCGGTATTGAGGGCTCAATATTTCCCACCCATCGAGCTATCACCAACACAGACATGTGTTCTCGGACTCATAGAGCTCCTGACATTCAACGCAATCCCCAATATAGATGTGGGGTGTAATAAGTTTCATACATCGCCCAACACAATAATTACAATACCCACTGGGAGCTATGAAATTGAAGATATCGCAAATTATCTGAATAACGTACTACCTGAGGATTATAATATCAATCTGAAAGCTAATAACAATGAGCTAGTCTGTGAAATTAGATGTAGTCATTCTGTGGACTTCAGACCAAAAGATTCTATCGGCCGATTGCTCGGTTTCATCCCCAGTGTTCTAGAAGGTGGTATTACCCACAAGTCCAAGTTACCCATTCGCATACTCAAAGTCAACGCTTTGCGAGTTGAGTGTAATATTACCACAGGCGCATACATAAACGAGCATCGAGCACATACGATTCATCAATTTTTTCCAACCGTACCACCTGGATATAAGATCGTGGAAGTGCCGACAAATGTCATTTACCATCCAATCACCGTGCAGTCAATACGCGATATACAATTGAGAATAGTTGATCAGGACGGAGAATTGATCAATTTTCGAGGTGAAACTGTAACTATACGATTACATGTGAAATCTTTGCGATAATATGGGTATTGTGTTTGAGAGGACAAGAAAATCTGGTTGTAGTTATAAAAGCCCGATAACATGCCCAAGCATCATCAGTCATCGAGCAGCTCTGATTCGAGTGACACATCAGAACGCTCAGTTTCTCCAGAGCCTAGGACTTCGACTTCGTTGTGGTGGAAAATAAGAATTCGCTGCTATATCTGCATATGCCCATCACGAAAATGGGTGGGTCGGCGCGAGATTTGTAAGGGAAAAAAGTTCATGTGCTCGCCTAGCACAACTCAGCACAATTCGCAAATTTTGGAAATTGCGGAAATTTTGGAAATTTGAGTGTCGGTTGGAGGGAAAGATCCATGTTTACGAGTGCAAGGGTGGGTCGGAGCGAGATTTGTGAGCGGAAAAAGTTTATGCGCTCGCCTAGCACAACTAAGCACAACTCGCAAAATTTGGGAAATTGCGGAAATTTTGGAAATTTGAGTGTCGGTTGGGGGGAAAGATCCATGTTTACGAGCGCAAGGGTGGGTCGGAGCGAGATTTGTAAGAAAACAAAGTTTATGTGCTGGCCTAGCACAACTCAGCACGAGTCGCAAATTTTGGAAATTGCGGAAATTTTGGAATTTTGAGTGTCTGTTGGGGGGAAAGATCCATGTTTACGAGCGCAAGGGTGGGTCGGAGCGAGATGTGTAAGTGGGAAAAGTTCATGTGCTCGCCTAGCACAACTCAGCACGACTCGCAAATTTTGGAAATTGCGGAAATTTTGGAAATTTGAGTGTCCGTTGGGGGGAAAGATCCATGTTTACGAGCGCAAGGATGGGTCGGAGCGAGATTTGTAAGAAGAAAAAGTTCATGTGCTCGCCTGGCACAACTCAGCACATATCGCCAATTTTGGAAAATACGGAAATTTTGAGAAATTTGAGTGTCGGTTGGGGGGAAAGATCCATGTTTACGAGCGCAAGGGTGGGTCTGCGCGAGATTTGTAAGAGGAAATAGTTCATGTGCTCGCCTAGCACAACTCAGCACAACTTGCAAATTTTGGAAATTGCGGAAATTTTGGAAATTTGATTGTCGGTTGGAGGGAAAGATCCATGTTTACGAGCGCAAGGGTGGGTCGGCGCGAGATTTGTAAGCGGAAAAAGTTCATGTGCTCGCCTAGCACAACTCAGCACAACTCACCAATTTTGGAAAATACGGAAATTTTGGAAATTTGAGTGTCGGTTGGGGGGAAAGATTCATGTTTACGAGCGCAAGGGTGGGTCGGAGCGAGATTTGTAAGAGGAAAAAGTTCATGTGCTCGCCTAGCACAACTCAGCACATTTCGCCAATTTTGGAAAATACGGAAATTTTGGAAATTTGAGTGTCGGTTGGGGGGAAAGATCCATGTTTACGAGCGCAAGGGTGGGTCGGAGCGAGATTTGTACGAGGTGAAAGTTCATGTGCTCGCCTAGCACAACTCAGCACAACTTGCAAATTGTGGAAATTGCCGAAATTTTGGAAATTTGAGTGTCGGTTGGGGGGAAAGATCCATGTTTACGAGCGCAAGGGTGGGTCGGCGCGAGTCTTGTAAGAGGAAAAAGTTCATGTGCTCGCCTAGCACGACTCAGCACAACTCGCCAATTTTGGAAAATACGGAAATTTTGGAAATTTGAGTGTCGGTTGGGGGGAAAGATCCATGTTTACGAGCGCAAGGGTGGGTCGGCGCGAGATTTGTAAGACGAAAAAGTTTATGTGCTCGCCTACCACAACTCAGCACAACTCGCAAAATTTGGAAATTGCGGAAATTTTGGAAATTTGAATGTCGATTGAGGGGGAAAGATCCATGTTTACGAGCGCAAGGGTGGGTCGGAGCGAGATTTGTAAGGGAAAAAAGTTCATGTGCTCGCCTAGCACAACGCAGCACGAGTCGCAAATTTTGGAAATTGCGGAAATTTTGGAAATTTGAGTGTCGGTTGGGGGGAAAGATCCATGTTTACGAGCGCAAGGGTGTGTCGGAGCGAGATTTGTAAGGGGAAAAAGTGCATGTGCTCGCCTAGCACAACTCAGCACAACTCGCAAAGTCCGGAAATTGCGGAAATTTTGGAAATTTGAGTGTCGATTGGGGGGAATGATCCATGTATACGAGCGCAAGGGTGGGTCGGAGCGAGATTTGTAAGGGGAAAAAGTTCATGTGCTCGCCTAGCACAACTCAGCACAACTAGGAAATTTCGGAAATTGCGGAAATTTTGGAAATTTGACTGTCGGTTGGGGGGAAAGATCCATGTATACGAGCGCAAGAGTGGGTCGGCGCGAGATTTGTAAGGGGAAAAAGTTCATGTGCTTGCCTAGCACAACTCAGCACACTCCACCAATTTTGGAAAATACGGAAATTTTGGAAATTTGAGTGTCGGTTGGGGGGAAAGATCCATGTTTACGAGCGCAAGGGTGGGTCGGCGCGAGATTTGTAAGAGGAAAAAGTTTATGTGCTCGCCTAGCACAACTCAGCACAACTCGGAAATTTCGGAAATTGCGGAAATTTTGGAAATTTGAGTGTCGGTTGGAGGGAAAGATCCATGTTTACGAGCGCAAGGGTGGGTCGACGCGAGATTTGTAGGGGGTAAAAGTTCATGTGCTCGCCTAGCACAACTCAGCACAACTCGCAAAGTCCGGAAATTGCGGAAATTTTGGAAATTTGAGTGTCGATTGGGGGGAATGATCCATGTTTACGAGCGCAAGGGTGGGTCGGAGCGAGATTTGTAAGGGGAAAAAGTTCATGTGCTCGCCTAGCACAACTCAGCACAACTCGGAAATTTCGGAAATTGCGGAAATTTTGGAAATTTGAGTGTCGGTTGGAGGGAAAGATCCATGTTTACGAGCGCAAGGGTGGGTCGACGCGAGATTTGTAGGGGGTAAAAGTTCATGTGCTCGCCTAGCACAACTCAGCACACTCCGCCGATTTTGGAAAATACGGAAATTTTGGAAATTTGAGTGTCGGTTGGCGGGAAAGATCCATGTTTACGAGCGCAAGGGTGGGTCGGCGCGAGATTTGTGAGAGGAAAACGTTTATGTGCTCGCCTACCACAACTCAGCACAACTCGCAAAATTTGGAAATTGCGGAAATTTTGGAAATTTGAATGTCGATTGAGGGGAAAAGATCCATGTTTACGAGCGCAAGGGTGGGTCGGAGCGAGATTTGTAAGGGGAAAAAGTTCATGTGCTCGCCTAGCACAACTCAGCACAACTCGCAAAGTCCGGAAATTGCGGAAATTTTGGAAATTTGAGTGTTGATTGGGGGGAATGATCCATGTTTACGAGCGCAAGGGTGGGTCGGAGCGAGATTTGTAAGGGGAAAAAGTTTATGTGCTCGCCTAGCACAACTCAGCACAACTCGGAAATTTCGGAAATTGCGGAAATTTTGGAAATTTGAGTGTCGGTTGGAGGGAAAGATCCATGTTTACGAGCGCAAGGGTGGGTCGACGCGAGATTTGTAGGGGGTAAAAGTTCATGTGCTCGCCTAGCACAACTCAGCACACTCCGCCGATTTTGGAAAATACGGAAATTTTGGAAATTTGAGTGTCGGTTGGCGGGAAAGATCCATGTTTACGAGCGCAAGGGTGGGTCGGAGCGAGATTTGTAAGGAGAAAAAGTTCATGTGCTCGCCTAGCACGACTTAGCACAACTCGCCAATTTTGGAAAATACGGAAATTTTGGAAATTTGAGTGTCGGTTGGAGGGAAAGATCCATGTTTACGAGTGCAAGGGTGGGTCGGAGCGAGATTTGTGAGCGGAAAAAGTTTATGCGCTCGCCTAGCACAACTAAGCACAACTCGCAAAATTTGGGAAATTGCGGAAATTTTGGAAATTTGAGTGTCGGTTGGGGGGAAAGATCCATGTTTACGAGCGCAAGGGTGGGTCGGAGCGAGATGTGTAAGTGGGAAAAGTTCATGTGCTCGCCTAGCACAACTCAGCACGACTCGCAAATTTTGGAAATTGCGGAAATTTTGGAAATTTGAGTGTCCGTTGGGGGGAAAGATCCATGTTTACGAGCGCAAGGATGGGTCGGAGCGAGATTTGTAAGAAGAAAAAGTTCATGTGCTCGCCTGGCACAACTCAGCACATATCGCCAATTTTGGAAAATACGGAAATTTTGAGAAATTTGAGTGTCGGTTGGGGGGAAAGATCCATGTTTACGAGCGCAAGGGTGGGTCTGCGCGAGATTTGTAAGAGGAAATAGTTCATGTGCTCGCCTAGCACAACTCAGCACAACTCGCAAATTTTGGAAATTGCGGAAATTTTGGAAATTTGATTGTCGGTTGGAGGGAAAGATCCATGTTTACGAGCGCAAGGGTGGGTCGGCGCGAGATTTGTAAGAGGAAAAAGTTCATGTGCTCGCCTAGCACAACTCAGCACATTTCGCCAATTTTGGAAAATACGGAAATTTTGGAAATTTGAGTGTCGGTTGGGGGGAAAGATCCATGTTTACGAGCGCAAGGGTGGGTCGGAGCGAGATTTGTACGAGGTGAAAGTTCATGTGCTCGCCTAGCACAACTCAGCACAACTTGCAAATTGTGGAAATTGCCGAAATTTTGGAAATTTGAGTGTCGGTTGGGGGGAAAGATCCATGTTTACGAGCGCAAGGGTGGGTTGGCGCGAGTCTTGTAAGAGGAAAAAGTTCATGTGCTCGCCTAGCACGACTCAGCACACTTCGCCAATTTTGGAAAATACGGAAATTTTGGAAATTTGAGTGTCGGTTGGGGGGAAAGATCCATGTTTACGAGCGCAAGGGTGGGTCGGCGCGAGATTTGTAAGACGAAAAAGTTTATGTGCTCGCCTACCACAACTCAGCACAACTCGCAAAATTTGGAAATTGCGGAAATTTTGGAAATTTGAATGTCGATTGAGGGGGAAAGATCCATGTTTACGAGCGCAAGGGTGGGTCGGAGCGAGATTTGTAAGGGAAAAAAGTTCATGTGCTCGCCTAGCACAACGCAGCACGAGTCGCAAATTTTGGAAATTGCGGAAATTTTGGAAATTTGAGTGTCGGTTGGGGGGAAAGATCCATGTTTACGAGCGCAAGGGTGTGTCGGAGCGAGATTTGTAAGGGGAAAAAGTGCATGTGCTCGCCTAGCACAACTCAGCACAACTCGCAAAGTCCGGAAATTGCGGAAATTTTGGAAATTTGAGTGTCGATTGGGGGGAATGATCCATGTATACGAGCGCAAGGGTGGGTCGGAGCGAGATTTGTAAGGGGAAAAAGTTCATGTGCTCGCCTAGCACAACTCAGCACAACTAGGAAATTTCGGAAATTGCGGAAATTTTGGAAATTTGACTGTCGGTTGGGGGGAAAGATCCATGTATACGAGCGCAAGGGTGGGTCGGCGCGAGATTTGTAAGGGGAAAAAGTTCATGTGCTTGCCTAGCACAACTCAGCACACTCCACCAATTTTGGAAAATACGGAAATTTTGGAAATTTGAGTGTCGGTTGGGGGGAAAGATCCATGTTTACGAGCGCAAGGGTGGGTCGGCGCGAGATTTGTAAGATGAAAAAGTTTATGTGCTCGCCTAGCACAACTCAGCACAACTCGGAAATTTCGGAAATTGCGGAAATTTTGGAAATTTGAGTGTCGGTTGGAGGGAAAGATCCATGTTTACGAGCGCAAGGGTGGGTCGACGCGAGATTTGTAGGGGGTAAAAGTTCATGTGCTCGCCTAGCACAACTCAGCACAACTCGCAAAGTCCGGAAATTGCGGAAATTTTGGAAATTTGAGTGTCGATTGGGGGGAATGATCCATGTTTACGAGCGCAAGGGTGGGTCGGAGCGAGATTTGTAAGGGGAAAAAGTTCATGTGCTCGCCTAGCACAACTCAGCACAACTCGGAAATTTCGGAAATTGCGGAAATTTTGGAAATTTGAGTGTCGGTTGGAGGGAAAGATCCATGTTTACGAGCGCAAGGGTGGGTCGACGCGAGATTTGTAGGGGGTAAAAGTTCATGTGCTCGCCTAGCACAACTCAGCACACTCCGCCGATTTTGGAAAATACGGAAATTTTGGAAATTTGAGTGTCGGTTGGCGGGAAAGATCCATGTTTACGAGCGCAAGGGTGGGTCGGCGCGAGATTTGTAAGAGGAAAAAGTTTATGTGCTCGCCTACCACAACTCAGCACAACTCGCAAAATTTGGAAATTGCGGAAATTTTGGAAATTTGAATGTCGATTGAGGGGGAAAGATCCATGTTTACGAGCGCGAGGGTGGGTCGGAGCGAAATTTGTAAGGGGAAAAAGTTCATGTGCTCGCCTAGCACAACTCAGCACAACTAGGAAATTTCGGAAATTGCGGAAATTTTGGAAATTTGACTGTCGGTTGGGGGGAAAGATCCATGTATACGAGCGCAAGGGTGGGTCGGCGCGAGATTTGTAAGGGGAAAAAGTTCATGTGCTCGCCTAGCACAACTCAGCACAACTCGGAAATTTCGGAAATTGCGGAAATTTTGGAAATTTGAGTGTCGGTTGGAGGGAAAGATCCATGTTTACGAGCGCAAGGGTGGGTCGACGCGAGATTTGTAGGGGGTAAAAGTTCATGTGCTCGCCTAGCACAACTCAGCACACTCCGCCGATTTTGGAAAATACGGAAATTTTGGAAATTTGAGTGTCGGTTGGGGGGAAAGATCCATGTTTACGAGCGCAAGGGTGGGTCGGCGCCAGATTTGTAAGGAGGAAAAGTTTATGTGCTCGCCTAGCTCGACTCAGCACAACTTGCCAATTTAGGAAAATACGGAAATTTTGGAAATTTGAGTGTCGGTTGGGGGGAAAGATCCATGTTTACGAGCGCAAGGGTGGGTCGGCGCGAGATTTGTAAGAGGAAAAAGTTTATGTGCTCGCCTACCACAACTCAGCACAACTCGCAAAATTTGGAAATTGCGGAAATTTTGGAAATTTGAATGTCGATTGAGGGGGAAAGATCCATGTTTACGAGCGCAAGGCTGGGTCGGAGCGAGATTTGTAAGAGGAAAAAGTTTATGTGCTCGCCTACCACAACTCAGCACAACTCGCAAAATTTGGAAATTGCGGAAATTTTGGAAATTTGAATGTCGATTGAGGGGAAAAGATCCATGTTTACGAGCGCAAGGGTGGGTCGGAGCGAGATTTGTAAGGGGAAAAAGTTCATGTGCTCGCCTAGCACAACTTAGCACAACTCGGAAATTTCGGAAATTGCGGAAATTTTGGAAATTTGGGTGTCGGTTGGAGGGAAAGATCCATGTTTACGAGCGCAAGGGTGGGTCGGAGCGAGATTTGTAAGGAGAAAAAGTTCATGTGCTCGCCTAGCTCGACTCAGCACAACTTGCCAATTTAGGAAAATACGGAAATTTTGGAAATTTGAGTGTCGGTTGGGGGGAAAGATCCATGTTTACGAGCGCAAAGGTGGGTCGGCGCGAGATTTGTAAGAGGAAAAAGTTTATGTGCTCGCCTACCACAACTCAGCACAACTCGCAAAATTTGGAAATTGCGGAAATTTTGGAAATTTGAATGTCGATTGAGGGGGAAAGATCCATGTTTACGAGCGCAAGGCTGGGTCGGAGCGAGATTTGTAAGGGAAAAACGTTCATGTGCTCGCCTAGCACAACTCAGCACACTTCGCAAATTTCGGAAATTGCGGAAATTTTGGAAATTTGAGTGTCTGTTGGGGGGAAAGATCCATGATTACGAGCGCAAGGGTGGGTCGGAGCGAGATTTGTAGGAGAAAAAAGTTCATGTGCTCGCCTAGCACAAGTCAGCACACTTCGCAAATTTTGGAAATTGCGGAAATTTTGGAAATTTGAGTGTCGGTTGGGGGGAAAGATCCATGTTTACGAGGGCAAGGGTGGGTCGGAGCGAGATTTGTAAGAGGAAAAAGTTCATGTGCTCGCCTAGCACAACTCATCACAACTCGGAAAGTCCGGAAATTGCGGAAATTTTGGAAATATGAGTGTCGGTTGAGGGGGAAAGATCCATGTTTACGAGCGCTAGGGTGGGTCGGAGCGAGATTTGTAAGGGAAAAAAGTTCATGTGCTCGCCTAGCACAACTCAGCACACTTCGCAAATTTCGGAAATTGCGGAAATTTTGGAAATTTGAGTGTCTGTTGGGGGGAAAGATCCATGTTTACGAGCGCAAGGGTGGGTCGGAGCGAGATTTGTAGGAGAAAAAAGTTCATGTGCTCGCCTAGCACAACTCAGCACAACTCGCAAAGTCCGGAAATTGCGGAAATTTTGGAAATTTGAGTGTCGATTGGGGGGAATGATCCATGTTTACGAGCGCAAGGGTGGGTCGGAGCGAGATTTGTAAGGGGAAAAAGTTCATGTGCTCGCCTAGCACAACTCAGCACAACTCGGAAATTTCGGAAATTGCGGAAATTTTGGAAATTTGACTGTCGGTTGGGGGGAAAGATCCATGTATACGAGCGCAAGGGTGGGTCGGCGCGAGATTTGTAAGGGGAAAAAGTTCATGTGCTTGCCTAGCACAACTCAGCACACTCCGCCAATTTTGGAAAATACGGAAATTTTGGAAATTTGAGTGTCGGTTGGGGGGAAAGATCCATGTTTACGAGCGCAAGGGTGGGTCGGCGCGAGATTTGTAAGAGTAAAAAGTTTATGTGCTCGCCTAGCACAACTCAGCACAACTCGGAAATTTCGGAAATTGCGGAAATTTTGGAAATTTGAGTGTCGGTTGGAGGGAAAGATCCATGTTTACGAGCGCAAGGGTGGGTCGACGCGAGATTTGTAGAGGGTAAAAGTTCATGTGCTCGCCTAGCACAACTCAGCACAACTCGCAAAGTCCGGAAATTGCGGAAAGTTTGGAAATTTGAGTGTCGATTGGGGGGAATGATCCATGTTTACGAGCGCAAGGGTGGGTCGGAGCGCGATTTGTAAGGGGAAAAAGTTTATGTGCTCGCCTAGCACAACTCAGCACAACTCGGAAATTTCGGAAATTGCGGAAATTTTGGAAATTTGAATGTCGATTGAGGGGAAAAGATCCATGTTTACGAGCGCAAGGGTGGGTCGGAGCGAGATTTGTAAGGGGAAAAAGTTCATGTGCTCGCCTAGCACAACTTAGCACAACTCGGAAATTTCGGAAATTGCGGAAATTTTGGAAATTTGGGTGTCGGTTGGAGGGAAAGATCCATGTTTACGAGCGCAAGGGTGGGTCGGAGCGAGATTTGTAAGGGGAAAAAGTTCATGTGCTCGCCTAGCACAACTCAGCACAACTCGCAAAGTCCGGAAATTGCGGAAATTTTGGAAATTTGAGTGTCGATTGGGGGGAATGATCCATGTTTACGAGCGCAAGGGTGGGTCGGAGCGAGATTTGTAAGGGGAAAAAGTTTATGTGCTCGCCTAGCACAACTCAGCACAACTCGGAAATTTCGGAAATTGCTGAAATTTTGGAAATTTGAGTGTCGGTTGGAGGGAAAGATCCATGTTTACGAGCGCAAGGGTGGGTCGACGCGAGATTTGTAGGGGGTAAAAGTTCATGTGCTCGCCTAGCACAACTCAGCACACTCCGCCGATTTTGGAAAATACGGAAATTTTGGAAATTTGAGTGTCGGTTGGCGGGAAAGATCCATGTTTACGAGCGCAAGGGTGGGTCGGAGCGAGATTTGTAAGGAGAAAAAGTTCATGTGCTCGCCTAGCACGACTCAGCACAACTCGCCAATTTTGGAAAATACGGAAATTTTGGAAATTTGAGTGTCGGTTGGGGGGAAAGATCCATGTTTACGAGCGCAAGGGTGGGTCGGCGCGAGTCTTGTAAGAGGAAAAAGTTCATGTGCTCGCCTAGCGGGACTCAGCACAACTCGCCAATTTTGGAAAATACGGAAATTTTGGAAATTTGAGTGTCGGTTGGGGGGAAAGATCCATGTTTACGAGCGCAAGGGTGGGTCGGCGCGAGATTTGTAAGAGGAAAAAGTTTATGTGCTCGCCTACCACAACTCAGCACAACTCGCAAAATTTGGAAATTGCGGAAATTTTGGAAATTTGAATGTCGATTGAGGGGGAAAGATCCATGTTTACGAGCGCAAGGGTGGGTCGGAGCGAGATTTGTAAGGGAAAAAAGTTCATGTGCTCGCCTAGCACAACGCAGCACGAGACGCAAATTTTGGAAATTGCGGAAATTTTGGAAATTTGAGTGTCTGTTGGGGGGAAAGATCCATGATTACGAGCGCAAGGGTGGGTCGGAGCGAGATTTGTGAGAGAAAAAAGTACATGAGCTCGCCTAGCACAACTCAGCACAACTCGCAAATTTTGGAAATTGCGGAAATTTTGGAAATTTGAGTGTCGATTGGGGGGAAAGATCAATGTTTACGAGCGCAAGGGTGGGTCGGAGCGAGATTTGTAAGGGGAAAAAGTTCATGTGCTCGCCTAGCACAACTCAGCACAACTCGCAAAGTCCGGAAATTGCGGAAATTTTGGAAATTTGAGTGTCGATTGGGGGGAATGATCCATGTTTACGAGCGCGAGGGTGGGTCGGAGCGAAATTTGTAAGGGGAAAAAGTTCATGTGCTCGCCTAGCACAACTCAGCACAACTAGGAAATTTCGGAAATTGCGGAAATTTTGGAAATTTGACTGTCGGTTGGGGGGAAAGATCCATGTATACGAGCGCAAGGGTGGGTCGGCGCGAGATTTGTAAGGGGAAAAAGTTCATGTGCTTGCCTAGCACAACTCAGCACACTCCGCCAATTTTGGAAAATACGGAAATTTTGGAAATTTGAGTGTCGGCTGGGGGGAAAGATCCATGTTTACGAGCGCAAGGGTGGGTCGGCGCGAGATTTGTAAGGGGAAAAAGTTCATGTGCTCGCCTAGCACGACTCATCACAACTTGCCAATTTTGGAAAATACGGAAATTTTGGAAATTTGAGTGTCGGTTGGGGGGAAAGATCCATGTTTACGAGCGCAAGGGTGGGTCGGCGCGAGATTTGTAAGGAGAAAAAGTTTATGTGCTCGCCTACCACAACTCAGCACAACTCGCAAAATTTGGAAATTGCGGAAATTTTGGAAATTTGAATGTCGATTGAGGGGAAAAGATCCATGTTTACGAGCGCAAGGGTGGGTCGGAGCGAGATTTGTAAGGGGAAAAAGTTCATGTGCTCGCCTAGCACAACTTAGCACAACTCGGAAATTTCGGAAATTGCGGAAATTTTGGAAATTTGGGTGTCGGTTGGAGGGAAAGATCCATGTTTACGAGCGCAAGGGTGGGTCGGAGCGAGATTTGTAAGGAGAAAAAGTTCATGTGCTCGCCTAGCACGACTCAGCACAACTTGCCAATTTAGGAAAATACGGAAATTTTGGAAATTTGAGTGTCGGTTGGGGGGAAAGATCCATGTTTACGAGCGCAAGGGTGGGTCGGCGCGAGATTTGTAAGAGGAAAAAGTTTATGTGCTCGCCTACCACAACTCAGCACAACTCGCAAAATTTGGAAATTGCGGAAATTTTGGAAATTTGAATGTCGATTGAGGGGGAAAGATCCATGTTTACGAGCGCAAGGCTGGGTCGGAGCGAGATTTGTAAGGGGAAAAAGTTCATGTGCTCGCCTAGCACAACTCAGCACAACTCGCAAAGTCCGGAAATTGCGGAAATTTAGGAAATTTGAGTGTCGATTGGGGGGAATGATCCATGTTTACGAGCGCGAGGGTGGGTCGGAGCGAAATTTGTAAGGGGAAAAAGTTCATGTGCTCGCCTAGCACAACTCAGCACAACTAGGAAATTTCGGAAATTGCGGAAATTTTGGAAATTTGACTGTCGGTTGGGGGGAAAGATCCATGTATACGAGCGCAAGGGTGGGTCGGCGCGAGATTTGTAAGGGGAAAAAGTTCATGTGCTTGCCTAGCACAACTCAGCACACTCCGCCAATTTTGGAAAATACGGAAATTTTGGAAATTTGAGTGTCGGCTGGGGGGAAAGATCCATGTTTACGAGCGCAAGGGTGGGTCGGCGCGAGATTTGTAAGGGGAAAAAGTTCATGTGCTCGCCTAGCACGACTCATCACAACTTGCCAATTTTGGAAAATACGGAAATTTTGGAAATTTGAGTGTCGGTTGGGGGGAAAGATCCATGTTTACGAGCGCAAGGGTGGGTCGGCGCGAGATTTGTAAGGAGAAAAAGTTTATGTGCTCGCCTACCACAACTCAGCACAACTCGCAAAATTTGGAAATTGCGGAAATTTTGGAAATTTGAATGTCGATTGAGGGGAAAAGATCCATGTTTACGAGCGCAAGGGTGGGTCGGAGCGAGATTTGTAAGGGGAAAAAGTTCATGTGCTCGCCTAGCACAACTTAGCACAACTCGGAAATTTCGGAAATTGCGGAAATTTTGGAAATTTGGGTGTCGGTTGGAGGGAAAGATCCATGTTTACGAGCGCAAGGGTGGGTCGGAGCGAGATTTGTAAGGAGAAAAAGTTCATGTGCTCGCCTAGCACGACTCAGCACAACTTGCCAATTTAGGAAAATACGGAAATTTTGGAAATTTGAGTGTCGGTTGGGGGGAAAGATCCATGTTTACGAGCGCAAGGGTGGGTCGGCGCGAGATTTGTAAGAGGAAAAAGTTTATGTGCTCGCCTACCACAACTCAGCACAACTCGCCAAATTTGGAAATTGCGGAAATTTTGGAAATTTGAATGTCGATTGAGGGGGAAAGATCCATGTTTACGAGCGCAAGGCTGGGTCGGAGCGAGATTTGTAAGGGAAAAACGTTCATGTGCTCGCCTAGCACAACTCAGCACACTTCGCAAATTTCGGAAATTGCGGAAATTTTGGAAATTTGAGTGTCTGTTGGGGGGAAAGATCCATGATTACGAGCGCAAGGGTGGGTCGGAGCGAGATTTGTAGGAGAAAAAAGTTCATGTGCTCGCCTATCACAACTCAGCACAATTCGCAAATTTTGGAAATTGCGGAAATTTTGGAAATTTGAGTGTCGGTTGGGGGGAAAGATCCATGTTTACGAGGGCAAGGGTGGGTCGGAGCGAGATTTGTAAGAGGAAAAAGTTCATGTGCTCGCCTAGCACAACTCATCACAACTCGGAAAGTCCGGAAATTGCGGAAATTTTGGAAATATGAGTGTCGGTTGAGGGGGAAAGATCCATGTTTACGAGCGCTAGGGTGGGTCGGAGCGAGATTTGTAAGGGAAAAAAGTTCATGTGCTCGCCTAGCACAACTCAGCACACTTCGCAAATTTCGGAAATTGCGGAAATTTTGGAAATTTGAGTGTCTGTTGGGGGGAAAGATCCATGTTTACGAGCGCAAGGGTGGGTCGGAGCGAGATTTGTAGGAGAAAAAAGTTCATGTGCTCGCCTAGCACAACTCAGCACACTTCGCAAATTTTGGAAATTGCGGAAATTTTGGAAATTTGAGTGTCGGTCGGGGGGAAAGATCCATGTTTACGAGCGCAAGGGTGGGTCGGCGCGAGATTTGTAAGGGGAAAAAGTTTATGTGCTCGCCTACCACAACTCAGCACAACTCGCAAAATTTGGAAATTGCGGAAATTTTGGAAATTTGAATGTCGATTGAGGGGGAAAGATTCATGTATACGAGCGCAAGGGTGGGTCGGAGCGAGATTTGTAAGGGAAAAAAGTTCATGTGCTTGCCTAGCTCAACTCAGCACACTCCGCCAATTTTGGAAAATACGGAAATTTTGGAAATTTGAGTGTCGGTTGGGGGGAAAGATCCATGTTTACGAGCGCAAGGGTGGGTCGGAGCGAGATTTGTAAGAAGAAAAAGTTCATGTGCTCGCCTAGCACGACTCAGCACAACTTGCCAATTTAGGAAAATACGGAAATTTTGGAAATTTGAGTGTCGGTTGGGGGGAAAGATCCATGTTTACGAGCGCAAGGTTGGGTCGGAGCGAGATTTGTGAGAGAAAAAAGTTTATGTGCTTGCCTAGCACAACGCAGCACAAGTCGCAAATTTTGGAAATTGCGGAAATTTTGGAAATTTGAGTGTCAGTTGGGGGGAAACATCCATGATTACGAGCGCGAGGGTTTTTCGGAGCGAGATTTGTGAGAGGAAAGAGTTCATGTGCTTGCCTAGCACGACTCAGCACAACTCGTAAATTTTGGAAATTGCGGAAATTTTGGAAATTTGAGTGTCGGTTGGGGGGAAAGATCCATGTTTACGAGCGCAAGGGTGGGTCGGAGCGAGATTTGTGAGAGGAAAAAGTTCATGTGCTCGCCTAGCACAACTCAGCACAACTCGCAAAGTCCGGAAATTGCGGAAATTTTGGAAATTTGAGTGTCGATTGGGGGGAATGATCCATGTTTACCAGCGCAAGGGTGGGTCGGAGCGAGATTTGTAAGGGGAAAAAGTTGATGTGCTCGCCTAGCACAACTGAGCACAACTCGGAAATTGCGGAAATTTTGGAAATTTGGGTGTCGGTTGGAGGGAAAGATCCATGTTTACGAGCGCAAGGGTGGGTCGGAGCGAGATTTGTAAGGGGAAAAAGTTCATGTGCTTGCCTAGCACAACTCATCACAACTCGGAAAGTCCGGAAATTGCGGAAATTTTGGAAATATGAGTGGCGGTTGAGGGGGAAAGATCCATGTTTACGAGCGCTAGGGTGGGTCGGAGCGAGATTTGTAAGGAAAAAAAGTTCATGTGCTCGCCTAGCACAACTCAGCACAATTCGCACATTTTGGAAATTGCGGAAATTTTGGAAATTTGAGTGTCGGTTGGGGGGAAAGATCCATGTTTACGAGCGCAAGGGTGGGTCGGAGCGAGATTTGTGAGAGTAAAAAGTTTATGTGCTTGCCTAGCACAACGCAGCACAAGTCGCAAATTTTGGAAATTGCGGAAATTTTGGAAATTTGAGTGTCAGTTGGGGGGAAAGATCCATGATTACGAGCGCGAGGGTTTGTCGGAGCGAGATTTGTGAGAAGAAAGAGTTCATGTGCTTGCCTAGCACGACTCAGCACAACTCGCAAATTTTGGAAATTGCGGAAATTTTGGAAATTTGAGTGTCGGTTGGGGGGAAAGATCCATGTTTACGAGCGCAAGGGTGGGTCGGAGCGAGATTTGTAAGAGGAAAAAGTTCATGTGCTCGCCTAGCACAACTCAGCACAACTCGCAAAGTCCGGAAATTGCGGAAATTTTGGAAATTTGTGTGTCGATTGGGGGGAATGATCCATGTTTACGAGCGCACGGGTGGGTCGGAGCGAGATTTGTAAGGGGAAAAAGTTCATGTGCTCGCCTAGCACAACTTAGCACAACTCGGAAATTGCGGAAATTTTGGAAATTTGGGTGTCGGTTGGAGGGAAAGATCCATGTTTACGAGCGCAAGGGTGGGTCGGAGCGAGATTTGTAAGGGGAAAAAGTTCATGTGCTCGCCTAGCACAACTCAGCACAACTCGCAAAGTCCGGAAATTGCGGAAATTTTGGAAATTTGAGTGTCGATTGGGGGGAATGATCCATGTTTACGAGCGCAAGGGTGGGTCGGAGCGAGATTAGTAAGGGGAAAAAGTTTATGTGCTCGCCTAGCACAACTTAGCACAACTCGGAAATTTCGGAAATTGCGGAAATTTTGGAAATTTGAGTGTCGGTTGGAGGGAAAGATCCATGTTTACGAGCGCAAGGCTGGGTCGACGCGAGATTTGTAGGGGGAAAAAGTTCATGTGCTCGCCTAGCACAACTCAGCACATTTCGCAAATTTTGGAAATTGCGGAAATTTTGGAAATTTGAGTGTCGGTTGGAGGAAAAGATCCATGTTTACGAGCGCAAGGGTGGGTCGGCGCGAGATTTGTAAGCGGAAATAGTTCATGTGCTCGCCAAGCACAACTCAGCACAACTCACCAATTTTGGAAAATACGGAAATTTTGGAAATTTGAGTGTCGGTTGGGTGGAAAGATCCATGTTTACGAGCGCAAGGGTGGGTCGGAGCGAGATTTGTAAGAGGAAAAAGTTTATGTGCTCGCCTAGCACAACGCAGCCCGAGTCGCAAATTTTGGAAATTGCGGAAATTTTGGAAATTTGAGTGTCCGTTCGGGGGAAAGATCCATGATTTCGAGCGCAAGGGTGGGTCGGAGCGAGATTTGTAAGCGGAAAAAGTTCATGTGCTCGCCAAGCACAACTCAGCACAACTCACCAATTTTGGAAAATACGGAAATTTTGGAAATTTGAGTGTCGGTTGGGTGGAAAGATCCATGTTTACGAGCGCAAGGGTGGGTCGGAGCGAGATTTGTAAGAGGAAAAAGTTTATGTGCTCGCCTAGCACAACGCAGCACGAGTCGCAAATTTTGGAAATTGCGGAAATTTTGGAAATTTGAGTGTCTGTTGGGGGGAAAGATCCATGATTACGAGCGCAAGGGTGGGTCGGAGCGAGATTTGTAAGAGGAAAAAGTTCATGTGCTCGCCTAGCACAACTCAGCACATTCCGCCAATTTTGGAAAATTCGGAAATTTTGGAAATTTGAGTGTCGGTTGGGGGGAACGGTCCATGTTTACGAGCGCAAGGGTGGGTCGGCGCGAGTTTTGTAAGGGGAAAAAGTTTATGTGCTCGCCAAGCACAACTCAGCACAATTCGCAAAATTTGGAAATTGCGGAAATTTTGGAAATTTGAATGTCGGCTGAGGGGGAAAGATCCATGTTTACGAGCGCGAGGGTGGGTCGGAGCGAGATTTGTAAGGGAAAAAAGTTAATGTGCTCGCCTATCACAACTCAGCACAATTCGCAAATTTTGGATATTGCGGAAATTTTGGAAATTTGAGTGTCGTTCGGGGGGAAAGATCCATGTTTACGAGCGCACGGGTGGGTCAGAGCGAGATTCGTAAGAGGAAAAAGTTTATGTGCTCGCCTAGCACAACGCAGCACGAGTCGCAAATTTTGGAAATTGCGGAAATTTTGGAAATTTGAGTGTCTGTTGGGGGGAAAGATCCATGATTACGAGCGCAAGGGTGGGTCGGAGCGAGATTTGTAAGAGGAAAAAGTTCATGTGCTCGCCTAGCACAACTCAGCACAACTCGCAAAGTCCGGAAATTGCGGAAATTTTGGAAATTTGAGTGTCGATTGGGGGGGAATGATCCATGTTTATGAGCGCAAGGGTGGGTCGGAGCGAGATTTGTAAGGGGAAAAAGTTCATGTGCTCGCCTAGCACAACTTAGCACAACTCGGAAATTTCGGAAATTGCGGAAATTTTGGAAATTTGAGTGTCGGTTGGAGGGAAAGATCCATGTTTACGAGCGCAAGGGTGGGTCGGCGCGAGATTTGTAAGGGGAAAAATTTCATGTGCTCGCCTAGCACAACTCAGCACACTCCGCCAATTTCGGAAAATACGGAAATTTTGGAAATTTGAGTGTCGGTTGGGGGGAAAGATCCATGTTTACGAGCGCAAGGGTGGGTCAGAGCGAGATTTGTAAGAGGAAAAAGTTTATGTGCTTGCCTAGCACAACGCAGCACGAGTCGCAAATTTTGGAAATTGCGGAAATTTTGGCAATTTGAGTGTCTGTTGGGGGGAAAGATCCGTGATTACGAGCGCAAGGGTGGGTCGGAGCGAGGTTTGTAAGAGGAAAGAGTTCATGTGCTCGCCTAGCACAACTCAGCACAACTCGCAAATTTTGGAAATTGCGGAAATTTTTGAAATTTGAGTGTCGGTTGGGGGGAAAGATCCATGTTTACGAGCGCAAGGGTGGGTCGGAGCGAGATTTGTAAGAGGAAAAAGTTCATGTGCTCGCCTAGCACAACTCAGCACAACTCGCAAAGTCCGGAAATTGCGGAAATTTCGGAAATCCACAATAAGGCCGAACGAGTTCTTCGACGTGTAGTTTTTCCTGTATTAAGAGACGATGAGGTTACCAGGTCCATCAAGTATGATGAGTTGGTTATATTATTCGGAAACAGACTCTGCAATAAATATACTCTAGATCACCAGCACGATATGATCCGCGCGCAACTTAGATTACTGGGTAGATTCAAATTAGCCATAAAACCCGTGGATCCGCAAGTAAATGATTTTGATTCAATTTCGAAACCTCAAAGATTCGATTCTGCAATAGATGCCTTACGTACGATAGCCCATTGGGATGCAACCATCATGTGGTTTGAGACACCAGCAGTTGTACAAAATTCAGTGACTTTGATAAAAAAAATAGCAAATGAATCTAGAACAGTCGAGTGTATCAAAGTGCAAGACCATGACAAAAACAGAGATATTGAAGATTTCTTATTGTTATGGACGGAAGAAGTTCCAATTTTGATAAATAAAAAAGCTCTTGAAGACCAAATAACACAAAAAAGACAACAAAAATTTGTTCTCCCATCGAAAGATGATATTAAATTACTTTTTAATTATTTAAAGACAGAGGCTATTATTTGTTGTGAACTATTAAAAGATAAATTTGATTCGGCCGCCTGGAAATTACTAAACCAATGTACTCTAATTTTGATTCAAATTTTCAATAGGCGTCAAGCTGGTGAAATTGAGAGACTGAAATTAGTTGACTATGAAAATAAAGAGAAATTAGACGAAAATATAAATGAAGATCTATGTCGTAATTTGTCACCTGTAACGATGCAGTATGCCAAACAATATGTCAGACTTACTTCACGTGGCAAATTATCTAGAACTGTATCTGTCCTGTTAAGTCCATTGATTATGGAGTACCTCGAAATTCTCCTGAAATTTCGCAAAGAAGCTGGCATTTCGTCTCGAAACGAATATGTATTTGCTGTGCCAAATACCAATTCGTTTAAAAAACATTACATCAGAGCTTGCCCACTTATGCGACGATTCTCCAACGACTGTGGTGCTCTAATACCAAGTTCACTACGAGGTACTGAATTGAGGAAACACATCGCAACTTACACTGCAATGCTGGACATTGAAGATAATCAACTTGATCGACTCGCAAACTTTATGGGTCATCATAAGGATATTCACAAATCAGTTTATCGAGTACCAGTTCCTATCGCTGAAATGACTGATGTTTCTCGATTACTTGTGGCTGCAATGGGTGATGATGAAGAAAGAAACGCTGATTCAAGTGAAGATGAAAACAGCGCAAGTAGCAATGGTGACTGCAGTGAAAATCTCGAATCTGGTGATGATGAAAATGATTGTCTAACAGCCATGGATAACAGTCAAAGTAAGAATGAATCTACAATTGCAGATAGGCCACGTGCTCCTAAGCGGAGTCTTGCAGAAGTGAAAAGAAAGGGTTTGTATTCTGGAGACATATCAAGCTTGTCACGTGAGCGTAATCATAATACTTCAGATGAAATTCGACGACGTAGTAGTAAGTGATAACGATTTATGCAATATGTTTGTATTTATTTCACAACAAAAAATTGATTCTTCATTGATATCCATTACAGCGTCTCCCTATGGAAAAACAAAGCGTAAAAGGTGGAGCGAATCTGAAATAAAGGCGGTGATTTCTCATTTCGGAGAGCTCGAAACCATAAAAAAATTACCATCATTGACTCAATGTTCAGCTGCGATTAAAAAATATAAAGTTTTACGTAATCGACAGCCACAACAATTGAAATCCTTCATTGACAATCGAAGAAAAGTACAACAGCGTCGCGAGACATATTACCAACAAGAAAATTATAATTCACCCAATACTGTCGTTCAATCTAAGTAGCACACAACTCACGTTGCTAAGGCTGCACTGAAAGATGACCGATGGAGTCTGAATGTCCACATTGCAGTCAATTTCAATACATTGACTGAAAGATAAGTAACACAAGTGTTTGCGTTGTATTTTGGTCAATGTCTCGAAATAGACTGCAACGTGGACATTCAGCGTTTCTTGGTCATCTATTATTTGACTTCTATTCTCCATTCTATTATACTATTCTATCAGATATTCTATCTAGATATTCTCTCTTACTATTCGATGCAGATCTGAGGCAGTAGATCTACTAAGATGTCAATTGTTTGTTCTCGAGTTTTCGATAAAATATTGTCGACTGAACCATATTGTCTCCAAACAACGCATCCACTTGGTAGTAATCTATGCTGAACATGTAATGTTTTCTCAATATAAACAATGTTAAATGACATGACTCCGATAATCTTGGGAAATTTGAACATCATACTACTTTAATATAGTCTACTACTTAGTAGATGTATTGTTCAGAGACGGTATGATTTAGTCAAATGGATGATCTCATGTAATGTTTTTTTTCAATATAAACAGTGTTATATGACATGTCTCCGACGTATGTTTTATGTTTTAACACCCATTACCTATCGATTGAATATATCATTTTCTAGAAAGTTTTCGTTCTAAACGTCATGATCTTACGAATACTAAATTTTCAATCATTCTTGGATCTTGGGAAATTTTGGATATCATTCTACGTCAATGTGGATTACTACTTAGTAGATGCATTGTTTGGAGGCGATCGTATATTACTCCATTAGAACTTAAGACCTCGGATAATGCGTCGCATAATTTGATTTATTGATAGTTCACGCATGCAGCTTATGAGCACAAGGAGCACGTATGATATAATCAAAATTCAAATCATTTGCCGCATTAAAGTAAAAACTGAAGTTGGACTCAGGCTAGTTTTACTATACTATAGATGTATGATCTAAGTCCTTGTCTATATATTTGAAATTTCATATTGGACCGCTTAAATGAGGACTGATTTCAATGGAGGCATTCATTAAATTAGTCTTGGAAGTAACTTTGTAAATAATTGTATAGGGTTATATTCGCGCATTGAATGATAATAACATATACTCGTGAACTACAACAACTCCCCTAGAAATTCTTGCATTTTAATCTAATTCTTACAATTATAAACGAATGTCTAGATATTAGCGTTCGAATTTCAAGCACTTAAAATTTTAAAAGAAATTATGAAATTGGGTCGATTTCAATGTAGGATATTGGCTCTTTTGTTCAGAAAATCATTCCCCATAATTTCACTGCGACAAACCATTTATTTTTCTGGATATTTAAATTGATGCAATCTATCGATTTAATGTAGGGTCTCAAACTATGCGCTTGACATGTATACATATATATGGGGCATTCCAAGTCAAACCAGTAGGTCTTTGGCCTGACCCCCTGGGATTTTGATGACCAATGGATTCTTCAGGTCGTTCTGGTCAAAAATGATACCTTCAATTTTTTGAAATTCTTCCGCCATTTTGTAAAGGTGTGGTGACCTCAAGTATCCCGAAGATGATCAAATCACGAAGATGGACATTTTTAAAATCGCTGAAAATTTTATGTAAAATCAGGGACTCGAAAACACATTGCTTCCTCATGATTCGAAAATGGGATGAAAATTCTTGATATATATACATTTTTTTTTATGTTTGTTTATCAAAAAAAAAAATTTTGTTTGTTTGTTTTGAATCAAATTTATTTCGAATGATGGTTACTTGTAATAAGAGTGAAATAAAATGAAATATCGTCTTGGTAAAATTCAATTTACTGTTTGGTTCAAGAGTAAAACGAAGAAATCGATGTTATGTATTTTCGTATTGAGCATCGCTTTCTTCGTTTCACTCTTGAACTAAGAAGAAAGTCGAATGTTACCAAGACGATGTTTCTTCTTATTCTATTTTTCACTACAAAAAACCATTCTTAAAAATAAGTTCCCAGAATTTTTTTCATTATTTATTTGAAAGGAAAAAAATTTTTTAAATATCAAGGACTTTCATCCCATTTTGGGATCATGACGAAACAATGTGATTTCAAGTCCCTGATTTTACATAAAATTTTCAGCGATTTTGAAACCGTCCATCGTCATGACTGTATCATCTTCAGGATACTTGAGGTCGCTACACTTTTCCAAAATGGCGAAAAAATTTTGAAAAATTAGAGGTATCATTTTTGACCATAACGAACCAAAAAACCGATTGGTTATCAGAATCCCAGGGGGCCAGGCCGATGACATACTGGTTTGACTTGAAATGCCCCATATATATGTATATATATTATGTGTCAATAGTTCGTAGTATAATAGTTCGAGACCCTACATGAATGAATCGATGTTTTGTGCGAAATTACAAGGTCGATTTATCTTCAATTTTTCACTTGAACCTCGGTATCATTTATGCAAGAAGAATTATTTATGGGAGGTGAATTTTGTTGTTTTGTACGGAACAGCGATTCAATTAGTCAGTATCTTGAACACTTGACAGTAGATTTGATCGTTTACCGAATGAATGGGGACTGGGCAACCTAAAACCTCCAATTTAGTCTTTAAACTACGTGTGTGATAAATTAATTGAGATAAATTAAAGAAAAAGTCGTTTATACCTACTCAAAAACAAAATTGAAATTGAGTGGATTATGTAATTTTGCACGGAATATCGATTCAATGTAGGGTTTCAAACTATCCGCTTGACGTGTATATAATATATATATTATATGTCAAGCGTACAGTTTGGAACCCTACATGAATGAATCGATGTTTCGTGCGAAATTACAAGATCTACTTATCTTCAGCTTTTCACTGCCACCTCGTGATCATTTCTACATGAACAATTATTTATGAGAGGTAAATTTTGTTGTTTCGTACTAAACAGCGATTCAATTAGACAGTATCTCGAACACTTGACAATAGATTTGATATTTTACCGAATAAATGAGGAATGGGCAAAATAAAACATTAAATTTATTACTCTTTGAACTATATGCGTGTGATAGATTAATTAAGATATATTTAAGAAAGAATCGTTTATACTCGAAAATAAAACTGAAGTTGAGTAAATTATTTGATTTTGCACGGAATATCGATTTAATGTATAGGGTCTTAAACTATACGCTTGACGGCTATATGATATATACATTATATGTCATGCGTATAGTTTGAGACCCTACATATAAATCAATCGATATTTCGTGCAAAATCACAAAATCTACTTAGCTTTAATTTCTCACTTCAACCTCGTCATCAGTTGTTCATGGAGAATTATTTATGGGAGGTGAATTTTGTTATTTTGTACTGAACGTCGATTCAATTAGACAGTGTCTCGAACTATGCACTTGCTGAGAATAGATTTTATATTTTACCGATTGAATGGGGACTGGGCTCAAAGTAAACGTTCGATTGATTAGTCTCTAATCTATGCGTTTGACAGATTAATTGAGATAACTTTGAAAAAAGTCGTTTATACTCAAAAACGAAATTGAAGATGAGTAAGATATGTGATTTTGCACGAAATATCGATTTAATTAGGTGGGGTGTCAAACTATGCGCTTGACATATATATATATATGTATACATATATACGATAGCTCAATTTCCTCACCTGAAATTTTGTCTAGCATAGCTTTATTCAGAACTTCACACTGGTGTCGAGTCGATAATGGACAGACCGTATCTACTGGTAGTTTTTCGATGTAGCTGCATAAGCTTTGAAGTCTAGCATGTACTGGCGTCTCAACAATTTCAATTTTTCTCGATTTCAGAACACGTTCGTCGTCTAGCGTCATTATTCCGGAACGAACTCTAGATAATATTTCAAGAAAGATCGGGTCGTTTTGGTGTCGTACATTAATTAATAGCTCGTCGTATGCGAATAAATGGGACCATAAGTTAACGCTTCCCACCGATCCTAGGTATTTGTGTATTTTTTCGCGAGATAGATCGATAAACGCGGAACTTTCATTCACAGGCGGAAGCTGTAACAAATCGCCCAATACCAGTATGTGTTTTCCACCAAACCACCCGTCGGCTAAATTGTGCGTGTCAAATATTTCACACAATCGCAAATGAATATAAGTCAATGTGATATTTGAAATCATCGATACTTCGTCTATGATAAATAATACCACGTCTTTCAACTCTGCCCGCAAAATTTTCAATACATGGTCTGTAAGTTCTTTGTATTTTGGTGTACCACCATGCTCTATTGGCAGTTGGAAAAGCCTGTGTACCGTTAGGCCGTCTACATTGAAAGCCGCCAGACCGGTAGGCGCTGTTACTGCTGTCGTTTTATGAAGCATCTGTTCAGTCCATGTTCGTATTGTTTTAATCAGAAAACTTTTCCCAGTACCCCCAGCGCCACTCACGAACATTCGCAATACCTCGTCATTATCGCACGTATTTAAAATTTTCTTAATTTTATGAAATATTCTCCTTTGGTCATCATTAAGTTTCTCTATCAATATATTAACGTCAACATCGTCAGTGTGCTCAACAACGTCAACGAATTCCTGCATAGCTAGATCAGCTTCGATAGGCTTGAACTGTCATGGGTTATCCATATTTTCTGCCATATCGTTACTTTGACGGCTAATTTGACATGCAAGATCATCTACCTTCTGTTCAATCAATTGTTTCACGCATTCCAATCCTTTTTGAATGTCTGTTGAACGCTCGTGGTATTGCAACGCTTCGACAAGTTGTTCCTTGCTCGCATCGAAAGCTTCCCCATATGTATCGCGATTACCTTTCAAGTCATCGGTATCTCGCCACGGTTTGAACAGAAGTAATAGCGCGTGATAATATTTTTCAGGCTCGACGTTAGCATTGTACTTATAATGGTTTATTAGACAACCGCGTCTCCTTGTCTTCAAAAACCCATTGCAAAGTTCGTAAACTTCAACATTACTATCCACGGGTTTTGTTTTTGTTATCTCATACCATTTTGCGAGGTCATACAGAGATAACAACTCCAGTTCTTCGGGTCTGTTCGGATAGTGATCGTCAATGAGCGAGGGATAAAAAATATCTTTCGACCCAGGATCTAGTTGAATGACAACGTTATGCGGCTTTACTCTTTTGCTCCTGACTTGATTTACGTCCAACCATTTAATAGTTGTGTCAGGATCAGTTCCGTCCAACGATATTCCCAACAACGTGTCGGCAGCCTCCAGAGCTCCGCAGTCTCTGTTATTCAGACTGCGCGTTGTAACGCTCCAAAGCCTACTACCCAATGACTTAGTCGAATTAATTTCATCGAACATTTCTACGGATGTACTAGTCTCCGGCTTAGTAGTATACTTCGTACAGTACCAATTCAGTATCGTTGATTTATCGCGAATGAACTGGATATCCATATTGCCCTCCCACGCAGTTAGGACAACCGGATTGTAATCATTAATAAATATTTCCTTTTCCGATCGCGGTAGATCGTACAGTCTACTTTTTGACTGTAGTTGTTTTCAACTAGCGATGGACACGGCCACATCTCTCATTATCAGCGAATCCGTAACAGGTCTGGGAAAACCAAATCTACACACTCTTGATATTCCTTTTTAATTTTTTTTATTACGCAAACAGTAATCATTATGTTTGTGTTGTTGATAATTAGTTACTCGGTTATATAAAACCGGTGATATGTTTCTATCAGGTATTCTACAGGTTACATACTCGTTGATGAACTTAGCCACGTCCTCCGTGGACGATTCTCCAATAGTAGGAGCGTCTTTAATCCATATCAACATATGAAAATGTTGAGTACCCCTACCTTGATACTCGCGTCTCCAAAAGTAGTGGGATACTTCTCCGATCGGATGATCCATCGCACATAAGAATTTCAGCATACCTTGAAATTTATTATCGATGTATCGTGAAGCAGATATTGGATCGGTAGCAACCAGCTCGCTTGTAGGCATATTCGCCATTTTTGGGCCGTTCACTTTACGAATATATTCTGCTAAATCGTTACACATCCATTCACTTGGACTCAGTGTAAGAAACCATGTAGCCGAACGATAATGGTGAACCATACAAGTCAACATGTTTCTTGCCCTACGCCAATATTGATCTGTATTGCGTAATCTCGCGAAAATAGTTGTTAAATTCCCTTCGAGAAGATCTTTGGACATCAGTTCTAAATAACTCTCAGCGTTCAGTTTTTCTTTGGGATTAATAACATTCAATTTATGGAAGATACCGCTCTTCAATTGCCGTATATTTGAATCGTTCAATAGGAAAAACAAATACTGCTGATTTAATCTGAATTTCGAATGCTGTGACATAAGCCTATTTTTAATGAAATCGTATTCCCGCAGAGGAGCTTTCATGTTAGCCCCATTTTTCAATTGCTCCGGACAAAAATCGATCAGCTTGTTTGAAAAAGCATTTCAAACTAGAATCGTTGTGGAAATTTATGATCCGAGGTGGGTCTCTGGTGAAATATTTTTTTTTCCGAATTTGCGGCATGATTTCCGATGATATTATACCCTACCGCCTCGACGGAAGGAGAAATATCGACTTGTAAACTCATTTTTCAATTGCTCCGGACAAAAATCGATCAGCTTGTTCGAAATAGTATTTCAAACTAGAATCTTCATGGAAATTCATAATCGGAGTCGGGTCTCTGGAAAAATATTTTTTTTTTCGAATTTGCAGCATGATTTCCGATGATATTATACCCTACCGCCTCGACGGAAGGAGAAATATCGATTTGTGAACTCATTTTTCAATTGCTGCGGACAAAAATTGATCAGCTTGTTTGAAATAGCATTTCAAACTAGAATCGTTCTGAAAATTTATGATCCGAGGTGGGTCTCTGGTGAAATATTTTTTTTTCCGAATTTGCGGCATGATTTCCGACGATATTATACCCTACTGCCTCGACGGAAGGAGAAATATCGATTTGTGAACTCATTTTTCAATTGCTCCAGGCAAAAATTGAACAGCTTGTTTGAAATAGCATTTCAAACTAGAATCTTTGTGAAAATTTATGATCCGAGGTGGGTCTCTGGTGAAATATTTTTTTTTCCGAATTTGCGGCATCATTTCCGATGATATTATACCCTACCGCCTCGACGGAAGGAGAAATATGGATTTGTCAACTCATTTTTCAATTGCTCCGGACAAAAATCGATCAACTTGTTTGAAATAGCATTTCAAACTAGAATCGTTCTGAAAATTTATGATCCGAGGTGGGTCTCTGGTGAAATATTTATTTTTCCGCATTTGCGGCATGATTTCCGATGATATTATACCCTACCGCCTCGACGGAAGTAGAAATATTGATTTGTGAACTCATTTTTCAATTGCTCCGGACAAAAATTGATCAGCTTGTTTGAAATAGCATTTCAAACTAGAATCTTTGTGAAAATTTATGATCCGAGGTGGGTCTCTGGTGAAATATTTTTTTTTCCCTATTTGCGGCATGATTTCCGATGATATTATACCCTACCGCCTCGACGGAAGGAGAAATATCGATTTGTAAACTCATTTTTCAATTGCTCCGGACAAAAATCGATCAGCTTGTTTGAAATAGCATTTCAAACTAGAATCTTTGTGAAAATTTATGATCCGAGGTGGGTCTCTGGTGAAATATTTTTTTTTGCCGAATTCGTGGCATCATTTCCGAAGATATTATACCCTACCGCCTCGACGGAAGGAGAAATATGGATTTGTAAACTCATTTTTCAATTGCTCCGGACAAAAATCGATCAGCTTGTTCGAAATAGTATTTCAAACTAGAATCTTCATGGAAATTTATAAACGGAGGTGGGTCTCTGGAAAAATATTTTTTTTTCCGAATTTGCGGCATGATTTCCGACGATATTATACCCCACCGCCTCGACGGAAGGAGAAATATCGATTTATGAACTCATTTTTCAATTGCTCCGGACAAAAATCGATCAACTTGTTTGAAATAGCATTTCAAACTAGAATCGTTCTGAAAATTTATGATCCGAGGTGGGTCTCTGGTGAAATATTTTTTTTTCCGCATTTGCGGCATGATTTCCGACGATATTATACCCCACCGCCTCGACGGAAGGAGAAATATCGATATGTAATCTCATTTTTCAATTGCTCCGGACAAAAATCGATCAGCTTGTTTGAAATAGCATTTCAAACTAGAATCTTTGTGAAAATTTATGATCCGAGGTGGGTCTCTGGTGAAATATTTTTTTTTGCCGAATTCGTGGCATCATTTCCGAAGATATTATACCCTACCGCCTCGACGGAAGGAGAAATATCGATTTGAAAACTCATTTTTCAATTGCTCCGGACAAAAATCGATCAGCTTGTTCGGGATAGTATTTCAAACTAGAATCTTCATGGAAATTTATAAACGGAGGTGGGTCTCTGGAAAAATTTTTTTTTTTTCGAATTTGCAGCATGATTTCCGACGATATTATACCCTACCGCCTCGACGGAAGGAGAAATATCGATTTGTGAACTCATTTTTCAATAGCTCCGGACAAAAATTGATCAGCTTGTTTAAAATAGCATTTCACACTAGAATCTTTGTGAAAATTTATGAACCGAGGTGGGTCTCTGGTGAAATATTTTTTTTTCCGAATTTGCGGCATCAGTTCCGATGATATTATACCCTAACGCCTCGACGGAAGAAGAAATATCGATTTGTGAACTCATTTTTCAATTGCTCCGGACAAAAATTGATCAGCTTGTTTGAATCAGCATTTCAATTTAGAATCATTGTGAAAATTTATGATCCGAGGTGGGTCTCTGGTGAAATATTTTTTTTTCCGAATTCGCGGCATAATTTCCGACGATATTATACCCCACCGCCTCGACGGAAGGAGAAATATCGATTTGTAAACTCATTTTTCAATTGCTCCGGACACAAATCGATCAGCTTGTTCGGAATAGTATTTTAAACTAGAATCTTCATGGAAATTTATAATCGGAGGTGGGTCTCTGGAAAATTTTTTTTTTTTTCGAATTTGCAGCATGATTTCCGACGATATTATACCCTACCGCCTCGACGGAAGAAGAAATATCGATTTGTGAACTCATTTTTCAATTGCTCCGGACAAAAATTGATCAGCTTGTTTGAAATAGCATTTCAAACTAGAATCTTCGTGAAAATTTATGATCCGAGGTGGGTCTCTGGTGAAATATTTTTTTTTCCGAATTTGCGGCATGATTTCCGATGATATTATACCCTACCGCCTCGACGGAAGGAGAAATATCGATTTGTAAACTCATTTTTCAATTGCTCCGGACACAAATCGATCAGCTTGTTCGTAATAGTATTTCAAATTAGAATCTTCATGGAAATTTATAATCGGAAGTGGGTCGGTAGAAAAATATTTTATTTTTCAAATTTGCGGCATGATTTCCGATGATATTATACCCTATCGCCTCGACGGAAGGAGAAATATCGATTTGTGAACTCATTTTTCAATTGCTCCGGACAAGAATTGATCAGCTTGTTTGAAATAGCATTTCAAACTAGAATCTTCGTGAAAATTTATGATTTGTGGTGGGTCTCTGGTGAAATATTTTTTTTTCCGAATTTGCGGCATCATTTCCGATGATATTATACCCTACCGCCTCGACGGAAGGAGAAATATCGATTTGTAAACTCATTTTTCAATTGCTCCGGACGAAAATCGATCAGCTTGTTCGGAATAGTATTTCAAACTAGAATCTTCATGGAAATTTATATTCGGAGGTGGGTCTCTGGAAAAATATTTTTTTTTTCGAATTTACAGCATGATTTCCGATGATATTATACCCTACCGCCTCGACGGAAGGAGAAATATCGATTTGTGAACTCATTTTTCAATTGCGCCGGCCAAAAATTGATCAGCTTGTTTGAAATAGCATTTCAAACTAGAATCTTTGTGAAAATTTATGATCCGAGGTGGGTCTCTGGTGAAATATTTTTTTTTCCGAATTTGCGGCATCATTTCCGATGATATTATACCCTACCGCCTCGACGGAAGGAGAAATATGGATTTGTAAACTCATTTTTCAATTGCTCCGGACAAAAATCGATCAGCTTGTTCGAAATAGTATTTCAAACTAGAATCTTCATGGAAATTTATAAACGGAGGTGGGTCTCTGGAAAAATATTTTTTTTTCCGAATTTGCGGCATGATTTCCGACGATATTATACGCCACCGCCTCGACGGAAGGAGAAATATCGATTCATGAACTCATTTTTCAATTGCTCCGGACAAAAATCGATCAACTTGTTTGAAATAGCATTTCAAACTAGAATCGTTCTGAAAATTTATGATCCGAGGTGGGTCTCTGGTGAAATATTTTTTTTTCCGCATTTGCGGCATGATTTCCGATGATATTATACCCTACCGCCTCGACGGAAGGAGAAATATTGATTTGTGAACTCATTTTTCAATTGCTCCGGACAAAAATTGATCAGCTTGTTTGAAATAGCATTTCAAACTAGAATCTTTGTGAAAATTTATGATCCGAGGTGGGTCTCTGGTGAAATATTTTTTTTTCCCTATTTGCGGCATGATTTCCGATGATATTATACCCTACCGCCTCGACGGAAGGAGAAATATCGATTTGTAAACTCATTTTTCAATTGCTCCGGACAAAAATCGATCAGCTTGTTTGAAATAGCATTTCAAACTAGAATCTTTGTGAAAATTTATGATCCGAGGTGGGTCTCTGGTGAAATATTTTTTTTTGCCGAATTCGTGGCATCATTTCCGAAGATATTATACCCTACCGCCTCGACGGAAGAAGAAATATCGATTTGAAAACTCATTTTTCAATTGCTCCGGACAAAAATTGATCAGCTTGTTTGAAATAGCATTTCAAACTAGAATCTTTGTGAAAATTTATGATCCGAGGGGGGTCTCTGGTGACATATTTTTTTTTCCGGATCTGCGGCATGATTTCCGACGATATTATACCCTACCGCCTCGACGGAAGGAGAAATATCGATTTGTAAACTCATTTTTCAATTGCTCCGGACAAAAATCGATCAGCTTGTTCGGGATAGTATTTCAAACTAGAATCTTCATGGAAATTTATAAACGGAGGTGGGTCTCTGGTGAAATATTTTTTTTTTCGAATTTGCAGCATGATTTCCGACGATATTATACCCTACCGCCTCGACGGCAGGAGAAATATCGATTTGTGAACTCATTTTTCAATAGCTCCGGACAAAAATTGATCAGCTTGTTTAAAATAGCATTTCACACTAGAATCTTTGTGAAAATTTATGAACCGAGGTGGGTCTCTGGTGAAATATTTTTTTTTCCGAATTTGCGGCATCAGTTCCGATGATATTATACCCTAACGCGTCGACGGAAGAAGAAATATCGATTTGTCAACTCATTTTTCAATTGCTCCGGACAAATATTGATCACCTTGTTCGGAATAGTATTTCGAACTAGAATCTTCATGGAAATTTATATTCGGAGGTGGGTCTCTGGTAAATTTTTTTTTTTCCGAATTTGCAGCATGATTTCCGACGATATTATACCCTACCGCCTCGACGGAAGGAGAAATATCGATTTGTAAACTCATTTTTCGATTGCTCCGGACACAAATCGATCAGCTTGTTCGGAATACTATTTCAAACTAGAATCTTCATGGAAATTTATAATCGGAGGTGGGTCTCTGGAAATTTTTTTTTTTTTTCGAATTTGCAGCATGATTTCCGACGATATTATACCCTACCGCCTCGACGGAAGGAGAAATATCGATTTGTGAACTCATTTTTCAATTGCTCCGGACAAAAAGTGATCAGCTTGTTTGAAATAGCATTTCGAACTAGAATCTTTGTGAAAATTTATGATCCGAGGTGGGTCTCTGGTGAAATTTGTTTTTTTCCGAATTTGCGGCATGATGTCCGATGATATCATACCCTACCGCCTCACCGGAAGGAGAAATATCGATTCGTGATCTCATTTTTTAATTGCTCCGGACAAAAATTGATCAGCTTGTTTAAAATAGCATTTCAAACTAGAATCTCTGTGAAAATTTATGATCCGAGGGGGGTCTCTGGTGACATATTTTTTTTTCCGGATCTGCGGCATGATTTCCGACGATATTATACCCTACCGCCTCGACGGAAGGAGAAATATCGATTTGTAAACTCATTTTTCAATTGCTCCGGACAAAAATCGATCAGCTTGTTCGGGATAGTATTTCAAACTAGAATCTTCATGGAAATTTATAAACGGAGGTGGGTCTCTGGAAAAATATTTTTTTTTTCGAATTTGCAGCATGATTTCCGACGATATTATACCCTACCGCCTCGACGGAAGGAGAAATATCGATTTGTGAACTCATTTTTCAATAGCTCCGGACAAAAATTGATCAGCTTGTTTAAAATAGCATTTCACACTAGAATCTTTGTGAAAATTTATGAACCGAGGTGGGTCTCTGGTGAAATATTTTTTTTTCCGCATTTGCGGCATGATTTCCGATGATATTATACCCTACCGCCTCGACGGAAGGAGAAATATTGATTTGTGAACTCATTTTTCAATTGCTCCGGACAAAAATTGATCAGCTTGTTTGAAATAGCATTTCAAACTAGAATCTTTGTGAAAATTTATGATCCGAGGTGGGTCTCTGGTGAAATATTTTTTTTTCCCTATTTGCGGCATGATTTCCGATGATATTATACCCTACCGCCTCGACGGAAGGAGAAATATCGATTTGTAAACTCATTTTTCAATTGCTCCGGACAAAAATCGATCAGCTTGTTCGGAATAGTATTTCAAACTAGAATCTTCATGGAAATTTATAATCGGAAGTGGGTCTCTGGAAAAATATTTTTTTTTGAGTTTGCAGCATGATTTCCGATGATATTATACCCTACCGCCTCGACGGAAGGAGAAATATCGATTTGTGAACTCATTTTTCAATTGCTCCGGACAAAAATTGATCAGCTTGTTTGAAATAGCATTTCAAACTAGAATCTTTGTGAATCTTTATGATCCGAGGTGGGTCTCTGGTGAAATATTTTTTTTTCCGAATTTGCGGCATGATTTCCGACGATATTATACCCCACCGCCTCGACGGAAGGAGAAATATCGATATGTAATCTCATTTTTCAATTGCTCCGGACAAAAATCGATCAGCTTGTTTGAAATAGCATTTCAAACTAGAATCTTTGTGAAAATTTATGATCCGAGGTGGGTCTCTGGTGAAATATTTTTTTTTGCCGAATTCGTGGCATCATTTCCGAAGATATTATACCCTACCGCCTCGACGGAAGGAGAAATATCGATTTGAAAACTCATTTTTCAATTGCTCCGGACAAAAATCGATCAGCTTGTTCGGGATAGTATTTCAAACTAGAATCTTTGTGAAAATTTATGAACCGAGGTGGGTCTCTGGTGAAATATTTTTTTATCCGAATTTGCGGCATCAGTTCCGATGATATTATACCCTAACGCCTCGACGGAAGAAGAAATATCGATTTGTGAACTCATTTTTCAATTGCTCCGGACAAAAATTGATCAGCTTGTTTGAATCAGCATTTCAATTTAGAATCATTGTGAAAATTTATGATCCGAGGTGGGTCTCTGGTGAAATATTTTTTTTTCCGAATTCGCGGCATAATTTCCGACGATATTATACCCCACCGCCTCGACGGAAGGAGAAATATCGATTTGTAAACTCATTTTTCAATTGCTCCGGACACAAATCGATCAGCTTGTTCGGAATAGTATTTTAAACTAGAATCTTCATGGAAATTTATAATCGGAGGTGGGTCTCTGGAAAATTTTTTTTTTTTTCGAATTTGCAGCATGATTTCCGACGATATTATACCCTACCGCCTCGACGGAAGAAGAAATATCGATTTGTGAACTCATTTTTCAATTGCTCCGGACAAAAATTGATCAGCTTGTTTGAAATAGCATTTCAAACTAGAATCTTCGTGAAAATTTATGATTTGTGGTGGGTCTCTGGTGAAATATTTTTTTTTCCGAATTTGCGGCATCATTTCCGATGATATTATACCCTACCGCCTCGACGGAAGGAGAAATATCGATTTGTAAACTCATTTTTCAATTGCTCCGGACGAAAATCGATCAGCTTGTTCGGAATAGTATTTCAAACTAGAATCTTCATGGAAATTTATATTCGGAGGTGGGTCTCTGGAAAAATATTTTTTTTTTCGAATTTACAGCATGATTTCCGATGATATTATACCCTACCGCCTCGACGGAAGGAAAAATATCGATTTGTCAACTCATTTTTCAATTGCTCCGGACAAAAATTGATCAGCTTGTTTGAAATAGCATTTCAAACTAGAATCTTTGTGAGAATTTATGATCCGAGGTGGGTCTCTGGTGAAATATTTTTTTTTCCGAATTTGCGGCATAATTTCCGACGATATTAGACCCCACCGCTTCGACGGAAGGAGAAATATCGATTTTTGAACTCATTTTTCAATTGCTCCGGACAAAAATTGATCAGCTTGTTGGAAATAGCATTTCAAACTAGAATCTTTGTGGAAATTTATGATCCGAGGTGGGTCTCTGGTGAAATATATCTTTTTCCGCCTTTCCGGCATGATTTCCGATGATATTATACCCTACCGCCTCGACGGAAGGAGAAATATCGATTTGTAAACTCATTTTTCAATTGCTCCAGACAAAAATCGATCAGCTTGTTCGGAATAGTATTTCAAACTAGAATCTTCATGGAAATTCATAATCGGAGGTGGGTCTCTGGAAAAATATTTTTTTTTTTCGAATTTGCAGCATGATTTCCGATGATATTATACCCTACCGCCTCGACGGAAGGATATATATCGATTTGTGAACTCATTATTCAATTGCTCCGGACAAAAATCGATCAGCTTGTTCGGAATAGTATTTCAAACTAGAATCTTCATGGAAATTTATAAACGGAGGTGGGTCTCTGGCAAAATATTTTTTTTTTCGAATTTGCAGCATGTTTTCCGATGATATTATACCCTACCGCCTCGACGGACGGAGAAATATCGATTTGTGAACTCATTTTTCAATTGCTCCGGACACAAATTGATCAGCTTGTTTGAAATAGCATTTCAAACTAGAATCTTTGTGAAAATTTATGATCCGAGGTGGGTCTCTGGTGAAATATATCTTTTTCCGCCTTTGCGGCATGATTTCCGATGATATTATACCCTACCGCCTCGACGGACGGAGAAATATCGATTTGTGAACTCATTTTTCAATTGCTCCGGACAAAAATTGATCAGCTTGTTTGAAATAGCATTTCAAACTAGAATCTTCGTGAAAATTTATGATTTGAGGTGGGTCTCTGGTGAAATATTTTTTTTTCCGAATTTGCGGCATGATTTCCGATGATATTATACCCTACCGCCTCGACGGAAGGAGAAATATCGATTTGTAAACTCATTTTTCAATTGCTCCGGACAAAAATCGAACAGCTTGTTCGAAATAGTATTTCAAACTAGAATCTTCATGGAAATTTATATTCGGAGGTGGGTCTCTGGAAAAATATTTTTTTTTTCGAATTTACAGCATGATTTCCGACGATATTATACCCTACCGCCTCGACGGAAGGAGAAATATCGATTTGTGAACTCATTTTTCAATTGCGCCGGCCAAAAATTGATCAGCTTGTTTGAAATGGCATTTCAAACTAGAATCTTTGTGACAATTTATGATCCGAGGTGGGTCTTTGGTGCAATATATCTTTTTCCGCATTTGCGGCATGATTTCCGATGATATTATACCCTACCGCCTCGACGGAAGGAAAAATATCGATTTGTCAACTCATTTTTCAATTGCTCCGGACAAAAATTGATCAGCTTGTTTGAAATAGCATTTCAAACTAGAATCTTTGTGAGAATTTATGATCCGAGGTGGGTCTCTGGTGAAATATTTTTTTTTTCCGAATTTGCGGCATAATTTCCGACGATATTATACTCCACCGCTTCGACGGAAGGAGAAATATCGATTTGTGAACTCATTTTTCAATTGCTCCGGACAAAAATTGATCAGCTTGTTTGAAATAGCATTTCAAACTAGAATCTTTGTGAAAATTTATGATCCGAGGTGGGTCTCTGGTGAAATACTTCTTTTTCCGCATTTGCGGCATGATTTCCGATGATATTATACCCTACCGCCTCGACGGAAGGAGAAATATCGATTTGTAAACTCATTTTTCAATTGCTCCGGACAAAAATCGAACAGCTTGTTCGGAATAGTATTTCAAACTAGAATCTTCATGCAAATTTATAAACGGAGCCGGGTCTCTGGGAAAATATTTTTTTTTTCGAATATGCAGCATGATTTCCGATGATATTCTACCCTACCGCCTCGACGGAAGGAGAAATATCGATTTGTGAACTCATTTTTCAATTGCTCCGGACAAAAATTGATCAGCTTGTTTGAAATAGCATTTCAAACTAGAATCTTTGTGAAAATTTATGATCCGAGGTGGGTCTCTGGTGCAATATATCTTTTTCCGCATTTGCGGCATGATTTCCGATGATATTATACCCTACCGCCTCGACGGAAGGAAAAATATCGATTTGTGAACTCATTTTTCAATTGCTCCGGACAAAAATTGATCAGCTTGTTTGAAATAGCATTTCAAACTAGAATCTTTGTGAGAATTTATGATCCGAGGTGGGTCTCTGGTGAAATATTTTTTTTTCCGAATTTGCGGCATAATTTCCGACGATATTATACCCCACCGCTTCGACGGAAGGAGAAATATCGATTTGTGAACTCATTTTTCAATTGCTCCGGACAAAAATTGATCAGCTTGTTTGAAATAGCATTTCAAACTAGAATCTTTGTGAAAATTTATGATCCGAGGTGGGTCTCTGGTGAAATACTTCTTTTTCCGCATTTGCGGCATGATTTCCGATGATATTATACCCTACCGCCTCGACGGAAGGAGAAATATCGATTTGTAAACTCATTTTTCAATTGCTCCGGACAAAAATCGAACAGCTTGTTCGGAATAGTATTTCAAACTAGAATCTTCATGGAAATTTATATTCGGAGGTGGGTCTCTGGAAAAATATTTTTTTTTCCGAATTTGCGGCATAATTTCCGACGATATTATACCCCACCGCTTCGACGGAAGGAGAAATATCGATTTGTGAACTCATTTTTCAATTGCTCCGGACAAAAATTGATCAGCTTGTTGGAAATAGCATTTCAAACTAGAATCTTTGTGGAAATTTATGATCCGAGGTGGGTCTCTGGTGAAATATTTTTTTTTCCGAATTTGCGGCATAATTTCCGACGATATTATACCCCACCGCTTCGACGGAAGGAGAAATATCGATTTGTGAACTCATTTTTCACTTGCTCCGGACAAAAATTGATCAGCTTGTTTGAAATAGCATTTCAAACTAGAATCTTTGTGAAAATTTATGATCCGAGGTGGGTCTCTGGTGCAATATATCTTTTTCCGCATTTGCGGCATGATTTCCGATGATATTATACCCTACCGCCTCGACGGAAGGAAAAATATCGATTTGTCAACTCATTTTTCAATTGCTCCGGACAAAAATTGATCAGCTTGTTTGAAATAGCATTTCAAACTAGAATCTTTGTGAGAATTTATGATCCGAGGTGGGTCTCTGGTGAAATATTTTTTTTTTCCGAATTTGCGGCATAATTTCCGACGATATTATACCCCACCGCTTCGACGGAAGGAGAAATATCGATTTGTGAACTCATTTTTCAATTGCTCCGGACAAAAATTGATCAGCTTGTTTGAAATAGCATTTCAAACTAGAATCTTTGTGAAAATTTATGATCCGAGGTGGGTCTCTGGTGAAATACTTCTTTTTCCGCATTTGCGGCATGATTTCCGATGATATTATACCCTACCGCGTCGACGGAAGGAGAAATATCGATTTGTAAACTCATTTTTCAATTGCTCCGGACAAAAATCGAACAGCTTGTTCGGAATAGTATTTCAAACTAGAATCTTCATGCAAATTTATAAACGGAGCCGGGTCTCTGGGAAAATATTTTTTTTTTCGAATATGCAGCATGATTTCCGATGATATTCTACCCTACCGCCTCGACGGAAGGAGAAATATCGATTTGTGAACTCATTTTTCAATTGCTCCGGACAAAAATTGATCAGCTTGTTTGAAATAGCATTTCAAACTAGAATCTTTGTGAAAATTTATGATCCGAGGTGGGTCTCTGGTGCAATATATCTTTTTCCGCATTTGCGGCATGATTTCCGATGATATTATACCCCACCGCTTCGACGGAAGGAGAAATATCGATTTGTGAACTCATTTTTCAATTGCTCCGGACAAAAATTGATCAGCTTGTTTGAAATAGCATTTCAAACTAGAATCTTTGTGAAAATTTATGATCCGAGGTGGGTCTCTGGTGAAATACTTCTTTTTCCGCATTTGCGGCATGATTTCCGATGATATTATACCCTACCGCCTCGACGGAAGGAGAAATATCGATTTGTAAACTCATTTTTCAATTGCTCCGGACAAAAATCGAACAGCTTGTTCGGAATAGTATTTCAAACTAGAATCTTTGTGAAAATTTATGATCCGAGGTGGGTCTCTGGTGAAATACTTCTTTTTCCGCATTTGCGGCATGATTTCCGATGATATTATACCCTACCGCCTCGACGGAAGGAGAATTATCGATTTGTAAACTCATTTTTCAATTGCTCCGGACAAAAATCGAACAGCTTGTTCGGAATAGTATTTCAAACTAGAATCTTCATGCAAATTTATAAACGGAGCCGGGTCTCTGGGAAAATATTTTTTTTTTCGAATATGCAGCATGATTTCCGATGATATTCTACCCTACCGCCTCGACGGAAGGAGAAATATCGATTTGTGAACTCATTTTTCAATTGCTCCGGACAAAAATTGATCAGCTTGTTTGAAATAGCATTTCAAACTAGAATCTTTGTGAAAATTTATGATCCGAGGTGGGTCTCTGGTGCAATATATCTTTTTCCGCATTTGCGGCATGATTTCCGATGATATTATACCCTACCGCCTAGACGGAAGGAAAAATATCGATTTGTCAACTCATTTTTCAATTGCTCCGGACAAAAATTGATCAGCTTGTTTGAAATAGCATTTCAAACTAGAATCTTTGTGAGAATTTATGATCCGAGGTGGGTCTCTGGTGAAATATTTTTTTTTCCGAATTTGCGGCATAATTTCCGACGATATTATACCCCACCGCTTCGACGGAAGGAGAAATATCGATTTGTGAACTCATTTTTCAATTGCTCCGGACAAAAATTGATCAGCTTGTTTGAAATAGCATTTCAAACTAGAATCTTTGTGAGAATTTATGATCCGAGGTGGGTCTCTGGTGAAATATTTTTTTTTCCGAATTTGCGGCATAATTTCCGACGATATTATACCCCACCGCTTCGACGGAAGGAGAAATATCGATTTGTAAACTCATTTTTCAATTGCTCCAGACAAAAATCGATCAGCTTGTTCGGAAAGTATTTCAAACTAGAATCTTCATGGAAATTCATAATCGGAGGTGGGTCGCTGGAAAAATATTTTTTTTTTTCGAATTTGCAGCATGATTTCCGATGATATTATACCCTACCGCCTCGACGGACGGAGAAATATCGATTTGTGAACTCATTTTTCAATTGCTCCGGACAAAAATCGATCAGCTTGTTCGGAATAGTATTTCAAACTAGAATCTTTGTGGAAATTTATGATCCGAGGTGGGTCTCTGGTGAAATATTTTTTTTTTCGAATTCGCGGCATGATTTCCGATGATATTATACCCTACCGCCTCGACGGAAGGAGAAATATCGATTTGTAAACTCATTTTTCAATTGCTCCGGACAAAAATTGATCAGCTTGTTTGAAATAGCATTTCAAACTAGAATCTCTGTGGAAATTTGTGCTCCGAGGTGGGTACTCTGGTGAAATATTTTTTTTTCCGAATTTGCGGCGTGATTTTCGATGATATTATACCCTACCGCCTCGACGGAAGGAGAAATATCGATTTGTAAACTCATTTTTCAATTGCTCCGGACAAAAATCGATCAGCTTGTTCGGAATAGTATTTCAAACTAGAATCTTCATGGAAATTTATAATTGGAAGTGGGTCTCTGGGAAAATATTTTTTTTTTCGAATTTGCAGCATGATTTCCGATGATATTATACCCTACCGCCTCGACGGAAGGAGAAATATCGATTTGTGAACTCATTTTTCAATTGCTCCGGACAAAAATTGATCAGCTTGTTTGAAATAGCATTTCAAACTAGAATCTTTGTGAAAATTTATGATCTGAGGTGGGTCTCTGGTGAAATATTTTTTTTTCCGAATTCGCGGCATGATTTCCGACGATATTATACCCCACCGCCTCGACGGAATGAGAAATATCGATTTGTAAACTCATTTTTCAATTGCTCCGGACCAAAATCGATCAGCTTGATCGGAATAGTATTTCAAACTAGAATCTTCATGGAAATTTATAATCGGAAGTGGCTCTCTGGAAAAATATTTTTTTTCTCGAATTTGCGGCATGATTTCCGATGATATCATACCCTACCGCCTCGACGGAAAAAGAAATATCGATTTGTGAACTCATTTTTCAATTGCCCCGGACAAAAATTGATCAGCTTGTTTGAAATAGCATTTCAAACTAGAATCTTTGTGAAAATTTATGATCCGAGGTGGGTCTCTGGTGAAATTTTTTTTTTTCCGAATTTGCGGCATGATTTTCGATAATATCATACCCTACCGCCTCAACGGACGGAGAAATATCGATTTGTGAACTCATTTTTCAATTGCTCCGGACACAAATTGATCAGCTTGTTTGAAATAGCATTTCAAACTAGAATCTTTGTGAAAATTTATGATCCGAGGTGGGTCTCTGGTGAAATATATCTTTTTCCGCCTTTGCGGCATGATTTCCGATGATATTATACCCTACCGCCTCGACGGACGGAGAAATATCGATTTGTGAACTCATTTTTCAATTGCTCCGGACAAAAATTGATCAGCTTGTTTGAAATAGCATTTCAAACTAGAATCTTCGTGAAAATTTATGATTTGAGGTGGGTCTCTGGTGAAATATTTTTTTTTCCGAATTTGCGGCATGATTTCCGATGATATTATACCCTACCGCCTCGACGGAAGGAGAAATATCGATTTGTAAACTCATTTTTCAATTGCTCCGGACAAAAATCGAACAGCTTGTTCGAAATAGTATTTCAAACTAGAATCTTCATGGAAATTTATATTCGGAGGTGGGTCTCTGGAAAAATATTTTTTTTTTCGAATTTACAGCATGATTTCCGACGATATTATACCCTACCGCCTCGACGGAAGGAGAAATATCGATTTGTGAACTCATTTTTCAATTGCGCCGGCCAAAAATTGATCAGCTTGTTTGAAATGGCATTTCAAACTAGAATCTTTGTGACAATTTATGATCCGAGGTGGGTCTTTGGTGCAATATATCTTTTTCCGCATTTGCGGCATGATTTCCGATGATATTATACCCTACCGCCTCGACGGAAGGAAAAATATCGATTTGTCAACTCATTTTTCAATTGCTCCGGACAAAAATTGATCAGCTTGTTTGAAATAGCATTTCAAACTAGAATCTTTGTGAGAATTTATGATCCGAGGTGGGTCTCTGGTGAAATATTTTTTTTTTCCGAATTTGCGGCATAATTTCCGACGATATTATACTCCACCGCTTCGACGGAAGGAGAAATATCGATTTGTGAACTCATTTTTCAATTGCTCCGGACAAAAATTGATCAGCTTGTTTGAAATAGCATTTCAAACTAGAATCTTTGTGAAAATTTATGATCCGAGGTGGGTCTCTGGTGAAATACTTCTTTTTCCGCATTTGCGGCATGATTTCCGATGATATTATACCCTACCGCCTCGACGGAAGGAGAAATATCGATTTGTAAACTCATTTTTCAATTGCTCCGGACAAAAATCGAACAGCTTGTTCGGAATAGTATTTCAAACTAGAATCTTCATGCAAATTTATAAACGGAGCCGGGTCTCTGGGAAAATATTTTTTTTTTCGAATATGCAGCATGATTTCCGATGATATTCTACCCTACCGCCTCGACGGAAGGAGAAATATCGATTTGTGAACTCATTTTTCAATTGCTCCGGACAAAAATTGATCAGCTTGTTTGAAATAGCATTTCAAACTAGAATCTTTGTGAAAATTTATGATCCGAGGTGGGTCTCTGGTGCAATATATCTTTTTCCGCATTTGCGGCATGATTTCCGATGATATTATACCCTACCGCCTCGACGGAAGGAAAAATATCGATTTGTGAACTCATTTTTCAATTGCTCCGGACAAAAATTGATCAGCTTGTTTGAAATAGCATTTCAAACTAGAATCTTTGTGAGAATTTATGATCCGAGGTGGGTCTCTGGTGAAATATTTTTTTTTCCGAATTTGCGGCATAATTTCCGACGATATTATACCCCACCGCTTCGACGGAAGGAGAAATATCGATTTGTGAACTCATTTTTCAATTGCTCCGGACAAAAATTGATCAGCTTGTTTGAAATAGCATTTCAAACTAGAATCTTTGTGAAAATTTATGATCCGAGGTGGGTC